>FR990132.1:0-1421334 GCA_905404295.2 Ochlodes sylvanus
CCATCACAATCTTCTGTCTCGTATGCAACAGTTGCCGCACCCAAACCTCCCCAAACTGTAAATAAAGTTACAAATTTTAACACGAAGCCGGCATTAGTCATTAAGTCTAAATCTGCTAGCACCGGTCGGAACGACGTTAGGGACAGTTTCTACAAGAGTGTATCATTCAAAACATCCACCTATACACCTGCAAAAGTCCTACCGGTATCAAACAATAAACTTCGCATCGAATTTGACACGACAATACAGAGGGACGAAACCCTACAAAAGCTAGGCAATTGCGAAGATCTTGAAGCTGAACCTGCAAAAGATTTGAAGCCTATGCTAATACTCAAAGGCATTAGTAAGGACACCCCTTCAGTTGAGCTCGTCCACCTGGTTACGAATCAAAATATAGAACTTAAAGATCAAAACCTTGCTGAAGAAGACATCAAAGTTGCTTTTATCCGGAACAACAGAAAGCCTACGCTCTATAACGCAGCCCTAATAGTTACACCTAGGGTCTGGAAGATTGCAACTGAACTAGGCCGATTAAACGTCAACCATCAACGTGTACATACCGAGAACTTAGTTCCTCTCAAACAGTGCTTCAATTGCATGTACTTTGGGCATACAACGAAATCTTGCAGAACCGAAACCCCTCGCTGCTCCCACTGTGCTCAGGTTGGTCACGTATTTAAGGCCTGTCCATCTCAAAAAGACCTTACGAAAACTAAGTGCCACAATTGCGACACCCAGAACAATAAATATAATCTAAAAAATAACACTGACCATTCCGCCACGTCCCTTACATGCCCACAACGAAAACTGATAGAAGAACGTATATCGCAACGTGTCAATTATGGGTACTAAACTTAAAATCCTCCAGTGCAACGTAGATAAAAGTTACAACAGTCACCATGAATATATAAATTACTTAACATCTGAGGATTATTCAATAGGCCTACTGTGCGAACCATATGTTGGCAATCAACATACAGTTAAGAAAGTCCCCGGATTTGATATATACCAATTTTCTAGCAATGATAGGGTGAAGGCGTGCATTCTGGTCAAGTCAGGGATGGCCGCTACTCTGGGCATGTCAGCCTACTCATCTCCCAACATCTGTGTAGTCCAACTCATCACTAATGGACAAAAACTATTTTTTGTTTCCATATACATCGAACCTAAACAAGACATCAATTCCACATTAAATCGACTTGAGATATTTCTAAAAACCCATGATAAAGCCCACATCATAATAGGAGGTGATCTCAATGGCTGGCATACTAATTGGGGTTCCGATAAGACCAATAAAAGGGGTACATCCATATACAATCTAGTAGTATCTAATGATTTAACTATCGCTAACACTGGAAACACGCCTACTTTTGAAACAACCTCTCACGGCATCATCCGAAGTTCTTTCATAGATTTGACTCTACACTCTGACAGCGTAACTCACAGAATGCACGGATGGAGAGTCAATTTGGATGCGTGTCCGTCTAGTGAGCATAATGCTATCGATTACAGTATTGAATTAGGGAAAATTAAACTGCTCAAAAAGAAGAAACAGTCAACGTATAGATACTGCACGAAAAATGTTAATTGGACCACATTTAACAACAAATTAAAAGCTGAAGTTAGTAAGAACAAAATAGAGGATACAGTAGTAGAATTGTTGGATGCACCGGGCATAGAGGATTATACACATAAGATAACTAAAACCATACAGAGAGCCTGTGAGGCAACCTTAAGACCAAAGAATAAATGTTACGAACATATACCCTGGTGGAATTCAGAATTGGATACACTAAAAAAACAAGTGATTAAAATGCACCACAGAATCCAGGACTTAAAACGTTCTGGAAAATCCATCGAGAATGCCTTGTCTGAACGTAGCGAATTAAAGATTAAATATGCAGAAACTATTAGGAAAACATCAACAGACCACTTTCGCCAATTTTGTAATCTGCAAGGGAAGGAAAATGTTTGGTCGCTAACAAACAGACTTCTTAAACACCCACCCCAACCCAACCCTTGCCAGACAGTTAACTCTGGAGATTCCAAGCATACTGATACCACTACCGATACAGCAACCACTTTATTAAATAAATTTTACCCTGACGACACTAAAGACACCACAGAAGCACAACGTTTATTGAGGACCCAAATCACTGATGTTCCAAATTCTGCTGATGACCTGCCGTTCACTGAGGATGAGGTTTTGGGGTGTTTAAAATCAATGAATGCCAAGAGGGCGCCGGGACCAGATCATCTGACTGCTGACATCTGTTTTGAGTTTGCATGCAGTTATAAGAACATAATAACTGCCATAATGAACAGATGCGTAGAAATCTCTTATTTCCCCAACCATTGGAAATTGGCACATGTTATCGTAATACCAAAACCAAATAAAGGTGACTATTCTGATACTTCCGCGTACCGCCCGATAGGTTTGCTTAACGTTTTCGGTAAGCTGTTGGAAAAATTGATCTGTAAAAGAATTACTTATCATCTCGACCAGACTCACTTAAGTAATCCACTTCAGTTCGGATTTAAGGAACAATCAGCTACAACGGATGCCCTGCGGAAGGCTATAGAGGTAATCTCTGAGGCTAAAAACAACAAATACCTCGTTATTGCTGTCTCTTTAGATATACAGGCGGCTTTTGACAATGCTTGGTGGCCGGTGCTTTTTAAAAGACTTAGACACGCTAAATGCCCTAGAAACCTCTACAAGATTGTCATAAGTTATATACAAAACAGAACAGTAAAACTCAACTACGCAGACACCACCGTATCGAAGACAATGACTAGAGGTTGCATTCAGGGATCGGTGTGTGGCCCCCTTTTTTGGAACATCATCTTGGATGATTTATTCGACATAGAGCTGCCGGAGGGATGTCATCTGCAAGCTTTTGCAGATGATGTTCTTTTGATCGTCAAACAGAAAAACCCAACAGACTTGCAAATTACCGCTAATAAAGCACTGAACTTGATTAACGAGTGGGGTTTGGAAGTTAAACTTAAATTTGGACCGGCTAAAACGCAACTTATTGCCTTTACACCAAAAGCCAAGGCGGCCAAGATTGAGTTTGATGGCACTGATTTAGATTATGTTAATAACATTAAATTATTAGGAGTCTTAATAGATAATAATCTTAAATTCATTCAGCATGTACAACAAGTTATCAAAAAAGCACAAAACATATTCAATAGATTATCTAAATTTGTCAGACCCACGTGGGGAGCCCAACCAGAAAATATAAGAACAATCTATAAACAAGTAATAGAACCTATAGTCACATACGCAGCCAGTATATGGGGATCTGCAACTAAATATGAAGTAGTTAAAAATCAGTTACGATCTCTTCAAAGAGGTTTTGCATTAAAAATAATTAGAGCTTTTAGAACGGTATCCGCAACAGCGGCTATTGCTTTGGCTAAACTGACACCTCTTCACCTCAAAATTAATGAAGTGTCACTAGTAGAAGAGACTAAAGTAACAGGTACAACCCATTTTTTGCCAGACGATATAGTAATTGACAGACCTGTGAGAGTCTCCGAAATGCTTCACCCAGCGGAGCGCATATCTATCGCCTTTAGCTCGGCCGAAAGTAATGATGAAGTAAATAACACCTACACTGACTGCACTAAAATATTCACAGATGGTAGTAAACACACCAATAAAGTTGGAGCAGCTTTTGTCGTGCATAATACTGATGGCTCTAAGATTACAAAAAAGTATAAACTTCATCCTAGCTGTTCAGTCTATCAAGCGGAGCTGTTGGCTATAAACCGTGCTTGTTTGTGGGCTCTACAGAACAAAATTTATAACTTGGTTATATTCAGTGACTCGCTATCTAGTTTATACGAAATTGGCAACAAGGACAGTACCCAAAGTTTGGTCGAATCAACTCATAAGTATGTAAACAAGCTCTTAAAAATGGGAAGAGTTTCCTTTGTTTGGGTGAAGGCTCATGTTGGCATTTCGGGCAATGAAGAAGCTGATTCAGCAGCTAAAGCCGCAGCAGACTCTCACGCACCATACGAACACACAAAATTCCCCATCAGCTATCTTAAGCAATTAATCAAAAAAGAAAACATTCTACAATCGAATAAAATATACAACTCTACAGTACAAGGAGAGCACACTCGTAAACTTTGCCCTGGTCTTGATTCAATACAGGAAATATACTCAGCTGTCTCACCATCTTTTGAGCTGACCCAGATACTGACAGGCCATGGATATCACCTCTCATACCTACATAGATTCAAAATTAAGTCAACAGACAAATGTCCTTGTGATAATTTAACTCAACAAACCATCAAACATCTTCTTGAAGACTGTCCGAAATACATTTCTACCCGTTTTAATCACATATCTATGTGTAACCTTTTGGAAATTGAGAACCCGTATTCAATTAAAGACATAATCACAAGGGAGGGTAGCAGAAATACATTTATGACACATGTCAAAAGGATAGTAAATACGCTAAAAGATTTTAACAGTAACGTCTCATAAAAGTCAACTCCATGTTCTTCTCCCTCCTTCTATACTTTAAATGTACATAAAATGTAAATAATTGAGGAAAAAAAAAAAAAAAAAAAAAAAAAAAAAAAAAAAAAAAAAAAAAAAAAAAAAAGTAATAATAATAATAAAAAATCTATATATAATAATAGAGTAAGATATCTGTAATATGCAATTGATTGTATTTTTAATACTAATATGTGTAGAATTATCGAATTACCAATGTAACAGTAAATACATTAAATTTAGAATATACTACTCATGCATATGGATAATGAGTAACCATGCGTCACTTAAAATAAGTAAAATACAATGAAAACGGCAATACTATGCAAATTGATTTAAAGACATCCACTATAATACAATACCAAAAGAAAATCGACTAACGTAAATACATATGTAAATAACTGATTTATTCATATATACATATATATATACATAAAAATATATGTTTGTGACATTATATCTCTTAAAAATATGTATATAGAACATTAATTGGAAGCAACATTAACAAAACTTGTACATAAATTGATACCATCTTTAACAACTAAAGAGTCAAGTCGCCCGTATCCAATAGCGGGGACTTTTCATCTTTCTCTAATTTAAAAATTAGTTCCGTCATTTGGGTATCATGCCTAAATGACATCTCAAAAAAAAAAAAAAAACCTAACCTAACCTAACCTAACCTAACCTAACCTAACCTAACCTAACCTAACCTAACCTAACCTAACCTAACCTAACCTAACCTAACCTAACCTAACCTAACCTAACCTAACCTAACCTAACCTAACCTAACCTAACCTAACCTAAACCTAACCTAACCTAACCTAACCTAACCTAACCTAACCTAACCTAACCTAACCTAACCTAACCTAACCTAACCTAACCTAACCTAACCTAACCTAACCTAACCTAACCTAACCTAACCTAACCTAACCTAACCTAACCTAACCTAACCTAACCTAACCTAACCTAACCTAACCTAACCTAACCTAACCTAACCTAACCTAACCTAACCTAACCTAACCTAACCTAACCTAACCTAACCTAACCTAACCTAACCTAACCTAACCTAACCTAACCTAACCTAACCTAACCTAACCTAACCTAACCTAACCTAACCTAACCTAACCTAACCTAACCTAACCTAACCTAACCTAACCTAACCTAACCTAACCTAACCTAACCTTTTTTTTTTTTTGACGCTGGGAAATCCTCATGGATACCCGACAGGCACGGGAGGGCGCTGTCGGGTTATGCCGGACTCTTACCGGCTAAAACCCAGCGGTGTCGTCGCCTACCGCATTGTTGCCGGGACTGTGTGCTATTCTCGCTCCACGGTCCCGGCGCGGCGGCCGCTACCACGGCGGCCTCGACACGGCACGCTCTCAAGCCCTTCTCATTGCAGAGAGGGTTGGAGCGGCCAGCGGGGTGGCCCGTCTGCCTACTATTCCCGCTAGGGTAAAGGCGCGCTCGACACCGGCGCGCCTTTCAACCCGAGCCGTTACGCCGAACGACGAACTCCCGTATCCGTCGTCCGACCGGCTGTTGTTATGGGGGCAGGAGGTGCAGGCCGTAAGCCCGCCTTCTGCGCCCTGTGCGCCGGCGGCGGATGGCGAGGTCTGTAGAGGCCTCGCGCTCTCTCTCCGCCGCCTCTTTGCGGAGCATGACGCATTCCGCAAAGGCCTGCACCGCTGTCCATGACGTCTCGCTGTCAACCATGCACTTGACCACAGTCGGCAGCGAGAGGTCGTCCCCCACAACCGCACGCAGCTGCGCGCGATCTTCCGCCCAGGCTGGGCAGAACTCCAAGGTGTGCTGGGCGTCCTCGTCCTGGCATCCGCCGCAGTGGTGGCAAACAGCAGACGGCTCCCGACCCACCATTCGGCACAGATACCCCCCGAAGCAACCATGCCCGGAAAGTATCTGCACCAAACGGAACGTCAGAGAACCGTGCCGCCTCGCTAACCATTGGCCTAACACTGGACGGACCGCTTCGACGGTCCTACGCCCAGCAGTGGGCTGCTCCAGCCTCTGGCTCCACTCCAGGATGGCACTTTGACGCAGCTCATTGCGGCGTCCTGCGATCTCCTTGGGTGCTGGTTGGTCACCCCGGGCCAGTGCCTCCTCGCGCCAAGTAAATAAGGACGCGAGGATCCCGGCTTCCAGGTCCCAGGGTATACTACCAGCCAGCACGCACGCTGCCTCCGTGGAGATCGTGCGATATCCCCGGGCGGCCCTGATAGCCATCACCCTCTGCGGGCGTCGCAAGAGTGCGATATTTTGGCGGCTCAGGGCCTCAGCCCAAACAGGGGCACCATAAAGGGCCATGGATCGCACGACCCCCAGGTACAAGCGCCTGCAGGACACCTCCGGCCCTCCCAGATTCGGTAGGAGCCGCGTCAATGCACCAGCCGCCGCCATCAAACGCGGCACTAGCGCCGCAAAGTGGGCGCCGAAGTTCCATCTGCCATCAAGGACGATGCCTAAATAGCGCATCGTCGGCTTGATGGCAACCCGAACACCACCAATCGTTAGGCTCCAGTCTGGGGGAGGCCCCCGCCGAGGGCCATGGAAACACAGCGCCTCAGACTTTTCGAGGGCCACCTCCAGACCCAGCCGGCGGATTCGGCGCACCACTTGCGCTACCCCCGCAGTCGCGAGCAAAGACGCTTCGCGGAATGTAGCACCGCGGGCGGTCACAAGTGTGTCATCAGCGTAACAAACGACGACTACACCCGGAATACTAGCCGCCCGCAGCACCCAGTCATAACCGATGTTCCACAGGAGCGGTCCTAAGACAGACCCCTGCGGAACACCGCGCGCCATTGCACACTCCTTCCATCCATCTCGAGCAGGGAAAATTATCCTCCTGTCTGAGAGGTAGTCCCGGATAAGCCGGCGCAGGTAGGATGGCACCCCGTGGTAACGAAGCGCCTCCATAATGCAAGGCCAGGGTAAGGAGTTAAAAGCGTTGGCGATGTCAAGAGACACCGCCACGGTCACCTCACCCTGGGAGACCGCATCCTGCGCCAGGGACCCCACTCTCAGGATGGCGTGGATTGTTGACCTTCGTCGGCGGAACCCGTACTGGCCATCCGCGAGGTTAGGTCCGACTCGTTCTAGGTGCTCGACAAGGCGGTCAGAGATGACTCTTTCCAGCAATTTGCCAGCCTCATCGAGCACAACGATTGGACGAAAGCCCGACGGGGAATCCGCCGGACGACCCTCCTTCCTTAGCAGGACTAGGCGTCCTGTTTTCCACGCCTTAGGGAACTTTCCCTGCTCGAGACAGGCGTTCAAGAGCCCTCTTAGTCGCCCCTCCAGGACCTCTGCGGCGTCCAGGGCGGGGACCAGGGCTCGACTCGGAACACCATCGGGACCCGGGGCAGTATTTTTGGCGCGCAACCTTTCCACAGCAGCGCCAAACTCACCCCGGGAGATTTCCGGGATTTCGTCGCGGTCCCCGCTCCTAGCTTCCTCCAGCGGAGCCATACTCGGAGGCTGGATTGCCATTCCCTGCGGGAACAGAGTGGCAACCACCTCCTCGAGGAACTGCGGCTCCAGACTCTGCGTCAGGGGGACGCCATACGGTCGAATCTTATTTCGAACAAGTCGGTACGGACGCCCCCAAGGATCGCGGTCCAAAGTGGCCAGCAGTTCCTCCCTGGCCTCTTCCTTCGCAGATGCTATCGCGCTCCTCAGCGCATTCTTCGCCTCCACCAGTGTCGAGAGTAAGGCGGCCCCTTCAGCATCATCCCGGCGCCGTCTCCTCCGGTACCGGGCGTATTGGCGTCGAGCCGCAGAGCAGGCTTCTCTCAATTGTGAGAGCTCTGGCGACCACCAATACACCCACCGTTTGGGAGGACGAGCACGAGCCCGGGGCATTGACGCATCACATACAGCAGTCATTGCGCCCCGGAACCATTCGGTCTCGTCCTCTACCACCACACTTACCGGCGCGCGGAACCAGCCTTGTAGGATAGCCGCCTCCTGTAGCATCTCTTTATCGAGGCGCTTCAGTTGCCACCGTGGGCCAATCTCGTTCGGGGGCCTGTCAGAGCTGCTCGGAGCGACCGAGGACGCGGAGAGATCGAACCGCACGTAGCGGTGATCGGAGAGCTCTTCAACGTCCTCCAACACACTCCAGCTCTGAACAATACGGCGTGCCAGTGCAGGGCTCGCAAAAGCAACGTCCACTATGGACGAACCCTGCGGACGCACGCACGTAGGAACCGACCCCCGATTCAACACCGTCAGCCCAACGGAGATGAGCCACTCCTCGATAACCTCGCCCCGAGCCCGCCGTGGGTCTCCCCGACGGAAGGTTGCTGGACATCCCCACGCCGTTGATTCAGCATTGAGATCTCCAGCAACCAGGACAGGGCGAGGGTGGCTCCTATGCACAAGCGCCTCGACCTCGGCCATAAATGCCTCGAACTCACTGAGCGGACGGTTAGGTGAGAAGTATACTCCAATCACAACCAAGTCGCCCAGCTGAGCCGAGACCATTCCATGGCCGCGCACGACACATGTTGGAGGCAAAGAACTCGCCGAAGACATGATCGCGACCACACCATCTAGGTCCCCCGAACAGTTATCCCTGGGGGGAACGAAATACGGCTCAGTGACCACTGCTATGTCTATCAGCCACTGCGCTACGCTCTGAAACAAGAGGTCCTGAGCTCTAGCGCAGTGGTTGACATTCGCCATGAGAAACTTGAGGGCCATTATTATAAGATTGCCCCTGTCTCCATCTCATCGGCGTCCTGAGCCGTACGGACAGGCTGAGTCTGGGCCGTAGCCGCGGACACAACCCGCCTCCCTCCTTTCTTTTGGCGCGCACTAGAGCATACCGCACTCCCCACCCGGTGTCCCGCTGGCTTGCCAGCTTCGGCACAAAGCACGCAGCTGGCAGCCTCGGCTGTGCACTGGGCGGCCTTATGGCCTGGCTTGCCGCAGCGGTAGCAGAGCGAGCTCCTGTCTATCGCTGCAGTGCATCGCTGGCTGACATGACCCACCTCAAGGCAGCGATAGCACTGCATGGGCTTAGTCGGCAGCAGCTTAACCTGCACCGACGCCCATCCAACCAGGAGCCGCCTGCCACTGGTCAGCCGTTTGGCTGCCTCGACGGGGCACCGTACCCAGGCTGTCCGATTGCCGGCGTAATCCTCTCGGATTTCTCCGACCTTCACGTCGGCCTCGGGACACTCGCCAACCCGGGCGATGGCAGCACACACCAGGTCAGGAGTCGCCGAATCGCACAGCCCATGCACGCGCAGCTCCGCGCATTTTTTAGGGCGGGACACCTCGACCATTTGTGGGTCCACCACCTCTTTTATCTTGGCGGCTAGCGCGTCGGCTTTGCCGTCCTTTTCGGCACCCGCGATTTCAAGGATGCGGGCGCCGGTAGCCGCTCGTTTTAGTTTGACACCGGAGATGCCCAACCCTTCGATGTCAATCCCTTGCTGGGCAATGGCCATCACCTGGGCATAAGTGGTCCCCCGCTTCTCCGCATCAGGCTGTATTTTCAGTACAATAGCAGCCGAGCGGGGGGGTCGCAACTTTGGCAGAGGCCTTTTATTGGGCTTCTGCTTGGGCCCAGGCGGGGCACTAGCGGGCTGAGGGCCGGTAGGGCCAGTAGGCCCAGTAGGGCCAGCACGCGCTTTATTTTTGCCACCCCGTCTCACCACCACCGACCAGCCCGCATCCGTGGACGCAGGGGGAGGAGGCGGAGGGACATGAGGGCTGAGCTGGGACGCGGGCTTCAGATTTTCCGTCGCCGGAGGCGCCACTGCTTTGATGGCAGGTTGCACCGGCTTCGGGTCAGATGGCGGAGCCACGCTAGCTCTCACCCTCTCCTTCTTGTTCTTCTTCTTCTCCTTTTTGCCCTTTTTGCCTTCTGTGGGCTCAGGGACGGGTTGGGGTGGAGCCTTACGCCACTGTGCAGTTTTGCTGACTGCCACAGGGGGAGGCTCCTCATCCGAGTCCGAGTCAGACAGCACCACGTCCGACTGCACAGCTGCTACGACGGCTGTATTGCGCCTGTCAGCATCTAGTGCGGGGCGCCTTTTTGACTTCGGCAGGAGGCGGCCCTGTATGCCCTCAAAACGGGCGTTAAGGACAGGGCCTATGGTGTCAAGGATGAGGCGCTTTTGCGCATCATCAACCTCCTGTCGTGTCTCCTCCATCGCCGGTGCAGCCCTCGCAGACCGCTCCACCATGGCCCGTAACTCCGCCATCTCGCGCTCCAACGAAGCTACTTTGGCCTCCAGGCGTTTGTTGACGGCCTGAAGCCGTTCCGTCTCCTCCGACGCAGTTCGGCTCCCAAGGGCCGCCACAACTTCTTCAATGGAGGCGGCAGCCTCCTTTAGGCCTTTTACAAACGTACCCTTAAGGTTACCAGAGCTGCTGGCAATGTGCCTTATTACCCGTACGTGGGCATCAGCCTGGTCCTTAAGGGCACACGCCAAGTCACCCCCATCAGGAGGGTTTAGCGCGTCGGTCACTTTTTTGGCCGCCGCTCGTTTGGCCATATCGGCCACGAGTTTTTCGGCCTCATCTCGTCGTGCCGCCGCCAGTTGTCTTCTGGCCTCGGCAGACAAGGGGGTCGCTTTTGGGCGTCCACCCTTCTTTCCGGCCGGCCGTGCTTGAGGCCGGAGTCCATCCGTGCCGCTCGATGCAACGACGCTCTCCATGCTCATCCAAGCATCTGCGTCTGAGAGCGAGCCGGCTTCATCGCGAGCCTCCTCCTCCTTACTCATTTCCATTTCTTTCTTCACGTCCTATGGAGCAACGCTCCCGTAGGGGCCGCGCGATACGCAGCAGGCCTCACCTACACTCCACAAGCTTTGGTAACCCTGGTCACACTGTGAAAGTCCGATCGCTAATCGCACTAATCGCAGTGGGCACACACCTACTAACTGCGTTACCGTTAGTAGGGCGGCGGAACACCAGAGCGCAACAGGGGGCACGAGCGAGAACGTACTTGTGGGGGGCCCCCCAACCTAACCTAACCTAACCTAACCTAACCTAACCTAACCTAACCTAACCTAACCTAACCTAACCTAACCTAACCTAACCTAACCTAACCTAACCTAACCTAACCTAACCTAACCTAACCTAACCTAACCTAACCTAACCTAACCTAACCTAACCTAACCTAACCTAACCTAACCTAACCTAACCTAACCTAACCTAACCTAACCTAACCTAACCTAACCTAACCTAACCTAACCTAACCTAACCTAACCTAACCTAACCTAACCTAACCTAACCTAACCTAACCTAACCTAACCTAACCTAACCTAACCTAACCTAACCTAACCTAACCTAACCTAACCTAACCTAACCTAACCTAACCTAACCTAACCTAACCTAACCTAACCTAACCTAACCTAACCTAACCTAACCTAACCTAACCTAACCTAACCTAACCTAACCTAACCTAACCTAACCTAACCTAACCTAACCTAACCTAACCTAACCTAACCTAACCTAACCTAACCTAACCTAACCTAACCTAACCTAACCTAACCTAACCTAACCTAACCTAACCTTTTTTTTTTTTTTGACGCTGGGAAATCCTCATGGATACCCGACAGGCACGGGAGGGCGCTGTCGGGTTATGCCGGACTCTTACCGGCTAAAACCCAGCGGTGTCGTCGCCTACCGCATTGTTGCCGGGACTGTGTGCTATTCTCGCTCCACGGTCCCGGCGCGGCGGCCGCTACCACGGCGGCCTCGACACGGCACGCTCTCAAGCCCTTCTCATTGCAGAGAGGGTTGGAGCGGCCAGCGGGGTGGCCCGTCTGCCTACTATTCCCGCTAGGGTAAAGGCGCGCTCGACACCGGCGCGCCTTTCAACCCGAGCCGTTACGCCGAACGACGAACTCCCGTATCCGTCGTCCGACCGGCTGTTGTTATGGGGGCAGGAGGTGCAGGCCGTAAGCCCGCCTTCTGCGCCCTGTGCGCCGGCGGCGGATGGCGAGGTCTGTAGAGGCCTCGCGCTCTCTCTCCGCCGCCTCTTTGCGGAGCATGACGCATTCCGCAAAGGCCTGCACCGCTGTCCATGACGTCTCGCTGTCAACCATGCACTTGACCACAGTCGGCAGCGAGAGGTCGTCCCCCACAACCGCACGCAGCTGCGCGCGATCTTCCGCCCAGGCTGGGCAGAACTCCAAGGTGTGCTGGGCGTCCTCGTCCTGGCATCCGCCGCAGTGGTGGCAAACAGCAGACGGCTCCCGACCCACCATTCGGCACAGATACCCCCCGAAGCAACCATGCCCGGAAAGTATCTGCACCAAACGGAACGTCAGAGAACCGTGCCGCCTCGCTAACCATTGGCCTAACACTGGACGGACCGCTTCGACGGTCCTACGCCCAGCAGTGGGCTGCTCCAGCCTCTGGCTCCACTCCAGGATGGCACTTTGACGCAGCTCATTGCGGCGTCCTGCGATCTCCTTGGGTGCTGGTTGGTCACCCCGGGCCAGTGCCTCCTCGCGCCAAGTAAATAAGGACGCGAGGATCCCGGCTTCCAGGTCCCAGGGTATACTACCAGCCAGCACGCACGCTGCCTCCGTGGAGATCGTGCGATATCCCCGGGCGGCCCTGATAGCCATCACCCTCTGCGGGCGTCGCAAGAGTGCGATATTTTGGCGGCTCAGGGCCTCAGCCCAAACAGGGGCACCATAAAGGGCCATGGATCGCACGACCCCCAGGTACAAGCGCCTGCAGGACACCTCCGGCCCTCCCAGATTCGGTAGGAGCCGCGTCAATGCACCAGCCGCCGCCATCAAACGCGGCACTAGCGCCGCAAAGTGGGCGCCGAAGTTCCATCTGCCATCAAGGACGATGCCTAAATAGCGCATCGTCGGCTTGATGGCAACCCGAACACCACCAATCGTTAGGCTCCAGTCTGGGGGAGGCCCCCGCCGAGGGCCATGGAAACACAGCGCCTCAGACTTTTCGAGGGCCACCTCCAGACCCAGCCGGCGGATTCGGCGCACCACTTGCGCTACCCCCGCAGTCGCGAGCAAAGACGCTTCGCGGAATGTAGCACCGCGGGCGGTCACAAGTGTGTCATCAGCGTAACAAACGACGACTACACCCGGAATACTAGCCGCCCGCAGCACCCAGTCATAACCGATGTTCCACAGGAGCGGTCCTAAGACAGACCCCTGCGGAACACCGCGCGCCATTGCACACTCCTTCCATCCATCTCGAGCAGGGAAAATTATCCTCCTGTCTGAGAGGTAGTCCCGGATAAGCCGGCGCAGGTAGGATGGCACCCCGTGGTAACGAAGCGCCTCCATAATGCAAGGCCAGGGTAAGGAGTTAAAAGCGTTGGCGATGTCAAGAGACACCGCCACGGTCACCTCACCCTGGGAGACCGCATCCTGCGCCAGGGACCTCACTCTCAGGATGGCGTGGATTGTTGACCTTCGTCGGCGGAACCCGTACTGGCCATCCGCGAGGTTAGGTCCGACTCGTTCTAGGTGCTCGACAAGGCGGTCAGAGATGACTCTTTCCAGCAATTTGCCAGCCTCATCGAGCACAACGATTGGACGAAAGCCCGACGGGGAATCCGCCGGACGACCCTCCTTCCTTAGCAGGACTAAGCGTCCTGTTTTCCACGCCTTAGGGAACTTTCCCTGCTCGAGACAGGCGTTCAAGAGCCCTCTTAGTCGCCCCTCCAGGACCTCTGCGGCGTCCAGGGCGGGGACCAGGGCTCGACTCGGAACACCATCGGGACCCGGGGCAGTATTTTTGGCGCGCAACCTTTCCACAGCAGCGCCAAACTCACCCCGGGAGATTTCCGGGATTTCGTCGCGGTCCCCGCTCCTAGCTTCCTCCAGCGGAGCCATACTCGGAGGCTGGATTGCCATTCCCTGCGGGAACAGAGTGGCAACCACCTCCTCGAGGAACTGCGGCTCCAGACTCTGCGTCAGGGGGACGCCATACGGTCGAATCTTATTTCGAACCAGTCGGTACGGACGCCCCCAAGGATCGCGGTCCAAAGTGGCCAGCAGTTCCTCCCTGGCCTCTTCCTTCGCAGATGCTATCGCGCTCCTCAGCGCATTCTTCGCCTCCACCAGTGTCGAGAGTAAGGCGGCCCCTTCAGCATCATCCCGGCGCCGTCTCCTCCGGTACCGGGCGTATTGGCGTCGAGCCGCAGAGCAGGCTTCTCTCAATTGTGAGAGCTCTGGCGACCACCAATACACCCACCGTTTGGGAGGACGAGCACGAGCCCGGGGCATTGACGCATCACATACAGCAGTCATTGCGCCCCGGAACCATTCGGTCTCGTCCTCTACCACCACACTTACCGGCGCGCGGAACCAGCCTTGTAGGATAGCCGCCTCCTGTAGCATCTCTTTATCGAGGCGCTTTAGTTGCCACCGTGGGCCAATCTCGTTCGGGGGCCTGTCAGAGCTGCTCGGAGCGACCGAGGACGCGGAGAGATCGAACCGCACGTAGCGGTGATCGGAGAGCTCTTCAACGTCCTCCAACACACTCCAGCTCTGAACAATACGGCGTGCCAGTGCAGGGCTCGCAAAAGCAACGTCCACTATGGACGAACCCTGCGGACGCACGCACGTAGGAACCGACCCCCGATTCAACACCGTCAGCCCAACGGAGATGAGCCACTCCTCGATAACCTCGCCCCGAGCCCGCCGTGGGTCTCCCCGACGGAAGGTTGCTGGACATCCCCACGCCGTTGATTCAGCATTGAGATCTCCAGCAACCAGGACAGGGCGAGGGTGGCTCCTATGCACAAGCGCCTCGACCTCGGCCATAAATGCCTCGAACTCACTGAGCGGACGGTTAGGTGAGAAGTATACTCCAATCACAACCAAGTCGCCCAGCTGAGCCGAGACCATTCCATGGCCGCGCACGACACATGTTGGAGGCAAAGAACTCGCCGAAGACATGATCGCGACCACACCATCTAGGTCCCCCGAACAGTTATCCCTGGGGGGAACGAAATACGGCTCAGTGACCACTGCTATGTCTATCAGCCACTGCGCTACGCTCTGAAACAAGAGGTCCTGAGCTCTAGCGCAGTGGTTGACATTCGCCATGAGAAACTTGAGGGCCATTATTATAAGATTGCCCCTGTCTCCATCTCATCGGCGTCCTGAGCCGTACGGACAGGCTGAGTCTGGGCCGTAGCCGCGGACACAACCCGCCTCCCTCCTTTCTTTTGGCGCGCGCTAGAGCATACCGCACTCCCCACCCGGTGTCCCGCTGGCTTGCCAGCTTCGGCACAAAGCACGCAGCTGGCAGCCTCGGCTGTGCACTGGGCGGCCTTATGGCCTGGCTTGCCGCAGCGGTAGCAGAGCGAGCTCCTGTCTATCGCTGCAGTGCATCGCTGGCTGACATGACCCACCTCAAGGCAGCGATAGCACTGCATGGGCTTAGTCGGCAGCAGCTTAACCTGCACCGACGCCCATCCAACCAGGAGCCGCCTGCCACTGGTCAGCCGTTTGGCTGCCTCGACGGGGCACCGTACCCAGGCTGTCCGATTGCCGGCGTAATCCTCTCGGATTTCTCCGACCTTCACGTCGGCCTCGGGACACTCGCCAACCCGGGCGATGGCAGCACACACCAGGTCAGGAGTCGCCGAATCGCACAGCCCATGCACGCGCAGCTCCGCGCATTTTTTAGGGCGGGACACCTCGACCATTTGTGGGTCCACCACCTCTTTTATCTTGGCGGCTAGCGCGTCGGCTTTGCCGTCCTTTTCGGCACCCGCGATTTCAAGGATGCGGGCGCCGGTAGCCGCTCGTTTTAGTTTGACACCGGAGATGCCCAACCCTTCGATGTCAATCCCTTGCTGGGCAATGGCCATCACCTGGGCATAAGTGGTCCCCCGCTTCTCCGCATCAGGCTGTATAGCGGGGGGGTCGCAACTTTGGCAGAGGCCTTTTATTGGGCTTCTGCTTGGGCCCAGGCGGGGCACTAGCGGCCTGAGGGCCGGTAGGGCCAGTAGGCCCAGTAGGGCCAGCACGCGCTTTATTTTTGCCACCCCGTCTCACCACCACCGACCAGCCCGCATCCGTGGACGCAGGGGGAGGAGGCGGAGGGACATGAGGGCTGAGCTGGGACGCGGGCTTCAGATTTTCCGTCGCCGGAGGCGCCACTGCTTTGATGGCAGGTTGCACCGGCTTCGGGTCAGATGGCGGAGCCACGCTAGCTCTCACCCTCTCCTTCTTTTTCTTCTTCTTCTCCTTTTTGCCCTTTTTGCCTTCTGTGGGCTCAGGGACGGGTTGGGGTGGAGCCTTACGCCACTGTGCAGTTTTGCTGACTGCCACAGGGGGAGGCTCCTCATCCGAGTCCGAGTCAGACAGCACCACGTCCGACTGCACAGCTGCTACGACGGCTGTATTGCGCCTGTCAGCATCTAGTGCGGGGCGCCTTTTTGACTTCGGCAGGAGGCGGCCCTGTATGCCCTCAAAACGGGCGTTAAGGACAGGGCCTATGGTGTCAAGGATGAGGCGCTTTTGCGCATCATCAACCTCCTGTCGTGTCTCCTCCATCGCCGGTGCAGCCCGCGCAGACCGCTCCACCATGGCCCGTAACTCCGCCATCTCGCGCTCCAACGAAGCTACTTTGGCCTCCAGGCGTTTGTTGACGGCCTGAAGCCGTTCCGTCTCCTCCGACGCAGTTCGGCTCCCAAGGGCCGCCACAACTTCTTCAATGGAGGCGGCAGCCTCCTTTAGGCCTTTTACAAACGTACCCTTAAGGTTACCAGAGCTGCTGGCAATGTGCCTTATTACCCGTACGTGGGCATCAGCCTGGTCCTTAAGGGCACACGCCAAGTCACCCCCATCAGGAGGGTTTAGCGCGTCGGTCACTTTTTTGGCCGCCGCTCGTTTGGCCATATCGGCCACGAGTTTTTCGGCCTCATCTCGTCGTGCCGCCGCCAGTTGTCTTCTGGCCTCGGCAGACAAGGGGGTCGCTTTTGGGCGTCCACCCTTCTTTCCGGCCGGCCGTGCTTGAGGCCGGAGTCCATCCGTGCCGCTCGATGCAACGACGCTCTCCATGCTCATCCAAGCATCTGCGTCTGAGAGCGAGCCGGCTTCATCGCGAGCCTCCTCCTCCTTACTCATTTCCATTTCTTTCTTCACGTCCTATGGAGCAACGCTCCCGTAGGGGCCGCGCGATACGCAGCAGGCCTCACCTACACTCCACAAGCTTTGGTAACCCTGGTCACACTGTGAAAGTCCGATCGCTAATCGCACTAATCGCAGTGGGCACACACCTACTAACTGCGTTACCGTTAGTAGGGCGGCGGAACACCAGAGCGCAACAGGGGGCACGAGCGAGAACGTACTTGTGGGGGGCCCCCCAACCTAACCTAACCTAACCTAACCTAACCTAACCTAACCTAACCTAACCTAACCTAACCTAACCTAACCTAACCTAACCTAACCTAACCTAACCTAACCTAACCTAACCTAACCTAACCTAACCTAACCTAACCTAACCTAACCTAACCTAACCTAACCTAACCTAACCTAACCTAACCTAACCTAACCTAACCTAACCTAACCTAACCTAACCTAACCTAACCTAACCTAACCTAACCTAACCTAACCTAACCTAACCTAACCTAACCTAACCTAACCTAACCTAACCTAACCTAACCTAACCTAACCTAACCTAACCTAACCTAACCTAACCTAACCTAACCTAACCTAACCTAACCTAACCTAACCTAACCTAACCTAACCTAACCTAACCTAACCTAACCTAACCTAACCTAACCTAACCTAACCTAACCTAACCTAACCTAACCTAACCTAACCTAACCTAACCTAACCTAACCTAACCTAACCTAACCTAACCTAACCGATAGTACATCAAATTTTCAAATAGCTGCTAGGTACACGTGCGATACATATAAATCTTCGGTTTCGCGAGCTCTATACACCCCCGTAATTTATTTTTCGATTTTATTAAATTTATTTTAAAATTTCATATAAAAACACGTTTTAATAGGTAAAAAATTCATAACTTTTCCAAATTTATTTTGACATACCACTGCGTGGTATCAAAAATTGAGGAATTCTTGGGCGCTCCCTTCTGGATACGCCAAATTAAAATTCGATTATAATTGGCCGAAATTTTTTGAAAAAACCTCAAAAAACAGGTTTTTCCCGGATAACTTTTCCAATTTTCCAAATTTTCACAATATTTTAACACGGTTGTGTAGCTCTCGTCGAGCCCGATCCGCGGACACCTCGCGCGTCCCGATCCGACGTCGGGAACAGCAAATACTTGCAAATTTCGGGTTCCCATACATTGTTTACATAAGAAATCCACCTAAGGTCGGTCGGCACATAGGTACCAGCCATAGTACATCAAATTTTCAAATAGCTGCTAGGTACACGTGCGATACATATAAATCTTCGGTTTCGCGAGCTCTATACACCCCCGTAATTTATTTTTCGATTTTATTAAATTTATTTTAAAATTTCATATAAAAACACGTTTTAATAGGTAAAAAATTCATAACTTTTCCAAATTTATTTTGACATACCACTGCGTGGTATCAAAAATTGAGGAATTCTTGGGCGCTCCCTTCTGGATACGCCAAATTAAAATTCGATTATAATTGGCCGAAATTTTTTGAAAAAACCTCAAAAAACAGGTTTTTCCCGGATAACTTTTCCAATTTTCCAAATTTTCACAATATTTTAACACGGTTGTGTAGCTCTCGTCGAGCCCGATCCGCGGACACCTCGCGCGTCCCGATCCGACGTCGGGAACAGCAAATACTTGCAAATTTCGGGTTCCCATACATTGTTTACATAAGAAATCCACCTAAGGTCGGTCGGCACATAGGTACCAGCCATAGTACATCAAATTTTCAAATAGCTGCTAGGTACACGTGCGATACATATAAATCTTCGGTTTCGCGAGCTCTATACACCCCCGTAATTTATTTTTCGATTTTATTAAATTTATTTTAAAATTTCATATAAAAACACGTTTTAATAGGTAAAAAATTCATAACTTTTCCAAATTTATTTTGACATACCACTGCGTGGTATCAAAAATTGAGGAATTCTTGGGCGCTCCCTTCTGGATACGCCAAATTAAAATTCGATTATAATTGGCCGAAATTTTTTGAAAAAACCTCAAAAAACAGGTTTTTCCCGGATAACTTTTCCAATTTTCCAAATTTTCACAATATTTTAACACGGTTGTGTAGCTCTCGTCGAGCCCGATCCGCGGACACCTCGCGCGTCCCGATCCGACGTCGGGAACAGCAAATACTTGCAAATTTCGGGTTCCCATACATTGTTTACATAAGAAATCCACCTAAGGTCGGTCGGCACATAGGTACCAGCCATAGTACATCAAATTTTCAAATAGCTGCTAGGTACACGTGCGATACATATAAATCTTCGGTTTCGCGAGCTCTATACACCCCCGTAATTTATTTTTCGATTTTATTAAATTTATTTTAAAATTTCATATAAAAACACGTTTTAATAGGTAAAAAATTCATAACTTTTCCAAATTTATTTTGACATACCACTGCGTGGTATCAAAAATTGAGGAATTCTTGGGCGCTCCCTTCTGGATACGCCAAATTAAAATTCGATTATAATTGGCCGAAATTTTTTGAAAAAACCTCAAAAAACAGGTTTTTCCCGGATAACTTTTCCAATTTTCCAAATTTTCACAATATTTTAACACGGTTGTGTAGCTCTCGTCGAGCCCGATCCGCGGACACCTCGCGCGTCCCGATCCGACGTCGGGAACAGCAAATACTTGCAAATTTCGGGTTCCCATACATTGTTTACATAAGAAATCCACCTAAGGTCGGTCGGCACATAGGTACCAGCCATAGTACATCAAATTTTCAAATAGCTGCTAGGTACACGTGCGATACATATAAATCTTCGGTTTCGCGAGCTCTATACACCCCCGTAATTTATTTTTCGATTTTATTAAATTTATTTTAAAATTTCATATAAAAACACGTTTTAATAGGTAAAAAATTCATAACTTTTCCAAATTTATTTTGACATACCACTGCGTGGTATCAAAAATTGAGGAATTCTTGGGCGCTCCCTTCTGGATACGCCAAATTAAAATTCGATTATAATTGGCCGAAATTTTTTGAAAAAACCTCAAAAAACAGGTTTTTCCCGGATAACTTTTCCAATTTTCCAAATTTTCACAATATTTTAACACGGTTGTGTAGCTCTCGTCGAGCCCGATCCGCGGACACCTCGCGCGTCCCGATCCGACGTCGGGAACAGCAAATACTTGCAAATTTCGGGTTCCCATACATTGTTTACATAAGAAATCCACCTAAGGTCGGTCGGCACATAGGTACCAGCCATAGTACATCAAATTTTCAAATAGCTGCTAGGTACACGTGCGATACATATAAATCTTCGGTTTCGCGAGCTCTATACACCCCCGTAATTTATTTTTCGATTTTATTAAATTTATTTTAAAATTTCATATAAAAACACGTTTTAATAGGTAAAAAATTCATAACTTTTCCAAATTTATTTTGACATACCACTGCGTGGTATCAAAAATTGAGGAATTCTTGGGCGCTCCCTTCTGGATACGCCAAATTAAAATTCGATTATAATTGGCCGAAATTTTTTGAAAAAACCTCAAAAAACAGGTTTTTCCCGGATAACTTTTCCAATTTTCCAAATTTTCACAATATTTTAACACGGTTGTGTAGCTCTCGTCGAGCCCGATCCGCGGACACCTCGCGCGTCCCGATCCGACGTCGGGAACAGCAAATACTTGCAAATTTCGGGTTCCCATACATTGTTTACATAAGAAATCCACCTAAGGTCGGTCGGCACATAGGTACCAGCCATAGTACATCAAATTTTCAAATAGCTGCTAGGTACACGTGCGATACATATAAATCTTCGGTTTCGCGAGCTCTATACACCCCCGTAATTTATTTTTCGATTTTATTAAATTTATTTTAAAATTTCATATAAAAACACGTTTTAATAGGTAAAAAATTCATAACTTTTCCAAATTTATTTTGACATACCACTGCGTGGTATCAAAAATTGAGGAATTCTTGGGCGCTCCCTTCTGGATACGCCAAATTAAAATTCGATTATAATTGGCCGAAATTTTTTGAAAAAACCTCAAAAAACAGGTTTTTCCCGGATAACTTTTCCAATTTTCCAAATTTTCACAATATTTTAACACGGTTGTGTAGCTCTCGTCGAGCCCGATCCGCGGACACCTCGCGCGTCCCGATCCGACGTCGGGAACAGCAAATACTTGCAAATTTCGGGTTCCCATACATTGTTTACATAAGAAATCCACCTAAGGTCGGTCGGCACATAGGTACCAGCCATAGTACATCAAATTTTCAAATAGCTGCTAGGTACACGTGCGATACATATAAATCTTCGGTTTCGCGAGCTCTATACACCCCCGTAATTTATTTTTCGATTTTATTAAATTTATTTTAAAATTTCATATAAAAACACGTTTTAATAGGTAAAAAATTCATAACTTTTCCAAATTTATTTTGACATACCACTGCGTGGTATCAAAAATTGAGGAATTCTTGGGCGCTCCCTTCTGGATACGCCAAATTAAAATTCGATTATAATTGGCCGAAATTTTTTGAAAAAACCTCAAAAAACAGGTTTTTCCCGGATAACTTTTCCAATTTTCCAAATTTTCACAATATTTTAACACGGTTGTGTAGCTCTCGTCGAGCCCGATCCGCGGACACCTCGCGCGTCCCGATCCGACGTCGGGAACAGCAAATACTTGCAAATTTCGGGTTCCCATACATTGTTTACATAAGAAATCCACCTAAGGTCGGTCGGCACATAGGTACCAGCCATAGTACATCAAATTTTCAAATAGCTGCTAGGTACACGTGCGATACATATAAATCTTCGGTTTCGCGAGCTCTATACACCCCCGTAATTTATTTTTCGATTTTATTAAATTTATTTTAAAATTTCATATAAAAACACGTTTTAATAGGTAAAAAATTCATAACTTTTCCAAATTTATTTTGACATACCACTGCGTGGTATCAAAAATTGAGGAATTCTTGGGCGCTCCCTTCTGGATACGCCAAATTAAAATTCGATTATAATTGGCCGAAATTTTTTGAAAAAACCTCAAAAAACAGGTTTTTCCCGGATAACTTTTCCAATTTTCCAAATTTTCACAATATTTTAACACGGTTGTGTAGCTCTCGTCGAGCCCGATCCGCGGACACCTCGCGCGTCCCGATCCGACGTCGGGAACAGCAAATACTTGCAAATTTCGGGTTCCCATACATTGTTTACATAAGAAATCCACCTAAGGTCGGTCGGCACATAGGTACCAGCCATAGTACATCAAATTTTCAAATAGCTGCTAGGTACACGTGCGATACATATAAATCTTCGGTTTCGCGAGCTCTATACACCCCCGTAATTTATTTTTCGATTTTATTAAATTTATTTTAAAATTTCATATAAAAACACGTTTTAATAGGTAAAAAATTCATAACTTTTCCAAATTTATTTTGACATACCACTGCGTGGTATCAAAAATTGAGGAATTCTTGGGCGCTCCCTTCTGGATACGCCAAATTAAAATTCGATTATAATTGGCCGAAATTTTTTGAAAAAACCTCAAAAAACAGGTTTTTCCCGGATAACTTTTCCAATTTTCCAAATTTTCACAATATTTTAACACGGTTGTGTAGCTCTCGTCGAGCCCGATCCGCGGACACCTCGCGCGTCCCGATCCGACGTCGGGAACAGCAAATACTTGCAAATTTCGGGTTCCCATACATTGTTTACATAAGAAATCCACCTAAGGTCGGTCGGCACATAGGTACCAGCCATAGTACATCAAATTTTCAAATAGCTGCTAGGTACACGTGCGATACATATAAATCTTCGGTTTCGCGAGCTCTATACACCCCCGTAATTTATTTTTCGATTTTATTAAATTTATTTTAAAATTTCATATAAAAACACGTTTTAATAGGTAAAAAATTCATAACTTTTCCAAATTTATTTTGACATACCACTGCGTGGTATCAAAAATTGAGGAATTCTTGGGCGCTCCCTTCTGGATACGCCAAATTAAAATTCGATTATAATTGGCCGAAATTTTTTGAAAAAACCTCAAAAAACAGGTTTTTCCCGGATAACTTTTCCAATTTTCCAAATTTTCACAATATTTTAACACGGTTGTGTAGCTCTCGTCGAGCCCGATCCGCGGACACCTCGCGCGTCCCGATCCGACGTCGGGAACAGCAAATACTTGCAAATTTCGGGTTCCCATACATTGTTTACATAAGAAATCCACCTAAGGTCGGTCGGCACATAGGTACCAGCCATAGTACATCAAATTTTCAAATAGCTGCTAGGTACACGTGCGATACATATAAATCTTCGGTTTCGCGAGCTCTATACACCCCCGTAATTTATTTTTCGATTTTATTAAATTTATTTTAAAATTTCATATAAAAACACGTTTTAATAGGTAAAAAATTCATAACTTTTCCAAATTTATTTTGACATACCACTGCGTGGTATCAAAAATTGAGGAATTCTTGGGCGCTCCCTTCTGGATACGCCAAATTAAAATTCGATTATAATTGGCCGAAATTTTTTGAAAAAACCTCAAAAAACAGGTTTTTCCCGGATAACTTTTCCAATTTTCCAAATTTTCACAATATTTTAACACGGTTGTGTAGCTCTCGTCGAGCCCGATCCGCGGACACCTCGCGCGTCCCGATCCGACGTCGGGAACAGCAAATACTTGCAAATTTCGGGTTCCCATACATTGTTTACATAAGAAATCCACCTAAGGTCGGTCGGCACATAGGTACCAGCCATAGTACATCAAATTTTCAAATAGCTGCTAGGTACACGTGCGATACATATAAATCTTCGGTTTCGCGAGCTCTATACACCCCCGTAATTTATTTTTCGATTTTATTAAATTTATTTTAAAATTTCATATAAAAACACGTTTTAATAGGTAAAAAATTCATAACTTTTCCAAATTTATTTTGACATACCACTGCGTGGTATCAAAAATTGAGGAATTCTTGGGCGCTCCCTTCTGGATACGCCAAATTAAAATTCGATTATAATTGGCCGAAATTTTTTGAAAAAACCTCAAAAAACAGGTTTTTCCCGGATAACTTTTCCAATTTTCCAAATTTTCACAATATTTTAACACGGTTGTGTAGCTCTCGTCGAGCCCGATCCGCGGACACCTCGCGCGTCCCGATCCGACGTCGGGAACAGCAAATACTTGCAAATTTCGGGTTCCCATACATTGTTTACATAAGAAATCCACCTAAGGTCGGTCGGCACATAGGTACCAGCCATAGTACATCAAATTTTCAAATAGCTGCTAGGTACACGTGCGATACATATAAATCTTCGGTTTCGCGAGCTCTATACACCCCCGTAATTTATTTTTCGATTTTATTAAATTTATTTTAAAATTTCATATAAAAACACGTTTTAATAGGTAAAAAATTCATAACTTTTCCAAATTTATTTTGACATACCACTGCGTGGTATCAAAAATTGAGGAATTCTTGGGCGCTCCCTTCTGGATACGCCAAATTAAAATTCGATTATAATTGGCCGAAATTTTTTGAAAAAACCTCAAAAAACAGGTTTTTCCCGGATAACTTTTCCAATTTTCCAAATTTTCACAATATTTTAACACGGTTGTGTAGCTCTCGTCGAGCCCGATCCGCGGACACCTCGCGCGTCCCGATCCGACGTCGGGAACAGCAAAAAAAAGCCCGCCCACCCATCCCGCCTTACATTTGGTATATAGACTCGGTCAGAGGCGGCAAAAAACCGAGTCAGAGGCGGCACTGGATTTTCTTTTGCTGTCTTTTTCCTTCGCTTGATTTGGCCGTATTAGGATGTATAGGGACCTGTAAACGCAATAGCATCTTATCCTAACCATATTCTGATAGGGAAACTTCGTCAAAACTAAAATATAGACACTAGATTAGCTAGTCTAAACTGACCGTCGAAAAGCTATTTACACTTCTCGATAATCAGGAACCGATAATCAGGAAGCAATTTACACTTCCTGAATAGACAAAAACAATTGTTTGCTTTGACACCGCAGACATTTTTGACCACTACAAATTAATTTATAGGAATTTATTCCTACACAATTTTTTATTTTTATTCTATTATTCTTTGACACACCCCTTTAGACATCCCCTGACGTCAAAATGTTCGTCGCCCACCGAACACCAGCTAAAAAACCCTCAGAAACGACCCAAGCTACGACTCAGAAGACACCAGAGGCAATGGAGAAGGCAGACCCTTCAGACGCATCAGCCGTTAGACGCAGCATTGGGGACTGGGAACAAGGAAAGGTGGGCTCAAAAAGCAAATCCCCAACATCATTCCAAGTCTCGCCAGGCCCCTCAAAATCCTCGAAACTTGAAACGAAGATTAAACCCTCGCAGGATAATAAAATATCCGCTCGAAGAACCTCAGTGGAGACAACAGAAAGCTTAGCAGACAAGCAAAAACTCACTAAGAGAGTAGCTGAAGCTAAAGCCTGCCTTAACAAAGCGAAACATAACCTGGGGATCTCGAGAAACTTAAGAACGGATATAAAAGCCGAAGTTACACAGGCAATAGAAAGACTGTACCAACTGGTCAAGGATGCGGAAGAGGACAAAGAGGTGGCAATGGAGGGACAGAATAAAGTAGGAGAACAAACAGGGAAAAGCGATGAGATTATAAAGAGAATAGAAGAGCATGAGAAACTGTTAAAAGACAACAACGAAAAACTCGGAAAGATCGAAGAAATGCTAGAAAAACAGAATGAGACATTGGAAAAGGCCACCTACGCAAACGTGACTGCCACCGAAAAAGAAACACCGATGCAGAATAGGGCTACGTTGCACTCGGTAGTCATTACCTCCAAGAACGAGGCAGACACCGGAGAGGAGGTACTTACCCAGATACGGGAAGCGATCAACGCGAAGGACGGCTGGGTAAAGGTAGAAAAAATTCGCAAGGCCAAAGACAGAAAGGTGATAGTGGGGTGCAGCACGGAAGAAGAAAGGAAGAAGGTGAAGGACCGCCTAAAAGAAGCAGGCGATCGCCTAACTGTAGAGGACATACAAAATAAAGACCCTCTGGTTATCCTCCGTGGAGTCCTCCAGTTTAATAGCGATGAGGAGATAGTGAAAGCCCTGAAAAACCAAAATAAGGAAATATTCAAAGATATTAAAAGCAGCGATTTGCGAGCGGAAATACGTTTCCGCAAAAAAACCAGGAACCCACATGTGAACCACGTAGTTATGAGAGTATCCCCCATCGTGTGGAGGCGCCTGACCGAAGCCGGATCCGCACACATAGATCTGCAGAGGATAGGAGTGGAGGATTATTCCCCACTCCTACAATGCTCTCTCTGCCTAGGATACGGGCACGGCAGGCGCTTCTGCAAAGAAACAGAGGTTAAATGTAGCCACTGTGGGGGTGCTCACGTAAAGGCCAATTGTGCGGACTGGCTCACCAACGCGCCCCCAACATGTTGCAACTGCAGTAAGGTAAAGCTTGATCAGCTGGGACACAATGCCTTTAGTGGAGAATGCCCCATAAGGCGCAAGTGGGACGCGTTGGCGAGAGCCAGTGTCGCCTATTGCTAAGGGCACCTCAGGCGAAAACGTCGCAATACCCTACATGATGGCCCAGGCCAATCTGCAGAGAAAGCAGCTCGCAACAGACGAGCTTATGATCGAGGCAGCCAGGCTGAACGTATCGGTCGCGTTGCTCCAGGAGCCCTACGTTGGTGCGATTCGAAGTATGAAGAGTTACAAGGGAGCCAGGATCTTCCAAAATGCCGAAATAGGAGAGGGAACTGTTAAGGCAGCTATAGCTGTCTTTGATCAAGGCATAGACGTCCTACAGTTCCCTAAACTCACTACTAACAACATCGTGGTAGTGAGGATCCGCACAAGGGCTTGGAAGATCACTGTGGTATCCTTCTACTTCGAACCGGACCAACCGATTGGGCCATACCTGGAGCACCTTACGACGATTACGAAGGAGCTGGGACCTGGGGCCATCATTGTGGGAGGCGACGCAAACGCCAAAAATCTATGGTGGGGTAGTACAAGCGTCGACCATCGCGGGGAGGACCTTGCAGGGACTCTGCACGAACTGGGCTTCCAGGTACTCAACACAGGCAATATACCAACATTCGACACGATAAGGGGGGGGAGATCGTACACCAGTATCGTCGACGTGACAGCCTGTTCCTTAGACGTACTGGATCTGGTGGTTGACTGGAAGGTATTGCAAGGCATGACGAGCTCTGACCACAACGGCATAGTCTTTAAAGTAAAGTTAAGAAAAGATTCGGGAATCCACATCCAAAGAACTACTAGAAAATACAATACTAAAAAAGCTAACTGGTCTCAGTTTGATGAAAAACTGAGCCAGCTACACATAAGCAATAATATAAATTTAGAAAAAATAGGTAACATAAAAAATAAAACAGAATTAGAGGAAATAACAAGTACATATATTAATAATATTATAACAGCGTGTAATGAAAGTATGCCAATTAAAAACAAAAAGGAAAAACTGACTATGCCGTGGTGGTCAAAGGAGCTCGCTGCTGCAAAACAGAAGGTCGCCACCAGACGGCGCCGAATTCGATGCGCGGCACCGGTGCGGAGGACGAAGGTTGTAAATGAGTACCTGGAAGCAAAGGACGAATATGAAAAAATGGCCAGGGAAGCCCAGACCGCGAGTTGGAAGGCGTTCTGTAAAAAGCAGGATCGGGAAAGCATGTGGGACGGCATTTATAGGGTAATTGGAAGGACCACTCCGAGGACAGAGGAAATAACCTTGACCCAGAACGGCATCGAACTGAGCAATAAGGACTCAGCTGACCTCTTGGTGCGGACGTTCTACCCTGACGACAACGAAGCGGACGATGAAGCTCACCACCGCCGAATCAGAGCAATGGCACTAAAAGTGAACGAAGGAGCAGATAATGGTTATCGTGATCCACCGTTCACGAGTCAAGAACTGATTACGGCGGTGGAAAGTTTCGATCCAAAAAAGGCACCCGGGGCAGACGGTCTAACTGCGGACATATGCAGAAGAGCCATTCTCCAGGACCACGGATTCTTCCTTGCCCTGGCTAACAAGTGCTTAGAGATAGGCTACTTCCCTG
The DNA here is from genome assembly GCA_905404295.2 of Ochlodes sylvanus. Classification (NCBI taxonomy): domain Eukaryota; kingdom Metazoa; phylum Arthropoda; class Insecta; order Lepidoptera; family Hesperiidae; genus Ochlodes; species Ochlodes sylvanus. The sequence continues at coordinate 28,736 of FR990132.1, forward strand.
AGAGATGGAAGGAGGCGACGGTGATAGTCCTCAGGAAGCCGGGCAGGGAAGACTACCGAAACCCAAAATCGTATAGGCCAATTGGCCTTTTACCGGTAATGGGTAAGGTGCTGGAGAAAATGGTGGTGGCCAGACTAAAGTGGCATCTTTTACCGAGGCTTAGTACTCGCCAGTACGGCTTTATGCCCCAGAAGAGCACCGAAGACTCCCTCTATAGCCTAATGAGACACATACGAGAGAAACTCAGCGAGAAGAAGCTGATCACGCTGGTCTCGTTGGATATAGAGGGAGCCTTCGATAGCGCCTGGTGGCCCGCAATTAAAGTACGGCTGGCTGAGGAAAGTTGCCCGGTAAATATTAGACGCGTGCTCGATAGCTATCTCTGCGACAGGAGTGTAAGGCTGAGATATGCTGGGGAGGAGACCTCGAAGAGCACGAGCAAAGGCTGCGTACAGGGATCCATAGGGGGACCAATACTGTGGAATTTACTTCTGGACCCACTGCTCCAGGAGCTGGAGGAGCGTGGCGACTATTGCCAAGCTTTCGCTGATGACGTCATCTTGGTGTTCGATGGTGAGACCGCGTTGGATATCCAACGGCAGGCCAACGCCTCCCTCGAGCATGTGAGGCAGTGGGGAGTCAAAAATAAATTAAAGTTTGCGCCGCAGAAAACCAAGGCTATGGTGATCACCAATAAACTTAAATTTGACTCACCACTCCTAAGCATGGGCGGGGTGGACGTTGGACTGTCGAAAGAGATTAAAGTACTCGGCCTCACGATCGACGACAAGCTAACGTTTAACACCCACATTCAGCGCACATGTCGCAAAGCACTCGGGCTCTACAAACAGCTCGCGAGAGCTGCAAAGGTGCAGTGGGGTCTTGATCCGGAAGTAATTAGAACGATCTACACCGCAGTGGTCGAACCGGTTGTATTGTACGCGGCGAGCGCTTGGGCTCCGGAAGCTGGGAAACTACGTACCAGGAAGCAACTTGACGCGGTGCAACGCGGGTTTGCCCAAAAAATGATAAAAGGATATAGGACGGTCTCCCTCAACTCGGCCCTGGTGCTCGCCGGGTTGCTCCCTCTGGATCTGAGAGTCCGAGAAGCGGCTCTTCTCTACAAGATAAAGAGGGGGTATACCCGCCGGGTAGTAGGAGACCGGGGAGTGGAGAGACCTACCGCCTTCACCAAAAGATCCCACCCAGCGGAGCGCGCTCAACTTGTCTACCAGTGTGTGGTGGACGGTGCAGAATTGGCTCAGCAGAACATCAATGGCCAAATGATATACACGGATGGCAGTAAAATAGAAGGAAAAGTCGGTGCGGCGCTATCCATATGGGATAGCGGCGTTGAGACCGCAACCCGTAAACTAAAGCTTGAGCCATTCTGCACCGTCTATCAGGCGGAACTCCTGGCTCTGTACGAGGCCTCCATACAGGCCCAGAAATGCTCCACCGTATGCAACATCCTTTGTGACTCAAGGTCGGCCCTCGATGCTGTAGTCGGCGGGGTTTCCCTTCACCCCTTAGTGACAAAAACTTACGCAAACCTACAAACTATAATTGCAGATGGCAGAACCGTGAGATTATTCTGGGTGAAAGCTCACGTCGGGCTGGAGGGCAACGAGAGGGTCGACGAGCTCGCGAAGGATGCGGCAAGGAAATTAAAGAGGAAACCTGACTACGACAAGTGTCCTGTCTCATTCGTCAAGCGACAAATCCGATTGGATTCGCTTGACGAATGGAACCGGCGGTACAAGACAGGAGAAACAGCAGGTACGACAAAGATTTTCTTCCCAGATGCGGTGAGAGCATATAAAGTGATCAGAAAGATGCCGTTGGATCCCATATTAGTGCAAGTTTTAACGGGACACGGCGGGTTCTCCGAATACTTACATCGATTCAAGTGTAAGGAGAACCCGGCGTGTATATGCGACCCAGATGAAAATGAGGGAATTCTCCATGTGCTGTTGAGTTGTCCAGTTCATGCCACAGACCGATTAGATTTAGAGCACAAAATACAAACAAAACTAGACGAAAATTGTATATACAAAATTATGGAGGATGGTAAAAACAGAGAATACTTTTTAAACTATTGTAAGTTTGTAGCTAATAAAGTAATAGATAGAAATAAATAGACAAAAAAGATATACTAAGATATGTATAATTATTATACATCTCGTTAGTAATCGTAGGAAATAGGCAAAATAAAATAAGATAAAACAAGATAGTTGTAAGTATTATTAGTGTTAAAATTGAAAAAAATAAAATATTGTGTAATAGTATAGAAGTGTAAGCAAAATAAAAGTAAGTAAGTAGGTAAATAAAATAAAAGGTTATATTTATGTTCTTTACAAGGCGTAGAAAGTAAAATATATCATTATAAAGTAAGTAAGGAAGTAAGATTAAATTAACGTATAAATTCAACAAAGTAAAAATAGAAATAGTATTAAGATAAGAAATAGTATTAAGATAAGATAGAAATAGAAATAGCTGAAATAATGTAGTAGGTTTAAGGAAAATGTATTTTGGTTTTTGTTCAAATAAGTAAAAGTAGTAAAAGTAAGTAAGTAGGTAAATAAAATAAAAGGTTATATTTTTGTTCTTTACAAGGCGCAGAAAGTAAAATATATCATTATAAAGTAAGTAAGGAAGTAAGATTAAAATTAATGTATAAATTCAACATAGTAAAAACAGAAATAGTATTAAGATAAGAAATAGTATTAAGATAGGATAGAAATGAAAATAGCTGAAATAATGTAGTAGGTTAAGGAAAACGTATTTTGTTTTTGTTCAAATTAAAAGATGATGACAAGTTCCCTGAGATGACGTCAGGGGTTCATTAAGTTCGCGAGCCGGGCCTGAGAGCGCCCGGATTATATATAAAAAAAAAAAAAAAAAAAAAAAAAAAAAAACCTAACCTAACCTAACCTAACCTAACCTAACCTAACCAAACCAACCTTTTTTTTTTTTTTTTTTTTTTTTTTTTTTTACGTGGGGAAATGCAATTACGCATACCACCTGGGCGCAGGGGGAGGCCCAAGTGGTTATGTGGGACTCCCGTGGCTAATGAGACCACGGTATACCCACTAAAACCCCACGAATGCCACCTCGCCGTCTTCCGGCGGAGCTGCGGGAACGCTTTCGCACACATCCGCTGCTCCGCCGACGGCAGCCGCAAAAGCGGCTCCACCGTGATGCCCGAAGGCCCTTCACGCTAGGCGCGCCAGATGGTAGGGCGCGCCTTCCTCCTCGACCTCCACCAGTACAGTGGCGGACCCCCCCGAGTCCGCCACAAGGAGGTCATGGGTGCCGGAAAACCTCCAGCACCCGGCGGTGGATCAGATCTGTGGCTCCACCGCCAACCACACCTCGGCCGCAGAGGACAGGGAAAGCGGCGCACCGTAATACCGGCATTCCTCTTCCCCTGCGGCCCCACCAATGCCGCTCCGGCCGCGAATCGGAGCGGCTCCGCCTCGGCCGCAGAGGAAGGAAAACCTTCCTCTGCGGTCCCCACCTTGCGCATCCCAAGCAGGCTTGTCGCGCCAAGCCTGCTGGGAGCGACCACCTCGCCAGCCCGCAACCACCTATCCGCGCGGGCCGGCCCTGGGTGCCTCTTAGCTTCACCGTGGGCGCCGAAACCACGGTTACTAGAGCCCCCCCGCCACGACAAGGCGGGCACCCCCGGGGGGGAACCTAACCTAACCTTTTTTTTTTTTTTTTTTTTTTTTTTTTTTACGTGGGGAAATGCATTACGCATACCACCTGGGCGCAGGGGGAGACCCAAGTGGTTATGTGGGACTCCCCGTGGCTAATGAGGCCACGGTATACCCACTAAAACCCCACGAATGCCGCCTCGCCGTCTTTCGGCGGAGCTGCGGGAACGCTTTCGCACACATCCGCTGCTCCGCCGACGGCAGCCGCAAAGAGCGGCTCCTCCGCAGATGCCCGAAGGCCCTCCGCGTGAGGCGCGCCAGATGGTAGGGCGCGCCTTCCTCCTCGACCTCCTCCAGTACAGTGGCGGACCCCCCCGAGTCCGCCACAAGGAGGTCATGGGTGCCGGAAAACCTCCAGCACCCGGCGGTGGATCAGATCTGTGGCTCCACCGCCAACCACACCTCGGCCGCAGAGGACAGGGAAAGCGGCGCACCGCAATACCGGCATTCCTCTTCCCCTGCGGCCCCACCAATGCCGCTCCGGCCGCGAATCGGAGCGGCTCCGCCTCGGCCGCAGAGGAAGGAAAACCTTCCTCTGCGGTCCCCACCTTGCGCATCCCAAGCAGGCTTGTCGCGCCAAGCCTGCTGGGAGCGACCACCTCGCCAACCCGCAACCACCTATCCGCGCGGGCCGGCCCTGGGTGCCTCTTAGCTTCACCGTGGGCGCCGAAACCACGGTTACTAGAGCCCCCCCGCCACGACAAGGCGGGCACCCCCGGGGGGGAACCTAACCTAACCTAACCTAACCTAACCTAACCTAACCTAACCTAACCTAACCTAACCTAACCTAACCTAACCTAACCTAACCTAACCTAACCTAACCTAACCTTTTTTTTTTTTTTTTTGACGCTGGGAAATCCTCATGGATACCCGGCAGGCGCGGGGGGGCGCTGTCGGGTTATGCCGGACTCTTACCGGCTAAAACCCAGCGGTGTTCCTCCTCACCGTCTACCGGCGGAGCTGCGGGAACGCTTGCGCATACTTCCGCTGCTCCGCCGACGGCTGCCCGGACTCGGGCCCAACTCGTGGGGCGCCTTCTGTGGCGCCACTCACCTTACACCTGGCGTGCCGGAACACCAAACACGCCAGCCGTCTCGGGGGTCTCCTCCAACTGGGCGATGGCACCCCCCGGTTCCACCGCCCGGAGACCCACACTATGGGGGAAGGCGACGCTCGTGCGCCAGTCGCCTTCGACCGACTCTCCTTCGGCGAAGCGGGATCGACAGAGGATCATCCTCCCTCGCCCGCTCCGCCGCCTCCTTCAACGTCATTACGGCCTCGCAAAACTGGAGACCTAACCTAACCTAACCTAACCTTTTTTTTTTTTTTTTTTTTTTTTTTTTTTTTTTTTTTTTTTTTTTTTTTACGTGGGGAAATGCAATTACGCATACCACCTGGGCGCAGGGGGAGACCCAAGTGGTTATGTGGGACTCCCGTGGCTAATGAGACCACGGTATACCCACTAAAACCCCACGAATGCCACCTCGCCGTCTTCCGGCGGAGCTGCGGGAACGCTGTCGCACACATCCGCTGCTCCGCCGACGGCAGCCGCAAAAGAGCGGCTCCTCCGTAGATGCCCGAAGGCCCTCCACGCAAGGCGCGCCAGATGGTAGGGCGCGCCTTCCTCCTCGACCTCCACCAGTACAGTGACGGACCCCCCCGAGTCCGCCACAAGGAGGTCATGGGTGCCGGAAAACCTCCAGCACCCGGCGGTGGATCAGATCTGTGGCTCCACCGCCAACCACACCTCGGCCGCAGAGGACAGGGAAAGCGGCGCACCGTAATACCGGCATTCCTCTTCCCCTGCGGCCCCACCAATGCCGCTCCGGCCGCGAATCGAAGCGGCCCCGCCTTCTCGGCCGCAGAGGATAGGAAAACCTTCCTCTGCGGTCCCCACCTTGCGCATCCCAAGCAGGCTTGTCGCGCCAAGCCTGCTGGGAGCGACCACCTCGCCAGCCCGCAACCACCTTTCCGCGCGGGCCGGCCCTGGGTGCCTCTTGGTTCACCGTGGGCGCCGAAACCACGGTTACTAAGCCCCCCCGCCACGACAAGGCGGGCACCCCCGGGGGGGAACCTAACCTAACCTAACCTAACCTAACCTAACCTAACCTAACCTAACCTAACCTAACCTAACCTAACCTAACCTAACCTAACCTAACCTTTTTTTTTTTTTTTTTTTTTTTTTTTTTTTTTTTTTTTTTTTTTTTTTCGCTGGGAAATCCTCATGGATACCCGACAGGCACGGGAGGGCGCTGTCGGGTTATGCCGGACTCTTACCGGCTAAAACCCAGCGGTGTCGTCGCCTACCGCATTGTTGCCGGGACTGTGTGCTATTCTCGCTCCACGGCCCCGGCGCGGCGGCCGCTACCACGGCGGCCTCTTCACGGCACGCTCTCAAGCCCCTCTCCTTGGAGAGAGGGTTGGAGCGGCCAGCGGGGTGGCCCGTCTGCCTTATAATCCCGCTAGGGTAAAGGCGCGCTCGACACCGGCGCGCCTTTCAACCCGAGCCGTTACGCCGAACGACGAACTCCCGTATCCGTCGTCCGACCGGCTGTTGTTATGGGGGCAGGAGGTGCAGGCCGTAAGCCCGCCTTCTGCGCCCTGTGCGCCGGCGGCGGATGGCGAGGTCTGTGGACTCCTCGCGCTCTCTCTCCGCCGCCTCTTTGCGGAGCATGACGCACTCCGCAAAGGCCTGCACCGCTGTCCACGACGTCCCGCTGTCGACCATGCATTTGACCACAGTTGGCAGCGAGAGGTCGTCCCCCACAACCGCACGCAGCTGCGCGCGATCTTCCGCCCAGGCTGGGCAGACCTCCAAGGTGTGCTGGGCGTCCTCGTCCTGGCATCCGTCGCAGTGGTGGCAAACGGCCGACGGCTCCCGACCCACGATCCGGCACAGATACCCCCCGAAGCAACCATGCCCGGAAAGTATCTGCACCAAACGGAACGTCAGGGAGCCGTGCCGCCTCGCCAACCATTGGCCTAACACTGGACGGACCGCTTCGACGGTCCTACGCCCAGCAGTGGGCTGCTCCAGCCTCTGGCTCCACTCCAGAATGGCGCGTTGACGCAGCTCATTGCGGCGTCCTGCGATCTCCTTCGGTGCTGGTTGGTCACCCCGGGCCAGTGCCTCCTCGCGCCAAGTAAATAAGGACGCGAGGATCCCGGCTTCCAGGTCCCAGGGTATACTACCAGCCAGCACGCACGCTGCCTCCGTGGAGATCGTGCGATATCCCCGGGCGGCCCTGATAGCCATCACCCTCTGCGGGCGTCGCAAGAGTGCGATATTTTGGCTGCTCAGGGCCTCAGCCCAAACAGGGGCACCATAAAGGGCCATGGATCGCACGACCCCCAGGTACAAGCGCCTGCAGGACACCTCCGGCCCTCCCAGATTCGGTAGGAGCCGTGTCAACGCACCAGCCGCCGCCATCAAACGCGGCACTAGCGCCGCAAAGTGGGCGCCGAAGTTCCATCTGCCATCAAGGACGATGCCTAAATAGCGCATCGTCGGCTTGATGGCAACCCGAACACCACCAATCGTTAGGCTCCAGTCTGGGGGAGGCCCCCGCCGAGGGCCATGGAAACACAGCGCCTCAGACTTTTCGAGGGCCACCTCCAGACCCAGCCGGCGGATTCGGCGCACCACCCGCGCTACCCCCGCAGTCGCGAGCAAAGACGCTTCGCGGAATGTAGCACCGCGGGCGGTCACGAGTGTGTCATCAGCGTAACAAACGACGACTACACCCGGAATACTAGCCGCCCGCAGCACCCAGTCATAACCGATGTTCCACAGGAGCGGTCCTAAGACAGACCCCTGTGGAACACCGCGCGCCATTGCACACTCCTTCCATCCATCTCGAGCAGGGAAAATTATCCTCCTGTCTGAGAGGTAGTCCCGGATAAGCCGGCGCAGGTAGGATGGCACCCCGTGGTAACGAAGCGCCTCCATAATGCAAGGCCAGGGTAAGGAGTTAAAAGCGTTGGCGATGTCAAGAGACACCGCCACGGTCACCTCACCCTGGGAGACCGCATCCTGCGCCAGGGACCTCACTCTCAGGATGGCGTGGATTGTTGACCTTCGTCGGCGGAACCCGTACTGGCCATCCGCGAGATTAGGTCCAACTCGTTCTAGGTGCTCGACAAGGCGGTCAGAGATGACTCTTTCCAGCAATTTGCCAGCCTCGTCGAGCACAACGATTGGACGAAAGCCCGACGGGGAATCCGCCGGACGACCCTCCTTCCTTAGCAGGACTAAGCGTCCTGTTTTCCACGCCTTAGGGAATTTTCCCTGCTCGAGACAGGCATTCAAGAGCCCCCTTAGTCGCCCCTCCAGGACCTCTGCGGCGTCCAGGGCGGGGACCAGGGCTCGACTCGGGACACCATCGGGACCCGGGGCAGTATTTTTGGCGCGCAACCTTTCTACAGCAGCGCCAAACTCACCCCGGGAGATTTCCGGGATTTCGTCACAGTCCCCTCTCCTAGCATCCTCCGGCGGAGCCATACTAGGAGGCTGGATTGCCATTCCCCGCGGGAACAGAGTGGCAACCACCTCCTCGAGGAACTGCGGCTCCAGACTCTGCGTCAGGGGGACGCCATACGGTCGAATCTTATTTCGAACAAGTCGGTACGGACGCCCCCAAGGATCACGGTCCAAAGTGGCCAGCAGTTCCTCCCTGGCCTCTTCCTTCGCAGATGCTATCGCGCTCCTCAGCGCATTCTTCGCCTCCACCAGTGTCGAGAGTAAGGCGGCCCCTTCAGCATCATCCCGGCGCCGTCTCCTCCGGTACCGGGCGTATTGGCGTCGAGCCGCAGAGCAGGCTTCTCTCAATTGTGAGAGCTCTGGCGACCACCAATACACCCACCGTTTGGGAGGACGAGCACGAGCCCGGGGCATTGACGCATCACATACAGCAGTCATTGCGCCCCGGAACCATTCGGTCTCGTCCTCTACCACCACACTTACCGGCGCGCGGAACCAGCCTTGTAGGATAGCCGCCTCCTGTAGCATCTCTTTATCGAGGCGCTTCAGTTGCCACCGTGGGCCAATCTCGTTCGGGGGCCTGTCAGAGCTGCTCGGAGCGACCGAGGACGCGGAGAGATCGAACCGCACGTAGCGGTGATCGGAGAGCTCTTCAACGTCCTCCAACACACTCCAGCTCTGAACAATACGGCGTGCCAGTGCAGGGCTCGCAAAAGCAACGTCCACTATGGACGAACCCTGCGGACGCACGCACGTAGGAACCGACCCCCGATTCAACACCGTCAGTCCAACGGAGATGAGCCACTCCTCGATAACCTCGCCCCGAGCCCGCCGTGGGTCTCCCCGACGGAAGGTCGCTGGACATCCCCACGCCGTTGATTCAGCATTGAGATCTCCAGCAACCAGGACAGGGCGAGGGTGGCTCCTATGCACAAGCGCCTCGACCTCGGCCATAAATGCCTCGAACTCACTGAGCGGACGGTTGGGTGAGAAGTATACTCCAATCACAACCAAGTCGCCCAGCTGAGCCGAGACCATTCCATGGCCGCGCACGACACATGTTGGAGGCAAAGAACTCGCCGAAGACATGATCGCGACCACACCATCTAGGTCCCCCGAACAGTTATCCCTGGGGGGAACGAAATACGGCTCAGTGACCACTGCTATGTCTATCAGCCACTGCGCTACGCTCTGAAACAAGAGGTCCTGAGCTCTAGCGCAGTGGTTGACATTCGCCATGAGAAACTTGAGGGCCATTATTATAAGATTGCCCCTGTCTCCATCTCATCGGCGTCCTGAGCCGTACGGACAGGCTGAGTCTGGGCCGTAGCCGCGGACACAACCCGCCTCCCTCCTTTCTTTTTGTGCGCGTTAGAGCATACCGCACTCCCCACCCGGTGTCCCGCTGGCTTGCCAGCTTCGGCACAAAGCACGCAGCTGGCAGCCTCGGCTGCGCACTGGGCGGCCCTATGGCCTGGCTTGCCGCAGCGGTAGCAGAGCGAGCTCCTGTCTATCTCTGCAGTGCATCGCTGGCTAACATGACCCACCTCAAGGCAACGATAGCACTGCATGGGCCTAGTCGGCAGCAGTTTAACCTGCGCCGACACCCATCCAACCAGGAGTCGCCTGCCACTGGTCAGCCGTTTGGCTGCCTCGACAGGGCACCGTACCCAGGCCGTCCGATTGCCGGCGTAATCCTCTCGGATTTCTCCGACCTTCACGTCGGCCTCGGGACACTCACCAACCCGGGCGATGGCAGCACACACCAGGTCAGGAGTCGCCGAATCGCACAGCCCATGCACGCGCAGCTCCGCGCATTTTTTAGGGCGGGACACCTCGACCATTTCTGGGTCCACCACCTCTTTTATTTTGGCGGCTAGCGCGTCGGCTTTGCCGTCCTTTTCGGCACCCGCGATTTCAAGGATGCGGGCGCCGGTAGCCGCTCGTTTTAGTTTGACACCGGAGATGCCCAACCCTTCGATGTCAATCCCTTGCTGGGCAATGGCCATCACCTGGGCATAAGTGGTCCCCCGCTTCTCCGCATCAGGCTGTATTTTCAGTACAATAGCAGCCGAGCGGGGGGGTCGCAACTTTGGCAGAGGCCTCTTATTGGGCTTCTGCTTGGGCCCAGGCGGGGCACTAGCGGCCTGAGGGCCGGTAGGGCCGGTAGGGCCAGTAGGGCCAGCACGCGCTTTATTTTTGCCCCCCCGTCTCACCACCACCGACCAGCCCGCATCCGTGGACGCAGGGGGAGGAGGCGGAGGGACATGAGGGCTGAGCTGGGACGCGGGCTTCAAATTTTCCGTCGCCTGAGGCGCCACTGCTTCGATGGCAGGCTGCACCGGCTTCGGGTCAGATGGTGGAGCCACGCTAGCTCTCACCCTCTCCTTCTTTTTCTTCTTCTTCTCCTTTTTGCCCTTTTTGCCTTCTGTGGGCTCAGGGACGGGTTGGGGTGGAGCCTTGCGCCACTGTGCAGTTTTGCTGACTGCCACAGGGGGAGGCTCCTCATCCGAGTCCGAGTCAGACAGCACCACGTCCGACTGCACAGCAGCTAGTGCGGGGCGCCTCTTTGGCCCCGGCAGGAGGCGGCCCTGTATGCCCTCAAAACGGGCGTTAAGGACAGGGCCTATGGTGTCAAGGATGAGGCGCTTTTGCGCATCATCAACCTCCTGTCGTGCCTCCTCCATCACCGGTGCAGCCCGCGCGGACCGCTCCACCATGGCCCGTAATTCCGCCATCTCGCGCTCCAACGAAGCTACTTTGGCCTCCAGACGTTTATTGACGGCCTGAAGGCGTTCCGTCTCCTCCGACGCAGTTCGGCTCCCAAGGGCCGCCACAACTTCTTCAATGGAGGCGGCAGCCTCCTTTAGGCCTTTTACAAAAGTACCCTTAAGGTTACCAGAGCTGCTGGCAATATGCCTTATTACCCGTACGTGGGCATCAGCCTGGTCCTTAAGTGCACACGCCAAGTCACCCCCATCAGGAGGGTTTAGCGCGTCGGTCACTTTTTTGGCCGCCGCTCGTTTGGCCATATCGGCCACGAGTTTTTCGGCTTCATCTCGTCGTGCCGCCGCCAGTTGTCTTCTGGCCTCGGCAGACAAGGGGGTCGCTTTTGGGCGTCCACCCTTCTTTCCGGCCGGCCGTGCATGCACCTTGGGCGCAGTGTCCGGATCCGAACCGGAATTCCTCTTATGGCCCCTTTTTTGAGGCCGGAGTCCATCCATGTCGCTCGACGCAACGACGCTCTCCATGCTCATCCAAGCATCTGCGTCTGAGAGCGAGCCGGCTTCATCGCGAGCCTCCTCCTCCTTATTCATTTCCACTCCTTCGTTCGAGCAAAAATGATCCACACAATGGAGCAACGCTCCGTAGGGGCCGCGCGATACGCAGCAGGCCTCACCTACAAACCACAAGCTTCGGTAACTCTGGTCACACTGTGAAAGTCCGAAAGCATCCGATAGCTAATCGCACTAATCGCAGTGGGCACACACCTACTAACTGCGTTACCGTTAGTAGGGCGGCGGAACACCAGAGCGCAACAGGGGGCACGAGCGAGAACGTACTTGTGGGGGGCCCCCCAACCTAACCTAACCTAACCTAACCTAACCTAACCTAACCTAACCTAACCTTTTTTTTTTTTTTTTTTTTTTTTACGTGGGGAAATGCAATTACGCATACCACCTGGGCGCAGGGGGAGACCCAGGTGGTTATGTGGGACTCCCGTGGCTAATGAGACCACGGTATACCCACTAAAACCCCACGAATGCCGCCTCGCCGTCTTCCGGCGGAGCTGCGGGAACGCTTTCGCACACATCCGCTGCTCCGCCGACGGCAGCCGCAAAGAGCGGCTCCTCCGCAGATGCCCGAAGGCCCTCCGCGTGAGGCGCGCCAGATGGTAGGGCGCGCCTTCCTCCTCGACCTCCTCCAGTACAGTGGCGGACCCCCCCGAGTCCGCCACAAGGAGGTCATGGGTGCCGGAAAACCTCCAGCACCCGGCGGTGGATCAGATCTGTGGCTCCACCGCCAACCACACCTCGGCCGCAGAGGACAGGGAAAGCGGCGCACCGCAATACCGGCATTCCTCTTCCCCTGCGGCCCCACCAATGCCGCTCCGGCCGCGAATCGGAGCGGCTCCGCCTCGGCCGCAGAGGAAGGAAAACCTTCCTCTGCGGTCCCCACCTTGCGCATCCCAAGCAGGCTTGTCGCGCCAAGCCTGCTGGGAGCGACCACCTCGCCAGCCCGCAACTGTCTTTCCGCGCGGGCCGGCCCTGGGTGCCTCTTGGTTCACCGTGGGCGCCGAAACCACGGTTACTAAGCCCCCCCGCCACGACAAGGCGGGCACCCCCGGGGGGGAACCTAACCTTTTTTTTTTTTTTTTTTTTTTTTTTTTTTTTTTTTTTTTTTTTTTTTTTTTTTTTTTTTTTTTGACGCTGGGAAATCCTCATGGATACCTGACAGACGCGGGGGGGCGCTGTCGGGTTATGCCGGACTCTTACCGGCTAAAACCCAGCGGTGTTCCTCCTCACCGTCTACCGGCGGAGCTGCGGGAACGCTTGCGCATACTTCCGCTGCTCCGCCGACGGCTGCCCGGACTCGGGCCCAACTCGTGGGGCGCCTTCTGTGGCGCCACTCACCTTACACCTGGCGTGCCGGAACACCAAACACGCCAGCCGTCTCGGGGGTCTCCTCCAGCTGGGCGATGGCACCCCCCGGTTCCACCGCCCGGAGACCCACACTATGGGGGAAGGCGGCGCTCGTGCGCCAGACGCCTCCGTCCGACTCTCCTACGGCGGAGCGGGATCGACAGAGGATCATCCTCCCTCGCCCGCTCCGCCGCCTCCTTCTGCGCCATGACTGTATCACAGTATCGGAGCGCCGCCTTCCAGGCCCTCTCGCTGCCGACCATGGCCCTCACCACGCCCGGCAGCGACAGGTCGCCCCCAATTTCCGCCACGAGTGTGGCCCGTGGCTCCGCCCACTCAGGGCATTCCGCCAGCGCGTGCTCCGCCGTGTCCTCCGGACACCCACAAGCGTGGCACACGCCGGTCGGCTCCCGACCCGCCACGCTGCACAGGTACCTGCCGAAGCAACCGTGCCCCGTCAGGACCTGCACAGCGTGGAAGGAGAGGGCCCCGTGTCGGCGATCGACCCATCCTTCGAGGACGGGCCGAATCGCCTCCACCGTTCTTCTGCCGGCGGTTGGCTCCGCCAGCCTCTCCCTCCATTTCCGGAGGAGGACCCGGCGGTCGAGTTGCCTCTGCCGCCCGGCCTCCCCCGGCTCTGGTTCCTCCTCGTCGGCTCGTGCCGTTGCGCCGGTGCGGCGCCAGTACACCGCCGAGAGCACCTCCGCGTCCAGGTCCCACGGTGGGGTCCCGGCCAGGAGGCATGCCGCCTCGCACGAGATGGTGCGGTAACCTCTCACCACCCTGATCGCCATGACCCGTTGCGCTTGGCGCAGGAGGGTCCTATTCTGGGCGATCAGGGTGTCCGCCCAGATCGGGGCCCCGTAGAGGGCCATCGACCGCACCACCCCGGCATACAACCGACGGCATGCCACTGTCGGTCCACCCAGGTTCGGCAGCAGCCAGCTCAAGGCGCCGGCCGCGCGCAACAACCTGGGGACCAGCCGCCGGAAGTGCTCTCGGAAGTTCCATCGACTGTCGAGGACGAGGCCTAGGTACCGCATCGTCGACTCGACAGCGATGGAGACGCCGCCGACCACCAGCCGGGATCCTGCGGGAGGGGCGCGTCGGGGTCCGTGAAAGCACAGGGCCTCCGACTTTTCCAGCGCCACCTCCAGCCCCAGCCGGCGGATTCGGGCCACCACTTGGGCCACTCCGGCCGTCGCCAAGAGGGCCGCCAACCGGTACGTGGCGCCGCAGGACGTTACGAGGGTATCGTCGGCGTAACAAGTTACGTCGACCCCCCGCAGATTGGCGCCCCGCAGCACCCAGTCGTAGCCGATGTTCCACAGGAGCGGCCCAAGGACCGATCCCTGTGGAACACCGCACGTCATGACCCGGCGGCCCCACCCGTCGCGCGTCGGGTACACCACCTCCCTCTCGGAGAAGTAGTCGGCGATGAGACGACGCAGGTAGCCGGGCACGCGATGGTAGCCCAGCGCCGCCTCGATGCAGCTCCAGGGAAGGGTGTTGAAAGCGTTGGCGATGTCTAGAGACACCGCCAAAACAACCTTGCCCTGGGCCACCGCCCCCTCCGAGAGGTCCTTCACCCGCGCGATGGCGTCGACCGTAGAGCGGCCCCGGCGGAAACCGAACTGCCGGTCGCTCAACCCCGGCCCGACCCGTTCGAGGTGCTCGACGAGGCGCGCGGAAATAATCCGCTCAAAGAGCTTGCTCACCTCGTCGAGCAACACTATGGGCCGGTATGCCGACGGCGAGTCCGCCGGGCGGCCCTCCTTGCGCAACAGCACGAGCCTTCCTACCTTCCACTTTCGAGGAAAGCGGCCACGCCGCATACAAGCGTCGAAGAGCTCGACCACCCCGGGCCCGAGGGCCTCCAGGGCGAGCACCCACACCCTGCCGGGTACCCCGTCGGGGCCCGGCGCCGTGCTCTTGGAGCGGAGCCGCTGGACTGCGACCTCCAACTCCTCCTGGGACACCTCGGGTATCGGGGCGTCCGAGCCCCCCGACGCTGCAGCCGCCATAGGAGGAGGCACCGTGTCGGCCCTCTCCGGGAAGAGGGCGGCGACGACGTTGGACACCAAGTCTGGTTGGAGACTCCGGGTCAGCGGAGGGGCCCAGGGGCGCAGCTGACCACGCACCGTCTTATACGGGCGCCCCCAGGGATCTCTATTCAGAGTCTCCAACCACTCTCCCCACGACTGGGACTTTGCCTCCCCTATGGCGATCTGCAGGGAGACACATCTCTCCCTGTATGCGGCGTAGAGGCGGCTTTCCTCGGCCTCCACCCGTCTCCGCCGCCTTCTGTAGTGGGTGTACTGGCGTCTGGCCGCTACGCACGCTTGACGAAGCCGGCGCAGGTCCGCCGACCACCAGTACACCCATCTGCGGAGCGGGAGCGGTCTGGCGCGCGACATGCCGGCGTCGCACACCTGCGCCATCGACACGCTCAACCGCTCCGCTCGCCCGTCCACGTCGGCCGCCGGGCCCTCCGGCACCGGCTGCCATGCCTGGACGATGGACGCCTCGACGATCACGTCGGGGTCCATCGTCTTGAGGGCCCAGCGCGGTCCGTCCCCACGCGGGGGCCGGGTCTGTGGAGCCCCAGGGTAGGCGGCGACCTCGAACCGGATATACCGATGGTCCGACAGCGTCTCCGCCTCCCCGAGCACCCTCCAGTTTTGGACACGGCGCGCGAGACACGGGGTCGCGAACGTAAGGTCCACGATTGACCCCCCGTTGTGCCGCACGCACGTGTCCACCGACCCCCGGTTCAGAAGAACTAAACCCGACGTGGCAGCCCACTCCTCCAGAACCTCGCCCCGCGCATTGGCAACCGGGGAACCCCAAGCCGTTGATTTGGCGTTGAAGTCCCCGGCGACCAGCACTGGGGTTGGGTGACTCTGGCCGACCAGAGCACCGACCTCGAGCAGAAGTTGCTCAAAATCAGCCAGGCTCCGGTTCGGCGAGAAGTACACGCCGACGATCGTCACACCCATAAGGGTGGCCGCGACGCATCCATGGCCCTTCGCTGTTTTGTCGAAGGGCGGGGAGCCGGCGGCCGTCTGCGCGACGATCGCCACCGTGTCCCCCCGGTCACCCACCCAGTTGTCCCTGTTGGGCACGAGGCAAGGTTCTGCCACTACCGCCACCTGAATCGACCACTCGGCCAGGCTCTGGTACAAAAGGTCCTGAGCCCTGGCCGAGTGGTTGAGGTTCGCCTGTAGGACGGATATGGCCATATTAATCTACGGCCATATCCGCGACCCTCTCTGCTCGTTCGATGTCAGTGGCGGACGGGCGAGCCGGCCGGGGGTGGGCTGTTGGGCGTTCCCCGGCGGGCTTTCCTTTCTTTTTCTTGTTCTTGCCGGCGGACTTGGCGGAAGCGAGACATGCTGCGCTTCCCGCTCTGTGGTCCGCCGGCTTCTTCTTCTCCTCGCACAGAGGGCAGCGTGGGGCCGCGGTGCAGCCGGCCGCCTTGTGGCCCGGTTGTGCGCAGCGATAGCAAACATCGCTGCGGTCCACCTCGCAGGAGCACTTGTTCGAGACGTGCCCCGCGTCGAGGCACCGGTAACACCGCAGGGGTCTGGCCTCCAGGAGTTTCACCTTGGCCGAGACCCACCCCACCAGTAGCCGCCCGCTGGAGGCGATCTTTTTCGCCGCTGTCACAGGGCAGCGCACCCAAGCCGTTCCGGGGCTGTCGGCCGAGAAGCGGCGGATCTCCCCGCACTTGACCTGCTCGACGGGGCACTCCCCGGAGCGGGCCACGGCAGCCGCCACCTCCTCCCGGGACACCGCGTCGTCCAGCTCGCCAATGCGCAGGTCTGCACACTTGACGGGTCTGGCGACGCGGACTAGGTCCGCAGGGAGGACCTCCCGCAGCTTGCCTGCCAGCAGGTCCGCCTTCTCGCCGCTTTCAGCCCCGGGAACCTCAAGGACCCGGGCACCCGTCGCGGCGGTCCGGAAGCGGAGACCCGTCAGGCCTAAGCCTGCCAGGTCGATCCGCTTCTTCGCCCCGTCGAGGACGTCCTTGTAGGACAATTCCTTGCCCTCGACGGTGGCGCCCGGCTGGATGGTTATAGTAACCGCAGCCGAGCGCGGGGGGCGAAGCTTCGCCGCCGGGTCCTTCTTTTTCGGCACCTTTGCCGGCCTGTCCGGCGGTGCGCTGCCCTTCTTCACTTTGTCCCGCTTGCCCCGCTTGAGCACCGTGCTCCACTCCTCGGAGGGGGCCGTCGGGGGCTTCGGGGCGCCGGCTTTCGGCGCTGCCACCTCGGCGTAAGCCTTAGGAGGCGCCTTCTCCTTCTTCTTTTGGCTGCCTGGCCCGGCCTCACCGGCCGCAGGAGCGGCGGCGGGGGGCGCAGCCGCATCCCTCGCCTTGTCGGCAGCCAAAGAAGGCCGGACGATCGGCTGGGGAGGGAGCCGCCTCTCGAGCGCCTCGAGCCTAGCGCCGACCATGTCGCCCACTTGCTTCATTATCGAGCGCGTCAGCGAGGCTACGTCGTCTCCGACGGCTCCGCTCGACTCCTTGGGCAGGCTTGCCATGCTCGCCCGCAGGTCTGCGACCTCCTTACGAAGCTCGCCGACCTCGCCCTGTAGGCGGGCATTGGCCCTTTGGAGCCGAGCTGTCTCCTCGGTAGCGGAGCGCTCCGCCAGCTCCGCCACGATCGCCGCCAGGTTGGCGGAGGCCTCTTTCAGGTCTCTCTGCAGCGTGCCCTTCAGGTTTTTCGATTTCCTCGCGATTGCCTGAATGAGGAGCACGCTGTCCTCCGCCTTTTTTCTTAACTCCGATGTCGAGTCGCCGACTTCGCCGCCTAGCAGCGACGACGACTCGGACCTTGACCGAGAGCGGAGGTTTCGGGCCATCTCGGCCACCTCCCTCTCGGCTCGGAGTTCCTCTTCCGCCCGCTGGGCCTTGAGATACGCCGTCTTCGCCTTAGCGAGGCCGACGTACTCGCCCGTTGTTGGCGGGCGCCCTCTCCCCCTTACCGAAGTCGCCACTACCTTGGCCGACTCCGCCTCCTCCTCGTCACCCTTTTGGGGTGCTGGGGGCCCGCGTTTTCGCGCAGAGCGCCAAAATCCCCCCGTGGCGTCGTCCGCAGACGACACAGACACCATGGTCGCCACGGACGAGTCAGACTCCTCCGCGGCTCCATGTGTCTCCTCCACAAATCGTATGCTATCGGAATCCGTTAAGCGTTCGCATTGGTCGTGTTGACGAAGGTCGGCGGTTTGCCGACCTACGTGGCAGTTATTGCCCCCCCCAGAGTACGAGGGGCAGCCCTCCGCCGAAGCAGAGGGGTGGGATTCCCCCTTTCGGGGACCCACCTGGGGACCATTTTCATAACTAGCCTTGTCCATTGGGTTTTGCCTCTTTTTTGCGGGGTGAGCTCCCCGTTGCCCTCTCGGGATTGGGTACCCCCCACCCATTCATCGCATCGCCGAGGGCGGGAACTTGCGATTAGGGTAATTTTTTAGAGAGGTTTTCTTCCTCGCAGCCCCCACCGGAGTGGCGGCCCTCACCCCTGACGCCTACGGGTCAGGGAGCGAGTTGGCCGACGGTGGCCGGAGCCATGCTGCCAGTCTCGCGACCGACAGCCCGTCGCCCCCACCCTAAACAACCCTAAAGGGTTTCACGCCCCTTGTCCCTTCCACAGGGACATCAACCCTGAGCCGCGCTTAGTCTGGCCCCTCCTTCCAAGCCTGTCCGTTATGGGTAACCCTGTACGGCATAGCCTTGGAGATCATCGGGACACACAAGCCCCCCCACCACGACAAGGTGGCGGCCCCCGGGGGGGGGGGGGGAACCTAACCTTTTTTTTTTTTTTTTTTTTTTTTTTTTTTTTTTTTTTTTTTTTTTTTTTTTTTTTTTTTTTACGTGGGGAAATGCAATTACGCATACCACCTGGGCGCAGGGGGAGGCCCAAGTGGTTATGTGGGACTCCCGTGGCTAATGAGACCACGGTATACCCACTAAAACCCCACGAATGCCACCTCGCCGTCTTCCGGCGGAGCTGCGGGAACGCTTGCGCACACATCCGCTGCTCCGCCGACGGCAGCCGCAAAAACGGCTCCTCCGTGAAGCCCGAAGGCCCTTCACGCTAGGCGCGCCAGATGGTAGGGCGCGCCTTCCTCCTCGACCTCCTCCAGTACAGTGGCGGACCCCCCCGAGTCCGCCACAAGGAGGTCATGGGTGCCGGAAAACCTCCAGCACCCGGCGGTGGATCAGATCTGTGGCTCCACCGCCGACCACACCTCGGCCGCAGAGGACAGGGAAAGCGGCGCACCGCAATACCGGCATTCCTCTTCCCCTGCGGCCCCACCAATGCCGCTCCGGCCGCGAATCGGAGCGGCTCCGCCTCGGCCGCAGAGGAAGGAAAACCTTCCTCTGCGGTCCCCACCTTGCGCATCCCAAGCAGGCTTGTCGCGCCAAGCCTGCTGGGAGCGACCACCTCGCCAGCCCGCAACTGTCTTTCCGCGCGGGCCGGCCCTGGGTGCCTCTTGGTTCACCGTGGGCGCCGAAACCACGGTTACTAAGCCCCCCCGCCACGACAAGGCGGGCACCCCCGGGGGGGGGGGGAACCTAACCTAACCTAACCTAACCTAACCTAACCTAACCTAACCTAACCTAACCTAACCTAACCTAACCTAACCTAACCTAACCTAACCTTTTTTTTTTTTTTTTTTTTTTTTTTTTTTTTTTTTTTTTTTTTTTTTTTTCGCTGGGAAAAATGCATTACGCATCCCCTCCCGTCGGGGGACGGAAGGGGTATGTGGGACTCCCGGGGAAGATGTGCTCCCGGTATACCCACTAAACAACCCAGCGGCACTCCCGCATCGCCTTTGGTGGCAGGGATCTGGGAATCGGCATAGCCTTTGCTTCCAGTTCCCCGCCGGCGTTTGCCCGCCTGCAGCGGTGGGCCCTTCACGCCCCTCCCCATACGGGAAGGGGCTCGAGGATGACTGAGTGCTCGGTCATCCTCGTCCGGCTGGGTGATAAGCGGTGCAATGCGGGCGAGGGCGCCCCCGCGCCTGTCGCCCGCTGCTTATCACCGGGGGGAGAGGGGGTGGTTGACCACCCCCCTTCTCCTGCCTCTTCTCCGGCGGAGAGACGGCGCGAGAGGATCGTCCTCCCGCGCGCGCTCCGCCTCCTCCTTCTGTGACATGACATCTTCACAGAAGGAGGCGACCGCCACCCATGCCTCCTCGCTCCCCACCATGGCATTTACCACGGCGGGAAGCGAGAGGTCCCGTCCGACCGCCTCGACCAGACTGTGGCGCCGCTCGGCCCACGACGGGCACACCTCCAGGGTGTGTTGTGCCGTGTCCTCCGCCGCGCCACAGTCATGGCACGACGGGCTTTCCTCCCTCCCGATCCGGTGAAGGTACGACCCGAAACAGCCGTGCCCGGACAGCACCTGCACCAACCGGAAGGTGAGGAAGCCGTGCGGTCGTTTGATCCAGTCCTGCAGGACCGGCCCAAGCGCGTCGAGGGTTCGACGGCCAAAAACTGCAGAGGCAAGGTCCGCCATCCAATGACGGACGACGGCATCCCTCGCCTCCCGCCGAACAGCCTCGCGTTCTTCAGAGGCAGGGCCCTCGCCAAGTGCCCTTCGCCCCGCCGTCCATTCGTAGACTCTGGCTAGCACCCACGCCTCGAGCTCCCAAGGAGGGGTGCCAGCCAGAGCGCACGCTGATGCGAAGCTTACTGAGCGGTAAGCCCGCGCCGCCCGTTGTGCGATGGCCCTCTGGGGCACCCGCAAAGCTGTGGCATTCTCCCTTCTATGCAGGGAGTCTGCCCAGATAGGCGCCCCGTATAGGGCCATGCTCTTCAGAATGCCGGCGTACAGCCGCCGGCATCGCCCGCCTGGCCCTCCCAAGTTAGGCATCAGCCATGAGAGGGCCCCCGCTGCCTTCAGCAGCCGCGACGACAGTCCGCTGAAGTGCGGGCTGAAGCGCCACCTGCTATCAAGCGTTAGACCCAGATATTTCATCTGGGTCTTAACCTCAATTCTGACGCCCTCCACAAAGATGTGGGCGTCAGAAGGACGCCGCTGCCGAGGCCCGTGAAAGAAAACGGCCTCGGTCTTATGCAACGCCACCCTCAGTCCAAGGCGGCGGATCCTCCCGGCGACTAACGATCCGCCCGCCGAGGCCAGACTGGCCGCCTCCCCAAAATTCCCTCCTCGGGCAGTGAGGAGAGTGTCATCCGCGTAGCAGATGACACTCGTGCCACGGAGGAGGGTCCCACGCAACAGCCAGTCGAACCCGATGTCCCACAGGAGAGGTCCTAGGACTGACCCCTGCGGAACACCGGACTCCGCCGGATATCGCCGGACCTGGCCAGCTTTATCCACTAGGAGGACCGCTCTGTCCTCCAAGTAGCTGGCCAGGAGGTCCCTCATATATTGAGGCACTCCATGAAACCGGAGCGCCTCGAGGACGGTCGCATGGGGAAGGGTGTTGAAGGCGTTGGCTATGTCGAATGACACAGCCAACACTCCGTCCCCAGCGTCTACCGCCTCCTTCACCACACCCTTTAACAGAGCGAGGGCGTCTATTGTCGAACGCTCAGATCGAAAACCAAACTGAGCGTCCGACAGGTCCGGCCCAACCATCCGCAGGTGGTCCTTTAGGCGGGCGGCGATGATCCCCTCGAACATCTTACCGACCTCATCGAGCAGAACGATGGGTCGGTATGCCGAGGGAGAATCCGCCGGGCGTCCTTCTTTACGGAGGAGGCATAAACGCCCCTCCTTCCAAGGTTTCGGGAACCTTCTCGACGCGAAGCACGCGTCAAAGAGGTCCCGAAACCTTTCCTCCATTTCTGTGGTGGCCATTGCCACCACCCTTGCTGGGACACCGTCTGGCCCTGGGGCCGTCTTTTTAGCACGAAGGCGAAGCACCGCCGTGCTGAGCTCGGCCCCAGAGAGAGGAGGGGCTTCCTGGTCCTCCTCTTCCTCCTGAACCGCATCCTGCGGAGGGTCCATTGCTGGTGGGGTGAAATCGTCGGCCCTGCATGGAAACAGGGACCGTACGATCCCATCCAGCACTGCCGGCTCAAGGGTCTCCGATACGGGAGGGCCGTAGGGACGCAATTTGTTTCGCGCCGCCTTATACGGCCTCCCAAAAGGATCCTTGTCGAGGCCCTCCAGCAGCTCAGCCTGCGCCGCATCCTGAGCGGCGAGCATCTCCTTTCTGAGGGCCTGCTTTGCCTCCACGTACAGGTCGTGAAGGCGGTCCTCATTTGCCCGATCGTGTGTTCGCCGCCGCCGGCTTCGAGCGTACTCCCTTCGCGCCGCCACACAGGCAGTTCGGAGCCCCGCCAACTCCTTCGACCACCAATAGACGGCGCGTCGGGGAGGAGGACGACGAGACCGAGGCATGCTGGAATTGCATACCGCGGTCAACGACTCCCTCAGCTGTGCCGCGGCGGCGTCCACGTCCACGACGTTTACGCCAGGCGAAAGCCAGTCCTGGACGAAAGCCGCCTCCTTCGCTGCCTCCCTGTCCAGGTGGACGAAGGCCCACCGAGGAAACGGTGATTGGCCTGGAGGAGTCGTTCTCCGGGGACCTTGGGTGGAGATCTCGAACCGCACGTAGCGGTGGTCCGAGTAAGTCTCCACCATGTCCACCCGCCAGTTTTTCACACGCGCGGCTAGCGTGGGTGAGGCAAAAGTGACATCCACAATTGACCCACCCCACCGCCGCACGCATGTATGGACCTCCCCTCTATTCAGGAGGGAGAGCCCGGAGGAGGCCACCCACGACTCGAGCGCCCGCCCGCGTGCGTCTGTGGCTGGGTTACCCCAAGCTACCGACTTGGCGTTCAGGTCTCCCAGGACGGAGACCTGACGTGGCGCCACCCTCGCAACCACTGCGGCGAGGACTCCAAGGAAGTCCTCAAAATCCGACAGTGGTCTGTTTGGGGAGAAATAGACCCCGACAAGGGCTATGTCTCCCCACGCGGCGGCCACGTATCCCGGTCCCCTCTCTAAGAGCGAAAGGGGAGGGGAGTCCGCGGAACATCGCGCCACAAGCGCCACCAAGCCGTCCCTATCCCCTAGCCAGCGGCCAGGCACAGAGTACGGCTCGGCGACGACCGCAACATCCACCAACCACTCAGCCATGGCCTGCACCAGAAGGTCCTGAGCCGCTCCGCAGTGGTTGGTGTTTGCCTGTAGAATGCGATGGACCACTGCCATTATTGGTCCATCGCATTGCCCTCTTCGGCCTGCTGCGAAGCCTCGACAGGCTCAACAGTGGCGGCGGCAGCAGCAGGACGGATTTGCGCCTGCGCTTGTCCCTTCTTTGGAGGAGGATTGCACATCCTCCCCCCCATCACGTGGTCGGCTGGGTGGCCACTGGCGGTGCACACCGCGCAGCGTGGCGTGGCTACACCGCACTCCGATGCCTTGTGCCCCGCTTCCCCGCAGCGGCAGCAGAGCTCCGACCTTTCCACTCGGGATGGACACAGAGCTCTGGTGTGTCCTATTCCGAAGCACTTGAAGCAGCGGAAAGGCCGCTCCTCAAGTGCCCGGACCTCAGCCACACAAAACCCTACGGGGAGCCGCCTCTTGGCCAGTACGGCCTTTGCCGCGACGACCGGGCACTCCAGGCGGATAGCACCCAGACCACCGCGACCAGGCTTGATAACCCCGCCCTTTATTGCTGCCGCGTCGCAGCCTCCTGCGGCGGCAACTGCCGCCACCACCTCCTCTTTTGTGACCGAGTCTTCGAGATCGGTCACCTCTAGTGTCACGGTCTTTGTTGGCCTGGCAACTTTGGCCGCGTCCGCTATGACCTCTTGCAACTTATTTGCGAAGAGGTCCGCATTGGCGCCGCCCTGGGCCCCCGAAAACTCAAAGATTCGAGCTCCAGTTTGGGTCCGGCGGCACGTTACCAGGCCAATACCCAGTGTGGCTGGGTTGGCGTTGGTACGAGCCCGTTTCAGAACGGATTCGTACGTCTCGCCCTTCTCGACGGCCTCCGGAGTGAGCGTCACTACGACGGCCGCGGTTTTAGGAGGAACAAGTTTCCTCCCACTCGGCTTGGGGGCTGTATTCTCCCCCTTGCTTTGCTCCCCCTTTTCTTTGTTCATCCCTTTGGACGAGCCAGAAGGGACATTGGCAGGGGCAACAGGCTGCACCGCCTTTTTGACGCCTTTCTTCTTCCTCCCAACCACCTCAGTCCATTCGTTGGACGGAGTGCTG
Organism: Ochlodes sylvanus; assembly: GCA_905404295.2. Taxonomy (NCBI): domain Eukaryota; kingdom Metazoa; phylum Arthropoda; class Insecta; order Lepidoptera; family Hesperiidae; genus Ochlodes; species Ochlodes sylvanus. The sequence goes on from FR990132.1 coordinate 52,788, forward strand.
GAGGGAAGAAAGGCGTCTTCCCTCTGGGACGAGGCCGCCGCCACCTCGGTCGCGGCCGGCGGAGCCGTCTCAACCGTAGCCGGCGGAGCCACCTCAGCCGTAGCCGGCGGGGCCACCGTCTTTTTCCCCTTCCCTTTGCCCTTTGCGGGTTTAGGGGTCGGGGGAGGAGCCATCACAGCTTGGGCAGGGGCAGAGGCAGGAGCAGCAGTGTCCGCTTCCAAATGCGACCTGTCGCGCCTTTCAGGCAGGAGCCTGTCCTCGATGCCCGCAAAGCAGGCCCGCGTGAAAGCACGCTCCTCCATCACAACCTTGCGGATGATTTCCTCAAGGTTGGAGGAGGAGAGGTCCACCGACGTTGTTACAGGCGGGGCCTGGTTAGGCCACCCAGGTTCGGCAGCAGCCAGCTCAGGGCGCCGGCCGCTCGCAACAACCTGGGGACCAGCCGCCGGAAGTGCTCCCGGAAGTTCCACCGACTGTCGAGGACGAGGCCTAGGTACCGCATCGTCGACTCGACAGCGATGGAGACGCCGCCGACCACCAGCCGGGATCCTGCGGGAGGGGCGCGTCGGGGTCCGTGAAAACACAGGGCCTCCGACTTTTCCAGCGCCACCTCCAGCCCCAGCCGGCGGATTCGGGCCACCACTTGGGCCACTCCGGCCGTCGCCAAAAGGGCCGCCAACCGGTACGTGGCGCCGCAGGACGTTACGAGGGTGTCGTCGGCGTAACAAGTTACGTCGACCCCCCGCAGATTGGCGCCCCGCAGCACCCAGTCGTACCCGATGTTCCACAGGAGCGGCCCAAGGACCGATCCCTGTGGAACACCGCACGTCATTACCCGGCGGCCCCACCCGTCGCGCGTCGGGTACACCACCTCCCTCTCGGAGAAGTAGTCGGAGAGGAGACGGCGTAGGTAGCCGGGCACCCGATGGTAGCCCAGCGCCGCCTCGATACAGCTCCAGGGAAGGCTGTTGAAAGCGTTGGCGATGTCTAGGGACACCGCCAAAACAACCTTGCCCTGGGCCACCGCCCTCTCCGAGAGGTCCTTCACCCGCGCGATGGCGTCGACCGTCGAGCGGCCCCGGCGGAAACCGAATTGCCGGTCACTCAACCCCGGCCCGACCCGTTCGAGGTGCTCGACGAGGCGCGCGGAAATAATCCGCTCAAAGAGCTTGCTCACCTCGTCGAGCAACACTATGGGCCGGTATGCCGACGGCGAGTCCGCCGGGCGGCCCTCCTTCCGCAACAGCACGAGCCTGCCGACCTTCCACTTCCGAGGGAAGCGGCCACGCCGCATACAGGCGTCGAAGAGCTCGACCACCCCGGGCCCGAGGGCCTCCAGGGCGAGCACCCACACCCTGCCGGGTACCCCGTCGGGGCCCGGCGCCGTGCTCTTGGAGCGGAGGCGCTGAACCGCAACCTCCAGCTCCTCCTGGGACACTCCGGGTATCGGGGTGTCCGAGCCCTCCAACGCTGCAACCGCCATAGGAGGAGGCACCGCGTCGGCCCTCTCCGGGAAGAGAGTGGCAACGACGCTGGTGACCAACTCTGGTTGGAGACTCTGGGTCAGCGGAGGGGCCCAGGGGCGCAGCTGACCGCGCACCGTCTTGTACGGGCGCCCCCAGGGATCTCTATTCAGAGTCTCCAACCACTCTCCCCACGCCTGGGACTTTGCCTCCCCTATGGCGATCTGCAGAGAGATACATCTCTCCCTGTATGCAGCGTAGAGGCGGCTTTCCTCGGCCTCCACCCGACTTCGCCGCCTTCTGTAGTGGGTGTACTGGCGTCTGGCCGCTACGCACGCTTGACGAAGCCGGCGCAGGTCCGCCGACCACCAGTACACCCATCTGCGGAGCGGGAGCGGTCTGGCGCGCGACATGCCGGCGTCGCATACCTGCGCCATCGACTCGCTCAACCGCTCCGCTCGCCCGTCCACGTCGGCCGCCGGGCCCTCCGGCACCGGCTGCCATGCCTGGACGATGGACGCCTCGACGATTACGTCGGGGTCCATCGTCTTGAGGGCCCAGCGCGGTCCGTCCCCACGCGGGGGCCGGCTCTGTGGGGCTCCAGGGGTGGCGGCGACCTCGAACCGGATATACCGGTGGTCCGATAACGTCTCCGCCTCCCCGAGCACCCTCCAGTTTCGGACACGGCGCGCGAGACACGGGGTCGCGAACGTTAGGTCCACGATAGACCCCCCGTTGTGCCGCACGCACGTGTCTACCGACCCCCGGTTCAGGAGAACCAAACCCGACGTGGAAGCCCACTCCTCCAGAACCTCGCCCCGTGCATTGGCAACCGGGGAACCCCAAGCCGTTGATTTGGCGTTGAAGTCCCCGGCGACCAGCACTGGGGTTGGGTGACTCTGGCCGACCAGAGCCCCGACCTCGAGCAGGAGTTGCTCAAAATCGGCCAGGCTCCGGTTCGGCGAGAAGTACACGCCGACGATCGTCACACCCATAAGGGTGGCCGCGACGCATCCATGGCCCTTCGCTGTTTTGTCGAAGGGCGGGGAGCCGGCGGCCGTCTGCGCGACGATCGCCACCGTGTCCTCCCGGTCACCCACCCAGTTATCCCTATTGGGCACGAGGCAAGGTTCCGCCACTACCGCCACTTGAATCGACCACTCGGCCAGGCTCTGGTACAAAAGGTCCTGAGCTCTGGCCGAGTGGTTGAGGTTCGCCTGCAGAAGGGATATGGCCATCTTAATCGACGACCATATCTGCTACCCTCTCTGCACGCTCCACGTCAGTGGCGGACGGGCGAGCCGGCCGGGGGTGGGCTGTTGGGCGTTCCCCGGCGGGCTTTCCCTTCTTTTTCTTGTTGCCGGCGGACTTGGCGGAAGCGGCACATGCTGCGCTTCCCGCTCTGTGGTCCGCCGGCTTCTTCTTCACCTCGCACAGCGGGCAGCGTGGGGCAGCGGTGCAACCGGCCGCCTTGTGGCCCGGTTGTCCGCAGCGATAGCAGACATCGCTGCGGTCCACCTCGCAGGAGCACCTGCTCTGCACGTGCCCCGCGTCAAGGCACCGGTAGCACCGCAGGGGTCTGGCCTCCAGGAGTTTAACCCGGGCCGAGACCCACCCCACCAGTAGCCGCCCGCTGGAGGCGATCTTCTTGGCCGCCGTAATAGGGCAGCGCACCCAAGCCGTTCCGGGGCTGTCGGCCGAGAAGCGGCGGATCTCCCCGCACTTGACCTGCTCGACGGGGCACTCCCCGGAGCGGGCCACGGCGGCCGCCACCTCCTCCCGGGACACCGCGTCGTCCAGCTCGCTAATGCGCATGTCTGCGCACTTCACGGGTCTGGCGACGCGGACCAGGTCCGCGGGAAGGACCTCCCGCAGCTTGTCCGCCAGCAGGTCCGCCTTCTCGCCGCTCTCAGCCCCGGGGACCTCCAGAACCCGGGCACCCGTCACGGCGGTCCGGAAGCGGAGACCCGTCAGGCCTAGGCCTGCCAGGTCGATCCGCCTCTTCGCCCCGTCGAGGACATCCTTGTACGAGAGCTCCTTGCCCTCGACCGTGGCGCCCGGCTGTATGGTTATTGTGACCGCAGCCGAGCGCGGGGGGCGAAGGTTCGCCGCCGGGTCCCTCTTCTTGGGCGCTGCCGGCTTATCCGGCGGTGCGCTGCCCTTCTTGTTTTTGCCCCGCTTGCCCCGCTTGGCAACCACACTCCACTCCTCGGAGGGGGCCGTCGGGGGCTTCGGGGCGCGGCCGGCTTTCGGCGCTGCCGCCTCGGAATAGGCCTTGGGAGGCGCCGCCTTCCGCCTAGCCTCACCGGCCGCAGGAGCGGCGGCAGGGGGCGCAGCCGCAGCCCTCGCCTTGTCGGCGGCCAAAGGCAGCCGGACTCGTGGCTCTGGGGGGAGCCGCATCCCGAGCGCCTCGAGCCTAGCGTTGACCATGGTCCCCACTTCCACCATGATCTTACGCGTCAGCGAGGCGACATCGTCGACGGCTCCGACGGCTCCGCTCGATTCTTTGGGCAAGCCCACAAGGCTCGCCCGCAGGTCCGCGACCTCCTTGCGGAGCTCGGCAACCTCGCCCTGCAGGCGGGCATTGGCCCTTTCGAGCCGAGCCGTCTCCTCCGAGGCGGAGCGCTCTGCCAGCTCCGCCACGATAGTCCCCAGATTCGTTGAGGCCTCTTTAAGGTCCCTCACCAACGTGCCCTTTAAGTTTTTCGACTTAGTCGCGACAGCGTGGATCAGGACCACGCTAGCCTCCGCCCTTTTTCGGAGCTCCGATGTCGAGGGCCCGGCTTCGCCGCCTGGCAGCGACGACGAATCGGACAGGCACCTCGACCGGGAGCGGAGGTCTCGGGCCATTTCGGCCACCTCCTTCTCCCCTCGGAGCTCCTCTTCCTCCCTTTGCGCCTTGAGGTACGCCTGCTTCGCTTTCGCTAGGCCGACGTACTCTCCCGTTGTTGGCGGGCGCCCTCTCCCCCTCACAGAAGTCGCCACTACCTTAGGCGACTCCTCTTCCTCCTCACCCTTTTGGGGTGCTGGGGGCCCCCGTTTTCGCGCAGAGCGCCAGAAGCCCCCCGTACTGTCGTCCGCGGACGACACCGACACCATGGTCGCCACGGACGAGTCAGACTCCTCCGCAGCGACCTGGGTCTCCTCCTCCGTTCGCAGTTCGTCATCGGTATCCGTTAGGCGTTCGCTTTTGTCGTGTTCACGAAGGTCGGCGGTTTGCCGACCTACGAGGCAGTTGTTGCCCCCCCCAGAGTACGAGGGGCAGCCCTCCGCCGTAGCAGAGGGGTGGGATTCCCCCTTTCGGGGACCCACCTGGGGACCATTTTCACAACTAACCTTAATATCCATTTTGTTGCCTCTTTTTTGCGGGGTGAGCTCCCCGTTGCCCTCTCGGGATTGGGTACCCCCCAACCATTCATCCCATCGCCGAGGGCCGGAACTTGGGATTAGGGTAATTTTTTAGAGAGGTTTTCTTCCTCGCGGCCCCCACCGGAGTGGCGGCCCTCACCCCTGACGCCTGCGGGTCAGGGAGCGAGTTGGCCGACGGTGACCGAAGCCATGCCGCCAGTCTCGCGACCGACAGCCCGTCGCCCCCACCCTAAATAACCCTTACGGGTTTACCCCCCCTGGTCCCTTCCACAGTGCCCTCTGCTAAGTCAGAGGGACACGTGTAGAGACGTCAACCCCTGAGCCGCGCTTAGTCTGGCCCCTCCTTCCAAGCCTGTCCGTTATGGGTAACCCTGTACGGCATAGCCTTGGAGATCATCGGGACACACAAGCCCCCCCACCACGACAAGGTGGCGGCCCCCGGGGGGGAACCTTTTTTTTTTTTTTTTTTTTTTGACGCTGGGAAATCCTCATGGATACCCGACAGGCGCGGGGGGGGCGCTGTCGGGTTATGCCGGACTCTTACCGGCTAAAACCCAGCGGTGTTCCTCCTCACCGTCTACCGGCGGAGCTGCGGGAACGCTTGCGCATACTTCCGCTGCTCCGCCGACGGCTGCCCGGACTCGGGCCCAACTCGTGGGGCGCCTTCTGTGGCGCCACTCACCTTACACCTGGCGTGCCGGAACACCGAACACGCCAGCCGTCTCGGGGGTCTCCTCCAACTGGGCGATGGCACCCCCCGGTTCCACCGCCCGGAGACCCACACTATGGGGGAAGGCGACGCTCGTGCGCCAGTCGCCTCCGACCGACTCTCCTACGGCGGAGCGGGATCGACAGAGGATCGTCCTCCCTCGCCCGCTCCGCCGCTTCCTTCTTCGTCATCACGACCTCGCAGAACTGGAGCGCCGCCTTCCACGCCCTCTCGCTGCCGACCATGGCCCTCACCACGCCCGGCAGCGACAGGTCGCCCCCAATTACTGCCACGAGCATGGCCCGTGGCTCCGCCCACTCAGGGCATTCCGCCAGCGTGTGCTCCGCCGTATCCTCCGGACACCCACAAGCGTGGCACACGCCGGTCGGCTCCCGACCCGCCACGCTGCACAGGTACCTGCCGAAGCAACCGTGCCCCGTCAGGACCTGCACAGCGTGAAAGGTGAGCTCCCCGTGGCGGCGATCGACCCATCTCTCGAGGACGGGCCGAATCGCCTCCACCGTTCTTCTGCCGGCAGTTGGCTCCGCCAGCCTCTCCCTCCATTTCCGGAGGAGGACCCGGCGGTCGAGTTGTCTCTGCCGCCCGGCCTCCCCCGGCTCTGGTTCCTCCTCTTCTGCTCGTGCTGTTGCGCCAGTGCGGCGCCAGTACACCGCCGAGAGCACCTCCGCGTCCAGGTCCCACGGTGGGGTCCCGGCCAGGAGGCACGCCGCCTCGCACGAGATGGTGCGGTATCCTCTCACTACCCTGATCGCCATGACCCGTTGCGCTTGACGCAGGAGGGTCCTATTCTGGGCGATCAGGGTGTCCGCCCAGATCGGGGCCCCGTAGAGGGCCATCGACCGCACCACCCCGGCATACAACCGGCGGCATGCGACTGTCGGTCCGCCCAGGTTAGGCAGCAGCCAGCTCAAGGCGCCGGCCGCGCGCAACAACCTGGGGACCAGCCGCCGGAAGTGCTCTCGGAAGCTCCACCGACTGTCGAGGACGAGGCCTAGGTACCGCATCGTCGACTCGACAGCGATGGAGACGCCACCGACCACCAGCCGGGATCCTGCGGGAGGGGCGCGTCGGGGTCCGTGAAAACACAGGGCCTCCGACTTTTCCAGCGCCACCTCCAGCCCCAGCCGGCGGATTCGGGCCACCACTTGGGCCACTCCGGCCGTCGCCAAAAGGGCCGCCAACCGGTACGTGGCGCCGCAGGACGTAACGAGGGTGTCGTCGGCGTAACAAGTTACGTCGACCCCCCGCAGATTGGCGCCCCGCAGCACCCAGTCGTAGCCGATGTTCCACAGGAGCGGCCCAAGGACCGATCCCTGTGGAACACCGCACGTCATGACCCGGCGGCCCCACCCGTCGCGCGTCGGGTACACCACCTCCCTCTCGGAGAAGTAGTCGGCGATGAGACGACGCAGGTAGCCGGGCACGCGATGGTAGCCCAGCGCCGCCTCGATGCAGCTCCAGGGAAGGGTGTTGAAAGCGTTGGCGATGTCTAGAGACACCGCCAAAACAACCTTGCCCTGGGCCACCGCCCCCTCCGAGAGGTCCTTCACCCGCGCGATGGCGTCGACCGTAGAGCGGCCCCGGCGGAAACCGAACTGCCGGTCGCTCAGCCCCGGCCCGACCCGTTCGAGGTGCTCGACGAGGCGCGCGGAGATAATCCGCTCAAAGAGCTTGCTCACCTCGTCGAGCAACACTATGGGCCGGTATGCCGACGGCGAGTCCGCCGGGCGGCCCTCTTTGCGCAACAGCACGAGCCTGCCGACTTTCCACTTTCGAGGAAAGCGGCCACGCCGCATACAAGCGTCGAAGAGCTCGACCACCCTGGGCCCGAGGGCCTCCAGGGCGAGCACCCACACCCTGCCGGGTACCCCGTCGGGGCCCGGCGCCGTGCTCTTGGAGCGGAGCCGCTGGACTGCGACCTCCAACTCCTCCCGGGACACCTCGGGTATCGAGGCGTCCGAGCTCTCCGACGCTGCAGCCGCCATAGGAGGAGGCACCGTGTCGGCCCTCTCCGGGAAGAGGGCGGCGACGACGTTGGACACCAAGTCTGGTTGGAGACTCCGGGTCAGCGGAGGGGCCCAGGGGCGCAGCTGACCACGCACCGTCTTGTACGGGCGCCCCCAGGGATCTCTATTCAGAGTCTCCAACCACTCTCCCCACGACTGGGACTTTGCCTCCCCTATGGCGATCTGCAGGGAGACACATCTCTCCCTGTATGCGGCGTAGAGGCGGCTTTCCTCGGCCTCCACCCGTCTCCGCCGCCTTCTGTAGTGGGTGTACTGGCGTCTGGCCGCAACGCACGCTTGTCGAAGCCGGCGCAGGTCCGCCGACCACCAGTACACCCATCTGCGGAGCGGGAGCGGTCTGGCGCGCGACATGCCGGCGTCGCACACCTGCGCCATAGACACGCTTAACCGCTCCGCTCGCCCGTCCACGTCGGCCGCCGGGCCCTCCGGCGCCGGCTGCCATGCCTGAACGATGGACGCCTCGACGATAACGTCGGAGTCCATCGTCTTGAGGGCCCAGCGCGGTCCGTCCCCACGCGGGGGCCGGGTCTGTGGAGTCCCAGGGTAGGCGGCGACCTCGAACCGGATATACCGGTGGTCCGATAGCGTCTCCGCCTCCCCGAGCACCCGCCAGTTTTGGACACGGCGCGCGAGACACGGGGTCGCGAACGTAAGGTCCACGATAGACCCCCCGTTGTGCCGCACGCACGTGTCTACCGACCCCCGGTTTAGAAGAACCAAACCCGACGTGGCAGCCCACTCCTCCAGAACCTCGCCCCGTGCATTGGCAACCGGGGAACCCCAAGCCGTTGATTTGGCGTTGAAGTCCCCGGCGACCAGCACTGGGGTTGGGTGACTCTGGCCGACCAGAGCACCGACCTCGAGCAGAAGTTGCTCGAAAGCGGCCAGGCTCCGGTTCGGCGAGAAGTATACGCCGACGATCGTCACACCCATAAGGGTGGCCGCGACGCATCCATGGCCCTTCGCTATTTTGTTGAAGGGCGGGGAGCCGGCGGCCGTCTGCGCGACGATCGCCACCGTGTCCTCCCGGTCACCCACCCAGTTGTCCCTGTTGGGCACGAGGCAAGGTTCTGCCACTACCGCCACCTGAATCGACCACTCGGCCAGGCTCTGGTACAAAAGGTCCTGAGCTCTGGCCGAGTGGTTGAGGTTCGCCTGGAGGACGGATATGGCCATATTAATCTACGACCATATCCGCGACCCTCTCAGCACGTTCCACCTCAGTGGCGGACGGGCGGGCCGGCCGGGGGTGGGCTGTAGAGCCTTTCCCGGCGGGCTTCTCCTTCTTTTTCTTGCCGGCGGACTTGGCGGAAGCGAGACATGCTGCGCTTCCCGCTCTGTGGTCCGCCGGCTTCTTTTTCGCCTCGCACAGCGGGCAGTGTGCGGCAGCGGTGCAGCCGGCAGCCTTGTGGCCCGGTTGTGCGCAGCGATAACACACATCGCTGCGGTCCACCTCGCAGGAGCACTTGCTCGAGACGTGCCCCGCGTCGAGGCACCGGTAGCACCGCAGGGGTCTGGCCTCCAGGAGTTTAACCCGGGCCGAGACCCACCCCACCAGTAGCCGCCCGCTGGAGGCGATCTTCTTCGCCGCAGTAACTGGGCAGCGCACCCAAGCCGTTCCGGGGCTGTCGACCGAGAAGCGGCGGATCTCCCCGCATTTCACCTGCTCTACGGGGCACTCCCCGGAGCGGGCCACTGCGGCTGCCACCTCCTCCCGGGACACCGCGTCGTCCAGCTCGCCAATGCGCAGGTCTGCACACTTGACGGGTCTGGCGACGCGGACCAGGTCCGCGGGAAGGACCTCCCGCAGCTTGCCCGCCAGCAGGTCCGCCTTCTCTCCGCTCTCAGCCCCGGGGACCTCCAGAACCCGGGCACCCGTCACGGCGGTCCGGAAGCGGAGACCCGTCAGGCCTAAGCCTTCTAGGTCAATCCGTTTCTTCGCCCCGTCGAGGACATCCTTGTACGAGAGCTCCTTGCCCTCGACCGTGGCGCCCGGCTGTATGGTTATTGTAACCGCAGCCGAGCGCGGGGGGCGAAGCTTCGCCGCCGGGTCCCTCTTCTTGGGCGCTGCCGGCCTATCCGGCGGTGCGCTGCCCTTCTTCTTATCCGGCTTTCCCCGCTTGCCCCGCTTGACCGTGCTCCACTCCTCGGAGGGGGCCGTCGGGGGCTTCGGGGCGCCGGCTTTTGGCGCTGCCACCTCGGCGTAAGCCTTAGGAGGCGCCTTCTCCTTTCTCTTTCGGCTGCCTGGCCCGGCCTCACCGGCCGCAGGAGCGCCGGCGGGGGGCGCAGCCGCATCCCTCGCCCTGTCGGCGGCCAAAGGCGGCCGGAGGATCGGCTGGGGAGTGAGCCGCCTCTCGAGTGCCTCGAGCCTAGCGCCGATCATGTCCCCCACTTCCTTCATGATCGAACGCGTCAGCGACGAGACATCGCTGACGGCTCCGACGGCTCCGCTCGGCTCTTTGGGCAAGCCCACAAGGCTCGCCCGCAGGTCCGCGACCTCCTTGCGGAGCTCGGCGACCTCGCCTTGCAGGCGGGCATTGGCCCTTTCGAGCCGAGCCGTCTCCTCCGAGGCGGAGCGCTCTGCCAGCTCCGCCACGATCGCCCCCAGGTTGGCAGAGGCCTCCTTGAGCTCCTTCTGCAGCGTGCCCTTCAGGTTTTTGGATTTTCTCGCAACCGCCTGAATTAGGAGCACGCTGTCGGCCGCCTTCTTTTTGAGCTCCGATGTCGAGTCCCCGAGTTCGCCGCCTGGCAGCGACGACGACTCGGACCTCGACCGAGAGCGGAGGTCTCGGGCCATCTCGGCCACCTCCCTCTCGGCTCGGAGCTCGTCTTCTTCCCGCTGGGCCTTGAGATACGCCGACTTCGCCTTAGCGAGGCCGACGTACTCTCCCGTTGTTGGCGGGCGCCCTCTCCCCCTCACCGAAGTCGCCACTACCTTGGCCGACTCCGCCTCCTCCTCGTCACCCTTTTGGGGTGCTGGGGGCCCGCGTTTTCGCGCAGACCGCCAAAATCCCCCCGTGCTGTCGTCCGCAGACGACACAGACACCATGGTGGCCACGGACGAGTCAGACTCCTCCGCGGCTCCATGTGTCTCCTCCTCAAATCGCAAAGCATCGGTGTCCGGTATGGGTGTGCGTTGGTCGTGTTGACGAAGGCCGGCGGGTTGCCGACCTACGAGGCAGTTATTGCCCCCCCCAGAGTACGAGGGGCAGCCCTCCGCCGTAGCAGAGGGGTGGGATTCCCCCTTTCGGGGACCCACCTGGGGACCATTTTTATAACTAGCCTGTTCCATTTTGTTTGCCTCTTTTTAACGGGGTGAGCTCCCCGTTGCCCTCTCGGGATTGGGTACCCCCCAACCATTCATCGCATCGCCGAGGGCGGGAACTTGCGATTAGGGTAATTTTTTAGAGAGGTTTTCTTCCTCGCGGCCCCCACCGGAGTGGCGGCCCTCACCCCTGACCCTACGGATCAGGGAGCGAGTTGGCCGACGGTGGCCGAAGCCATGCTGCCAGTCTCGCGACCGACAGCCCGTCGCCCCCACCCTAAACAACCCTAAAGGGTTTCACGCCCCTTGTCCCTTCCACAGGGACATCAACCCTGAGCCGCGCTTAGTCTGGCCCCTCCTTCCAAGCCTGTCCGTTATGGGTAACCCTGTACGGCATAGCCTTGGAGATCATCGGGACACACAAGCCCCCCCACCACGACAAGGTGGCGGCCCACGGGGGGGCCCCCGGGGGGGAACCTAACCTAACCTAACCTAACCTAACCTAACCTAACCTAACCTAACCTAACCTAACCTAACCTAACCTAACCTAACCTAACCTTTTTTTTTTTTTTTTTTTACGTGGGGAAATGCAATTACGCATACCACCTGGGCGCAGGGGGAGACCCAGGTGGTTATGTGGGACTCCCGTGGCTAATGAGACCACGGTATACCCACTAAAACCCCACGAATGCCACCTCGCCGTCTTCCGGCGGAGCTGCGGGAACGCTGTCGCACACATCCGCTGCTCCGCCGACGGCAGCCGCAAAAGCGGCTCCTCCGCGAATGCCCGGAGGCCCTTCACGCTAGGCGCGCCAGATGGTAGGGCGCGCCTTCCTCCTCGACCTCCACCAGTACAGTGGCGGACCCCCCCGAGTCCGCCACAAGGAGGTCATGGGTGCCGGAAAACCTCCAGCACCCGGCGGTGGATCAGATCTGTGGCTCCACCGCCAACCACACCTCGGCCGCAGAAGACAGGGAAAGCGGCGCACCGCAATACCGGCATTCCTCTTCCCCTGCGGCCCCACCAATGCCGCTCCGGCCGCGAATCGGAGCGGCTCCGCCTCGGCCGCAGAGGAAGGAAAACCTTCCTCTGCGGTCCCCACCTTGCGCATCCCAAGCAGGCTTGTCGCGCCAAGCCTGCTGGGAGCGACCACCTCGCCAACCCGCAACCACCTTTCCGCGCGGGCCGGCCCTGGGTGCCTCTTAGCTTCACCGTGGGCGCCGAAACCACGGTTACTAGAGCCCCCCCGCCACGACAAGGCGGGCACCCCCGGGGGGGAACCTAACCTAACCTAACCTAACCTAACCTAACCTAACCTAACCTAACCTAACCTAACCTAACCTAACCTAACCTAACCTAACCTAACCTAACCTAACCTAACCTAACCTAACCTAACCTAACCTAACCTAACCTAACCTAACCTACCCTACCCTACCCTACCCTACCCTACCCTACCCTACCCTACCCTACCCTACCCTACCCTACCCTACCCTACCCTACCCTACCCTACCCTACCCTACCCTACCCTACCCTACCCTACCCTACCCTACCCTACCCTACCCTACCCTACCCTACCCTACCCTACCCTACCCTACCCTACCCTACCCTACCCTACCCTACCCTACCCTACCCTACCCTACCCTACCCTACCCTACCCTACCCTACCCTACCCTACCCTACCCTACCCTACCCTACCCTACCCTACCCTACCCTACCCTACCCTACCCTACCCTACCCTACCCTACCCTACCCTACCCTACCCTACCCTACCCTACCTACCTACCTACCTACCTACCTACCTACCTACCTACCTACCTACCTACCTACCTACCTACCTACCTACCTACCTACCTACCTACCTACCTACCTACCTACCTACCTACCTACCTACCTACCTACCTACCTACCTACCTACCTACCTACCTACCTACCTACCTACCTACCTACCTACCTACCTACCTACCTACCTACCTACCTACCTACCTACCTACCTACCTACCTACCTACCTACCTACCTACCTACCTACCTACCTACCTACCTACCTACCTACCTACCTACCTACCTACCTACCTACCTACCTACCTACCTACCTACCTACCTACCTACCTACCTACCTACCTACCTACCTACCTACCTACCTACCTACCTACCTACCTACCTACCTACCTACCTACCTACCTACCTACCTACCTACCTACCTACCTACCTACCTACCTACCTACCTACCTACCTACCTACCTACCTACCTACCTACCTACCTACCTACCTACCTACCTACCTACCTACCTACCTACCTACCTACCTACCTACCTACCTACCTACCTACCTACCTACCTACCTACCTACCTACCTACCTACCTACCTACCTACCTACCTACCTACCTACCTACCTACCTACCTACCTACCTACCTACCTACCTACCTACCTACCTACCTACCTACCTACCTACCTACCTACCTACCTACCTACCTACCTACCTACCTACCTACCTACCTACCTACCTACCTACCTACCTACCTACCTACCTACCTACCTACCTACCTACCTACCTACCTACCTACCTACCTACCTACCTACCTACCTACCTACCTACCTACCTACCTACCTACCTACCTACCTACCTACCTACCTACCTACCTACCTACCTACCTACCTACCTACCTACCTACCTACCTACCTACCTACCTACCTACCTACCTACCTACCTACCTACCTACCTACCTACCTACCTACCTACCTACCTACCTACCTACCTACCTACCTACCTACCTACCTACCTACCTACCTACCTACCTACCTACCTACCTACCTACCTACCTACCTACCTACCTACCTACCTACCTACCTACCTACCTACCTACCTACCTACCTACCTACCTACCTACCTACCTACCTACCTACCCCCCTACGTTATAATCCCGTCAGATTCTAATAGCGCTCTTTTACACTTGGCTCAGCTTTCGTCGAGTATTCGAGGATTCCCGATAGTTTAGACTCCATCGCCCTAGACTCCACTTGTAAATGCTCTTATTAAGGTGGTTGTTTATTCAATGGATACCCTCACATGTTGGACTAGAGGGAAATGAGGAGGCCGATAAGGCAGCGGAGCAGGCTATAAGCGACGGAATACCATATAACTCTACGTCTACCTCTACATGGTGAAGTTCTACGTAAAATCAAAGTTGCTTGTACACGTTTGCGGCATCAGTATTTTGACGACCGGTCACACACTAAGGCCCCAGTTAGACGACGCGAACAAAGACAACGACAACAAGCGACAACGCGCCCTAAAGTTGCAAGTTAGATAATAAGTAAGGTGGTATAGAAATTCAGTGCCTGCCTCCTCCTTTCCCTTGGTTTAATCGGTACAGGTGTAGTAGAAGATATGCTATCACATTGCTGAGGCTTCGGCCACATCCCATCGAATAAGTTTAAATTTTTGATTGAACTAAGAGATTCACCAAATTATTCAAAGTGTGAGGTTGTTAAAGAGGTACCTACATCATGTATTGTGTCGACGGAGTGTGTTCGTAAAAATAAAGATTTAATAAAAAAACACCTTCAACTTTATATAAAAATTTAATAAATTATAACATTTACAAAAATATTTATTTACGATAACACTTCTTCTATAATCTTTTCTATAATCTTTTCGAGGCTAGTCCACCACCGTTGAGCATCGGCAACACCAGTCACACGACTTAGGTCGGAACGCACAGAGAGTCCCCTGCGCGGGCGGTCAGCGCGTGCGCTTGTCGGGCAGCAGGCGCGGGCGCAGGCGGCGGCGCGCCAGCAGCAGCGCGGCGGCCAGCGCGGCCAGCAGCAGCGCGCCCACGGCTACGCCGATGGCCACGCCGCGCAGCCGCGCGTACTGCGGCACGTGCACCACCGCCACGCCCGTGCCCCATCCGCACTGCACGCGCACCCAGTAACTCTCGCCCTCTTCCAAGTCGCCCACTGCAACGTGTATCACACTAAACATTATTTTTCCACTTCATATCGTTTTTGTATCCGACGACCAAATAGGCAAAAATAACAGGAGTTTATAAATATTAAATATTATTACATATTATATTAAAACTTGTGTTTGAACTTGAATATTTACTCTCAGCGCCGCTAACGAAGTTCCACTTAAAAAAGCATAAACACTAATAAATATCGTGGATGACATACACTACACAAGTAAAACAACAAACACCCACGACCTCGTACTCTGGTACATACATAATAACACATTACCAATGCTGTACAGTGCACACGATTCATTTTAATGTTCATTCAAAGCTTCTTAAACTTCATTAAAAGACATTATAGACGTTTTATACGCGTAGGTACCTAATATGTAGTCGTGATACGTATGCGTGGTGGCGAGCAACTGCGGCGCGGGCGTACCGTCGCGGTACCAGCGCACGGAGCAGCGCTCGCCCTCCCCCGCGCCCCCCGCGCGCCCCGCGCCGCTCCAGCGTACCAGCGCGCCCTCCTCCAGCAGGCGCATCGTCACGTCCAGCTCGCTGGGGTCGTCGTCGGCCAAGGGGTCGCCTGTCCCCGTCTCCTCGGTGGTTGCCGCCGCGAACGCCGTCGCACCCTCGCTCTCACCGAGTTCCGGATCTACGTTCCAAGCACCAAGCATGAAAATGAACACGAGCGTGAATGGGTTGAAAATACACTGTACATTTACATATAATAATGACAGAATGTGTACCTAGCGTACGGACGAAGAGGGGCTTGCTGAAGAGGCCGTCGCCGATGTGGTCCTGCGAGAGCACGCGTAGCTCGTACCGTGTGGCGGGGCGCAGCCCCACCAGCGTCGCGTGCGTGACCCCCCGCGACAGGATCTTCATGGTGCGCCACTCGCTAACGGCCTGCTCGCGGTACCACACCGTGTGCTCCACCTCCAGCCCACTGTGTCCTGCACATATAAATTAACACAAACTTAGGATCCTCACAAACTTTCGCATTTATAATATTAGTAGGATATGTTTAAGTTTTATGTACATTGCTTGAATTATGACGATAACATTTGAGAGAGTCGGAAAAAATTAGACCGCCTGGGAGCTTTCAGGTAAAACGCTGCCTAATCCTTTTGAGATATAACAAAACAATGTACGGGTGAATATTATCTTTTTATTGGTATACAATAAAGTCCGCGATGGCATATGTCTATCTTTTAAGGATAGCTTAAAACTGGTCACGTCAATGCGGTAATTGGAAAGCTATTTGGAGGGATACAGTATTAATCTTTATATGTTAGTATCAGTCTTTATATGTTAGTTTATATGTATGTTTATATTTTACCAATATACGTTAGTCACCTTAAGCATATCAGGCACATTATGATAAGCCTTTACACCATATATTTTAAATTAACATCTTAGTAGTTGTCGCAAAATTACAGATAACGCACGCGAAAATAACTTCGTGTGCGAATTACGTTTAACAATTTTGGAGAGGGAGAGGTACTAAGTAATGACAAGTATGCTTGGTAATAATAGACATCCGCAACCAGTTCCGCTCAAGTTAGTATTTAGGTATAAAATGGTAGTACCTAGCAAAAATATTGTAATTCGTTTTTAAGCACTAATTTTAAAAGATGTGCCGAGGAGTTTTCTTTCACCGTTTCTTTTTCTCCTCTAAGATTTAAAATTTAAAGGCACATAGCGAAACGGTGGTAAATGCAAAAAATGACGTTCACAAGTGTATGCAAAATACCTACGTGAAATAAATGATTTGAGTTTGAGTTTACTAAGGGACAGGTTTCCCGAAGTGAAGCCAGGGCGGGTTTACTAGTATGTAATATAATGAAGGGTATAAATAATTTGTAACACCAATCTGTAACTTCATCCTTGCTATAAATTTCAAATTAGCACAGGTCTGAAAGGTCCTCGGGTGGAGATTGAAATTATAGGCAGCTGGAGTCCGAAATGACTCTTTCAGCAGAACAGAAAAATATAACAAGTTTGAATGGCGTGAAACGTGACATGTACCACACTGTATATATGTATGTATGTATCTATATGTATACGAGTATATTCCGACTCCACATAAGCGATGTCTGCTCAAATAACATCATCACTCAGGACGCCATTTAGATCGTACTCCTTTTGTCGTCTGCATTAATGCATATAAACGGCTGAATCAAACTCAATGCTCTTTGCTATTAATAATTGATGCAATTATTTGAACGTTGAATTTGAACGTCGTTTGTTTGGTTGGCGGATGTCGAGCGAGAGCTGGAGCTGCTTAGATTTAATGAATGGAACACATTAAATAAATATTGTTCCTAATTCACTTAATGTGCAATGTGATAGTAATTATGCAAAATATTTGATATGATTTAAGCCATGTTTATAATTAGATACGTATAATTCCATTCATCGCAATTCCGTCAGCTTCAATAAAAATGTATTAACAAAAAATTTGTTCATGGATAAGATACATACCAAGTCCCCACTATCTAAAGCTAAACAATAACTTACGGTAATCAGTTTCTTATTCACTCTTGATAAAACGGATGTCTACGTGTCAAAATAAAATAGAAAAAATAGAAAAACTACTGTCGAAATTATAACCAGCTCCAGGCTGCACCAAGTAGGCTGCGAAAGAAATTAAAGCGCTCAACATTGTTGCCCGACATCTTACTCGTGGGAACGAGGTGTATTGTGACAGACAAACGAGGCATCACTGGGTCTGCCTCGAGCAATTGCATCTCGCTATTGTTGACAGTCGCACGAGTTGGCCTAGAGGGAGCACTGACCGGGGAGCCAGGAGAGATGGATGGAGTCGTGCGCGGGCGCGGCGGAAAGGTCGTGCGGCGCGCGCGGCGGCACGTTCTCGATGAGCAGCTCGGTCTCGACGCTGACGGAGTCCGCCTCGTTGGTGACGGTGCACACGTACACGCCGCGGTCCTGCTCCGCCACCGCGCTGATGGTCAGGTTGCCGCCCTGCAGCGCGTGCCGGCCCTCGGGCAGCGGGCCCCCGTCCTTCTGCAATCCATGTCAACTGTAGCTTCATTCCTATTTTATATGCATAATATATCTCAGAGAATATCAATTGGTTGTGTTAACACCTAGTTAATTCTAACTTGTTACGTTCCATGTTATGTATACGGACCTATTTGCAATGATTCAGTGAATCGAGTGAGCTGAGTTGTTAACGTTACTGGCCGCAATGTTACAAGTCTTATTAAAAACGTAGAATCGAACGAAAACCCATACAAACGCCCACACCCGGCCTACCTGATGCCGACACATAATTATGTAATTATGTACATGCAACGATGCGGATAGTCCACATGTCTCACACCATTCGCTGAGAACCGACTGATTCGGCATAAGCGGTTTTTATATTCTGGAGGAACTCTATTAAATATGCCTTCGATGCCTGTTTTGTCTGTCACAGGCATTGATGTATACATATGTATGTTACCATGTTATATTTAACTCAGTGGTCACAGGGTTCTACGTACCTCTTGAATGAAAATATTTAGACTGTAGCTGTGATCACTCCAAATACGGTAACTACTACAACACTAATACAAGCAGACCTTGGTCCAGCGCACGGAGGGCGCGGGGCGCAGCGGGTCGGCGGCGGGCGCGCACGGCAGCGCCAGCGCCGCGCCCAGGCGCGCCAGCAGCAGCGGCGGCGGGCGCGCGGCCAGCGCCGGCCCGCGCACCACGCGCACACGCACGCCGCCCGACGAGCCCGCCGACCCCAGCTCGTTGTACGGCGTGCACGAGTACAGCCCCTCGTGCGACTCGTCCACCTGCCGCACCGACCATACGGACACTGAACTATCGACTAACGGAAGTAGGTACTTAATATTCTTAATGTTCACTAATCAAAGAAAATTCCAATAAAAATTTGAGATCAAGTTAACTCACGTGGAACTCAATTAACTCCGGACCTTAAATTTTTGTACATAATATTTAGTTAACGATTAATGAAGTCAATGACTTCACGTGAATGAATGACACTTAAATAATTTTGATTTTATTTATACTAAGTACGATTAAAATTTGAAGGTGTAGGAAAGTGAAAATTTGGCTATATGTATTGGTTTACCAAATCAAAAAAAATCAAAAAAAACATACGTCAAATAAAATAGAAAAATAAATCCATGTCACCCAGCGGTATGAAATATAATTTACGTCCTGTATAGTCTCATAGTTACCAAATATACAAAAAAAAAAACATTTCATCGGACTGAAACGCTGATGTTAAAATTAGATTGTTGATGCACATAATTATTACAGTAAAATAATAAAGTCATTTCAATAATTGTTTAGCCCGCGACGGGGCGGCGCGCGGCGGCCCGTACCCGGTTAAACAGTAGACTGCCATTTCTGCTGTAGAAGACGCCCGGCACGTTGTAGGGGTCGAAGAGGAAGCCGTCCTTCTCCCAGCGCAGGTTGGTGAGCGGCGGGTTGGCGCTGAAGTGGCAGTCCAGGCTGGCCGGCTTGCCGTACGGCAGGTAGCGCTCCTTCGGCGAATAAATCACTTTCGCTTTGTCTGCAATTTTGGATATTCATTTAAAACTTAATTTCGCAGGTTTTTTGGTCTTTCAAAATATTCTACAACACCATCAGTAAATAATAAAATAATAAAATAATACAGGTCGCAACACATCCTCGATCCAATCGCAATATCGTACTATGCGTATCATACAGGCTTATCATATTTATTCGTTTTCGTTGAATTATCCCTAGTCAAACACACTGTGATTTGAAAATGAAATGAAGGAGATCTGATGGACGTATGAAGGGT
Source organism: Ochlodes sylvanus (assembly GCA_905404295.2). NCBI lineage: Eukaryota > Metazoa > Arthropoda > Insecta > Lepidoptera > Hesperiidae > Ochlodes > Ochlodes sylvanus. The sequence continues at coordinate 72,408 of FR990132.1, forward strand.
GCGGGGTGGAGCAGCGGAGGGGCTCACACTGAACATCGAGGTAGGCGGCGGCGCTCTGCACCTGTCCGTCGTCGGCTGCAACGCGGCACTCGTAGTGGCCGAGGTCGGTGGAGGCGGCGGCGCGCAGCAGCAGCGAGCCGTTGCGCGCGCGCTCGGCGCGGCTCGCCAGCTCGGGCAGCGCCTCCAGCGGAGCGCCCTCCCGGTACCACTGCACCGCCCACAGCGGACTCTTCGGCAGGCACTCCAGCTCCGCGCGCTCGCCCTCCAGCACCGTCACGTTGGTCGGCGGCGTGACGATCAGGTTGCCTCCTGCACCACACACCGACAACGCGCTATACTTCCACCACATATACAGATACAGATACAGAGATGTAGTATTAATAATGTTAGAGACCATCGACGTCGAGGTAGTAGAAGGTGCCGTTGTTGCGCGAGGGTGGCGTGCGGTTGGGGAAGGCGACGCGGCAGCGGTACAGGCCGGCGTCGGTCTCGCGCACGGCGCTCACGTTGACGGAGCCGCGGCCCAGCGCGCCCGCACCGCCACCGACGCGCCGCACGCGCCCGCCCCAGCGGTCCGCCACCAGCGGCTCCGCGTCGCCGCTGTACCACGAGAAGATCATCTCGCCCTGCACAATCGCACACTCATTAGCGCCCTCTAACACTTCCAGCCACTGACAATTACAATACCAAAGTAATCACTCAATCGAAAATTATAGGCCCCTAATATACATACATACATGGATGGTGATAGAAGAAATATTTTCCTACCAGAAAATGTAAGTTTATCGACGTTTAAAAAAATTTAACTTTCGCTAGAATTACATGAAAAATACCACATTAATATTTATATAGGTATATATTATATATTAATATTATACATTATTATATTAGTTATTTTATATTTATTAATATTTTCGCGGGTTGCTGTATTATATACATTTCGTGCGCAGAGCGGGTCTCTACTTACGTACATAATTTATGTATAATTAAAACGACGAGAACCTACTTCCTTGTACAAAAATGTGATATTCTAGAATTCTAGATAGAATCAAGGTGGATTACATTCTGTTTACGTCATACATGGGAACTCGTCCACAGTATTACCTGACATGTCACTTCCCGTGATGTTCTCGCGTCCATTTAGCGCTATATCTACCACATTATACATATAGGTTAAAAAGATACTATCATTGGTTACGGCTGTTGGAATATCATATTGCACGCACTGTCAACCCGGTTGTACGAACGATCAGGTGATACGGCGTAAGAGCAAATTCATGTTCAATTAATGAGCTATCTAAACACAGGTTAACAAAGAAAGGTTAATCTATGTATATAAAACATAAAAAATACAGCTATACTGTTATATTTAAATTAATTCTGCGCATCCTTAACTTAACATTGTCGATCGATGCGTTATAGCAGCAGGTGTAACGAAACGAAACACTAAATGCGAACTCTTTATATTACATTACATATAATAGGTACCTACTTGTTTTGTGGCTTATGATAATTATAATCTAACAAAATCACAAAATCTTAAATTGGGTTGAATATTGAATGAATCATTCTGGACGTACCTACCACTACCTGGGACTCACTTTATGTAATTATTAATTATGTAAAATAAGCATGTAGCTGTATTTCATTACATCTTATCGATTCTTATTGTATCTCTCCCGGGAAAATAAATATCTACTAGGACAATTATTCATTGTATCTTAGATAAAAGACACGTTTGAAATTTAGTAAAGGATGAAATAATAAGTAGTCGTTGTTGAATATCACAGAGACAAGGAGGAACAGTGCGTGGGAGCCGCGCGCGGCCGTCGCGCTCCTTCGCTCCTTCGCATTGTTCGCATTAGGCCATTATGAGGAGTGGCCCGCGAGCCGCGACCGTCAGTGCCGACTGCCGTCAGACACCAATTATCCAGTTGACCGTCCGCGGCCGCGGCGCCCTCATTGCGACTGGGAAGCTGGGAACAAGCCGCCCGCGGACCGTGGACGGTGCACATTAGTCGCATGCTCACTTCTAATTAGCGAAGCACGGCGCGCGTCGGCCGCGCGGGCGTCGTACGAATCGTACGGTCGCGGCGCGCGGCTGAGACCCGCCGCGACGGCCGACGCACATCACAACACTATGACGACTCGTATGGCACAATGGTCACCATACCGGACTGCCGTTCAAATAGTCCTGGGTTCTAATCCCAGCGAGGCAGGAATATGAATGATGAGTTTGAATTTCGATCTCGGTCTGGGTGTGTGTACTTCCTTATCGTTTTGAGTTGTCCACGATACCCACGATACAAGGTATACTGTTATTAAATTTATTTAACTTGCAATGTATGTATGTAACTACGTGTGTTCGGGTGGAATCTTGCAACTCAATTTTGAAGCAGATAATAATAGTTCTAACCAGAGTCAAACCACTGTGACATGAAAGGCAAAAAATAATGCGAATAGAAATGTAACTACTACTACTACTTACTACTAAACTAGAGGTTTGGCCATTCATGAGATCTGATAACTTTTTAATAGTGAAAATATAAGTGTAAACGTAACTATTTATGCTTATTTTACACGAAATGGTGGAATACCTTATTTTCATGAAGTTTTCATTTATTGTGAACGAAACTACGGGGTTAAAAGCTAGTAGGTACATATAAAAAATATATAGATGTAGAAACTAAGTATTATAGGTATTCGTGGGCTACAGCGGCACAGGTAGGACCGGCCAGGGGACGCATAATATCCACAGTTAGGGCTGTCAAACTCTATTTCAGACACTATGTTCACCGCCACGAGGAGTCCGATTACCTTGGCTCCTACTTTTCAGAATGTATCCTTTTAATACAGTGACCGTCTTCGTTGTTAGGAGTGGATGTTTCTTCGAACCTCAACGTTGGGCGATCCATCGAATCCAAAGCTAAAGCGGCTGCAAGGAAATTGGTGGTGCTTACAAAAGTGCGGCGGCGGTACTTCACAAGCACAAACAGCTTATTTAGTTACTAGCCTCTCGAGCTTGTGCTCTCGTAATTCCCCCATAACTTCATTTGCCTATTACCATCAGATGCGATTGTTGTCAAGCAAGATGTTTCTACACATTACAACGACTCCACGACCGACCGACGCCAACGCGACTAAAACCTTGACAAAGCTAACATTCAATTATGAGCCTTATATCTTTGAAGGTAAGGTTGAATTTCGAACTTATACTTAAAAGCCCTGTACGGCTCGCCCTACACCCATAGCCGTTCCGTTTCGAGACTTTCGAGACCAACGCGTCGACGTTGCGTTGACGACTCACCGTAGACGAGTAGTCCACGCGTCGACCGACACAATGACGTAATGTAACTAGCGTCGGAGTTGAAACGGAGTGGAGACGGAGTCGAGTTGACGTCGATGAAGCGTTGATCGCGGAACGGAACGTCGGAGTTGAAACGGAGTGGAGTCGGAGTGGAGTTGACGTCGAGTTGGTGTAATGTGCGCACTCCTTAACACTAACACTCATACTTGTCTATACGCCATCGCTACGCGCCACGGCCCACGCGCCTCATTTAATGACTTAAATCATCCAGTAAATAGATGCTACTTGTGTAGCTAAATAACAATAAGATAGGCGTGACGCCATCCACCATGCGGCCATGCGCCATTCACCACGCCACAATAGGACAGAGCGCAGCTGGCGGCGGCGGGGCCCGCTGCGGCCGCGGTGCGTGGGCTATCTGGGTCACTGTTCAATACTCCTGGATCAACTGAACTGTGTGTAATAATTCACCGGACAAAAATCGGAGTGCCAGCGCACTCGCAAGTTAGGTACTCGATAAAAGCACTCACTACACGAGTCTCGACCTTGACTCTCAGTTGCAGTTTCGAATGTTTCAATACCTAAAATATTTTTTATTAATTCTTAATTCAGAGGAAAGGTTAGATTGAGCGGTTGACATGGTAAAAAATAACAGGATGTCAAGTCGGGAGGCAGAAAGTTGGTTCGGATATATGTATAAGTATATATTTGCACGAGTCTATAAAGACAATATTCTTGTTATGTTTATTGAGACTTGATAATCCTAATAATATATTGTTTTTTTAAAGCTTGTAAGCATTTACTTTATACTACTCCTAATTGTATCATAGTTCAAATATTTTTAGATTAAAGAGATATTCATACAAATATAGATTATCTTGACATTTTCACTTATACTCTGCAAAGAACATTACAATAATCAATAATGTAGCACAATAACATATTAGAAATAACATTATTTAAAAAAAAATTTAAAGTGAACTTAAAATTCGCAAGAAATCCGGGCAAAGTCGTACGTCGTCGTCGGTTTTACGTAATAATATAATGATGCGACGGTTAGTGCATTCTTCGCTTTACGAGCAGGAAGGCAAATTATTTGTCATTTTTCACGTCAGCGGGCGGCCCCAGTCCTCGGTGGCGCGATGGCGGTGGCGCGGTGCAATCAATGTCTCGACTATACATAAGAGTGCCGTGAGCCGTCACGTAGCCCTCCGCTCGGCCGTCCGAGCTCCGGGGCATGAGGGCCGCGCGGCAGTGCCCCGGTCCACATAATTATTTATTATTATGAGCTGGTAGTCCACGATTGGGCAAAAAATGTTAAATGGGTAAGGGGGTAGATTTTGCCACTTGGTAACATAGACACTTCCAGTTCCATGTCACGTAACGTAGAAGTAACGCGAGACTAACGTACAGTCATTATAAAGGCGCGTTTATATGACATAGCAAATTAAACTTTATTGACTACTTCATAACGTACAAATTCTTAGCAGTTACTTAACTGCGCGTCCGTGCGGTGAACGGTTGGGTAACTGCTAAGAATTTGTACGTTGTAGACGAAGTTAATAAAGTTTAATTTGCTATGCACCAGGAGCGAGCGCGCAGTGGCCGCGCGGCCGCCGCGCAGTTAGATAACTGCTAAGAGTAATCAATGATAGGATACCTTTTTTATTAAATCTGTCATTAGTTGAGTTTCTACAAACATAACATACAAAACCACTACTATCTGGCCTTTTATCAGATAAAGGAATATTATTCTTTATCAAATAAATGCAAAAATAAATATAGTGTCTTAAAATCAATAAATAAAACTTATCTGCTTTTCAATTTTTGAAGTGAAAACTTCTTAAGCAGCGTTGTGATTTGAAAGTCGATGAAACGAAAAAGCGACAGTAAAAAGAGAGACACACAAATTCATAAGATTATATCTTGGGGGAGATCTTCGTGGGAGAAAATGAGCTAGGAAGCATTATACGTACAGTGTTTCTTATGTTCTTGGTTCTCTTTGTGCTCTGCTCCGTACCCCCACCACCCTCCACTCGTGTTTACATACAAGGGCAAGTTGCTAGTAACTACTAGTGGAAGTTAGCTTGGGCCTCAGCGTTGTACGTGTTTGTGCGCGCATGCGTAGTACAGAGCTTGAGAAAAGGCATCACAACAACCGTGATTTTTGTATGCGTGTACGTATTATACGTTTGTAGAGTTTTTGATTATGTTTTTGAAGCGAAAACCATCTTTTTAGCGTCGCTGTGATTTGAAAGTCGATGAAAAGAAAAAGCGACAGTGAGAACCCTAATATACATTATGTATATTGTAACAAGATCTGAATCATACCTGGTCACTGGTCAGCCTGGTCTGTGTTACGAATTACAGTTCAATTTTTCATTTTTTGCATACACGGAGAATATACCAAAATAACAATTTTTACAATTTTTGTCAGTCTGTTTGTTTGAGCTAATCTCTGGAACGGCTGGACTGATTTTGACGGGACTTTCTCTGGCAGATTGCTGATGTCATAAGGAGTAACTTGGGCTCCTTTTATTTTAGTTTGTTTTGTTAATTGCCACGTGGACGAAGTCGCGGGCGCAGCTAGTTGGTTATAAATTCCAAATAACCTGAAAGTACGATCTAAATTATCTTTAAACTTGCATTGCATAAACTGCTATGCTGCAACTTGGTTTTTATAATTAACTGGTATGTTTCAAAATTGGTATATCAGGATACAGTGAGGAAAACGAAGAGAGGTGAGGAAGAGACCGAGCAGTCCAGCAGCGGTAAAGCATAGCTCACAAGTCGCAACACATCTCATAATGATTGTGTACGTCGCGTCGTCGGTACAGCTGATACTCCCACATTGCACGGCATCTTTATGTAGGTACATCTTGTGTGTTCAGTGTAGGTACGTATTGTAAACTTTGTTTCTCCAAGCGAAACGAAGAAAGATTAGTAATACCAGTATTATTATCAGTTTTATGGAAGAGTAAACGAAAGTTAATGCATCACATGCAGACATAAACAGGTAGGTGAGGCAGGCATTATCTACGGTATTATGTACTTCGGCCGCTCTAAATTACTAAGTTTCCATAGTTATCATATATTCCTTAAAGCATTAAGTAGGTCTCTCTACTGACCCCCGACAGGGAGGGCCATATCAAAGATGCACACGTAGGTAATCCGTAATAGCGTAAACGTTAATCTTCTATAAGTATTATGTATATAAAACTCTTGCGCTAAGTACTGAGTGACTGACAGACAACTCACAGCCGAAACTACTGAACGAAAGAAACTGAAATGTATGTTCGCTGGGGAGTGTAGGGGTGCACTATTGGTGGAGAGTATTTTTGGAAATTCCCCCCTAAGGGGTTAAAAAGGGGATAAACTAATAATTATAAGAACGGTGCACTCACATCTTTCTCCCATTGTAAGTGGTAGGGGATCTCGTTGCCGAAGGGAAAGTCGAGGTGGCAGTTCATGACTGCGAAGCCGCCCACGCTGGCGCGCAGCCGCTCCGCCTCGAGCGGCAGCAGCGCGCGCGCGCCCTCCAGCAGCGCCAGCAGCGCCAGCAGCGCCGCGCACCCCGCGCCCCACATAGTCCGCGGCCCGTTCGCAGTGTTCGCACCTCGCGACCTGTCGGGAGCGACGCGCGCGCCCAATTGACCGCTCCTAGGAGCCGCTCTAATAGACTTAACCTCAACGGATTACCGCGTGAGTAATCCCGCCGCGGGCACCTGCCGCCCCCGCCCCCGCCCCCGCGCCCGCGCCTCGGCAGGAAGCGCCGCCATCAGCATTTAGCGGCGGCACTCCTCGAGGCCTTTGTTCCCGCCGTCCGCCATACGATAAGATAATTTAGTACTGAGTGATAAATCTACATAATTATATAAAATATGCGTAGTCTGTTGTGTTATGCATATGAGCAAGCCAATGTGCTGAAACTTGTGCCGCATTTGGCATAAATAAATAAATAAATAACGCTACACACTCATAGCCCCACACTAGGATTCCCTGTGTCGTGGGTGCCATGGACAGCATACAAGACAAGAACACACACACCCAGACCAAGAACGGAAATTTAAATTCATCATTCAAATTTCCGCCTCGCTGGGAATCAAACCCAGGACCCTCGAAACGGCGATCCGGCGTGTTAACCATTGCGCCATCCGGGTCGTCATACTAAGTATTTACAAACAACCGTTTAATTGTTTGGAATTGCGAATGGATATATATGTATGTATCTACTTATTCTGATTCCTACTTATACGAGATACTTATCCTGATATTCCGAATCACAATGTTAAAATATAATCAGTTGAAACAATGGCGATAGGGAACACGAATATGGAGTTAAGAGGAAATGCTACGGGTCATTTTTCCATACAAACGTTCTCGACTAATCCCTCGCTGGTTTTTGACTCTAGATCAATAATTTTTTCACACAAGAATAATATCATCATTATCTATGTCGGTACGTTTTGATTTTTTTAATATTTTTGTTTTCAAAAGTTTTAGGCTACTTCAAACAGCGCTTAAAACGGCCAGATAAAAATGCCGCAAACAAACGCCTAGTACACAAATTGTATAATAATTAGCACAAAAAGCTAAACAGTCCGACACAGAATATCTCCTTCCCATTCAATTTCCAAAATTTCGTTAAGATTGCTTTAGTTTTGGCGGGGGGATTAGTCGAGAACCGAACCTCGATTTTGATGATTTTTGCCTCGGGTTTTTACACGGAGCTGCAGTTGTCCCTATCGCACTGACATACACGCCGCTAGCAAGCGCGACAGAGATATTGAGTGAAAAAATCCCAAATTTGAAAAAGGGTTCGCGTGGTATTTCCTCTCAACATCGCCAGACGCATACAGCTCTACCCGTATACAGCTGTATACGGGTAGAGGTTCCGAACTAGACAAGACCTTCTTCACCCATCTGTTTAACGATGATATAGGGTTGTCTGTATGGTTGTTGCATAAAATTTTCACCTTGAAAACTTGAAAACCGTCATTCAGGACAGATTTTTTACAGACAACCCTATATCGATGGGTCCTATGCTTAGAGTCATCATCATCATCATCACAACCCATAACTGTCCCACTGCTGGGCACGGGTCTCCTCTCACAATGAGAGGGGTATAGGCCATAGTCCACCACGCTGGCCAAGTGCGGATTGGCAGACTTCACACACCTTTGAGAACATTATGGAGAACTCTCAGGTGTGCAGGTTTCCTCACGATGTTTTCCTTCACCGAAGCAAGTGATAATTAAATTTTAATACGCACATAATTTTTGAAAATTAGTGGTGCGTGCGGGGTTTGAACCCGGAACCTCCGGTTCGGCAGTCCAAAGTTTAACCACACGGCTATCACTGCTTTTCAACCACACGGCTATCACTGCTTATATGCTTAGAGTATATACTTTTTACTCTAAGATCCTATGTATAAGGGCCAAACTAACAATTTAGTGATTTTGATCTTTTTATGGTAAACGCAACTTATTAGTACAATTTATATGGTGATTTATATGGAAACATGTTTTTATTGGAGTAAAACGGCCAATGTAGCATAAATGTAAACGTACAAGGGCCAAACGGCAGTTCGAGACTTATACGCGGGGGTTTCCCGCGCCTGTAGTCGGCGAATGTTCGGTTAGACACTTTTACGTCAAACGGACGGAGCAACGATCTCGTTGTGTCAACTGCAAAATTCTGTTACTATGTTATTACGTAATGGTATTATCTAATTTAGTGAAAGATGATAACTAACTATTATTCTAAGTGTAGTTTAAGTCGGAATTTACCTAATTTGCAAAAGGAAGTACTTATATAATTATTCATCAATTTTATAAGTAAAAATATTTGTATTTCTAGTATAAACATTTGTATTTCTTGAAATAAACGTTTTATACGAGTACAACGGCCAATTCGACCTGTAAGTGAAGTTCTATCATAATTGTCTGAGTTCCGTTCCGTTCTCGAGATTACATATACACATATAGTATCACATACAATGTCGCCATAAATGCACTCAGTTCAGAGGGAAAAAACAAGTGGGTAAACGGAGAATTCTCAATAGACTAGGTACAGTGTTTGTCTCTATAGACTATAGTGTTTTCGTAGCAAAACAATCATTTAAAAGATAAAAAAATTTACAAAGATAATAATTATACCATCGTCATTTATGTATCACATACAATACGGAATCGTTATTGTATGGTCGTGAACGCGGTCGTACAGTGACTAACGCAGAATTGTAGCTCTTTTTGCGTGTTGTAGCTCATTTTGCTCGGACATTTTTTATCGCGGACCAAAACGTCCAATACATATAAAATAATCATAGATGTGTCTTTGTTCTAGCGAATATGACTGTAAAAGAAATAATTAACGTATATTCGAATCACACGTACTTCCCTGTAATGTTACTGTCTGTGGTACCTGTCTTAAAATATATTATATTATGAGCTATAACATAACTCGTGTATTAATTAATTACCGATTACCGAAATAACCAAATATAATTATAAGATGTAACACCTATTATAAAGATGATGACTCAAATGAAACTAAAAATGCTACATAAGTACTTTATATTAACACATCTTTGTACAATAGCACATTTTTACCTTAACTACTTTTGTATAAAATCTCTTAATAATACATTAGTTTTGGAATATGCACTTAAAATGAAATGGAAATAATTGGGGAATTATATGTCAAATATATGCAATGCAGCCGATCAGCCAGCGCCCCGGCGCCCCGGCGACCCAGCGGCCCGCCCGTCAGCCCTGCATGATGAGGTGCACAAAGTTCTCGTAGTTGATGTTGCCCTGCGAGTCCTCCTGCCCCTGCAGCAGTTGCTCCACCTGCCACACACACATACAAATCGTACAATTACTTACACAATTACATATCCATTAGTTATTTTTATCTCCTTAATGGGAATACAAAACGGGCATTCTAATTCATAATAAATGTGTTAACTATTAAGTACATTCCTAAACTGTAATTATTACTGACATTTTCAAGTACTTTAGAAACTGGTTATAATTAATTGTATTAAAATTGAACACAAGTTTTAATATAATCATGAAACTACTGCACTAACCTCATCATCGCTCAACTTCTCTCCCAGGGTGGAGAGCAGGTGACGGAGCTCTGCCGATGATATGAAACCATTCCCGTCTTTATCAAAATGTCGAAGACCTTCTATAAAGTCATTGGCAGTGTCTCCACTGCGAGCCTTTGATATTGCCTGCACAAACACAACACATACATTAGTTATTTAGCATACAAAGAAAATTTGTGTAACACCTCAAAAGTTACAGATAAAACAAGTTTAACTTTATTATATACTTAAATAGAAACAAGTTTTTGTTTACAATATTATACAGAGACAGACCATTACCATATTATTATATTACAACACTGTCAATGATAAAACACTCTAGCTGGGCAGGTCATGAAATACAAAAGATTCTCATGTACACAAACACATTATTCCGGAGTATAGAGAGCTCCAATCCTCGAGTCCAAGCTAGCCTGCCCCGCAACTGTTCACCGTGTTGATCCATGGATGAGACAAATAGTTTTAGGTGTTGCTACACCTCATACCAGAAAATACTTGGGTAATAAATGCTTGGGTACAATGGGAGTGTTAGTTACTTACCAGGCTTGAAACCACCTACCTCCTAGAAACAAATGTCAGCAATGCATCATTGATACCATTGGTGCTACTCTTTATTGGGTGGCCCACACATTTACGAGGGATTTTGTCAGCCTAACTGAAACATTCAAATATGAGGATTACAAAAAAGCTCTCACCTGATAAATGGGCAAAAACACTTCAAAGGATATTCTTTCATCAGGCTTGAGGTGCAGAGTACATTTCTTGACATCGGACTCAGTGGGGTTCTGTCCGAGGGCGCGCAGCGCGTCGCCGATCTGAGCGACGTGGATCTTGCCGTCGCCGCGCGAGTCGAACAGCTGGAACGCCTCCTGGAACTCTGCGGTATACAGAAAACGCACAGTAAGTATCGATGCCGAATAGAATGCACGGCGACGTACGCCCAAGGGTTACCTTCCACGGAGGTGAGTTTCAGCTTCGTCGGGGGTTCGTACATAAACATGTTTTGCGAGAGAAGTGCGATGGCGTACTGCACAAGTGTCGATCGCGTAAGGCGCACAGGCGCACACCCGGTCAGATATGTTTTAAAATACAAACCATATAAGGAAACTAGGGCGTTTGCAAAAGGCAACGCTTTCGGTGAGGAGGTTGATTGACGTGAGTCAGAGGTAGTTCGGCTTCACTGGCGACAGCGACACACACGCGGCCTTTAGGATTCCATAGGTGATCAGAAATAATATCAAAAAAATAATTAAACAATGTGTAAGTTCACGTACACGACATCTTTACTTAGTTTAAATTGACAGAGCGTTCTCTGCAAGTATAAAATGAATGACTCACCTGCCAATTGATCTTCTGAATACCCAGCCTAAAACAAAGAAAAAATGTGGTTAAGTAGGATACCAAGCACATAAAAAAATATTATTCGATTTTTAAATATACCATTGCGTGCGTATCGTATGCGTTATAGATGGCAGATGCTATTTTAACAATAATTCACTAATATAGAATTGTATTTGTATCAACACTTATCGAGTAGGTAAATTTATACACATACAGTTACAGTTACCTACTATAAGTTACCTATCTGTCAAAGTGTCAAAGGAAATGTCACATCTGTCAGGTAAAGTGTCTCAGGTTGTCTTGTGACACTGTCGAGACCATGGAAGTATGAAACCTATGGAAATGACATGTCAACAAAAAATGAGTGCCACTGTTACGTCATCTGGCCACCATACATGGCGGCTTTAGTGCTGACCTATAACTCATGACATCAACTACTCATGACCTATAACTGCACATAAGAACCTTGCTAATTATAATAAGAATCTTCCTTTATTTTCCCGGAAACATTAACAATAACCAATATTTTTAATGTTATTTATATCCTACCTGTGAATGGTTAAAGATGGCTGATTTGACTTTGACCACGACTTTTTGACAAGACAAGTACCGGCTGAACTGACTGACAATGTCATTTGGGTCGGTAAACATGTCGGATTTTCGTAATAGTAGTACTTAAAGAACAATATGTCGTGTCCTTACTATAATACGTCCATGGTCGATTTTTTTCTTCTACAATATAGAGTGTAAATGTAAGGAGCACCATCAAAAAAGCTCAGTGATAAGCAGTAAATAATAGTTCAAAAACCAACCAAACCAGCACAAGAGTAGCTGGGGTGATATGAAATGAACTTAACAATTTTAGGCGGAGTGGAGTTTACTCTGAGTACTCTTAAAAATTTAATAATATTGATTATCGGAATCGTTAAGGAAATTGCTGTATGCAAAACTTGTATGCAAACTATTCTCTTAATTCGAAATAAGTCTTTAAAATCATAACCTCAAAAAGTATATTTCAGTCTACACTCTTGCTATAGTAGCGCCACCCATACCTCTAAAATATTTGTATGGAGACATGCTCAAAGCTGGCCCCCTTCCACTCTGTTCTGTGCCCCCTTCCACCCGCGCCGCAGATAGCATACACGATTAACTCGATATGTTTCAACAAAGATTACCAAAATGGTTACAATTAACAAAATACTAATTATTACAATTTTTTGAAGTGAAAAGTTCTTAACGTTGTGATTTGGAATTTGATGAATCGGAAATGACGTACACGGTACAAATGAAATGAAACGGAAACGAAAAAGAAAAGATACATTTTACGTGGGAGAAAATGAGATAGGAACATTAACAAGGGTAAGAACTAAAGTTCGCTGAAGCGCTAAAACAATAGGTAACAATAGGTAAATGACTAAACTATTTTTTGAAGTTTTCACTTCTAGCACGTGTGAATTGCATACATTTTGATGTTTTTTAATTATTAAAGTGAAAACTTCTATAGCATCGTTGTGATTTGAAAGTCGATTCTTAATTAATTTATTATTTATTCAAATATTAAATAAGGTAATAATACGAATTCCATTTAATTTTATCTATTTTTTAAGAATGCTCTTTGAAAGAAATTTGAAAATTTCTAAGGAATAAAAATGCATCGATCTCATATTATTTAATCTGAGGCATCCTTGACTAATTTAACTATTATCAATGTTCATTATTACATCAAATTTTTTTTATTATTATTTAATACTAAATCTGCTACTAATTTCAGAACGTTAGCAGCCATTGATCTTTTCGTTCGAAAAAATGCCGATTATGCTCGACGAATGGAACGATGGCGCGGTCGGGTTGGTCGACTCGACGCGACGATTGGTGAATGAAATGTCGAAAGGAAGAGAAAACGAAAATGGCAAAATGGTGTGGAAGTCGTTAGAAAGGTTAGTAGTTCTTCTTTAACATTAATTTTTAAGTATATTGTATTTTGCCGTCTTAGTTCAATAATTAAATTGTATGTTCTTAACATCGGACAAATCGGTTACCGTTATCGGGCGAGGTAAGCGAAGGCGGTGTTCGGCTCTGGCTTTGTTCGCCAATCTCCACGTGCCTTCCGCCATTTAGAAATATTTAGAAGCTGATATTAGGTGCTTTATCGATTTTATTATAAAGTAAACGGAAATATGACTGTGATAGTTTTCGATGGTATTCAATTTGAGAACTTTAGAAGCGAGAAGGGCACCTCATGGCATTGGAGACGACGTGTTCGGCGCCGCGAATGCGATGACGATGGTGATCTGTTGCAGGTCCGGGCCATGGCCGGCGAGTTCGTGGAGGGCTGGTTCGCCGCTCAGGTACTGGGCGAGGGCGCTTATGGAGAGTGAGTACAGATTATTTTGCGCCGACATGCCAAATTTCATTTGTTACGTTGACGTATCTAGTAGGACATAAATTTTCTCGTGAGTATCATGAATTCTACTAAGTTCGATTTAATTATTGATTAGGTTATGTTTTCAATCGTGTCGAGAAAGATTATCGTCATTGTCGTCTGTTTAATATTTTTTTAGGTTTTTCAATAAATTTGAGATAATGCAGATCTTTTGTTGATATACATAGGTATCGATAAACAATGTTATTTTATTTAAAGCATGGCTAGGCAGGATATGTTTATATTTTTAAACATTAGAAAATATTTAAAATAATTTTTAATATATAATGTGCCTTGTGCCTAAAATCGACGGTACAAATAGAAAAACCTTTCAAGAAAACGGTAGGCACCTTTCACTTTACTTTTTTTATATCTATAGCTGTGTGCCAGGCTGCCAGGCCACAACTTTGTGGATAGGTATTCAAGTTTGTATGAGGACAGTAACAAATCAACCATCATGATCCAGTACCTATATCAATATCATTTACCATACCATATCTGTCTTATTCCATACCATATTTTGTATAATATCTGCTGATGTATGTAGGTAAATGAAAGTGATGGCACACATTATCAACTCATATTGACCAAGCTCGAATAATACTCGGACAAGCTTGACAAGCTTTAACAATAGTTTATAGTTAGTTGGTGATAAGGACTCACTGTGCACCTGGAGCAATGAAGGAATTTACAATCACAACTCAAAGACAACCAAATGTGAAGATTCCGTAGTGGCTTAGGTTAAAGTGAATGGATGTTGTGTGTCTCCTCAGTTGCATAAATATACAGATTAGGATATATAATGTATGGTTTACATCCCTGTCCCTGTCCATGTATTTGTGATTGTTGAATAATAATATGACCTGATCGTTATTATAACATCAGGTTGAATTTTAAGGCAGATATTAGTTATTAATACTATTGATTGTGGAGATAACCAGGGCTTGCTCTTCTCAGTGCTGCTTTTGCATACAATAAATATTAAATCAACTTTTAGTTAACTCCATGAACATCACTTTTATAGACAATAGTATAGTCATCACCACAATTCTGTAGTCCCAGGTTTAACACTAGTGGAGGAGCCTATGACAATGTTGTAGGGGATTGTTAACTTCAATACACTATTGGCATGGTTGAAGTCGATACCTCTGAGCATTACTATAGTTATCATAATTATGAGATACATTTCAATTTTTATAGTTTTCATAGACATGTAGCATAGTAGCAGCATGCCCCGTCATATTCATATAAAAAGTACTCCATAGCAAATTTCAAATTATTTAGTAACAATCAGCAGAAATTTTATAATCACCAGCACTTGCATTGTTATTGGCGCATTGACAAAATTCATTTTAATTTCAATGTATATAGGACAAAAGTATAATAGTACATTTCGGGTTAAATATTGGTAACCGGCAGCCGGTGTTACGCGACACGTGTCCGATATTTTCCACAAGACTTGTCATCCATCCAAAGCATCTCGGGCACGGCCCGAACGGAGCGCCGGAGGAGTGCAGTTCTGTTGGTATAACAGTGGCGTGAGCGCGCGCGGGCGGCGCGGCGGGCCGGCGGCGGCGGCGGCGCGCACGCGCATCCTTGAAAGTTTATCCACCCCGCGCGGTCACTGCCGCCGCCGCCGCCGCCGCCGATACCTTGTTTTTCTACAAGTCTGTATTTTCGGCGTACATCTTTGCATAATAGCGCATTTATACAAGACGAGTGTTTGCAACCATCGTCGCGCGATAGATCACTCTCGGTGACTCGCATCATCGCTAACGCTGTAGCTTCTGCACCGGGCGTCACGGCACGCACGAGCCCCGAGGCTGGCGATAATAATTTTATACGTCTTGGGATTTATTGAACAAACGTTTAGTTAATGGCCGACAATTTCGTATACACGGAACACTATCCAAATCAATTTTTATATGACGCCTTTATTGTTGTCCTAATAGTATTTTTTAAACCGTTGCGATCTACTAGCGGACGTATAACAAAGTAACATTGTTGTTAGGCTCAAGTTTAACTGGTGCAGGGTGCGGCTGCTGGTGCACGCGCGGACGGGCGCGTGCGTGGCGCTGAAGGCGGTGCGTGCGGGCGCGGCGGGGGAGGGGGAGGGCTCGCGCGAGGCGGCGCTGCACCGCGCGCTGCGGCACCCGCACGTGCTGCGCTGCCTGGGGGAGCGCCGCCACGGACACATGCACTACCTGTTCCTGGAGTACGCGCAGGGCGGCGAGCTCTTCGACAGAATAGGTACTATCTGAGGAGACGTTGATTAACTTCACTAAAAGCTGAACAGATCTCGCGGGGCTTGCAGAGGAGATCACTGGACTCTGAAGCGCTCCAGAAACCGCGACTACACATTTTCTTGGTAGCTACTGATCCTTGCCCTCACCCAAAGGTTGTAACGTGGGACGGTTGCAATGTGTATGGTTGCGCAGAGCCAGACGTGGGGCTGGGCGAGGCGGCGGCGCGGCGCTACTGGCGGCAGGCGCTGGCGGGGCTGCGCTACCTGCACGAGCGCGGCGTGGCGCACCGCGACCTTAAGCCCGAGAACCTGCTGCTCGACCACAATGACCAGGTCAAGATCTCCGACTTTGGCATGGCCACGCTCTTCAGGTGAGGTATGTTGTGACTTTATTTTTTTATATCTTGTGTATATTATTGTAAAATGTTGTAAACCAAATGCTAATCTTAAACAAGATTAGCATTTATAAAGCTAATATTAAACAAAAACTAATCTTTTTTTCCGCATTCTTCCTGTTTTAATTTGAATCCAGAGCAATATGTTTTGGTAATATATCTGCTCTTCAACGATTAAACATAAGTTTCCTTTATAACTTTTGTTTTCTCTCGAGAATTTCTAGCAGTGTGGCCATTGATCAATAGGTTATAATATATGTATGTTGTTACCGTTTGGGAGACACCTATTTTTACGAATTATTGTTTGTTTATCTCTGCAACCAGCAACCTGTATACCGCTGAACAGATTTCAATGTTTTTGGACATACATACTTGTAACTAATGGCTTCCGGCTCTCGTCTTCACTTATAGCTCAGCAGCCAGTGAATGTCTGACAATACATAATTTAAGAAAGCCATGAGAGGGGGCGATTTGCTGCTAGGCTCGGCCGCGGGAGGTTTAGCGTCACGCAGGTGTGATAATTTGATATATTAGGACAGCTACCATTGTAACTGTTACGGCTACATAAAGAGTGGCCCAGTGCGAGTCGGACTCTATCATGAAGGGTTCCGTAGTAGCGAGCATAGATCAGACCGATTACCTATACCTAGCCAAAATACCACCATTATTTATCGCCAGCAAAAAATTATTTTGTTTTTCCTAGTGTTTGTAGAAATGACAAAGATATATTTGCGGTTTAAGAAAATGTGCCATAATTATGTGAAGAGGACCTTCACACGAGGACGAAACACTTCCCTATCGATAATTCATTTCACAAATATACTACGTATCAATGAAAAAAAATAGGAAACTTCATATTTATACATATTACTAGCTGTCCCAGCGAACTTCGTACCGCTCGATAATTAATAAACAAATTTGGTGACATATCATACAATCATGTTCGGCATGAGATTATAATAACACTAACTACCCCCTATCAATATGTCAAATGACTAAAAAATCACCTTGTACCGGTAGAGTAAAGAGTTTTCTCTATTTTTTTCCGTAACAAACTAGAGCTGTCGTTTTTATGAGTTTATGAGATGTCTGTTTTTATGAGATTTTACATTTCCGTATGAAAAGGGTAAAAAACGGAACGCTATTAACATGCATCCAATGTCTGTCTTTCTGTCCGTCTGTCTGTCACAGGGCTTTATCTCTTGAACGGAAATAGGAAGACACTTGCAATTTTCACAGTATTTCACGTATTACTGTGGCCGCAATAACAACAAATGATAAAAACGGAAGAAAGTTAGATCCCAAAGAGGGGGCCCATACAAGTAATCATAAAAAAGGGGTTGTTATATCTCATAAACTCTCATCTTATTCAAAGTTGATGTTAGTGTTAAATTGTTTTAAATAGTAATGAAATACGGTTTAAGAGCACACTCGCCGTTCGGTCATAATATAGTATGGTGGGTCAACTAGGGGTCGGTTGCAGGCACGGCGCCCGCGAGCGGCTGCTGACGCGCGTGTGCGGCACGCTGCCGTACGCCGCGCCCGAGGTGCTGGAGGCCGAGCGCGAGCCCTACCGCGCCGCGCCCGCGGACCTGTGGGCCGCCGCCGTGCTGCTGCTCGCCATGCTGGCCGGCGGTGAGTGCCCCCCCCCTCTCCGCGCAGCCCCCCGCCTCGCGCGGCCCCCTCCCCGCGCAGCCCCCTCCCCGCGCAGCCCCCCGCCCGGCGGTCGTCGTGGTGGCGCGGCTCGTCTCTTTGGTATCCTAGCTGTAGGCGTGCCGGCAACCCTAAAGTTACGGTACCGAAGTTACGAGTCGCGCCGTTCGCTTCGAGCTGTATGTTCTCGTCGCTCGGTAAGCTTACACTGTTTATTTTGCTTGTGTTGTTGTGTCGATGATATTGAACGCAATTTTCATTTTTGTTTTGTTTGTTTTTTGATGTGTCACAGATAAAGATTTTTTAATTATGTTGAATTTGCGTGAGTACCTACTAATACATTTTTCTATAGATACCTAATTCTCATTTGTATATTCATGTAAATGGCCGACAAATTAGCAGACGACCCACTTGACTATAATACTGCCTCGATAAACACTTCACGCTCGAATTTAAAAAGAAAATTATATTTACAAGCCTTAACCCGCGGCTTCGCCCGCCAAAATTAAATTTAGAAAAGTTGATAAAATCAGAGAGAAGTTAATGGAGACACGTTATGGGAACGAGCAGAATGTGCCTATAGAAAATGAATCGTAGTGAACTTTCTATAATTAATTATTATCAACATTGAAAACTTCCATACAATATCACATTAACATCGATGTTTAAATGTTGCGGACCGAAGATATCGTATATTTGAACTAATAAAGTGAATGTAACTCGATATTAATATTAACGCGGAGCTGATACTGCGGGCGGGCGCGTGTTGCAGAGCTGCCGTGGGAGCGCGCGCACGAGAGCGACCCGCGGTACGCGGCGTGGAGCGGCTGGGCGGAGGGCGGGCAGCCGCGCGCGGCGCCGCGCGGGCCGTGGCGCAAGCTGAGCGCGGGCGCGCTGGCGCTCCTGCGGCGGCTGCTGCGGCCGGCCGCGCGCCGCCCCGCGCTGACCGCGCTGCTGCAGCACCGCTGGCTGCGGCCCGCGCCGGACGGTGAGTCCACGATCCTTGCTGTTTGTTCGGCGCGAGGGCGGAGCGCCCGCCGCGTTGTGTCAGGTACTAGGTGACTCTGAGTTGACGGGATCTCAGAGCTGCCTCGTGCCTCAGCACAGCGCGCGCGGCTTGCGGCGTGCGGCTCGTGCGGCTCGCGGCGGCCAACGAAGCTGAAGACGGTCCCGATTCGGTACTTTGGCGATTTAGCTCCATGACGTGATTGATAACTCATAAAGCTAGATTACCAAAGCATCGCGTCGAGGAACGAATCGACGAGAGAAAACAACGACGGGATCCAAGAAGACGCAACATTCTTAAAGTCCTGTTATTTGGTATTGTTGAAGCCTTCCGGTACTATAGGTACGTTTGATACTTTGTATGTTTCAGTGTTTGTGAGGATGTATGACTGTTTGTTACTCTTTCACGCAAAAACTACTGAATGGATTCTGATGAAACTACAATAATATAGCTTACACATCAGAATAACACAATGATAGGATTTAATTTATAAAGATAGATGTGAATTATCCAAAATTTATATTAAATTTCCTGAAGCGAAGCGAGGGCGGGGCACTACTTAAATAATAATTTTTCGCTTAATTAATTTTAATGTAATTAATTTTGTTAAGCTTGTTCGCTTCTTGAAATAAAAAAAGGATTGTGTGGTTTTATGAAACCGCGGTAAAAGTGAAACGTTTTTTCACATTATAGACATTTAACTAAAAAAATTTGGAAGAATATTCCATTAAGGGTATAAAAATCGCTTTATCAATCTTATTTTATACTTGGAAAATTGGAATGATAATGGGAAATAATAAAAGTAGATTATTACATTAAACACTGTCAAAAACAAACAAAATAGCGTGGAGCACTGGCACAAATGAGTAATACACGGTCAGCTGCTACGAACTATAGGCGCCGCCATATTGGCTGTGGCTGCTCTGACGAGCGCCTTTCAATTTATCCCTACTCCGCGGCCGACCGTCAGCGACATGCAACACACAGACGAAAAAATTTGAGACGATGTAATAAAAGTTTCACTTTAAAAATAGCTAACATTTGTGTGTTAATTGTTACTCCTACCATGCATCAGTTGTATGTAACTAAGGTCTGTCACAGGTGGTTACAGGTTGCTCAGCTCTGGATGAGTCTCTCATTCTTAAACAAAAAATTCAATCTGAATAATTGACATACTACACAGTACACACATACACCAACTGAATAATATATATGAGTATGTGAAACCACCGCCGCGTCTGTAACTTCATGATTCATGGCATAAGCATGACACCAACAACAACGAAAATAAAATTAATATTTTTTGTAAATAAATTTGTAATTTATTGTGACAATAATGAGATATTATTAATTTTAATCATTGACTTATAATTACTGTGGACGTCGGGTCCGCGCTCCGTGCCATGTCCGAGCAAAATGTGCAACAAAACGCACGGAGAGCAACAATTTCACGCTCACGACTGCAATCGAAATTAAACAGTGATGTAAGGATGTTAGTGTTTAAATTACCTTGTTAACTGCATGGCATGACATGAAATACTGACTGGGACATTTTTTTCGCCATTTTAGTATGAGATTAGATATCCATAGTAATAATAAGTCAATGGTTTTAATGCACATAATTTCAGAGGTACTACATAATGTATTCATTTGTAGGATGGAAGCTAAAATATTTAAAAAAATTAACTACGTCATAAATAAATAAATAAGAATAATTTTGTGATAAAATTATAAATATTTAAATTTAATATATTATGTACATATAACAAATTTTAATGTATGTATCTATTTAATACTTTATATTATTATACCTACAGAGTATTATTTAGTAAATAGAAATACTTTTTAAATACAGTAATGTAAATGTTATATGATTAACTTCACTATTCATACAGTTACCATTCACTATGGCGTGGGCCTTAGCTAATAGCTCTTTTTTACTTCTGTCGTAATTAACCACGTCTCCGCGTGGAATTTTAATAAGTCCAGTGTTAAAATCGGCCCATCCATAGATTAGCTCAAACTAACAGACAGACAGACGGACAAAAATTTTAATATTACAAACACACACAGTGTTTGTTAAATATAAATATACTTTTTAATATTCAGTATCTATTTTAACTGACGAGTAGATAGCCTCTAAAAACTGTAAATAATACAGCTAACGCAGGGTTTTGCTCGGGGACGCGCCTTAAGGTCGATCGTCTGTCGCAGAGCCGGATGGAGGGGCGGCACGCGTGTGGAGCTCGCAGCCGGCGCGCGGCGCGGGCGAGGGGGGTAGCGTGGACGAGGGGGGCGAGCTGAGCGCGGCCGCGATGGACGCGCTGCTGAGCCACTCGCAGCCCGCGCACGCCGACGACCTGCTGCTGGCCTCGCCGCCGGACGCCAATTTTTGCACGCAACAGGTTAGTCGCATTATTCAATATTGTCCACCGTCTATCTTTTTTGTCCAATTTTACTACGAATATTATTCATATTCTGTGATCAGGTAGCAACGATTTTCTGGAATTATTTTCGCCGGCAGTAAAGTCTTAACATTTCGTCTGTATCCCTGACGTTTTACAAAAAACGAAACCCAAACTATGGAAAGTATTATGTATTATGGATATGTAAAGAAGTGTGTCGTCGTGGATGGTGTCAGGACGTGCTGGCGCGGCTGGTGCGCCGCATGACGCGCGTGTGGGTGCGCTGCGACGCGGCGGCGGCCGAGCGCGCGCTGCTCGACGTGCTGCGGCAGAAGGGACACTCGTGGCGGCACTTGCAGCCGAGACTCGTCAGTATTATTACCGCTTATATAAACTGTCCGAGTACCTATTATTACCTTTTATGCAATTGATTCCTGCTCTAAAACTGGTCCCTAAAGAGGCTGAGCCTGGCTTAAACATGGATTGTATTGTTTTCGAGGCATTACAAATTGGTTTCAACTAGGTCTTTAGATCTAGTCGTCACATTTTGCCGATACATTTTTAGACCAACTGCGAACTGCACCGAAGCACCTAAAGGCAAAATGAAAAAATATCTTAACAGTATTTTTGATACATAGTAAATAAATGTCCAGGGATGGTTTTATGATGAAGATGAGATGTTATAATCAATTATATTATCGCGAAGTCGATCCCAATAGTTGCTTAGTGGGTGCACGCGGCCCTGAACCACCGGGAACGATGCGGCGTAAAGTGTAACAGTTCACAAATTTCAATCTCCTGCGATCTCATCACATCCAGTTCCATTTGCTATAACAATTAAATTAATTAGCTGGCGATCGAGTGCGGGTGCGGCGTTAAAATGCGCGCGTGGGCGTGCGGCGCGCGGGAGGGCGGCGAGGCGCGCGCGATGATTGAGTTCCGGCGCTCGCGCGGCTGCGGACTCGCCTTCAAGCGGCGCTACCTGGAGCTGCGCGACGCGCTGAGCCCGCTCGCCGCGCCGCCGCCCGCGCACGACGCGCCGCCCGCGCTACCCCCGGCGCCCGCCCCCCTGCCCGCGCCCATGGACGTCGACGCGGGGACGTGACGCGAGCGGCGGGACGCGTTTCTTTTTAAGTTATTTTTTACCTCCAGTGCCTTGCCCCTATTTAAAATAAGTGATATTGATGAGGTGTGTTAAATTGGATTTGGTGTGAGAGACTATGAAAGTTTTCCAGTTTAATTAAATCTGTGATGTGTAGGATGTAATTATCTACTTGGAACATTATGAGAGCCAATGAGCCTGTTTAACATGTAAATGCATTTTATTAAATGATTCATGAAGTGAAAGGATTGTATTTTTAATGTAGATAACTACCATTATTATATCCTAGCCATGTACCAGTCAATACCTTGCCTACTTTCCTAAAATCCTATCGTACAATTTAACCGATTTAGTCAGGATCTTCAGTGATGTGTCTTACACACACATTAGCTATACGTCAAGGTCAGGGTAGAACCGTGAACACCGCCAGTTAATATCCATTTCGACAAACTGCGAAACGTCGAAAACCCCAAATAAACGTTACGTATACATTACAGACCATACCAATGAGCTTAAACACAACTCATGCTGAAACTTGGTGAGAAGATTGTTATCCAGAGGTTGCTGCAGCATCGGGTCAGGGTTAACATGTTATTGTATTATGTAGAAAATCGTTGACCATATCGCTCACAGTATGGAGCAGCAACTTGCAGTATAGTGACGAGTTGGAAGTGTCCAATGGCGAGCAGTAATTAATAATTCAAAAATCACAAAAACTGCGCCAGAGTAGATGTGTGATATATATGTATATTTCTCAACTCACTGAGTTGAGAAATTTAATAAATCGAATATTGATGACCGGTGTAGGTACATAGTTTAGGTTTTGAAGCACCTTAATTGCAGTCGGAAATGACTCCAAACACCGGGCAGCTCATGTCAACACACGCCAAACGTGTCTCGCGAAAAAAAAAGAATGATGACGATTTGTTCAGTTAAATTGTGTCAGCTATTTATGTATTGCTAAAAACATGTAATTTATCCGCAGCCGAATCATTCCCCGCTTTCGGGAAAGTTTCGGTTTAGTGCTTCACTTTAGACAGCGCTTGTATGAAGACTGTCTTTCTATAGTGTTATTAATATCAAAAAAATATTACTGTTTCGTGTAGGTACTCTAACTCATTTTAGTAATTTATATGAGAATTTTTTCATTATATTTTCTCCAAATCAGACACATTGCGTAACGTGTTAGTATAGTAAGTGCAAGTTATTGTATTTTGTATTTAACAAGTATGGTAGAAAATGTAAATGTCTCTTTGACTTTCCTCAGTCCGAATTAAACGTGCCACCGAACTGCTGTGTTTCTCCTCCATATCATATAGGTACCCTCCACACGCGACGCGCGACACCACCAGCCACCTGCTCGTGCTCGCTGAACACGTCAGTAAGAGAGTGAGTCAGATGATGAGTGTAAACAAATAGTCAACTTACTTGTGAAATGAGTAATCCTGTGGATTATCGTTCTTTGATAGTACTGCACAAGTAACCATCGTAATAACGTTATAACAACACTGATAAACACTTTAATTCACGTTAGTATTTAGCCAAATCCCCTACAGTCCACTAAAAATTAAATGTAGCACTTGGACACTGCCGCGGTAAAGCTATTGCATAGCATTTTTTATCAACTTATGCAATTATAATTATTAGAAGTTATATCAGAACAGCGCCATCTAGTTTGTAGAAAACATACGTACCATACCTTAGTATTAAGGTACTAGATGGCGCTGATTGGGGGTGTTGGGTTTTTTTCGTTACGGAATTTCTGGATTCGGTCCCCACGCTCAAGGCCCGCGATAAAAGCTATGCAATAGCTTAATAAATAAATGTAGTTTCGTTGACAGCGTCACTCTCTCTCTCTTTCTAGCACGTTCAAAGTACCGTAGGTATCGGTAGTTCTCTTTTATTCTTATACCCAATCTATGGAGTATTTAATACATAAATATTGAAAGTCAATACGAAAAATAAATACTTTAAGGGTACGGTCACAAACAGTCGACGGGTCGTGACGGCGACGCGACGCTGGCGGGACGTGAAGAGTTGTAACGTATGAGCAAGTATGGAATATGTCACACAGAGCCGTCGCGCTCGGCGGGTCGCGTCACGTCGCGCGCAGTAAACGGGGACGCTAGCGTCCCGCCCCGTCGGCTGTTTGAACGTACCCTAAGTAACTTAAATTAAATTTATTCGAACCTTTTTTTTTAATTTAATGTTCATTCCTGATCCTCATAGGACGGAAATTCCTTGCGGACGTGAGATACGAATGAAAATGAAACAGTTTTATCTATTAAAATGGATTTATTACAAAAATGTGTATCCACACTCGACAGCTCCACTGGAGCTCTCGGCGCTCCCGAAGGTACCGACCTTGACACGTACTACTGTGCGCAGTAGCTGTTGCAGGGTAGGTATCCAGTTTACACATAATATTTAGATCTAATGTTCAGTAGTGCCGTCGAATGTTGTGTTTTGGCCAAGGCGAGGTAAACGGGGCGAGCGAGGCAAAAGTACAATATTCCTTGGTAGTACCTACATTATTCCGTACCATTTTGATTATTTTCGCAGAATAAGAAAACAGCAAAATCATGATTTTATACAATACTAGGTACTTTCGATTTCTTTTAAAATGTAGTAGTTCTACAGTTTAAAAGAAATCGAAATAACACGGGAATTTAAATGATAATTCTATTATTAATTCTAAAAGTCGCTTCGAGCTTCCGAATAAATTGACCTGACCGGCGGACCGCACTGCTGCTGCAGTTTTGTACGGTTGTTGTGTTGTTAGTGCGCGAGTTGCGCGACTGAGACTCAGCGTAAGGTGACATTACAATTTTCATAAGGATTTCATGCGCTACCGGTAACTTCATTCAATCTAAATTTGTGAAATTATTGATTAGTAGTAACATATTAACAGAAGGTCTTAACTAAACAATTTACTAATTTGTAACAGATAACTAAAACAATTTTATCGAATATGACATCACTTGCCACGAATAACGTTATATTTCTCATGTAATTATTGTTGTGTTTAATATAATTTATTAATTATTGATATAATTGCAATAAGTCTGTATCGCTAACATACATTAATACTCCGACACCTTATTTAGATGATTGTAATTAAAATTATGAAATTGTTTCATTTAGTTAAATCGAATGAACCATATCAATTTAGATAAAAATATGTTTTTAATTTTCAAATTTTAGATTAATTCTCCAGCATTGTATGAAAATAATTAAATGCATTAAATAACAATTAAGTATTTATATAATACTTATTAAAGGGTACGACACAAAATAATGGCCTACATACATCTTTTAAAAGTTATCTAGCACTTTTCTACTTTTACAAAATACCATCAGAAAGTAGAAAATGCCTTAATATCCCGGAGTATGGTAAAATTACCTTATTTTTTGTAACACTGCCTCTGTTGCTAATACCTTCCACCCGCCCGCTGCACACACATCGATCTGATAATACACATGACACAGCCGATTACGTAACAAACTACAAAGCATCGCAAATTAATTGATTTTAAGTGGGCACTCGAAAGCGACTTACGACTTTTATACAAGACATTCCAATAACAAATGAGGTCGGTACTCGATGCGGCACCAGCCGCACCAGACGCCCCTCGCGGCCGGCATCCATTGTTCTCCCACATACAAGTCTCCTCTCGTTAAGTGAAAGGTGAAGATCATAATAATTCCAGACTCATTTATATTTACTAGTGACCCGCCCTGGCTTCGCTTCGGGAAACTCCTTATTATTCCTTGCGTTTCCAAAGACTTGGTTTCTGATGTGTAAGCTATATTACATATTTTAAAGTTTCATCAAGATCCATTCAGTAGTTTTTGCGTGAAAGAGTAACAAATAGACATACATCCTCACAAACTTCGCTTTTATACACGTTCAAAAATAGCTTGATTTCTCGTGGATTTATTAAATTTTTATCTAGGTACTTCAAAATGCTTCTAAAAATGATAAGGTTTCTTGTCGAGCCCCCATGGTGACGTGGTTGGAGAATGTGTCGTTATGCTAATAAACCGCTTTAGGTAGCATCGGTTACACACTAACCTCCTAAAGAAAAAGCAATGGCAGGCTACCCAGCGGATAACTACTACACTCCTAAAATTGACGGATAAATGGTTGTTACATGTTACCCGCCAATTCCTTTTTGTCAATGACCGAAGCTGACCACTTACCATCGAGTGGCTCGTCTGTGCGTCTCTTGCTGTAGTGGCCTGGCAGGGTAAATGCACAGAGAAAAAATGCACTAATTAGATACCTCAATAGCTATGCTCGTGCAAGGGCAGATGAGCACACACTACAGACGACACTAGCGACAACTGCCGGCAGCGAGGGGCGAACGTACGACTGCTGATATGTTTATTGCACTTTCGTTCCCCCAGCTAGCTTGCTGGGAATAAATTAAAATTGGAATTATTCTATGAGTACATACATTTACAATATCGTATCACTTATCGTAGCTCAAATCATTACAGTCTATAATGCTTATGTAATGTATATTCGCTAAAACTGGCAAAGACGCGTCGCGAGGCGCCGCCCTCACTATATGTACACCCGCGCGTCGCTCGCGACACGACACGACACACATTCTACTCTCTCTACAGACGACAACCGATCAATTAACTAAACACGAAGCGAGCGCCGGCGCCCGCCCAGCGGCCCGGCCAGCCCGCGGCTGCCACCACACCACGTTCTTCAGATTTGCCTCCGCAATCCAAATAGTCTACTTATAGAGTTTTTGCCTTTTCTAGCAACTCATTGATGAATTTCTGAAAAACAAATCAATAGTTAAGCATATTGAAGGTCAATATAATATACATACATAGTTAACTTAATATTTCTGAAGGTCAATAATCTTGTTCACTACTATTTGTATTAATGTGTAGCCTGATCATTGTTAGTCTTTTTCGCGAAGTAAAGTCAGGTTCCACCACCTGCAAACCTGGCGTTCGTCCACAGTTCGGTTCCCACGTCACTTCGTTCACCGATTTCGCTGTCAATTGTGGACCGATTTTGATTGTTATTTTTTTATTTGAATGAACGTACTTCCGAGAGTTCCGAGGTGGTCCCACTGCCACCAAATCAGGATCTAATGTTGGATCCCAGGGAAATCGAGGGAAACAATCAACGTTTTTACAACATGTCGATTTTGAAGTCGGTTTTTTGGTTTGTAGAAATTAGTCCTACAAACTTTTTAGGTAAGTCATGGATGAACTCGGTTAAAATAATTTACCTAAGTTAAAAGTAAGTTCAATTTTTTTTATTACAAATGACAGTCATTTAGCAGATTTATTTAAATAAGGTTAAATAATATTTTTTTAAGTACTTACATGTACATCTTTCTGCGGTTTTTTGGCGTCCGCTAATAATTTCTGAAAATAAAAATTAAATTTATGAATGCACTTCATCGACAAAAACGCTAAGTAGTAGTAAGTAGTAATAGTAAGTGCAATCTATAATGTGAGTAGGAAAAGAAGCTTCTTGGACGTTTCTTTCCGCTTATTCTTCCAAGACTAGCCACGGTAGGGATTTGTTGAAGCGATGGCGTAGTTTGACTTTCCAAAGTAAAAAACCAACTTCGCATAAAATTTCATTTCATTTCAAATAAACCAAGTTCAGTGCAACCGGCTGTAGCAAGTTTCTTCAAGCTCGTCTCATCGCATTGCTGCTCATGAGCTTGGTGACGTGGCCTTTAGGATCTACGTGCAGTGATCCTGGGTACTGGGGTACTGCGTAGTGTGGGCTGTGTGGGTACGGACCGTGAGGTGCCGCCGGCGCAGCTCGTCGCTGTCCATGTCCAGCAGCTCGTCGATGTCCACCTCCACCTCCTGCGAGGTTCCCCCCGCTGCCCCCGCTCCCCCCGCCGCACCTTCCTTCTGCAGGCGAACGATTTATCATTATTTTCTACTAGTGAACCCGCCCTCCCTTCGCTTCGGGAAACCTTTCCCTTAGTAGTCTTTAGTTACCCTCACTCCAAAATTGTTAAACGTGACCCAAAATTGTTAAACGTGACCCGCGCAGCGAATTTATTTTCACGCGCGTTATTTTTTATTTAGCGATAATTCCAAAGATATTAATTTAAATTATATGGTCTAAATGTAAATACTTATCATAATGTGCCTGAAATGCTTAAGGTGACTAACATACTTATTTAAGTCGATAAGGATTAATACTGTATCCCTCTTAATAGCTTTCTAATTACTGTATTGTATTGTACGTGACCATTTTTTAAAAACTTAGAATGGGTATAGTAAGGTATCCTTAAAAGATAGACATAATTATGCCATCGCGGACTTTATTGTAGACCAATAAAAGAGGAATATTCCACCCATACATTGTTTTGTAGTATCTCAAAGGGATTAGACAGCTCCCAGGCGGCTTGATTTTTTCCGACTTTCACAAATATTCCAACCAATTAACACAAAACTTTACACCATGCATATAAACTTTCCTCTTGAATCACTCTATCTATTAAAAAAACCGCATCAAAATCCGTTGCGTAGTTTTAAAGATCTAAGCATACATAACACAAGGCAGACACAGCGACTATGTTAAGATGTTATTATTGTATCGCGGCGGCAGCAGGTGGCAGCAGGGCGGCCCACTCACCGGGGTCTCGTACAGCTTCTGCAGCTCGTCGTACAGCCACATCTCGACGGCGAGCCGCTTGCGGATGAGCGCCATCTGGTGGCTGCCATACTTCGCCGTCAAAAACTTTTCCCGCCGCTCTTTTACCTAAACAAAAATACAATAACCATTTGAACTAATTCATCATCAATAGAAACATTTATTATTTACAAATTCCTTGGTCAAATACATCCATTGCTACATCGTATACTAATCCTTTGACGGAAGTTATTTTGATTTAAGTAGATAGGTATTATACCTACTTATTCTAACTACTTGCTTCATTTACGAACATAAAGTTATTGAAAAGAAAGATTAATTGTCTTCATAAAAAAATATTCTGCGTTTAGTCCAAAAGGTACTTGGATGGTACAGTCATACCTAATATTGATGTTTTGCTTTGCTTACGCAACCCGCCAGTTTGCCGTAAAAGGTATTGTTCGTAGGACCCCGACGTTGGAGCACGCAAGCGGATAATGCTTCCTATCTCATTTTCTCCCTAGTTAAAATAAAATGTCTGTCTTTTTTTGACGTCATTTCCGTTTCATCGACTTCCAAATCACAACGAAGCTAAAGCAGTTTTCACTTAACGTAAGGTAACGTACCTACCCTACGTTACGAGTCAGACACGACTAGCGATTCAAGATACAATGGAGAAGGCAAAAGGGTCAAAATATTACTATCAAATACACCTAAAATCCGAGCTTAGGTCATATACATTACATAACTTTTTATTTCACTTCAATACATGCAGTATTTCCGAAGTTATAAAGACGAGAAGTTCAAGCCCTTTTTTGAATTTCCGCGCTTACGCTATGACGTCACGACGTGGCTCGGCCGCGAGCATGATACGGCGCAAGTATAGAAAATATGGGTCTATGCAGTTCAAAAATCTATAACTTTCTTATTTCTATTGATACAGACTTGAAATTTTGCATAGATGTAGTAGATAGTATGTGAATTATATATGTTATTTTATTATTGATAACTAAGGTTTGCTCGCGGCTTTACTTGAGTTTAAATTAACATTTCGGTCAAAAATCCCTATCAACTACGCGCGACTACCGAGAGATGACGTCATCGAGTAGTGACCGCCCGCCTGCGTTTTTAAAAAAACCAACGTCCGTAAATACGCACTTTGATCGTTAATATCTCAGCCATTTATTGAGATATGGAAAAAGTAAAAACACAGTTTTTCTTGTAATTTTTTATAGATTTATTTGACGTGTAAAAAAAAATTCGTTTGCCTGGTCCATTCAGCTTTATCTCGATCTGGAAATATTCTCAGGCGGAGAGCCCGAGGTTAAAAGGTGCCGTATTGTGGGCATTGTGTTTGTGGCCAACGGATGAGCAACGTTATCGGATCTCGAGCGGTCACCTCACCTCGCCCTTGTCGCTGAAGTTGACGTGCAGGCCGGCCTTGGCGGGCGAGCGCTCGGTAGGCGAGAGCGCGGGGTGAGCGGGGTGCGCGGGGTGGGCGAACGCGCCCGGCGCCGCCACGCCGCACTCCATGCCGCCGGCGCCGCCGCCGCCGCCGCTGCCGCGGCTCTGCAGCGCAACACAAAACTAACTTTATATTTAGAAAATTAATACCCGTCTGTTTATGAGATAAAGCGTGAGTGCAAACATTTATAGGTACCTACATAATGATAGCGACAATAATACGGCAAGCAATTTAAACAAACTATTCATAGAGTATTTTTTCATATGTATTTCAATTAAAGCAAATATTAAGAATAATAACATTAAAAATAAAAAAGGTACCTATATACCTATGTATGTACCTATGTACCTATGTACCTGTATACCTATAGGTATAAATAAACAGTTTAATGAATACTATTCACGAATACCTACATACATATTAAAAAATACTCTATCGCAAGTAATTAAAATACGTTATACATAATATCTTTAAGTGATGTACAGTGAAACTTGGTTAAGTGGGACCTGGATAAGTGAGAAACCTCCATAACTGGAACTCATGCTGAGGTCCCAACACTTTGGCACTGAATTACCTCTGTTAGTGGGACGAGGTAAACCTCTATATCTGGGATTTGTTCTTTCGATTTATCATCATGGTTACCTCTATAACTGAGACAGCGAGTAAATTTTATATGCATAAACCTCTGTAACTGAGATAACATTGTTTGTTTACTCATTCTTATTCTACCCACAAATGTACGTCAGTACAAATTTTGAGCTTCAATTACCTTCAGTTTTAGTTTCGCTTTACTATCATACAGATGTTTATTTGAAAAATGTCAAAACGTAAGCTACAATCGTTATCATTACGTGAAAAACTGAAGTTAATATCCGTTTATGAAAGTGGGAAGACACGCGAAGAAGTTTGTGCCGAATTTAATGTGCCAAAATCTACTCTTTGTAGAATAATTCAGAGTAAACATAAAATTGAATCACAATGTTCTGAAGGACAAGGAAAACTAAAACCTGTAACCTGTATTCTCACCTCTATTAATGGAACCCTCTGTAAATGAGACAGATATTTATTTATACCTGTATATCTGAGACACTGGGTAAGTGGAATACCTCTATAAGTGAAACGACATTGCAGGTCCCTTGATGTCTCACTTAACCAGGTTTCACTGTAATTGATAGCCGTGGGTTTGAACCCGGGGGTTCAAACCACGCACGCACCTCTTATTTTCAAAAATTATGTGCCTATTAAAATTTAATTATCACTTGCTATGGTGAAGGAAAACATCGTGAGGAAACCTGCACACCTGAGAGTTCTCCAAAATGTTCTCGAAGGTGAAGTCCGCCAATCCGCAGTTGGCCAGCGTGGTGGACTATGGCCATACCCCTCACACTGTGAGAGGAGACCCGTGCCCAACAGTGGGACAGTTATGGATTATGAAGAAGAATGTGATGGAAATACGAAATACAAATTGCAAAATAAATAATCTAGACCAGCACGGTTTGAAAAGTAATGGTAAACAAGAATAATTAATCAGTTCAACCAGAGTTTCCTTTCACGAACACTAGATTTTTAAATGTACTGTCAGACAAACAGCCTCTTGTTGGAGTTGTTGGAGATTGAATAAAACCTGCTACAGAAAACAATCTTTCTGCAGAGCTTGATGAGCACAAACCCATGTTAAATTGTATGAACACATTGCACCCGTACTCGGGACGACCCAACCCCCCTGACTTGCGTTCTGCGGCCACACCGGCCACCCGGCCCACTGCCGCGGCTGACCCAGAGCCCCCCGTCTCACGGCTTCTAAGCCTTCCAAAAGGCAACCAGTAGGTTCCAAGCAAGCTCCCCCGTTAAAGGCGGCTCCCCCGCCGAGACGACAGCCAACTCCTCAAAGACAGTTTATTCGCAATAAGGAAATAGACCTGTCGCTAATCCAAGAGACCCACCTTCAACCCAAAAACAGCTATTCCCAGCTACTGCATAATATGGGATGACAGAGCCAACGGCCAAAAGGGCGGCGGCACTGCCATCTATTATAGGAAAGAATTCCATTGCTCTCCAATCGCTAATACTCCTAAGTCCTAACTCATTAACTTGGAAGCTAAGTATACTTAGAAGCGTATGTAAACTGGGCTATGACAGGTAATTTTATCATTGCCTCAGTCTATAACCCATGCAAATGCAAACCTATTGTCCGAGGCGACATCGAGGCTATACTCGCGCCCCTACGCTGCTTCAATGCGGATTAGTGGAGGGAACCTGTATTACCCAAGTCTAATATTACCTTATTATATTACACGCGTTGCAGCACCGCGGCACCGATAAAATTTTAATTATGGTTGTATATTCTAATCTATGTTAATGATGATAAGATAGCCTCTGTTTACTTCCAGTCATAGATATTTAAGAGCTCACGCCTTGTAAAATGTTACACTTACGCCACCGATTGAATATACAAATAGGAGAGTAGCTAGTGAATAGATAGCTAACAATATTCGTCTCAACTAAACAAACATTGAGTTATGAGAATATGACTTCGCTCGGACTTCAGTCGTTCATATTTTACACGTTCACACATAATTTAATTACGTCCTGGATGTACACGCGACTGACCGTAAATCTACATATTATAATAATATATGTATTGCATATTGGTGGTTGCGGTATGAGTCCGTTGGCAGTTGGCACTCCGTTTGACCGATCGCGACACCAAGAACAAGGATCATCTCGCCTGGGCTCGCAACTCGATAGCATCGTCACAAGACAGTTTATGACGGCAGTAAGGTATACATTAATTGCCATCTCTATTTGTAATCAACAACAGTAAATATTTTGAAATTCGACATTTTGGCCAAAGGCAACTGAAAGGTGACATTTGGCGGCACCAGCAGAAATGTGACAATATTATGTCCTGCCTGAAGTGAGTCCACGGTCCACCGAGGACTCGACCGGTATATCTTGAGCAGAATTTATTCACGATTAAATTCAGTATGAAGGTTTTTCATTCAAAGTCATGAAACACGTATAAAATAATTATATTTCCGAAAATCATCAATTAAGAGGGGGTGCAAAGTTAGTATAAGTTCTCTGATTTTATCAAATTTAAGGATTTTTGGCGGGCGAAGCCGCGGGGGAAAGCTAGTCATCCAACTCATCTATAAATTAAATTCTTGGAGAAAATAGAAAACTATTTAGTTATTCATTGCAGTATTAATAAGGATTACACTGTTCATGTTTGTAATGTGAGGGGAGTCGACGAGTTATTTGGGGGGTCATCGGTCGCCGACGAGAGGGAAAAGAGAGGTTCAAGGGTGTTTCAGGTGAACGGCGTAACGGTCGGGCGCCGCGGCATCGAGCGGGGCATTAACAATGTAAATGGCGCCGTCTCCGGCTCCACGCGGCTGCACTGTAGCGGCTCGCTTTCATCCTGAACAAAACCCTCTCCAGTGCGACCCTCGAGCACTCGCCATAGCGCCGCGCGCCGCTGTGTGGCCGGAGCACTTAATAGTTCCTGGATATAACACTCGGAACACGTTACGAGTATCTGAGAACTTATCCGATGTTTACTAAAAATGATATTGCCCTAACACAAAAGTTAATTTATAGAACGCAAAGACGCTTCGTTTTGTTCTCGAGTGGAAGCTAACCACCTGCTACCACCAACCACCTGCTAGTCGTGCATCCTCCCACACACCGGACGAGGCAAGGCCCCAGAGTGCGGGCGGCGGGCACCGATTTCGCCACACTTCTAGCTTGAAATTAGGTATAAACAAACGTTGTAAACTGAGCCCACTTTAAACTACATTTTGGTCACACGAGCTTAGATGCAAGTAATTTTGTGTCTCCGGAGGGCGTAGGTTAGAAAAAACATGCGCTACTCTATATATCTAGGTATATAATATGATTGTATATAAAAAGGGAAGCTGACTGACTGCACCGCGTGCCGTGTGCCATAGTCCATAACGCCATGTGGATGTGACACTCAGCTCGAATGAAACTTACTGATACGTCTAATATTAGTGATATGCCAATGTTGCTTAACCTACCCAATGTGTTTTAATTGGAGAGTTTATTATCTCAGACGCACGTGCAACAATGTACGTGGTTAGAAGTCTCGCCGTAAGGGCGGCGACTGTACGTGCTGCGCAACTAGCAATGTGAGCCAGCGATAATGTTTTGGTGTGTAACTTGAAACTCAATATTATCACTATTTCCAAACAGGCCACTGCGCCGCGCCGCGCCGCACTCCACTGACACTTGCACTGCACTATTATACCACTGCACCAGTGCACACTACACGCTACGCAGTATGCAGTCGATGCGGCGTCATGCAAGTGCAACGACATTTTGAAACTATCCATTCACTCGTGGACTTGACATGACTCGATGAAAATAATCGATATTGAAGATTTTTACACGCAGAAGCATTACACAGTCTATATTTGATACGCACAATGACATCACCCGTTTGAAAGACACGGTTCCACGACAATCGAGTTCAGCGGGAACGGCTTTTTACTGAATTCCCGCAAAACTGCTCGGAGTGTTGATCCAGTCGGTTACTAAATTTCAGACTTACTTGTTTTATACCGATTCAGAAAAACAGTCCCTACGTATGCAGGATGCGAGTGAATGTATCGATTGGAATAACGTGTCAAAGTTTGAAGCTGAATCACTTTATCATCATTTATAACTTTTAAGTTCCAAAAAAGATCCTGAAAACAAGATGCTTGTCATTATTATTATGAATGCTAGTATTAAAATATTTTCATTGAAATATTTTCACCAACAAACCGGATCCAGCAAAAACTGGTCCAGTAAATAACAGGACCCACGTCCTGGAGCAGGCACCTTGTTACGGCGGGCGTGAAGTTGGACGGGTTAGTTTATGCAACACTCGAGAACAAACAGGTAAATGTATAATAATGATAAAGACGCTCGAGCGCCGCAAGGCCGCAGCCGTCGCAAGGCCGCCGAATATATAATAATATATTTTGCCGATTTTGTCGATGGGGCTCAAGTCGCACGGCATCTCTCGCATCTACGCGTTGCTTCTTCGTTTCTTAATCAAGAGCACAGAACTGGAGTGGAGATTATGAGTAGATATTATAATAATAAACGCACAACGGACGCGCGTCAGCTACCGAAATAGAGCCGCGCTCCAGCGCCGCCCCGCCTGGCGCGCCGCCGCGCCGTTTCAACAAAATATAAGTAGTCGAACGATGTAAATTGCCACTACTATCCGAAAATCCTAAACTACCTACGGTTATATTTTGTTTACACAATAATTAAGTAAGAACTAATGTATCCTCGCTATTTCCTCTTACGCAAACGGCTTCGTATACCGAAAAAACTTACCGCTCGCCGAGTCAAGGCTGACGTCGACGGTGAAGTCGAGCGAACATCGTAAGATGCACACGTTAGTATAATCACGTTGTTATTTAATACGCCTATTCGCCACATCCAAGCGTGGGGTAATTTACGACGTTCTTACGAGGATAACGAGGAGGAAGTGTTGCGAAGACGAGTGTCGCAATGAAACACGGGACACGAGCCGCACGCCGCGAGCCGCACCGCGTGACCCACATGTGAGACCTGCGTGCAGCTCGTCAACAGCGTGGTCCGTGGCAAGCGTCCCGAAGCCGAAGCGTTACGACTTGATTCGGTCTATTACATCCAGAGAGTTTACACATGCATAGGGTTAGATAGATTCGAGTGGCTTCGCCCGGGGTATTTCACCCTCTTCCCCGTAAATAGTAACTGCGAACCCTAACCTGACCTAACTTGCCTCCCATTCACTTTATTTGGCCGAGCTCCCTCACAGAATCAAAAGGTCAAAAATACTTTATTGCGGACGATATTATTGGAATTTGGAGTCTATATCAAAATGTGAATCAGAATCAAAATAAAAATGATAATATTATTATCACATTATTAAATGTTTACGTACGTGGGTACCTACTACAATTTAATTGTGATTTAAAACCTTGCATGATACAATAATCCGTTAAAGTTCAGTATTTTCAGTTCAGTATTTTAGGGAGCATAGGACGGCCCCCGACCGGGTGCAGGCAGCGGGCATCCGCTGGATTCAGAAGGCTCAGCTCAGAACCGCTCAGTTGCGGCGCAAGTTATGGAAGGTCTATGTCCAGCAGTGGGCGCACTAAGGCTGGGATGACGCACCAAGGATGACTAAGGATGGGATGGATAGACTTTCATTTATCAACAAATATTTAAATTAAATCCTGAAATATTTAAATACTTAATATTATATTCGGATCGTATACATTTACCTACATCGTATTATATTTCTTACTAAAATAAAATAAAAGTAGCCTTATTTACTCCTTATTACATCAGCTTTCTGCCAGTGAAAGTCTTAGTAAAGTAAAGATTAGCCAAAACAAACAGACATACAGACAGACATACGAACAGACAGACAGACAAAAATGGTAAAAAATGTTATTTTGGTATATGTAATACCGTGTATACATCCATAATATGCATTTAGTAAAAGGCGGTTAATTTAATATGCCAAACGCACACTCCAATTTTATTTATTTTTTACACATCGTATTTTGTTATATTTTTCAGTATTTTTATATAAGTTATATATCAAATGAGACATTTAAAAAGTAGGTAAATGAGTTTCCTTAGAAACAATCGGTTCATCCAAGCCTTAGTGGAGACAAGATAGGCACCCAAAGTGCGGATGGTATGGTGATAAACAGCCTGGACGTGAACAATTATACGTGGATTACGATAACGAAAACATTCTCATGTCAGTCATGTGATCATGTCATGTCGCACGTGTACATACATACATCGGTGTGTCATCTTGTTACACTAGAATATCTATAGTTTTCACTTCCCCCATTGTCCCCGCGGTTGAGACTCGGCAGAGTGTTGGGTCTGGCCGTCCGGGGCTCCAGTATCAGTATGACAAGGAACTCACTAAGCAGACGGTACACAACGCGCCGAGTGCGTCCGGGTACCGGTTGGTGACTAACGTTTAGGACAAC
Source organism: Ochlodes sylvanus (assembly GCA_905404295.2). Taxonomy (NCBI): domain Eukaryota; kingdom Metazoa; phylum Arthropoda; class Insecta; order Lepidoptera; family Hesperiidae; genus Ochlodes; species Ochlodes sylvanus. The sequence continues at coordinate 110,516 of FR990132.1, forward strand.
TATGCATTCAAATCTTAATTTACCCGATCAATATCATCTGTGATAGGCGATGACATACGGTAATAATAATAAATATTTTGGCAAGGAGGTCCAGGAGCTGCAACACTGTTGTGTGGTTGGTGCCCGCTTTAACTACAGGTGCAGTGTGGCTGTGGTGGTGCTCGCCTGCTGGCGCCTGGTGTGCCGTGTGCGTGCGTCCGTGCCAGCGGCTGGACCAATAGCACCCACACTGAGGTGGGCAACGCACGGCAACGATGGCTCTAATTATGATTTGCATTATTTACAAGTGTATTCATTATTCTGTTATCACATCTCAGAAAATATTGTCCCGATTACGCTTTATCAGCCGTAGATTGGACGGAACTGAACTAACCAACGCGGAAAGTAGCGGCTAATAATTGGGTTACGTTACAAGCTCATTATGTTTAATTAGATAACCGATAATCCCCGAAATGCCCCGTTTCACGAGGATAATAAGAAGGAAGGTAGGGTAAGAACGAACGAAGGTAATGGTCGGAGGCAACCGGGAACGATGAGATGCGTCATTCTATTTATTTATTTCACTCGCCATTGTGCCAACTGCAATCGTCAAAACACTGAATGGGAAAACCAGAAGTTCCAGTCGCGGGACCGTTAGCGGCCGCGGGCCTCGTGGCGTACCGTGATCGCGCCGGTCACTGCCCCCGCCCGCGCGGAGCCCGGCCGGAGCGGAGGCTGCAGCCGCTACTGCTCGCACAACACCTACACGTCCTACACACACGTCACACGCGCGGCGGTCGACACTGGGCCGTGAGCGGGAGCGAGCTCGGCCGGCGGAGGACGCGTGCGTACACGTGTACACGCGAGCTTTGACTGAGCAGAAGTGAGTGAGCTGGTGAGCCGATCAGCCGACCGAGAAGTGTGACGGCCGGCTGAGACAGAGAACTGCCAGAGGACAAGCGTAGCGGCCGCCCGGTCGGCGAGGAGGGCCGAGGCCGAAGGGCGGCGGGTCGGGGCGCGGGGCGCAGCGGCGGGGGGCGAGGCGCGGACTGCAGCGGCGCGACGCCCGGGCCCGCGGCGGCGGCGCCGAGGGCCAGCGCCCTACGGCAGGTGGGACGCAACGTAAGCGAGACGAGACTCGTCAGCGCCGCTCGCAGTCTGGTCGGTCCCGCTCCGTCGCGGCACTTCGGCGGGTGAACGACCTGTCTCGATCGTTAATGATGTTCGAATTGAGATGTCCCATAAATCGCTACCTATTAGTTAATTCTCATTATTCAACATGGAATATACGTATCGTAGTCGGCATGTACATTGTACACACTGGTTATGAAATGTATTGAATACAGTTTTTTTAATGAAAATAACTGAATGCTTGACAACAATCACGCCTGATGGTAAGTGGCGATCAAGTCCAAGATAATGACTAATGAGCATACTAACTTATAAAAGCCTAATCACTTCCCCTTTGAAAACTCCCACACCACAGATGACGAACGCTTAGTATGACGACCTTTAAACATTGTAAATCTAATATAATCGAATACATAATTATAAAATAAAATTCTCGTGTCACGGTGTTAGTGGTCAAACTCCTCCGAAATGGCTCGTCCGATTTTTGTGAAACTTATTTGGAAGGTGTGAGAATAGGTAGTAAAGTATATTTCATACCGCTGATTGATCAGGATGTCCCTATCCAGATTATTTTTTGACAAATTCTTTTTATTTTTTGTTGATTAAGCATAAAAAGTAGGTACACAAGACCCCAAATTTTCACTTTCCTACCCCCACTCCTCAAATTTAAATCGCGCTTATTAAATTTTTGTCTGAAAAATACCAACTCATTCACTACTAGTTTAGTAATCTATATGGCAGAACAACGTTCGCTGGGTCAGCAACTTAAATATAATGATAATTCAAAAAATCAAAAAATTTAATGATATTGCTGTTTCGACTGCAAAGATTGGACCTGATACACAAATGTCAGCTCGAATCCCCCTCTGGGCCGCCAGGTGGCCATGCTGGTTTTATCTACCTCGTTCAGGCAAAATGCAGTTTGCGTTTGCGTTGCGCTCTATGTCACGAATAATTTCGAGTATAAACCACGTCTGATAGCGATTACTTTTATTAATGTACTAGTAAACCCGCCCTCGCTTCGCTTCGGGAAACCTGTCCTTCCTCTTGAATCATTCTATCTATTTAAAAAAACCCCATCAAAATCCGTTGCGTAGTTTTAAAGATCTAAGCATACATAGGGACAGGAGAAAGCGACTTTGTTTTATACTATTTAGTGGCGACATTTCTCCTGCATACAGATTAGATAATATCAAATAAATCATATGCCATGCAAGAAAACAAAAGATTTAGCTTACCTATTGCACGATTGCACAAAGTAAACCTAATGTACCCAAATTTTTAAAACTTGTAACTGCGTGTAACTTATGGCTTATACCTATGATTAGGAAGAATGACTTCCGACAGAATCTGGCTTTTCATAATATGTCCATATTATTCTCTTCTAAGAGCGCCCGATTATCCACCCTTGTTGTTATACATCCGTAAACAAAATGTCAACGAAGAAGTGTAGGTAGTGGGTACTCGTCGCAGTGGCTACTGGTATCAGTCAAAAGGCACATTAATGTGATGTAACGCGTGCAGTAAACCGTGGCCATAGTCCGCTGTAAGTACTCGTAACCGTGACGAGCACGCCGCACGCCGCACGCTGCAAGTCGCACGTCGCACGTCGCGCACCTACACGTGTCATTGTTATGTTACGACTGGAGCGATTCGACACAATGCAGACCTCCTGTCGGCGCTTGCCCACACTGGCTGCAGCTGAAAGGCTTCGCCGCGCTGTCTCCGCGCGGCGCTCACCCGCTCGGCGCTTCTCCATTGTTTTATATTCGTAACAGCCAGGCGGAACATGCTTCTTTAAGCTTTAAGTAGTTCACTGTGAGCGTCGTCGTTCATGAGGAACAAAGTCCGTAAGCTCCCGCAATTGCACGTATGTAGGTATGTATGTACAAACGCCCGCGCCACGCCGCGCGGCTAACCGCAAAAAATAACAATCGTTATGTTTCGCAGGTACGAGAAGTCCATAATATTTTTTAGTTTGGAATTGACGTTGTTTGTCGACGCAAAGTGGTGTGTGACGCAGCGCTGTGGCTATTTCTATCTATCCGGTAGCAACATTCGCGGCTGTGTAGATGTAGACGCACATCGTGAATCGTGCATTCGTGACTGATGCCGTCCAAATGCTACGTCCAAATGCTTACTGCTAGCTACTTAGCTAGCAGTAGCACCTACGCGGCGCGGGCAGCAACACACACATTCACAATACCCACACGCAACAAAACAAACATGTCTACGTTAGATATCTACAAATTATAAAATTTACTAGAGCCTTTTCCCGCGGCTTCGTCCGCGTGGAATTTGGTCTGTCACATAATCTTCAATCTTATCGTGATAACTATGTTACTTCTAATATCTCCAAGAATATGTGTACAGTTTCATGATGACCGGTTAAGTCGTTTTCGCGTGAAAACGTAGCTAGTACATACTAGTAACTGCCGTCGCTTCGCTGTTAACCTTTGTGTTGGTACCCAGACTACCCAGTGCCAGTACCTCCTCCTCTCGCCCGTACATACACCACACACAGGCACCACAACGCGCTTTGTGACATATCTGACGATTCGTCCTGCTCGACCTTTCGTTGACGCAAAAAAGATGGTATTCGGTGCAGAGTTTATCAGAGAGTATCAAAAGGTGGTAGAGTCTATAGAGGTCACCGGAGGTAGTACCACCGCCCGCCACGGTAGGTACTTCGTATCATTTCTACCGTGTAATTACTATTTCAATAATAGTGTTCCCGTTAAAAACACTTATTTAGACGCAACCTCAGTTTAACGCAGATAGAGCATTGCATAGAAACAACATAGACCGCTTTAGCATTAATGTGTGCGTGACAACGAGGAATGCCACTGTACCAGGGACACGTGCATCTGTGTGCGTGTAATGTTGTCAACTAATTTATGGTTGACATTTTCATTTTATGTTCCGTGTGAGTTGTAAAAATTATTGGGTAAAGATACAACAGAACAGTGAAATAAAAATAGTTACTTGTGAAAAGATATCCCATCATCTTTTTTATGTTTTTTAGAACAACTTTTACATTTTTAAGTTATAGTAACGAATCACTCGTGAACTTCTAAACAGTACGACGGGCGTTACCGAATGATCATTACATGGTGGAGTCATCACCAACATTCGTCGTACTGACGTCATGCTTGTATTTGTGCATAAGCACTAAAGTTATGAAACGGGACGCAGCGCGGTCGATATACTAAAGAGTATCTCGACCTTAGGACTTATTTGCATTCGCGACGCACGATCATTCATTACATATTTAGGTGTGACCGTCATCTTCCCAACTTCCTTTGTGATAACGCTATGAGCACAATCTGATACAAAGAGATTGCAGCAAAGGGTGAGCGGCGCCGCGGCGGAGGGGCGCCCGCCGCCCGCGCTCGGGCGGTGGTCTACGGCGTAGACTCAAGTCGCGTAGATAAACGACGCTGCGGGAACAACTACTACGCAATAATAATATTAAAAAGCTTATTAAATTAATTTTTCTCCGCGAAATTATTATAATGTATTTACTGTTGACCTACAGACTGCAAACAGTAGGTACCATAAGTTGGTAATGTTGCATTGTCTCGTAACCATTAGATGCATGGCATTCATTGACTTATTATTTGAAGCAAACTGAAATAAACACAAGCTTTAAACTCAAAAAAAATTTCTTCATAAATAAATATTTTTATTTGTCCAGTCAACGAGACAGTAGCTGGATGGTAGTCTCGGACAAACTTTTTAAACGAGCACGGCACGTACATAATAAACACTAAGGGGCCTGAATAGAATCTGCTCCTTTCCTAGCGTCGAGTTACCATAACACCTTGTACTTACTTGTATGTATTTCAGGAACCTATAGAGTGGGAAGGCATGAAGTATCCATTCGGCGGTGCACAGATTAAAAGCACAAAGAACAGAGGAGGAAAACTGATGGCCATTAATCCGACACACACACACTGACTACAACATTTTGTTCACTTGACATCTGGCTGTGACATCTGGATGGGTGATGGGTGGGCGTATGTGGTGTATCTACCTCTTTTATGTTTTAAGAATCACCATAAGGTTTTTAGGTTAAAGTTGTCAAACCTCGAAATGTAATAAGTACATTCACCGTGTCATTGACCGTGCGTGGCGCAGCATTGTTCAGCCCAATCGTTGACGATTTTCGTAAAAGAAGAAGCTTTGTGAAAAAGATATTAGATGGAAATATTCGGTGTGAATTTATTATGTAGGTATTTAAAATACTTTCAGAACGTACTGTTCTTAATTGTCCCTCATGTGAAACAAAATAGAACCTAAGGTTTTTCGACATACGTAGGAATTACATATTGTGAAAAGGAACAAAACAAAATAGAATCTAATTGTTGGTCGTTTGTTCATTTAATATTACTTAGATTTGTTTGAATGCAAAAAATACATTTTTAATTACGTGAAAGAAGTAGCTTCTAATTTACACGTGTGTACATACATACAAATATGTTTTTTAACATAATATGGAGAATTGGAGACATATAAATTTAGGTTGGGTGGGTCAGTTTGCCAAATTCAATTTAATCAGAGAGGAACCCGTACACCAGGTTTCCGCTGAGCGATAATTACACACCCTACCGTTTTTACTAAAAATAATAATATCTTTTAAAGTAAACACTAGCGTATACTGATTACTGACATTCCACATTACACATATTACTGACATTCACGTAACTTGTAAATCGCTGATTCGAAGATTCTCAAAATCACCTTGGTGACTACTGTAACACCCATTCCACTCAAGTAAATCAACATAACAATTTCAGGCTGAAATCAGTGATCGACACAGTGCTGAGTCTTAACATTCACTAATATCAAACATTCGCTGTATCAAAACTCATCTAAATAGTGGACTTTAAGCATAGCGCCAACAGAAGAGAAACGCGGCAACGGACAATTACTTTACACTTATAAGCGACAGGCGTGGCGGCCGCGCTGTGGTGTGTGGCGTGTGTGTGGTACTCACGCTCCGGAACTTGAAAAACAGCGACATGGCGGCGTGCGCTGCGCCGCCTCGCCTCGCGCCACACTGCCGCCGCCGCCGCCGCCGCCGCCGCCCGCCGCCCGCCGCCCGCCGCGCGCCGCCGCAACGTCGTAGACCCGCTCAGCTAAAGCTGGGGCCCCAATGAGACACCTATTTCAGTAGTAAAACTCAATAAAATCGAACAAGTGTGAGTCGGATGACATCAAATCCTGGCATATTTTTATTTATTTCGTTTTTTTAGGGTTCCGTACCCAAAGGGTAAAAAACGGCACGCTATTAATATGCGTCGGATGTCTGTCTGTCTGTCTGTCCGTCCGTCTGTCTGTGACAGGGTGCTATCTCTTGAACGGAAATAGGTAGACACCTGAAATTTTCACAAAATACGTGTTACTGTGGTTGCCGTATAACAACAAATAATAAAAACACGAAATAAGTTGGGTCCCAGAGGGAGCACATACAAGTAGCCTTAAAAAGTCGTTTTATATAAACTGATTGAGATAGACAATTGAAATTTCCACAAAGTACGTGTTATTAAACCCTTCATCACGACAAATAATATTTTCAAGGAGGGTTCCCATACAAGAACCTAAAACAATTCTTTAAACTTCTATCTATAATTTGTTCCAATTGTAAAAAAACATTAAAGTTTTAATTATTACGGTAGCGAACGGATCTCGAAATTCGCAAGTGTAGCTTAATTAACATTATCATTTCCTGCAAGAGAATATTGTAAATCCTGCCTTACCCGCACCGCCGCCGCCGCGCCGGGCTGGGTAGGGCCGCGCCGCGCACGCGCGACATCATCGATCCGCCACCAGTTGCGATACTTGCGATGGTAATCTGTGACACAACTCACAACATTCTCACCGCGATACCACACAAGAAGGCGGAATCTTCGGGGGCTTAGGTAACGGTGCTCTCCACGCAGAGACAAGTGTGACATGACGTCCGGGGCGGTGTGGGGCGAGGTGGTGTTGGTGGTGGCGGCGGTGGCGGCGGCGGCGGGGCGCGAGCTGGACCCCGCGGCGTGCGCGGCGCGCTTCGACGTGCAGCGCGACAAGATCATCCGCACGGAGGAGTCGCGCGAGATGGGCGCGCGCTACCTGTCCGAGCTGGACGTGGGCGCGCGTCGCGAGTGCCTGCGCCTCTGCTGCGAGACCGACGCCTGCGACGTGTTCGTGTTCGAAGAGAAGGTTCGTACCGGGATGTCCTCGTTTGCATCGTTTGCCAGTGATACATTTAGATGCGAGCTCGTGCCCCGTGAGTCAGGAATGTAAACAAAACTTAGATGCAGTACCTTCTTGCGTATTCTTGTACTGAATTTGAATATTATATAGAACAATAATTAACCGTTTAAATATTCTCCAATACTGAAATAAGGAACAATGTATTCATTACAACTGAAGGGGAAAACTTGCTTTATGGGAAAGGTCCGTTTATGTCGTCATGTGTAGTATTTACGTACTTTGTAGTCACGAGATCTGTGTGTGTGTGCAGAGCCCGGGCAGCTGCTACCTGTTCAACTGCGGGCCGCCGGAGGACTTCCGCTGCAAGTTCACGGCGCACGGTAACTTCAGCAGCGGCGTGCTGGCGCTGAGCCGCCGCCTGGCCGAGCTGCAGGACCAGCAGCGCCTCGCGCGCCACGAGCAGGAGCTCGCCAACCTCAGGTACGCCGACACCACCACCAACATAATCAAATGAAAACATTGTATGCACTCGATTGATTTTGGTCAAAAAAAATTAAAGCACAGGTCACACACTTGACTCAAATTAAATAAATACGCCCAAACCTTAGAGTATTACTTTACTTTTTACTCTAAGGCCCAAACCCATTTCGACTTGACCGTCTATTTACCTAATAAGCCGCACTCTATAATACATGTTAGTTATAGATGTCGTTGTACGTGTTCCAGGAGCCCCACTAGCTCGACGGCGAGCTCGACACCGGAGCCCCGCGCGGCGCCCGCGCCCTCTCCGCCGCCTGCGCCCTCGCCGCCGCCGCCGCAACCGCCCCAGCCTAGTATGTTGAAAAAAAAAATACCATCTATTTACCTACTTATGGTACCTTCGCCCGTAAGAAGAACCTATATTATATTTCTATAAGTAGGTATATATCGAAGCAATTGACTAGCAGACGAATCTCGGCCTCCACCACCGTGGCAAATTCTAATGCAAAATACACGGAGAGGCACCCTTAGTATTATATCAAAGTTACCCTCCGTGCCCGAACAGCGAGTGTAGCCTTCTAGGTCAGTGTCCGGCACTCCGTCCCGAGCCATGAGCCACGAGCCTTGACCCATAAAACGCACAATCAATGCGGATTAACAAAACGGGCACTTGCGTCGCGTATTTATCGAGCATTGGTAGGTAGCGACAACAGTTTCCATACTTGTATTTTTCACTTGATGAGGATGCACACATTAAACACTATCGTTTTCAAATTAACTTAATCAATTAATGCCGGGGCTGCAGAGCCATTATGTAAGTTAGGTAAGCAGCGGTGGACTTATCGGGTCACCACACCAGCAGTGTCGGTTTAGCAGGGCGATGTAGCCGGTACCAGTTCGAGTGTCGGCGCGGCGGCGAGTGCATCGCCGTGTACAACGCGTGCGACGGCGTGCCGCAGTGCGCGGACGGCAGCGACGAGGCGCCCGAGCTCGGCTGCCCGGCGTCCCCGGCGCCGCCCACCGCGCCGCCCGCCGCGCCGCCAACCGCGACGCCCGCGGTGCCGCCCGCCGCGCCGCTCGCCACGCACCCGCCACCGCCGCTGCTTCCGCCGGCTCCTCTTATGACTCAGGTAACTAATGTTTCGAATAAGATCTTACTATCTACTTTTGTTATTCGACATCCCGCTGTAAAGTTGCGCTATGATGCCCCAGGTGCAGGCGGAGAGCGCGGAGGAGGGCGCTGGCGGCGAGCTGTGGCCGCACAGACTCACGCAGGCGCAGCTGCAGCACCGGTACAACGGTAACATTTCGCCGTCTCGAAGCTCCTCGCTCTCGGGGGCTCGGCCGTCCATCGGCACATGCGTACACATTGAAATGGTATCGCAAGTGATATATAATATTTATTGTGGTGTCGACAGCGGGTGTGGCGGGAGGCGCCGGCGGCACAGCGGCAGGGGGCTCGCACATCTTCAGCCACAAGGGCGGGCTGCTGCAGGAGAGCGCGTTTGAGCCGCCGCCCGCCGCCGGCTGGCCGCACCGCGGGTGGCCGCCGCAAACGGGTCAGTCGCTTCATTTATATTTCTCTCGGTACCACAAGTTGTAGGGCGGATTTACCCGAGGAATGTTTCGCGTACTACGAGTATGGTGATCGATTACATACTATTTCTAGGTATGGACAGCATGAGCATGATTGCCCCGCACGCGTGGGGCCCGTACGCGCCACCGCCGCCACCCGACTGGGACGCCGAGCCGCGGCGCGCCTGGCCGGTGCCGCCCAGACCCGAGCCGGTATATCATCACACTGTAGCTTTAACGGGACTAACAAAAGGCTTTGGGCTTCAGGGTCGCCATCTCTCCTTGATTCCAAGCCTAACTCCTGATCTTATTGCCCCCAACGTTGATTAACGTTGATAGGTTTCATTAGTTTCTCTTCAGTTCTCTTCAGTTCGCAATTCATCAAATGCACGACTCGTTCTCGTTGCAGGAGATGCCAGTGTATTTGCCTCCCAAGACTATGCCTGAAATGCCGATCATGTACTCCAGTCAGCAACAGACTCTGCGAGACAGTCCCAAGAAAGGTTTTGACTTGATGACAAAGAGCCAGATGCCGGAGGCCGGCACGGAGCGCCCGGCCGGCGCCGGCGCGCCGCCCGCGGCCCGCGACCCCGGCCCCGACCCCGACCTGCGCGAGGAGAACAAACCCGTGCCCATAGAGAACACGACGAAAAAAAAAATGTTAAAGGATCCTGTGCGTATCGTATCCTCCACAGTATTATAAATACGAAAGTTTATGGTACTGGCTATTTGCATTTATATATTTGTATACATATATTTTATTTTATACTATTCATAAAAACTACTGAACGGAGTATAAAATGTAGCGTATATCTCATTATATCATATTATCACACACACAAATTATACATAGAGCGCGTCCTTCGCCCGCTTGGCACCCTACGAAAGTACGAACAGACTAAAAACGATCACAACTGTCTGATCGCCTGTTAATCTAGTCTTCAACCGCTCAAGCACGGTAATAACGTGTGGGTTTGTAATCAGGAAGCGTGCGTATTACCTACCCACTTACAACTCTACAACTAGAAAGAGGGGGTAGGCATTTATTTCAAGGACAGGGCCGAGTCACACTACTGTATCATATATCATACTATTACCGTGGCTCAAGTGCAGATTTCTAACGCCAGGTCCAGGAGTGATAGTGAAATTCATTCACGTAGTCTTATTCCGTTTAGTAAAATACCTTCTGACCGGAGATTCCCTTCTGGCCAACAGCCACCGGAGGTGCACCGGGCGGCAGCGGCGGAGGCGGCGGCGGGCGCGGCGGTTGCGGGGGGCGCGGGGGGCGCGGCGGCCATGCTGGCTGCTGACGAGCGCGACGGGCTCAGCGAGCGGCCGCCCGCCGCCGTGTTGCTGCTCGTGCTGGGTGAGCGCCGCCAACTTCAAAAACAATATTACGAATTTTCTCCAGACGATGACCAAATGATGACAGTTTCTATAATAAACATAATAATAACAAAACATAATAAATAATTATCTTTATACTTATATAAAAATTTCACTTCAAAAGAATCATTAGATGTCTTATCGCCATAAGACATCTAATGATTCTTCAATTTAATACTAATGTAGTATATAATTACTTAAATAATATAATAATAATTATTATTATTTATTTCAACAGCAATATCAAGCATCTCCCATAACAACATTATTTTGCAAACATTAGGTGGTAGCAAGTACAACTTTATATCATATTTGTTGGTACATAAATGTAACGATAGATGTCACTGTTCATACAAGTTGTTTCTCGTTAGACGGCATAGTCGTTAATAAATTATTACCATCCAAAAGCTACTCCTAGCATTTGAAAAGGTTCTTCATACTATCAACGTATACTGTCAACTATAATTGTCTAAATTTTCGATCCATATTTTCCTTACGTAAATACTGCCATCTATCAATGAGTTTGGGAACTATTAAGCACACTGATCGTTATTTGATAAAGATTTTTAATTAAGTGGTAGATGGCGTTTTATTTCGTGGCGATGCATCGCCACGGCATCGCTACGCCAACAACAGATATACCCATAGAGTTATGGTTATATAGACTTATGGTTTACCCTCGCAGTTGATATAGAAATGTGTGTAATCTAGCATTTTTTTTTAAAAGATGTGCCGAGGAGTTTCTTTCGCCGTTTCTTTTTCTCCTCAAAGATTTAAAAAATCAATATTTAAAGGCACCTTAGCGAAACGGTGGTAAATGCAAAAAATTGACGTTCATAAGTGTATGCATCATACCTACATGAAATAAATGATTTGAGTTTGAGTTTGAGTTTGGCATGTAACCTTTAATTCTGATAGATTCTGCATTCAGTCGCACTTTTAGTAGATATTATTAAATTCTGTACCTATACTACCCGTAGATAGATACATACATACATATAGTCACGCCTCTTTCCCGTGGGGGGTAGGCAGAGACCACTGCATGCCACTTGCTATTGCTACGATCCATACATACTTGTTTTGCTTCGTCCACTTTCATTATTCCCTTCATACATGCTCTTCGGTTTAGGGTCCTCTTGATAGATAGAGTGCAAAATTTAATTACCATTTGTGACCAAATGACTTTGATTATAAAGTGTTCGTCTGCGGTAGGGTCGCTGCTGACGACGGCGCTGGGCACGCTGCTGGCGTGCCGCGCGCGCGCCGCCCGCCGCCGCCGCCGCGCGCACCCGCGGTACGCGCTCGACGCGGACTACCTCGTCAACGGCATGTACCTGTAGCGGCCGCCGCGCGCCGCCGCCCGAGCCCCGGCGTAACGCTAGCGGACGGCTCCTATGAAGCTTGTCGTTCGTGCGGCTCGTCCGGCTCGGTCGCTCGCCGGCGCCTGAGGACGGCACGGTCCACCGGGTGCTGAGCGCTCGAAGGAGTAGAATGCGAACAGTTTTGTACAGACGGAGAAAACTGTCGCGACATAACATCGATGTTTGTGAACACAGCTAACCGCTTCATAGAACAGTTTTGTACTCTGCGTTATTGACACGCTAAGCTGAGGTGAGACTGACAGCGGTAATTAGCAGAGATATGCAAGTGCCTACCAGGAAGCACCGAGCTCGGTGTTACACTGCGGCGTTTCGCAGGATGATGCATAAAAGGGTACGAGCCCATAATATCATCGATATCTTCTGGCCACACGCGGCCACAGCTAATGGTTCTCCGGGTTCTAAATATTAAAGGTGGTTCATAAAATTAACCAAAGTTGGAAATACTTAGTAATTAAAATTCGTATCATATCCACACATACGCGTAACTGATTGCTCGCCGCTTAATTTTTATTCGTTCAATGCATTTCTTGAAACAGCTGCTAGTGGTATACAACGCACCATTTTATACCCCGAGCGGCAGCCGTCGGCGCCGGGTCGGACCGAGCCGCGGCCGTCCCGCGAGGGTCGCGATCCCAAACAGTCCAGGGACGCTCCGGCCGGGACGTCTGCCGGAGTGTTTGTCCACTGGATGTGGTTGACGAAAGTACCCATTTTTAAATACCAAGTTTGAATTTTTGCCAAAATTGTATTAGTTTATTTTAGTTTATATTTTAGAAAATTTTGTCTCATTTTGTCACTGGGAATGGGAACTGCTTCTTGGGTCTAAGTGCATAAGTGGCGGGAGCCAAGTCAAGAATGAGTTAAACGCCGATGTATGTATTGATTTATATTATTATCATTTATTATTTCTAATTGTATAGCAGCGTAATTTACAAGTTTTTGTGTATAACGAGTGCTCGTAGGTGATCAAATGTCCCGTCCGTGAAAACGGTACGCGATCGAAATAATATTACGCTTAGTGAGTGTTCCTTGTATGCAAAATTATATCTTTGTTTATTACCTACCTACGTAGTATGTACATAAGTATAAAATAGTTTACTTGAATTAAAAAAAATAGAACTGTTATTGTTTTTAATATTTGTTTTTATTGAATTCCCTGAAGAACCTGACCAACTAATAAGTACAACGGCATCATTATTAGGTCTTTACTTTACCTATGAATTTGGAAATAATATTAAGTGTGAAAAGCTTTAGCTAATCAAAGTACTCCCAAGCTTCAAATGACCTATACAATTTAGCCATTTTGATTGGCAGTTAGATTATTCCTTTGCTGTAGAAGCCGGCCGGCCGGACGGGAGGCGATGAAGTCAGCGATCAGCGTTTTGTACTGCTTCCAGGGTGTTGAACTTTTTCCCACATAAAAATTGTCTAAATTTATGAAAAATAGAAATATGTTGGATGAGGTCCGACGAGTGACTGAAAGCTTCCAGCTGATACTTTTGTAGCTTCGCGATGCGATGGTCTGAAAAAATCTAATCGCGCGCCAATTCACAGAAAATTAAATCTGAAAATGCTGGTTATAAAATCTCCAGTTAAAAGACTTATTAATATTTAATAAATATTTATTGTAATGTGGGTATCTTCAAAATCAAGATTGAATAGGCTTCTACAAAATGATACGTTTCACCGCCCAAAATTACATCACCACTTACCATGAGATGAGATTCTAGTAAAAAAATATAGATTTAATTACTTTGTTACCGCTTTTCTAAATCAAGGCATACCTACGCTATAGGTGGTTTATGTCGATGTCCAGCGATACACCACGGTTATTGTAGAGCTCGGTCAGACGGCGACACTGTCGTGGGGGTCTCGTAGCGGTAGTTCGGTTGTTTTTATTAGCCGCAGTACTACAGCAGTGAGCAGCACTAGACAGGGCCAGGTATCGCGCCGCGCGGGAAAGGTAAATGAAACCGAAAGTTTGGATCAACATTTTATTAATTACAAAGTGTATATTTTACATAGATTATGTAGGATCACAAGGGTAGGGTCGCGAGCGCTATGCGCCAGTCGCCGGGGGCTCGCGCGGCCGCGTCCTCCATACACTACAGGTACCTACTGCGGGCAAAGTGTCACGCCGGTTCAGCCATAAACAATATTTTCCCATAAAACGTACAAGTGCAAAGGGGAGCGGCTTTTCTCGCCGGTGTCATGTTGTGTACCTGGTGTTGGTGTGAGCTAGCACACCGCGCCGCGCCCGCCGCGCCCACGTTACTCTATGAACACTATATAAAATATGATTTGTCAACTTATTAACTAAAACCTGAGGAACTGGGCACGTACATAATATAGGAAACGACACTTGTAGCGCTAAAAGTGGTAATATGAACCCTTCGCAAGTACGGGGTTGCGACCGACGCGGGCAGATTTGCTCCGGCGACTTTTACCAAACCGCGGTAGTAACTATCAGTATATTTTGCTTACATTTTATATAAGATCACGGTAATATATTGACAAATCGAAGAACAGTTTATATCGTATAGTGGGTCCTACCGTCCTGCTACTACCGCCGACGATGACGGTCCCGTAACAATTATTTGTGTTAAGATTTTTGGGTTGTTACAGATACAGTCAGATATAAAAATATTCATTCAGTACAAGTGTTACGGCGCGTTTATATAGAACGTCCATTTTACTGGATCCGGAATACTGGATGCTAGTAGCGTATGTAGCTGTATGAGCGATTTCACACAGAGTCCAGTATACCGGATCCAATAAAAATCCCACACACAACGGAAATACAGACCCGTTAAAACAGATCCAGTAAACGGACGTTCTATGTGAACGCGCCCTTAGGCTGCTGGCATTCCAGTCGTAGTAAAGTGCGAGGAGCGCCGCGCCATCCGAGCGCAGCGCGCGGCGCGGGGTTCGATGCCGGACAGGGTCCCGCTAAACGATGCGCTATTATTTGGTAGGATGCGACTATATAATAGGTTCACGCGCGTCTCGACACCGACCCGCGGCGCCCGCTCCGCGACCGTTCCCTGTTACATGGAGCCGTCGATATCGTCCGTGGCTTACATCTAACGGTACACGCTAAAACCCGGGGGATCGAAAACAGATTATTACATTCTACAATAGAAGGCACTTCAACGTAGGTCTCTGGATCTGATCCAGTGTTCGCCGGTTCGGTCCCTTACATAATATATTTAACTAACGAACGGTTCGGCGCATCGCGAACCGAGACTTAAATATATACAAATGGTCAATTTATTACTTAACGATGAACGTTAAGTTTTACATTTTCGTTGCAATATTTTTGATTTACTTAATTCCTCTTAGTCAATCAACAGCTTAAAATCAGTAAACTTTTTAACAGTAAAAAGAACTATTTAAGGAGCAAGATGATGTTCAACTATTATTAAATATCACCGTCGCCTTCCTGCAGAGCGGCCCGGCCCACATCATCGTACTCGTATAAATTAATTTAGGATGCGTGTTTTTAATATTTCATAATTATAAAATAAAAGTAACATAACCAAATTATTATTTTTCATCATGGCACGCAAATATCATATTAATTATTATTTTTGGAATGGAATTGTCTTTTGTGATTTGAATAATATAAACGTGTGTCGATTAATTATTAGTCTTCGAGGTGACTATGTCGCGGCGGGTGCGACGTCACGGCAGGCGCGGTGCGTGCGGTGCGTGCGGCGCGTGCGCCAGGCGGCAGTTCTCCACGTAGAGGTCCTTGACGAGCAGGTCGGCGGCGGCCAGCCGCGCGTGCAGCCGCTGCGCCGCGCGCTCGGCCCGCGCCGCCCGCGCGCGCAGCGCCGCCGCCTCGCGCGCGCCCAGCGCCGCCCGCCAGCGCGCCGCCAGCGACCCGCACGCGCACGCCTGCATTGCCTGCAACCCACCACACGCCACACGACACATCAGTCCCTCAGTAGTGACTAGCACTAAATCCCCCCCCCCCCTCAGGATTCTTGATGAATGGATTGTGACTGTGCATATGTAGGGGAGGAATTTTATACCTCTACTTAAAAAAAAGCGAGGAGCAGGATCAGCAGGAGGTGGTGAGATGTGTAGTGAAACTAGGTGAGTAGCGAGCTGGTGAGGCGCAGTGTGGAGTGAGGAGGTGCGGTGAGCAGTTTGAAGAGATGAGAAATATGATGAGGAGGGAGTCCTCCATGGGTTTCTGGCTCTTTCACTGGCAGATTGCTGATGTCATAAGGAGTAACTTAGGCTACTTTTATATTATTATTTTTTTGTTAAATTCCACGCGGACAAAGTCGCGGGCACAGCTCGTATTTTATAAAGGGTAACACAATTATACCCCCGCACCAGGATCCCCTGTCGCGGGTGGCGTGGACAACACAAATAACTTGGGCGAGTTTATATGACACGCATGATCTCGGCTGCGCGCTCGCCTCCTGCTGCATAGCAAGTTAAACTTTATTGACTAGTCCATACCATACAAATTCTTAGCAGTTACCTAACTGCGCGTCCGTCGCGCATCCGCCGCGCAGTTAGGTTACGCGCGTAGTCAATCGCGTCGTCTAACTAGAGCCTTGAAATAATGACGTCACGAGAAACTTTCACTTCCTGGTGGGTGAGGTTTTCTCAACCATCATCTTTCCCTTGGGTCACTCAAGATTAATTATTTCAACCGAGTGATAACTACACAATTATCATTCCGTACTGACCGCGGTCTCCTGCCCGTGCCGCCGCAACGGGCCGTCCAGCTCGGCGGGCGGCGCTGGGGGCGCCAGGGGCGCGGGGGGCGCGGCGGCGGCGGCGGCGAGGCGCGCGCGCAGCTCGGCCAGCTCGGCGTCGCGCTCGCGGCGGTAGGCGGCGAACTCGTCCTGCAGGTCGTTGACCTGGGCCTCGAGCGCGAGCCGCTCGTCGATGGGCGGCAGCGCGGCGCCGGCGGCGGGCCGGAACTGCCGCTCGTACGCCGCCACGTGCGCCGCCAGCTCGGCCAGCCGCTCGTCGCCGGCGCGCAGCTCCTCGCCGTGCGCCGCGCGCTCCTCCTCCAGCTTGCAGCTCCAGTACTCCTCGCACTTATCGTACTCGATTTTCATCTGCTCCAAGCTCGACTCCAATTCTCTGAAGTCAGAAATATGACGCGTTAGAACCGGCGCAGGGAACGAGAGAATACTTTTTCAGCCTGTCGCCGCCCCCTTTACGATAGTTACATTAAACTACATACTTAATTATTGTAGACAAGTTTTCTTTTTCGTCGAGATGTCTCTGTCGAATGCCGGCGAGCTCTTCCCTGAGAGCGATCGCTTCCCGCGCGGGGGACTCGGGCTCGGTCTGCGCTGCCGCCTCGGCCAGGCACTGCGCGGGCGCGGCGCCCTCGCCGAGCTCCCGCACCTTTTCCTTAATCGTTGCAATGGTACTCTGTAGAGTACTGCACGATTCACAAGTTCCATTGGCGGATGCCGGGGTCGTTTGAACGTTCTCGAGGATATCTCGAAGACTGTTCAGAACTACGTCTCTGTCGGACACCTCATCAATGCTGAAGAGGGATGATTCACATTCCTGGAATTACATGTTAGGCGCGACTTAGATAAATGATTTATTAGCATAATTCATGGGTCAGTATACATGAATATGGTGATTTAAAGGGTTTCTGGGACTCATAATATATTTTTTCACAGTAAAGACTAACAGTGACTAACAGAGACTAACAGGGCTGCCTTGACTCCTTGAAGTGTTCCCTTAAAATTTTGTTTGAGTAAGGGAGCACGTCGAGAGTTAGCGCGGCGTCGGCGGGACGTGAGGTATTAAACGGAGAGTGTAAGCACGGACACGGCGATTACCCCGAAACATAAGACTAGCATGGTGCACAGACCCTGGTTTGTAAGCTTATTCCGAAGCAGCATGATGCCTTTGCGATGTTGTTGTTATATGAAGACCATGGGCAGCGGTGACTCCGCTCCATTGTGTATTTATCTGCTAGTCTTAGAGTAAAAAGCCGTAATATATACTCTAAGCTGCTAGTATTTCGACTGTTTACTTATAATAGTACTTGTGGGTAGTAGTTGAGTCTGATGATCCAGATCATCATCCGAGCTGTGAGCAAGAAAAATATAGTAGTAAACACATGCCTGTCGCAGTCCAGTGACCTCGTCCCGCCAGCTGGCGGGCGGCGCGCGGGCGCCGGGCTCGCGCGGTCGGCCCGCCGCCTCCAGCGCCGCGCATAGCTCGTCGCCGCGGTCGCGCAGCAGCTGGTTCTCGCGCCGCAGCGCCTCCGCCAGCGCCTCCAGCTCGGCCACCGCGGTCGGCGCCGGCTCCGCGCCGCGCGCCGCGTCGCCCGCGCCCGCCGCCCGCCGCTCCTCCAGCAGCCGCGCGACCTCGCGCTCCGCCGCCCTCGCGCGCTCTTCCACTGCGGTCGAACGTCTCTGTGGGTGGTCGCCGATTCATCGAATTGATGCTAACCAGACGTTTTACCAGAAGATCATCAACAAATCGCATCGTGGCATTCGAGTGGCAAAATATAATAAGAATATTGTACCCCGACTTCGCCTGAAATTTCTTTACTTCGATGAACTAAACAACTTCCGACGCATCTGAATAATTAATAAATAATAATAAATAACGCTACACACTGATAGCCCCACACTAGGATTCCCTGTGTCGTGGGTGCCATGGACAACACATAAGACAAGAACACACACACCCTGACCAAGAACGGAAATTTAAATTCATCATTCAAATTTCCGCCTCGCTGGGAATCGAACCCAGGACCCTCGGAACGGCGATCCGGCGTGTTGACCATTGCGCCATCCGGGTCGTCTTTTCTTTATTCGGAATCTTTTTTTTATTCGCAATAGATTTTCTACAATAATAATAATAATAATAATAATTTATTTCAAGATACTCAGTCTCATTTGTTAGTACTGCTTAATCTAAATTGTGTTAGTAACCTTAAACTAAAACTAAAAATTAAATTAACTTAAATAGCAACTGCTGGGGGCATGCAGCCCACAGCAACAATGCACAATGAGCGGTTCCAAAATATTAGAATCACAATATGAAACCTACTTTACGCTACGTTCATGCGTGACTTTGATATCAATTTATGTGCAGAGAAGGAGGCCACTAGAATCGATCGGAGCAAAGTTTAACGTAGCGCACTACTCGCGCCGGGTCACGGGTCAGCAGCAGGTACGTTACGGTTACATATCGATTAGAGGCGGCGCCGGCGGGCGCGTTCGATAACCTACTCCCGATCTATGATCTGCAGTTCTGCACTGATCATCAGCCATTTAATGACATGTATTTTTTGACGTGATAACGTTTTATAAATTGATGCCGCTCCGACAGGAGGCATTCTCGAAAAGTTGTCACAGAGCCGGTCACGTCCAGTCACGTCCGCCGTCCGGTCACGTAACGGCGCGCGCGCGCGCGACATTCGAGAAAGAGGCTCGCTGGCCCGCTCTCTCTCTCTCTCCCACTCAAGCGGAATCGGTTCGCATAAATGACAGTGTAAGAGAAATGACTGAATCTTCATTTAATCCTTTGTCCTTATAGACTTATACTACATATAAAACGTTATCACGGAAATTTCGATCGTAAACCGTCTTTACAGACAACCAATTTTTATTGTAGCTACATATGAGGAAACCCGAAGAGCAGAGAAGACAGGTAGTCTTAACCCATCTGCACTGCACTCCGTCTTCCTTTTTCGTAAATCATTCTGCGCGTAAAAAGCGGATCTATCGCTTCTCTCTCGGCCGGCAACGCGTTCGTGACGCCCCTGGTGTTGCCAATATCCATGGGCGACGACGATCACTTACTATCAGGTAACCTTTTTTCTTTTTTGCCTGCTTAGGCCACAGAAAAATGCTTGTATCGCCATCAGGCCTGGCCTTTGAGTACATACTTAGTGCGTGGAGCGGTTACTCCAGGCGCGAGGTGGTGAATGACGCTGAGGCTGTGTGTCAACACTGGCAAGCTTTTCTTTGATCGCGAGATCAGACTAGACACGATCTATTAAATTTTAAGAGTAAAGCGAAAGCGTTGGGAAAGGGGCGCCAAAAAACAACCTAGCTTTCGAATCGTTGTTTATGATTAGTTAGTACGACCCGGAGGGCGCAATGACGACCCGGATATGGCGCAATGGTTAACACGCCGGATCGCTGCTCCGAGGGTCCTGCGTTCGATTCTCGATGAGGTTAAGTTTCTGTTCTTGGTTTGGGTGTGTGTGTTATTGTCCTGTGTGTGGCACCTACGACACAGGGAATCCTAGTGTGGGGCTATGAGTGTGTAGCGTTACTTGTTATTATTTATTATTTACAAATTAAATGTCTCTAACCTGAAGTTCCTCATTTTGATCGCGAAGAGAGCTCAGCTCGGTCCGCAGCCTGCTCTCGGCGTCGGCGTGGAGCGCTAGCTCTCCCTCGAGCGCCGCGCGCGCCGCGGCCGCCCGCTCGCGCTCCGCCGTCGCCTGCGCCGCGGCCGCGCGAGCCGCGTCCGCATGCCGCGCCTCCAGCGCACGCACGCTCGCCTTCAGTTCAGCCTCTATGCGGGCGTGGTTCTCGTCCACGTCCTGCGCCAGCAGCACCGCGCGCCGGTTGGCCTCGGCCAGATCGGCGCGCAGCTTGTCGCGCTCGGCCACCGCCACATCGAGCAAGCGACGCGCGCGTTCCGTGCGCAACCGTGCCACGGCCAGCGCGGCCCGCGGCAGTAGCGCAAGCGCGTCCGTTGGCTCGTCAGCGGCCGCGCCCAGCGCCTGCAGCTCGTCATCCAGCGCGCGCTCGAGCTCCGCTGGTCGCAACGCCGCCGCTGTGAAGCCCAGCTCGAGGAGCAGCCGCCGCGGAAGCTGCACGCCAGCCCGTTCCCACGCTTCGACTACGACTTCGCTCGGGACAACGTCGGCCGCGGGGTCCACCGGGCCCCCGGCCGAAGCGGCGCCATCCAGCGACGCGGCGACGGAGAAGGTCAGGGACGAGTTGAGCCGATCGAAGAATTCACCCACCGTCATCTCGTCCGTTGAGGACTCGTCGAAGATGCGCTCGACGATTCGCCGATCTATCCCGTGCATACGCAGACTGCGGCACAGACACAGCGCGCGCTCGCGGTCCACTCGGCGCTCGTGGTCTAGGTCGAGGTCGGCCGCGTCCTCGTCGTCGGTGGGAAGGCTCCCGTCACGGTGCTCCATCGCGGAGGCACTTCGCTTGCACCTCATGCGCTGCCTCGCCCGTTCGCCGTCGAGCCGAGAGTCTGAAGCTACGCGGGGCCTGGAACCCTCTTCCGAGGCTGGGTGCTGCGGTCTCGAGCGTCGCCCGTACTTCTTAGCCCCAAAAACAAATTTGGGGGCGACCTCTCTGCCGGAGGAGTCGTCGTCGCTGTGCGGCGGCACGGCGGCTGCGGGCGCTGCGGGCGACGCGGGCGGCTCGGGCCCCAGCACGGACAGCAGCCCGTTGCGGAACTGCGTGAAGGTGACGCGGTCGGCGCGCCGCTCGAACAGCGTGTCCACGAGCGCTGCGCCGCGGTCGTCCAGCTGCAACGACTCACAGAGCTCTAACACTGCTGACCTGTCTAGGGCTTCTTCGTTATTTACGTCGAAGGTTTTGAACACACTGTACAGCTGTTTTTCGTAATGATTCATATCTATGGACCGTAATATATGAACCGTTACGCTTAACGATGACTTCTTTGTTTACGTATGATCACATGTTGTAAATTTTATGTAGCGTTGCAATCAGTTCGTCAGATCACATATTTCTTTTCATTTCATTTCTACAAAAATCGCCTGATTCTGATATCTCTGCAGTGACATTTGAGTTTGACAATACTCAACTAAAACTGTTTTGTCATCTGTAATGTCAATGTCAACGAAAACAAAGCCGTAGACATAGACAATGTAAGCCATTAGGCATACCAACGAGCTACAAAGTATAGAGGAGAGGACGTCCTCCATACACAAACCGAAAATAGATGTACAGTATTATCCAATCGGTACTTTGATGTGTTAGAAAGAGAGAGAGAATAACGCTTCAAACGAGAGTCCAGTGTTGCCATATGCACCGTAATTACGGTAGATTTGCCGTATTTTTGAAATTTATTTTAAAATCTGCCACCTACAGTAGTCATAAATTACGGTGTATGGAAGTTACCGTATTTTTCCGAACTTTAACCGAAACTGGTATCCAGGCAACAAAGTTGCTCTATGGCCGGCAGCTCCGCCGGTCAAGTGTAAAATTGTACATGTCAATGTAATATCACCTACGTCTATCGTAGGTAAGTACCTACTTATTAGTTCCCTGCGTCTATCAGTCATAGTCTATGGTATGCAATTCTGCCAATATAACAACGAAAATTGAACCACAAACTTCTGTATCAATGGAATAAGAGCCGATTTCACCAATGTCGTATAAGTCTTATCCCCGGGATATGTAGTCAATTACTCGCGAGTAAGCCCATTTTACGTTTCACCAACAATTAACCTAGGGATAAAATCTGTATATTAAAGTATATTAGAGTAAAATCATATACCGCCGATTTCGGCCGAGTAAGCTGCTATTCGTAGATAAGTATTAAGTAGTCTCACTGTCTCTGCCTCTAGTCACGGTCAACTCAACTGTCAGGTACGTATTATACGAAAAAATAAAAGAATACGCAGCGCTATTGCGCAAGTATACGTCAAACTGTCTATTTTACTTCGGTGCATTACGCATTCATTCAATTCATTCGTTCAAAGTCGGAGAGTAACTATGCGAGATTAAGATAACGTGGTGAAACGAATTTGAAGTTAACCATCGCATAAATCGACAGAGTAAAGTTATACTGGGAAAGCTAGTGTAAATTCTGTGTTGGTGAAATCGGCCCTTAATGAACGGTTCTATAATACAAAAAAATGTCGTCAATTATTGAAAGTGAATCAGAATTAATGAAAGTTAATTAAATATTGTTTGCATGTTCCTTTTTTTGTCACTAGTAAAAAAGTAAAAGCCGTAAAGTAGAAAAAAACTCTACCGTAAATCTACCGTATTTCTTTAAGGTGGAACACCGTATTTCTGGTAATTTTGACCCACTGTGCACCGTATTATTGTGTAATCCATCTGGCAACACTGAACGAGACCTTAATTTATTTGATATGGAGCTTGCAGGCAATTTGTCTTGTGAACAACTGCATTATTTGGCGAATACGGCGTAAAATAAAGTATTTATCAGTGTTGTTATAACATTATTACGATGTTACTTGTGTCTATGGTAGGTATGCAATGAGCACAACGAATAAAGAAAAGAGAATTTAGGAATTATTTCTTAATTCGTTGAATGAGCATGATGACTATTTTGACAGATAAACTTTACGTTTATGTACTCTGCTACTCTGTGAGTGTCTGTGTGACTGTGATTCTGTGATTGTGATGTGATTAACTGATCAGTGAGATACTGAGATATCGAATTATCGATAATCGAATAAAAATAATCGATATTTGTTTTGTTGACGTTTTGTAATTTGTATTTGTATTGTATTACTTGTACTTTTGTTTTGTGAGTTTTGTTACTTTTGTTTTGTTTTGTCATTTGTGGTTGATTTGATTTGATAGGTTCTACATCTACAATGTCTGTCTACAAAAACACCAAACTAAAAATAAGAATTAACCGTAAAATAATCATGTAATTCAAAATATGTGGTGTAGATGATTGTATCGTAAAATGGACTTTGCGTTTTAAAAATGTCTGATCAAGTAATCAAGAATTCTTACTCGTGTTATGAGAAATCTGAGAAATAATATATAATAGTTGTGACGTTCCTTAGTGTTTGTGCTTTTTGTACATTGTGTAAAGAGTTAGTATTAAAAAAGCGCGGTAGTTACAGCCATTGAAATCCAAAGAACAGTGACACAGTGAGGACGGTATTGAAATCATGAAGCTAGAATTATTCAACAAGGGCAAGTTGGCAAAGCTTTCACAACACGAAGCCTTGATAAATAATAGATCACAACAATGCAATAAATGCAGGGAGAACCTTGAGAAAACAGCTTGGATATCCTTATTGATTTTACTAATCTGCTTAGTGTTGTTGGTATTACTTATGAACCATATTGATGCTGTTCCGAGGGGGCCCCCGGCGTCCGCAGGAGTAGACCGAGTGGTCTCCTGTTACTACAACACTCCTGGCTCAGGAGAACAGCGTCAACTGCTGCCCGCCAACATTCATCCACATCTGTGTACTCATATTAATGTGGCCTTTGCACGAATCAAAGACAAGCAAATATATCTTGAAGATCATCAGTATAAAAGTTTAGCAGAAGTAGTTTCCCTTAAGAAAGTAAATTCAAAACTAAAGATCTTGCTGTCAGTGGGGGGTGCAAGTAACGACAGTGGCTTCCCTACAATGGTAGAGGACCATGCATCCAGAAAAGTGTTTATTAAATCAATTAAATCTGTCTTGCGAAATCATTCATTGGATGGCATTGATCTGGATTGGGAGTTTCCCGCCATCTCTATTTACAGTCGTGGATCTGACTTGAGAAAACGCCAGCGACAACATTTCTCCCAGCTGCTACGAGAGATAAGGATGGAATATATCAGAGAAAAAAGAAACTATCTGCTCACAGTTGCTGTGGCTGCCCCCCAGATCATAGTTGATGCTGCTTATGATGTTGACCAAATTAACTTGTATGTAGACTATGCTAATATTATGACATATGATTTTCACTACTTCACTGAATTCACTCCATTTACCGGTCTCAATTCTCCCCTGTATGCCCGATCATCGGAACAGTTGTACATGGCTACTCTAAATATAAATTATACTGTGCACATGTACATTGACAAAGGACTCGCCAGAAACAAAATTGTCGTTGGAGTGCCCACATATGGTCATTCCTTCAAATTGGTTAATGCCATTAATAGCAATGTAGGAAGTCCGGCGCTTGGGTATGGTGATCTTGGACAACATGGATTTGTTAACTATCCGGACATTTGTCACTTTATAAAGACCATCAATACTGATGTTACTTTTGACTCGGAGGCGAGGGTCCCGTATCTACACAGAGATCACGTGTGGGCTTCCTTCGACAATCCCGAAAGTGTTATGGAAAAAGCGCGGTACATAACGGAACATGACTTGCGTGGAGCCATGATCTACTCGTTGAATGCAGACGACTACGAAGGTGTATGTGACAGCTTATACGGTAGCACAAGGTTTCCATTGGCCGTTTCAATAAGGAAGGTACTGGACGTAAACGACACGCACACGTAAACAAAGATATCACCACCACCATCACCGCGGTTATGCGAGCTCAACATGTCACGTTTGAAGGCGAATTACCTTTTTTTTCCTGGACACATAGGTGATTTTATACATGGTACAAGAAGATTGCATGTTCAGCGACCGGGTGGCTGCAGGTAAGGTGCGGACGGCGGGCGGCGAGGGCGGGGGCGGCGCCCACGCGGGCCGCGGCGGCGGCGCGGGGCTGGGCTCTGGGGCTGCCGGCTGACGACTGCGGCCTGCCGGGGCTCGCGACTGCTCCACGCTAAAAGCGTTCGGTGCTCAGCCGCGCAGAACCGCACGCGCCGCCTTCATAACTCTACTGATTAACTAACACTTGGAAAAAATATACAATTTCGCTCGAGTGGTCGCCGCAGTGCCGCGGGGTTTCCAGTCGACCGCGTGCGTCGGCCACTAATGTCGGCCGCGACTCGGACGCAATTCTAATTAGCTAAGATTATAAACATTAATTAGAGACAGTTATTCCTAGTGGAGAGAGCGGCAGCAGCAGGCACGGGCCATCGCCGCCGCGCGTGAGGCTCGCCGGTGCGCGCGCACCTTGCCTTCATTGTTATTATTATTATGAATTGTTTGTTACGGTTACTTAAACGGTGCAGCGGGAGCGGTGTGGACTTGGATGCTTCAAATAGTTGTTTATATGTACATATGAACTGACCTGTATAATTTTATTTAAGATAAGTTTAATGTAAGAAAACTTTTCCGAAAAGGCTGTGAATTTAATTCAAACTACCGACAGGTCTAGAAAAATTAGGTATAATATCGACCTGCCAAATTTATTAATTATACGAATAACATAATTTAAATAACTTGTAAGAAGTTTGGTAGTGCGTGTGCGTAATGTAGGTAATGCGATTCAATACGTACAATACGTACTGTATTATTAGTCTTTTAATAAAATAATTAAATAAAACTCTAGCTAGATATGGGTGGGTATCTGGGTACAGTGCGCCAATGTCACTCGGCTGCGTTGACAGCGAAAACACGAAGTTTACCAAAGATTGCCGAAGGTCACACTACCTGTACCTACGGTAGGTATTAGGCAAATCTTGATATAAAAAATTAACATAAACAATAAGTTTTCCAAAGCAAGGCAGGAGAGTTTACTAGTCGTAAGGTCGTAACTGAATCTTAATTGTATGTTTTCGAGCCAATGTAACTACCAAAAATAGGTGTAATTGTGTATTTTATTTATTTTATACCTACTTAGTTATGAATAATAGAGTGGACCATAATGGACCATGGAATAGAGTGGACCCACGTGGACGTCGCGATTCCCTGGGGGCCTCGTAACACGCGTCGGCAGGGGACAGTTGGATTATACCGTGCGGTTGGTAATTCTGCGCATCAGCAATCAGCCTATTATCTATCAAACTCCGTCTCCGCGCCCACCGCCGCACCGGTTTAATCGGAGCGGTTCCGGGGAAGCATTAAATTCAATAAATTTCCTACAACTCACTAGAATTTTTATGTATCAAATAATCAAACCATGCTAAATAGGGGCTCGGCATCATCCACCTGCCCCCTACGCTGCAACACTGTAATGATGTACTTTTCTACTAAGTTTTTCATAAATACTGTATCTTAGTTGCTGCACAATTAAAGTATTATTTAATTGTAGTACAATATTATTCAATTATAGACACATACCCCAAGTATCGCCCTTCGCTCTTTCGCAGGAACTGTATTGAGAATTTCTTTTTCTTTCTTTAGTTACTTAGTCAATCAGAATCCATTAGGTAAGTACTTGTGTTATTAAACAAATACTTAGGAATAAAGATGACCATTATAACTGAACACCTAATTTACATATTAAAAAGTCGGTAGTTGGCATTGAATTCCTTATACATATTGCTCGGTAGGTAGTGGGCGGCCGAGGCCTGCGACGGAGAGCCACCGGGCGCCCGTGTCCACCTACCTAGTGTTACATTGATCAACGTTGTTGTTGTCAACACAGCGTAAATAGTAATAAAGTAAAGGGTTATAAACACACTTAAGACTTAGATGTAATAATGTACACCCGGTACACCCCTACAACGAGTTAACTAATCAGTTGTATTAGTGGGGATGAGCCGGATGAGAGTACAGTACCGCCTGCCGCGGTGATGCGGATCGAGATAATATTATTTCACTGTAATAGCTACTTGTAGATAAATTAATTCAGTCCTCGCGACCGACGCACTGTATTTCGAGTCGAACAAGCTAGCTAGACAAAAGTCATTGTTGAATTTCCCGGAATTTTATATCTGAGCCCCTAACCAATACCCCAACTATCCCAAATCCAAGAATTATTTTGCCCTAATGTCAACCACTAATTAGATAATTAGGGCAGTATACAAAGAAACGGTGAAAAAGTTACAAATCATTTGCATTTTTGCGATTACCGAAGTAACATTAATGTCAGTGAGTTTTAAGTTTTTTGAATAATATTAGTGATGGATCTTCAAGTTTATGTACTTTTTATTTGTAATTAATATATAAATATATTTATCCCCAGTTTTTTTATAACACCTCAACTTTAAAAAGATATGCAGTTTTTTGACGGTTATTTGTTTTCATTGGACTAGAAAGTACTTGTACCCTCTTGTACCCGGGCTGGAAATTATATATGTCATAGCCATATATGTTAGCTTTCAATTGATGCCCATTTTAGCTTGCACACTCGAGTACAACTTTGTTTTTTTTGTCTGTTTTCGAATTTGAATTCTCGGTTTCGTAAACCGAGTTTTTCTATGAATGGCAGAAACATAACCGTATTAGTAGACTCTATGACTTTCTATCAATGAAAAATGATTTTGGAAATATTACGGATGAATCTGCGAGAAAAATTAAAATGAAAATTTCAAAAATATCATCCATTTCAGTAGAAAAATGGCAAAATTCTGCGAGGAACCGCGATCGCTTCCTGACTAAGAACTCTGAGTTGTTGGCTGGTTATTTTACGTTCAAAGTATCCGTCCACTACTCAGTACCATCAACATTAGGAAGAGCTTCGATTCCTGGGCGTCCATCAAAGGATATGATAGGATGAGGCTGGTGACAAAACGAAAAGGAGGCGCGTGGATGATGTTCACGGGATGTTAACCAGTTGGTCAATGTTTATGATGTTAAGCAGCTGAATTATCGGCGCGATTGTTGGGACATCGAAACTTAGCTTCAGTGATCACTGAAGCCAGTCAGTGTCAAGTGATGACAAGAAGTGTCGGTGTTCACGAAAAACCAAGATGTTTGTCAAAAGAGGAGGCTTTAGCGTAATATGTAGACGCCAAATCTACAAGCCACTCTTATAAACAAGAAAATGGAGCATCAAAGATTCCGAGAGCACAATACTCGAAAACACTCACGTACTGCCACGAATAGAGATTTACTTAATAAATTACTAATCACGTCTGATCCTGTAATTAATAGTATAGAGAAGCTCCCAAAAAGCCTACGAGTAAACTTCCTTCTGAAATTTTAGAATTAATAATTCCGCCTACTGTAAATATAAAGTCTAGTGTAAGTGTTAGTTGCCAAAATGTCAGTTTGTCAAATTATGATGTACAAGATTCATCAGACGAAGAATTTAGTGAGGTAGGATAAATAAGAGCTGTAAATATTGTTGAACTAATTTACCTATTTCTAAGCTGTGTATCATACTAACTTTATTATAAGTTGTAAATATAAGAATTTGGTAAATATTAAGTAAGTTTTGTCTCCTTGTTATTTAAGTAAGAAAACATTGTTAACAGGTAAATAATGATGTCCCACTGCGAATTCGTAGCTACGTCATTAATTTTAAAGTATTTTATGACTTGTTAATCTTTTTCTATTGTTATTTTTTTAAGTATCTCAATTATAAAAGATATCTATTGTTAATTTTTATTTTCTTGGAACCCGTGATTCTACCGTCCTTTTTTTAGTTTATTTTGCACTTAAACTTACATAAAACATCATCAGAAAGCCGTACCAAGCAAATAAACCCAATAAATAATTTTGTCTAGCTAGCTTGTTCTATTCGAACCACTGTGCGACGGAGCGGTAGCGGCACCGTATCACCAGGTACATAATATTATGCAGAGCCGCACGAAAGTCTCCACGGACCACAATTACTATAGATGTAATGTCCCACCGGTCCCACGGTGTACCGATGCGGCTTTGTAATTGTATGAGATATGTATGATGAATGTATGATGAATTGTATGATGATAGAAGAAATCGTTACCTTTCAGAAAATTTAACTTCGCCAGAATTTCATGGAAAATATTGTTTACTAGCGACCCGCCATCGCTTCGCTTCGGGAAACTTATTCCTTCGGTTTGCAAAGATTTAGTTATATATTTTGGATAATTCACACTTAATTTTATAAATGATAGCCTGTGTTATTCTGATGTGTAAGCAATATTATTGTAAAGTTTCAGCAAAATCCATTCGGTAGTTTTTGCGTGAAAGAGTAACAAACATTCATACATCCATACACACTTTCGCATTTATAACATTAATAGGATGTAATAATCGGCTTAGCCGATTAGGATGCGGTTTTTACTACCATATTTTGGTAAGTTTCCCATAACACGTAGTTTTGTGTGTTTTATTTCAATCGGTTGATAAATAAAAAAGTCGTGACAGTTTAAGAATCACGCTACTAAGGGACTTGTGTCCCGAAGCGAAACGAGGGCGGGTTAACTAGTCTATTATATAAAAATGAATCGCTGATTTTGTTGGTAAGCTCAAATCTCGAGAACACCTGAACCGATTTCGCTAATTCTTGATTTATAATATTCCTTAAGTACGAGGATGGTTATTACGGAGAGAAAATTTTAAAAATTGCCTGTAAAATTCTAAAAACAACACTTCTATATTCCCATACAAAAGATTCGTAATAATACTTAAAAGGCAATTTGAACTTTAATACCATACCATAAAGTTTAAGTGTTATGGCGCTTTCAATTTCGACGGTTGGACCCGCGCTGCTGCCGTGCGGCGCCCGCACGGTTATGATTTTTCATACAAAATGTATAATGCATTGTAACCGTGGGGCTAACGGACGTGCGCCGCACTGCTCCCGCACGACCTTGCGTCGAGACATTTTGTATGAAAAATCATAACCGTGCGGGCGCCGCACGGCAGCAGTCCGGGTCCAACCGTCTAAATTGAAAGCGCCCTTAGTGGAGGGGTTCCGGGAAGGTGTCCCGAAGAGCAGAATAAGTAATAGAAAAAAATTAAAGAATCGACTGTTAGGCGGTACGAAGTTCGCCGGGCCAGCTAGTAAGTAATAAAAGACCAGTTTAAAAATAGGAAGCTCTTTAATATGGCACTACCTTACAGTACCTATCTAATTTCTATGCAAGTTAACAACTACAGGTCTTCAAAGGCATCGCCACTTTATGGCGTTTAAGAACTCTTTAGGCTGGACTTGCGGAACTGTTCGCAACGCCCTCTGTGTTGAAATTTTTCCTACAATACTTTCTCTGCTATAACTCATTCGATAAACAGTTACTTCCTCACTTGGTTATCCCACACGGCGTCAGTCTTATTTCATGAGATTATCCAAACATCAAAATCTTCCATGTGCTGAAACAATTCTTATTAGAAAATGCATTGTACCATTTTGAAACAAAACTCATCGGGGTTTAGAATTAGAATGGACACATTCTAATTATTTTCAGTGTATCACCTATTGTGACCATCATCCTGAAAGCACCAACATACTCTACTTTGTATACTTAACAAATAAAGAAATCTATGTCCTGTGCAAATATAAAATTAACTGTTTCTCAACCAAATCTACCTGGCAGAAAAATTATTAAATTGACTTTGAATTTCGAGTCAATAAAATTCCACTGCATCAGGATCATACTAAATTAAAAAGGCATGCCAGGTGTATACACCCCATTAACTTACATACATACCTGATAAAATCTCTTTAAGTTGAGAAGTCATATATAAAACATAATTATACATAAATGCTACAGTTTAAAGCAGAGAGCAGTAACCAGATTTTATGAGTATTTTTAGTTAAATGCAGAATCAGTAACAATGTAATACCTACTAAAATCCATTCATAATTGTAACCATAGACAACAATATCAAGAGTTAAACATACTATTACTTGTTACAATTACAACTTCTAGTTACCTAATACAACCAAACTTTGAGACTATCTTGTAAAACTTCAAACCAATATGGTTTTTACTCTAGGAATGTCTGGTACAATAAAGTTATTATAATGTGATCACACACGGGGCAGTCGGCAGCCCCACACAGAGCAGCAATCGTAAGGCAAGCCGCACCCATCCCACTTACTCTAAGTACTTAGTACGACTAACATTGTAGATTTCACACAAAATGTAAATTCATTGTATCACAAACTATAGGTATATATACTCTATACTTCTCTATATGCATATATAATATGTATAATAGTTGAGTATCTAAATATTAGGATATGGCAACTTAACTTCAACTTATTGTCTAGTGGAATATTCTATAAGTAGTGCCTAGCAGCCGGCATGCGGCTCCACCTGCCCACTAGTGGACAGTGTTCAGCAGTCAACAGCTCCTATTAAAGCCAATCTACACAGATGCCTGAATTATGCATAAAGAGTTTGAACAACTTAACATTCTCACATGATACAGTATCACTCATTTGTATTTTATACAGTATGGAAGCTAATGGACCACATGTAACAGATATAACACTCTTGTATAAAAACAAATATTTCAAACAAAATCTTGGAAGACCTTACTTTCTGCTGACAGAATAAAGCTTACATAGACAAAGACTAATGAAAGAAATCTGACCCATTACATTATTAGTGCATGTAACTGATTCCGACTACTATCTACATTATGTTCAATATTCATGGCATTTGTTAGTGGCACTATTCTATCATTTAATTGCTTAGAGTACACCATTTGTTTCTAAATTATCAAAGGACGGTTCTCTTAACATGAAATGTACCTAGATATTGTATTTTAATAAGCAACATTTGAATGGCAGCAACCCTATATCTGATATGTAAAGGCTAAATTTGGAAACTCAAGTGAATAATTCACCTAATACTGACACAATCCAAATTTAGACAATCTGCATTAGATTGTGAAATGATATGAGCCAATGATAAGTATAGTGCGACTGGTTGAGAGACGGGCAGAAGCAGTCGGAGCGCTACGTCTGCAGCCAGTGGAACATGAGGCTGTGCACCGTTGGGTAGTCGAGTTCAGCGTTGGGCGAGCTAAGGAACTCCTTGAGGTCAAGCGCCGCGTTGCCCGAAAGCGCCGCTTCCTTCAACTCGGCAGCCGAATGCGCGGAGTTGTCGTCAGACGCGCAGTCGGAGGAGGCGGGCTCCCGCCACTTGTCGTCGTACGTGAGGTCACACAGCGTCGGCGGCTCGTCCCCGTCGCTCGGTTCTTCGTCCACGGACTGCCATCGGCTTTTGTTACGGGCCGAGTCGCTCTCGGCGCTGTCTCTCCCGCCGCCTTCATTTTGGCGTCTCGCATTTTTCAATGCCCGATATCTCCTTGATCTCTCGCGTTGCAACCGTCTCTTGCGCTCATCTGCACGTTCCAGTTCTTCTGGAGTTTTTTTTGTAGAGTTCTTTCCAAAGAAGTATCTCATGAACGACTCATCACAGTTCCTTTTAGACAAATAACTGGCCATTAACTTGTAATAGTACTGATTATCCATTCTGATTATAATGATGATTAAAGTAATTCTTTACAACAAAAATACAACGAAACTACGGGATAATCTAAAAATTGCGAAATAAAAATAATGAGAACGCGACTGTCAATGACGTGACGTCATTGACATTTCGCTTTGTTCGTGATCAACTGATCACAGACTAAATAGACCATAGATTATACACTGAAATAGACTATTAACGAGCCAACGAAATCAGGGATTGTGGTCACACAGACTAGTTATAGTTAGGGATTGTGCTTAAATTAATGCACTGATCTAACGGCCACCACTGGTGGCTGTTTTAGTGGTGGCCGTTGGGAGTAAACCTTAATTTATAATCTCAGTCTCAGCTACGCACAGCACAGAGTAGTTACGTGCCGTCAGTGCCTAGTAATTTACCAGGCACTGACGGCACGTAACTACTTTTGTTGTTGCTTACCAGTGGTAAGCAACAACAAAATATGAAAATACTGGTATTTTGGTACAGGCGCGGCGGCAGCGAAAAATAATAAATAACATAGCTCGTTGCGCGACGATGGTTCTACTTCTACCCCGCCCGGGCAAACTCTGTAGACTGTGGATACTTATAATTACGAGCATTCCCGAGACGTTGGGGAGTGTAGGAAGCACTAAGAGAGGAATTTTTGAAATTTTCCCCCCTAATGGATAAACTGAAACTTTTTATTTCTTCAATGGATTCACTTGAAACTTTGTATACGGGGTCCTCAGTGACGCAAGTGAGCACTTAGAAAGGATTTTTAAAAATTGGCGTGAGAAGCCGCGAGGGAATGTTAGTAAGGATAGAGGGAGAGACGGGATGAGAGTAGGTACATATCAGACTGCAAGATTTAATAACAGTCACTTTATTAAAAATCGAGACGGCTAAAAGACCGGGATCTCGGTCCTCTTGACGGCGGAGAGCCCGTCGTCCCACGTGAGCATGGCGTTGAAGGACAGGAACAGCGCCACCGCCGACAGCATGTGCCACAGGTCGTGCGAGTCGTAGAACTGCAGCACCTGCAACACGAGCGCGCGCCGCGTCAGTGTCACCGCCACCACCGACATCAAGCTACATGCAGCAGTGTGATACAGATTCAAGTTAAACATAAAAATATTTTTATCATGGTCATATTTTTTTCAATACATTTATGTATATAAACATTTTGGTAACCATACTACTTCCCGCATACGTGTGAATGGGCGGTCAACGGGCGAGTCCAGTCCAGAATGTGAACTGAAATGTTGCATCTAATTTCGCAGAAGAGATGACTTCCAAACCCTTTGCGTCAACAAAATATCGACTAGTGGCCCGCGGCGCACCTTGCACTCGTGGTTGCGGTGGCGGGACGCGGCGGCCGGCGCCGACCAGTCGGTGGAGCCGGACAGGAAGAAGTAGAGCGCGGGCGCCCAGGCCGCGGCCGCGCCGGCCAGCATGGCCCACGCGTACCAGCGCAGGCGCTCGCCGTGCACCAGCTTCATCACCAGGTAGAACACCATGTACAGCAGCGTGTTGCCCAGCAGCACCTGCAGCAGGTGCCCCGCGAAGTCGCTCGTCTGCGTCACCAGCCTGCCCCGCCCACCGACAACGACGACCATTAAACTAAATCATGTACAATGACGTCTCTCTGCCATTTTTCAAAGCTATGTTATTTCAAAGTGCGGAAGTTTTAGTATGGGGTTACTATACTACACAGATACCATATTATACAGGAGTATTGCATTGCAAATAAATGAGTACCTATTTATATATCCATGCATCTATCTATCACAGTACGTAGAAATAAATTAACGCTAGTTTCGAAGAAGGAAAACATTGAAGGAAACAACTTAAAGCCAAGCGAATGGGGATGAGAGGGGCGGCCGTACCCATAGATGGCGAAGAGCCAGTTGACGGCGTTCCCGATGAGCAGCAGCACGAGCCGCGCGCTGTACAGCGGCCGCAGCCCCTTGCGCAGCTCCCGCGCCGCCTCCGCCAGCCGCTGCTTCTCTGTGTGTCAGCCCCGACACCGACATTAGACAAGCCTAAGCTCCACGAGTCCCCGAAGATCCCGGGAACGCTCGACATCGTTCAACTATTTCTTTCGTTCCTGCTCGGCCGGCAAAGCACGGGTGATGCCTCCGGTGCAACTGATGTCTTTGGGCGACGGCGACCACTCACCATCAGGTGGCTCGTCTGTTTGTGTGTCGGCTATTAACACTTTCGCTGCCGATCACGTATACGTCGTGTTTTTTCCATAGAAAGTACACATAAGTCATCCTGCCGCCATGCCGGCCGAGCGACGGGTCCCGGGTGCATCAATAATGAAAGGTTGGAACACATTTGTGACTGAAAATGAATATTTTTACTGCGGTCATGTATCAGGGTTGTGGCACAGTGAGCGGGAGCTTTTATTTAGTAATTGCTGCTTACGAGTGTAGCGTACAAGCGGCGGGCTCCGGCCGCGCATCCCGCGCCACCGCCGAATTCACTAAAATAAATAAACAGTCCGTTCGTTTGGTTTAGTCGGTTGTTTGTTAGCGGCCACGTACGTACCGAGCCGGAACTGGCCCACGTAGTAGATGCGCAGCGACAGCAGCAGGAACGTGAACACGTGCAGCACCGTGAACACGCCCCAGAACAGCGGCCCGCCGCCGAGCACGCCCCACACCACTGCCACACACACACACACACACAACGCCGTTAGTTTTACTCCTTAATATTAAGTATGTCCACAATAAATATGATTCACTTTGCACACCGAGTATATTAGCGGATAAGCGTTAGACGTTGTGCTATAATACGACATGATGGAATTGTTGTATTTTGTAGAGCAGGGAGGCGATGAAGAGCGAGCGGTTCTCACCGATGGCGATGAGCACGGCCAGCACACCGAAGGTGGCGTGCGCGCGCGCGTTCACGTCCGGGTGCCGCGACTGGTAGATCTTCACCATGCTGAGCACCGCCAGCACGTACATGAACGCCGTGTCTGCAACAAGCGATACGATACAGCTAGCACCGGGCGGGCGGGCGGCGGGGGGGCGCGGGGCGCGGGGCGCGGGGCGGCGGGGCTCACCGAACTGGAAGTTGAGTCTGTTGGGGCACACGTGGTAGCTGGCGGACAGCACGGCCACCACCATCATGCCGGCGCCCAGCGCCGACAGCAGCCCGTAGTGCGCCGGGATGCCGTACTGGTCGTGTCGCGGGCGGCGCTGGCGGCGCGCGCGGCGGCGGCGCACCTGCAGCAGGAACAGCGCGCCCAGCAGCAGGTAGCCCAGGTTGGACAGCACGTGGTTGAAGTCGCTGAGCGCGCCCGCGGGGTGCGCGCACAGGAAGTTGTAGTAGCAGATGTCTAGCGAGCCGGACACGTTCAGCACCTGTGCACGGACGCGCCACATATTATACCACTACTGCTGCTCATTTCCATGCACCTTTGTCATAAATCCTCATCTACGAGAAGCGCTCTTGCATGTTTCTTGAACAACTCTACAGGTAAGTTTCATATAGACTTAGGGACTCAATAGAACTGTACACCAAGCCCCTTAAAAGATCACTGTCCTAAATAAAGCCGGTACGAACACGAAGGTAATCCAATGTATGCCTACTTATTGTTAAGTGATTATGATAATTGCTGTTTTTTAAACGCATTTATGTATATATGCATGTATGCATATATATTTTGTTTTACTCCAAAGTGAAATGACACAAGACATAATACCATGGAAATATGCAAAATAAAAGAGCCGATGTCAGGAAACTGCCTTATATTTAGGGGCGCGCGGGTGTGTGTGTGTGTGTGTGCTCACGATCTGGAAGGCCACGACGAACTGCACGACGGGCAGCGCGTAGAACACGGCCACCGTCCACAGCGTGTGCAGGTAGCGGTCCGAGCGCGCGCGCAGCGTGGCCCCGCGCCGCCGCGCCAGCGCCGCCAGCCGCAGCCGCGCCGGCAGCCCGAACGCGCCCGCGCCCTGCAACACTTGCTCCATTCAACAACCTCGCTCAACTTATCTTCATAAGTTTCCATAATTATATACGATCTAAAGTTAATGCGCGTTAAGATTGGCGCGCGCCGTGGCTTTCGACGCCCATCCCTGGATGCGCCGCGTCAACGACGATCCGTTGTTGGATGGCTCGTAAAACGATGCGAGCGCCAGTTGTTTAGGAGCCGTAAATGCCCCATAACCCAGTACCTACTCACCTGCGCTTGGCTTCCATTAAGTGAGGCGGGTGGTGAAAAGTGGTCCCCGGCGGCGGTCGCCCGGCCGTTGGCGGTAGCAGCGGCGGCGGGGGCTGCGGCGGCGGCGGGGGCTACGGCGGCGGGGGCTGCGGTGGCGGGGGCTGCGGTGGCGGGGGCTGCGGTGGCGGGGGCGGCGGGCGCTGCGGCGGCGGGGGCTGCGTTGGCGGCGTCGGCGGCGTCGGCGGCGGCAGCAGCAGCGGCCTCCTCCTCGGAGTCGGTGCCGGAGTCGTCGCTGCTGTCGAACGTGGTATCTGGAGTGCGCGGCGTCCATCCCGCTCGATTAGTTACATTATCTTACAGTATGGTGATAATAAAATCGATGACATTATTCATCCCCCATCGTTGTCTTGCCGGTGAAAACTAAGTAGGGGGAAGAGAATGCGACACAGCTCAAAGAACCGAGAGCCGACGAAAAAACCTTTATCTGTCCAAGAATGTCAATGTCCGTGTCGAGTCGAAATTCAATCCCGGGACCTTTATCTGACCGGCGGGATCGCCCGCCAATGGAGTCTCGGGGAAATCATTATAGTGTAATGTTAAAGAAGGAAAATAGATATGGAAGAGACGATGTATGAGCTAAGTGGCACTGACTGGATCCTCTGCGGCGCGCCGGCGAGCCCGGGCCCCGCCGCCCCGCCGCGCCGGCCGGCTGCGGGCGGCCCTCCTCGGTCACTGTAACAGGAGTAAAGTAGTCACAGTACTGGACTGCAGTAGCGGCGCGGCCGCGTTCGATGCATCATAGTGAACACGCGGCTGCTATATCGACTAGCGAAGGTGCACAAATATGACATACTCGTATTCGCACGTTATCGTTCACACATCACAACACGACATTAGTTTCACGTCACCCTAAAAAGCTGGAGCTTGTTTAATCTATCAGAAGCAAAACAGCATTAAAATAAAGCATTAGTGTGGGTGAATATTGATGCGGTACCCGCGGCGTCGGCGGTGTCGGCGGCGTCGGCGCGCGGCGCGAGCACGGCGCGCGGGCGCACGTGGCGCGCGAGCGGCGGCCAGCGCTGCGCCAGCACCAGCGCGCCGACGGCCACGTAGAAGGCGAGGAACACGGCCAGCGCCGCCGCCACCGCCACCGCGTACTGCTGCCGTGTCAGCGCCGGCTGCGCGCGCAACCACACACCACATGGTTATTCTAACTTTTAATATAATGTAACGAATATTAAAAGTGTCTAATTTGTACTGTCGGTACTCACAGTACTGATGAAGTGACTCCAACAAGGAAGAGAGACTCAGAAAGAAATGTTAATTTATCGTAATAAAAAATGTATTGCGTTGACCTGGACATAAGTTTGAATTTACGTTTAAGGTTGTATAAACTTTTCACTTAGTTGCATTTCAAGTTTGCGTGAGTACAAATCGGCAACGGTACCCGCAGGACGACGGTGAAGTCCTTGCGGCGCTGCGGCGCGACGGCGCGCTGGTCGGCGGCGCCCCACAGCGCGGCCGCCCACAGCCAGTCCTCGGCGGGCGGCTCGCGGCCGCCGCACGGCGCGTCCGAGCTCCACACCAGCGCCACCACGTAGAACCCGCCGGGGAACTGCCGCCGCTGCAACCGCCCTCTTTACACTCCGCGGGGCCCGAAGCCGCCCGAGTAGCTCTTGCCATTAGTGGGGGACTGGGCCCTTCTTTTTTAAAGAAGACTCGCGGACTCGAGTTGAGCAGTGAGTTATTTAAGTGAGGCGTGGTTCCGAAACGGTCAGAATAAAAAGACTACATAAATAATTATAAATTAATTGACGAAATGTCCATTTCAATTTTGATTTCGGGTTTGACGATGACAGGTGAACAATATATTCTGTGGTGTAGGCGGCTCAATCCATCTTTGAATCCAAGCCGACCTCCGCTGCTCACGGTGGCCCCTGTTTGTGCCCGGTGTGGACTTTTTAAACAGTTTAATCCCGGAGGTACTCTACGCTTGATGGTAAGGCTGAGGCCCGGCTGGCTAGCTACCACCCTTTCGCTTGAGTCAGCAGCTAGACGACTTGTCGTGTTCCGGGCGGAGGCTTGAGAGCCATTATTTTTTCTTTTTTTGCTCTTCCAAGTACTGGGAGCAATGTTGTGTAGAGAGGTCTCACCGAGAGCTGCACGGCGCCGGAGCGCATCATGGTCATGCGCTGGCTGCCCGGCGCGTCGATCTCAGCCACGCTCTGCCGGATCGGACACTGAAACACCAACGGGCACTCCTCAATCTTTTCATACAACGTCGACAACAACCATCCTACCTCTTCGATAAATAACAACTACCTTTGTTAAACCTTGTGATCGAAATACATGGTCCAAACATATTTTATAAATTTTGTGTCTGTCTGTGCAAGTATAGAGTGAAAACCAGTATAGACATCGATCGACGACGACTCCGTGCGTGTGCCGACCGTGTACGCACCGTGTAGTTCTGCACGCTGATGGAGGCGCACACGTCGTCGGGCGACGACAGCACGAGCCGCACGCTGTGCTGCCCCTCGGGGAACGCGTAGTGGAACACTCGCGGCGCCGTCTGCACGCAATTTATCATCATATATTTAATTTCTCTCTGGACCCCATTTAAAGCCCAGTCGGACGATGTCGGGGACATAAGCTAGCTTTATAATATAAATGATAAATATGTGTGTAAACTATATTTTCGAGGCCCCGTCCCCGTCCGCGCCGACGTCGGTCGTTGGCGTCGGTCCCAGCAACTATTGTGAACCGTCGAGCTGCTTTGGATTTTCTTTGAAAGATTTCTTGATGAATCGAAAATACTATTTTAAGTGCCTTTCGGCATTCTGTTTACTTTGGTCAGATATACCAATGAGTACAAGAAGGTGACCTTCAACTTTTAAAAATAGATTTCCCAATAACTATTTATGTGCAAACATCTGTATTTTGTACATAAATTTTTTATGCAAACACCTGACTGTAATAATAAACTCTGCTATATAAAAATTTGTCACGCATCATTTTATCCACGTTCCACAGACCTTGCTGCCCATCGTACTGGTAACAAATAAGTTACGTTATCGACGGCCAAATCGAGCCGCACTTGACCCGCGAGGATATTTTGTGTGAAGGAAAAAAAACATCATTAGGTATAATCTTACAACCGAACATTTAGAACAATAACCTTAAATTTGTTGGTTTAAAATAAAAAATATTTAAAACTCAAGCATTTTTCCTTCAGTAAAACTTATCATCGAATGTTGCATAATCCGACTATTTTGATTCATATATGGAGCATATTTCAAGCTTTTTATGTTGCATAATGATTATAATCATTTTAGTTCTTTCTCGAGACTTCCGTCTCACTGTGTGTGTGTGTGTGAGAGAGAGAGAGAGATATATAAAGCATCACTGAAGTGTTGTGACCCGAGAAATAACAAATAAGAGAATTGTTTGTCGGGTGACAGCCAGACAGGCGGGAATAAACGGCTGGCTCGAGCAAGTGGTGGGAGCTACCCTTAGCACCTGGAAGGGCGAGCTTTACTCGTTCATTTTACAACGCCATCTACTGAAGTAGCTTTAGTGTTATAATTATTTACAATATGTTCAAATCTAACTGTAAATAATATATACAAGACTTGCTAGTATAAAGGTATTAGACTTAATAATCGGCCGCTACAATACGGTCGTACTATGGTGTATAGTGTATACCATGGTGGCGACGAAGTCCACAGGCTCGTCGAAGGGCAGCCACCAGACGTCGGGCAGCTGCGCGCGCACCGCCACCGCCAGCGCGCCCGCGCACGCCGACGACACGTGCAGCGAGAACGCGCCGCGCGCCGCGCCTCCCGCGCCCGCCGCCCCCGCCGCGCGCCCCTCGCCCTCCGACAGCTCAGACTCCACTGGCGAAACAGAAACTGACATTCAAATACATATTTTATCAAGGGATCCGCCCTCGCTTCACTTTGGATTTAGGTCTTAGCAATCAAGGACTGACAATTTGAAGAATGTCGTCCACATATTTTTTTTTCTAAGTATAGGTTTCCCGAAGCGAAGCGACCACATTTACTGATACGTAAAATAATTACCATCATTGCCTCTTTTTTTGTTACAAAAGATAAAATGAGATGGCTGTATGTAAGAGCAAGACGCAATGTTTTAGTGCGGGCGGTTATTGCTATTCATCACTGAAAAATCATTGATCAGTTTCGGAATTGTATGGCTCATATTACTACCTAATAGATAGATTACTTCTATATAAGATAATAGATTACTTCTTTTACTTCTTGTCTAATAACTCCCAAGTTTAGAAACGTTTTCTTACTTCATTTTTCTTGCCGACATCGCATCGGTGATGGCCCAAAAGCCGTGTCATCATAACGTATACCACACACCAAGCTCGTGTGCTTGTTTGTCGGCTATTTACATAAAATGAGGTGGATGGCAAACGACGGAACGCGGGCATTACCGCAGCCGGAGCTGTCGGCGCCCCCGGCGGCCGTGTCGTCGGGGCACAGCGCGCGCTCCAGCTCGAAGGCGAACGTCTCACCCGCCGCGTACGGCAGCTGCCACGTCACCGCGCCTGCAACACCACCGCCCTAGCTCGTCACCACGAAGCAAATACAAAGCTTTGTATTTGCTCCGTGCTCGTCACTGACAGCCGGCTGACTGGATACCGGCGCCCTGTCTAGATTCGACGAAGCTGGTCCGAAACTAGTCACATAACCAAAAGCAGCTCTGATCGATCTCAAATAGAACAATAGTCTTACGAGTGACGCATGTAATTGTAAAGGCCCGGGTTTCACCGAAGCGGAGTGGGGAAGCCCCGACTTAATTTTCATATATAGTTGAAGCTCGACCGCAAGAGAGGCGAGTGGAGCGTTGATTACGAGTTTGGAGCGAAGGGAGGTGTCGGCGCGTTTCCCGCGCTCCACCCGCGTCCTCGTTCGCGCGACTGTAGGGACGCTTTAGATACCTACCTACTCATTATTATTTAGCTCTAATAGTGAAATTGAAACGCATTGTCATTTTAAGTATTCTTCGCTTCCGGCTTATATCTATCTGATAATTAGCGACGTACCGGCGCGCTGGCGCGCGGTGACGAGCACGGGGTGCGCGGCGTCGCCGCCGTCGCTGCTCACCCACACGCGCGCCGGGCCCTCGCCCGCGCCGCCCGCCGGCTGGAATGGGTTACAAAATGCTCCCAGTACATACATACACACCTATATTTAAAAAATATTTTATATATTTATTTTTGTAGCAACTTTATTACTCATAGTTTAACGTAATTTCTATATCAACTGCTATTATCGAGTTTTGGGGGAACACCCATTTTACAAAGCAGAAAATATTCTGACCAGGAACTCCATAAATAACATATTATTTAGAAATAGCCACGTGACGCTGTAGCTGTAAGGGCTAATAACAGAAGAAAGGGCTAATAACTGTTATAGGTATATTTGTCTCTACAGCGTACTCGATAAACGGACAAGATAACTTTTCAGGTAATTTTGTTAGCGTTCGCACCTACTACGGCGCAGCCTGTAGATACAGATGTCAACTTCCGCCGCCTTATCACTA
Organism: Ochlodes sylvanus; assembly: GCA_905404295.2. Taxonomy (NCBI): domain Eukaryota; kingdom Metazoa; phylum Arthropoda; class Insecta; order Lepidoptera; family Hesperiidae; genus Ochlodes; species Ochlodes sylvanus. The sequence goes on from FR990132.1 coordinate 153,308, forward strand.
TTGCCATGATATCTAAATACCTAGAAGCAACAGATATCACTTTTACCACGTGACGGTCTGTATTTAGGCTTGCTATTTACGTATAATTTGGATATTTTTTTCTTCTGATCCAACGATATTTTCCTTTTTCTCTTTACCGCATCGTAAGAGTAGAAAAATATGAATATTTCAGATTATTATAAGGTTTATGAGTGACCATGCAAGTAACTGTACAATGTTATTTATCAAAGTTTTTATCGCAATGTTAACTGATGTCACACCAAGTCGGCTTGTCCTCGAAAGTAGTAGTAGGTATCGTTAGATAAATTATAATTTAATTTAAATAAACACAGCGGCATCCTTGACCGCAACGACTCGTGTATCAGTCTACGGTTCACGTAAATACCGGCCGGCTGGGTGTGTGCCCTGTGTGGTGGTGTCGGCCTGTCGGGCACTCACCGGCGCGAACTCCAGTATGTACTCCAGGGTGTTGTTGAGCGGCAGCGTGTGCACCACGTCGAATGACAACCTGCCGCCGCCACCGACAACATACCATTAAACACTTGTTCACTTCTATAATAACTCGTCTTACCAAACGGTTACTGTGCACAGAACTTCACTCATGGCGAGCGTAGCGAGCCCTATCACTATTTCACAATCTGAGCATTTTCTGGTACACTTTACTGAAAAACTATCACGCCTTTAGATTTGTGCTTTAATATCATAGTAATAATAAGAGTAATTTAACTTCATAATTATCTGGATGTGTTATTTGTCAAAAAAATATTTAAAACCATTAAAAAAATGAACATTAACAATTTTGTATTCATTGGATAGAATGTTATTGTGCTACTAACGCCATCTGTTAGTGAACCAGAGTTACCATCGCTGCAACAGAACTAAACTCAATACTGTGCTCAATACTCAAATACATCGTAGTTACTAGATGACGACAGACCAGATTGTAAAATAACAGCGAGGTTTTGGCGGGAAAACGACAATGTCACGTAGCCCTTAAAATTATTACCCGTTAGAGCGTAATAGGGCTACGCGAGCCCTCACAAAGCTCAGCTATTTCCTGGTTACATATATAGCTATGTGGTAAATCGTTACAGGAGTTAGTATGTAGTAGGATGCCGACTTCCGTTGGTCCAATATAATACGGCAACGGGTGATGTAGCGAGCACAGACATTTAATCACGAACATGAGACTAGACTAGTGGCAGTACTGCTTAACGTTAAGTAAAAGTAGAGAACAGCAAGACGACACAAGGCACGCGGCGACTCACCGCAGCTGCACGACGCTGACGGTGGGCAGCGCGGCCGTCGCCCCGGCCAGCGCCGCCAGCGCCGCCAGCACCAGCACGCGGCGCCACATCAGCCCGCGCGCACCATGCCCTGCGCCCGCGCACAGCTCCGCTCGCCACTCGACGGGTCGGCTCGTCGCGGTCCTCCGCCGGATTTTTATTTTACTAATATTCGACGACAGTTCTCGAAATCGACGTTTCGCGCCTGCGACGATAAGCGGCTGTAGTCGGCGAGATTTACGAAGTCGCGAGCGCGGCGCTATCTGCCGATATCGGTTATCAGCCCCGATTACGGCGGCTGACTCACCGGCTCTGGGAACTCGCGCGGCGGCCGGCCAGTCCGTCCGCGTCCAACTCGCTTCCTAATTCGCGAGCTCCTCCCGATACCCAGAAGCTGGGACTGGCGCCCGGCGCGTGTGCAAATTTATGCCTTGTTTACAAACGGAGCTCCCCTCCGCGGGCGATACGGCGCGCGGCGGCCAGTGGGTCAGCCGTGCAGATGTGCCGATACCGCTATCTGCGTATTTTTGAGTGGGAGCGGTGACCCGCGGCGCGATAGCCGCCCGCGCGGCACCGAGACCCGCTCCGATACTGCGCCGCGCGGGACCACTGGGCGACCGATCGAGGGTTCGTCTATAACTCTATACAAATAAAACAGCTCGAAGCGTGACAAAATAATTTATTGAGTATAACGACTGTAACAATTAGCCTCAAGTTTCGCCAGAAGAGGCGACGCTCGCAAGTCGCGGAGCGGCCGCACTCGCTCCCAATATTCATATTCAACAATAACAATCAATATACATAACAGTAACATTTTAATACTATTGTCAAATCATTTTGTAAAAATGATATTTATTATATAAGCCCTTTACGAGCTGGAAGAAATTGTCATGAGTGCGTATGCAGCGTGCTGCGGCATCGGCCGGGCCGGGGCGCGGTCTGCCCTACTAAAATTGTTCGGAAGAAAAGATTAAGCGGCAGGACGTTGCCTAGGAGACCTAGGTGTGAAGTAATATATTAATAACGAGAGAAGTGCAACTTAAAAACAGGTGTACTTATTTCTCCTCGCGAACCTACGTAATTATAATTATACAACAGTTGGACCTACGACGTGCACCAAGCGCGTCTATTAATATTAAATGCATCAAATGGTTCCGCCGCGCACGCGCACGCGCACGCGCACGCGCACGCGCACGCCCACGCAGCAGCGGGCGGGGGGCGGGGCTAGCGCGCGCGCGAGTAGCGCAGGCCCAGCTCGTCAGCGACGGCGCGCACGGCCGCCAAGCACTGGTCCAGCTGCTCGCGCGAGTGCGCCGCCGACAGACAGAACCTGCCGCAAGAGACACACAGACACACACCGTCAATTGGGAACTACCGATTGGATCGCTTTTATATTACAAAGAACGTCTTCGCCGACAACCGTAAACGGGAAAGCTCTCCCTACCCTCCGATCCGACGTCACATTTTTATTGTACTGTATCTTTGTATTGTATTGTATCTTTATCTGTTTTTAAAGAGATACAAGACCATCTCGAACTCGCTCATCCGGTTCAATGCTTGTCTAATCAAGTAAAATCAATCATCGCAATTTTACTGGATTATGATTTTTTATACGGTTCAGAAATGAAATTTAAAACAATTTAGATCAAGTTAGATCAGCTCACATAAGAAAATAAAAATAGTTTAACAGCGAATTGGAAATAAACGAGCATTACCTAAGGAAAGTTGGTACATAAAAGACAGTACATAAAAGATAGTGACAAACATTTCTTGAGGGTTCCCTCTGCTCTGCAGGGCACGTTAAACTGTCAGTTCCGGTTGTTATTATTAGATAACAGTCGTTACGCCGGGTGGGAGACCTACGGGTGGCGTGTAAACTGCAGACACTTGGGTAAGCCACTATCCCCTCTACCAGTCTGCACTGGAGCAGCATTCAGCGCGGTGGAGTAGGCAATAGGCCTCGTCAGGTATAACATGTGGTACCTAATGGTTCATAAATAGGTTGAAGCAGGCCATTAATGATTAATGATGAATGAGATGATTGCACGTACCGAATGCGCGCCTTGTTGAGCGGCGTGGCGGGGAAGCCGACGCCGACGGTGGCCAGGCCACGCGCCGTGAGCCGCTCCACGGTGGCCGCCATCTTGCTGAACGAGTACACCAGCATCGGCACCACGGGCGAGTCCGCGTGCCCGAAAGTCACCACACCCATCTCGCGCAACCTGCGCAACCATTGCATCGCAATCAGCACCCACGACCCAGCGGACGATCAAGTTTTCCATATTATATAAGACCCCGTCGGGTTTACCGGAGGCGGAAGTAGTGCGTGTTGTCGCGCAGGCGGCGCACGCGCTCGAGGCCGGCGGGCGCGGCGATGGCGCGCATGGCGGCCAGCACCTGCGCGGCCACGCACGGCGCCATGCTGTGCGCGTACGAGTGCGCGTGCCCGTGCGCGCGGATCCAGTTCACCAGCCGCGCCGAGCCTGCCGCGCACACATACCACTCATGAACCTATCAAGCTCACCTCTACAACTCATATTATGTGATGACAGCCGAGTACGCTACCGAGCATTGGTTTCAACTGACCCACGATAAGCTGAGGCCGTAAGACAAGCCAATAAATTACAAGAACTTACACTGCTCTGCGCTCACAACCTTTTAAACAATAAACAAATAGGCAGTTGTATAGAAGTGCGGTCTCACCGGCGATGTACCCGCCGGCGGCGCCGAAGCTCTTGGTGAAGGTGCCCATGAGCACGTCAACGTCGGCGGGGTGCACGCGGCAGTGGTCGGCCACGCCGCGCCCGCGCGCGCCCATCGCGCCCACCGAGTGCGCCTCGTCCAGGTACAGGTACAGCCCCAGCCGCCGCTTCAGCGCCACCATGGCGCGCAGCGGCACGATGGAGCCCTCCATGCTGTACACTCCCTCCACTACCTGCCGCCACCGCCCAAATTGTTAAAATTTAGAAATTTACAAGGCTTCTACGCCAATCTAACGCCCTGGAGTCGGCCGGAGGTGTGGTGGTGTAGTGGTGTACTCACGATGACGATCTTGGTCCACTTGCCCTCGGCGATGGCGGCGCGCGCGAGGCGCTCCAGGTGGCGCACGTCGTTGTGTCGGAACACGCGCACGGGCACGCGCGCCAGGCGCAGCCCCAGGATCAGCGACGCGTGGTTGTTCTCGTCGCTCAGCACCAGCGCGCCCGCGCCCAGCAGCCCCGGCAGCCCCAGCGAGTTCGTGCCAAACCCCATGCCGAACACGATCGCCGCCTGCGCACCAACACCCGCCCCGTTTAATTACCACCACTAGCGTACTTCTATATTGGCCGACAGCGCATCGGTAATACGTTTTGATATTCCTGATGTCCGGGCGACGGTGACTGATTTCCGCATCAGAGGCTCATCGCTCGTTTATCGGTAATATTCATAAAAAAGTATAGCTGCGAATCGTCCAAGCCGACTGGCCCGTTTATTTACTCGGTGATGTCCCGGACATGGAAGTAATGCATGCTCGTACCTCGACCCCGAGGAACTCGGCGGTGGTGGCCTCGAGCTCGCGGTGCAGCGCCGTGGAGCCGAGCTCGGCGCGCGCGGAGCCCAGCGCCACGCCGTAGCGCCGCAGCGCCGCCGCCGCCGCGTCCGCGCGCTCGCCCGCCGGCTCCGCGAACCCCAGGTAGTTGTACGAGCCCAGGTTGATGCAGCGCTTCTCCGTGCCCGTGAATCTGTTCGCAACCAGGTACCATTTACATTGGCTAGATCATTCCGCGTTACGTCAACGGACACGCCATGGCGACACTGTTAATTAGGTTTTTCGTGGTAGGCCCGCTGGTTTATATTTTACGTGCCATTTGACACAAGCAAAAGTTTGCTACTTGATGCTTGGAATAAAAGAATATAAGGTAATGTTAAGAAATAGGAGGGCGTTCACCTGAAGGACCAATTGTAGTCGTCGGTGTAGCGCTCCTTGAGCGTGAGCTCGGCGCCGGGCGCGGAGCAGATGGGCCGGTTGAAGCAGTGGCGCACGCGGCGGTACACGTAGCGCGAGTAGAACTGCTCGAACGGGTTGTACAGAGGCGCGTACCCCTGCGCGAGACACAACGCGACGTGGTAAGCATTGGGATTGAGACCCTGTTCCGAGTGTTCCGGCATCGAGTCACATCAATTGTATAACACGTGAAGCACTTTTCGCTAACACCGGAGCCCGTAAATAATAACGGGACGTGGTACTGTGGTAGTTGTACTGTGAGGTAAAAAAATATTAGCCATTTAGCGTTGCGCTTCTTAGAGCCATTTTAAGGTCAGTTCTTTGTAACATTCCATTGCAACATGCTGTGTATAATGTATTGTAAACTAATTGTTGAGCAAATTTAACATAAGTAGTTGATTGGATTGCTTTGTGTATCATGGGAAACGTAACGCCCACACAGGAAGTAATGCAGCATAATTTATTTAAACAATGTTTTTCGGTAAATCTTAAAATTACTCCCATGCATTTACCTACTTCACATGGCTTTTAGCCGCCATAAATTTTCCCGTATGAACGAATGTTCAGTTTAGAACGATGCTAGTTACTCATATCGGCTCCCGTTGTGACCTCGCGTGCTTTAGGTACATAGCGCTTAGCACACAAAACATTATTCGTCTCGTTCTAGCAAAAATACCGACAACAATCTGGCGTCTCTGTCGCGACCGAGCGGAACGCGGAACATCGATAATGAAGAAGACCATTCGATAAGGAGATAAGATAATATTATATGAAATACAGTAGGTACTGAGTTAGCTTACAGCACACACTAAGCTAATTTTTTTAGCATCAAAACCCGTTGATCTGTAGGTCTGTACGACCTAGCGAGCAGTTACTTTTCCATGTAGCATGTTATAATTAGTTACATTCAACAGTGTGGACCTAAATGTTTGCAAAACTTCAAATTAAAAACTTATTGTTTTTAATTTTATTAACCATAAGCCATGAAATCGAATAATTGTGTATAATAGTTAGATGGTATTAACGATTAGGCCAGGGCTATTCAGTGTGTTTAACAATCCCCTAGGGATTAACGACGATTTTTAAATCATGGGTCATGGCGGCAGGAAATTTGCAAATACATAATAACAATATGATTCAGCATATTCTTTCATTTTTTCTCTGTGTGTATCTTAGAATAATTGCACTATTCTAAGGTGTATGTTATTTTGTACGAGTGTGCCCGCGCGCGCCGCACGCCGATGTCGGTGAGTCAGCGGCGCGTTATCGGAGCCGGCAACAACAACACTGCCACCAGGAAAATATCGGCCCTTCCTATACTATTGTAGTAAACGACTTCGTTATACAACGAATCTTGGTTCAAACTTGAAATCCAAATTAACTGTCTAAATCTAAGTCTAAAATCTGAAATGACAGACAGTGTCGTAAAGAAAGACTACTTAAAGAATTTTTATCTCCATTATAAAATAAGAATAAACAATTTGGTAAGAATTTAAGAATTGTTTAAATCGACTCGTAAAGGTTCCATGGAATGGCAATCTGACGCTGACGTTGCTTACTTAAATGTATCTTAATTACATCATGACGTCGCGTCGTGATCAACATGACGACCCCGTTGCCCAGGTGGTCATCCATTATAATGAAAAATAAAATTTTAGTCTGTGGCATTTGTTTCCCCTAACACCTCATTTAGGTATGTACTCAGCGAGAATAAGCGAGAACGCGCAAATACAAGTCTGTTAAACAGTCTATTCGTACATCTTCGACATTCGCTACTACGAGTATTTGCTCATTTTCGGCTTGGGGTTTTGGCAGGGAAAATTTCTCGTCTGTATTCTGCCGAGTATATAGGCGTAATAACAAGTGACAAGAAAAAGATACGAGTGCCTATCCAAACAGGGGAAAATGACTTAATAAGGACATTATTTGTATTCAATTCTCAGCTGATGACGTACCTAGTCGTATCAATCTTCTATAGTAATTCACCCTAGTAATTAAATCATGTACGCCTCGGATCCTGTTACTATGTAACTAAACAAGTACATATTGATAGCGTTGATGTGAAAAATTCACATATCGCATCGCATCGAGCTATCGATCAAGGTTCATATAAATATAGTGTTAATTGAAACTACTTCGCATGACTAAATTTCCACCTCACGTGTGGGAAATTAATGGCTTCACTAATTGAACATCACGAAGGTACGTGCGCAGTCCAGTAACCCAATCGATGCAATATATTACGATCGATAAGGTCAATCTGCCGCGTCGCGACTACACTCGATCGATCGGAGTTGAGCTGTTTTGTGATACCGTCGCAACGGTGCCGATCGACGTTCATCAACTGTCAACTGTCTCAAACTTCCATGTACATTTTAAAGAAGGGGGTGTACAGCTTAGGGAAAATGGCTAGTTAGTGCCGTAGGCCACTCGATGCAACCCAAACAAAACCCAAAAAAGTATACGAAGCGCTCCAAACAAATGACGTGAAGGCTGTGACGTTTCTGCAGTTCCGTTAACCGAATTCGGAGCGTTTAGCTGACCGGGAGAGCGGTCGTCAGATATTTGATAGGGTCAAGACAACCAAAGAAACCCTAAGTTTAAGGAAGTTACTATTGTAAGCGGAAAACATTCCGATAGAAGGTAAAAATATATTATTATACAATTGACTTTGAAGTACATACACACATACGTTGTACATAAAGATTAAAAAGGTATGCATTAAAAGGCAAAACAAAAGGCCACCACTGTCATCTAATTCTTAGAGCATACAATAACATCTCCAGGGACCTGAGATGTAATCTGACATCGTATCCCAGGAGAACTACTGTGGATACTGTGATGGGAGTCGATTTTAAATCGATGACAAATTATTTTTTTATTCGAAGTTCGTTTTTCCAAACACTTTTTAATAGTTCATCGCTCCATTGAGTCTATATGACAAGCAGTCTTGGCAGAGCGACAAAAAACTCCCAAGGAGAACCTTATCTTTTTACACTTCCAAAGAACGCATCCCTACAAGAAGCCAAAAGCGCAGTAGTTAGGAATTGACATCGTCGGGTTCCTGATCCTGACGGGCACCATCTTAATGAGAAACACCCGGGCAGGTTATGTAGCCGTCCGCCTCTTGTTTGCGTGGCATGGTTGGGTATATATATTTAGTTCAACGAGATGACCAATCGTATTCCTTATTTGCGGATAGTCTAGCAGTTGCATTGTCTTTGAATTCTAATTTATGATGACATTGTTGTCCGCGTGATTTCAATACGTTAAAAAGGTTATTAGTAAAACATAATAGGACATAGTAGGACACAAAACATAGGAAAGGAAGTCAGGGTGTTAACAAGTAATATCGCGACGGGTATTTCCGTCCGCAGGAAATATCTTGACAGGAAAACTCGGCCCCACAACGAGACGTCAACAACAGCTCTAAGGAAAGTCATAACCCTTGCATGTTTTATACTAGGTATATCATTATGCAGATTCAAATAACATACATACGTTGTGATAAAACGCTACGTGTAAACTAAATATAGTAGCCAGGAGCTTGGCACCACACCATGTCGTGAAGCGAGGACAGCGTTCGTACGTTAACGTTCGTCAGTTGAGTCACCGTACCTCCCTGTTCCTCTCGGTGGCGACCTTCGGCTTGAAGAAGAGCTGGTTGACGAAGCCCAGGAACATGAGCAGATAGAGCCCGGCGTGGGTGAGCGCCGCCGTCAGCAGCGAGCACTTCTCGAACGAGCCGGGGAAGATGTCGTGCTGCGACCAGTCCATCCACGGCTCGCCGCCCTCGCCCGCGCCGCCCGCGCCGCCCGTCGACATCCTCTGTAACAGTCACAGCCACCACTCAATTATTATTGCCTACATTATTTACACAATACATATTTTTCAAATACAACGTTAAGCACAACAAAAGAATCAAGAAAAACAAAATTTACTCGCATAGTCTAAATATTTTGAAATTTTCTCATTACTATGATGCCATATTTATCGAGGTTTCTGCTATAAATTTAAAGCTACCCCGCCCCCGCCCAGCACAGCCCACACAGGTGCAATTTAGGTACTAAGGTGTCATTTGGAGTAATATTATTGTAATCATAAAAATATACCTTCTCTTCTGTATAGAAGAGCGTATGCGCAATTCGTCGCTGTCCACAAACGGCATAGGCATCAAGAATATTGATTTTTCGTAATTTTGAACCTGAGATATCTTGTCAAATAGTGATAACAATTATTTTTGTAAAGAGCATTAAATATCCAACGTAAACAATTTAATTGATAAAAAGTATATTATAATTGATTAAAATACTTTCATGGCCGAGAAAAAGATTCAAAATACAAAGGAACAAATATGCCAAAATTGCCAAATTTCAACGAATACACATTGCACAAGAATGCTATCGAAATATTTGAATAATTGAATAATTTGAATAATTGAAATATTGCAAATAAAAATGTAAGTGACTGAATACAGAACCTAATTACCTATGTATTTGTATACAGATTTAGCATATTGACAGAGCCTAAGCAAAAAAGCTATTTAAGACTATTTAGAAAACGCAGATGTGGAGAATTTGAACACAATATATTATTACCGTCAAAATTAGTTTTGAAAGGTCCTTAGCGATAGTCCTGAGCTCCGGCTATTGGGCTGGCAACAGATGTGCCGAGTGACAAGTAGAGCGCACGACCCACGTCCCGCCAGCAATGTGAGGAAACGAACGGGAACACGTCACGCGGGAAACTGAACAACAACAACAACACGACCGACCAGCGACCACACACACACCGAGACGCCTTAACTTAAATCGGTAAATCCAATAACAACGAGTAACAATAATAAAATCACGAAATCAATCTGAGTGCAGCGCGTTAAAGTGGTTTGCTCGTGTTTTTATTCCAATTTAATAATTTAGATTAAATCATCAATCAATCAATACTCAAAATTGGACCGTAATTCATTCTGTCAAAGGGCTACAAGTTACAACATTGACTCTATAAACGATGACCCTATGAGAAACGTTGTGTCAAACTTATGGATGTGAATAGAGGTGTAATGTTTTATTTATTCATTTAATGTATTTAATGCATTCCTTCTCTATATCCTATTAATATTATAAATGCGAAAGTTTGTATGGATGTATCAGATGTATGTATGAATGTATGAATGTTTGTTACTCTTTCACGCAAAAACTACCGAATGGATTTTGCTGAAACTTTACAATAATATAGCTTACACATCAGAATAACACATAGGCTATAATTTATAAAGATATAGTGTGAATTATCTAAAATATATAACTAAATCTTTGCAAATCGAAGGAATAAGTTTCGCGAAGCGAAGCAAAGGCGGGTCGCTAGTAAACTATAGTTGTACCAAGTTTCATGCTCCTCCGTCCGTCTCCACAGTTTTCGTAAAAATGGGTACAAAGTTTTTTGCTTCACGTATTAATATAATGATAATTAATTAATCAATATATTATTTAAAACCCTTGCGTTACTGACACGTTATATGTTATGTATATACGTTAGTGACTGACAGACAACTCACAGCAGAAACTAGTGAACGCACATGAACGCACGTGAACAAGCTGAAATTTGGCATGTATGTTCCTTGGGGAGTAAAGGGGGTAAAGAGAGGATTTTTGGAAATTCCCCCCCTAACGGGATAAAAAAATGAAACTTATTAGTTCTTCAATTGATACACTTGAAACTTTGTACAGTAAGTGAGCACAGAAAGTATTTTTGGAAATTGGCAGAAAGCCGCGGGGGAAAGCTAGTATTATACAGCCTGTCCCACAAATTGTACGACAACACCCTGGGACACTGAAATGCGTATAGCTTTCAAAGTTTCCGATTAAAGTAGCCAGTGTTTTACTTTTTTATAATCTCCATTAAACAGACAAGTTTTTAAAGTAGGTAATCTGCAATATTCGACCAGTACAATTTTTATCCGCCAGCCGTCGTCAAAGCTGAATAGGAGGGACACGGGCGTCAGTAGTGCCAAATTATATGTTTACCTATATAGATTATCCATTGTACGTAACATAATCTAAATTCATGTGCCTTCAGCTTTCCGTACCTACTCCTATCTAGTTTTTCTCTTACATCCATTTATATGCCCTCCCTTCAATATCGATCAAAGTAAATGGAATCCATCGACAATTCGCCTTAGGGAAATCAGTCGTGAGTGGTGTCGTTGATGGGAGCAGCATCTGCAGCATGTCAAGGTCTGTTAATGTGATTCCACCAATTGCGCCAGTCGCGAGTCGCCTACGACAATTATATTGTTCCGTTTAAATATATCGTTTACCTACATAACTGTTCCAAACAACATACTGTAATACACGTGTAACGTTACATACATAACGATACAAGTTCACACAACATGATTTTTTTTATAACTCTAATCAAAATTACGACTAAGTACTGTATGTAATGTATTGAAACATAATATGAGGGTAGTCGACGGTTCTTTACGTAACTACATTCGTTTTGGGTCAATCAATACAAAACCGCATACGAAACAAACGTTATTTTAATTTTGATTCAGGATAATGTTGCTTTTTCTCGCTTTTGTGTAACCTGTGTAGGTATCGTTTTTACTAGGGTTCCGTACCCAAAGGGTAAAAAACGGTTTGGTTCGCTCCTACTTTGGTTCAATAAATAAAGTGATACGCGCTATACTAAACTTGAGAACAGCAACTATGTACGAGTTAAGCCGTATGACAATGACGCGGCGCGGCGTCGGCGAGCCGCAGGGATGCACCGCGCGCTTCGCAGTCTTTGCATTCGCACACGTGAAACGCTTCATGCAGAAAGTGTTATTTCAACCTTTACACGCTTTTATTGTTCCAAACGCACGAACACGGAGTTTTATAATCCATCTTATCACTTTAATGGTCGTACTTCGCTATAAACAGTATTTAACTGGTAAATAGATTACAGAAATACGATTACACAATTTGATGTTATTATATTGGCTTATTTATTTCCTAAGATCAACTAACTGTAACACAATGAAGATACATTGTGGTACAGTTTGTTAACATAGTATAAAACGAAAGTCGCTGTGTCTGTCTCGTGCTATGTACCTATGCTTAGATTTTCTAAAGTATCGTATTCGTAGGTATCTGTTTTTAATAGATTGAGTGATTCAAGATGAAGGCTTATATTATGTATAATGTATTAAAGTTTTGTGTAAATTGGTTGAATAATTTGAAAAAGTTGGAAAAAATTAACTTGCCTGGGAGCTTCCAGTGAAAATGCTGTTAAGCCCTTTGAGATATAACAAAACAATGTATGGGTGGAAAATTCATCTTTTATCGGTCTACAATAAAGTCAGTGGTGGCATATGTCTATCTTTTAAGGATAGCTATTATACCCATTTATATATTATACCCATTTTAAGTTTTAAAAAATGGTCACATACAATGCGGCAATTAGAAAGCTATTTAGAGGGATACACTTTTAATCCTTATCGACTTAAATAAGTATGTTAGTCACCTTAAGCATTTCAGGCACATTATGATACTTAAGCCTTTACACCTTTATTATACACCATATATATAGTTAGGTAAAGCACAGGCCCCTGTGACACGGGCCCACCAAGTTTAGTTGTAAGGATTCTAACTTAATTATATGTAATCAGTTAATAAAGATTTCACTTATTCATTCATATCATTGGAAGTCAAATGAAACACAATTACCTAGATCTTAAATTTAAGGTCTCTGCATAGTTGCAGAGAAGGTATATTACCAGTTTTACAGCCTCCCAATGAAATGCAAAATAACTTGGCTTTTATTATTATTTAAAGACCACAGGGCTGCAGGAATAGGAAAAAATAAAATCTACTTACAATAACTCCATCATTTGATTGTGCAGATTTTACAAATCCATTCTTATGCTGGCTTACTTTGCCATTTATCACTTTCTCCTCCCGGTTACATTCAGAGTGCTTCTGAGATATAGTTTTCTGATTTAATTCACCATTAGTGATCACGTCCGCGGTCGCCATCCTTCTGCTGAGTTGCTGCAAACGGCTGGTCAGCTGTCGAGTAGAGTAGATTGTGGAACCGGCCAGTGCAATGCTGCTTAAATAACGCTGTCGTTAAATATTCTTTTCGGTGCCGGTGCCGAGTAGCTGTGGCGAGCATGAGCAACAAGCACTGTCTGCACCGTTGACGACTTCAGATTCAGTGAACAAGATAAAGAGATAGAGCGTAGAATATACCAATTAATTATTATTTTTTAAGTCACGAAACAGCACACCCATATAATTATGGTAATTCGTAATTTCGTATCTCTCTGTATAACTGGGGCTCAAGCCTCACCTCTTAAAATAATAATCTTCAATCAAAGAAAATCGTTGAATTCGTTAGTTGACGTCGCGTCACCATCACCAATCACCAGTCCACACCACAAGTCAAGTTCCAGCACAACTGTCAGTCTGTCAATGTCAAGTCAAGTGTCAGACAGAAAATACAGAATCTCTAAAATCGTACCTATCTCAAAAACCGAAGATGGAATAGGCATAGAAATAAATCATCTCAACCCAACAAGGCCCACTACTGAGCATGGGTCTCCCTTCAAAGTCGAGGAGACCTTAAATATATCTAACCATTCTAATACATTATCTATACATTTATATATTCTTTTAATGAAAAGTTTTAATTAGTTACTACTTATTACTCCAAAAATTTATCGATGCGACTCGCACTTGACCATATTTTTTCAATACTAAATAAAATATCACGTCACTATTTTAATGTGTCAAAGGGGTCTTAATTTGGTGCCGCTCCTATAACCAATATTTTTAATGTTATTTATGCAGTAGCTTTTGTAGTACTAAAAGAACAATATGTCGTGTCCCTATTATATAGGTCAATGGGAATAGGTAATGATTATCTTTGCAAAATGTCAAAGTCAAAGTGACGGTCACACACTATATTGTACCTCACCTCATCATAAAGCCAGGTTTTCACGGACCCAGTAACTAAGAGCTGGTTTTCACAGAGCCAGTTCCTGACCAATCTGACCGGGTGGTCACTTACTACTGGGCAGTAGTCAGCAACTGTACTGTACATTCAGCTGTCTTTACAGAACGATCACAATGCCGACGTGTTCTCACTACTTGTCTGCATACGAGACAGCAATACATTCACTGTGTTACAAGTTGTGGCCTCGGTGTCTAAACATCACAATGTCCAAGCGTCCATTGTCCTGAAGGACAGTGGACGCTTGGTCCTGAAGGACGGACTGGCGGCTGGCCACCCCACCCAGTATCTGACGAACAGTAACTGTCCTTCACTGTCCGTTAGTTACTGGGTACGCGAAAATCAAACCAAGCATAAGAAGACCAATGAAAAAAATGGTTGTCTATGTCGGTTTATGGAGGATAATTTTACGTGATAAACGTCTTATGTTGATGACAAAATATACTTTGTTTGATGAAGTGGAAAAGAGAGATATGTACATCTATGTAGATGCATTGCAAGACTTGCAAGCCAACGCTTGGGCCGATCGTGCCTCTCTATCGCTTGTTGCGCGTTCCGCTTGCACGCTCAGGCTCAGTTGGAACGGGAAAAAAACACAATACTTCGAGGCGAAGCGATGCCAAATCTTTTCTGAGCAAGTGTGCGCCAACCATCACATGACATAGGGCTGTCAAACATAATTATATCAACTCGGAAACGATACTTTAGTTAGCTCATAGTTTTTCTTCGTATAAATATACAGTGTTACTGGGAAGTCGACCTAGATCCATTAGAGGTTTTAATATTATATCGTTAATTACTAATTTGACTCTGGGACACCCCTAAGCACCACTACATCCATAAGCTAACAATATTTTAGTTGTTCGACTTTTTAGAATAATTATATACAAGAAATGACGATTTTTTTGTTGTTATTTTGTTGCTTGACTAAAATCCCACCTGATGGTAAGTGGCGACGAAGTCCAAGGTGTTGAACGCACTAACTTATAAAAGTTATGTTTTATGTTTCTAGTACAGTTGTACTACAGTTTTTAAGTACATTTATGCAGTTGAAAATAAACACAAGGAACTTCCTTTCTGGCGGGGGTCCCCTGACCGCACAATTTTTCTCTAACTTACGCGTCAAATTTTTTTTTGTAGATCTTACATAGTAGATAAGTTATTTTATATTGAACAACTTTAAAATCCTATGTAACTAAACAAAATGTGTCGGAAAGGATTGATTGTTGGAATAAATAGATTGAAATACAATATATTTTGCTTTATGGAATATTAAAAAATATATATAGTTTTCAGCTATCCAACAAGGTATAAAATTCTAAGGTATTATAAAAATTTATAGGAAAATAATAGTAAGTACTTTCTCTTATTATTTATCTACTGAATCGAACTACCCGTAAACCGCGGGAACTTCGTTCCAAAATAAAAAGGAAAAAATTGTGTAATATACTTAGGCGTTATGATTTAGGGATTATGAAAAAACTTGGTATCCAGCTACCTAACTTAAGTAGCAAAATTCTTATTACGAACTTGGCTTTCTTTCACATCTATGTTAGTGGTGAGGTTTATAGGGTTAAATAAAGCTGCGAGAGAATGATATAAAAATAGAATAGCTTATACTGTGACCAATTACTTCAAAAGAATCGCGCTCTCTCCCTCCTTCTCTGTTTGCAAGTGTATCATTTAATTTTGTGTTCATCTCATTCTTATATATTAACTAAAACTCCATTCTACTGACAGTGTGTGTTCTCATACTTGATTTTTTTTTGTTTATGGGCAATTTATGGGAAACTCAGATTCTAGAAATTCTTCTAAAAGCTACTTTGTGCTTTAAAGTTAGGCCGAAAAGATGACTTTCAAATCCGTAAACCATAAAAAAGAACAACAGAAATCGAATGAAAACATTGAACTAGGTAAATAAAATCAAAAAACAGCTGACAATGACAGCACAGCTGTTACAATACTGACAACTGACATTAGTGTAGTGTAGTAGGTAAGACAGCATGCGCCGCGCCAATGGCAATATGGCAATATCTAATATTATCTACTTCTCTACCTACTACCTATATAGTCTGTGACTGTGATGCGCGCGCCGTTTTGTTCATTGTTGAAGATGACTATAGAGATAAAATCAATTCCAACAAAATTTTATGAACCTTTTTCACGACAGGCGACGTCTTGTGGATTTCGTCTTCTGTGGACTATTGCTTTTTTGACAACTTTTGACATTAAGTATTAAACCTGTAACACATATATAACTTTTATTGATTTATAACTTTATTGTATTCACTTATTTATTGTCTACCGGCCAAAGACCGAGAGTCGCTCCGTTGCATATCGGTGAGACAGTTGTATGCGAGTCGATGAGTAATACCGTTTCTCGTGGTGAGTGACGTCGTGCAACCGGCGACCGGCGACCGGCGAGCGGCGAGCGGCGCGCAGCGCAGGCCGCAGACAGACCTCAGTTCGACACGGCGAGGAGGCACGATAGGACCCCCTCCGCACACACCGTAACACTCGCGCTACCGCACCCACTATCGATTTCTAGTCTATTTTTTCTGTATTAATAATTCTACATTTATTTATCTCGTAATGGAAAACGCCGATTTATTGGGAGGACTGGCGAGCGGAGATAACTTGCCAAGCGACGCGGTCTTGGCTCCGCAGCAGACAATGAAACGCGATCAGGATTCGACGGATGACTTCGAGCATCTGGACCGTGAAGGCAAACGTGAAGCCGGAGAGTCGCCGCACCACGGCGCTCGCACCGCCACCCAGAGCTTCCTGGACATGGAGCGGGACGAGTTCGTGGACACTCCGCGAGCGCCGTCGGTCAACGACAAGCTCGGTGACCATATCGCCGACAAATTCACCGACAGCGAGTCGGATGCGGACACGGCCGGCGAGTCCCCGCTGCACCGGCCCGAGCCGCCGAAGCCCAGCGCCCCGGCGCCCGAGCCGCCGGCGCCGGCCGCCGCCCCAGAGCCCCCGGCCGTGGCGCCCGCTCCCGAGCCCCCGGCCACGGCGCCCGCCCCGGCGCCCAGCTACTCTCGCCCAACGCCGGAGCCGGAGGATCTGAAACAAGACGTCGTGACTGAAACGAAACAGCCGGAGATGAAGCCGGCGCCCCCCGTGCCGCAACACAAGCCGGAGCCGGTGCCCCAGGAGCCGCCGCAGCCCGACGTGCGGCCCGAGCCGCCGCGCGCCCCCATCGCACACGTCATCGAGGCCGAGGTCATCTTCTGCCAGATGGGTCTCGGTAAGTTAATTTTAAATTGTTTTACAAACTTGCAAAATCCTGTTAGTCTTTTTTGTTACGTCACGAAATTCCAGTCGGTCCCTCGAGCCGGGCCGGCCGCCAGCTTGCCACCTCGCCATCCGTCCTGCAGACCGCGGTCTCGCTGAGACAAGACAAGATGACATTACAGTTAATACATAAAAAGCACAGGCGCACGTGATTCATCGTTCATTGTGAACGGGGAGCTGCACGTTTTTTGTGGTTCGAAACAATGAGCTCGCAACCTGATTTCAAGGCGAGTTTAAAACGCCGTCAAGCGTGAAGCGGCTATCGCGTCTGCAGGTGACCAGACTGAAGTGATAAATAGTTCGCTATGTAGGTACAAAGTACAAAAATAAATATTATCAGGCGCCTTCGCACCCTCTAGTCCTCTAGTGGGTTTATTTTATATGTAGGTATTTTGTCAGTCGAAAATACTTAATCGTTCTTCATCTTTTGAAAATTCCACCTGTTCGGGGTTCAATATTGCACCGGTTACAATGACATCGTGCGAGGGGTGGTGCGCGGCACGGAAGGGCGGCTGCATCGGTGGCGGAGCGGCAAGAGCGTTGACCGCTGCAGTGAGAGACGGGCTAACGGCACCCGCTGAAAGCCCACGCCTGACGCCGCGCTGCCGCCGCATTGCCGCCGGCCGCCGCTCACTGCACGCGAAAGGAACGCCATCACCAACTATGTATTAACAAAGCCAAATTAAAATGCTTCGCTTGCAAAAAGATATACTTTCTAACGTCAACATCGACGAAAACTACCTACCCGCATATACCTAATCCGCATGACCCCAATGTTTACAGGAATCGCGAAGTATGCAAATGCAATATACCTACATAAATACAGTTTGGATAAATTAATCATTATGTTGACGCAAAAATCGATTATCTCGAATGTACCATTCGTGAGTCACCGATATTTCAATGCAGTCTGGTTTATTGAAAATTGTAGGTAAATATTATGTAGGTACGGTATTTCGCTTGTTAGCTAGGCCGAGTGAATAGGTAATAATTTTAGGGAAGATTCATCTCAGTAGGATGGTTACTATATTTTATAAAAATAATAAAAAGCGTAGCATAAATAGCCTATAAATACGCATCGCCTTATCTTATCGGAGTCGGGCTCTCTCTGTAACGTGGAGAGCGAATACCAAACTGGGCTAACTATGTAATACAAACATTCTCCGGGAGAATATTTAGAAACAGAACGTACATATTACACTCGTGCAGTCGTACCAAATTTGCTGAAACTCGTTAGTCAAAAAATGGTATTCAGTATGGCTTCAGCGTCCGCGTCGTCGGCGGCGCGTTGCCGTGACGTAGCCTGCACGAGTACGATGGCACCTGGCTAAATTTAGCAGTAGTTCTCAAGCGCTGCCCGCTCGGCGCTCACTAGTCTGATATCCTCTGTAGCGAGTTCACGTCGAACATTCCGTCTTTTATTTCCTGTCGCCCTTCCCCCGCCTGTGCAAATTCGTTCACGTCCCGTGGATACATAAAGACTGTCCTGCCTGTTCAGTTAACGAGTGCATTTCTTGATACATCATGGGATCGACAGAGGAAGCCGTAACGAGTAAGTGTTAGATATTGCTAGCAGCAGCAGTGCCGGTCGATGCAGTTAGCCTCTGTCACTGTGTTGTTTATGGATTTCGGCGAGGAAAATTTTTATAGAACTTCTTTCTAATGACGACGACGTTCTCCATGAGGTCACCTTCCAGTTATATATTTGTGAGTGTCGCGCTAACTGCAAATATTACGTCAGTAAAGCTATTCTAATTTTTCATGATCATGGAATGTCTGTCTACTGATGAATAATGTATATATACTGTATAATTCGTATGGTTAAGATTGTCAGCACATGTAGGTGTACTAAGTCATTTATTTTGTTATATGTACTAATTTATGTTAATGTCGTGAGGTAGTCACATTTTATTTCACAAATAAAATGAAAGTCTTCTTTGTCCATTTTATATTATAACACAAAAAATCACTTCACTTCAAGTTTCAACCCGCTACCACCGGGACGTTATTAGTAAATTATGTGGGTGGATACTGATGTACCTTCTTAAACTTAAAAATTATATAATGTATTCGTTTTTTTGCATTACACATTTTGAATTTACACACACAAACAACATAACTGAGACATCACAAACACCCATGACAAGAGAGTTTAAATTGATCTGCCATCGTCTTTCCTGGTCGGGAATCGATCCCAGGACTTGCTAAGGGTGTCCTAAAGTCCTGGTGTGATTTCAGGGATCCAGGGCCACTCAGTTCTTATTACATTTAACTACATAAGTAGTTCCATAACGCGGCTTGCGGTACGAGTTACCTGGTAGGGATTATCTATATTGTCTTGACTCTTGAGATGGGGAAGGCGGCTGGCGGAAGGCGGGTGGCACTAGTAGAGTTTAGGACGTTGTGGCAACACGAGTTACTTGTACACAAAACATTCAGTTTTAAAATGTTCCCGTTTGAAATGTTCAGAACGCAGTCTTGTGGCATATTATTACTGTAGCATCACCATATTATTATCACCAAGCAGGCAATTTGGCAAAATCCTTCGCATTTGTATCGTTAGGGCAAATCTGGCTTGAGTGTTTAAATTACAAGCATAATTATGATAATTAGTAAGGGTTCAAAATCGTTATTGCCGGCAGACCAGCGTGTCATATAAGCGACAGAGTCCCTTTGCCTTACTTGGTGGCAGGGATTCTATAAGGATAATAATAATAAGAATATTAAATCATTAATATATTTCTGGTATCAATATACTGCCACCCTCTTAATATTACTTATCGGTGATCCTGTGGTATTTCTGATGTCTCTAGGTATGGACGACGGTGTCCGTTCACCATCATTGCTTGTCGAGCATGAGTGGTGGCAGGCAGGCAGGCTTCACGAAAAGCTAATAATTCCATTAATAATATTTAGGACTTAATAATAAAAAAAATTTTTTCGTGAAGACAACTTCTGTCGTGTATTCGGACACCCTGGTCTGTCGGCATGGGATCGTAGTCAGTATTCATGGGCGCCTCTTTACAGCCAGATTATTTTTTGTTTAATTTATTGAATATGGAAAAAATATATTTACTCGTACTTATTAACTTAAACCTATCGTTAGAAGTTATGGTACCATCTAACACCGGAGTTGTTTTGACAATGCCTCTTTCGTATTTTTTTTATTAGCAGACTTAAGTGACGTTTACATATTTTGATTTCAATTAAAATATCCCATGAAATCAGCTCCCTTATTCGAGTTCGTTTGAAAAATGTTTAAACCCTTATATTCTAAGGTTAAACGCCTATTTTATTTTATTTTATTGTTTTTCCTTGCATGAGATGAATGCCAATCCCTTTCATAGAGCCTGATATTTTTTAAAGAAATCTGATGGTCAAAAGGTTGTCAAATTGTTGAAGCGATGCATGGCGAGGTTCGACTTTCGAAAATGTCTTTATAAAAAAATAACTTAGAAATAGAATAAACTTTATTTACTTTCACAAGATAAATGATTTCGGCAATGTTTAAATTGTTCGTAGATAGATGAAACATTCGTTCGTAGATAGAGGAAACTAAGAATATCATTAAATGTGAACTGTTTAAATGTTGTTAAAAGTTTCACGAGCGGTAATGAATTCGTTATAATAAAATTACATGAAAATATTATTCATGTTAATTACTTTAGCTACCACATTGTTTCCTGTAGGTATAAATATTGCTTTTCAATGTACTCGTAATATGGTGTTATAGTTAAGACCACGGTATCGTTTATCTCATTAGGCATTTTTAGTTGAGCTTAGTATCTTGAAAATGATGTCAAGAGCGTGAGAAGCTAAGAAGTGTGTTCGTCAGAGGCCCAACGGCCGCATCGGCCGCATCGTGTGGCCGTGCGGCGTGCGGCCTGCGGCGTGCGGCCCTTCGTGGTGACCCACTTCCTGACTCCCGCAGAGTCCATCAATCTGTTTGTGCTCGTTCGTCCCCGCACACAACACTGGCTTTGTTTGGTTGTGTTCTCGTATTAATACAATGAGCAATTAGTTAAACACGTTTTGTAGCAGCTTACGAGTTTCTAAATGCATACACACTTGTATGCCATAACATAGGGATAGATTGACCAGTTAGTGTTGAGTTATATGAAATAGATCGGCTAAATCACTATTAAACTGCGATGTTAATTTCCATGCAGAATACTTTGAGCCTAACATAACTTATTAGTGTAGCAGAAAACTTAGGTTTATGGCGCCCACCCCTTCGAAAGAACGTTCTCTATCGGTCGTGCTCGTGCGGCGTGCGCTATTTGCATTATTGAGTCGCGCTCAAGCTTCGGTCCTGGATTTTCCGGAAAAACCTAGACGTTGAAGTAACAGAGGCTAGGCCTGCGGGGCGCGGGCGCGGGCGGGGCGCCGCCGGTCCGGGATCGATACCGCGGCGCCGGCTACACGGTACACAGTACACACACGCACACACGGACAGCCCCTGCCCTCCGACATGCTGTCTATCATTGCTAGTTAAAAATTCACACACCGATTTTTGATGGATGTAATTTGATTTGCCTACCATTTTTTATTCCATGAAAGGGCAGTTTAATCCTTTTATGAGGGATATTTTAACCAGACTTATTAAGTTAGTAAATTGTTAAGAGTTGCTGGTATTAATTTTTTTGAGCCTATTAATTTAACTTTACAATAACAACTGATTTTAATGATACGAGTTGCGGTGAATGAATAATGTGAGTATCACATTAGTCATTCATTACAAATTGATCATGCACTTTGATATTAGTAAAAGTCGTTGAAGTTGGATCTCGCTCCTAGTTTTGGTACTTTTACTTTAGTCTTCACTCTTCAATACTTTAGTTTTCTAATTAAGTAACGTTAGACTTGCAACGACGCGACGCTTGTATAATTTAGCTTCGTCTTATCTTATCTGTAGATTCCATGCTGATGAGTTTCGATATGAAAATCTGTTTGTTTCAGTACATAGTAAGAATTAGTTCGATCACGCCTAAGAACTAATATTGTAACGTGCACGCGTGCATTTAAATTAATTTTCACTTCTGTCCCAGAATAACGATTATGCATAAATAGTAAATTCACACGAATTATGTGAAAATGTGAAAAACGCGGTCGTTAATCAACTACACGCGATACTACTATGTATCTACTGAGTATTACC
Organism: Ochlodes sylvanus; assembly: GCA_905404295.2. Classification (NCBI taxonomy): domain Eukaryota; kingdom Metazoa; phylum Arthropoda; class Insecta; order Lepidoptera; family Hesperiidae; genus Ochlodes; species Ochlodes sylvanus. The sequence continues at coordinate 176,043 of FR990132.1, forward strand.
ACAGATTAAGTAATAGTACTCCGGTATTAGGTACTAACATAATCAATTGTGGCTAAATCGGTGCACCCAATAATATCGTGTGTAGCTTTTTTTAAACATTATAAATGACATAATTATTTAGTCCATGCGTAGTATAAATTATAAGTAGAATCAATTATGGATTAGATCGGCGTGGTGCAGGTGGGTGGTGATGTCACGGCGGTGGCTGTCGCTCACGGCGGTATTTTTAGCGGCCCGCTGCCATCACGCTCGTCACCGCTGCACGCTACAAATGTACGACGATAAATGATAAATGCATTGTTTGCACTCGGTGCCCCCGCCGCGCACAACATACCGTTGCGGTCCTAGGACCTTACCTAGTGGAGGGGTGCGCGGGGGGCATCCCCGTACTCACCCCCTTGATCTTCCTCATGTCGGACGTGAACGTTCTTAAACATATTTTTTTGTCAATAGCCGACAAACAGGAGATCGATGCGACTTGGCGGGAGTGGCGGGCCGTCAGGTGGTAAGCGGTGACCGCGGCCCACGGACATCCGTTACACCAAATAACTCATATTGTAACTTAAGTAAACCTAAATACTTATGACATGGATGAGCGATGGCCAATGTTTTTACATTGGAAAGTTTCGAAGTAACGTAATACGTGAACTCCGCGACTTGTATAAACTAAAAAGTGACGTGTCTCTTCGGCAGCCACGGCAGGTGCACTAGCGCGCTAGCGCATTGCTAGGTGCGCTAGTGATCATAGCTTGATATGCTATCGTTGTGATAAGCACAGTGCTCACACTATAGTCGCTATCACTCTGTTTAATCTTTTTTATTCAATTGGATGGGTCTCTCTAGAGAATCTCTACACAAAAATAATCTTACAAGTAGGTAATAACTCGACTTCAAAATAATGCCCCAGTTTTTCTCATTTACGAGTATCTTCTATGTACAGACAGCGACCAGTTACAGATTTATTGTTAGTATAGAATAAATCTGGAAAGCATGTATATTTTGCTTCTACAAATTTCGAGGGGTGATTTGTCATGCAGGATGTGGTACAGGAAGTGTTGAAGAATGAGAATTATATTCAATGTCGTTTACTCGTTCAGGCATCCCTGCTAGATCTCTGCACGTCATTTATGTCCTACTCCTACCGCCAGCAACTTTTCGAATGTTTGTGCTTCATTCCGCGGACGATCGATTGTAGAACGGCGCGGCGGCACTGTGGCCATGTGGCTGGACTGGCAGGGGCAGCGTGGCGTGTCTGCCGGGAGCCGCCCGCGCCGTGACTCACCCGGGCCACGGGCCACCCGGGGACCGCACGGGAGACATACGATAAACTGATTTGTATCGATAAACGCAATGCGTACGTACTGCCAGCCTCTGTGCCGCCGGCAGCTCGCTAGTATTGATCGATAATCATATTAGTTTCGTATTCGAGTGTGTTGTGAGACTTGTGAGCACAGATACTCTTGAGGTTGTGACCATCTACTAGCCTAAGTACGTACAAGCCTGCTAGGGAACCGCGTCATAGGAAATAATTAAACTGCATCTTCATTATCTTTTAGTTAAATTATATTGTATAGGTCTACCTTCCTGTTTATAAACTTGAATTTTAATATGTCTTTCTATTGAAAAACACTCGACGTATACATAATCGTACGTGCTCCGCAAGGAACGTGTTATAGGACTTTCCTTCACGTTTAAACACTTTTGAGTACTGTACATGTACTACATGTAATGTACAGTACATTAGAGTATTGTACATGTACTCACGGTACGAGAGGTTGCAACTTGCAAGAGCCTTTGATTATAATTTATAAACACGTCATCAAAGCGTGGAGCTAATATTATGCACATCTGGTAAGTGCGCACCTTCTCTCCAGACGAATATGAAAGTTGCCTCGAGTGCGTTTCATTGATAGTGTTCCAAGCGAGTTCGAAACTGAATTGCATAAATCATGTACGGATGATCGATGACAAACAGCCCGGCCGCCGGCGCGAGCCGCGAGTCGAGCTCATCATCAGCGGCGGCGCGGGCGTCAGCGGCCGTGAACTTGACGAGTGCTGTCATGTCATGTTCACGTGGTCATTTTAAATTCAAGGTTCGGCATCGGAGCCCAAGTTAGATGAGTCACCTCTTACGCCGCGTCGTACGCCGCTCGTTATGGACAGCTAGTTACAAGTGCCTACCTAAATATACGTAGGTATAGCTGTATAGTTAGTTAGCCAATTATGGTACCTAATAGGTTTACTCTAATGCACCATGATAAATCATTTTCGGTCGGCAACACGTAGGTGATGCTTTTGATGTAAAAGACATCCATGAGCATTTACCGTCAGATGGCTCGGTTGCTCGTTTATCGACTAGTATAGTTTATCGAAGTATGTGTTTTGGTGTGTTTGCCCATAATAATCTAGATAAATATGTGTAAAATAAGTCAATGATCAATCTACAAATTAGGTACCTTTGTACATTAGTTTATCAAGTCGGTTTTCGTAATTTTCAGGTTTCATAAACCCTTAAAAATCGGAACATGCCGTGCAAATCGGGATACCTGGTGTCACTACTAATAGGGGACCGTGTCGCTAAGGACAACATTTACCTAACAACAAAAAAATACGAACTGAATATACGCAACCACCTCCTTTTTGATTTACGTACTTAGATCATTTAATAAGTTTTGAGATAAGGATGATTTATTTTACATCTTTTCGAAAGACTGTTCATTCTCTAGCCTAGCTCTAGCTTTTCAAACTTCCATTAGTGTATACTAACTTTGAAAACAATTTCCTAATATTTATCCAGAGTTCCGTTATCACTACTTTGAACTTACGGAGGCAGCCACGAGGTTTTCAGCGCTCTAAAAAATCATTTAATTTTTTGTTTCACGATAGTGAATAAAAAGAAATGACAGTGACGTGACGGGGCGTTATCTTAATACGACATGATTCCCCGAAGCTTGGTTGAGTCTTCTCTCCCGCACGGCTTGGCAAGCTTTTGGCAATACAACGGCCGAATACCATTCAGAGTTATCTGACCTTTCATTTTCCACCTTTAGTGTCGACAAAGTAAATGTCGGTAGCGCGAACAAACCAGCCAACATTTTTTTCCCAACATTGCGAAATCGTTGTCTAGATACATACTTAAATGATTCACCTTGATGATTTTCTAGAATTCTAGATGTTCATGTTGAAATATCCATATTTCGTCGTCACTAGTAACTATTTCTGAATCTTGATGTCCGGTTTTCAAACTGCAGATACGGCATCTATGCCACAGCATAAAAATATATCGAAGTTCAAATGAGGGATCCAAAGACAACAATTTGGATTATTGTCAGGCATTAACTTATCTTATGTAAAAAAAAAACAAAGTCTCCTCAACATGCTCCGATATAAGAAGACCCACAAATTGCGTAATTTGTGGGTCTTCTTATTTCAGTACTCTACAATTCTGTGTCTATAATAAAAATCTTTCACAAGATTTAAATGAAAGCCATAGCAACAGGGTCAAGCTTAATAAAGGCGAATAAAAATACAAATTTAATTTTGATGTACAAAAACTCATCGTAGACCTCTTGGTGGTGGTGCGGCCCCGGCGGCGGCGCCTCGGCTGCAGCGTCGTTCCCTACCGTAATACCGATACTAAATATTCGGTAAACCGTGTTCATACATTAATGAAACAGGTCAGTCGCGGGTCTCCGCCAGGCCGCGGCGCGTGTCGTAGCTAGTGACCTGTGACCCCGCCGCCGCTCTACCGTCCGATGCGACTAGGTATTTGATGTTTCATCGCTTCCTATGGTTCGTCTGGTACTTACCACTTTAATGCTTCCTAATCAATCGCATACTTCTATTAACCATTTTCGCCTTAATTTACTGATATCATTATGTATTCTGTGCTCTTGGTCTACCGAAGCATATTAAAACAACGGAGGTAAAGGGACGTGGGCTGTCACCGGCGCATGTGGAGTGTGAAGTATGGTGGTGGATTGATGGTGCAGCATGGCAGGATTGGTAGGTGCGCGGTGGCGGCGTACGGGGGCGCATGCGCGGCGCGGGGGGAGGGCGCTGCGCTCTGCGGCCGCCAGTATCGACGCGATAGTCGGGCGCGGCGCGCGCTCAGTCCGCCGCTAACACGCTCATATTACGTAAAAATACGTAGCGATGGCGGACTCCGGGCCCTCCCTCTGCAGCGTCCTCGACCCGCGTAAGTTCCGGCCCCGGCTTCGCTTCGCCCGCTTGTCTCTTCCCTGTCGCGACTAACCCCGCTAACGCGCCGCCTTCTATTGCAGATGCTTGGTTCGACCCGCAGAGGCTGCACCCCGAAGGTGAGTGAAGGCGGGCGGCGCGCAGAAATACGCTTAGGTCGGCTCGCCAGCCGGGCCGCGCGGCTGCTCGCGCCGACCCGGTCGCCGCCGTGTTGTGAGCTCAGTGTTAACAGTTACACCACTACCACTAGTGGCATTCCTTAAGCGAGCGATCGATCGTGGTGAGTTCTGGCGTGGTGGGCCCTCTCGGCCCGCGCCCGCCGCGCCCTCTGCGCCCCCACACCGCCCGGAGCCGCTCGCGACACCCTCGCGGTACTTCACGTCACTTCGACTCGGCCATCGTATTTGTGTCACTAGAATCAAACCGTGCTCGTTTAGTTTTTGTCATCGTGACCTACAGTACATAGTCGCAGCGAGATAAGGTCGCGTCTCGCGCGACTCGTCTCGGTGCCCTGATGTTTGTATGCTCACAGGTAATTGCCTCCGAACTCTCGGTGTTTCGACTAGACAACTACACATGTATCATTACTATTATTTCTTTTTTTGTAATCATTGCACTAGCGATAATGCTCTAAAATTGCTTTTGTGTAGACCTTCATTATTATTTACTAACGAGTTGAGCTTTATGGCACCCACTGATAGTTCAAGTTTAGCACACAGTAACGACCTCGTATGTAGATAAGTACCTACAAACAGAACTCCGGTTAATGAACAATCAGTATAACGAGCGATTGTCCGTGCCCGCCGACCGACCAGCGACCAGCGGCCGCGTGCAGACATTCCCTGCCAAGATGAAATTAGCATCAACACAGACGACGTTGAGGACTGTCAGTGTAACATCGCGTGTATGGCTCTAAACCGTCCTCTTGTCTATTGTTTTATTGCGGGAATTGATTCGGCGGCGGCCGGCGGCTGAACCGCAGCCAAAACGTCGTCAACGACTCCTATAAATTCCATTTTCCGTCTCCCTCTAGCCCATATACTGCATTTGCATGTCTTTACACATCGAGCCATCTATTTACAACGTCTTATTGTTTATGTTAATTTAACTAATCTCGTTTCATTCTTGTTAAGTTGGATACATTTGGGTATATTTCCATTATTGACTTGTTGTCGTCCTGTCCTAGTATTAAGGCCGCAGATCTTTTCGTGTTGACTAGCAGTAAGTGTTCTTCGTTTATCACTCTTATCGTCTTATCTTCAATTTTGTTTGGAGACAAGCCAGGGAAACTAGATTGTGATATTTCAGGTGTTACTTTCCTACCAGTGCTATTACAAAATCGCGAGTTCGGGAGCTCGGGGTCCTTGTGACTCGGCAACTCTAAACGAGTCTAATTTGATTAGTGGCGAGTGTTGATGCGAGCGCAGCTCTTTTGTTTCCACGTGACTCGCCGAGTGGCGGAAGGCCGAATGCATTGTTCCGATTCGTACTTACGGAAGAAACCCAATATCTTCGAAGGCGAACGGTAGACAACTGTGACTCGACTTCCGTACCAATTACTCGAGATCTGTCCTCGATTGTTATAGTAAACATGGTTTCACAATCATTAATAGCAGTGTTAAATTATGTGGTTAATAAACATTTTAAGATGAGTTTTTACTACTTACATATGTTTTGAACGAATTCTAAATTCACCATTTGCTCATTAATTACCAATAGCTACTAAGCAACAAATAAAGAATACAAGGCAAAAATCGGTGGGTCTGGCAGAAGCTGATAATTTTGCATATTACAAAGCCGTGCACTAATTAAGGGATAATGTTATAAATAAAAATGGACATTTCCACATTGTTGTTAATGGTAAATCCCACCGGGAACGTAGCCAGTAGTACAATAAAATTCCCGGGATGACAACACACTTAGAATTGAAGTATGTTCCACTGCCCTACGTCATCAATGAGGTCACCTTTATGTTTACTATGTAGATTCAATCAGTTGCGGACGCTCGCGTGTACATTTGTAATTTTGCGCTCCTAGTCATGTAACCTTCGAACTTGTGACTTGTGATTGTGAGTCACCGGCTAGCGCCTACCGGGCCGACCGGGGGCGACCGGGGCCGGCCCGCCGACCGGACTGTCTCTTATACATTTATCGTATACAAAAATCTTATACTATGGTCACTGTTTAGTAAAATTGTTGATTTTACTGTTGTCGACCGGCGGCGCTCTGATTTAAAATAAATGTCCATACATATAGGTATGAGGTAGTTTATTAACGTCGTGTCACTCGTCAAATATTTGGCTTTTTAATCATTATTGTTTGCAATCAAAGTCCAATTGCCAGTGGTATTGTGTTGTCAATATAAAATATCTAACTTCGGGGAAGGAAATGACTGTAATTTATCCGGAACAAAATTAATAGTGTTTCAATGTTTAAAAAAATGAGGTTTGCCCACCCGCCATATTGTTGCCATACATAAAAACATAGAAAAAATTTATTTAAATAATTTTCTCTGCAGAGAACAGCTCATTTTTTTTATATATTTTTTTGTGAATCAATGTATTTTTCTCTTTTTATGGTGGACTCTACACAGGCTCTACACATACATACGCTCAAAATAAAACACTAGTGAAATAATTTTATTTTCTTATAGTTTAGCAACTACTCAGTAGGCAGGTAGAAATTGTCGTCCCTCATCTCTAATACATATTTGACACTTTTCATAAAAGACTTTAATGTCTATTAATTCCACGGCTGTATTCCGTGATTAATTCACTTGAGTTGTTTCAGGTGCAAGTTGCAACGGAACGAATTTGACTTCTTAAATCGTCTTTGTTATTTATTTTACATAGCTGCACTGCCTGCTCCTTTGATCTTCCATATCGTTTAATCCTATTCATAATAATATAAATGCGAAAGTTTGTGTGGATGTATGAATGTTTGTTACTCTTTCACGCAAAAACTACCGAACGGATTTTGCTGAAACTTTACAACTATTTAGCTTACACATCAGAAATATGTGAATTATCCAAAATATATAACTAAATCTTTGCAAACCGAAGGAATAAGTTTTCCGAAGCGAAGCGAGGGCGGGTCGCTAGTACATATTTACATAATTGCAAAATAACACCAGGTTATCTTGAAACTATTCCTAACCTTAGGCTACACCTTAAAAATATGCCTCTAACTCGTAAAGCTAGAATTTGCTACCTAAATTGAAAAACGGTGCACAGTGGGTGTAAGTACATAGAAGATATCGGATACCTTGTTCACTTTTGGAGAAGTTGATAGCAAATAACACGCTCTACCGACGTATGTACAATAGTATGATACAAGTGATGCAACGTAGCATGCAGCAGCTTCTTATTATAGTTTAGTTACAACTTACCAGGGATATAACTTTTGTAAAGGATTGAATTTAGTTTTCTGATAGTGCGATAATGTGAACTTTTGGTCGTTATTTCGTACTCATTCTCAGCGGTGAATTGATCGGTCGTCCTAATAGTTTTAATAATCGATTGTAGCTTTTAACCCCCGATACAAGGTGAAGTTGAAAGACAAGGAGAGTTACATTTTATTGTGTGTATTCGAGTGTCCGTGAAGGCATCGCGGCTCATAAACTGTTGACCCAATTTTAATTTCGAATTTTTTAAGTTGTTTTGTTGGTACTTTGCATAGCTATGTATGATTGAAGAATAATTGAATTGAATTTAATTGAATTCAGTGTTTTGTCACGTCAACGATATTACCTATAACAATATATTGCAACACTTTGCTACAACGTTGTAGCATTGTATTATGAATCAGTGAACAGTTGGGTATCCAACTCCTTAAAAACTATCAGCAGAAACGTCTTGTCTGAGTTCATTGAAATGGTCTCAATAGGTTATAGATAGATAAGAGTCGGAGTACCTATTCTTTTTTATTTATACTCTGTATCAATCCTGATCAATACTTATTCGTAAATTATATATAACGAATATAATAAGTAAACTTGTATAACAAGTGGTTACACATCTGGGCTAATTTGTAAATGACTTTGCGAGCCGTGGCCTGTGTGGTCTGTGGGCCCGGCGCGGCGGAGCGGGCGGCTAGATGAACCGCTTCCCGTGTCCCGCCGCGGCCCGCGATACATTATCCCTGACTGGCATATATCTAAATCCTGTTGTTTACATCTAATCTTATGGAATTGATAAATTACCTACTAGGCGTGCCCACCACATGTTACCTGTGTCTTGGTGTACTTATTTTAATTTCCGTACTTGGCAATCGAAAATGAAATACACATTTAAAATATGAGTAACGTAAAATAAGTATGTAATAACGAAAAATAAATAATTATGGCTATAATCATCTCATATTACAATTGAAATCGAATCATCCAATAAAACCAATGTTTGTGAATTTCAATGCAATAACATGTGTTATTATTTTTGTAGATTGTTAGGCTTTAAAAAATACCTATTAGACATAACATACCGTGAGCATAACAATGTACTTACTTACATAATATTATATTTTAACAATTTATATGGGCGATATGAATCCATAGTACAACCGTGTCCATTACTACAACATTGCGAATATAACATAAATATGGTCCCCACATGGGCGCCATCCTATTAATTACGAAGACAAAATCGAATTTCATAACTTGCATCAGTCTCTTTCGTGTTTAATAATGTACCATATAAGTACCTACGAATTGGATGATTGATATCGTTGCAGTGTCGTGTTTTGTTTATTTCTGTAATTGATCCAAACAAAGTTTCTTTGGATTTTGAAAAAGAGGAAGTGAGATGTAGTATGTAGTTGAATTCTCGATAAGGAAGTGGCGACCACCAGGTCCAACATTGACCAGCGCGGATACACCAGGAGGCCTACTGCGAAAAACAAAAGTCGACGTTTCGGACGACGCCGACGGATCGTACTTTTTCCTACCAGTCATGGTCGCCAAATTATGTTTCGTGTGAACATATGGCATTTTTTAAAGAAAACTCAATGCGATTTTCATATATAAATTTATTTTAATAGGAAAAGAAACATGTAACAGTAAGAAAAAGTACGATCCGTCGTCCAAATGCCAACTTTTATTTTTCGTTGTAGGCCTCCTGACGTCGCGACGCGGCGCGCGGCGCCGTCCGATATTTTTACCGCGGCGATAGCGCTCGCCTTTCTCAATTTGTATTTCATTTGTCACTATTTGCATTCTACTTCCCCGTCTCGAAGCCGTATTTGTGTGATCCAGCGGAACGAATGTATTGTTGTATTTAGTTGTAATCTGTCATACAAAACGTCGCTCTGAATGATGTTATCATTGAATTTATGGATCGCTTCCAAAACTTTGTATAATTGGCGCTGTTATCTGCCCTGTTTCTTTGTTCAATCGTTGGGTTATCGTTTCCTTTCTACCTTATACCAAAAATATCATTAAGTCCCTCGTAAAAATGCATTGGTATAAAGGAAATTATGAATCCGCGTCTAAAATGAAATTTTCAATAAGTATTACAATAAGAAGTTTAATTGAATGTTGATGCGGCATAATATTTTTTGGCACAGAAGTTGGAGGTAACATTCCCGGTGATATTAGTGAATCGTTTGCCGACGCTCGTAGTACACTCGTACTGGCACACGCAGACGTGTTGCTACGTACCGCGTACCGGCCATTGCCGAGATACTGCGGGCCTTGCTATTGTCCAGCAACACCACACGGAGAGTTCACGGCTGGTTCACCGTGCAACTGTTACAACGAGAGAGGTTCCATTTACATTTTTCATGTACGTGGCTGATCTATAAAATCATTTTCGAGATTTTTTTAATGCTGTGTGTTCTGATCTAGCCAATTTCTAGATATTTTGAATTTCAAATATGTTTACAAAACGAACCTTAAATTTAAATGGAAAATGACCACTCGATCGGCCCTTCTGCCTTATTACTCTGTCGTGTGTATAATAAAAACTATTTCAATTATTTTCCTATAAATACAAATGATAACAATAATATGTCAATAGTGCAGTATGACAGGAACAGGATCATAATTATCGCACTCCATCCCTTCGTTTCGTGTAGTCCGAACAACAACACGGTGGGTGTTATGTTTTCAGTAGTGTTGGAACCTGTTTTGTTATTTACATGATCGACGCCCGACGGGGCCGCGAGAGCGGTCCGGACTTCGCTCGCGCTAAATACATCGCGGTGTCCTAGGTCAGTGCCGATCTACTGACCTCATTACCGGGGCAGTCAGCTGATAAGGGACACGGTTGAATATCATTAAAGGACACGTACCTAAATCACATCTGACGTGTATTGTTGAAGAGATCCAAACGTTACAAGTACATCCAGGTCCCGTGCTAGTCATCTTCGTAGTGAGATCAGGGTGGGGTCGCAGTAAATCACCATTCCATTCCGAGACGATCCGGTGGGCGGTGGTCGGATGAACCACGAGCAAAGTGACCGCGCCGGATTGATGGGACGCCGCCAGCCGTGAGCCGCGCGCCGCAGGCCAGCTTCTAAAATAACATATAGTGTAGCTAACATCGATTGTGGTAATGAATCGTTGTTGATCCAGAAACCGCAGTTTAAAAATATCAAGGGCCCATAGTTATCATGTTGTTCGTCTACTATTCATGACGCCTGACGTCGCCGGCGGGTCGGACTGTGCTGCACGCGCGGCTAGATCGATATCTCGGCAGCTACAACTGCATATACGATGAATTGATGTCACGGACGATCGATGCCCATCGAGGATATGTTGTCCCATGCCGTCGTATCGAATCTGTTGCTCGGGAACGGTTAGTCATTCTAATCATTCGGCCCTCTTGGGTTGATTTTGCGTAACTCTATCCACTCTACATTCGTATTTCATACACTTTCATCGAATTCAGTAAATACTATGTAGTATAGCTACATTTTTTTGGATTCCAGTTCACAGATTCAGGTCGCTCTGGCTAAATCCAAGTTGGAAATAAAATGTGGTGTTTGTTAAGTTAAAGTTTAAAATGTTTAACCTATGCAAGATTAAGAAATGACACTGCATGGTTTTACTACAGGATTAGCAGTGATTGTGAACTGCGAGCTTGCGGAATAACTACCATGTGTATGTGTACATGTATGTCTTGTAACCTTTGTTGTTCACGCAAGCCAAGTCCATCAATCAAATGTTGTTTATGCCGGCAACAGCAGACTGAGAGGTCATGGCTGCAACCCTGCAGTTTGTTTGTTGGTATCACGTATTTTGTGAATGGTGGAATTAAGAAAGTTACCCGCTCTGCGCTCAAAATTCGGTCGTAATTCATTCTATCAACGGGTTACTAACATTGACTCTATGAACGATGACCCTATGACACATTTCAAACGTATGGCAGTGTAAATAGAGAAACTTATGTATATTAAACTCAAACTCAAAACTCAAATCATTTATTTCATGTAGGTATGATACATACACTTACTTACTTTGTAGTACATGTAGGTATGATACATACACTTACTTAGTTTGAGTTTGAGTTTGAGCTTATGTATATTTTTATGTGTAATGTTTTATTTTGGCTACAACCCATTAATGGCCCACTACTGAGCACGGGTCTCTCCTCGTACTTGAGGAGGCCTAGAGCATACTCCACCACGCTGCTCCAGTGCGGATTGGTGGAGGGGTTAGTGGCCAACCCAAGTGTCGGAAATTTTAAGCCGCCCGAAGGTATCCGACATGGCTTAACGACTGCTACCAAATGATAACAACCGGGACCGACGGCTTTACGTGCCCTCCGAAGCACGGAAGCGCTCAAGAAATTTTTGCCACTAGCGGTCACCCATCCAACTACCGACCGCGCCCGCTGTTGCTTAACTTTGTCGATCACTTGAGATCGACGCAAGCCGCCGGGCTATGAGCGCTTCCCTTTGTGTTTTATTTACTCATTTAAATGTATTGCATTATTTTTAAAAAATATTAGCATTCTACACTCCTTCTCTATATAAATTATACCTAAGTGTGCCAAGGCCGAGCCCCGAGCCTGCGGGTGCAGTGTATTATGTATGTACGAGTAGTTAAGATCAATTTTGATATTTCCTAGTCGTTACTTAATCGTATCTACATACAATAACAATTTCCAATGCTTTGCAACTATGTAATTTGCATTAGGTGAGTGTACGTGGCGTAATGCCAGCTGTCGTTAATTTGCTGACCGTCCGAGAAGTTTAGTACTCTCAGAGTCGGGCCACATCGGTGACCGCGGATCCGGCCGTTGTTATTCTTTACTGAACATAGTTCAACAATTTCTGGTTGATGGTGCACTTATTTTTTATATTCTCAATAACAACAACTCATAGGGATGTGAAAAACCAAATCCGTTTTAATGTCAATTTGTTGTTGAAAGTTAATCTCACACTTGTCTACACATATTTTGTGCTTCAGCCCCTGAAGAATTCTCTAAAATATGCCTCCTTAAGTTAATGTGCTTCTGACGAGACTTACGAGAGCCATAATACCTACATATATTTAAATTGACTACCATAGACAACATTTGTGTAGAGTGAATTAAATTGACTTTACATGTTCCCGATGTGTTCAGACACTTTCCATTTTATTTGGCTTGCAACTGTTACGTTTGCTCCGCGGAAATCCAACTTTCAATTTTAGAAAACAAAAACTTGTTCCTTACTGCGGGGAACAACATGTATAATATTTTTCGGTTTCATTGTATTATTTGTATTGTAGTATATTAAATATTGAGAATTGGTCTATGGTAGAGCTTAATCGCTCATTAATTAAATATATCGGTTGTTCTTTAATGTCATTCTTATTGGCTTCAACCCATTAATGGCCATTAACTACTGCTGTTCACGGGTCTCTCCTCATATCTGAGGAAGCCTAGAGCATACTCCACCACGCTGCTCCAATGCGGATTAATGGAGTCATTCTTATTAAATGTACATTTTAAATTGGATATAAAATTTCAATTGCCTAATGTTTTTATAGCATGAAACCGGCAACATACAAAGTTTTGTGTAAAGTAAGATTTTCAAGAGCGTAATTCGAAATAGTTACTCAAGGGTTGTTGACCAGTGGGGAAAGTCTGTGTTTCATGTCTGACTCACTTTAAGTATTTTGGGTTGAACAGATTTGGTCCGGCTCAAGTAAGTACACCTGTACTTATACTTTTAAGTGGTTCGCCAATTACAATATTACAGCTGTTTTGTTGAATCTCGTCCGAGTCTTCGTCGTGAGTATCTGTAATGGAACTCGTAAAGATAAGTAACCTGAGCGATTAAGACCCAAGAACGTCAGCGTGACTTTCAATAATAGATACTGTTCTAGACGTTAGCAGTGCTCTGCTCGATAACTCATTTATCGGTCGGTCTCGGTACAATTGAACTGCTTGTTTAATAATATTTTTTACGGTTCTTCCAAATGTTTTTATAACATAAACTCAAATTAAAACTATCTCGTGGCTTGACAGGTTTTGGTGTAGCGATTCCTTTATTTTCTTTACAAATTAAAATTTGTCTTTGCGTTTGGGATCGACAAGCGTTGTGTATGAGGTCACCGGAATCGATAGGTGATGACTTGATGACTCGATGCGCGCGGGCGCTGGCGCACAGCGCGGACACTAGACAGGTCGCGGGTCGCGGCACTCGCGGCGCGGTGACAACACCGACAGCCGTCAGCGGCGCTCGGGTGACGTGTGTGTAGAAAGGCACCGGCGTGGCAGCGCCATGTGCGCGGGAGACCCTCGCCGCTCGGGCGCTCGCCCAGTTCGCCCACTCCGTCGCCATGGCGCGTCCGAAACAGTCGTCGCGCCACGCGGGCCAGTACGTGGAGCTTCCCCCTCGCGGACCAGGTATTTACACTCCTAACATTGCGGGCGTAGAGCTCGAGTTGGTGCGTTTCTTACCTGTGGCATACCTCGGGATCGGGTTTCGGTGTAGTGAAGTGCGTGCAACCGGACTAGTAAACGTGGAACGGAAGCCAGTAGAGCCTGCCAAGTGCTAACGTGGGCATAGGAAACGTGACATATTGTAACAACAAACCTTTCCTGAGTTCACCCTTTTATACAAATGCGTGTTATGTTACTATTATAATAATGGTATATAAACCCCAAGTGTTGATTGTAGGTTTTGGTTGTCTTTGTTATTTATCATTTCTTGATAATTGTTTTTGTCTGTCTCCAGAAGAATGTCTAAAGGATCAATAATTCGTCACCAGTATCGTTTTCATGAATGAAGATGATTGTGATATTAACTTTTTGTCCAGAGTTATAACAGTAAGCTTACAGTTAAGCTGTATGACCGCCACGACTGGGACGTGGAAACAGGTTGTCGGGTTACGTTCGCGTTACATACAAGCATTTTACTCGTTTCATCTTCATGGAAACGTATCACTCTCTCTTTCTGCGCATACTGCAAACAAGTCATGATGGTTAACTTTTTGGATTGTGACAAAAAATCATCCTCAGAATTACTTAAATGCTTACATATCATTATGAATATATGTAGATTTTTATATTCATAAGTTTTATTTGATTTTTATTTTCGTTTTTCTGTAGTGTATGTATGTGTAGGCAACGTTGCAGATAGTTAACATCTGCTCAGACCTATTTTGTAGTCAAATTTTTGTAAGATTTTCAAGTGCTGCCTCACAATTTTTACACCATCGTTTATTATTTCATCCAAACGCATTAAAATATTGTCAGTCATACACACGTAAAAAAGTATAATTATAAATTATAGTGAGGTTGTCGCGAGAAGGTATGTGGCAGGTTAGGGGTACGATCACTGGACCGTCCGTAGTGTTGTTCATTTAATTAAATAATAATGTTATCGCCGCATATTTTTATTTATCCAGGTGCTCTCTACTATAAGTATATTATGACGATATCGAAATGTCCCTGTTTTGTGCCTAAAGAGTTTTATTGGTCTGATATTACTGGTTCTCAAATTTCTCTTTAAAAATATTTATCAATAAATTTGAGTATTTTATTCATATTTATTTATGTATAATATTTAGCTATTATAATAAAGCTGATAACGGACATAATAGATTCCCTGGTAATTTTATATTTCATTGTTCATTTTAGACACAAACGCCAACGGGTTTTGTTCGGTTTGTGCACGTAGTGATTCCGTTACTCCCCGATTGTATTTTAATTGTGATTGTTGACTTCTGAATCTCGCATGAATTATAAAGTCGCATTGAAATATAAAGTAAAAGGTACACTTTTACTTTATATTTCAATTCAAGAAAAGTGTTTTCCCCTTCCAAATGGAATGATAGAACCTTCAGTTCATTTTAGCGACTAGACTAGACTACAGTAGAATCCACATCTACAGTAGAATCAGTATTTTGCATCTGTTCCCTTGTGTTACTTTTGTCTTGTTGTTTGAAATTTGTTAGCGTGACGTGTTTTTATAAGCATGTATGTATGAAGTAGTGATAATGTATAAGAGTGTCCGTGTGATCGCAGTGGAGTCGCTGATCTACTGGCGGTCGGCGGCGCGGTCGGGCGCGGCGCTGGGCGCGGGGCTGGCGCTGCTGGTGGCGCTGGCCTGCTGCTCCGTGGTGTCGGTGCTCGCGTACTCCTCGCTGCTGGCGCTCACCGCCGCCGTCGCCTTCCGCATATACAAGAACGTGCTGCAGGCGGTGCAAAAGACTAACGAGGGACATCCGTTCAAGTGAGTTTGCTCTTTATATTGCTATCAGTACGTTCTATTTTTCTCCTACAAAAATCGGTCACCTATTATCGGACGTGGGCGAGAAGCCTTATGTTGATTCAGTGTTGATAGACCAGTTTAAGCAAACGAGGCATCGATTACTTAAAAACGTGACTAGAGTAATTCGGTATCTAGGTACTGACTCGGCTTATCTTAATTTTACTTGACTACGAAAAAGGCAACTCGGTGCATTTGCAAGGTAGAGTTTGTCAAGTACCTGGCTTACATATTAATGCTCAGAAAATACTCAATAGTAAACCTAATAATACGAAATATAATTACGAATAATAATTACGAAATAATGT
Organism: Ochlodes sylvanus; assembly: GCA_905404295.2. Lineage (NCBI taxonomy): Eukaryota > Metazoa > Arthropoda > Insecta > Lepidoptera > Hesperiidae > Ochlodes > Ochlodes sylvanus. Next base: position 192,251 of record FR990132.1, read on the forward strand.
AGGAATAAACATACAAAAACTTAAAATGAATGAACATAACAAAAAGTGTAAAAGTGCAGTTGAATGATTAAATTTATATTTAGTGTCTACATAGAACACTATCGACACATAGTGGTATTAAGTTGAAGATTAATGTTCCTTGGCTGTCCGTTCCGAATGGAAGAGGTTGGTGCGAAGTGCGTTACATGATTATTTTGGCACAACCCTCAAGTGACCCTTGTTTTGGAATATTTCCTTAATCATTAATATTTCAAGTTCTACGGCGACCGCACCGATACCGCGTAGCTAAATAATAAATTGGATTCTTTAAGTATACATTTAAATCTTCAGCATTACATAATATAAAGTTTAATATGCCTTAATTGCTAGTAGGTAATTTAAACATGGCCACTTGAATCGTTTTAAGCCAGCTGTGTGGATACAGCGCGGTGTCGGGGCCCGCGGCGCCGGCGCTCGCTAGTGCAATAGTTTTTGTTCAGCGAACAGCACAAATCTTTCACTCGACTTCCAACTTTCCAAGTCCCCATGTAGGTCACCGAATTATGTTCACAGAACAATGAGCGTCGTCGAGTGCCGGGTGCTTGGTCGGGCTCTCTATTTCTAAATTACAGTTAGATACAAAAGTTGGATATTTTACCGTGACCGCCTGACCGCGGCGCGTTACTTTTGGCATTGAAATAATAATATAAAGATTTTTTAGTAGGTACACATTAAATAATACACTTACACAAATTCAAAAATGTAAGTAAAGTAATATTTTTTTGTGATGAATGGAATATCAAGTAGGTATCAAATAAATAGGGGGCAAATAATCAACATTATTTTACTTTTATTAATTGGGTTAGAAATTAAAATGAAGTCGATGATATGATATGCATGCGTGGAGGGTACCAGCCCTACTAGCTCGCCGTCGTACTGCCGTGCGCGGTGTAGTTCGTGTGTAGATAAACGAATTAAAATGAATCCAGTTAAACATTTAATCCCATCAACGATAAAGCAAAAAACATGAAGTCTGAGAGCTAACTGCGCAACTCGAACGTTACCGGTATCGTAGCACCTAGCATTGTCCATGTTCATGTAAAAATGACAATGTATAATAGTCACGCAGGTATCGACGCCCACGTAGCTGCCGTCATCGCGTTGCCTTTTTTGGAGTGTTTTGAACTTTTGTTTGTCTTGTGAAGAGTTATCGATGCTGTCAATACTTGGGTATTTTTAAGTTTCTGATTAGAGGAGAATGAAGAGATCTATTGTGAGAATACCATTTGCTGCGTTTATCTCATATGACATGTATGGTTTCCGCCAAGTTTTAACTGGTTTACGCGATAACTTGCTAATAGATAGCAATGACAGTGGCCGGCCGATCCTCGAGGTTGCGGTCAGTGTCAGCGGCGGCATTATTTGATATATTCTATATCGTTGTGACGTAATGTTTATTTAACCAAGACTGACTGCCACCGGCTTCTGTTATCGTTTCTATTGGTGCAACTTGCAACCTTTACAAAGTATGAAAACAATAAGAAAGTATGGGACCTAAAAGGTGTTGTACCAATAGTGCCGAAGCACACAACCATTGCGCGGTGCGCATTGCGCTTTTCCCACCATTGACAATGCCGACGTCAACTTCAGACTAGGTTGTGTTATCAATTACTCAATCCGCTGTATCTCCTGTCGACGTAATTCGACCACACATCTTCGTATCGACGAACTAGTGGGGCTTCCTGTTCGTGTGCGCAGACAATCTCTTTTACTTACCATTGTACCGTAGCTACCTCTAATACCCTGTCTCTACCAACTCTTGCTTTCGTGACATGTTATTACATCTCATGCTCTATCACGTCTCTATCTGCCGCTAGACCAAAGAGCGGGCTAAATTACACGGCGAAAATATCTGTTATTTTCAATGTAAGTACCTACTTAAAGGTAATATGGTAAACTCTTCTTAGATGTTGTACATTAATTTGTCATGTATCAGTACGGAGTATGTATGTATGTGGGAGTGACGGGCGCGCCGCGTGTTGCAGATGGCTGCTGGAACGGGACATCAGCGTGCCGGCGGAGCGCGCGCAGTCGCTGGCGGCCGCCGCCACCGCGCACCTCAACGCCGCCGTTAGCGAGCTGCGCAGGTACTGATCCGTGGGAGGGCGTGGGGGTTAAATCGTAATTTCAAGGCTGATTTTCAAAGGGTACAACAACCGAAAGTATTTCACCAGCTATCCCCGGACCTACCTGGTTACGTCCATGTCCGTCACGGGCGATTGACGCAAGCTCTTTCCGGTGAGCGCTGTCCGGACACAACCGTCGTCTATCTCCAACATTGTTGACAGCACTCCGCTCGCCTACTCCTGTAGACCCCATCTTACGGCGACAATTACCATCAGGCCGGCTGCTGGTGCGCTCACACACAGTAACAGAGAGCTTGCAACGAACTTACGGGATATGTAGTGCATTGTAGATGCGTTTCAATTAAATCAAATTCAAATAATAAAATCTAATAGACGACTTGCTGTACACTTTTCTAAAATTAAATATGCACGATATTTGAAGTGAAAGTTCTCAACGATTTGATAGTTAAATTTATGTATAAGAATTGCGTCGCTCCGTTTCACTTGTAACAAAGCGATGTGCATTAGCTGCTCCGTGTCGCGTGCGCGTGTAATGAAATAAACATTTGGTGTGTGTGTGTGTGTGTCAGGTTGTTCCTGGTGGAGGACCTGGTGGACTCGCTGAAGTTCGGCGTGCTGCTCTGGTGCCTCACGTACGTCGGAGCTTGCTTCAACGGGATCACGCTCATCATCCTCGGTCAGTGCGCTACATCCATCACCCGCTACTTATTGTGCTGACAGATTGAACGAGTTCTCGATGATTGGTGTATTTGTACCAATCTTACTATAACAATTGATATGTGTTGGCGGCATGCAGCAACACATAATGAACACCGATGCGGCAAAATAAAGGAAATACATCGGCATTTCTGTTGTTTGTGATCTGTGACTTTTACATTCATTATTGAGGTGCAAGGCCACCGGTCAGGTGGCGAAGTAGGTCGTCGTTAAGCCTTTTATTTCCTTGTAAATCGTGCGTAGTACGATGAGGAAGTTCGACAAGTAGTGTAGACTGTAGACTTAGTGGCCGGGATACACTAGTGGTCCCGCCATTGTAACGTGGTGAACGTTTATAGGTAGTTAAGTAGGTGTAGGTTATGATGGAGTGAGTGTTGATGGTGCGTGACCACGTGTTCCAGGGTGGATAGCGCTGTTCACGCTGCCCAAGGCGTACGAGATGAACAAGCCGCAGGTGGACGCCAACCTCGAGCTGGCGCGCGGCAAGATCAACGAGATCACCGCCAAGTTAGTATCACGCACACACACACACACACACGCACACACAAACACACGCAAACATACCCACGCGCACACCCACGCGCACACACACACACTGCATGCTGCTCCCGTATACCCACGAAGTAATACCCGCCAACGTCCACAACGTCCCGCCTCTCCTCACACCTGTCTAGAAATATCCGTCGGTGGACAGCTTGAAGAAATTCCTGTGGTAGTGTGTCAGTATTTTAAAGTTGCTGTTTAGTATTAGCATTTCTTACGACCCACCCAATTGCCACTGGCCAAGTTCAGATTAGCGGACTTCGGATCACACACCTTGGAGAACATTATGGAGAACTCTCAGGTGTGCAGGTTTCCTCACGATGTTTTCATTCACCGAGGCAAATGATAATTAAATTCGTGCACATAATTTTTGAAAACTAGAAGTGCGTGCGGGGTTTGAGCCAGCGCCCGCATGTCGGGAGTCCAACGTGGAATCACACGGCTATCAACTCACTTGGCTGTTCAGCTCAGTCGAGATTATATCAGCCGGGTCCACACCGGCCGACCTGTCCCCGGGCGCGCCGCGTCCTCCGTACGGCGCGTGGATGGTCCGGAGGGTCGCGTGCACCCGGCCAGCAGACAGCGCAGCGTCGCCAAAACTATTGGGACCTTGTGTCGTGCCTTCACCGTTGGTTAGCTATTTAAAACGGCTGAATAAATAATTTGGTTGGTCGTCCAATCTCAGTAATGTAATAATACATGGTGATGTGTTACCTAACGTAACGACTCGCAGTCGAGGAACGGTAATAGTATCATACAGTATTCCATCTTCATACAAACGGTCGGAACGCGAATCATACCTACACGCCTCGGAGTTTGGTATACACTTGGTACACAACAGCCGCAGCTACGCCGTAGGGACGATCAAACGTGGGAGTTTGTAATCAGGAAGCGTTCAATTTATCTACCTACTTACATTCACTACAACTAGAAAGGGGCAGCCCTAGTGCGCGGGGCTGTAGGCATTTATTTCAAGGGCAGGGCCGAGTCACAATCACAATACTGTATGATACTATTACCGTGGGCGAGGGATCGCCTGTAGCAACAGTGTTCAATGTGTGTGGTGCACGTTCCAGGGTGCGGGCGGCCGTGCCGCTCGGCAGGAAGACGGAGAGCGACAAGGACAAGTAGAGCGCGCGAGCGGGACGGACGGCGCGGCGGGCGGCGGGGCGGGGCGCGGGGGGGCGCCCGCTCCACTGTTTGTTATATTTATTATTATGTACTATTAAAATAAAGATACTACTTTATGTGTAAAGCTTTATGAGACGAGTCACGCGGAGATTATTGTATTTGCTTTTTGAAATTTTAAATTAAAATAACTGTCGAACCTACCGCCGCTGAGTTTCATTGGTAGCAGTCAGTGTTGAGTTGAGTCGTGCGGCGTGCGTCGTGCGGCGTGCGTCGTGCGTCGTGCGGCGTGCGGCGTGCGTCGTGCAGCGTGCGGCGCCTGGCATTGTAAACGTTCATTGTATTTGATTACAAGGAGGTCGTTATTTTTCGGAATTTGTTTTTTTATTTTATTTCCTCTAAACCACTAATTTTGTAGCAATAATGGTAGTTTGGACAAGTTAATGCAATTGCAGTAATGACTTATGAACAAATCAATGATAGACTTACGTCGACTAAAATCCATAATTACACATAGAATTAGAATCCATAGTTGACAACTCAATATGAACAGAGATCGTCCCAGCACGGGCACTGGGGTGGTTAGTCGGTTAGCAAACTGTGTTGGAACATAAGCTGGGCTAGCTGGCTAGTTCGTTAGTGGGTATGAGGACTGGGGCAGGGACTGTTAGTGATGGTTAGTCCCTGCAAGGACGAACTCTAGGCTCTACCACCTACCAGTATAACGTTGTTCATCTTTCTTACATTATTACTTGTAGACACGTTTATTTCATTTTATTCCTTTCTCTGAAGGAAGTGGCTTATAATCGTAAACACTGCTCATTAAAATATATCAGGCATGTAGTCAATACGGAAGTGAAAGTTTAAATAATACCTACTTTTTATGGTATTAAAGTAACAAACGAGCAATGTGTTTTATGCAATCCACATAAGTAACCAATTTTCGTTAAGAATCAGTAAACACAAATAACGTTCTGATAATGAAATGTCTTTAATAGCTACGTCCATTAGATTAGTAAAGTACGAATCATTACTAATATCTCAACATAGTAGGCATACATCGAAGTAATGGACGCCGTTAACGGGATTTAAGTTTAATGGGACCCCATGGTGCGGACCGGGGCATGCCCCACCCTGACCACCTGATTTCGGATCACTGCAGTGCTAAATGAATGGCAATAAGTTTTTTTTCACTTCATTTTTTTATAATTAATATTATAACATAATGCAGCACGACTATCTACTACGCAACCCAGGAGCGGATCTACCTTAGGGCTGTTTGGGCTTCACCCGGACCCCGGGAATACTAAAGGCCCCAGCTTCGATTAAAACAATAAACGATAAGAAATAAAAACTCGAAGCGCTTGTTAATATATAATTATATTAGTATCGATATTTTTGAAACACGTTAACCGTGCTTTCTTGATGGTTATTTGACAAAATGACTATTAGGTAGTTAAAAAATTAATAGCCCCTCTAGTAGTATTAGCCCAGGGTCCCACAATATCACGACTCGCCCATGGCGCAACCTTTGATTAATTAATGGCTGATTCCTAAAGAAGTTGTTTTGGAGATTTATTAAAATATTATTATTATACAGGGTGTTAGGGTTAAGACCAGAAACCTCGTAACCACGCTTTCGGACCGTGAAGTTAAGTCGTATGGCATACAAACTATATTTATTAATACATTAATTTGCCCACAATTTACAAATTTCATTTTAATTCAAAAATAAATGCAAATGAACTTATAACAGTATGCCACTGGAACCTCCACTACGCTAGTACTATAATTACTATAAACGCGCGCCGCGTACGCCGTTATTCATTACGAAAATGGCCATGTGTGCGTAGCGTCCGGCTACACTACTACATCCACGCGAGCGACCTAGCAATGGCGGCAATCGTTTACTACCAGTACCTACAGTTATAGTAAATTAATCATCTTTTTATTTTATGTAATTTTGTTTGGTTTCAAGATATAATACTATTTATGTAACGGCATTAGCTTATTAATAAAAGCTACCGATGTCATAAGAAAAGGAAAAAATACGACATCCATCCTAGATAGGTATCTAGGATGTGATATTATTGAGTATTGTACCTACAAGTACAACATACTAAAGGTAGGAATGGTTAGTATAGGTAAGTGATTCCTATTCAAACATTTGATGTTGTAATAGGTCCTTTGTTTTAGGACATTTTGTATTAATTTATTAAACGAAATATCTACTAAATTTACTTTTATAAAGCATCACATACCTAAGTAGTTACATAATAATAAAATTACTTACCGAGCAGGGTGCATTTAATGTGATTCAATCCACAGCACTTCAATTACACCAAACACACTTTACTAATAAAGAAAGTCGCCAGTATGCGGACCATGTCCGTAAACTCGATGGAACTAAACGTGGACATATTGATAAAATAACTAAATAACTAACTAAATTCACAGAATCACAATTCACATCCATATCCGACCTGCGAAACCAAGCGACTGGTTTGTCTTAGTTTTAGTTAGCGAAAATATTAATAAGTAGGTAAATAACACAGAGTCGGTCAATTTGAAAGACTTCCGATTGCACAAATACGGGATCTATGAACCTCCGTAACCGTAACCGAAAGTATCGGATATCCGAAATAAAAATTTTATCTGTCCAATTTTCGGTTAATTTCGGATAGGGGCGACATCTAAATGAGACATGTAATGACAGGTTTTTCTGTCTGCCGGCTGAGCAGAGAAGCATACACTAGCCGCGCGCGAATCTTGCACAGTTTTATTATTTCTATTGTTTAGTCAAAATTATATCTAATATCCGTAACCGACTACTACTAGATTAACTATCTGAAACTATCGGATAATGCGGAATAATTACATATTCGTAACCGTATCTACGTATTCGTATAAGCAGTGATAGCGGTGTGGTTGAACGTTGGACTGCCGAACCGGAGGTTCCGGGTTCAAACCCCGCACGCACCACTAATTTTCAAAAATTATGTGCGTATTAAAAATCTAATTATCACTTGCTTCGGTGAAGGAAAACATCGTGAGGAAACCTGCACACCTGAGAGTTCTCCATAATGTTCTCAAAGGTGTGTGAAGTCCACCAATCCGCACTTGGCCAGCGTGGTGGACTATGGCCTATACCCCTCACACTGTGAGAGGAGACCCGTGCCCAGCAGTGGGACAGTTATGGGTTGTGATGATGATGATGATGAACCGTATCTAAAACCGGTATAATATTATTCCTATATCCGTATCCAGATCCGAAATTTCATATCCATAACATCCCTGGTACACATGCCGCGCATCTTTTAATGTTTTGCCGCCAAACGTGGCCAAACCGCCAAAAGAATGCGAAGCCGCTCAAGGCGCGGCGCGACGAGGCTCCGTAATCATAGAGCAGTTCTATCGATTTGAATTATTTTAATAGAAGAATCGATTATTTTCCTTTAATAAATCTGTTTAGCAAACCAAATAAACCTACTTACATTTATTATTTTATTTAGATAAAGATAACTTCAAGTGTTTGTGTAACGTTAATCGATTAGGTAACGATTACAGTTAAGAAGAAGGTACAATTTCAAAGATATCTTTGCAAAATCGATTTATTCGAGTAACTCATGTGCTACAAAATAATAATAAATAAATGTATTTATTATTATCATTAATGTTATTTAGCAAACTGCACACAAGTGACACAAGGCATATTGTTTATTTATCTTTTTTACATTATCATATTTCACACTTGAAATGTAAGTTAAATTTTATTATTTAGAATTAATGATATTATTTAACAATTCGTCTTAATTGAATAATCGACCAGTTTTTAATTTTTTATTTCTACATACAGTACGCGCTAAGTAGATAGGCGGAATCGTTTTTATTCTAATTATTTATTTATTTATTTACTCATAATGCCGACCATTACAATTATTAATAATTAATTGACTGTTTATCTATGTTGGATAATAAATACATACGTAATTTTCATGTTAACACACATCGATTAATATACGATTAATCGATTGCATTCTCAACAGTGAAATATCAATTTTTCAATAACAACGAATGCTCGAAAACTGGGAAGCGCCTGAATGGCCTGACAGCCTGATAGGTACCTAACGTTGCAAACTATTAGTGTGCGTTTCTGCGTTGTGTCTGTGTGGGTTTATGACTTTGAAGATTTTATTTTTGAATTTGTACCGCGACCAAACGATTTTAATATTGTAAGCAGTGTAAGATTACCTAGTTTGTATTTTTATGAGTACAGCTACGTAGGTGTTATTTCTAAAGTGAAACTTTTATTTATTTCTAATGCTTTAGATAAGTATTGACAAATTCCTTATTAATGACGTTTTTTAATTATGTATTTTCTCTTTTCAATGTAGGTATGTTAAGTTAGATAATTCGGTATTGGTAGGTAAATTATTCTTTAATAGTGTTGTTATTGCCAAGCCACATTCTAACAGTGTAGAATTCAGATTAATTTGTTGTCAGAGTACATTTGAGCTGGGCAGTGTGTTTCGTTAGGTATCAAATTCTACCATAACTTTCGTTTAATCATTCTAAGGTTGTAGGTATAACATTTATCGTAATGTTCACTACGAAGATATTTATGTACCTAAGTTACATTAAATAATTCTAACATTTTCATCGCAGAATAAGATTGATTTAAAATCAAGTACCAAGATCATTCGAACCGTGACAAATTAGAGCGCTACCTTGAGGTTTACGTGTAGAACTGAATGGGAATAGTAATTGTCATTCACTGTATAGCTCGGATGGGCCGCAAGAATAGTGTCATATTTCAATATTTCAGAAAAAAAAATGTTATTTAATTTTATATGGAATAAAAAAAGGGCACTGACATTTTTTTTCTCTATGTAGTATTACTTAGAATCATGGTCCGAAAGCGTGGTTACGAGGTTTCTGGTCTTAACCCTAACACCCTATATCTTATTTAGTCCCTTATGGGTGTCCATTTGCTAGATGTCGTGTGATTTGGTTCAAACCAAATTTTGGTAATGGCAATTGATTCGTAGCCTAGAATATGTGTATGATAACTAAAATATCTTTATTATCAGTACTTCCTACCTGAAACAGATACGATGAATTTATGATAAACTCTCGATCCTCACGAGCGATGTGCAATGGAGCAGCATGGGAATTTTCGAGGTTTCCGTGTACTTCCTTATTCTAAATAAGGATTGTGTAGTCATTGACTTATTATATTGTAGTCAAGCATTAACTTGTTATTATACATACTATAATGGTATAGTTGGCGAGTTCCTACTGATAAATGTGTAGGTATTACTTTATAGCTCGTTGTAACTATGTCATTTATGGGATTCGAAAAACGGTAGATACGTCAATCTGTATCTGTAACTACAGTGCTTGTATTTTGATTTAAAAATATCTGTTCATGTTTCTTCCGGCAACCATTAATTGAAATAGCGTTAAAGCCTGTCTGATGATAAAATACTCGTACAATTTTAAATCATCTCAGATTATAAATCTTAATCTGAGGAAATCATATTTAATCGTCATAGTTTATGTACCTACCTACTTAGTTCGCTAAATGCTACTTAGTTCAATTAACGCAATCGATTAATTTATTACTGCTCCTTTATTGTTGATCGAAAGGTTACCTATACATTGCATCGCCTACTTTATATACCGTGTAGAGGCATAAGTATAAAGTAGGCGAAGTATAAGTGTTTATATCTCCTATTTTTTAGTAACCTATTTATTGTCTTGGATCAAAATACAGTATTCACTATTTAGAAACATATAGGACAAAATAAAATGTGAAATGATAATATAGGTAATGTGTCTACTAAATTTAATTTTTTTTGGAATTTATTCTTCGTACTTTTATTAATGTGGCAACATAATTTATAACACATAGATTTTATATGCCTGGCAAGTTTGATACCTACATCAGTTCTTACTTATCTTGACAAGTGATTGTCATTATCAGCCAGTTAGATGTCAATGTCAATGTCATTGTCAATTACTCCATGAAGTTTGAAGACTTTGAAGTGCAGACTTACCACTTTACCAGAAAATTCAGAAATTTAATATCGGCTATCGCAATCAGTGAGTGATTACCAGAAGAGACTGACTGAAGTAAAGAATTTGAGTTAAATCGACAATCGCGTGATTTAAACTTTTTTATCCTTTGACCTCGTTACTTGAACAAAAATATAGTGATAAATTGTACATTTGTGATAAACACACTTATAGAACGCTGTTGATTTGATGTGGTGCAGCTAATATTTATTTGAGACAACAGTAAATCGACGTGTTATGATATTAAACAATTTGAAGTGGTCGCTTCTTGAATACGATTGAAGCAAATAATTAACGTGATGGTACTGGACACTATGACGAGGTTAGTTGTGCTAAACATTTTATATAATATTTAAGTATAGAAACTTATAGACTTTGACCCTTATTTCGCCACATTAACAAAAAATTGCAATGTTTACTTAGTTGCAGTTTGCAGTTTGCAAACTGCTTATTTATTACTGACTTATCTCATTGCTTGAACCAATTAGGCCCATTGCAGTGCGCGGGGCTAAGAGGAGGCATGGAGCGTACGTAATCCAGCAGCCAGCACCAGCTCACTGTACTTGTAGTGTCCCAGTGCGGACACTGCGGACTGCGGCTTAACTTAATGTCCCCTACATACTCTACTCATTAATTAGCATAATATATTTTTTATAAAATTGGATTTCCAATTACAAATCTTTCATGCATGCAATCTCTGTTATTGGTACACTTTAGCACGGTAATAACCGTGACTTTAGATTAGACTGCCACTGCCACTATTCGCCGCCTAATTACATATTTACATAAACGTGAATTTTAACAGACTTCAAAAAAAGGTGGTTCTCCATTCGAGTGTAGTTTTTTTTGTGTTACCTCATAATTTTTACTGGGTTCACCGAATTTAATGATTCTTTTTATATTCGAAAACTGGTGTTTTCATGTGGACCGATTTAAATTTGAGCGAGATCTGACTGGTAAGTATTTTTTGAGTTAGCTATGCCAATAATGCGTATTTAATGGAGAAGGCAAAAGGGTCAAAATATTACTATCAAATACACCTAAAATCCGAGCTTAGGTCATATACATTACATAACTTTTTATTTCACTTCAATACATGCAGTATTTCCGAAGTTATAAAGACGAGAAGTTCAAGCCCTTTTTTGAATTTCCACGCTTACGCTATGACGTCACGACGTGGCTCGGCCGCGAGCATGATACGGCGCAAGTATAGAAAATATGGGTCTATGCAGTTCAAAAATCTATAACTTTCTTATTTCTATAGATACAGACTTGAAATTTTGCATAGATGTAGTAGATAGTACGTGAATTATATATGTTATTTTATTATTGATAACTAAGGTTTGCTCGCGGCTTTACTTGAGTTTAAATTAACATTTCGGTCAAAAATCCCTATCAACTACGCGCGACTACTGAGAGATGACGTCATCGAGTAGTGACCGCCCGCCTGCGTTTTTAAAAAAACCAACGGCCGTAAATACGCACTTTGATCGTTAATATCTCAGGCATTTATTGAGATATGGAAAAAGTAAAAACACAGTTTTTCTTGTAATTTTTTATAGATTTATTTGACGTGTAAAAAAAAATTCGTTTGCCTGGTCCATTGGCTTCGACTACGTCTCATTTTATTGTCGATGTAAAATGAACAATTTTTAAGTCTGTTTTTTTGTTAAAGTTATGTGGAATAGAATTTACTTTGGTAAATTAATGAAAGTTCATGAGAATACAACTTAATGTAGCATCAATTTGATGGCTGACATTGCTGGGTTGGCAATTTACCTTAGCCAATTAGTGGTAGGTACTAGGTAATGAAGTTCGCGAATAATAGTTACGCACTTACAGTACGTCTAACAGCCGATTACGCATTCTAATTCAAAATCTTATCAATCATTAAGCATCAAACAAACTATCAATCGATCAGCGTTTACCATATTTTTGTATAATTTCAAACATCTATTAATTATCACATAATCACAACAATAAGATAATTATTAATTATTTAATAATTACGATAAGGAATAAAGTTGTCGGAAACGGCCTAACATATTTTAAGGTCGTTCGAAACCTTCGAGTAACTATTCAAATACGATCTACTCCGAGCTTTCAAGTGCGCAATATAAGACTGTACTTGCTTAAATTTTAAGTACCGAATTATGAACCTACTTGCTGTACTTTTTATCCTTTGGATTGCAACTTGCAATGTAAAGGTCCCACTCCCACCGCCTTGCCGTCAGTCCCGTTAGTCTCGTCAGTCTCGTTAACTGGCGCGTCAGGTCATGTCACGCAGAATCCTTCTCGGAAGGTCTTTTAATTTCATATCATTTAAACATTGCATACAGTTTATTTCTAAGCATTGGCATAATTGCAAAAATCATTTTAAAAGACATGATTATTTTCTTCTAACGCAATGAGTCCTCGAGCGAATGAACAAGCTGATTAAAGTTAAACCCCGGGATCGATCGAGTCTAAAAGTACAAGAATCATGGAGGCGATCATGTAAGAATCTATGTATTTTGCAGCTTAGACATTTTTTATCATACTGATCTAAATTTAATTCTTCTGTGACTCTTCTACTACTCCAAAATCGACGCAGTTATCCGTATCTGTGCCGCAGTGCAGGATTTTAAAGTTATGGAACAATTAGGGCATGGTTCAGTTTAAACAACGAGAGATAAAATGTAATATCAAGAACATATTGTCACAAAATAAATAATTTATTAATGAATATTTATCGTTGAATCACATTACGCCGCCAGCTGACGCGAGGACTGTAATGACACCGACGGACGTGAGTTTTGTGAACACATTGTTACGTTTTTAAGATGTAAGTACCTACTTGGTGGTACCTAAGAAGGTACTGCAATGGATCGACCGACCTTTTAAACACGTTTATATTACCAAAACTAGCTATCTGTCTGTGTAAGGATTTTTTTTGTGGTGAATATTTTTATACGTTCGTAATTTTTAACTCGGTTCCCGTTACCTGTGGATAGATTTTCAAGATTATTCTTTTATTAAATTTGTAGATGTTTTTGACATCGAGTGATGGACGCTTTGAGCGCAATTCATACTACGGTCAATAACGGGTCACTAGGCATGTATGGGAGAAGTTAATTAATAACGTAGGTTATTAAATGATTTCCTATCGACTTAAGACTATTCAAATTATGATAACATTTCTATGATATGACATAATCTCTAACGATCGAGACAATGACTGCGATAGGAATTAATTTTTGCTGTCATTACTGTAACGATTATTATTTATCACTATAGTTCTTTAATATGTCTTCTACATGAATTTATCAATTTTATTTCTATAACGTCGCATAGAAATACTAAGTATAACCTATATATAGGTACAATTTAATTTTAACGTTTGCTCTGGAAACATGAACAAGATTATTATAGCGCTTGTAGAGCTTACAAGAGTCTCCATTATTCCATATTGAAATCTCTTCAATATAAACGAACTGTAGATGGAGATATTTGAGAAATACTATAAGAATTATTATAATACATAGCAATAGATAACATACCAATTCGTTTGTTCCCGCTAATCTTAAAAATTGCTTAACACAATTGCATGCGGTTTTCACTCATGTATTGTAGTGAGCTTGAAATCACATTCAGTGTTTTTTTATTTCAATCGGTGCACTTACCTCATTGACTTAGTAATAATAAGTCAATGACTTACCTACAAACAATAAAGATAGTCAATTTAATGACTCCTGCCTGAAAATATTTCGAGGATGGGTTCTGTTGTGGTGTGGGATTAAAATATTTTAGTCCCACACACATTTGTACCATTATTTTCTGTCTTTACGATTTTCTGAAATCGATATTGACATTAGATGTAAGAAACCGTCAATGATGTCCAATTGCCCCAGTTGAGTCGAGTCAACTACATAGTTCAGTGCGGTAACAATTAATGATTGAGATTGTGACGCTGTCGACGTTATTTACAATCAACAAGGACTTATTTTATGACCGAGTACATCTCTTGGAAACCTCTAGATCGAGTGAGGATATGAAGTAAGCCTGTGCGATAAATAGTATCTATTTTCAAAATGATATCACGCTGAAACTGATGAACAGATTTAGATCTTAGGTCAAGAAAGTTGTGAAAATTTTATTTACGACTAATGATTATAATATCGACGCAAAGAACGGAAACGCTGTAATCCATAAAATGGAAAATGTTCACCAAAGCCGGTAAACTTTTGAGAATTCATAAGATGATGTATGAAAATTGATTGGGACCGCTGTACAAAATTTCCTATTGGTTGTAGAGCAACGACATTTGGGCCATTCGAGGCAGTTTTTTTTTATTCCGGATCTGCAATAAAAAAATGTCATAGGTGTGGGTTAACAATGTTTAACTTTTTTGTGTCGATACGTCGAACTCCACAAAATGCTGCGGAAGTACAGAATTTTATTGTCATTCGGACCTGCCTAGTGTTTGTAAACTGATTCATTGTGCCGTAACCGATGCGAGGTTGGTGTACTACGCGTAGCAGGAAATGGAATCGGTGATAAAATATACTTACAAGAAAATCATATCACTGCAGAATCATCAACTGCATAAAACTATACCACATTGTTTAATTTAAAGCAAATATGAATATAATATTTTTTTTTATTGATTTAACGCAGCAAACGAGCATGCAGCACCACCTTCCGCTGCCGCCCATGACAACTGTGACCGACTTAGAACAAGACTCATATGGGGACTGGGATAGTTAGTACGGTTAGGTGACGGTGTTAGAACATTAGTAGGTTAGTTTGTAAGTATGAGGACTGGGACAGGGACTGTTAGTGAATGTTAGTCCTGTTAGTTATTGTTAGTAATAGTCCAGTTAGTAAATGTAAATGTTGGAATTATTATGCAAGTATTTCGTTAGTAGGTACTTAGTTACATGTAGGTCGCCACGAGTGTCAAATGTTTATTGCTTATTTACTTTGTATCTCCGTCTAATCCCGCCGCGCCGCCGCACAGTCGCGAGTGTCGCACACCGCCGCGCCGACTGTACACACTGCAACGACAAACAAGTAGGTATCGTCAGATTTAAGATGTATTCAAATATGTTACCATCAGCGGTTCAACTAATCAGTTGAACTAGTGGGAACGAGGCGTTTATTATACTGCACATATAAACTTTGTCCTCCCGTTACGTCATGACAACGATGAAACGGAAATGACGCGCAAACGAAATGAAGAAATTTAGCTCGGCAAAATTGCGGCATACGTGAGCAAAGCACAACATCAATATTTTGGACTGACAGTATTCGTTTTATTTTAGGTTTTCACTTCTAGCATGTGTGAATTTTGATTTTTTTTTAATTTGGAAGCTGTACTGCAAACCTCATAATAATATAATGATGGAACGGACACCTTCGTTCAGCCGTTGAACCATAGGCGACGGTGACACCTTGCCATCAGGGGGCACCTTTGTCGATTGCGGCTACCCTATTTCTATGTGGAGAAATATCAAACAAAGACTGCAATGATGCTGTTTGTAGCACTGTTTCAAATGTAGACCAGGCAAATATTAACTGAAGCACCACATACAATATTATCATTATCTGGCTGCCGGTAGGTGCTGCTGATACCGGCGCGCGGCAGGTTCGCGGCATTTCATTCACCTCGGTGATCCCCACCGGTGGTAGTTGCTGTGAGCCGTGTCTTGTGCAGTAAATGTGTTGTAACTTGTAATGTTGTGCTCTTTACCATGGACGGGTGGACCTGTGAATGAAGTTCTTGTTTTTAACTATCTTCTTGTTTGAATATTAAACCAACGGGAGATAACGAGGCTTCTCAGCTTTGTCAATTTAGATACGTTCAAATTATAGATCCATTAATACTTAATTACAATCGGGCCGGTAGGTCTCCAATCTGATGCTCCATAAATTGGAACGTGAATACGTTGTGTGTTGCATCGTTGTGTGTGTGATGTGTTATTGCATCAATCGCATTAATTATGTACAAGTAGGTACAAGTATCTTGTGTATTATCAGATAATACTCGTATATAATATTATAGTATTAACTCGCAATTAAGTGGAAAAGGATTTAAATATGGAAAAGCAAAAAAGTCGAGTATCTAAAAAATGAATTGAAGTAAAAGTTCGATAGCTGATGACGAATTTTGGGCACATAATTATTATTATTTGTTAATTAATATCGAAATTTTACTTGTAAAAACGCGAGATAAATAGACAACAATTCTAATTTTTTTACTTTTCCGCGGTGTCGCGTACGTGTGAAAGAAACACCTCGGCACATCTATTACAAATAAGTTGGTGAGGGGATGAAGCTGGTGCTTACAAAACATGCACAATGCAATACTACATTTCGCTTTGTGGTGTAGTTTATTGTGCTAATGTGTCGCACGGTCTCGCGCGGGTGTTTCGGAAACGTATACGTAAACTGGGCGAACTCTATAGTCTCTATATTTAAATTTTTAACGTTGTAACTGAGTGTTTATAGTGTTAACTTAATAACAATAAAAAAGTAGGTTCATACTTTATTCGTTTCTCATACACAATTGTAAAAACGATATAATATTTAAGTTTTTTCAACATTTATGTATGTGATAACTTACCGTTCAGCGGGCGTATTAATGCGAGACGTTTGTTTACGCTAGAGCACTCACCAGGGCTTGTGCGCGGGGAAATCGGAAAACGTTAATTTTCCTTAAAGTTTTGCCGAGAATATCGACATCCATGCAGTAAACCATTACGCTAGCAGGATCCGTTTCTTATAGGAGAACGATTTGAAGATTATTTGGGCATTTTATGCCAATAGAAGGGTGGATAATTTTATTTTGTCCCCATAAACGTATAAATTTGGTATGACTTATACAGAGTTAAGTCGACCTAGATCCTTATACAGGAGGTTATAGTAGGTACGAGTATACATATTATCGACTGATTTGACTGTGGGACAATCCATCCAGAACCTAACTATTTTTAAGTTATTGGACTTTTTGAGTTTTGTATAAAATGACAATTTTATGTTTCTAATTTTTTTCTTCAATTTACGCCTCTTATATTTTTGTGGATATAAAATATGATGGGGTCAGGTCTGAACTTCTGGCCGGCCATCTTGTGTGTCCAACTCTTCTCACCCACTTATTCTGTTAATCAGTGTCCAACCATTCCCTAACCCTTCTGCTGTAATGTGCGGTTGTGCGGGGCATCCGTCATGCTGCAACTACATGAAGAGTGAGAAGAAACATCATTTAGGCAACATTAAATTTCTCCTTTTGATATCTGGGGCCACATGTAAAGCCTGGCGTCCATTGAAAATAATCCGATATCGATACATACTATAACCACCTCAAGGACCTAGGTCGATTTGCCCAGTATTGATTGGGTACCATAAGTTTAAGTTTGGTTGTGAACTGTGATTGCAAAGTGACAAGTTTGGACAAAGCTTGGTAACGCTGGTCGGTGCGCGTCATAGTACTCATAGTACATGTAGCGATGTCGGCCTTGTCGGCAGCTGAGCCGCGCGCGGACGTCTCGGGCGCCGCGAACGACGAGGACGGCGGCGGCGGCCCCGAGCTGGCCGCGCTGCGCCGCACCATGACGCTCGTCGTCGACAGGTGGGTGCTGCACGCTGCATCTTCTGCTAACACAATAATTTTAACATTCAAACTTGATTGACTAGAACGACTGAGAGACTAGAATGACATCTCCCTCTAAGTGCCACGGCCATTAGCAAGGTCGGTACTTTCTAGATACATAACTATATTTTTGGAACGAAGTTCCTTACGGCAGGCTTGGAGGGGATAGGTTTTGCTACGGCGACCGAACTGAAAAATATGTGATAGTAAAACCGTAAGAAAAAAAATGCGTGGAATAAAAGCGTTGAAAGAGACGTGCGCATGCGCGACAGTCGCATACACAAGCGAGTAGTGTATAAAACCTTTTTTTTAAGCTATTGCATAGCTTTTAACGCGGGCCTTGAGCGTGGGGACCGAATCCAGAAATTCCGTAACGAAATAATGAAATAAATAAAATAAATAAATAATCAATTTTTCATGGTTTTCGAGGTTACTAAAGCCGATAATTCCGTCAAAATAGATATCCAAGATGGCGGCTGCGCGAAATTATCAACTTTTCGTCATGGGTATCGTTTTCATGGTTTTCGAGGGTGTTGAAGCCGATAGTGCTGTCAAAATAGAAATCCAAGATGGCGGCTGCGCGAAATTATCAACTTTTCGTCATGGGTATCGTTTTCATGGTTTTCGAGGGTGTTGAAGCCGATAGTGCTGTCAAAATAGAAATCCAAGATGGCGGCTGCGCGAAATTATCAACTTTTCGTCATGGGTATCGTTTTCATGGTTTTCGAGGGTGTTGAAGCCGATAGTGCTGTCAAAATAGAAATCCAAGATGGCGGCTGCGCGAAATTATCAACTTTTCGTCATGGGTATCGTTTTCATGGTTTTCGAGGGTGGTGAAGCCGATAGTGCTGTCAAAATAGAAATCCAAGATGGCGGCTGCGCGAAATTATCAACTTTTCGTCATGGGTATCGTTTTCATGGTTTTCGAGGGTGTTGAAGCCGATAGTGCTGTCAAAATAGAAATCCAAGATGGCGGCTGCGCGAAATTATCAACTTTTCGTCATGGGTATCGTTTTCATGGTTTTCGAGGGTGTTGAAGCCGATAGTGCTGTCAAAATAGAAATCCAAGATGGCGGCTGCGCGCAATTATCAACTTTTCGTCATGGGTATCGTTTTCATGGTTTTCGAGGGTGGTGAAGCCGATAGTGCTGTCAAAATAGAAATCAAAGATGGCGGCTGCGCGAAATTATCAACTTTTCGTCATGGGTATCGTTTTCATGGTTTTCGAGGGTGGTGAAGCCGATAGTGCTGTCAAAATAGAAATCCAAGATGGCGGCTGCGCGAAATTATCAACTTTTCGTCATGGGTATCGTTTTCATGGTTTTCGAGGGTGGTGAAGCCGATAGTGCTGTCAAAATAGAAATCCAAGATGGCGGCTGCGCAAAATTATCAACTTTTCGTCATGGGTATCGTTTTCATGGTTTTCGAGGGTGGTGAAGCCGATAGTGCTGTCAAAATAGAAATCCAAGATGGCGGCTGCGCGAAATTAACAACTTTTCGTCATGGGTATCGTTTTCATGGTTTTCGAGGGTGTTGAAGCCGATAGTGCTGTCAAAATAGAAATCCAAGATGGCGGCTGCGCGAAATTATCAACTTTTCGTCATGGGTATCGTTTTCATGGTTTTCGAGGGTGGTGAAGCCGATAGTGCTGTCAAAATAGAAATCCAAGATGGCGGCTGCGCGAAATTATCAACTTTTCGTCATGGGCATCGTTTTCATGGTTTTCGAGGGTGGTGAAGCCGATAGTGCTGTCAAAATAGAAATCCAAGATGGCGGCTGCGCGAAATTATCAACTTTTCGTCATGGGTATCGTTTTCATGGTTTTCGATGGGTGGTGAAGCCGATAGTGCTGTCAAAATAGAAATCCAAGATGGCGGCTGCGCGAAATTATCAACTCTTCGTCATGGGTATCGTTTTCATGGTTTTCGAGGGTGTTGAAGCCGATAGTGCTGTCAAAATAGAAATTCAAGATGGCGGCAATCCAAGATTTATTCATCTAATTTTTATAATTGCATAGGTTGATAAAAAATGCTAGGCAATAGCTTTACCGCGGCAGTCACCGAGTGCCACATTTAATTTTTATTTTTTTATCCCTCTTTCTTTTCGTTCGCCGTTGCCTTCATTAGCCGAAGGAACTTCGTTCCTACCTGGTGTCCCACGACACCACATTTCTATTATTTTAACATTGGATCCCATGATAACTACCTATTTGTCTTGATTTGACGTCATAATAATTTGCCCCTACTTCTGGCATTACTTACGCCAGAGGTCGGGCAGGGGGCACGCCTGCTGTGTACAGAGCACATCAGAGCATGTCGGAGACGAGTATACTTACTACTTGTAATATGAAATTTACAGTTGCACGCTTTTCATTAATTTTCTAGCTTTATTTTCATAAACTAGTACCCGCATTCGCTTCGCTTCAGGAAACAATGCATTAGTACTAGTACCCACATTCCAATCTTAAAATTGACATTTATCTGTGATCTATCTGAAATATTTACTAGTTTTTGTTATATTATAATGTATTAATTATGTAAAGAACTAAAGAAGATGAACAGTAATGGTGGGGGAAGGGAGTGCTTCGTTTCAGTTATTTACTCACTTCCATTGAAGTACCTAATTACTAATTATATTATTTTATATAACTTTACTAGTAGTATGTAGTAGGTATTATCTCTTCTCAAATCATTTCATTTTATCGCACAAAGATTTTCAAAAATAACAAAGAAAAAAACATAAAATCGATTTCCTTCACGACCGGACATTCATTCCATAGAATGGGTTTTAGTTTAGGTCAATGTCGTGCCCACTTGTTGTTTATGATTTTTTATTTACTGTAGCTACTTAATACAGAGTAAACGAATAATTTTTATTATGCTTAGTGAATAAACAATAAATTTTAGTCACTCTGCTGTTAACCCTTGAGGAGTTCCCTTGTCTGAAGTCTGAACCCACCGAGCAGCGGCGAGGGTCCGGCACCGCACCGCACTGATCTGATAGCTGCGATGTGACTGTAATCACATCGCAGCTATCAGATCCGGCCAATAAATATATTTGAAAGTTTTAACACTTTTCACGATAAGTTAAGTCGTCTAATATTGCTACCACGTCCACGTTGATAACCACGTCCTTCAATTCCATCTAATATCTCAGTACCTACTTACATGAACTGAGATCCGATTAGGTTCGATTAGGATCCGGACCTAAGAGTATATAATAGATTTCAAACGTAGAGCCCAGAAATTTTAAGAAGAAAGCAAATGGAAAATAAAAAAATATTACATCTTCTTTATTATTACTTTATGCAAATATTCTAAAAGCATTTTCATTATCCGATTATATACAGGGTGTTCCGTAAGTTGCACGACAAACTTAAATGGAATATAGCTTGATGATGGACCCCTCACAGAACAAAGAGACAAGCCTGTCTCTGTCTTCCGTGGACCTAGCAGATGTCAAAAAAACACTTTAACAAAAATGTCACCCTTTTCGAGATTTTGGAATCCTTTGTTTTTTTGAAGTGAATACTTCTTTAGTATCGTTATGATTTGGAATTCGATGAAACGGAAATGACGCATGAGTATAGTTTACTCGCGACCAAAACGCTATAAGCGCCATGAATTTCATGGAGCTTACGCGTACAATTTTACATAGATCATAAAAGTCGAATTATCATGAAATATTTTTTTGAAGGATTCACTTCTAGCAGGTGTGAATTGCACACATTTTGATTTTTTTTTACAAATTCGGCGCTTACAGTCGGTACTTTTATTTGCTGCTAATGTTTTTAATATTTTAAAAGTGGGTTAAAGAATTTCAGTATAGAAGATATCTATTTAGATAACAATCGGTTGACCTATAATGAAATAAGCAGTTAATGTACCTAACATTAACTTTAAAATTTCTTGTTCTTAATGAAAGAACATTTTCTTCTTTTTAATGATTAAACCTTGTTGGGATACTAATAATATGATATTGTTTATCGGATTTTAACTGTCCTTAAATGTTATTCTCACCTTTAAAATCCTTGACACGGCATCTTCCTCCAATCACTTGGACTTTGTATTTCGATTTATTTTTGGTTTTCTTTAAGCACTGATTTATTTGTTGCATTTATATTTTGTGTTGTGTCAGGTAGTCTGACAGCGGCGGTGTAAGTGTATGTACAGATAGGTACCGGAGCCTTATCGATAGCGTCGCCGCCGCCGTGAGCCGACGATAATCCCACTAAGTATTATTGTTTCGTCACGAACATTGAGTGCGGTTTACACGAGACGCCGCGCGCGACGTTAGATTATCGCATGTTGCGTAAACAATAAAATTAAAATAAACAAGAAAGTTAAAAATTAGTCTAAAAAATGTGTTATTTAAGATATGAAAAGTTTGATTACAAATTGCCGCTAGCTATCCCATGCTCGGTGTAACTGAATGAGAGCTTACACCAGCGACAGCCTTGAATATCACTTTTACTTGTCTTTCGGAGAATATATCTTGTTAATAATATATACGATATATGTGTTCTTATTCTTTTATCTTTATTGTATGCAATGACGGGGCGACGTGTATCTTTATTCATTCAGCAGTCGCTCGGCGTGACCGGCATTCGTGTTCTGCACCGTCATCATTATTCGCCGCCGCGTCTCGCCCCGCGCGAGGTCGTACAGAACTAAAACTGGTTTTCGCGCAACAATAACGACACGTCCACTAATAAAAGTGTGATCGATTTAGGTTAAACGAGGAGAAGGAGCGGGCCCCTTGCTTGGCGGAAAAGGAATCGAAGGGCAAAATGTGGCAAACGAATCGGCGAGTGACGCTCGATCTGGCGATGGTGGGGTGGGGGCTGGGCACGTGGCTCGGCGTCAACGGGCTGTACGTGCAGCTGCCGCTGCTGGTGGAGCGGCTACCCGAGGGCTGGGCGCTGCCGTCCTCCATGGTGCTGGCCGTGCAGCTCGCCAACGTCGGCATACTCCTGTACGCGCTGGCGCGCCGGCTGCTGCCGCGCCTGCGCGACGCGCTCTACATCTACGCGTTGCTCGCGGTCGGCACGCTCGCGCTGGCGCTCAACGCGTTCCTGCACACCGCCACCGCCACCGTCGGCGGCTCCGAGCGCTCGCTCGCCTTCGTCACGCTCACCTTCTTCGCGGCGCTCGTCGGCTGCACCAGCTCCGTTCTCTTTTACCCGTACCTGCGACACTACCGGGACGTCTACCTGGCGACGTACCTCGTCGGCGAGGGCCTCAGCGGGTTCGTCCCGAGCGTGCTGGCGCTGATCCAGGGCGTCGGCGGCGACCCCGAGTGTGTCCCCTCGGCGGATAACTCGACCGTGCACGCGATATACCCTCCGGCGCGGTTCGACTCGATGGTGTTCCTGTTGATGCTGGCCGCGCTCTCCGCGCTCAGCCTGATGAGCTTCGTCTTCGTCGACCGGTGGGCGGGGTTCCTGACGGAGCGCGCGAAGCCGGCCGCGGTCGCCAAGGAGGACGAGGCGAGCGGCCCGCGAGAGTCGCTGCTGCGGCCGTCGTGGATGGGGGTGCTGGCGCTGATGGCGCTGCTGAATGCGCTGATGAACGGCGTGCTGCCGTCGGTGCAGTCGTACTCGTGCATGCCGTACGGGTCGCGCGCGTACCACCTGGCCGTGACGCTGGGCGCGATGGCCAACCCGACGGCGTGCCTGGCGGGCGTGTGGCTGCGGCCGCTGCCGGCGCGCGCGCTGGCCGCGCTGCTGGCCGCCGCCACCGCGCCGCTGGCCTTCATCCTGGCCACGGCGCTGCTCAGCCCCGCGCCACCGCTCCACACCGCGCCGCTGGGAGAGGCTCTGGTGGTGAGTGTTTCCTGTATTATAGGTACATTGTACTATATTTTTGTAAGTAAAATGGACATTGTAGATGACTGCAAGAGCACGATTTGCGATCAGTGATGCGACCATTTCGACCGTGAAATAATTGTTTTACCAGAAATTGTGTTCTGCTTTGAAATGTGTGAATCCGGTTACACTTTTTCCTCATCTGTGACCAAATCAGAACAAGACTTGCATAGAGTGGTCCTGCGTGTACGTTTGCTATCTTAAATCCATAAAAAAGATCGCATGTAATTAAAACGACTCTCATATTTATCTTCTAATTGTATCTAGTACCTACATAGGTATATGCATGTCTAATTAGACAGCTGTATATCTGAAGTAAGACTTGAATGTGAACAAGTGTCACTCGTTTCGACCTTGCTCGTCATCTAGTGTAACAACTTCCGCTTGAAATAAAACATTCGGGAATTATGAATACTTAACGCCAAGATAATTCGATTGTAACTTTTAGGCTGGTTTTACAGTCACGCTTACCAACCGCGCTGGCGGTAAGCGTAAGTGTAAAACCACACTTAATGAAAATAAGCACTGTTCGACGTTCCCTTATTTACGTCACGTACCTATACATTACGTTAATATACGACTAATGCGATAATACGACTAGCGATCAGGGGATTCATGGACAGTAACGTCAACCACACCATCCACTCTAATAACACTGCTTATTTGTGTGCCCGCTGCTGTCCCGTCATGTGCTCTCGTCGCTTGGATACTGTTCGTTTATATACGATATCGTCGTACGTACATGGCGTGATGGCGAGCGCATAATCGTGTATCGTGTATACCAACGAGTGTGAAGATAACTTACTGTTGTTGCTGTACGTTGACTCGGCCGTGTGGTGCAGGTGGTGTCGTGGGTGTGCGTGTCGGCGAGCGTGTCGTACGCGCGCATGTGGGTGTACGGATGGGCGCGCGGCGGCGGCGCGCGCGGCATGCGCGCGTGCGGCGCGGTCACGCAGGCGGGCTCCGCGCTCGGCTCGCTGCTGCTCTTCCTGCTCGTCAACTACACCGCCCTCTTCACGCAGCCCGACGCCTGCGCTCCCCTGCCTTCCTAACACCGGACGCTCCGGCGCGGTACCTCCGCCTCTCGGGGACACCTCTCACCACTGTTTACACTACTGATCGACAGATTGTATTCTCTTCTCAATTTGTTCAACTTCACCAACATTATGTGACGGGGGCGACGATGCTAATAGCATATTGAACAGAAATCATTAAACATTTTTCTTAGTGACTATAAATTTTAAAAGAATATAGAGTGTAATGCCGTTATGACGTGCCGTAATGAGTGTTATTTGTAAAAATATGTTTAAACGGATTGACTTAAGTCATTCACACGTTCAATTGCCTACGTTGTAAATGGTGGCGGGATATATAAATTATATTATGTGATTTTTGATTTAATAAGGAGCTTTATCACAAAGAATTCGCATTAAATTATTCTGCGGTTGAAAGATTATTTAAATGAGTTAAAAGTGTAATGTGAGTTGAATGCGGGTCAGACCAAATAATATCGATATCAAAACTTAGTATTTGTTTACACATACCTGAGCTGTGCGTTACGGACGCTCTGCATCAAGTCCGTATCTGCATCAAGCTGGTGCAGCGCATCGGTCGCATTTCGGTGACAGGACTTTCCCGACATGAAATGCAATCATCTTGGATGGAATGTGACCAGATGAAATCCTCAACGGTGCTATGGCCACATTCCTAGAAATGTTTACTATAATGAGGTTTTGGTTGGACGCTCTTGCTCTTATACCAAAAACCCTTTTTTAAGCCAGCTACAACTTGCCGAAACTTTAAATATAGGTATTCAAAAGTAGAATAATAGCCCTGGGGGGTGTATGCTGATTTTTTTGTATTGTAACTATACCATTACTCTCGCAAAATCGCAACCGACATTTAATATGAAGTAAAATTTAAGCAAAGGTTTTACAACAGTTGCCTGAAATCAGTATTGTTTATCAAGTAAGTGCTGGTTATTTAAATCATCATTATATATTTCGTGGAACAGAGTATCAAACCATTTGTTGTAACATTTGTTATTATTTATGCAAGTAGAACACCGGTGCTTCCAGCGCTGGAGCAGCGGTGCTCTTTAGATAAAAATATTATATTAGTGATGTCAATAACAAAATAATGACTACTTATAATAAGAGATTTTATTTTTTTTGTTTAATGTGAACTGATATTTAAAAACATTTAAGGTTATCCAAAGCCAAGCGCATGTGATTAAAATTATAACATTAGTAAGCGTTTACCCAAAGTATCCAGTTGTTATGTTGTTTACGTCCACGTGTCAATGTTACAATAACGAAATAAGTTCCTGAATTATATGTCTTATATGATATTTAGAAATGAAGGCTGTGCTTCGATATTATTGTCGCTGGTCTGTTTGGGTTTTGTTTAGTAATTATTAAATACAAGTGTGCGCATAGATATTACTGATTTATAGAAGGCATATCATTCGATATAATACCGTTTACAGCACTGATTACAATGTATTATGAGGTGAGTGATATTATGTTCTGTCATCCCGAAAATCATTCGTTGATCTTGGCTACATTCCGGTTAAAACAAAACAAGTTTAATAACCGGAATGTAGCAAAGATTCAAAACAAAACTTATTAAAATAATATTAAACCTACTCGTAGAGAGCGCCTTTTAGGACCGACTTCAAAAAACGAGTAGGCTGACAATTCCATGAAAAGTTCGAGTGGACCAATTTGGGCTGTTCCGGCTTAGGTAGGAAGGCAGCGAAAAATAATAGCTATGTAGGTATATTGTGAAATAGTTTACGTCTCGTGGAAAGTACGTAATTATCGGAAGGTGTTTAGGAAATTATTATGAATTTATCAATTCCGGTGTGTTAGTAACCATAGTCCTGATTTATTTTGCAAGTGTACTTACTACCTACCTACTAACTCGTAACTGCTTAATAAAAATAATTATTGTTGTGACGTGTGACTTGGGGCTGATCACATGATGAAGACGGCTATGTCTACAAAGATGATACATGATGTCTTATGAAGTACCTATTCACTAATACCATAATATAAAGGATTATTTATTAATCAAAAACAAAACCGACTTCAGAACAATAGAACAACAATAGAAATATATTTTTTCAGTTTATTTTCCCGTTAATAATAACTGCATTCTGAGTCACGAAGTCGGTTGTGTTTTTTACACTAAACGTAATTTAATGAATAAATGCTACTTATATTAGTTTTAAGTGTTGAACGTTACTTGTTTTGCACAAAGTTTATAATGAGTTTCTTTTGTACATTACCAGAACTGAAAATAGTCTTGTTATAGCTGTATAGGACATAAATACTTATGTACGTATAGTATAATATATAATGTATTAGTGCAATGATTGTCGCTACGTCAGGTTGTGCAACAGTGACGACTGGCGAAAGAGCCGGCCCGAGGCTAGGACAATAAACAGTTATTGTTATCACCATGGCAGTTTTATTCACCCTTATGTTCGCCAAACTTGCCGAGAGCTATGTAAATCTTCGAAACTTCCACCTGACGACGAGGTGGTCGAATTATATACCCACATATTACGAGGTTAACACGCTATCTGTGGCGATCGTAATCGTCTATGAAAAGAACATGGGTTAACGGTGTCTACGGAGACATTTTTTCTGATACGCAGTTCAAACCAGCCATTAATGATGTTGGTCTCGGCTTCTTTTTTGGTGTTACTGCTGTCCTTTAGCGACTGCGTCCACTAACATCAGGTGGGTTGTTGATCGGAAGTTTAAATTAGCAAAAAATAAACTAGAAAAGAAATAGGAGAGGTATAAAGCTCGAACGGTTATTTAACCACTTCACGACATCAATGTTATTTACGATTGGTCCACTGATACGCGAGGACAGGGAAGTGAGATGAGAATGTTATTTCGTGATAGAAGGGATACGGTATATATAGAAACCACTCTTGGTCAGTTTTATGTTAGTTCTAGCTACAAAGTAGGTTGGTATCTAGCTAATTAACTTCTTTAAGGTTAGCAGATGGTGCGGTATCAACTCCGTGAACTACATTTACTAAGTACTAGTTTGCAACTGATAACGTGTCGCGAGTCGCGACCGTACCCGCGCGCCGCCGCGTCGCACTGTAGGTACCTAATACTTAGTAATAGCTCGGACGAGAAGCAATTAAATTTTCACCACAACTACACGAAATTGTCCTCCAAAATTCCTGACTACAATATCAAAGTGGACGCCCAACAGACACACCCATTGCGTCCATGTTGACATTGGCTTGCAGCCTTGTGGCCCTGTCCTGTGTCGGTAATAAAATAACTCATCCTGCTGTGATGCCTGTGACCCGACCTCATAAACTTTATAAGTAACTATTCAAAATGTGTATGATAATTATGTTTCAATAATTTCAATTCATCGCTAATACTCCTCTAGCCGTTGAATAGAGTGGAGTGGAGCCCTAAGCCCCCTTTCGTAAAATAATGAGAGTACGTGGTTAATTTTGATAATCTGTCACATACAGTATACCTACCTATTATTTATTTTTGTGCCATGGCTTATCAGTAAAGTATTTTCTCGTATAAATTTAGTATTATGTAAGTACTTATGCATTTTAAAATATGTATTTTTAATTCATTTTTCAAGTCATAAAATAAAAGACAATAAAATTAAGATTTAACAGACGGTGATTGATTTGATTATTAAGAGCAATATTTCTAGGAAAGTTAGCTTCCTGCCTATAATTATATAATGACTCTCATTATAGAAGCGGAGCTGTTTGAATAGCAACCCTGGTCGGGTCTGAGCAAACAGTGCTCGCCGGTGACGGGTTGTAAAGGCGAAGCTCTCTTTTCGTCTTCGTAGTTTTAGATTTGTTAAGCATATTTGATATTGAAATAGATGTCGGTGTTCCCGTACGATTATAAAGTAGGTATCTTTAAGTCAACAAGGACTGAATAGGCAGGAGCTTCTCAAAAAATAACTTAGTAGAAACCTACGCCTTTTCCAGCTAAGACTAAATGGTCGCGTCGCTCGTCACCACATGCCATTCAATGGGATTGCACTAAAAAATACGGCGGCGGTGTCAAAATTCTAGGCCAATCCACGGCCACGGCCACGGCCAAAGAAATGGAAATCATGTAAAGCCCAACCGGCGGGATAAATACGTAGATATAATCCAAGTTCTATCCAGTTTGAGAGTACCTACTTGATGAGGTATCAATTATTTTAACATTCAGTTCCCTCCGGGTAACACTAAAGGACTATTAGAGAGATGTCGTTTCCCCTTAATAATTACGTTAAGTATTTGATAACTAAGTTAAATTATCTACTGCTTCCATGAAACTGTAAGACCGATTAGGGAAATGTGCAAGACTAGGTACATTGTTCACGACAGCTAACAATACAGGGCACACAGTACTTACTGGACCGCTGCCGCGCTGGTTGGAAAATAGGTACAGGACAATGGATCTCATCCGTTTAATTACAATCTATTTTTCTGCCAAGAAGTTGTCATTACTGACCGCCTTCCTCTGTTGGAGGCCAGGTAGGTACTTCATAATTATATCTGTAGGTAAGTTCGCTTGGCTTTCTTGTGTCAGGTTATGGTTGATAGTAAAAGGAGACTGTTAGCGGTTCAGACGGACAAGTATACAATTCCAAGCACCACGCACAAGAACCTTCCATCAAGATTCAACTGGAAGGTACACGGTCCAATCACTCCAGCCAGTGCCAGCGATTCTGAACCGAAGGGTTCGGGTGCTATTGCCTCGTGCGGTTTAAACTCAAAGGTGGAAACATCCACATCTCTAATACAGTTCCTCTTCTTCTTGTCAACCTTTATCAATTCACTGCTGGACATAATTATGTAGTTGGACCTCTACAATGTTATGTCATATTTGGGTCGTTTCGAATACTGAGCACACATTGACTTATTATTAGGTACTAAGTATAATAAGTTAATGTGATCACACTATTTCTATGCTGTCCATATTGTTTACCTCAAACACTTTGAGTACATACCTCAAAACTTAACTTAGCTACATTATGTGCCTTATGCCGGCTTCTGAGACTTAGGTGTCAGTAAAGTTCAATATAACTAAACCGGTTTCAAATTCGTTGTTCTTTAACTGTCCATCCAACGACAAAGGTTTTGCATGTGTGAAGATCCCCGTTATACAATATCGACTCGTCCGCCGCTAAAACTATGCTCTGGTACGGTATCACTGCTATTATTGCCAACATGCCAACATATAGAGATGGCTGCATGATAAGCATTTGTTGGCTAGACAAATTAAACGGTTATTTTAATACCAACCAACAACGAAATGAGTGTCGTCAACAGAGCGTGTGTCTGAGCTGGTACGGCAAGGGCGCGTTGCGGGGCTCCGCGTGGCAGTGGTGGGGCTCCGGTCGCGGCCGCCAGCAGCGCCCGATATGCCAGCTTACCGCGACCACCGCGAGGGCATGCTCCTCGATCTCGCCTGTCCCCACACCGACCTTATCCTCGACAAGGTACTTCATTAAGTTGGCGAATTATGATTACCCCATACTTATCGACATAAAATCGGCTTATTAAATTAAAACTTACTTGCGCTCATCACATCATTCTCTAGAGCCGAGCGACGCCGATCGCCCGTCGTGCTCAGTAGGTACCGTTCTATTGTGTTACGGTTGTGGATCCGGATAACCTAGCAATCAAGGGTTTTGGGATTCTAAAAACTGCACTAATAGGTCATGCCAATAACTACACCAGTCTAGTCCTAGTCCACCTTGATCTGCGTTGGTCACAGTTGTCATGAGCAGCAGCCGAAGGGTGGTGCTGCAAGACTAGAAATACCCATTATTATAACGCATTATGTTTAATGGGCGCGTTTGATAAAGACCTTGTTGTGATCGGTGTAGTAATCCGATTGAGGGTCGATAAGTATAATATAAAATAGAGAGACCTCAAAAAAGTATACTTAGTATAGAGACCAATAATACAAACTCGTATATGCATAGGTACCTACATACATACGTGGTTATTTTACCCAAGAAACCATGATCTTTCTAATTTAAATAAAGAAGAGAGGACTCTATAAAAATCTGCAAAAACAACGAGCAACAGAATTTTAAGATTACCTATCTTATGAAACAGTTGGATGCTTTATTGCGTGCATGTTCTGATAAGAGTCAATTTATCTCAATGGGATAAAGACAAAGATTTAAAGAAATTAATCTACAAAAAACAGTAACCACTGTTTTAAATATAAGTATTTCAACTTAAATATAAGACAGCAAGTTTAGTATTTTATAAAATCACTCTTTCACGAGGAGCATATATTGCTTTAATCATTGCTTCGTTCTGATGTTGTAATAATAACAACAAATAATTTAGTTCATAATTATATTCATAGCAGAATAAGAACATTTTATACATTATCCAGATTTTGAGACATCATCATCTTCCTCTTCTTCCATTTTCCAAATTTATTTGGGGTCGGTGCAATATGTTCTCTACCATTCTTCCCTATTGTCCGTCACTTGTCTGTACGCTGACTCCCTTACCTTTCATATTATCTCTCACACAATCCATCCATCTTTTCTTTGACCGTCCTCGTCCACTCTTCTCGTCACATGCGTTTCCACATTTTAAAACACTATACCTACAATTTTCACATGTCTCATAATTCTCTGCACTCTGCGAAAATTACGCATTTATCGAAAATTATGTGTTTTACTTTTACCGCAGAAATCATTCTCCTTTTGTGTTTCAGGCGTCTTCCTCCAGGGCCTTCAATCTCCGGCACTCCTGGCTGCTCCTGCATAGAACCAACTTCAATGATACTTTAATACAGAATATGTTGTCGAACGTCGCCATGCTGCCTGATTCTGATGTCGTGCTGCTATCATCCGATGCCATGGTAGACATTTACAGGATTAAAACTCCCGAGCTCCTGATTCTGACGAGACTGCTC
This sequence comes from Ochlodes sylvanus, assembly GCA_905404295.2. Classification (NCBI taxonomy): domain Eukaryota; kingdom Metazoa; phylum Arthropoda; class Insecta; order Lepidoptera; family Hesperiidae; genus Ochlodes; species Ochlodes sylvanus. The sequence continues at coordinate 224,291 of FR990132.1, forward strand.
ACTGGCGGCGACCTACCAACCAGTTCGCGAGCATTTAATCGGTTGTGGGCGGGAATGCCTATGTAGCTGCCTGACGCAGCTAACATATACTTACAACATACCTACCGAGTACCTCCTATAAATACGCAGTTACCAATACCTTACCAATACCGAATTACCTTACCGACACATAATTGGAATCCAATAGGAAAGAATAAAACAACAGCCTAACTTATATTTCAAGCGAAGTAAAACAACAGCAAGAGAATAATAATACTTTATTGTTTGACGTCATGTCTAGAAACCTGCAGATAATATTGACGTCTGTTTAGAAACAAAGAGAAGCGCAGTCCGTCAGCATCTTCCTCATTCCTCGGAAAACCAGCAGAAGAGTATTATTTCAAGCAACCTTCCTGATACAAGAAAACTAGTGGACCTGGACCCATCGTACCAGCATCCACTAAAGTGGTAACGTTATATATCAACGTCTACCAAATTGGTGACCCCGACGTGATGGCAACGTACACAACATCTACCAAATTGGTGACTCGCCGAAGAACACTCTCTACGAAGAACACTCCTTCCGAAGAACATTCCCTCCAAAGGACACTCCGGAAGAAGACCTACTTCACAAATCCCTGCTGGATCAACCTACGCCGGTGACTCTCAAGCAAGCCACCCGACACGAGGAATCCCTGCTCATCACAGCACTGCGAACGACACACCGCTGATCCATCCCTGCTGAAGTAACGCTTCACACTAGGCCTACCTACCTACCGCAACCTGTCGCAAACCTTTCGCCATGGAGAAGCCTGCACAGCACGCCGAAGCCACTTCCCAGCCACAGACCCAATCAGCGTGTCCACAGCCGCAGCAACCTGAAATCGCTGGAATAGCTCTTTCCATGCGTATTCCGCCATTCTGGAGAGACAAGCCACGACTCTGGTTTATTACTTTTGAGGCAGCGACCAGCGAACTCAAAAGAGGACAGAACCAACTCGCCCAGATGGTTATCGCACAGCTGGAAAAACAAGATATCGAGCAAATATCAGATCTGCTATACGACCCGCCAGCTACAGAACAATATACAACATTGAAGAATCGACTCATATCGGCTTACGAAGAATCTGACAACCGTCAACTGCAAAAATTACTCTCAGAAGTCGAGTTAGGTGACCAAAAACCTACACAACTACTTCGACGAATGCGAAGCCTCGCTCGAGACAAAGTCCCTGATTCAACCCTCCGACTCATGTGGTCAAACCATTTGCCACCACACGTCAGATCAGTATTGACCGTCAGCGACACATTCTCCACGAAGACATCGCTCGACGACCAAGCACTTCTCGCCGATAAAATGATAGAAAACACAAGCAATCAAATCTCAGCCGTCGATCCATCTAAAAAGCCAGAAACTCAATTTTTAATAGAAGAAATTAGAAAGTTATCTATTGAAGTTGCCGAGCTCAAGAACTCACAGAAAAATTTCAACTACAATCCTGCACAATATAGTACGCCGCAGCCGCACGCCTATAATAATAATTATCGAAGACCGTTCGCCCGCCAAAACCGACATCGATCAACAAGCCGCGATCGCCGCGATACATCGATACCTACGCGCCAGCGGAGCGAGTCAAGATCGAACTATTGTTATTATCATCATCGTTTTGGTGCAGAAGCCCGAAAATGTACAAAGCCATGCTCTTTTAAACAAGAAATCATCAAGACGGAAAACTGAACCATACGCTAGCAGCGGCGGAACCTAGCGTATCGAACACCAATTACCGCCTATTTATCACTGATAAGAAAAACAACATGACGTTTTTGATCGACACAGGAGCCAACATATCAGTAATACCTCCGTACAAAGGTCAACAACAACAGAGCCCTTTGAATTTTCAACTTTACGCGGCAAACAACACTATCATACCTACCTACGGAGAGAAAACCTTGGAACTGGATTTTAACCTACGTCGACCATTCAAATGGAAATTCATCGTAGCGAAAGTGAGCAAACCTATTATTGGAGCCGATTTCCTACGACATCACCAACTCATCGTCGATTTAAAAAATCAGAAACTAATAGATGGAATCACCAACCTATCAACGCAATCATACGTAGAAGCATCTAACATACCTACTATCCGAAGCGTCGATATTCAAAATAAATACCACAACATCCTGGCAGAATTCCCTGGTATTACAAGAATTTCATCAATGAAGCTTACAACCATTCATAATGTGGAACATTATATCGAAACAACGGGAGCCCCACTGCATTGTCGCGCACGCCCAATCGCCCCACATCGATATGAAATAGTACGAAAGGAATTCGAAAATATGATTGAACAAGGTATTTGCCGTCCAAGCAAGAGCCCTTGGTCATCACCACTTCATATCGTACCCAAAAAGAATGGAGACATCAGAGTTTGCGGTGATTATAGAAGATTGAACGCAATCACAACGCCTGACAGATACCCAATACCACGTATCAAAGACTTTACGTATCAACTGTCACAGAAAAGTATATTCTCAACTATTGATCTCAATCGAGCGTACCAACAGATCAACGTTCGTGAAGAAGATATACAGAAGACCGCTATCATCACTCCGATGGGACTATTTGAATTTCCCAAGATGCCACCTGGACTACGAAACGCAGCTCAAACGTTTCAACGTTTTATTCACGAAGTTTTGCAAGGCCTGGATTTCGTCTACGCATTTATCGACGATCTTCTAATCGCAAGTTCCGACGAAATAACGCACGAAAAACACTTAAGAACGGTGTTACAGCGATTGGAAGATAATGGTATCACCATTAACCCATCAAAATGTATATTTGGACAATCTGAAGTCAAGTTTTTGGGTTACTCAGTCAACTGTACGGGAATCAAACCGCCTGTCGAAAAAGTAATGGCAATTACGCAGTTCCCTAAACCAAACTCTATAGAAGATCTCAGACGCTTTCTCGGAATGATTAATTTCTATCGTGATCACATTCCGAAAGCCGCCGATCTTCAAGTTCCACTCCATGCCTATCTTCACAATTCAAAGAAGCGAGATAAAACTATTATTCAATGGACCGAAGACTCAACTAAGTCATTTGAAGCGTGTAAGACCGCTATTTCAAACGCTACTTTACTCGCACATCCATCTCATCACGCGAAGCTCGCTATCTTCACCGACGCATCTGACCTATCTGCTGGAGCCGTTTTGCAACAATATACAGATAACAAATGGCAACCACTGGCATACTTTTCAAAAAAGTTTTCAAGTACGCAGCAACTATAGTACTTTCGATCGAGAACTACTCGCCATCTATATGTCTATAAAGCATTTTCGAAAAACATTTGAAGGACGAAGCCTCATCATCTTCACTGATCACAAACCGTTAACTTACGTACTTCAAAAATCTCCTTCAACATCAGAGACACCGCGACGAGCGAGACAGCTAATTTTCATTAGCGAATTCACAACAGATATTCGACACGTCAGTGGCAAAGATAACGTTGTTGCCGACGCACTGAGTCGCATACCTATCGAGACTATCTCATGCCCTACCGCTATTGATTTCGAAAAAATCGCTGAAGCTCAACAAGAAGAGAAAAGTACCATAGAACAACTTTCAAAACAGAGTAACCTATCACTCAAACTAGTTATTCTACCTCTTTCACAAAAATCTATTTACTGCGAGACATCGACATCGTTCATCCGACCATACCTACCAGAGAAATACCGACAAGTCGTTTTCAACGCGCTACATAATGTCAGCCATCCTGGTATACGAACAACTCGAAGACTGATAACGCAAAAATATTTTTGGCCGTCAATGAATACCGATGTCGCAACTTGGGCAAAACAATGTATTCCATGTCAACAATGTAAAGTACAGCGCCATACATCGAGCAACATTACATCGTTTCCATCAGCTGATCGATTTCAACACGTTCACATCGACGTCGTTGGACCGCTTCCATCATCACCCGAAGGATACAGATACCTGGTTACAATGATCGACCGAGCAACCAGATGGCCCGAAGCGATACCTACAGACGACACATCAGCCGACTCAATCGCTAAAATATTTTACGAACATTGGATTATACGTTTTGGTTCACCAAAGTTGATAACAACAGATCAAGGACGAAACTTTGAAAGTCGCCTTTTCAACAAATTACTGAACATCATGGGAACCCAAAGAATACGTACAAGCCCGTATCACCCTCAGTCAAACGGAATGGTTGAACGATGGCACAGATCTTTGAAAACCGCACTGAAAACCCGTCTATCAGAACGTACTAAGTGGATAGACGAACTACCTACAGTACTTATGGGTTTACGCGCAATACCTCGTTTAGACTCAGGTGTTAGCGCAGCAGAACTTACCTACGGTTATAACTTACGCCTTCCATCCGATTTTTTCACTACAACTATAGAACAAGAACAGAATTTCGACTACGATTACGTCACACAGCTACGTAATACAATAAACTCGACGAAACCATCTATACCTACAACTGCACACAGCAACAAGAAACCTATTTTCGTTCACAAGGATTTACAAACCTGCGAACAAGTTTTTATAAGGAATGACGCCGTAAAACCGACTTTAATGCCTACATACGAAGGTCCATACAAAGTACTAGAGAGGAATAACAAAACTTTTAAACTTTTGTTACCCGAGAGGCGATCCGCAGTCATTTCAATCGACCGACTCAAGCCTGCCTACACTATCAGCACTCCAGAGGACTCAACACTTGAAGCAAGCAGTCAAGATACCTCAGCTACATACTCACAGTCACTAGCGAAAACCAATGATGGAACTACAAGTACCTACACTAGCTCCAGTACATCGTCAAGCCCAGTTCAGTCATCAATTCTGAAGACCACTAGACTTGGACGCACCATCAAGCTACCGGTACGCTTTCGCTAGGGGGAGAGTCATGTAGCTGCCTGACGCAGCTAACATATACTTACAACATACCTACCGAGTACCTCCTATAAATACGCAGTTACCAATACCTTACCAATACCGAATTACCTTACCGACACATAATTGGAATCCAATAGGAAAGAATAAAACAACAGCCTAACTTATATTTCAAGCGAAGTAAAACAACAGCAAGAGAATAATAATACTTTATTGTTTGACGTCATGTCTAGAAACCTGCAGATAATATTGACGTCTGTTTAGAAACAAAGAGAAGCGCAGTCCGTCAGCATCTTCCTCATTCCTCGGAAAACCAGCAGAAGAGTATTATTTCAAGCAACCTTCCTGATACAAGAAAACTAGTGGACCTGGACCCATCGTACCAGCATCCACTAAAGTGGTAACGTTATATATCAACGTCTACCAAACCTACGACGGTGTCCAGGAGGAAGGACCTTCGAAATGTTTACATAAGTTCGGCCACTATAGTAAGTCTAAGAATCCTTTTAAGTTCATAGTTTAGGAACATTTGCATGAAATTCATTGTGCCTCGAGAACTTGAGGTAAGGGAATGATGGAATGTCCCGTGTCGCGTTGCAGGTGACGCAACCGCAGCACTTCCGCGGCTGGGCCGACCTGTCCAACCGCCACATCGACACCTACCCCAAACTTACCTACCCGTTGCTCGTGCACGCCGCAGAGGACCTGAATTTTCGGTACAGCCATACATAGAAATACTTAGAAATAGCTATCGTAATTACAAAATATTAAGCTATCCTCGGATTCTGAAAGAATTCGGATGTCTTTAGGCATTTCTTAGCATATTAATTTAGTTAATAAATTAAATGTTGTATGTTCACTATATACTTCTGTCTCTTCCCTTTGTCATCTTCCCAAAGGTTATCTGGGAGAAATCGCTTTTTAGCGATAAGATTGCCTTTTGTGCACAACTAGTATAAATTGTAGCATTAATTTCCCTGTTTATTATGGTGTACAATAAAGTGTATCTAATTATTAAAAATATTCTTACTTGATTGTAAATAATTTCGGCGATTTCGGTTTAGAAACCGAAATCGCATTTAAAAGTTTAAAATGCTGCATGGCACTTGCAGAGCCACGCGCCGCCGCCGTCGTATTCGGAGCCATTCAAAAAAATCTCGATTGTTCTTATGCTAGTCGTTATTGTTACCTTCGGTTGCAGTAAATTTCTTTTATTGATTTAAGGCAGCAAACGAGCATGCAGCACCACCTTCCGCTGCCGCGCATGACAACTGTGACCGACTTAGAACAAGACTCATATGGGGACTGAGATAGTCCGGTTAGGTGACGGTGTTAGAACATTAGTTGGTTCGTTTGTAAGTATGAGGACTGGGACAGGGACTGTTAGTGAATGATAATCCTGTTAGTTATTATTAGTAATAGTCCAGTTAGTAATTGTTAGTAAGAGTCGCGTTATAATTCGGTCACAGATGGGTTGCTACCCTTGAGGACTGAGAAGGTCGCCTCTAAAAAGTGTAGCCGGCTCCACACCTTTCTATCCGAAACACAATTGCTGTTAAAACAATTATTACAGGGTAGAAATGGTACTAAGTACCGTGGCGGGCGGTAGTACAAGTACTACCCCGGGAAATATAAAATATATGTACGCATAAAATTGTCAACATCATAGTATTTTAGTAGTAGGAATCGTGTATTGAATGTCAACTTATTGTGTTCGTTTCCCGGCAGCATGGACATGAGGCAGGTCGAGCTGTACGGCGAGGAGCACAACGGGTCGTTCTCGGGGCTGGCGGGGCTGCTGGCGGCCGGCCGCGCCGAGCTCGGCGTCGCCTCCATGTTCATGCGCGCCGACCGCTGGCGCGTGCTGCACTTCTGCTCCGAGACCGTCGTGCTCCGGTCACGTATCTTGTTGCTAAACCGACCTCGTTACGAGGATATAGTGAATGTTTCGGCAAAATACAAACAGAAGTGCCGTTCCTTCGTTCTATACCTCTCTAGATCCAGACTACACTTTACTCGGGAAACTGAATAGCCCCTTCTGTAATACGTTTGTCGTTTCCCAATTGTAGGGGGGCGTTTATCTTTCGGCAGCCGGCGCGCTCGGCGGTGTCCAACGTGTTCTTGCTGCCGTTCAGCCGCGGCGTGTGGGCGGCGGGTGCGGCCGTGTTCGCGAGCGCGGCGGTGCTGCTTGCGCTGGCCGGCCGCCTGACCCGCCGCCTGGCCAGCCGCGCCCCCCGCCCGCCGCACCACGCGCTCCTCGCGCGACTGACGCTCATCGAGAGCTTCACCTTTGGCATTGGGGCTATTTGTCAACAAGGTATGCGTGACTCGATCTGTGTCCACCTCTATCCCCATCTATGTATATAGTTACCTCTGCTACACCAGTAACTTGTTGCATGAAGAATCTAAACATCAAGGATAGGTTTCTACATGTTACTGTATGCCGGCCAGGTGACGAAATCGAGTTTGTCAGGAGTTTTTATTAAAATATATATGATGATGATGATGACCGCCAGGGTCGGACCTGTCCCCGCAGCTGGTGTCGGCGCGTGTGGTCATGTTCTGCACGCTGCTGGCTTCGCTGTTCGTGTTCACGTCCTATTCGGCGAAGGTGGTGGCTATCCTGCAGGCGCCCAGCGACGCCATCCGAACCATCGACCACCTCACGCATTCTCCAATGGAGATGGGCGTCCAGGAGACCACATATAAGAAGGTCTACTTCGCCGTATGTATTTCACAATTTGGGACAACTTGGGACGAGCGAATATAATTCAAATATTTTATTTGGTTACGAGAAATACAACTATTTGCTATATTACACCAGTTCCAACGTGGCATCCAGTACTTTTAAATAAGACCGGGGGACCAAGTTTTACTTGGTGACTGTTGATTAGGTGGTTGATCGGTGGTGGCAAAAAATTCATGAGCACGCTTCGGAAGGCACGTTAGGCCGTCGGTCCCGGTTGCTATCGTTAGATAGCATTAGTTGAGCCATGTCGGAGGCCTTAGGGCGGCATAAACAGTTCCGACACATGGGAAAGTACGGAACGTCGGAAGGTACGGTTAGTACTACTACCCTACTACCAATCCGCACTACCCTACTACCCTACCCTACTACCAATCCGCACTGGATACACTGGTACACCCTGGGGATTATAGATTGCACTTGTTTCAATATGAATATAAGTAAAACAATATATTTATCATTGATCATGCGAAGCATTTGTAAAAAAAACATAAAAGCTTCGAAGAAGGTGAGCGAAGAGAGATAGATAGGTTCAGGTCCGTTGTCAGTGAGCGGTGCGCGATGGGCATGTGCAGGAGAGCACGGACCCGGCCACGCGGCAGCTGTTCCGGCGCAAGCTGCTGCCGCTGGGCGAGCGTGCCTACCTCAGCGTGGTGGACGGCGTGGCGCGACTGCGCACCGGCCTCTTCGCCTTCCAGGTACTATACCTAGTGTTACTAATAAGCTCCTACTCGTAGTCTGCATTCAAGTCAAGATCCCCATAGCATTACTAGTAACATTTGGATTACCTATTCGCATTTGTATATCCTGGAACATAACGCTTCGTCGTATTTGTTACCGGAGTGTAGCAGAATCTTTCTGTCCTTGCATCGTAGAAGCTTGAAACTCCATGCGTTGCTTAATATAAACGCAACGGTCGACTGCGCAGGTGGAGGAGAGCTCCGGCTACGACATCATCGAGAAGACGTTCACGGAGCACGAGAAGTGCGGGCTGCAGCAGATCCCGGCGTTCACGCTGCCCATGGTGGCCGTGCCGCTGCGCCGCCACTCCGGCCTGCGCGACCTGCTGGCCGCCAGGTCACCGGCCCGTTCCTTAACGTGACCAAATTATAATTTATAGTGGGAAACAAGTTCTCAACTAGGTGTCTAGATTTGCAAGCAATAACTTTGTCACAAGATTGGCTGCCTAAGTCTAATAATTTTTTATCGATATTTGAAACCTCTATCGTAATTTCAAAAATCTCATAAGCTCGATAGTAGGTAGAGGTAGTACTAAAGCGAAACACCGTGACGAAATAAAAGAGGTAGTTCTTATTCCTGTTTAAATGTTAATAAACCTAACCTACCTATATTATGTGATACAAACCACAAAAATATATAAAAAAATATTCATCACATTTAACTGCAACGCATAATGCGTTTGCGCTAAACACTTTTGGGTGCCAGCTGCTAGCTTCGTGCTAGTCAAACTGTACCCTAACAGATTTTGTTCGTTTAAAAAGATCGTAACAGTCTGTAGGCGATACCGCAACATTTTCCGGCTCAACTCGTGTAGCGTCAGATCATCACAGAGTTAGGACATCGGTTTCAGGCTCCGCTGGCAGCGCGAGGTGGGCATCATCGGGCGGTACCGGCGCATGTGGATGAGCGCGCGGCCGCACTGCGGCGCGCAGGGCGGAGGCTTCGTGAGTGTGGGGCTGCGGGACGTGGCGCCGGCCGCGCGCGCGCTGCTGGCGGGCGCGCTGCTGGCCGCTGCCGCGCTGCTGGCGGAGCGCGCGCGGGCCGCCGCCGCCCGGGGCAAGCTCCGCGACACAACGCTTCGTGCCCTGCGGTAGTCGGACTCGATTTACTTTTAATTCCTAAGAAGTAAGAACCTGCAGAGTCTGGTCCTCTCCGTATTACCGAGGAGGCCCGAAGCTAATCACCACGCAAATCTAGTTTAAGCTAGTTAAATGTAGGATTAGAATAGTTAAAATTTCAAAAATTTGTTCATATTTTTAATTATTATAGGTAAATTCAGGCAAAAATTCTCAACCGCTTAAAATTAAAATATTGCATGCACAAAACTTGTGTTTTCTTTCGGAGATCAGCAACACCACCGCCGTCACCAACGCGTTGCCGGCCACGAAGGAAGCGAAAGACCCGCTTCTTGAAGGACCCTTGAGGTCATAACACTGTGTGAACACCGATGTAGGAAGTTCATTCCACAGTTTACACGTACGTGGGAGGAAATAACGTAAAAACCGAACTGTGGACGAATGCCAGGTATCCAGGTGGTGTTGGTGGAACCCGGCTTTACCACGGATTGTGTGTTAACGGAAGTTAACCGCGGGCGTTAAACGAACAATTCTTCAGAATATTCTCCATTATACAGACAGTAGAAAACGCAGAAGGCCCACATCTCTCCGCAGCTCGAGCGATTCTAAACGTCGAGAAGGATCGTCGAACGGATCCACTTGGCTAGTTGGGGCCCAGCGCAAAGGTGGGGGACAGTAGGTACTCCGTGTGACTTGTGAGGCCGTGCTTTAAAGAACAACCTGTGCTCAGACATGAAGTACCGCCTAGCTCTGTAGAGCACCCCCAAGTTCGTTGAAGCTAGTTTAGGCCTATACCTTCTCTACCTCATTGGCATAAATTTTCTACCACTTGCATTAGCACCTCGGCCCGTCGTCAGTCGCCACACCCGAGCGTAGCAATACAGATATTGTTCCGCACGAATCTCCTCATACAGTTATGGGCATAAAGTCCACTCCGCCCACGCAAGTCAAGTGCATCTTCTATATCACTTGGTCCAAAATAATAAAATTCAACATTATTATAAATATTTTATTACGTAATACTATTCAAAATTATCTTATCTTACTTAAACTTAGACTCGACGTTACTTTGCAACTGAACACCTCCTAAAGTTATGTTAGTGAAACTAAACGTCCAACATCACTTGGCGCACGTCAGAAAGCATCGACGACTCGTCTGCGGCGAATGTCCGGTGTAGTGCCCCCGCCGAACGGCTAGGCGAGCACGGCGACGAGCAGCGCGGCGAGCAGCACGGCGAGCAACAGCGCCAGCACGCACAGCGAGTCCAACAGTTGGCCCGCCGCCAGCCACGCACCGCTCTCCTCCCCGCCCTGCACCTGCACATATCGCGCCGTTTCTTATTAAGCAGCTAACAAACATTGATCCGCGAGACTTGAACCCCAGACGGCTTCAGATTGCAAAGTCGAGCCCTCGGTACGCGCGTCATACACGACCGGTTCAAGGTCGCTCCATCCAACCTAACATTATGGCAGCTCAATTTCGACATGAATCTATATTTTCCACCAAGCATTTTTAGCAGCAATGCACACCTCTAGCGACGTGAACCAGCTGAATGCGGCGGGGGCGGCGCGCACACGGCGCAGCGCGGCGGGCGCGGGCCGCGAGCAGCGCGCCACGCGCAGCGCCAGCGCCGCCGCCGCCGCCGCCGCGCCGCCGCACGCGCACAGCGCCCCCAGCGCGCACAGTACGCGTGGCGCGCCGCTCGCGTCGCCCACGCGCGCCACCGCCGACGCCAACCTGCCACGGTAAATATACAGCGTGTTGGTGTATGTATCAAGAATCTCTAGAATGGCCTAGATAAATCGAGACGAAAAATTTAAAAAGTGTTTACATTTGGAATGTTGGTGTTTGAAATTAGGAGTATATAAGGCGGTCTGAAACACGGGATGGAGAGTTCAGTTCCGGAAGCGAGTCCGGAAGGAGGTCAAGACGAAAATGAAGATGAAGAAGAAGAGAATAATGGAAGAAATAGAAATAGAAATATTCTTTATTGTGCAATACAGGAAATAACAAATTTAAATTGAAAAACAGTAAAGTGAAATGCAGTGAAAAGTGTCGAGTCGCCGTATCAGTGTCGCGAGTGTTAGTCTGTGGTGTGAATAAAACTCCATCTATTGAAGCCGGCCTTATAAGGAATAAGACCGGCTTTAATAGATGGTTTAGTTTCGACAGTCCTCGTCAAGGAGTACTAACCACAGGGCGGCAGTGAGGGAGGCGGCGCCGCATAGCGGCGCGCGCGCCTGCGGCGGCAGAGCGGCGGCGGCCAGCAGCAGCAGCGCGGCGGCGGCCAGCACGGCGCCGGCGGCCAGCGCGTGCGCCGCCGCGCGCCGCTGCAGCGTCACCACGTACTCCGCCACGCGCGTGGTGGCGCCGGCGCGCACCAGCTTCGCCGCCCGGCCTTCCACCGCCAGCAGCTCCCACGAGCCCGACTCGAACACTGTTCCCGCCTGTCGGAGATACCACGGGACTTTCATCAAATATTGTTTTTTTGTGTTCGACAGGGTTTGGCATAAAGCACTGCTTTCCAAGCTGCCTTCCTACGGAGTACCCGAGGAGTTGTGCAAATGGGTCGACAGCAGCTTTTATCGTAGAGCAGCAGCAGTGGCGGATTATGCCTAAGGCAAACTAGGCACGTGCCTTTGGGCGCGAGGTTAAGGGGGCTCACAAAGAAAATAATTAACATTCAATAAAAAAATGTCTTTTTATGTATTTTGTACATAGAAGTAACTCTAGTTTCCCACATTTTCTTATGTACAGTTTATAAAGGCCTTGCCTAGGGCGCTCTTGAAATTTAATCCGCCTCTGCATTCCAACATTACTACGGGTTACTACCACGTAAATAAGTAACACGAAATAAAAGCTTAAAGGTATTTCAATTCAATACTTTCCAAAACAGTTAAATCGGAGTCGAGTTTGATAATATGAGTTGATTGATGCAATGTGTGCAGACTTATCAGCTCCCTCAGTTCTTCAGACGCCTCAAACACTTGTCAGACGGGGACCATAGGACCAACCTCATTATCCTTGAGGGACAGCTCGATCTCTTCAACGAAGTGCGTCCGCGAGCCGAACTTGAAGATGACTCGGTGGCGGTCGCGCGGCCAGTCGGTGAAGTCGAGCGACAGCGGCGCCTCCAGGTCGAGGCGCTGCAGCCAGGCCACGCGGCCGGCGGCGGAGAGCCGCGCGCGCAGCGCCGCGTCGCCCGCGTCGGCCGCGCGCGCCGCGCTCAGCACGCCCACGTCGGGCCGCCACAGCCGCTCCGCCGACACCAGCGCCACGCCGCACGCGCCGCCCTCGCTCGCGTTCCACCGCAGCCGCGGCTCCTCCCACGACTGGAACGGTTTTGGGCATTATTATAGAGGTGTGAAAATTGCACAGTTGGATCCTGGCTGCAGTCTAATATTAATTTCAATGAATTAATTTTCTGACGTGTGCTGTCTTGAAATTTTTAAAGCCTTTACATTCTTCCATTTCTAAGCAGTAAGGTTTATAAAAAAGTAAACAGAAATACCTAAGTACCTATATAAACAGATTCTTTTTCTGGAAGATAGTCAACTTTCAACAAAAATTCTGATGAATTTACTAGGACGGCATGTGTTGCACTGTGGAATTTACACCATACAGTATTTTTTATCAATTCTAATAGATTTTCGGTTTTACATAGCCCTCTCATTTCATACAAGATTGTCACGAGTAGCGGCATCTGTTGACGAGTAGCTCTAATCACACAAGAAATTGTAAATAAATTATTACAATAAAACTGGAATAAAAAGATATATGATATAGATAGAGTTAGGTTAGTATATAAAATATATACAAAAGCTCGATAAAATATCTTAGTAAAATATTTTAGCTTACAACTTTAAGTTGTACTAGAGGGCGCTCATGGTAGGATCTTGGTAACTTAAAGATAACAGTCATTATGTCACAGAAAACTTAAAAAATAACCAAAATTCGATAAGTACTAAAAACTAGACTTGTGCTATAAGACATTCACTTAATTTTAGTTAGTTTTCTGAATGTGTTTTCTTAAATCGTTATTATATTGTTTAAATAATATAATGTTTTTATGAAATTTGTCTTTGTACAAAATGATTTGTATTAAACTGGTTTAACCATACACTAATACATTTAACAGTTTATTATTAATTTAACAGCGTATTTGATGGAAATAATCATAAGTTTTCTCTATAGGTACAAGGTGATTTTTTATTCACTTGACATATTAATAGGGGGGGACTCAGTATTCGATTCTCGTTCCAAATATGTAATTAACAAGGGTGCTTAAAATGTGACGTAATTATCCATTACAAACCCATAGTGTGAACAAACAGAGCACACGTGGTTTAACTACATACTCCACTAAAAGTCATTAACCCCAAGTCAATCAAGTTTCGGGGGTGTCCAAACATTCCGAGTATTTTTGGATAATTTTGGAAATAATTATCGTGTATAATTTTGACATTGTCATTACACATGGTCATTACCTATGACACAAAGTAGATAAGTAAACCTATGACCATGTTCTTTCATGTCCTCGAGTATGTCAAGTGAAATAAAAATCACCCAGTAAAACACTGGTGTAGTGCGGGTAGCACTCACCAAGTGGAGGTCTGCGAGCAGGCGCACGGTGCCGGTGCTCTCGGACACGGTGGCGTGGTGCACCTCCAGCGTGAGCTCGACGAGAGCGGGCTCGGCGGGCGCCCACTCGCGGTCGTACGTCGACAGCAGCCCGTCCAGCTGCGTCGAGAACTGCGTCAGGTTACACGCGCCGCCGCCCGCGTCGCCCGCTTCGCCCGCATCGCCGCCTGGAATGGAACGTTACTGCACGTTCAGCACGCCGTTCAGCACGGTCTACTCCATGTGTTTTGTTACATCCTTAGTCAGTGATCCCTTGATAGTTATGTGGTAGTTTGAAGTTGGCCAGGGAGAGGACTTCCACCGCATTTAGTTTGAAGTTGGCCAGCGAGAGGACTTCCACTTTTATTTTTATTTGTTGCAAGACGCAGGGGCTGCACAATACACTCCAGGAGTTGCAGCTGCCGCTTAAACTAGCAAAACTAGTTTGAAATAAAAAATTGACATATTTATTGCACAGCAAATTTTTCCACTGATACTATCGCGGTTGTAGCGACACCGTTATCACTTAAAACTCTCAAGTTTGGAACTAATAAACTGTGACGCAAATGCATAATCCAGGATATGGAAGTAGAATATGAGCGAGTATCGATAGCACAGGTTGTGTAGAATGTTGTGAATGTTGTAGAACGTTTGGTACAAAGTACAACATTACCGGGCAGCAGTAATAGGAGCGCAACTAGGAGGGTCGCGCGCGGCGCCATCGTGCGAGGACTGGCGCTCTCCGCTGTCCGCGCTGCGGCCGCTACCCGCCGCCGCTGCCCGCCGCTGCCGCCGCCAGGGGTGCGCAACCTTGCCGGGGAGTGACCAGGAAGCCACTATAACTATAAGCGCACAGTGTCCTTACTGAGGCCTTGTAGCAAGCTTTTATTGACTTTTAAAAGGACATGCAGTTTGTTGTAACATTTTGTATATAACTCATTGACTTATTTATTTATTTATTATTACTATATAACTTGATTAATTATTCGGTTAGAGCAGTGATAGCCGTGTGGTTGAACGTTGGACTGCCGAACCGGAGGTTCCGGGTGCAAACCCCGCACGCACCACTAATTTTCAAAAATTATGTGCGTATTAAAATTTAATTATCACTTGCTTCGGTGAAGGAAAACATCGTGAGGAAACCTGCACACACCTGAGAGTTCTCCATAATGTTCTCAAAGGTGTGTAAAGTCCACCAATCCGCACTTGGCCAGCGTGGTGGACTATGGCCTATACCCCTCGCACTGTGAGAGGAGACCCGTGCCCAGCAGTGGGACAGTTATGGGTTGTGATGATGATGATGATGATTATTCGGTTATTTATTGTCACTCCACATAGCATGATGACAGTATGCTTATTTAAGGGTATGTTGATGATCGAGTAGTTTTACCGGTAAGTTTATATACTACTTATATGTATCTATGCATAGTTCACATTATATATGATAATAAGACAATTGTTTGCAAGTTACCTATGTACCATCCGTGCTCGGAGTTAATTTCATGTGTACTTTAAGAGGTCGCGCGGTAAAGTTAATTAGGATAGTATAGTATAGTTTATACTACGGTCACAGGAGTGAGTAATGGATAGGAAAGCAATAAGGCCGGTTTGGAATGTTGGTGTTAGAACGATGATGACGACGATGTTGTGATTATAAACACAATTTTGGACTTAGTGTCCTTATGAAAAGTTGTCGACGCCGGAGAGCGGCGCGTGCGTGGGCGCTATCGGATGCCACGTCCGGCGCCGGCCGCGGGGAAACTCGCGCGGGATATTTTTATGCTGCGCCGCGCTCTATTACTGGATGTGGTTCAGTGTCAGACCCACCCCGATAGCGGGACCGTCCGCAGGCCCTGCTTGCCCGGCCCCGGCGTTGCTTGCGGCGCAGTCGCCGGTAATGTGCTCACGGTCGCGACATTATCGCTGCGAACTACAACACAACTTGCTGGTGAGATATGCAATAGGAAGTAAATGATAGAGACACAGACGTACAGGAAGGAACTTTATTGTTATAAATTTGCAACAATGTCACTGCTCGACTATGGACTATGGGCAGCGTGGACGGGCACGAGCCGCGTCCTCAACCACATCTGGGAATTCCACGACGAGTGACGACATCTACTTAAACGTAACAAGAAGAAATAACGTCAAATAACAAAAACAAAAATAATTTGTAAAAAAGCATCTCGAAACTTAACTAATTAATAATGAACTACATACAGCCTAGATACTTAGCTAGCTATTTCTATCTTAAAATTATGCGACTGTTCTCAATATTCTTTATAATAATCTCTGGATAAGTTGCGATAAAGTAGTCAACTAACACTTTAACTTTCGACAGTTGCTAGGCAGCTTACAAGGGATTATGGGTAATTATAATATTGACAATGGTCAATAGTGTGCTCTGTACAGGTCTTTCACTCTATCAGTTAAGCTTAAAATATTGTTACATAGTGTTGATTATTATAAACACATAATGTTATTCTATTTAAAATGAACAGGGGAACAGAACCTTGTGTTTACAGTATGATCGAACATTTATTAGTACAAAATTCGAACCTCGGATATAATTAGACGCGTCAACGTGAGGTAGTTAGTAGGTATAGTAGTAATATTAGTAGCTGCGGTACATTATTAAGTTGCTACCGCAGAATTATTTGAAGTAAATTAGAACTCCTTAGCTTTTGCTTAACCAGTAAGAGATTAAAATATCTACATTAGGTACTCGCTGAAGTTTCTCACCGAGGTATATTCCAACTTCAACTGGTATACATACTGGTTAAAGAAGAAGTATCCCGAGATGTTAAGTTTGTGAGTTCGCTGATACTCGCTGCAGGGGCATTGCGCGAAGTGACCGAGACGAGGTTTTTCGAAATGCCTCTCATGAGAGGCATGGGCTCTAAAGGTTTTTCGAAATGCCTCTCATGAGAGGCATTTCGAAAAACCTCGTCTCGGTCACTTCGCGCAATGCCCCTGCAGCGAGTATCAGCGTACTCACAAACTTAAGCCCTTAAGCTTAAACTTAAGCCCTTAGAGCCCATGGGCTCTACATTCCCGTCCTCGCCCAAATTCGATCAACTTCACGAGTAGCGTAGAGTTTGCAATGTATAACATTTGATTGGTCCGGAGAGCGGACCCGACGCGGCCGCGCATTATCATATAGGTACATTTCATCATTTCCGGACTCGAATTATAAAAATGATAACATAGGTTTACTTACATCTAATACTAGTAAGAAATCATTACAAACTATTTTTAACAACGCTTAGGTACATTTTACCGAGTTATAATTTTTACATGCGAGTAGGTATTAAGTATTTATATTTTACACAATGGTAACTTTCTCACCGTCACAAGGCAGACCTAACATTGATCTAACATACATATGTTATGTAGGTACATACTCAATGACTGTTCTGGTATGCTAAAACATTGATGTAAGTTACAGTGTATAATATGTACCTACACTGCGTGAAATTTTAGTCACTTGACATACTCGAGGACATGAAAGTACATGGTCATAATGTAATGTTTAAAAATATAAAATCAAAATTCTGCGCGATAAATATTTAAAAAAATTGTACTCAAAGATATCTAAAACTCCTCGGGAAGTATGGACACAGTGTGCAAACGCTCAAAATATGTGGTCTTAATGCCGCGCGATCGGTGGCGTTGAGTCGCCGCGCGCTTACGCCGCGCGCGTGTGCTTCCATTGTCCATACTTTTGGTTTTTAATGAATAAAAAGGTAAAATTTTAAGCACCTTTTTTAATTACATATTTGGAACGAGAATCAAGTAAGTACCTACCCCGTATCAAGTATCAAGTATCCGCTATTAATATTATATTAGCGACCGATATCCATCTTAAAATAATGTTAACAAATATTGTTTACTTATTATCGCATTCATGTAGAAGCAAAACAAGTTAGTCTCATAAAACATTCTCGTAAACAACACGTATTTTTCCTTCGCAAACCAAGTCAACTTAGATCTATTTCAAATTGAACCTCAATCACACCAACAAATATATTATGCAAAAAAATAAATTTATAAATATATAAACACTAGGTACTATAGAATTTTATCAATAAAAATAAAAAGTTTACAACGGTCAATACAAAATATTCTGCTGATTCGAATTCCTATACTACATACAATACAACATACCTACCTACAACTTAGTAACAACAACAAATAGTTTATTGCTTGATGACATGCCGCTGCCGCATTTACTGCTACAAGCGCTGGGAGCACGACACACATTATAATAACTACAAATCACTGGTCCTTGATATGCAAACCGAACCTCGGCGCGGAGCCTGGGCGCTTTACAGTCACACAAAGCACATGTCGCGGAGGGTCGCGGTAGTCAGTGTCCGGGCGGCGGCGGCGGCGGCGGCGGCGGCAGCGGCGCCGGGGCAGGCGGCGCCAGGTAGTGCCAGTAGGGCGGCGCGTCGGGCGCCTGCGCCTGGCACGCCGCCGCCAGCCCCGGCCAGCTGAACCGGTACGCGTACCGCTTGCCGTGCACCTGACAACATTCAAATGTTGCTGTTGTTACATTGACATTGATTGTCTGTGGTGACTTGTCGTGTTCCGAACGGGGACTTGAGAGTCATTTTCTTTCGTTAATTTTCTCTTGACAGGCAACGCATAGATAATGCCTTGGGTATTATTGATGACTAGCTACCACTTTACCATCAGGTGGCTCGTCTGCTATTAACATAAATCCTGATCTCAACCTCCTCAGATCGCGGTGCGCTCTGCTGAGTATTGGGCCCTGTACTCCCCAGCTGATTTCCGGCGGTACTCATGTTAGGTTCTTTACTGGCCTGACTATGACTATAATTATACTCATATCATCCTCCTTATAAAGCGGGTTGGTAGTGTCGAGGAGCTACTCAACAAGCGGTCATCATGATTCCTTCTGGGCCGCCAATGCGTGGAAAATATCATCGATGTTATAGCTGTGTGGAGGATGGATACTATGGCTATTATGTCCCTTGGAAATACTTTTACCTTCACAAGTATTTCTGTTGCAATACGACGGGCTGGATAGACCGTGACGTGTCGTAAAGCTGGTGTGAGCAAAAATGATTGTGGTGAAAGACAATGACGAACGATTAGTTGAGAAAGCCTCGCCGAAGCAGTAGTGCGTACCTTGCTCATGATGTTCTTGTCGTAGTAGTAGCGCAGCGCGCGCGACAACTTGTCGTAGTTCATGTTGGGCTTCTGCTTGCGGCGGCCCCAGCGCCGCGCCACCTCGTCCGGGTCCGACAGCCGGAACTCGCCATCGCTGGGCGCCCCCTGCCGACCACACGCTCCACTGTGAGCTTTATCACTTGCTTCGGTGAAGGAAATCATCTTGAGGAAACCTGCACACCTGAGGGTTCTCCGTTCTCCACTTGGCTAGCGTGGTGGAGTATGGCCTGTACCCCTTACATTGTGAGAGGAGACCTGTGCCAATCAGTCTACAGTTATGGGTTGCGATGATGATAATTATCCGGCACTATAAGAAGTTTGGAGTACGTATGTATGTACGTGTTCAGTAGTACAAAGTGTGAAGTGAGTGTGTAAGTGAGGTGTTACCTCCCAGCAGATGCCGGGCGCGCCGGCCGCCAGCTCCTCCAGCAGGAACTGCCACAGTTGCACCTGGCCGCCGCTGCTGCGCGCACACCCGCTTATCGCCGCATACGGATCTGCACACACACACGGACACACATAATATACTGCTGGAACTTCGTCTCTACTCACAGAGATGTCAGAACTCCACCACGTTAATTATTTATATATATATATCTATTAATTATTATTAATGTTTATAATATTAATGTTATAATATATTATTAATGTTAATATCTTGCGACCCGTATGGCGCAATGGTTAACATGCCGCACATTACAAGGGTCCTGGGTTCGTGTCCAAGAGAAGTGGAAATTTGAAGGATGAGCTCAAATGTCTTTCTTGGTTTCGTGGGTTTTCTTGTGTTGTGCGTGGCACCCACGATGTGTCGTGGGAAGCCTAGTGTAGGGTTATGTGTAGCGTATTTATTTATTTATATTTAAGTTAAACATCTAACACGAAAAAAAGCTTAAATAATACAATCCTAGCAGTCAGCTATAATAATTAAAAAGTTAACGGGTAAAATTATGATTTAGGGAAATCAATTAACAGTAAGTACTTAGATTCCAAAAGTGAATTTTTAAATTTATTGAAACGGAAGCGCGAACGCTACTCTCGTCGTCGTACGTCTCTATGTTCGGTCTACGAGCTCCTTCGAATGCCGCGGCGTAGCCTCGTAGCGGCGCTACGAACTTTCCAAAATGCCTACATTTTGTGAGTTTGTGATCATGAGGCTCAATGATGGGTTTCAGAAACATAAATTCACTCGGTGAACGGAGAAGGAGTCCCCTTAGAATTTAGCTACTGTGAGCTGTACTTTATACATTTGTAGGGATCAAAATCAAGAACAAAATAAAAATAATTACCTATAACTTCCTGGTTTTTAATGTATCTAAGATAGCAAAGGAGTGTGCGAACTTCTTGTTAAGTGTAATAAAGTCATTAACCGATCTGTCAAACTTTGGCCTTGCACATAAGTGTTCCGTACAACGTGTGCTACACGATATAGATAGCGACACGACCGACGGCTCGGCGAGCTCGGCTCTCACCTTGGTACAGCCGCTGGATGCGGCGCTGCTCGCCCGCGCTCAGCCACAACATGGCACCGCCCGCACCACCACCCGCACTACCTACCACCCGCACCACCGCCGCACCATGTCACACACACACTTATTTCAATCCTGTTTACCGTGTGATATCAGTTGTTAAAGCTGTATCAATGACCGACGGACGAGTTGATAACTTCAGATCCTCGGATTAGCCACTAAATCTTTCGTGGATGAGTTTTCTCGATAGTAATAGACGTAGCCGTCTTCAAACACTGATCATCTGAATGTTCCGATTATGCAAATCTCCCAACACGATATAAATTCTTAACAAACACACACTAACCAGCAGCAACGAGGTCTTTTTTTAACGTAAAACTATTTTAATAAATTTTAAATAATTCACTAACTGTTAATTTAATTTAAAAGGGTTAATATTATGTTCCAGATGATGACACTGGTGCTCGTATCTGTACAGGGAAGCTCAACTTATTTGGAACTAACACTGCCTGGAGCGGAATTTCAAGTTTAGAATTGACTTGATATACCTAGGTAATTCGTTCGTTCGTTCCCCGGATGTGCGTCCGGATGCGCGACCGGAAGCAGACGAGTGGCGGAAACGTCTCCAGGGCTCCGCCCTCCCCGCGCTCCGCACCCCTCGCCCCTCGAGATCTTATCCTTCGAGGATATATCGAGGACCGCGGAGATATAAATGTGTTCCTTTAATTTAATACGGCACAGTCGCGAGATCAATTATACCTCTATTCCATCTGCCCCTCAATCCGAGTCGCAGCACGGTGGTTCCTCAGGGTACATCATTAAGGGTATGCTCAGTCCTAAAGATGCAACCTACCTTCGTACCTAAGCAAAAAATGGCCTTACAATTTGATTTACGTAGGTATGTTAAAGATATTAGAATTAAAACTTATTAAGTATTAGTTTTTGTTTTGTTAGCAGTCATTAAGCCATGTCACACACATTCATAACGATGGTCAGTGTTCAGGCGGGCTGGCAGCAGCATTGGTTGGCGGTCAACACAACCAACGACAATACTGAATGCAACCATGTCTTAATACTTAATCCACGAGACCTATAAATCCTTCCAATGAGCTCCTCTCGGAATTGTTTTTTTAACAGTTTAATAAGTTCCCGATCGCCCGAGAGTCGCGGCCGCCCGCAGTCACCGCCGCCCTCCGGATTACGGGCGATCCCTTCCGCTGGTTAATTTAATAAAAATAGATCTGGCAATATACGTCTCACCATGCATAATGCATGGCGTCCAGCCGCGCTATCTGCACTCATTACACCCCCCGGCCCGCGCCCCACCTCCCCGCGGCGACCCGCAGCCGATTCCTCCTGATGAAGATCGTACTACTTGCCACGATACCGATCTGATCCTCATTACTGAATAATGTTTCAATTTTCTCCCTTTTTGTGTATTTAAGATAGTGAACTCGTAGCGAGAGATGATACTGCGTCGACACACGTCGGTACGACAGATATCTGTCTAGTATCGCTATTACCCTAAGGAACTGTTCTTCCACACCACACCTAATTATTTTTCTTGCATGATGCATTTATTCTAATAAGGGTCACAGATAATAATAGGTTTCTACTATAATTCTAGTATTGTTCATCGGTAAGTAATATGCATCAGTACAATTTAATCGTGCAAAGTTAATTTTACTATCTGTCCGTTTTTATCAAGTACACGTAGAAGCAATTCATAAATTATCAAGAACGGTAAAAAATATAACCATTTAATTTTATCTCTGCTGCTTAGTAACGGGCATATTTTGATATCCATTTATCTATCCATTTCTTTGTATTTACCTACCTATCATTTATACCTACAGAGGTTCTTCTGTACGTTGCTATGATGACAGAGCAATGTTTTTGTTCAAAGTCTGAAAGTCAGCCTAAATGAATCTTCATCCGTATTTCCAAGTAATATCACTCACGCAAAGCAATTTATTTCCGTAAACAGACGTGCGTGGTTCTGTGAAGAGAATTCTCTCAAGAACTCGTACTCAGAGTCTCAGATAGCACAACGCAATGGGCCGTAAATCACCATATTGACCTGGATATACCAGCGTATGCAACTGGCTGCCCGCCATTAGCCTCGTGATTTGATGAGCTGGCTTTGGGAGATTCTGTCAAAACACGTGAACGATGTCGATTAGGTATTCTCAGCACAGTGCAATTTGTGTGTTTAATATACATCATCAATCATCAATCATAAGTATCTAATCAAAAAAATGTTCGGAACACAGAGTCTGTGTCACAGACGGGTGAAAAGTCCTTACGACTGGAGGACTTGGCTAGAGGAACTTTTTATACGGCCCACTACAAAAATGATCCAAACCACAGTTACGGCTTGTATAATTATGAAAAACTTTTGACTTTCGCCAATTTAAAAGTAACTTGTGGAAATAAAATACAACTATTGATACGCTAAGTCTTTGCGTGATAAGTAGGTAATTGTATTTTCCGGCGACGAGCGCTGCTGGGAGTACGAAAGTTTATAACGACTGCGTGTTCGCGGCCCGCCGAGCGATTCTAAGAAACTTTTGTCGTGTGGTACAAGTCACGAGTGCTCCAATACAAGAAAATCTGCCCTTCTTATGTTGTGCTCCTCATTTTGAGCGGCATTACTTTTAGTAGCTTACGAGTATTTCATTCATTCGAACCTCCAGTACAAACAGCATTTATCTTAAAATGCATGTAAATTTCACTATCAAAATGATACAGCATATATTTTATATGTAGGTATAATAAAATTCTAACTAGAGTATGCTCTACACCTTCTCAGGTTTGAGGAGAGACCCGTGCACAATAGTGGATCATTCATGGGTTGAAGCCAATACACGCTTTTGCTATTAAGTTCTTTGTAAATTTACTGTCCAACGAATACAACGAGCACAGGTTTTTTATTAAGTCATGTAACGGCTTCTACTCATAAATGTAATGCGGCCAACCCGCCGCCGCCTGTTCCGGGGGCCAGCGGAGCCTCGGGCGCGGGAGGCGGAGGCGCCGCCGGAGGAGGAGCGAGCGCGCCCCGCCCCGCGGCCTCCGCCTCTGGACTCCATCTTGAGAAAACATCCTCCACTGGAGAGGTGCCTCGGTGGTAAAGGAGGTCAACGAAGCGGCGCGACGCCCGGGCTCGCGGCGTCACCGTGGGAACGTCGACGGTACGCTGCGGCCGGGACAGATTTGTTTTGTAATAAACCTTTACTAGGGTACAACGTTCTTAGTCCTCAATCTACCAAAATATTTTTTTGGCAATTTTACATCACAGTAATACCTATGTAGAGGTACGTTTATAATTCATGTCGATTTTTCCACACTGCTCGCGTCGGTACAACTCTACCATGAAATAGTAGTAGTCGTAGAAGGCTTCCAATGCCGGGATCCTGGTATTGGCCAATACCGGTATTCCGGTATTTTTTGCACCCTTTTTCCATACCGGTATGGAAATATCTAATACCAGGATCCCGGTATGTATGGTTTATTTAATTAAACTGTTTAGTAAGTGTAATTTTGTTCAATTGAAGGCATACAAGACTATTTATCTTACGAGAGAATATCCAGAATTTTAAATTGTATTTGTTTAGGTTCAAAGATTGTATTCACAATATCAGTTTATCTTATAAAATCTAATACATTTTAGTTTGTTGTTCAGTATTTATGTAGGAAAGGCCTGTTCAGAAATACGCGGTATCCTTTACTGCCGTCAGTAGCGGTATCCGAGTAGTTGAAGCGGTATTCGTAAGCTGAGTCCAAACCACACAGCAACATTTTGTGACGATTGTGGGAGTGCGGGCGGCCGGGCGGGTCGCCGGCGACTGGTCCGCATTCCGCGATGAGTCAGGGCCGGGCGATGTGAACTGCCGCACTGCCACGCTGCACCAGCGCTGTGGTCAGCCGTCAGCCGGACACATACCACGCCACTGGGTCAAATAGATTACACCCCACATTCTCGACACGCGAAAGGAAAGTGTCTGATGAAAGTAGTCTGTTACCTCTATAATTAAAGGTCGGTTCGATCAATGTTAAATAATAGCTTCTTGAGTTGCTACGAAATTGGAATAGATATTATGATATCATATTTACGATGACCAAATACTTGTGGTATTTACCACACCATAGTTTCGAACAGGTAGTTAATCATTAAAGAGAAGAAACGGCTAAGTAAACTACTCAGCATATCTTTTCAACTAATACAAAACAGTTACTTACAGAAAAAACATCAATTATATAAAATTATATCATCATCACAACCCATAACTGACCCACTGCTGGGCACGGGTCTCCTCTCACAATGTGAGGGGTATAAGCCATAGTCCACCACGCTGGCCAAGTGCGGATTGGTGGACTTCACACACCTTTGAGAACATTATGGAGAACTCTCGGGTGTGCAGGTTTCCTCACGATGTTTTCCTTCACCGAAGCAAGTGATAATTAAATTTTTAATACGCACATAATTTTTTGAAAATTAGTGGTGCGTGCGGGGTTTGAACCCGGAACCTCCGGTTCAGCAGTCCAATGTTCAACCACACCGCTATCACTGCTACATATATATAAAACATAGTTGCTATATATAAAATTATATACCTACTTATTATTGTTCATATAGATAGCTACCACTACAGGGACAAAATAGTAATTTTATCGTATAGGCAAGTCTTTACCACAATATCAGGAAAAAATCGTTTAATAATTTTTTAGGTTATTATTAACGGGTTAGTTGGTTCAGTGGAACTAGTTAAACATTCAGCTACAAAAGGCTGATCCGTTATGCAATTTAAATAAAAGCTTATAATTAAAGGGCGCTCAGCTTCGGGCGCCGCCGCGTGGGACGAGTCTTTGGTTTGCCGGAGCACCGCGGCACCGTCACGATAAACCAATTCTCTTTCAAAAATATATATATTAGCTATCACAATAGTCACAATTAAAGTTTATTGATGACTAGCCACTAGGAACCGACTGCGCTTCTCTTCGGAAAGGCTATACCTGAGTACCAACACTACACAACCAACAAACATGTGTAGACGAGTTATTGAAATTTTCCTTTGATTATTTAGAAATTTTCATAAACACAAGTCATTCATGTCATGTAGGTCGGTCAGCCATTTGTTATAACCGTCACATACTATTTTGTATGTATGTACCCATGCTATAATACTAAAATAGGCACAACGTACAAGTAAACCGATAAAGCTGTTTAAACATAACGCAAAGTACATAAATACCTAATTACTATAGTCAAGTAGGTACTCGACAAGACATACATACTGTGGATCGGGCCAGAGGACACTTTGAAGGTGTCGTTTAATTTGAGGAGAGTCATAAATCCCGCGGAGACGTCCCGGATCCCGCGCGTCACGTCGCCGGTAGGGCTGCCACTTCATTTGTATTCACAACTAATTCTCGTCGTGTTGTTTGAGTGGAAATTATATTTAATTGATAAAATTACTGAAACTACAATGATTGAATTGATACTTTCTTACCGTATCATTTTTTTCATATCTCATCTCAGTGTTTATCTTCGACCCCGACTCTATTTCCGACCCAACTCCCATACCGGCTGCCACTCCGACTTTCACTTTAATTGAAACTTTACCACTACTTTCACTTTAATTCAAACTTTCAACTCCCAACCCCACTGCATCTAAGTACTTTTATGTTGCTGTGGTAGGTACATTCTTCAGTCTTGACGGTTTAAAATAAAAGAAAAATAAAAAAGAAAACTCAGTGCACACCTTCCTGTTTAAGAAAAAGGTATCAAGGAACTTCCGTTTCAAAACAAAAATGACGATATATATGTTTTGTTTCACCCGCTACAGAATTTCTCGCGAATATATATAATTATCGACAAATAAGTTGCATTAAAAAAATGTAAGAAGTTATACGTTTTATCACATATGTATGTAGGTATGTCATGCTAATGAATATCTACGTCACGCGTCAGACCTTTTCCGTTGCGTGTACCTGGTTGAAGCTGTCCGACCTCGCTTACTGGTCTGGAAGCCCCACTGCATAGTCAACGAGTCAGTACTGGTAGTACAATTTCGCTGTGAAGAGCGAAGACAGAAGGCGACCCCTGAGCTGAACTAATCCCGCCGTTACGGAGCGCCCTCTATTGACTTGCAAATGCGCTCCCGCTGCGCGGCCGCGGCCGGCGCGGCGGCGGTGATGCGAGCGCGCGCCGCCGCCCCTACCACCGGTGATACTGCTCGTTAATGCACTTTACTTAGTTTTCCACGTTTTGATATTATACGTAACGAGCGTGCAGCACCATCCTTCCGCTGCCTCCCATGACGACTGTGACCACGGAGCAAATACAAACTGTGACCGACCCAAAACAAATGCAAATAGGGACTAGGATCGTTGGTCCAGTTAGCAGGGGGTTATTAAAATGTTAGTTGGTTAGTATGTATGAGAACAGTAGGACAGGGAATGTTAGTGATAGTTAGTTAGCTGCTGTTACTAATAGTCGTGTAAGAAATTGTTAGAAAAAGTCTCGTTCTTTTTCGGTTACAGCTGTGTTGCTAACCTTAAAGACTAAGACGGTCGGGTGTGACCGGATTCACACCTTTCCAAGGAGTCACTGGAACACACTTGAAGTTAAAATCCATAAAAAAATGAATGTGCATACAATGCAGCAAAAGAAATCGGAAATCGTCATAGTGAGAGACGTGATACAGAGTGAAAATCTAACGTAATCGTTTACAGGTAGGCAGATGAAGGTCATATTCAGAGAACGAAATTGTTTCCTTAGCACTACGATGGACAGTGAGTTAGATGGAGTCCAATGACCGAAGCCAACAAATAAAGCTACACCGAAATTTTTGTTTAAAATATGATAGCGTTTTCTCCGCGTACCTAAACCATAAAGTTGTGTAAGGTCGCCGCTCGCCAGCGACACAAATTGACCAAACTAAACCTACGAGTAGAAACCAATTTACGGTCAACGTCATCAATAACAACTTTCTTCAACGTGAAGGTTCGATCACACACAGCACAGTACATCTATTCTCCTTGTGTGTACATATAATGAAGTGTTAATAAATAAATATTACAATGGTAGAGGTGCGGTAAGCCGGTGTAGAGCAATATCTGCTCAGTTGGAGGGCGCGCGACGTCGGGCGACGAGAACTTGGCGTAGCGCCCTCCGACCTCCGCCCTCCGCCCTCGTGTCATTACGACACTTCATAAACGTGATAATAAATATCATTTGAAGCAGTGGGGCTTGACACCAGGCAATGATACTTATAACGCACTTGCGATAGGAGGACGCTTTAATCGCTGTCGACTAGACAAATAAATGAGTGCGGGACTATGATAATACTTATATTATGCTTAAATAGAAATAGATAAGAATTCTGTCTGCTGTACATTAGTTCAAAACTGCTACTAAAGAGTTCTTTGCCGTTTCGTCTCCCTTCACGAGTTTCTGAAACGGTGGTGGAAGACTGTCGCTTATGTGAACAAATAAGCACCTAGGTATTTACTCTATACAATTATTTTGAGGTCCATTTGGTTGAATATTCCACGCAATAGCTAGTAATTAAAAATAAACTTAAGATAGTTAAGATGAGATTAATTTAAACCTAGTGGTGGCCGTTGGGAGTATACCCTCTATTTGGTTTGATGACGTGAGCTGTAATAATACCCTGTACATAAGATATGATGATGGACACAGCTAGGATCGCCGGCGCCCGCCGCGCGCCCGCCGGCCGGAGCTTACGCCGCGGATTCTCAGAAAACTATCGTGTAATGAAAGACTTCCTGAACAGACTTCTCACTTACGCTGAGGTATATTTATTTGAATGAATTTCAGTACACGATTTTCCTCATCTCGGTCCAAATTGTTCCGTTTTTTTTGTCACGAAGCAGATAGATGTCTTAGTCTACTAGTAAAATAGCAATTATCATGTTGTCAATCGTTTGTTGCTATTGTTAAACAGTAAATCTAATGTTAAGTATTACAATTGTAATTTTGACTTGACAAATTGAACTTGGATGATGCGAGTTACCTCCGGACTGGGAACCAACCAGGGACGAACATTACAAAGTATTTCTCCCTTCGTAAGATCCAAATTGCAGAATCTTAAAATGATTAAGATTCTGTAACTACAGTTAATACGATTAATTATTTAACTTAGTCACACACTTAGTACATAGATAAATTATTTATATCTATTTAAATCCGAGATATTTGAGATGGTCAAATATAAACAATTTTAAGTGAATCGATTTTATTTATATGACCGAGATCGAGTTTTAATAAAATAAAAAGAGTAAGTGTGTCGGGATCTTAGCGTGAGGTGGTCTTTGGATACATAATATTTAAAAATAAACGCGTGGGATGTATTTAAGTACATAATAATAATGGTTTCAACTCCGGCTCGCGCCGCGGGGAGTGTCCGAGAGCATGGCGTCCACCAATGGCGTCGGAGCCTCACACTCAACTACGGTTTAGTCAGTGGATAATCCGGCGGTCGCCAGCAAGAAACTAATTTAATGTGCGGCTACGTGATAAGCCGAAGGACGTCTAGGTCGCAGACCGGTCTCACATTTATCATGTCACTTTCGGCTACAAACTGAAATAAAATGAACACTCCACTCTAAAATAAACCTACATAGATCCAACCACATGTTGTGCTTGGAATCTTTCCTCTTTAAGGTCTGTTATATGATGACAGGATCCAGGACAAAACAAAAATACAACTGAGACAAGACCAACTTCATTATGTTGTGATTTTTGGAAAGTTGCTGTCATCTACTGCTTTGTTGTCTCTCGACTGCTCTTTAATGCTCTCTGACTCTACTGTTAACAATTAGGTACCCAGGACCTCTGTAAAAATTAATCTCTAACTAATCCGTGACACCTAGGTGGCTATATCATTCGAACAACTTCGATCAAAGGAGTTTAGCTGGTTATCTCGTTTAATTATATCGCGACCACAATCGTGGTTGTTTTACTGAAAATCAACGAGTAAATAACGAGGCACTCGAAATTAAAATCGTACATAGCACCGTCCGCTGAGCTGCCCGCGCTGGCATGAGATGACACATACAACTCTCCCACGAAGTTTTTGTGCGCCGGCGCCGCGTCGTGCGTCGTGCCGAGAGTCCGTGACACACGCGACCTGCCTACCGCCACCGCGCCGCCGCCGCCGCCGCCGCCGCCGCCGTACCGCGGACCGCGCTGGACACGTGCATACCCACGTTGAGACTGCGGCGGCGGCAGATGCGAGGCCGGCCGGGAAGCGATGGGCCTCAAGCCAGATCTATTGACTCAATCCGGAACCACTGAATCACGGTTCCTAGTAAATATTGAGTCACTTCCGCAGCGCACATCTAACTATTCAGCTGATACTGGTCGGTTTGGTACACGGCGTTCGGCCGCTGGAGTTATGCAATTAAGATAATTATATTACTCACTGTCTCACTGCACTAGAAAGTGGGCCAGAACGCGGATATGAAACTGAATATTGAAACCGTTTATTAAGCAACAAATATTCAAGGAGATCCAAGTACTACTAGATTTTATACTGTTACCAGAAGATTATTACCGTCACTCTACGACTATTTACCTACATAGTAACGCTATATACCAACATTCAGACTTCGAAGCGTTAAATAAATAATATTACCTTCTTAATGGGCAGCTTATAAAATAATAGGGTTACATACCAAATTCCAGCAAAACTTAGGCAGTCGTAACGAGGTTATTTAAAAATATTTAATGAACATTTACTTAGGGCTTCTGCCCTTCACATGAGAATACCCATCCCCTATGGTACTTTCAATGGAATTAATGGATGCACTAGTATTGGTCAAAGGCAAAGGCACTACACTATCAAGATTTCTTTTGGTAAAAGTTAGAGCGACGTCATATTTACCCTCAGAATGTTCTTTCGGCATGGATAGGACATACTAAGCTAGACAAATCACTAATACTGTTTAGTATAGTATCGCCTATTAGTTATTAAGTATATTATTACGTTACTTATTTTATCATTTTTAAAATTTTGGTTATTTTACTCAGCGCCTGATGCATCTTAATGGCATCTTTATGTTTACGCGTCGCATCGTACTCGGCGAACAATTAGCTTTAAGTACCGTGTATGTTCTTACCGACATTAATTTAATATCTCATTACAACTCTTTACCGTGAACTGTGTGGTGGTTTTATTTTGCCTTGACGAAGATTTTAATTGCTATAATACCTAAACTACAGCGGCAACATTGGTCACTTCGGCTGGATTATTTACGAATAATTTGTGGTGATAAATTATTCGCGTGTTGGATTAATAAATCTGGAAGTTAAAGTTTAACTAAAGGTCATTGGAAGGTTAACCGCGTGGATGGAAGAAGATAAATTTGAAGAAAAGGCCAAAAAGTTGAACTTATTATGGTACTAGTGTTCCATTGATTTCCACCCAACACTCTGTTATGGTATTATAAGTATTTTGTAAGTATAAAAGCTTCGATTGTGAACAAGGTTGGTGAATACTTACTTTGATTACTTTTAACTATTAGTCATGATCAGTTAATTTATTGTAAAAGTTAGAAGTGATTAGTAATTAATAATTTAGTTAGTTACTTTCAAGTAAATATTGCCTTTAATAATTATCTACACAGTTTCTTAATTAATTTGTAAAGATTGTTAAGTTAGCAAGGTTGGTGAATACTTACTTTGATTACTTTTAACTATTAGTCATGATCAGTTAATTTATTGTAAAAGTTAGAAGTGATTAGTAATTAATAATTTAGTTAGTTACTTTCAAGTAAATATTGCCTTTAATAATTATCTACACAGTTTCTTTAATTAATTTGTAAAGATTGTTAAGTTAGCATTCAAATCATAATTTATTCAATTTCTTAATAACATTGTGTAAAAATAGTTCAAGTAAGTGTTAAAATCATAATTAGATTATTAAAGTTTGGTCATAAATTGAAATTACATTGTTGTTTCTAATTTTTATTATTCGTACTTAAGTATTACAGTACATAGGAACATCATTGTTAAACACACATTAAGACGTTTTTATAAACTAGCTATTATTACATCAATTCCAGGTTGATTACATACCAGCCTCGCAAGATGACGCAAGAGGTAAAACTTATTCGTCAACGTGCAGCCTACAAGGGACAATTAACGTCATTTTCAAGTTACATCGATGACTTGGATGCTGCTTCTCTAAACACCTTCGAAGTTGACGAGTTGCAGTTACGTATCGCGCGGATGGAAAAAATGTTTGATCGTTTTGAAGAGGTACAGTTGTCTTTAGAGTGCCTAGTAGATGAGGCTGAATCTCACCTACTAGAGCGTAGGGAATTTGAAAAATTATATTATAAATTACTTTCACAAGCACGTAAAATTCTCAATGATTGTAGGAGGGCCGAGAGTGTTGCGACTGAGGTAAGTGTACGTCGCTCGTGCGCCCACAACAACATTAAGTTGCCTACCATTCAATTGCCAAAATTTAGCGGCTCCTATGACAACTGGTTGGAGTTTCATGACACCTTTTCCAGCCTCATTCACGATAATGACGATATAGACAATATTAATAAATTCCATTATTTGAGGGCTTCGTTGGAGGGATCTGCTGCGGTAGTTATTCAATCCATTGAGTTCTCATCTGCCAACTATTCATTAGCCTGGCAGATACTATGCGATCGCTATGAAAACAAAAGACTGTTAATTCACAATCACGTCTCTGCTATATTTAATTTAGATGTCATCACAAGAGAGTCGTCAGCTAATTTAAAACGCCTTTTAGATCAAACTAATAAACACTTACGAGCTTTAGAATCCCTAGGAGAACCAACTAAACACTGGGACACGCTTCTCATTTATATAATTACACACAAACTTGACAGCAAGACATATCGGGAATGGGAGCAGTCTATAAAGCAAGATAGAAAAATAACATTTAACATATTTCTGTCATTTATTAAAAATAGGGCTGACTTATTAGAAACCATAGAATTGTCTACATCTTCAAATAAAAGTCATAATAATTTATGTTCACCTAACATCAACAAGTCTACCAATAAGATAAAAACTTTGGTTTCTGTTTCTGATAATAATTGCAGTAATAAAAATAGTTCATTTTCTAAACGTTGTCCTAAGTGTAATAATGATCATAAATTAATTAATTGCCCTCATTTCTTATCGCTCACTAATGAATCGCGACTAAAATTACTGCCCGAGTACAAGGTGTGTTTTAACTGCTTACAGTCCGGACATTACGCTAATAATTGCAAGAAGCCAGGCTGCAAGGTTTGTCGGCGTAAACACAATACACTGGTGCATGTCTTGGATCGTAATAACAAACCGGTTTCTGCGATTAAGGGTGCGACACATCATAACTCGGATAATAACAACATCATGCATCCCATTGCGCATACGCAGCTACCGACACAGCAGCCGCCCGAGTCGAGTGCTCGCTTATCACTGTCGGCAAGTGTCGCTGCGCTGCCGCACACTCAAAACGGAGATGTGTTATTGTCCACTGCGTTAATTAAAGTATTCGGTAAGAACGGTAAACAACATGTCGCTCGTGCGTTGTTAGACAGCGGTAGTACGACGTGTTTAATGACCGAGGCACTGCATGAGAAACTAGGGCTGCCTATTATTAGGATAAATAACTCCATTTTAGGGATCAATAATATTACGTCACAAATTAATAAATCATGTCGCTTACAAATAAAATCGTTAGACGACAGTTATTCGACGAATATACATTGTTTTATTTTGCCTTCAATTACCAATAATACACCATGCAAACAGATAGATTTGTCTGTTATAAACATTCCGTCTGATATGTGTCTTGCGGATCCACACTTTCATATGCCGGCCGCTATCGATATATTGATCGGCGCGGACATATTTTGGGACATTTTAGGTACTCAAAGGCTTACGTTAGGAGACGGACTACCGATACTCTGTGATACGAAACTGGGTTGGCTCGTATCAGGTCCCATTAAAGGTGGCCATGTATCATCGTCTCAAGCCTTGTGTAACTTTGCGAAGTTAAATGTCCAGTGTGATGAGGATGTTCATGACATTCAAACCCAATTAACAAAATTTTGGCAGCTCGAGGAGGTAAGTACAGACTTTAAGTACTCTCCGGAGGAAAGGGCTTGTGAAAACCATTTTATAAAAAACACCACTCGCTTAGATAACGGTCGATTTTGTGTTAGAATCCCACTCAAGCAGTCACCTGAGTTACTAGGGGATTCTTTGTCACGAGCGAAGCAGTGTTTTCTTTCCCTAGAGAGAAAACTTAACGCAAAGCCTAAACTCTTGGAGATGTACAAGGATTTCATGTTGGAATATGAATCCTTAGGTCATATGACTCAATGTCATAGCATTATTTCGAACCCTAATGTGCATTACATTCCTCATCACGGGGTTTTACGTGAATGTAGTTCCACTACAAAGCTGCGAGTAGTTTTTAACGCAAGCAGTCCTACTACCACTGGCGTTTCGTTCAACCAAATCCAAATGGTTGGGCCAGTGGTGCAAGACGACTTGCTATCCATTCTGCTGCGGTTCAGACAACACAAATATGTTATCGCAGCAGACGTGGAAAAAATGTATCGTCAGGTGTACGTTCATCCAGATGATCGAAAACTACAACAAATTATCTGGCGCCATAGTCCGTCGGATCCTCTTCAAGCTTAACAGCTTAACACCGTCACTTACGGTACGGCAAGCGCTCCGTATCTAGCAACAAGATGTATGAAGCAGCTAGGACTGGAGGCTTCCGACAAGAAAGTTGCCGATGCTATTATCCATGACTGTTATGTTGACGATTTGTTAACTGGTGGGGACGACTTAGAAGAAGTCATTAATTTACGTGACGGGGTCACTTCCACATTAGCTTCTGCTCAAATGAATTTGAGAAAGTGGAAGTCTAACGAGCCTCGGGTACTTCCTAAGCCTGAATCTCCACAGTCATCAGTGAATTTAAACATCGGCACTTCCGAGCCTAGTAAAACGTTAGGACTTGGGTGGTTACCAAATTCTGATCAGTTGTGTTTTCCAAGTGGCTTGGTGGCCGGTGGAAACACTAAACGCGATATTTTGTCAGTAATCGCACAGATTTTTGACCCGCTTGGTTTGCTAGCTCCTTGTGTTATTGTTATGAAGATGTTGCTTCAACAACTTTGGTTGGAAAAGTTGTCCTGGGATGAACAACTACCACCTGAAATAAATAAATTGTGGGTTGAGATAGTCGTAAATCTACCTTGTTTAAATGATATTTATGCCCCGCGGCGTGTTATTTGCGACTCACCGAAATCCGTTGAATTCCATATTTTTCTGACGCATCTGAACGTGCGTATGGCGCATGTCTATATGTTCGTAGTGTCAACGATGATGGTGAGGTGGTAGTGCGCCTGCTACTTGCTAAGAGTCGTGTAACTCCACTTAGGTCAACCACTATACCGAGACTCGAATTGTGTAGCGCGTTAATAGGTACCCGTCTTTATAAAAAGGCTATCGCCTCATTACGGCTGGAGAATGTTCGCACTGTATTCTGGACGGATTCTACTATTGTCTTAGGGTGGTTGAGAACGTTGCCTAGTAAGTTGCAACCCTTTGTTCGTAACAGGGTGGCAGACATTTTAGACAAGACATCTAACTGTCAGTGGAGGCACGTAGGTACCAAAGACAATCCTGCAGATTACATTTCCCGCGGAGTAGATATAAAATCTATAGCGACTTTAAACAAGTGGTGGTCAGGTCCATCTTTTCTTTATGAGGACGCCTCACTATGGCCATCGAATCATTTATCTATTAATAACGACACCTTACCAGAATTGAAGTCTAGTAATATTTCTTTATATAGTGATATAGCTAATAATAAAATTTATAATAATGAATTCATTGATTTTAATAGATTTTCAAATTTCTTAAGGCTCAATCGTACTGTGGCATTTATATTAAGGTTTATTAAACGTTGTAGAAAGCAGTCCTGTTCTGGTCCTCTGTGTACCGACGAACTGCAATCTGCATTAAATGTAATTATCAGGCAATCACAATACGAAACTTTTCCTGAGTATAAACTACTCATTAATAATAAAGAATTACCTAAGAAAAGTCCTTTATTGAAATTTAATGTTTTCCTGGATGACAATAAAATAATGCGTGTGGGAGGCCGTTTGTCTAATTCTGACTATTTATATGAAAAGAAACATCCAATTTTATTACAGTCCACTCATAAGTTCACTAAATTATTATTTGATTATGAACACCGACGGTTACTGCACGCCGGGCCACAATTATTATTGTCTTCCATTAGAGAAACGTATTGGCCGATCAGAGGTCGCAATTTAGCAAGGCATTGCTGTCGACTTTGCATCAAGTGTTGCCGAATGAAAGGGCAAACTGTATCACCTATTATGGGTAACTTGCCGCAGCATCGCCTTCTAGCAGGTTTTCCTTTCCAAAATATCGGGTTAGACTATGCAGGCCCTATTCAGTCTGCTTCCCGCCAAGGTCGTGGGTGTAAATTAGTTAAAGTCTATATCGCCATTTTTGTGTGCTTCGCAACAAAGGCCATTCATTTGGAATTGGTAGGCGACTTAACGAGTAACACCTTCTTAATGGCATTGCGTAGATTTATATCACGCAGAGGAAAACCTACAAACATTTATTCCGACAACGGTACCTCATTCGTTGGCGCGTATAACGATATTTCCAAATTTTTAAAGAACAACTGCGATTCGTTAACTGAAGGTATGGCTAATGACGGTATTAAATTTCATTTTATACCAGCATATTCTCCTCATTTTGCTGGTCTTGCGGAGGCTGGTGTGAAGTCAACAAAGTATCATTTAGTTAGAGTGTTGGGCAATTGTCATTTAACGTACGAGGAACTTTCCACAACGCTAGTTCAAATCGAGGCCATATTGAACTCCCGGCCACTAACGCCTCTCTCTTCAGACCCTGAAGATTTGATGCCCTTGACTCCTGGACATTTTATAATTGGACGTCCATTGACCTCTCTGCCTGCACCGGACTATCTCGACCGCTCCACAAGCATGTTGACCAGGTTCCAGCGTATTGAACAGTTACGCCAGCACTTTTGGATCCGGTGGAGCAAGGAGTATGTGTCAGAACTCCAAGTACGCACGAAATGGCGCTCCAGCAAAGGTGCAACATTGAAGCTAAATGCTTTAGTTCTTCTAAAAGAAGAAAATGTGCCACCATTGAAGTGGAAGTTGGGTCGGATCATTGCGGTGTACCCGGGCACGGATGGCATCACCAGGGTTGCGGATGTGAAGACTTCGAATGGTGTACTTCGGAGATCATTTAGCAAGATTTGTCCCCTACCTGAAATTGATGATTTGGGTTGAAAGCGAGGCTTTCAACGCCCGGGGGCATGTTTAGTATAGTATCGCCTATTAGTTATTAAGTATATTATTACGTTACTTATTTTATCATTTTTAAAATTTTGGTTATTTTACTCAGCGCCTGATGCATCTTAATGGCATCTTTATGTTTACGCGTCGCATCGTACTCGGCGAACAATTAGCTTTAAGTACCGTGTATGTTCTTACCGACATTAATTTAATATCTCATTACAACTCTTTACCGTGAACTGTGTGGTGGTTTTATTTTGCCTTGACGAAGATTTTAATTGCTATAATACCTAAACTACAGCGGCAACAAATACCAATTACAATTTCAGGTGTCCATTAAGACTTTACGACTCGGAACAAGCATACCACCCTGATCCTTCAAAATAAAAATAAAATATTATTATTGGTCGACGAATGAAAGGTATTAAATTAATAAAAGAAGGCGAATGTAGACCCCGACGAAAAGTTACAAGTGAACAAAATGTTTGCTTTAGAAACAAATTGGTTCGTAGTTAACATTGGTTAGTAAAAATTTATCATTTAGAAAGAATTTGATGACAAATTTGGCAGATCATCTTGTTTTCATCTTGAGAATGGGATTCCTGTGTTTTGGCGCCAATGGAATGCATTCCCGCGCACGCGTCCTCATACTCCTCACCTCACACTGCCGCTCGCCGCTCGCGCCTCACGTGTGAGTCACTAATGAGATACACTCAAATCAAATTTGATTTCTCACGTTAATTTAACGATGCAATTCTTACCGCTTTGTGTTTTTATGGTTGTAAAATAATGTCATTCTAGGTATATACCAAAT
Organism: Ochlodes sylvanus; assembly: GCA_905404295.2. Taxonomy (NCBI): domain Eukaryota; kingdom Metazoa; phylum Arthropoda; class Insecta; order Lepidoptera; family Hesperiidae; genus Ochlodes; species Ochlodes sylvanus. The sequence goes on from FR990132.1 coordinate 262,252, forward strand.
TCCGACATTTATTTTCGACGATTCTTATAGCATGAGTAAGTTTATGTTTGTCATAAAAAGTATACTAAGTACATGACAAGAACGTAAATTGAATTGAAGTTTTAATGAATTCCCCGAGTTTGTGAAGGGAGTTTCATCAATTCTTGAGTTTAAGCCAAAGTCTAACCTTCCTTGCTCGTGGTGGTTAATAGCGGTGGATTTGATCGACAATTGAGGCTGCGTTATCAGCCGGTTGGGCTTCGCTAGCCTCTGTCACATGAGTAGTTAATGTGCCTCTGTGCCACTCGGATCAATTTCGTGGATACTCGTTAAACAACCGAGTCGGTCTTTTTTTAACAGACTCCAGAAAAGTAGGAGGTTCTCCATTCGTTTTATGTTGGGAGGTACCGGTTTGGTCTCATATAAATTTGAGAAAAAAATGCCAAGGTAGGAAGGTAGAAGGTTGGTAAAGTTGTTGATATTTATTATCTACTAGCTGACCCGACAGACGTTGTTCTGCCTTAAGTATTCGAATATTGAATTCAAATATTTGCAGCATGCATTCTGTCAATGTTGTCAAAAGCGCTAAGGTTACATTAGAAAATTTAATATGGTGGTTAATTATTCTTGAATTTTCTAATTTTTCGCGCAAGTTTCTATCCCTATTTCCTTATTTCCGCGAATCCCTATTTCCCTTGGTCAGGGAATCACGCGTGAACGGCTGGACTGATTTCGCTAATTCTTTTTTTGTTGTGTTTGTTATTTTCAGGAGAAGGTTCTTATTAAAGAAAAAAATTAGAAAATTGCGTGGAAAATTACAAAATTTAAGAATAATTAACCACCATATTAAATTTTCTAATGATTTTCTGATATAAACTTTTTTAATGTAACCTTATGGCGTTTGACATAACATTGACATAAAAAGGTCGGCATAGCAAAAAATATTTTATGTGATGAGCATTTACTAAAAGTACATAAAACTTAAGGTCCAGAGTAACTCATGTGGCTACCTAAGGAATCAGTCAAAGTCGTCTTATTATAGTTACCTAACATAAAAATATGTTGCAGATCAACGTCTGCCACTGCAGCTAAATATTATAAAAAAAAATAAAGACTTCCAGATTTGTATCTTCAAGTGCTTTTATTTCAATTAAAACAGTGCAAAATAGGGAATTATGATTTCCGTTATGGGACATAGCTAATGCGAACATGCAGTCCACCTTTCTATCCCATTATAGAATGTACTGTAGGTATATCCAAGGTATGCGCGCGCGAATATAATGTAAGTATTAAACGAGTTGGTTGCCGCCGACCGCAGACACCAAGTACTCGCGGAATCTTGGCTTCGGGAGTTGTTTGGAAAGCGTATGATCTTAATTACAAAAACATGACATGTTTTATGACAGGTGTGGTGGTAGTTACCAGTGCTGCAAGGATCGGTTGTAGGTACCATGCCGAAATTCGTTAACAAACCAAATATTACACTATGTATATTTTTTTATTGATTTAAGGTATCAAACGAGCTTGCAGCACCACCTTCCGCTGCCGCCCACGACAACTGTGACCGACTTAAAACAAGACTCATATGGGGACTGGGATGTGTGAGAACATTAGTTGGTTAGTTTGTAAGCATGAGGACTGGGACAGGGACTGTTAGTGCATGTTAGTCCTGTTATTTGTTGTTATTAATAGTCCAGTTAGTAAATGTTAGTAAGAGTCTTGTTATGATTCGGTCACAGATGTGTTGCTACCCTTGAGGACTGAGATGATCGCCTCTAAAAAGTGTAGCCGGCTCCACACCTTTCTATCCGTAACACAATTGCTGTTAAAACAATTATTACACGGTAGAAATGGTACTAAGTACCGTGGCGGGCGGTAGTACTACCCCGGGCAAACTCTAAGCTCTACTACCCATGCTCTGCTACCTAAAAAAAATTATTTTATTATGCATAATAATTTTCTATACCTAACCCATTAATTACTATATAGTAACTACTTAGTTACTATAAGTACTTATGTCTCTATAAATATGTATGTACGACAGAGTAACGAAATAGCAAATACGGTTACAAAGAGCCGAAATTCGTTTTGTTTCGCAAGCTGCTAGACAACCGGCTAACTGCTAACTGTTAGCTGGTAATTACGATGGTTTAGTTCGATACAAGTGTTTATTTCCAAGAAACGTTCTGAGTCAATGAGATGAATGGCGCGATGGCCGCGGGCGCGCGGCGGCTGTGTGTGACTCAGCGCCCATCCATTCATGAGTTTTTTGGCGCGAACAAAATACATAACTCAGCGTTCCGCTACTTGTTACTAGATGGCGCTGTTCACGAGGCGCGCAAGTAGATAATGTGAATTATTTTAAAAATAAACAAAATATTGATGATTGACGTGACTCACTTTTGATTGTAGTTCAAGATAAAGATAAATGTTAAATTTACTTAACTGTAGTGGCCTTATGACTCATTCCGATGTGCAAATATGGTGTAATTGCAAAATAACATCGGGTTGTTACAGACAGGACTGAATTATTTGGAATTACAAATTAATCAACCTCAACGGAACCACTAGATACTCTAGCGTGGATTGGCAAACTCCATTTTCTAAATGCATAATCTTAATATTAATAAAGGTAGTTTTATTAATAATATTAAAATTATGTACATATTTAGAAATTGTACATAAAACTGTGTCTTGAGTCCTGACTGATTTACATTGCAGAGTCTAAACTGAAACTAGAAACGTGAAATTTGGACAATAGGTTCTAAACTTAACTCATCACGGATTGTACACATTTTATTATGATACGGGTACTCACGATATGTATTTTGATACGCCGATTAAATATCTTAATAAAATGTGTACAATAGGTTCCTTTTATGACACGGAAGGATTTTTTGATAAAAATTGGGAAAAATATAAAAAGGATTTACTTATTTAATTTACATTTAAAAATGGCCATATTTCCCTAAAATTTAATTGTTAGACTTTGTAATGGGGCAATTAGAACCCCCACCGAAAATAGAAAATATGTAGCTACTTATGTATAGTTAATAACAATAGTCGGGGTGTTCCAAATTCCCATGGTTTGAGATTGGATTGAGGAATAGGTAAAGAAGAATAATATTTTTGTCGCCGCGAACAGTTGCTAGTTTAATATCAAAGTAACTGGTAAACCGTGTTTATTGGAAATTATATTTAGGTCTCTCCTCAGCTCCTCACAACTGAGGAGGCTCAGAGCATACTTCATCCCGCTGCTCCTCTGCCTATTGGTGGAGGGTTTAGTGGCCAACCCATGTGTCGAAAGTTTTAGTGCCGCCCGAAGGCCTCCGACATGGCTTAACGATTGTTATCTAACGATGACAACCGGGAATGTCAGCACAATGTGCCCTCCGAAGCACGGAAACGCTCAAGAAATTTTTTGCCACTACGGTCACACCGCGAGCTGCCGGCTCGCAAGCTGCTGGACTACGAGTGCGGGAAGCAGTGGGCACTAATCTTCTAATGAATCCAAGGCCAGACTCACCGTGCGGGGGCTGGGGCGCGGTGGGGGCGGGGGGCGCGCGGGAGCTGCTGGCCTGGTGCTGCGGCAGCGGCGGCGGCGGCGCGCGGCCCGTGGCGGCGGCGTGCGCGTGCCGCACGTACGTGTGCAGGATGCGCGCCGCCTCCGCGTCGCCGTCGCACACCTGCACCACACACAAAGCACAAAAATATCAATACAGTACAAAAATCATAAAGATTTTTTGTTTGTTTGGTTGAACGGGCTAATCTCAGGAACTACTCGAACCAGTAGTTAGTGAAGTAGTAGTGAAGTATTTAGGTAGTGAAATGGTGGTCGTTATTGAAAAAATATTTTTGTGTTGGATAGTCCATTTATCGCGGAAGGCTATAAATAACATCACGCTACGACCAATAGGAGCAGAGCATCAATGAGAAATGTTGCAAAAACGGGAAAATATTTAATATTTGTAAACGTAAAAAACAAGTTACGGCTGTACTGATTTGGTTGAAATTTTTTGTGTGTCTTCAGGTGGAGAATGGTTTAGATTTAGATTCACAATTGGACCCGGCTTGCTTCGGGATATGCAGTCTCTTAGATCTCTTACGATATTAGATGGGCTAATGTAAAGTGGTGTTGCAGTGTTGGTATTGTTGCAGTGTGTGTGTGTGCGTGTGTGCGCGTGTGTGTCAGTACCTGCAGCCAGTTGTCGTCGCTGAGCTGCAGCAGCGCGGCGCCGCCGGCGGGCAGCAGGTGGCGGCGCGGCGCGCGCACGCGGAACGTGCGAGCCGCCCAGCGCACGCAGCGCAACACGTCCCGCCGCTCCCATTTCTCCGGGTCTGGACACAATGGATAATATTATACATATTAAGTTTTTTATATTAGCAGCCGACAACCGATGGTAAGTGGTCATTGACGCCCATGGTCAACGGCAAGTCGTCTGGCCGCAGACTCGAGCCAGAGGATGGCAGCTAAGGCTAAAGCTAAGGCTAAGCTGGGGCTAGGGCTTCAGCCCTACCCCCAAGCAGGGGCCTGGTTCTGCCGACCCCCTGTCTAGCAGTAACAAGTGATCCAACAGTCAGTATAATCGGTACTTACACATCGCATAACCATTATCCAATACTAGGTAATTTCCATCTTGTTCGTAGTTCTAAGAACTGAAAGCCTAACTGGTACGGCGGAAATTGAACCTTCATCAACGCAATTCATAACTGTCCCACTGCTGAGCACGGGTCGCCTCCTAGAATGTGAGGGGTATAATTACCACGCTCCACGCTGGCCAAGTTCAGATTGGCAGACTTCATACACCTTTGAGAACATTATGGAGAACTCTCAGGTGCACATGTTTCTTCACGATGTTCTTCTTACATATTTTAGGTGTAGGGTTTGAACCTGCAGGTCTCTCGAACGGGGGAACGTGTTTCGAGAGTCCAGCGGCTTAAACCACTCGGCTAGAACAGCTTAAATAGAATTGCTAGAAGGTATCCTGTAATTTCAATGATGCTACAATAACATGGTTATCATACCTGATGCTGCAGCAACATTATAATATGGAATCGACAGGATACCTAACTCTTCACCAACTTACACCAGAAGTGGCATGTTTGAGCTCATTAGAATGGGCGCAATGAGTAAGTTAACTTTTTAGAGGTATTTCTTAGTCAAGGATGTTTAAATTTTTACTTGTATTTAACAATTTTTCTTGTGTGTAATAGTAGGTGTGGCGTTTAAGATTTGTCACCTATTTCCTCGTATCATTTTACAAATTTAAAATTGCACTAGGTATGCAAATCTCTTCTGCACTAAGGCATGTTTTTCGTTCTACCCCGTGAGACGTGTTTTTGACATGTGGGACGGGAGAATACTCCATAATAATATACGAACGGAGGTGGAGGGGTTCCGGGTTAGATTTTCGGCCGGGGCAAACATTTATATGATTTTGCAATTTGCATTTGGGAAGCCGGAGACTTTATGCATTAACCCCTGCCTGTATTATATGATGTTAGGCACTAGAAACCGCCCTCGCTTTGCTCCCGATAACTTATTCCTTGTTTAAATACTACAAAACTAAATTACTTAGGTAAGCCTCTTAATAGAAGCTCCATATTGTTTCCAATTCGCGTGTTATTCAGAGAGACCAATCGACAGTTACTCCTTACATAGGCATAAGGACCAAAAGATTATTATCGTTACAGTAACCCTTTGGCGACGTTGATGACATCGGGGCGGCGCGGCGTAAGGCTCTTTGAAACTTGGGAGGCCGCTCCGCCTTCTACCAGCCCGCATTCGAGCAACGAAATAGAGTAAGTAGGTACGCTACATCTACCACAATATTTTTTTCAAGATTGTAAATTTGTTTTTTAGCTATAATCTCGCATATCATTACATTTACTGTTATTATCTGTTACAAAAATAAAACGATAACTGTATCGTTTTAATTTTTGATATGTTTACATCTTGAATGTATGCGACTGCGCCGCCGGCGCCGGCGGCCGCGGCCCTAGGCCTAAATGCACGGTGCACTAGCTTCCTTTACCGATTGATTTAATATAATAAATATTTCATTTGGCACTCCATCGGTATAGTATCTATTCTAGTTTCAATTGCTACATGCCAACAGAAAGATAAAAAACAAACCCGACTTTAATAACCCTAAAGACAAATGCCAAGCTGCGAAATTAATGAAAACTTTTTCAGTTTATAGCAAAACGCTACTTTATACTCATAATTTGAAGGGTGATAATTAAATCTACTTAGATCGTGACATTTGCTCCAATTCATCACGACGGTCTCCGAAGTAACCGATACTTACCGATCTTCGTGCTGCCGGCACACACATAACCTTACCGAATTTATTAACGGCTACGAAACGACCAACGTAAAAACTTTTCAACTGTAAAATAGTCTTAAATCACGTTATACGCTTAATCTTCAACTAACACACACTTCATCCCTTTGGCACATTTCAAAATGAATTTGTACAACACAACAAACATCCGCGGAGGATCCTGTCTTGGAAGAAATGCAATGTCGAGCACAAATTTACCGGCAGGTACGGTTTCATCCCCCGAGTCGGAGTCGGAGCCGGAGTCGGAGGGGGGCGTCGGGAGCGCGGAGTCCATGCAGGCATGTCGGGGCGCCATGCGCCAGGGGGTCGGGGGCGGCGGCGAGGGGCTCCGGTCCACCAGCTCGCGCTCCGCGGACACTATAGGAGGCCGCGCGACCTCTCATCGCTTTTTATTCGCGAGCGCGCGTCACCGGCGTGACGTAGGCGATTCGTCATCGCGCAATTGTGACGAGGAAAACGTATTCTCGGAAGCTGCGGCTGCACTCTCCGTACGCGCTCCGCGGGCCGCTCGCCGCTCGCCGCAGTCGAGATGAAAGCTCATGTTTAGCAATGCGCTGCCGCCTGTCATCCGAGGTGCGGGGCTGCATGTGACGCGGTCGCCAATACTTTATGAAATTGATGACATGTGTATCAGCATAACTCGTGTTTAAGATCACCAAATCCTAATATATTTTTTTAAATTAATGCATTTTAACATAGTACGCTTTAGTACTTGTACGTGCATCAAAGAACTTGTTTAGAAACGGGCCCAGGACGTATACGCTTCATGAAGTGAAATTAAAATAAAAAGCGTTAAAATATGGACTAATCGAAATATATAATTAATTTATAATATTTAAAAATAGTACCTATTTTACATTTGCCAGCGAAGATCACACACAGGTAGGACACTACGACTCTACATTGCCTACCCTCACCCCCAGGCTTACTAGGTATTCTAGATATTCGAAGTCGGTGAAGACTACAATAAAATAGCTGATGAGAAATATAGTAATGGGGAAAAATATTTTTCCGTCACATAAATATTTGCTTGACGTAGGATCGCCGCCGCAGCCCCTCCATTACTACTGCGTGAGATCTTACATGTTGACCAGACAAGCACGTAAAAAGTTAGCCAAAATATTGTAGAGTAGGTACAGAGAATAAGTACCTAGTGGTACAACTGGTAGGTATAAAGAGTAATGAAATTTGACTAGTTTATAGATTTGTAAGGTGTAAGTATCATGGGCACAATAAACCTTTGCTGAGCAACCGGCTTACCTGACCACTCACGTAGAGCTCGACGTAGTAAAATTGTATAAGCATATTATATTACCTGGCTATTATATTATATGGCACATTAGCTGCCTAACTTAAGTCGTTATGAAGCTTTATAGTCCTGGACAGGAACCGCAGCCTCAGCTACACTACTTAATCAGGACATCAAAAATTGAAAACCACAAATTCATAAATATGTATGTCAAGAACGTGCACTCGGTTAGGTGAGGGGGTGACGTGAGGAAATATAATAGTGCGACGTGAGGCGCGACAATGTAAATAGCGCGGTGGGAAACCCGCGTCCGCCTCGCACTGCGATTGATTTTTCTTTATTTCGTCAAGATAGGTAGGTACTGGCCGCTTTAATAAATCTATAAAAAGAATCGACTTTCAATGCATTTTAAAGCGATAACGCTACACCAGGCTCTAGACATAATTATCTCCTGCTGGAAACTACATTTTGTTGTTTGTTTAAAATAATCTGAATATACAAACAGAGACACAGACAGACACACAGACATACAAACACATCAAACTTATAACACCCCTTTTCATTATGATACGGGTACTCACGATATGTATTTTGATACGCCGATATGTCGACCCAGTTGCATGGATGGTGGTCACGGCTGAACTGTATTATGATTATGTAAGTCCGAAAAAGTTAAAAGTGTTGAGCGGCAGGATGTGGCCACACACGACTCGGTGTGTAATATATGGTAAAGTAAACGCAAAAACGAACTAGACGTAAGTTATTTAGTGCAACTGGGTCGAAATATCGGCGGAACATATCGTGAGATTCGTGAGTACCCGTATCCAAATAAAATGTGTACAATCCGCGATGAGTTAAGTTTAAAATCATACCTTATCTTATAACTCCCCTCTTTAAGCGTCGGGGTTAAAAATTATATAGCACTTCTGCAATACGGTGATAGAAGTAAAAAAAGACCTTCATTAGTGTATTGTAAAAATACCCACATTAATGACATGAATAAAGGATTTGAATTGAATTGAAAAGAATACAGAATAGTACTCGCGTAGCGAATAGCGAAGATGCAAGGTATGTATGCATGTAACTATGTAGGTCTAGTCCACAGAGTATTTTGTATTATAATATTCGCGCATTATCGCCGAGTATCTTAACGCGGCGATAAAGGATTGACATTGACAAAATGACAAGTGTCATGTCATAATTGTCATAGCACTCATAGCAAGACATGTCATTCAATTCAATCAAACTCAACGTAATTTCGTAAAATAAATGGGTGTACATTGTACATACGACTTGTTTGATTGCAATTGACTAGATGTAGTAAATAGTAGTAAATACGCAGCCATCAGCCATGGTAATTTACGGAGTGTACATCGTAAGCAAATCTGGGGGTCTAATATTCAACTACGACCACAACATTCCGCGAGTAGAGACTGAAAAAACATTCGGTTTTCCCTTAGACATCAAGCTGCAATACGAAAATAAAAAAGTGGTTGTTGTTTTCGGGCAAAGAGATGGTATAAATGGTACGTAATGAAGTAAGAATATTCCAGAGTATTGGTTGTTATCGTGCCGATACTGCCGATGTATTCATAATATTGGTGCTCTATTTGTCTATCATATTCAACTCTCTATACCTAATAGTGAATAAATAGTGGTGCATTAACAATAATCTTGTATCATTCCTATTCAGTTGGACATGTGCTACTGTCTGTAAATGGATCACCAGTGAACGGACGAACTACAGAAGATGGGAAGGATGTGTTTGATCTAATAGAAGCTAAGGTAATCCTTATCAATCAACTCACTCTCTATTTCTTTATAAAAATCATCTTGGTGATTAGAAACACCACATTACTTTTTATATTTATTCCTGAATAATCAGACTAGAATCCAGTGAATTAGTTGAATTTGTGTTGTAATACTTTTTCACTGTAATACTTTTTCAATACACTCAAACAACAGCACAACTTTTTTTGTTCACACTAACTGACCTGGTAACCCGCATGACACTCATTTTCTCGTTCAATAAATAAAATTCACATTTCCAGGAGAACTTTCCCCTGAGTTTAAAGTTTGGCCGGCCAAGAGCTACTACCAATGAGAAGATAGTGCTAGCCAGCATGTTCTACCCGCTGTTTGCGCTGGCCAGCCAACTCAGCCCCGTGCCCAAGAGCTCCGGCATCGAGATACTCACTGCAGATACTTTCAAACTATCCTGCTTCCAGACCCTCACCGGTTAGCCATATAAGATGCATTGATAAAATTAACTTTTTATAATTTTGTTCATTGTTTTTTCTTGTATTTAAATATAGTCCTCTCCTCCTCAGTTTCAACAATTCAACAACATTTTCTCAATACAAGCAGTATTAAAAATATTTTTTTTTGCAGGTGTAAAATTTATAATAGTAACAGATCCAAATATGCAAGGAAGTGATGTGGTGCTGAAGAGGATCTATGAGTTGTACGCGGACTATGCTCTGAAGAATCCATTCTACTCCCTGGAGATGCCCATCCGGTGCGAGCTGTTCGACACCTCATTGCACACCCTGCTCGAGCTGGTTGAGAAGTCCGGCACTGCCAACTTATAGTTTGGGCATCATTCTAAAGGTTATTTATTTACTGAGTACTTTTAAGGGTTAATGAATGTGTGAAAAATGTATGTATATTTAAACTGTAGCCTTCTGACTGTATTATTGCACATTATAATTATATAACATCTATTGATATGGGAGCTTAAGTATAGCAAGCATAAAATAATATAATTATTGTTGGATTGTTTTAGTGTTTGATTGTCCCTCCTAGTGTGCAAATCAGGGGGCTAAATGTCTGAACACTACATTAACTCAATTCTAATCTGACTTCAATTCAACTAGAGGAAAGCTTTGAGATATGAGCTTTATTCGATGTTCCTTGCGGTTGCATTTACGGTCGGATTGGAGTTGGCCGTCGGTAAGCGACACCGCGACCGCGCATGGACCCGGTGTTGAAAAATTCAACTGTAAGTAACCTGATATAAAGCTTTCCTATGAGTTGAATTGGCGTAGAGTTGACGGAATGTGTGCAGACCTTATCTCGTTGTTACAGTATCAAGGAGAATGCAATAAAAGTCGTGTTTAATTAAGTTTACAATAAAAAATTTATTGATATAATAATTATTTATATTTATTATAACAAGTGGTACCGTCTCCGCGCCGCCACTGACCCGCTCGCTCTTTGTACTTGTACGCGCACGCCAACACTATTGCCATACATCGGGTAGCCGAGCCCCGAGGGAGCTCCGGGACGCGGCGGCCGGCGACCGACCGCCCACCCGGCCGCGGCCACGCCCACGCCCACGCCCTTCATCATCAGCGGCACGGCCACGTCATGTACGAACGTCAGATGCGGAGAAATCATTAGATTTTTACATAACATTAGATGACGTGGGCGAGGGCGAACGCGTCCGGCTCGGTCCAGCCGGAGCTAAAACTGATATAAAATGGTTAACAAGACTACAAAAATTCGATGACAGAACACGTCCCGGAGTTCGCTGAAGACAAGCCGCTGCACCCGCCACAGTAATGTTAATGTTGCCGGCGCTTCGTAATATTTGTCGGTGCTATGGTGCTACACGTATCTCTCTACATAGAACAATCCTGTCGGTGGGGCGACACACCTAATGATTTTGTGGGATTAGTCAGAGTACAGTAAGGCTGCTGTCTACCGAAGCGGAGCGAGCCTGCAGAGCGGAGGAACGGAGAAATATTCATCAATAAGCTCTAAAATCCCTGTCTACTGGAGCCGAGTGGAGATTTTTAAGCAATCCTATTCGTGAATATTTTACCGTTTCTCCGCTCCGCAGTCACGCTCCGCTTCAGTGGACAAGCAGCCTGAAGAACAACAACATTTGGTGTCAATGCAAAGCGTGCCGGGTGCAGCGGCGGCCGCCCCGGGGGAGATCCGCAGTGGTCGGTATAAAAATAGAGCCAATATTAATATTATTATTATCTCCGCTCGCTATAATTATCTTAACTACGTAATCCGAGGATCTTAAGTAATACGCCCCGGACGACCGCGGGGCGGGCAGACCGCGGGCGGCGCCCCCTCCGGGGCCTCCGCCTGCCAACGCTACGTTTTAAATCTTTAAGAGTACTCTCCGACGACACCTCACACGAAACAACTTAACGTTAATAATGCCTCTCGGCCTGCCCGCGACAGCTCGCTGGACGGTCCCCGAACTCACAACTTACATTACAACAATCGAACGAAGCGACCGAGACATCCACAACATGCATAAAATCACCCGCTAACATAATTATCACGACTACAACGAAACGTTAACATATCTCCCAAATATAACTAACCGCGCCTCGACCGAGTCCTCCGCCCCTACCGGGCCCTCCGTACACTACACGCCGCGCCGGGACAGCGACAGTGAGGACGATAAATCGATGCAGGAACATCCGCTCCCTTTCATAGTAGCTTCTGCCGCCAAACAGAATATGATATGATTCGTTGACGCAGTTGGTTCCCCCTAGTCCAAATGAGTTTGGTCGAGGTCCCCTCCCCCCTCCTCGCCCCTCCCCGCCCCGCCCCGCAACGGCAAACGTTCCGCTTGGACCGTTTACGCCATTAGACGTGCACTAGTACGTTCGTAATGCCTAACGTTATTACTAGTTGAGGATGCTGTCTTCTAGAATTGTCATTAGAAATTATTATACATGCATCTAGCGTCGTTAGTGGGTAAGTACAAGTAAGTACGAGTAATTCAGAAATATCTCCAAAATCTGCTCCTCCGTATCGACGGAGGAGAACCGAAATATATTGTTATGTCGATCTCTATTGCGGCGCGTGTAAACAATAATATAACACGCAGGTGTCCCGACCCCGCCGCCGGGACCGACCGACGGCGTCCAATTGGCAGCGCGAGTCTATCGGAGGTTTGGTACAAAAATATTTATCTATTTTCAAATCGCAATGTTACTACTATTTTTTATTCATAGGATTTATTGCATGTAAGACACTTGGGCGCTGAAATTTACGAATAATTTCAACGTATATATTGCTTTCATTTAAAACCCCCCACGTATTACAAAACCTACCAAAAGCTATCGGCGCAGTCGTCTCAACGTCGGGGCCGCACTCGCTACTCTTCCACACGTACATACGTGCGATCACTCCAAACTACATTTTAACAACTACCCTCGTAAAATGTCTACCTTACAAACTATCTTCGACGTCACAGCGAGCCGCGTGCCAACCGAACGTCGCCGCTCGTAGTCATCAATATATTGCCGTCGGTCAGTTTGACTGCGGCCCCCGACCCGACCCGGCGCCCGCCGGCGACAGACGCGGATAAATGGTCGATTCAACGTGCGGCGTCGCGCGGGGGCGGGGACGGGGGCGGGGGCGAGGGCGGCGGCGGCGGGGCGGGCGGGCACGGCTAGGAGGGCTCGGGGTCGCGCGCGTCCCGCGGGCCCCACAGCCGCAGCGAGTAGTCGTCGGAGGCGGAGACCAGCACGTCGTGGTGCAGCGGGTTCCAGGCCACGGCGTTGACGCAGCGCGTGTGCCCCGCGATCACCGCGATCGGCTCCTCGCCGCTGATGTGCCAGATGTACACCTGCAATACGCACCGAGCTGGGTCAACGTTGGCTCCTCTCACCGACACGTAGGATGTAGATGTAGATTAGTACATGTTATCCGTGAACGTCGTGAAAACTGGTCAAAAAGCCAAACAACAAGTAACACTCTTTAGACCCGTTTCCCAACCGGTGGGGCACGCCCCCCCTGGGGGGCGTAGATAAATTTCAGGTACTACTACTACTATTACGTTACTAGGTACGTTACCATTTGTGAAAAATAATGTAAATGTCCGCATGTAAATTAACAAGTCACAACATGACCCCGAAGCTTGTATGTACATTGTAAGGGGGCCTGGAAATAATATTTTTGGTTCGGGGGGGTGCGGCGAAATAAAGGTTGGGAAACCCTGCTTTAGATTGATATGGTTCACCCGTTCGGGCCACGGTAGCTATATGACTGTATCAACACAACTTGCAGACAGTGACAGCAGCCAGCAACCTTATCTCGGTAACATTCGCCGAGCAGCTAACGGAGCGCGGTAATGTATTGACCTTGTTGTCCTCGCTGCCGGACGCGATGAAGTCCTGCTGCGCGCCGCCGAAGCACGCGTGGATGGTGAAGTGTCCCTGGCTGAGCCCGCGGAACCGCCGCACCAGCGCGCGCGCCCCTGCCGCCCGTACGATTACAACGTTAAACACACGCTGGTCAATATTAAACCACAAGCTAACTCGCATCCAGGTAAACTGAACAGTCTAATCGAGCCACAATTTTGCTAACACATCTCATTATTTTACCACGGCGTAATACTCTCGCCATACTACATGGCCCCTCTGAACTCTGCTTTTGTGGAATCTAGGTCTTGTGGGGGGACCGGGGGACGGGCCTACCCCTCGGACGCCCGTCCGTTACGCTGCGATACGCCTGCACATTTGTCAGGGAGGCTATTAAGTTAAGGTTATATTTACAGAGACGTCTTTACAAAATATATAACGGACACAGCACGTCTCGCCATTCCCGTCCTTTGATGTTACTGTGGACGACTACTCGACTACGTAGTCGCCAGCGCGCTACGCGTGCACGTGCACGTGCAGGGTACGTACGGATGTCCCAGAGGTGCACTCCCTGGTTGGCCACGTTGAGCAGCAGCAGCGTGTCGGCCGCGTTCAGCGTCATCGCCATCACCGCGTGCTCCTCCTGGATGCTGGAACATTACAATACACCATAATGTCACCTCGTGTATCACATTGTATTCGATAACAAATATCACGCCCGATGTGCTGTGCCTGACGGATTTATGACAATAATAATTGATTGTAATTGGTCAACGAGCAAGCAGCTCCTTCTCCTTATACTTATAGATAGCGCTGCCGCTCGTATTGTGGCCCTCGATGCGAGGGGTCCCGGGTGTGACTCCCGGTCGGGGCGTACGTTTATGCGACAGATAAATACTTGTTCTCGGGTCGTGGATGTCGGCGACGTCTTACTCGTGTCGTTCACGTCACTCGCGACAAGGCAACAAGGAGGTATGATTGTGTAAATTCGATTTGTTTGGTATTTATGCAACATAACAACTTAAACGAATAGTTTTATTTTCCTTTTCGAAAACCAAAGCAACGCATAGTTAAAGTAGACTACATTCGGTCGTACGAGCAATGTGGGTGTACGCACAGGTTGCGGTCGGTGAGGTCGCCGAAGTCGTAGAGGCGCACGCGGTGGTGCGTGTCGGCGGCGAGCACGCGGCCGTCGGCGCGGCACGCCAGCGCGTTCACGCGCACGCCGTCCCAGTTGTTGATCAGCGTGCCCTGCGCAGGGGGGGGGGGGGTGTTACTAATATACGACGGTAGTACGAAATTATCATTTGCAGTCATTGACTTATTAGTAATAATATGACAATGGACAGCTAATCTCATACAAAAATCGCGAAAAAAATGTCCCAGTCAGTTATGTCATGTCGTGCTGTTAACAAGGTAATTTAAACACTAAAATCATTAAATCACGGTTTAATTTCGATTGCAGTCGTGAACGCGGAATTGTTGCTCTCCTTGCGTTTTGTTGCTGGACCCGACGTCCACAGTAATAATAAGTCAATGTTTGCAGTATATACGACTATGTATAAAGCACTGGGCACTGACGTCGAGCCGGAAGTGGTAGAACTGTCCGCGCGAGCCGCCGCACACGAACTTGTCGGAGGCGGCGTGCCACGCGGCCGCCGTGATGGAGTCCTCCTGCGAGTGCGTCATCTTCACGTGCAGCTGCTCCGTCTGCAACAAACACGACCGCGAGCACACATCAAACAGCTGGCCTAGTTGGTGGTGACCCTGCCGGCGAAGCGAGGGGTTTGTTTCCCGGCCGGAGCAGATATGTACATATATGTATGACAATAAAAGTTTGATTTCCGGTGATGGGTGTTAGTGATGTGTAATTTGTGTTATACGTACCGCAATGTTCCATATCCATATGTCCGGGGAGTCCTCGGGGCCCACCGCGATGAGGTAGCGGCCGTCGGGGCTCCACGCCAGGTACGACACGCCGTACGGGTGCCCCTCCAGGGACTTCCTGAAACGTTACCAACCAACCTTTGTATGAATATACATAAAAATGTTATTTCACATTTAAACACTTTGATCTTATCAACCATTGAACGTTATAATAAACAAAGAATATAGAAAATAATCGTATAATAAAGCCAAGAAACGTCAAGGTACAGACTTGCGAGTGGGGCGGTAGGAAATATGTAATTCGATAAGAAATAACATGTCCATAGCGAGTAGATCCCCTTAATTAATATCGTTACATCGAAGACAAATCCAAGGACACACGTTGTCTAATGCATTACAACGTTGCAACGAGCAATGTTTGTCGACGTGTGCGTGACATCACCAACCCTTCTTTGTAAAAAAACTATTGATGGCACACGATGAATCTGTTGGTCAGTGACCACTGCCACCGGATGATAGCCCCCGTCGGCGACGCGCAACTGTGGTTGCTCAGTCTGCTCACAACAAACAATTTCTCAAACATTTGTAATTATCCATAACACGGATGAGTACAAATGGGGTGATAATACAATTTAACAGCACATACAGCTTTGTAGCTGTCAGGTGTATTAATAGGGTCCCGTTGGCTCCCTTTGGATACAGAGCGCCGGAAACGTATCACAAACAAGATGGCCCACCTGAAGGTGAGTCGCTTGGCTTGCGGGTCGAAGTCCCACAGCATGACCGTGTTGTCCTTGGAGCCCGAGGCCAGCTTGGAGCCGTCCGGCGACCACTTGCAGTACCACACCTCGTCGCAGTGCTCGTTCAGGACCTGCACACACACAACATGCATTGCAGCACAAGCATCCTTATATTGTAAATAATTCCACAGCGATAAGAGGCAAGGTGGACGATGCACGTACGCGTGTGGTAGACCTCTTTTCGTTCCATGCCTTCATAATCTTAACTCGGAATGCCTACAACTAGACTTAGTGTGTCCACTTAACAGAGAGAGGTTTAGGATATACTTCACACAAGTCCACAATGGTGATGGTATGGGAGTCACCGCTCGTCCGAGCGCTGAACCTTGTTCTAGCATGGGATCCGTAACTGCATATATTTTTTCAACGCCTGCTGTATTTCGGTCAGGTCAGGATAAAATTATGTTGAGACATTGTAAACGCAAATAGGTTAAAAATCTGTAATGTATACTTAATTCATGTCTGTATACAATAAATAAATAAACTTTAAGGTATGTAGTAAAAGGTGGTTTACTCGTGATGTTTTCCTTCACTGAAATTTGATAACCGTCGGTGGTACGATTGACAAACTTGTGGACGATCAACGAGGCGCTCGATACCTGCAGCTGGTGTATGGGGAAGGCGTCGGCGGAGCACTGGTGGTCGGCCAGCAGCGAGAAGGGCACGTGGTCGGGCAGGTGCGGCGGCGCGGGGCGCGGCGCGGCGTGGTACCGGCAGCGCGCCGCCTGCTGCGCCGCCGCCTGCCCCAGCAGCGCGCGCAGCCGCCCCGGCGCCATCATCAGCGCCGGCGGGAGCACCGCCTGCGGCACGCCGCTACCGATATTATTATGTCTGGGGCCGACGACCCGCCTGGTAGGGCGTGGTCGTGGTCGCAGGCGCCCGCGGACATCAGTAACACGAAAGGCGTCACCGATACGTCGCGGCCCAGGAAAGAAGACGTAAGAAAGAATCAACGGTTTTACCATGGTCAGTTAGAACCACCGGAGCATTAAAACCACAAAGGCATAAAATACGATTCGACAAAATATATTCTGACGTTGTTAATGCAGTAGTTGTTGGTTTGTAATTGCAATACCCTCGTATTGTTCAGCCAATCATCAGTCATCATCAAAAATTTTATAAAAAAAATTAACTTCCAACTAACAGTCTGTCTATAGTACCAAAAGTGCGCGTAGAAGTGTTAATCTAGTTTACAGTGCTATAATTATGTAAGCGTGTGACCTGCACGCGCGAGAGCACCGCGGCCCGCGAGTGCGCGCCGCCGGGCCAGTGCGCGCGCGCGCGCAGCTCGGCCGCGTCGGCGCACATCATGAGCGCGGACAGGCGGTGCACGCGCGGCGTGTCGTGCTGCAGCGGCGTCAGCTCGTTGCGCAGCACGTGCAGCGCGTCCAGCACGCGCCCGCCCTCCAGGTGCTCCAGGTACTTCTGCTCCAGGACCACGAACTTCATCTCCTGCGGTCGGTTTACAGCTGTTACGCTTCATATATGCTAGCCCAACAGTACTGACACGTTACGTTACGTAGCCAACATACGGGCTCGTTCACATTTATTGCTATATACTCACTATAACATATTATCGTTTTAATGCCAATATTTTGAATAAAATAAAGTTAAGTTTAAACGTCTGATGTCTTAATAAAGACTGGTCCTTAAATGGTCTCCACGTATCAGTAAAAGTAACATTGATTGTCCGCCGGCTTTATAAAGTCATAAGGTCTTTTCTGAAAGAGAACAACAGTGAGCCATTGGATTCAAAGGCGGAGGACCGGACAAAACGGCGCTTCAACAGAGTGATGGATGGCATCAATTGGATGTGACAGTGAGGATGTCCAGCAGTGAGTATGTGTGTATGTGTAGTGAGGCTAGCGAGGCTAGGTGGGCGAGGCTCACAGCGAGGTTGTGCGGGTCGACGTGCGGCGAGTCGCGCAGCAGGTCGTGCAGCGCGCGCAGGTCGTGGTCCGCCTTCACCCAGTCGCCGGCGAGCACGTGCTGCCGGAACGTGGCCGCCGCCGGGTGCTCCAGGTGCAGCCCCGACTCCTCCATCAGCACCGCCGCGCTGCGCCTGCCGACCGACACCAACAGACGCTACACCTTTACTGTGTTTACAGTCGATTGTCAAATTATTTTGAACCCTATTCAGTTACACTGCAGCATTTTACAGCTAATTGCAACATGTAAAGCAATCGCTAACTATGGTAGGGGAGCCCAAGAGGGGATTTCTGGATTTACTGAAGCGCGGCAGATTAATATACAGGGGGATACCTTGTACCCGGTTAAGTACCACCACCAAATATGAGCCCCATATATATGGCCGCCCGTGAAGGATACAGGATCAGATTAGTAAAAAAAAATTGATCATCAGACATTCTCGAGCGCGTCAGATTAAGGTAGGGTGAGTTAATTACCTCCTAAAAAGTGTATATTCCACTAATCTAACAATTTGAGAGTGACGTAAAGAAAGGGGAGGGCAGCAAAGTTGTAAAAAAAAACGTCATCTTGACATTCTCGAGCGTAGTTAATTTTTTTTTTATTTTGAAGGAAATAATTCAAGAATAACGAAAAATATATAATCTGACGATTTCCGCAAGCCGAAACAACAAAAAAATCGTCGATAAAGTTAAATGCGTGCAGCTGCGTGATGCCTATATTTCCTTCTCCGCGTTTCTATTCCTCTCTCACTCTTTCTCTATCTATTACTCTCTCACTCCGTCCCCACTCTAGTTTCTGCTGTCATGACGCCATCACCATATTCCAGCAAAAAATTTTTTGAAGTGGTTTTTTTGGAATAACTTTTAAACAGCTTTATCGATCAACTTCAAAAACTAATCCGCCCTTGAGCTTGAAAAACCACGTCGATCGCCACCAAGTTGGTCAAAATCGGTTGATTCGTTCGAGAGATATCGTGAACGAAAGAAACCCGAAAAAGTATTTTTTCGGGATTACTCCGAAATTTTTTGATTCGATCAATGAAAACTTGTAAATTACTTATGAGGATGATAAAACTGCGTCGAATGCCGCCAACCGCGTGAAAATTGGTTGATCCATTCAAAAGTTATTGCGGTTTGAAAATTCCAAAAATAGTGTTCTATGAAACTTCTATCAGACTTTTGAGCTGGGAGAGCTCAAATGCATAGAAATATTATTTCTTTGAACTCCGCGAGCTCAAAATAAATGTCATAAGTACAATTTTAAGCGCCCAGGAACGGAATTAGCGGGAAATTGCAGGGATGGCCTTTAGGGTGAACCGTTTTTTTGTCAGATTAGGCGAATCCCTCTAGATAATCGTCAGATTATGAGACAGTACGTTTAGAACATAAAGATGAACCATATATATCTTAATCTGACGCGCTTGAGTATGTCAAAATGGCGAATTTTTTTTGCATATTATGAGAATGGCCACGAGTTTGCGTCCCATCGAAATCGTCAGATTAGTGAATGAGAGCTTATTTTTGGTGCACTTAACACTCCCTTAGAAAATCTGACGCGCTCGATTAATTTTTTTTTTTTTCATTTTCAACCCTTACATACAACCACCCCCACCATGCAAACGGTCAGATTAACATACGTACATTATTAAAAATACGTAGGGCATTGATGCTATGAATATCTGACGCGCTCGAGGATGTCCATGCATCAGTTTTTTTTTACATATTTAAAAATCTATAGCCGCTTCCCCCACCGATGAAAAGGTATATATCATATAACATTTTTTTCTTCTTATCATCTAAGCTTTGCAACCCAATAGGTCTCTGTGACGCTCGAGTAAATCCCCATTTAGCACCACGGGCTCCCCTACCACTAGCAATCGGATGCCTAGGTATTCATTTTCATAATATTTAGATGTTATTGCAGAAAGGTGCGGATAGTTAATTATAGCGTAGTTTAATCGAATGATAAGCACCACGGAGCAGCGTTCGGTAGTGACGAGACGACGCGGCGCGGCCGGTCCAATAGGAAAATTCACACTACACTTTATCACTGCCAGCGTCTAGCGACAGTGTTGTTCGCGTGACCTTACCGAGCCACTTGTACGACCTCACAGTTTTCGCGGAGCTAATTGTTAGAAAGGGTCAATATTTTGTAGTGTGCAGCGGGACTAGCACATTTGCAAAAATTTGTTCGCATGATCAAACCACGTGGCACACTTTACGTGGTACTTTGCCAATTGGTTGAATATAATATAACAAGAGCCAGTGTAATTTGGGTCTCGTGGAGGGTGTTACTATGCTGGCGGCGGTGGCGGCGACGGCCACCGTCCACAGCGGACCACGGCCTAGCCTAGTTGCGGCCGCGAAGGCCGGCGCGTCACCAATGTCACCGTACGGAATATTGATCACGGCCGCTAATCTATTGTCGATGAAAATCTTTATTAGGTACCTACCTACAGCTACTGTTCGCCGAATGATAATAGGATAGCTGAGTATCTGCATGAGAAATATAATTATACTTAATAATAATGATGTATGCGAATCGTTTTCAATTCGTTTTGAATTAGGCCGGTGCGGTATATTCACGGAATACAGTATATTACCCGCAATTCTAATATATAGTCGATTATTATAATAATTATGAAGTAGAAAGTGTTCAAGCAATGTGTTGCCAGTGTTGACGTATGGATCTGAGACGTGGTCTTTTACTGTTGGCCTCATTCTGTTCGGAGGCTCATAGTCATACAACGCGCTATGGACAGAGCTATGTTAGCCATTTCGCTACGAGATAAGATTCGTAACGATGAAATTCGTAGACGAACGAAAACGAATGACAGATTTAGCCGGCTGAAGTGGCAATGGGCACAGGCCACATCATTCGAAGGACGGATAACCGATGGGGTAGAAAAGTCCTCGAATGGCGACCACGTCTCGGTAAAAGGAGCACAGGTTAATCAGAGCATATAAAGATACGAAACATACATAACAACTTTCGGACCATCATAACTAGGACCCGCCATAGATATCTTTAGCAATGACGATCAATGACACTAGTTAAAACCTTAAGTAAAACGATCTTAATCATTCATTGTAACTTTAAATCGATAAAATGTGCCTTGACTACACATTACATTGACATTAATATAGGTAGTTAGCACAGACCAATTAACCAAGTAGTTAGGTATAGGTACTTTAAGGTAACATGAAGAAATTGTCTCGTCCTTCAAAGTTCGACTTTTGTAAATTTCAAAATGCCCTATTAAAGACCGAAGCTGAGGTCAATCGTATTCAAATATACAAACGATCTCTAAAGTCGCGACCCTCCGGAGCAGCAGCCGACCCGAGCCGGGAACAAAGGGAGCGCCCCGGCGAGACGTCCCGAGTGCCCGACCGTTCACTCACACCAAAATTCGGCGACTTCGGCGAGACGCTGCTTTCAATTTGTTTATTTTCTAACGCTACGAACGCGGCGGCGGCGGTCGGTGGTGCAAGTGCAAACCCTGCACTTGTCTGGAGTTTCGAATCAATCTCAAAGCAATTACTGCGCCATTGTTTTTTGTTGTTTGTGGCGCGCGTCATGTGCACGCTAGTCACTAGTCACCGTGATACGCCGTAAAATAAGCTACATGATTCTACTAGTAGCCTACTTTATTAAAGAGGTACGTCTTTTCTATTGCTAACAATACTGATTTTTCGTAAATATTTGAGTTTGGATGCATGCCACGTACCTAACATACTCAGAACAAAATTATTCATCAGAATATACCTACGTCGTAAATGACAAGAAAGCGGGTGTGATGGTGTCAATGCACGCTAAGCTCAACGACTCAACACGATCCTGACAACATCCGCGTCCGTTCTTCATAGCTACCTGCTTATCATCGGAAGGAACAAAAAGATGATGCCCTGTTGGTTTAGTTTAGTTAAGTATTGCATGTCATTCCTCTATAGTAGGTACATATTAACGTAGAGCGCAATTAATTCTTTCAGAAACAGAATATGCAGCAGCGAAGTGGTTCTATTTCTAGTTTCAGTGGGAGCCAGTCGGCATGGCGTCCGTCGCATCATGCGATATAGGCGATGAATGGCGAAGTGGCGTGGTCAACAAGTAAATCGCTATATGGATATGGGATCGGTTCGACTTAGAATTAATCTTATAAGAATGTTTTCAATTTGTTTTAATTTTATTAACGGGGACGCTATCCATGGAGATAATCTGACCGAGCTGCGGACCTACTTATCGCGTGACGGCGTAACCGATTTCGTCAGCTAAATATCACGATGCCAATAATCGTCATAGGTTTGGGGTTCCATACGCCACATCGAATTCCATTACATCGAAGTTCATGACATCGAACACGTTACATCGATAGTTTATTATATCGACCTATCATCACATCGAATGTTTATTACATCGATTGGTCATGACATCGAAAGCTTTTAAAATCGAAAGCTCATTGAATCGAATTTATAACATCGAAGCCTTATCACATCGATAGGTCGTGACATCGACAGCTTTATAACATATAGAACGGACATATTTTTTTGATATATTAAATGAAAGAAAAAAATCATTTTTACACTAACGTTTAATGTTATTCATACATACATGTATGTATGTATATGTATGTATGTATGTACATGTTGAATGATTCTTTTCTTTGATTTAATATATCAAAAAAAATATGTCCGTTCTATATGTTATAAAGCTGTCGATGTCACGACCTATCGATGTGATAGTCCTGTTCCATTGCTATATAAATTAATTTTCTACTTTTACATGGCTACAACCCATTAATGGCCCACTACTGAGCACGGGTCTCTCCTCGTACCTGAGGAGGCCTAGAGCATACTCCACCACGCTGCTCCAGTGCGGATTGGTGGAGGGGTTAGTGGCCAACCCAAGTGTCGGAAATTTTAAGCCGCCCGAAGGTATCCGACATGGCTTAACGACTGCTACCAAATGATAACAACCGGGACCGACGGCTTTACGTGCCCTCCGAAGCACGGAAGCGCTCAAGAAATTTTTGCCACTAGCGGTCACCCATCCGACTACCGACCGCGCCCGCTGTTGCTTAACTTTGTCGATCACTTGAGATCGACGCAAGCCGCCGGGCTATGAGCGCTTCGCTTTTTTTTTTTTTTTTTTTTTATCACGTGTGCTTCACTTTTACATATTGTACAACAATTTTTAGTTGTTTAGTTGCTTGAATGCTTTCATTCTTAATCAAATTATGAAACAACATGTCATCAATGTGGTAATAATTTATTACCTCATGAGCTTATGACATCATTATCTATGTAAGCACTTATAGATGAGTATAATAATTTATGAAATACTATTTTAATTATTTAATTTTAACCTTCAAGGTCAGTGACACTGAAATCTTGAGTTGAGTATAATACAGCTGAACTCAATGATTTCGCTGCCAAGGAAGGACCTGTCAGAGCCCTGTGTTTTCATAAGGACAATTTTCAGAATTGCCTTGAAATTTTGCTTGACACCGATATTAAGGATGTCTGGCTTGTGCACTTGTCTGTTGTTATAGTATTTTCACATTATGATGATATAACATGTGCCAGTTTTATTTTTTATGGAATTAAGGCAGCGAACGAGCATGCAGCACCACCTTCCGCTGTCGCCCGTGACAACTGTGACCGACTTAGAACAGGCTCAAATGGGGACTGGGATAGTTAGTCTGGTTAGGAGACAGTGTTAGAACATTAGCTGGTTAGTTTGTTAGTAAGTATGAGGGCAGGGACAGGGACTGTTAGTGAAAATTAGTCCTGTTAGTTATTGTTAGTAATAGTCCAGTTAGTAATTGTTAGTAAGATTCTTACACCACTTAACTTACTTAACACACACTACAACAATCCCAAAAAAAAATTCCAAATAAAGCAGTAAGAGCACTCAAACATTCCACAAACATGTAACAAAATATTTCCAATGGTTTGTTGGTTATTATTAAAATCATTTTAAATATAGAAAATGTTGCAATCTAGAAAACTGTACTAAGATTTTAAATAACACACATGACATGTACCCCATCAACCAATCTGGAATCAGGTTTCATAAACAATCTGCTATATAAATACTAGATTGTTTATAAAACTACAGCCACAATGATAATAACTCCTTCATTATGTGATAAAAACAGTTCAAGTTCCTTCTTTGTTGTACTTACTCAATATTTGTTCTTTGTTAACTGCTCTAACATAGTTGTCCAGTCAAGTATTAATATTTTAATAAAATAATAGCTTTGCACAAAGTTTTTAGATTGAGTACTGAGAGAATGATCACAGTAGTCTCTCTCATCTTATCACATGCAATTGTTTTCAAACAAAGTGATAAGAGATAAGATAAGGAGACAATGTGTCTCTGCATTGCTATATGAGATGGAGAGAGCCCCATGTGTATACATAATTGTGCACCTTTAAGGTTCCAGTATACAACTATAGGCATCGTAACACAATAAAGACAGAAAACCAAACACTGCAACGTAAACAGTCATTGCCTACTGCCCCAACTGACTGCCAGTGTGTGACTCTAACAGAAGTGCAAATAGTCAAGGGGTACTCACTCGAGCCCGACGGAGAGGAGGTGCTGGCCGATGAGCCGCACGATCTCCTGGTCGGTCTGGCCCATGCGTAGGCCAGGCGGTTGCAGGTCGCCGTTGCGCGCGTCGCCGTTCAGGTGCGGCGCACCGTTGGCGCACGCCGGGTGCATCGCGGGCGCGGGCGCCGGCGACAGCCTGCGGGACCGCTTGCGCGGCGGCCGGTGGCCCTCGTCCCCCGACTCACTGGAGGCCAGGCTGGCCCGCTCCGCTGCGCGTGCTCGCGCTCCCCGGATCACGAGCCCCGCCGCATCGGCCTCGGCCCCTTTGCCGCCGCGCAGTGACGTCACGCCCGCTACGCACCACCCGCGCTCAATGGACCATCTCCCTTTGTTCGCTGCCCAACGCTTCTCGATTGTTCCCGACCTTCACCCACACGGCTTCTTCTCTCACTCAATTCTATATCCTCACGAAAAACGATAAGGGCACGAGGGAACGCACAAAACGCAGGCGTATCCGCTAGCTAGTCCAGCTACCTCAGCGTACACAAAAATCAGCTGAATATTAAACGACAGCTGTCTATCTTCGCTATGTGCAACATCGCCCTTCTTTCCGTTTCGTTCGGGTGACGTTCGTGTGTCGTTCGGCCGCACATCGGCTAGGATCGTCAGTGTGTGCAATCTATGACCTCAAAATAAAAATATTATGAAATGTGCAAGATGCAATGATCACAAATTCTAATTCATTATCTTTAGTCTCTATATTTTGTGGTACCTACTATATTCTCTTCTCTTTGCAGAAGAATTATAGTCTATGTTTAAACATATTTTTTCGTCATTCAGAAGCTTTTTCTACAAGACAAAGACACTTATTTTAGTATTTATTTTTTGTTCACTCAGAAAGTTGCCTACTATGAATTTAGAATTTACTTATTTTAATGATTATCGTTATGTTAACATTTTCTTAAGTCTAAATTTACTAATCATACTAGAATATGGATATAATGATGAATTATTTTAATATTAGTACCCAATTGAAAAGTATAGCAATTTTAATTTTAATTAATAACAAGATTAACAAGTTTAAAAACGCGCATGTATCACGGATCACGGATCACGGATAGAAATGTCACTGACTGAAACTGATTCAATAGGTACTTGTCAACTAGTCAAAGTCAATGTCAATTTATAAAAAAAAGTAAAGTGTGGAACTGTTGACTGTCAAGTCGAGTGTCAAGTGGTAAATAAAAGAATTTTATTATAATCTAGGAAAATATTCCGCAATCCGGAATCAACATTTCTATATATTTCATACAATTAATCAACATCGGTGCTTCTCAAAACATAACTTACGATGACTGAATAAAAGTGAAATTAATTAATTTTAATCTTTTCAACCATGGGAATGAAGATGTTTGTCTTAAACATTTTAATGCTTTATTTGTTTATTCCCGCTATACACCTGCAACTTTTAATAAATGTTCGAAATCAGGTACCTATGAATTTTTGTTTTCTTGTTATTTTTAGAAAGTATCAAATTAGATCAATTCATTATTAGAACCTAAAATATTCCTTATACCGAAGACCTCCGAAGACCGTTATTGCCTCAATTTCATGAAGCCTGACTGGGTACTTAATCCACCTCCACTAAGCAAGGGTCGTGGTATATATTATGTTTTGGCCCCTCGGTGGTGGTATAGACTTTTCAGCGCTGTCTTCCAGCATCCTGACTTACTTGTAGTATCAAACTCTCAATGTGCACAGTTGAGTAGGGTCAAGCTTCCGCGTCTTTTATGACGATTTCCAATCGGTCAACAAATCCCTCTTCAGCCAAGACTCTGATATGTACAAAGGGATAGAAGACCCAGAGACATTACAGATCGAAATTGAACTGCTGTACTGTCAGTGGATTTGAACTAATTTGACAGAACCTAAATTCCCAATTCTAGTAATTCAATCACTGGCTTGGGAAAAAGTCTGGATAACATCATCAACATTTTAACACAAATTACAGAATTAAATAGTGGCCCCATGTGTTATAGTTGAATATCTGTTAATACAAATGCTTTACAATTCCAAATAAAACAATTGCAAAATATAAAACACAGCCTATTTGCAGGGTGGTGATGTTATGCAGGAGAACATAACAGCAAATGTGTCAGATGATACCATCACCCTGGACTTCCTGAGGCCGGATGGAGTGTTTGTGTCACAGCTCGTAGACTTCAGCAATGTGAGTTGTTACAAAATGAACAGTAGCAATGTGGGTACTTGCTTTGTTTTCGTCGTTGTGGGATCTATTGTGCTAATAAATATACCCAATAATAGTTTTAATAATTATTAATAGTTAATAATAGTTTTTCTGAGCAGTGTTACCTAAGTTGTTTGAATGTTGGAATGCCAAAAGGACTGTACAAACCTCTAATTTTCCAAAATTGTGTGCATATTAATTTTGTCCTTTGCTTTGATGTAGGGAATCATTATGAGACATGAAACTACACATCCATCACATCTACATAAAGTTCTCAAAAGTGTATGAAGTCTGCCAATCCACACTGATGGTGTATCTCATATTAAATATTGTGTTCTGATGTTACAGATATTTACCTACTTAAATGATATGGTTTTATAATGAACTGTGTCAATACTGAATACAGGACACTGTTTAATGCAGTCAACAATGAAGTGAGAAAAGAATTGTACAAATAATTTCAGGAAGTAGAAGCAATGAAGGTTATCATTCCTGGAGAGGAGGAGCTGGGCCAGACTGGCCACCAGACCCTGTGCTTCCTCACGCACGCAGCGCAGGCCGACTTCATAGCTCCCGATGCTATGGCCAAACTCAGACAGGTAAGTTATATATTTTACAAAGTAAAATATAGAAACGGTGAATTCCGAGCTTATGCACCTATTCACCTTTCCTCTCCTTAATAATAAAAGTAGAAGCAAAAATTACTAGCATAACTGTACTGACAAAATTTCCACACTATTAAAATGATTTTGAATATGAATTTTATTTTCAGCTCCATGCAGCAACAACTGTTTTTTTGTCAAGCGGAATTTCTTTTAAACTGTAGTTAACGCGAATTGTTGCGATTTACATTTTTTATACGGCAATCGCAAAATGCATTGTGAAAATTGTCTTGCAAATTCCTAATCTATGATGGAGTACCCAAAATACCTAAATACAGTATGTAATACAGTATGTATTTAGGTATACCTATATAAATATTTGTACCTAAGTATTTGGGTTTTTTACTTACTCTGTCTGATGCTATTCATAGCATTAGTGAAATTGAAATTGTGAATTTAGTGAAAAATAATTGTTAATCTATTGGTTAGAAAAACCCAGGCACAGTGCGCGTGGCCGAGGAGGACAAGGGGTGGCGGCAGAGCACGGCGACGGCGTGGGCGGGGCGCGCGGCGCGGCGCCTGTCCCCGGCCGCCGCGCGCCACTGCGCGCCCGCGCGGGACCGTGTCTACCTGCGGGCGGCCGACCTCACGCGCTGGGCGCCCAGAGCGGGTCTGCTATTCAATTACATAAATACATTTATATTTACATACTTTATAGCTTGAGACATTACATTATTTAAAATAAAAGAAATCTGTATATGTGGTCAATGCAGACATATTGGATGACTTTATATGACCAGCTATTATTCCTTATTTATCTAGCCTTCATTATCCAGGTCTGGAACAGTCATCATACGAAGCGGATGTGACTCCATTCCCCGAGCACGCACTGGGCTCGAGCACGGCGGACGGCACGCCGGCAGTCAGTGTGTGCCTCGCAGAGACTGACCCCATCAAGGACTGCATATGTCACTTGGAGGTTATAAAGTCTAAAATACTATGAGTTAAATACATCCATCTGTGTATTCATTAGTGCACAAACCAATGACAATTTATTCTGGTTTTGTATGGTTTTTTGTTGATGTTTATTAATATCTTTATGAATGCCATTGGACTTGTTGTTTAAAATGAAAGAGGAGTATTTTCGTTGAATTAAATCAGCTCCTATGAATTCTCGTATTCCCAGCATTTGACATTTAGTTCAACTATCGTTGAACTAGAGATTCAACGATTGAACTACTCAGTTGAACTAGTGGAAATAACCCAAATCAGCTCCTACGACTTCCCCACACTCTTAGCGTTTGATGTTGAGTTCAACTAACAAAAACCTCAAAAAAACTCCCACTAGTTCAACTACTTGATTGAACTACTCAGTTGAACTAGTGGGAATGACCCATTTTTATCAATGTAAAATAACTTTAGGTTAGACCAGTGTCACACTAATATAAAACATTTGTGACAGGTGTGCGTGAACTGGTACCCATGTGGATTGAAGTACTGCAAAGGTAAGCCCCAGGGAGGGCTCAGCTACCGTTGTGGGATCAAGACTTGCCACCGATGTTACCGCCACCACTTCTATGTGCGCCGGCGGGACGCCTGCCCCACTTACATATGACAAAACGCTAGCCCCCTGGGCTTCCTAAACATTCAATGGTATCTTATTGGGCAGCTTTACTTCCTAGTCAATAATATTGTGTATTCTGTTACAAGTGGGGCAATAATTATATACTATGCCGTAATATAACCCAAGACAATATCTTGTGTACATTCTTGTAAATATTTACTTAAGATTTTGTATTTGTTACCTACTGTATTAAGTGTAAAATATAACATTGCATTTTGTGTGTATCTATTTATTATCTACCTTATTTATTAAAATTATAATGAGTTTTATAAATTAGTGACATCCAGGGAAGGGTTCGTGACGGTTTTTTCTCAAAACAAACTGAATTTTTCTCTCCATATCCTCGTTATATATGGCTTTGCACTTTTCATGGTTTACACGCCTTCTGGTCTGAAAACATTATTCGGAATTAATACGCAAACTAGTAAATATGTACCTACTACTAAAAAGGTCATGATATTGTTAGGTTAGGTATACAGTGTTGAGATTACCTGGAAAGGTTTTTCATAGTATCTAGTGAGTCGGTACTGGCCCAGGATACCCTCCTTGCCGAGGAATCGGTTGATGAGGCGGCACGCGTCCTCCACATTATTGTTCTTCACAAACACCGTGCGCGCTATAAATGACGGATGACGATTGGCCAGCAGACGGAGTGTTAAAAACATATTTATATTTATCAATGATAATTTCTAAATTTTAGCCCGTTCTAGATAACTTAATTTTTTCAAAATGATTTAATTTAGGTCGGCTAATTATACTTTGACATTTTTATAATGTCAATGTCAACTTGACATTTGATATTTGTCACTCTTGACAATTTGTCAAGAGTGACAAATAAACCAGCTGACTGAGCTGAAGGAACTAAAACGTCAATATCTTGCACAGAATATATTCTGACAGTTTCTTGCAAATGAAAACCACCCACCACAGATACTTTTTCTACAGTGTTCCGCCGAAGTCCGTGACGTATAATAGGTACCTACCTAGTATGTGGTCACCTCACATTTTACTTTGATAACATAAGTAGGTAGTAGGTACCCGAGCCCGAGCCCAGCACCAGCAGGAGGTCAGTTATGGGTTGCGATGATGAGAAGGATTTACGTAATCATAAGATAATCTTATTTTATTCATTCGTTTAGCGGTCGATTACCATCAGCTCTTTTTAAATACTTCATAGGTTCTTCACACATTTTATAGATTAGTTAGACAGTTTAGACAAAAATAAAATATTTTTGATTTATAAATACTTCACACATTATACTTATCAAATTTTAATGATATTGACAATGTATGTATCATGTTTATTGTCATTGGAGCTTGCGCATGGGATTAAACTTTAAAGCTGAATAATATTTTTATTTAAAAATAACAACTGCATTTAAAATGGCAAACGATTGCGATATTAAATCTTTAATGTCCATATCATCAAAGTCTGAAGTGAGTTCGGCGCCACAGTCGCGAGCCAAATGGCGAAACGCGCCCCTCCACGACCGCTGCGCGCAGTCCGATATGGTGAAGATCAAGGAAGCCTTCCAAGATGCTTACAGGAATAAGCTGCTTCCGAATGAATTTAGAGAGTTATTACGAACTTTATTAAATGTAGAATACGATGACGATGAGTTCAAGATATTGTTTATGAAGGTGAGTTTGAAACGTTGACGGAGAAAAAAAATAGAAGCAGTTTTAATTTATCTAACGTACTGTAATAAATAAAATATTTTGTTATTAACTGAAAGATAAACACGAACCGGAACGGCGAGATTGAATGGGACGAGTTGGTGTCGCACCTGCTGCTGGGCTACTTCGGCAACGACGCGGAGAGCCAGCGCGAGACGCTGCAGCCGCCCATCATGGGGCTGCCCGTCGTCATGCGCTCTATGCACCGGCAAACGATATCCAGGATTTGTTTTTGTCCTGATGTTGCTAAGGTTTAATTAATTGTTACGTTTTAATACTCCTCACGTACGTACTATCGTACCACCCTTATCTAGGTAGGTATATAAAGTATAGTGATTGATTTCTTTCTAGTCTAACCCACTGAAGTATGAAACCTAGTCCTTGGTCGAACCAGATTCGAAGAAACTTAGGCACACTACAATTGCATTTTATTTCATAGTCTTTCTTAGATTTAAGATTCCTACCTCATAGATTGGTTAGATTTGGGATTGTTTTGTTACTTTGGCCTGTCTCTGTTCGGATAGTAGAAGCCGGAAGTAGATATCGAAAACCTTCATTTTCTAAGCAGTGAGAACACCTCAGGTAGTCAACTTGTTAATTGTCTGTCCTGCCTGTAGAACCGCACCACAGACCCGATGCAGGGCGCGTACCTGACGGCCAGCCGCGACGGAATGATCAACTGGTGGTCTCTCGACATGACTCTCTTGCGAACTGCGTTCTCTTCCAGCCGTGAGTACAGTACACAGTAGGTACTTAAGTACGAGTAGGTACGTTGAGAGTTTTGTATCGTATCAATCTAAAGTGGCGTTCATTGAACGTGTTATGGTTTCAGTTGTACCTACATACTAAGCTGGTTTTAAAACATCCCATTGTGCAGCGCACCTCAAAGTGCGGACGACGTGGGTGACCGACATGGTGTGCATGCCCGACGTGAACATCGTGGTGACGAGCTCCACGGAGCGCGACCTGCGCTTCTACGACTGCACGGCCAAGACCTTCACTCTCAAAATTGTCATCACCAGCTGGGAGTACATGGTGAGCGGTCGATTGGGACATGACACCTATAAAACTCTAGTGCGCTAGTGCGCTCTCACAAAAATTGTATTTACCTAATCCTTTTCCATTTGACTGAATTTCCAATGTTAACTTAGATATGTGCAATGCACTACCACTTCCACGAGGACGAGAACGAGCAGTGCATCCTGGTGTGCGGCGACGTGGGCGGGTTCGTGCGCGTGCTGCTGTTCTCGCCCGTGAAGCGCGGCCCCTTCCGCAACCAGCCCGGCCGCGCGCTCGTGCAGCTGCGCCACGTCGACCTGCAGAGACGGGTGACTCAGCGCCCGCTCCTTGCCTCACTTATATCTACCTATTCGTTTAGGACCTAAATTAATAGATACCTACATATAACTACCTAAATTTTAGGTAATAAATGTAGGACTTGGACTCATGAAGAGGAGAGTAATTATACTCTTTTACAGGTTGGTGTGTTCAACGTCCTGGGCTTTATTTCTAAAGTTATCCAGATATTACGGTCATCTGGACTGCCAAACCTAACGTATATTAGGCACGTATGATGCGTGAGCTCAAATGAGTGGTGTTCTAGCTTCATTTAAAAAACTGCAGGTTTGGTCATATTGGTCCTGTCGTACTTTAGATCCTTCAGACCCGTACGAACTACGAAGGTTTTTACCACCTATTGTGCATTAGTTGTGTTTTCAAAATATGTAGTACATAAATATCTGACCCAGTGACTCCAGATTCATTGTTGAGCACCTAAAATAGCATTGTGTCGGTCAGCCCCGCCTCCTGCCGGAGCTGCGGCTGGTGGAGGGCGCGCGCGCGCACGCCGAGTGGGTGCGGCAGGTGTCGTTCTACGCGTCGCTGCACTGCGTGCTCTCGTGCGCCACCTGCCCCGACTCGCTGCTCATGTGCGACCTGGCCGGCTCCAAGACGCACAACATGTTTCGAGTGGAGAAGGTTCTTTATTTTTTTATTTGAGCAGCCGCGAGAAACCTATCGCGTCGTGTAATGGGGGCCTGACGCGGGCGGAACAATGCTCTCACAACTTATCATTACCTACAAAGTTGGCCTTTATGTGGTGACGCAGGCAATTATTATAAAAAGAGGTAGATTTCCTTGCTTAATTTTACAATAAGCATTCCTAAGTAAGTACTTCGTAAATAACTTATTATTGAGTGCGACAAGTTGTATTCAGGGGATCCAATGTTTCGCGTTCGACGAGGAAAGCCACGTGCTGGTGACGGGCGGGCCGGACTGCGTGGTGCGCGTGTGGAGCTCGTTCGTGCCGTCCAAACCCACGGCCGTGTTCCACGGGCACCACGCCGGCGTCACGGCCGTGGTGCTGCAGAACGGCGGCCAGACCGTGTACTCGCTCTCCAGGGATCGGGCCATCAAGGTCTGGGATGTGCAGGGCCAGACGTGCATCCAGGTAACTCACTAACCCTCTCATGCATATCCATCGCAAATTGATCTGCTTGAAGCGACTATTTGAAAATTAATTCCTGATAGACTTCTTAATCCTAAACGTAAACCTAACCTTTCTAACCTAACCGTAGGTTAGCAAAAGAAATGTTACAATAAATATGGGATAGGTACGGGTCGGTAACATAATATGTATAATATCGGCAGACGTATATAGACGTGCCGCCGCAAGTGGGCGAGCGCGCGCCGATCACGGCGGTGTACAACCCGGCGACGCGCGAGCTGATCCTGGCGGCCGTCAAGATCGCCGTGCTGGTGCTGGACGAGCAGCTCAACCCGGCGCACACGGACGGCTTCACGCACTCGCGCGCCGTCGCCCGGGTGCTCTACAACCCGCTCTTCAAGGTCGTCATCACCTGCGGCATGGACAGCATCATCATCAACTGGGACCCCGTCACCGGTGAGCCCCGCGCCAGCGACCGTTCGCCACCGGGCGGGATGGAGCGGGCGCCGTAGTAATGTGGCTGTGGTGTTAGGTAAACGTAACGTGATGGTGCGCGACGCCCACACGCGGCTGCTGCACGGCGAGCTCATCCCCGTGGAGATCACGGCGGCCTGCTTCGACCCCGGCTACCAGCTGCTGCTCACCGGCGCCAGAAATGGAACTCTTAAGGTTTCAGGAATTCATACTCTTGTAGCTCAGATTTATGGTTTAATTTACATTGTGAAATATCCTAAATGACCTAAATGGTATGCTATGCACAGGTTTGGAACTTCAATACCGGCATATGTCTGCGTGAAATGGCAATCGAAAGCATGTGCGAAGTTACTAACTGCTTCTGGGTAGAGGGAAGGTACGTTACTGCGTTCACATGATATCCTTTACTTCACCAGTTTGTAGGTGATTTATCGGTTTCGCGAAGGATGACACAAAGCCTGTCTCAGCACCGACCGAGGTTAGGAATAATAAAAAGCTTCCGATGTTTCGAGTAGCATGTAACAACATGAACCGAGAGCAGCGATGTGTGGGCACAGGATCCTGGCGGTGGGGTGGAACCGGCACGTGACGGAGTTCGAGGCGGGCGGCGCGGGCGGGGCGGGCGGCGCGGGGGGCGCGCGGGCGGCGCGCGGCAAGGCGTGGGAGACGCGCCACACGGACGACGTGCTGGCGGCGGCCGCGCGCGCGCCGCTGACGCTCGCCACCGCCACATACAACTCCGAGCTCATCCTCTGGAAGCTGGAGACGGGGCAGCCGTTCAGGTGCTTTACTTTATAATTTCAAATGCAAACATACGGATGGAATCGCGATTCCTGATCTTTATTATTTGTGATCTTTTTTCTTTGGAATACCTACCGTGATCAGGGCACTCCCTTTGTCGATGAAATTAAAATAAGAGTGTTCTACATCGAAGTAGCAAACTAGCAATTAGGACTTGCGCCTGCGAATAGCACGACTCACGTTTTAATCCAAGTTCGTTGCAGATGTACTTATACTTACTTATAGTTTTACTCGTGAAGTTTAATTAGAGCCCAGACTCTCTTCACCCTCATCATTGACTAGTCCGCTCCAAGACAGAACTGTCAGTAGCAGTGTGCCTCGCCCGCAGGCAGTTCTCGTGCACGGAGCCCATGCTGCGCATCAAGATGACGTACACGAAGCGCGCGCCGTCGCCGCCGCTCGCCGCGGGCGCGCCGCCCCGCCGGGCCTCCGCCCTGCCGCGGCCCAGGTTCGTATTATATTCATGTAGGTAAACATTAGGTACGTAAGTACCACTACGAGTACTTCATTTCTACGAAACTTACGGGTTATTACGAACTGGGATTTGTTGAAGCGTTTTCATAGATGATATCATAGATAAGATATATTATTATTATGATGACGACGTGAAGTCAACAGCCGCACCTTCATATGTATCATCGCTCAGCTCTGCTATCGTGCGTGGTGTTGTTGTTGTTGCGTGCAGCACGCACGCGCACGGCGAGGCGGCGGTGGACTGCGCGGCGGCGGTGCGCAAGGCGCACGCGCGGCGCGTGTCGCGCGTGTCGCTGCCGGCCGGCGCGCAGCGCGTGCGCCACCTGGCCGCGCACGCCATGCTGTTCCTGCCCACGCGCCCGCAGGCCATGGGCGTCGGTAACCATACATACTGTCACTGTGTGCGTGTGTAGCTAGCTTGGACTGACTCACCTATACCTACCTACGGCTTTGCGTGTCGCGTTCAACAGAGCGAGGTTGGTACCTACTAACGAAAAGCGTTAAGCGTAAAATGACGTATTGTAGAATTTCTGCGCACACTCTTCGAAATGTATCCTATAGAATACCGAGAGGCTGGCAAAGCGCCTTTGCTCGAGGGTTTCAAGGTTGGTCTCCTGCAATCTAGGGTCACCAATAATCCTCTATATAAGCTCGCCTCTCCATTAAATCCAATCCAATGCTGATAGGTGACATTTCGCAGCACCAGCCTAACTGGCAGCAGTACTCCACACAATCATGATTGGACCTGTAAAGTTCAATGGTGGATTCGGTGTGAAGTACCGCCGCACCTTTGCTAGGATACTTAACTTCCTAGCAGCCGTTTAAGCTTTGAATTCCATGAACACAGCCGTAAGTTAAGGTTCGAGGATATCTTAACTCCCAATAACTGAAGGCGGTCGGTGTTTTCCAAGGATAATTTCTGAAAAGTAGGAGCCAAGTTGAACGGGCACCTTTTGTGAATAGGTGAATAGACACGCTTGTATTTTAGTGGCGTTGAATCTCGCAAGGTTAGCATCGCCCTATTATTTGGTCTTTGCTGGCCCGAGCGATTGTCAGGATCTCTCCACAACTGTGCTGTCGTCTGTTTACCATGATTTTGGCACTATCTTCTATCGCACTATGATTCTTAGATTTTTATGATTTTTTCTAGAGGACTATAAATATAGAATAGAATAGAATAATATACATAGTTATAACAAAGTATAGTGTGTTGACGTGTAACGTCCGCCAGCGTCGCTGGTGGTGGCGTTGGAGAACGGGCAGGTGCAGTGCTGGTCGGACCACCCGGCGGGCGGCTACCAAGGCTCGTTCCTGGCGGTGCACACGGCCGGCGACTACGTGTCGGCCTTCGCCACCGACCTGGCCAACGACTACCTGTTCACTGGCACCACGGCCGGCTACGTCAAGGTCTGGCTCATGACCAACTACCTCAGGAACCAGGAGGTACCGCCTTGCATGTCCCATATATATAAGTATTTTAGTAATTATTATGATTGATATTGAAGACTTAATTACTGGAACACATATAGAATGTCGTTAGACACAAAATGTTGGTGCTAATAGCGCTGGCCCTTCTGGATGATTGGCTTTAGAAAACGCAATGTAGGTAATAACGCAATTTAGGTACATCACCTTGTTGAGGATGTTGTAACTCATGGCGCTGCGAGGAAACTTTACTGGTAGTGTGCAGGTGTGACAGCAAACAGGTGTAAGGGCACTTACTGCATGATCCGTCCAGGGTAGGAGGGGTCTTCCACCACGCGACGACCACGCGCGAAAATACCACGCGTGGTCACAGGGACGAGGGGGAGGGCTTAGGTTTTCGTCACGTAGTCAATATCCTTTCACGCTTTTTAAAGCTATATACAAATACGGCTTAGTCGGCGCACTGTGCTTGAATGGCGTGCAATAGTTACTGATTTAAATCCGTATTTATGAATTACGTGGAAACTGGAGGGAGAGGTGGGGGACTGGCAATTACTATGGGTCGGGCGGCAGGTGCACGTGAACATGCCGAAGCTGCGCGCCACGTTCCCGTTCCTGTGGCGCGACCGCATCGAGGGCCGCGCCAAGCGCTGCGTGCGCGAGCAGCCGCTGCCGCTGCTGCTCAACAGCTACCGCGCGCACCTGCGCTGCGTCACCACGCTCAGCTACCTCGACGACTTCCAGCTGCTGCTCAGGTGCGCCCCGCCCTGACCCCTGCCACTAACATCACATCACTTGATTTTTTTCATAGAACAATAATATTTTAGCTTTCCAGGTACCTAGCTCCTGACCGAGCTGACTCCCAATCTTAACTCTATTTTTGAAGTCGCTGTTTTGTTTCATCAAACAGCCGTTGTTTTGTAGCTAGGGTTATAGATATACCTTCTACAGAGTACAGACTACACAGACAGTCCCAAGCTTCCAAAGGAAGCTAATCGGTCGAATCAAGCAGACGGTAGCTACCGCAGGGTATTTAAACAAGGAGGCTATGTTCAAACAAAGACACAAACGAAAATTTATTGTGGTGTGCGCCGCCGCCCGCCGTGCAGGAACATACATAGGTACATCATACAGAGTTACAGACGGTATCGTTGGTTTGTGCGCGTACATGGTTACCAACGAGCGCCAGGATGACCTACTGTGCATTGTGTGCGTTGGTCCGGCGGCAGCGGCAGCTCGGACTACTCGGTGCGCGTGTGGCGGCTGTCGGGCGAGTACCTGCACACGCTGGGCAGCTTCGTGCCGCTCGACCACGCCGTCACGCGCTTCCCGCCCGACGTAAAGAAGATCGCCAGCTTCACCACTTTTAAGGTGTAGACCGATGCCTTTTTATATTCATATATTCTTCCTTTGCGAACCTTTGTTCATTGAAACAATAACTATAGGGCGCGGCAGTCTGAGTGTCCTTCCCAGCCGAGACCGATTGTTCATTAAGCACCTTCTTGAGATGACTTATTCTATAATCTCGGGCGGGAATAATACCTATCCGCTTTGTCCGGGTCTCCCCTAATAATAGTAATAAGCGTTCCACTAAACAAGAATGCCGACTTCTGTCAGCTGTTCCGACACTCTGGTGCCATGTTTCTCGGTAAGGGATCGGGGACGGTATTCTACGGGGCCACAACAATGAGAATTTGTTTGAAAGTCATGGGTAACTAAATAAATGAATAAAATATAAGGTGATGTGGTGGCAGGTGTGGCGGGGCGGCTGGGTGTCGCGCTACGTGCCGGGCCGGCCCGTGGTGGACGCGCTGCGCGACATCACGGCGCTGGAGCTGCGCACGCGCACGTTCGGCGCGCCCGCGCCCGCGCCGCTGCTGGGCCGCTACCTGGCGCTGCCCGCGCGCCCCGAGCCGCAGCCGCCGCCGCGCCTCGACGACTCGCTGCCCACGGTACGCGCCCCCTCACCCCCCACCCCCTCTTATTACATGGACCGATCGCTCCCTAGTTCACATCACGCGTCATCTTGTTGTCAGAGCTACCCGCTAAGACAAGCTTGCTGGCGTCATTGCGGGTATAGTTGGAACTATTTGCAACACATAAATAGATATCTATATTTATAACTATGTGATATGTAAATAGGGAAGTGATGGGCAAGTTGCAGCAATGTAATATGATTAATAAAGTAAACGTGGTGTCGGCCGCAGATCCCGCTGTACACGCACCTGCGCCTGGCGTCCACGCAGCCGGTGCGCCGCCCGCCCACGCCCGAGCTGGTGCGCGCCACGCGCCTGCGCCGCGCGCCGCCCGCCCGCAAGCCGCACTTCGACGCCAACCCGGAGTGACCCCGCCGCCCGCGCCCCCACCGCCGCTTGCACTCGGCTGCAACGGTCGAGGCTAGGAGCGGGTGCTACTATTAACGACTTTTTCTTAGATACACAAATATTTGTTTAGAACTAGATGACCCGGTGAACCCCGTATCAATAAATTAGTTTAATTTTTGAAATAAAACATTTTCTTATATAAATTGACGTTTTTTAAGCATAGCAGTGGTATTACGCTGGTTGATATCTTCGCATTGATCGATCCAATTTTTTTAAAGAATAACTATGTAACTAAAATGAGAAGAAAAACAGTTTCCTCGTAAGTATACGCTCATGATCATGAACAACATAGGCAATGTTTTTATTTGCAAATAACACTAATATTATTATTATAGACAATTTAATAACAAACATTTTGGAAGAGATTAGCGATAAGGCCGCCTTTTGTATGTCTATATCACCGCCGTTGTTTGTCTATATCACTGTATATGCTTATATCTGGTATACCTACAAATAAAGAATATTTATTTTGTATTTGTCGTTTTTATTTTTCCTAAAGACGTAAATTATACGCGAATACTGCTCTTATAACTCATGCGCCGAGCTCATACGCTCTCAGCTAAAGGTCATTAACCCCAGCCGCTCGGCCCCGCCGCGCCGGCCGTAGCGGAAACAACTTCTGACCATACAGTCAGAGTATTTTTTTGACTGCCATTTTTGAAATAATTATCGAGTAGAATTTTGACTTTATATTTTTAATCATTACATATGAGCCTATGACCATGTTCTTATAATGTCCTCGAGTATGTGAGTCAAGTGAATTAAAAATCACCCAGTATAGATAATACGCATGGAAATAAAGATTGTTTGCACGTTAATCATTTCCATTCACACTAAATAACTTTAAAACTAGTAGCAAGTGAATATAAAAAATATAGTTATGCAGTAATTTAAAATACGTTACTATTAAAGAAAATTAAAATGAAGTTACAACTACAACTTTCTTAAAAATATTATAACGTGATAAAAACGTGTTGCGCGTCGTGGGTATCCGCTTTACTTGAACTTGGGCCGCTCGTATTTGCGGCCGGGCTTGGGCCGCGGCAGCGCGCGCTCCGCCGCCGCCAGCGCGCGCTCCAGCAGCGCCTCCGCGGCGCGCGCGCCCGCGCACGCGGCCGGCAGCGCGTTGCCCTCCAGCACCACACGCAGCAGCCCGCCGCGCCGCCGCGCGCCCGCTTGGTACGCCAGCACGTCCGCCAGCCGGCGCGCGCTCGTGCAGTCCAGCTCGTTGTACGCCAGGTTCAGCGAGCTCAGGCAGAAGTTGCCTGCGCAGTAGGTGACGTCGCCGCACGCAACCAGCTCGCCCGGGTCGAAGGGCTCCGGCCGCGGGGCCCCCAGCACTGCGGCGCGGCTCGCCACCGCGTTGAGGCCGCTGCTCTTGGCAACCATCGTGGGCGTCGCGCTCGCCCTCGGGGTGCGTGGCGGGCGCCCGCGCCCCGCGTCCGCCACCGCCGCCGCCGGCTCCGTGGACTCCGGCAGCTTGGCGGAGTACCTCGCGTATGCGTCCATGCGCAGCTTCAGATGCTCGAAGGTGCGCCTTCTCTTGCAAACGATCTCGTCCCTCGACACCGGGAACGGCCCCAGGCTGCGCAAGATGTCCGCCGCCCCGACGCTCGTTATCGCGTTCCCCGCGAGGCTGAGGTGCCGGAGCGCCCGGTTGGTGCGCAGTGCGTCGGCGAGCGCGCGCGCGCCCGCGTCCCCGATGCGGTTGGCGTCAAGCGCCAGGCAGACGAGCGTGCGCGAGGCGGGCAGCGGGTGCGCGAGGCGTGCCGCCAGCGCCGCGCACTCCTCGTCCGCGAGCCCGCAGCGCGCCAGGCTGAGCGACGCCAGACGCGACGTCGGCTCCAGCAGCAGGTGGTAGTTTCGGTGCAGCGCCGGGGAGTTGTCCAGCGAGATCTCCGTGAGCTGCGACAGCGGTAGGTACTTGGCCAGCTCGTAAAGCGCGGCGCCGTCGAGCGGCGTCCAGTGCACGGCGATCCGCGCGAGCTGCTCTTGGTAGGGGATGCAGAGCCCGATGATCTTGATGAGCAGCCGCGGGACCTGCTGGCAGCGGTGGAACAGCAGCTCGACGGGCTGGCCCCACCGGTCGCAGCGCGCGCAGAGCAGCACCTCATTCTCGTCGAAGACCAGCTGCTCGGCGGGGGACAGCTCCGGCTCCACGGAGTACTGGCCGTCGGAAGACTGCGTCTGCGGCGTCTTATCTCGCTTGGATTTCTTGCCCGTGACGTCGGTCGCCGTCTTGCTCACGTACTCCTCTGTTGAGAAGGGATAACGCCGGTCATTACTCTCGGCCGTAGGACCCTATCGGCGGGGGGGCGGGCGCCGACTGACCTACGGTCTCCACGAGGACCCGCAGCCGGAAGGGCGCCTCCAGCTGGCGGCACGCGTACGGCAGGAAGGCGACCAGGTCCGTGGGCTTGGGCCGGTAGAGGCTCATTTCTAACACTTGTTCCATTGTATGGAGAGGTGATATGATGCAAGTAATAAGTCCTTAAAAAATCGAATGTTACGAGTAAAACGAGTGTTTATATCCTCTTTGGTTACGAGGTGAATCTTTGTTTTTGGATTTCTGTCACATAGTTATTATTTTTTCTATGTCATTGTATGCCACCAGATGAGATTTGTTATTATGTGCCAGACTTATTTTTTTAGAACGTAACATTGGATCCAAAGGGGCATGGATATCTACATTTTACAAAAGTACTACGAAAGCACAGTACGAAAGATATGGCATATCTTTCGTACTCTTTTCTTCACACTATTAATCTAAGGGCACTTTCACATAGAACGTCCGTTTCACTGGATCTGTTTTAACGGGTCAGTATTTCCGTTTGATTTTTCATTTTACCATGAGTGTGTAGGATATTGACATGGACCACAGATGAACAACTGAGCTATGGACTTTCTCATCTCCTTGGTGCAAGAAAGACCGATCATATGGGATAAAGGACAGGAACACTAGTGATAAATTTCGTAATGCAAATGAATGCCTCTTGCGTCGCGACGTCGTGCGTCGACGCGCCGCAGATGGCATGCAATGTTGATCCGTTGCGCCCACGCAACGCACTAAGGCTGAGATGCATAGACGATACTTAGCCTTAGCTCACACTTTACTTACAAAAACTTGACTTTGCAAAGACTGCGATTTGGTATTTATAGACATGTCACGCTGAGCATAAGTTAAAACCGCTAATGCCATAATCGATTGCTGTCATCCATAGATTATACACTTATATATGAGAGCTGTCATCTATCTGTTTGTTAATACGGAAAATTTAAATGTCTTAGAAACCGACTAATATCAAGGTTTATTTGGGACCATTATTTTTGTTCGGATAATAATAGACAAAGTTTTTGGTTACTCAGCTCGTACTCAGCCAAGTCAAAGATCGCTTTATTTATAAATTCGAACGCTGTCTTAAGTCAGAGTAAAGTCTGAATTAAGGCTAAGTATCGTCTATACATCTCAGCCTTACCGGGCCTCCGTCACGGAAGGCGGGGCCCAGCGCTGTGGTATCGCCGAGGCTGGGCCCATTCGCAGGTTGTGGTGCAGCGCGGACAGGGCAAGTGCCCGCGCCGTCCGGCCGGACTGGTTTACACACCGATTGTACAGATAAAGGATACTTAAAAAAACACGCCTCGGGCTTGAAATGTTTATTGAATATATTTAACTTTAACTGCACGACGATGGTTACAACATGAAATTGCCAGAATTAATTTATTATTAATTAATATAATGTTAAATGTTAAATATGACAAGGACGTCGTCATGTGTGAATTACTGTAAAATGATTATATAAAATTGCTGCTGGTAGTGTCTAGTGCTCGGTACAATATATAAAAATGTGAGAAGGCTAGTTGAAACCCCCGAGGCAGTCACAAACTGGTCTAAAGTATGATTGTGATTGTAGTATCTCTCCGCTACAGAGCAGAGATGATACAGTATTGATAAATATATTTACGGTTATTTTATAGGTAAGCATTACACCTGCTCGATATGTGTGTGTGTGTGTGTGTGTGCCCTAGAGGGCGGGCTCCTTCTTGGCCCCGCTGAGCACGACGAAGGCGGATCGCGTGTCGCGCTGCTTCTGCTGCAGCATGTGCAGCGTGCCCAGCGGCGTGTCCGTCGAGCTCATCTTCTTCATCAGCTGCAACCAACCGCGCGACCTCATTAGTAATGAGTCATTACCGATTATACTGATAGTGTTGAAAATGCTTATATTGGGGGCTCGATATATAGTAACTCTGCACCAACCCGGCCGGCCCGCGGAGCACTCCGCTGAACGGCTGTGGACCGCTCCGCTCCGAGGACACCGAGCCCTGTGCCACTCAACTTAATACTGACAGTACTTGCACTGTTGTAGGGTATGTCACAGCCGGCCGCAGCTGGGCTAGCACCCAGCCTCCCAGCCAAGATCGACCGTCTAATATTTTATATGTGAGTTGGTCGCAGTTTTTTAGTGAGTAGTTCAAGAAATGAACATGTTGTTTCCTACACGGTAGACTGAGATA
This sequence comes from Ochlodes sylvanus, assembly GCA_905404295.2. NCBI lineage: Eukaryota > Metazoa > Arthropoda > Insecta > Lepidoptera > Hesperiidae > Ochlodes > Ochlodes sylvanus. Next base: position 305,781 of record FR990132.1, read on the forward strand.
GTGTAGTGTGCACTCACCCCCTCCTGCACTTGCTTCTTGATCCGCTTCTCCTGCTTGTTCTTGCCGGGCCCCTTGCCGTGGAACTTGTGCGAGAGGTAGCGGAAGGCCTCCTTGGGGCAGAGCGCGCGGCCCTCGTCGTCCACGTACTCCAGCTTGATGTTGGGCCGGAAGTGGCTCTTCTCGCGGAACTCGGTGAGCGGCCCGCCGTGCCCGTGCCCGTGCCCGCGCTCGCGCCGCCCGTACTTGTCGTCCTCGCTGCCGGCGACACGTCACACATTCATATTACGTTAGCTATCAAACTAACGTGCCCTGTCAATGCGTTCTACCTATTTTTTTATCAATGTCGCAATGTGTCAGATGTGACGTGACGTCATGTGACGCATGTGTATTATGACTAATAATTACTCGATGGTGCATCACGCTTGCACCACCGAGAGTCAAGGTCCCTGGCACCGACCCTTACTACAAAATTTTACTTTGCGACGCTGCTCGGTGTCACCGAACGATAAACTTCATTTGATAAATATGCTACGAAACAAACTACAGCAGAACTACTTTTACTACACCCTACATCACATTAATCCATGTGTAATACACCGCATATAATATCAAATCGACACCAATTACATATATTATGTACAAAATACTTTGTTATATTTATGTGGAAAACGCCAGTTAGCGTTGTAGTGAGTTGGGAGTTGTGTTCGCTCTCACCCGGCGGTCTTGTCGTCGATGGAGTAGACGGCGGCGGGCAGCGCGGTGCGGCGCGCGGGCGGCGCGGGCGCGGGCGCGGCGCCGGCGCGCTCCAGGTAGCCCTTGCTCAGCGCCAGCCGCAGCGCGCCCGCCACGCCCGCGCCCAGCGCCGGCTCCGCCTCCAGCCCCGCGCCGGACCCTGCCCGGGTGTTTGCAATAAACAATCAACATTCAAAATCAACTCAAAATAGACATCAAATCATCAATCTAACCCGAAGGAGGTATCGTGAATGGACTCGTACCTGCGGCGAGGTCGGCGGGCTTGTCACTGTTCACGTCGACGCGGCTCCACGCGCCCGCGTTGGCCTCGGGCTCCGGCTCGGCCTCCACCTGCGAGCTCTCGAAGTCCTACCGAAACATACGTACATATCAAATAAACTCAAAATAAATGCAGTCACTTTGAATGCCCTTATAATATTTGGAGACACGATAAACTATTAGATACACATTTGTATCCAAAAAAATATCGACAACTCTGGATGTATAAGATAAGATGAACACGTCATTGACCGCAGTGAACATCGACATTTGCTGGTCGGCCCCTGGCGAGCGGCTTCATTGTTTTATGAACTAGTGACGGGGAGTGATCATAGTTAACAGTAATACCTAGAGCCCTGTTTCTACTACTACTACTACTTTACTAGGTGCGTTACCATTTCCGAAAAATAATGTAAATGTCCGCATGTAAATTAACAAGTCACAACATGACCCCGAAGCTTGTATGTACATTGTAAGGGGGCCTGGAAATAATATTTTTGGTTCGGGGGGGGGGGGGGGGGGGCGAAATAAAGGTTGGGAAACCCTGACCTAGAGCATCACAAGCGCGTTGTCAAACAACAGAGAATAGAAGAGAAAGAAAGAAAATACTAAGTGTCAGGCGCGCCGCCGGATCACGACAACTTTTTCGGCGGCTGACGCCACCGGTAATGAATGGTATGAACGATCGAGCCGGGAGCGCACCATGATCTCGGCGGCGTGGTCGCGGTTGCCGGCCAGCCCGTACGTGGGGATGTCGCCGAGCGTGCGGCAGAACTCGGCCGTGGCGTCCAGCACGATGGCGCCGCCCTCCTCCGGCGCCGCGCCCGGCTCCTCCTGCTCCTGCTCGCGCTCCACCTGCCGCAGGATCTCCTCCACCTGCCGGTCGGGGACGCGCTCAAAACTCAAACTCAAATCATTTATTTCACGTAGGTATTTTGAATACACTTATGAACGTCATTTTTTGCATTTACCGCCGTTTCGCTAAGGTGCCTTTAAATTTTAAATCTTAGAGAATTACTCTCGTTATCGTGCACATGCTACATCGTGCACCAACTGTTAAGGTGGGCTTCCGCGGAACATAATAGAGATGTATGTGAGACATACGACGCGTTTTGTAAACGAATTTTGTAAAGTCGGTTTGTAAAATTAAACGATTATGAACATAATTTTGGTCCTTCGAGCACGAATCGTGTAATTTTGAATGTTTAATGTTAATAATGTTAATATTAAATATCAATTGAGTGTCGCGCCTCCTGGGGCTGAATAGCGAACCGAAGATATAGTACCGGAGATTAATTGATATCGAAAACTATAATTGTACCAACAATAAGTAGGAGTTCCGAAGTTATATTCATATTACTGAAAAATTTCCATAAGTTGGGTTTGAGTTCCATTATGACCTCAATCTGACAGATGGGTAAAATCCCTTCCCGCCGGGTCCTCTGGCTCACGCTCACCTTGGGCACGATGGCGGTGTGCGTGAGCGCGGCCTGCCGCAGCCGCCGCGCGCGCGCCAGCGCCGCCTGCAGCTCCCCGTCCGGCTCCACCTCCACGTCCTGCTCGTCCCCGCCCGCCCCCGCCCCCGCCGGCAGGTGCTCCGGCTTCACGTCTGCCCACACAACCACCATACTAACATCGCACCCTACTATTGTATGCCTCATGTAATCAAATACATTTATTGTAGTTATAGACGGAGAGAAAAATGAAATAAAATTGTTGAATAATATCGTTCACAAATCAGGCGTGGATTTTTAGGGTGACTCACTGCTATGGGTAGTTCGGGCTAATTTATGGTGACTTCACTATAGTACTCAAATATATTTACGTACATGATCTATGTACGTAAATATATTTGTGATGTGCATAATTTTTGCAATAGTTAGTTTCTAGCGTATTTAAAATAAATATACTTTGTAATCTACTCATTAAATCATATTAATTGGAAGATACTGGATATAATTTGCAACATTGCCCCGCCTGGCCGTACCCGTGTCGTCGGTATCGAGCGGCGCTGCGCTGGGGTCGTAGTCCTCCACGCTGATCGGCTCCGCCTTCACTTTTTTCCTCATCTTGCCCTGTGCACACACATACACACACATACATTAATACCCCACTCAAACCAACAACCGGGTTACTAAGGTGTTAGCAAAATCATTCACTGTGATAATATAAAATAAAATCGAAGTCTTTTCACCTAAGTGGTGATTGCTACCCGTGGATATTGGTAACACTAAAGGCGTCACCGACCCGTTGCCGGACAACAAGCAACCGAAACATCCACGGTCGAGTCGACGAGGCGCGCGGCAGCTAGCCGGGCAGATGGATGGACAGAAAATGTGCAACTGTGGGCAGTATTAAACCAGGTGCCAGGTGTCTCCCCGACCAGGGTAAGCAGCAGTACAACGAGGGCGGCCGTACCTTCTTCTTGAACTTCTTGAACTTGACGTCGAGCTCGTGCTGGTCCAGGTAGTCGCTGGCCAGCCGCGGCGGCGGCAACGCCAGCGACTCCAGCCGCCGGTCCGCGCTGCCCGCCGGCAGCCGCTCCTGCCGCTGCGGACCACACACCACACCGTATACTTCGCTTAACACATTTCCATCCAGGACCACCATCAACAATTCACCACTTACCATCCAGTGGGATTATAGTCAAGCATTTACTTATAATTAATAAAAATAAAAAGCTATGTTTAAAAATATAAAATAACGTAATGAAGATTTAATTTAAAATACACCTCTTACGCACACCTAACCTTTAATATTGATAAAATAATTTTATTTGTATGTGCTACCAATTGATAGGTTTGAAGTCTGTGCCATAACTTAACACCTCGCCTGTCAAGGGCAAGCGATTTTCTCGACTAACTAGAATTGCTTCCATCACAGATCACAAGGTAGGTACAGTAGGTCACCCCGCGCTGGTACTCACCGCTCGGTCGCGCAGCGCGGCGTCGTCCCCGATGAGGAAGCCGCGCGCGGCGGGCGGCGCGTCCTCGTCGTACTTGGCGAGCACGGGCCGCGCGTGGCCCAGCGCCGCGCTCAGCTCCGCCTCCTCGTCGTACGCCTGGTAGCCCGCCGCCGCCTTCTTGCGCTCCAGGATGTTCTGCGACACTCTTACACATCACTATATCGAACGACACACAAACAGGAGCAAAGTTGATACTTAAAGGGCTTCCTCTGCTTATGAAACCAGGATGGATAAACAAAATGTGTTATCACAGTATTCGGTCTCAAAAGTAAAGCTTGGTATGAGTGGCGTTAGCCGTTACCATTTGCTAACGAGTACCGAATAAGTTTGAAATCATCATAAGCAACGTGTACATCCAATGTTGCTTGTAATTTCAATATGTCATCTTCAAACCGAAACATAATTATGACAAGTAAATTAAAAGTTATATTATGATCAAATCGCGGTGTGATACCTTCTTGTAGCGCTCGTCGTCGACCATGTTGACGTTGACGAGCACGTCCTCCGCGTCCTCCGCGAGCACGTCCTTGTCGGCGAGCGTCAGCACCGTCTCGCGCTCCTCCGCCAGCTGCAAAATTATAATATTAATGCAACATCATGTTTGACGTCACTCCCCGCACCCACCGACCACCCGAACAATGCAATGCACGCACCGCGGCGGGGTCGTGCGCCACGCGCAGCCCGCGCAGCTGGCGCGCAGTGTACGCGGCGTGGCGCTCGGCGCGCGCCTCCTCCGCCAGCAGCGCGCCCACGCCGAACGCCTCGTCCATCTCGTCCAGCATCGCCGCCTGCCCGACACACACACACACACACATTACATCGTTACCTCGTTATGCTGCTCCTAGCCTAGAATAGTGAGCCCAATAATAAATAATGATGTGGTGTCGTGGGACACCAGGTAGGAACGAAGTTTCTTCGGCTAATGTAGAATCGACACAAATTGCAAAAAAAATCGTGCTCAATTTTATGTAGGTTTTCTTGATTTTTCTCTTAAATTTTGCTGATTAGTTTTTATTTAAGTACAAGAAAGTATTTAGGAAATTCAGTATTTTAAGAAATAATATAAAATAATATAAAATATAATATATAAAACAATAATATAAAACCCATGTGTATCCATTGTTATATAAAAGTATAGAATAGAAAATAAAAATGCATAAATTTCATTTGTGTTTTATTTAATTAGAGAATCTTGTATATTAATCAAATCACAAGCTATAGTAAAAATATGGTTAAATGGTATATTTGTCTGTTCTTGAATCAAGTTAACTAAATAATAACAAGTTAAAGGATTGCCAATATAAGAACGGGGGCTTTTTTTAATTTTATTCAAGGTACACTCTAAGGCATTTAAATTTTCTCGTCTTTTGTCATCCTGTATAATCACTACAATCTGAAGAAGACTCCATTTGAAAAGATATTGATGATTCTGTGAAAGTTACAGAGGGAGTATAAGATGTATCACTATCTGATTGTTCTATTTTTTAACAATTTTACTCAAATAATGTTTAATTAAGTTTTTCCAAAACAACTCATTTATTCTCAAAATAAGTTAGCTTTTCTCAAACAAGTTGGCTTTTCTCAAAATGAGTAAACTTTTCCAAAACGAATAGGCTCATCGAACGTCACTCAATTAAATGTCTCTTAAAACAAGACTAAGAATAATTACATCTAACCTGTATACATAGCTCTCATATGTATCGTCCATCCCGATACAACTGTCCATTGGCACTCTCCAATAACAGAACTGAGCACCTCTCTCTAGTGCCTTATAAGAGCTATGCATTGTACAAAAATAACAATGATCAAATAATAATTTCAATGAGTTACGTTCGACAAGATGGCTGAATTTTATTAAATTTTCAAAAACAAAAGAAATCTCATTACAGTGAATTAATCATCAATCAGCTAACTTACTAAGCCATATCATAAATAACTCCATATGTTACAACCCTATTTTCTTTTTAACTATTAACTAACCATTTAACTGTAACTGTCAATAATTAATTATGTGACCGTCTCTAAGTATCTAGACTAGACTACCTATATCACCAGTAAACCCTGTGTGATAAAGCCAAAGATGGGTAGGTACTTCAAATGTTATACTCCTAGTACCATATTACCACAAAATTACCAAAAAGTTATTAACTTTATCAATGTCATAATTAGAACTCAATATTTAACTTCAAAAACTCATTTTCTTGATAATTTAGTTCCATTGTGTCTAGATTATCATTTTATTATTTTGATGTTATTCTATTTCATAACTAATGAATAACAACTCAAACTCAAAAAGTACTTGGTCATACCTGACAAATCCTTCAGCGTGGACTTGTGGATAGCGACTCCTGGATACAGGTGATGCAGACTGCAGCTCATGTAACATCCTCACTCAATACTTGTATACCATGATATCATGGTATACAAGTACATGACATCTTGTACTTCATAGTCATCTCAAAGCATCGCAGCCTTGCTTGCCAGTTCATATTGACATCCAAGCTTTCTCAGTAGCTAGTTTCTTACGGATTCTTTATCCCAGCTTCTGATATCGGCGTCAGGTAGGCCGGGTGTGGGTGTTTGTATGGTTTTTCAGTCGATTCTACTCTGTTTAGCGTGTATTTTCATGAAAGTAGGTATTCTTCACATAACCTCCGTTGTGGGCTTATTCAGCGATTCTCAATATTGATTTAAACGTTTTAACCACTCGCTCTATCCGCGATATCACATTTTATTATAACTTCATCAACAACTCAACGACATAGGACAACTTTCATAACTTTTTCCGCGGGAACTCAACTTAATCATATTCTCCGTTTTCTGACAGATCTCGCAAACTCCACTTACATAACCAATGTAAAATATATTATATTTATAATATAAATATATATTTATTAATAAAGAATAAACTAATACTTACGTATTTAATTCTTTTGCACTGAATAAATATAGTAATAATTTCCCACTATTAGCACTGTCACTTTCACTTGCCATTTTCTTTTACTATATTTATTTACTATATTATTATTTTATATTACTATATTATATTATTAGTTTATGAAATTATATGATATGAAAACTAATTAAGGCAACGGCGAACGAAATGAAACAGGGAGAAAGAGAAAGGTAATATACACTACTCGCTCGCTTGTGTATGCGACTGTCGCGCATGCGCACGTCTCATTATTCCACGCATTCTTCCTTACGGTTTTACTATCATATATTTTTCAGTTCGGTCGCCGTAGCAAAACCTATCCCCTCCAAGCCTGCCGTAAGGAACTTCGTTCCAATAAATAAATAAATAGACGTTTATTTCAGACGTATGTACATCCATAGATTGTTAGTATGTTAGTAACAAGTTTTTCTTATTCTATGTTAGTACTGTTAGTTATTATTAATATTTACGGGTGTTATCTTAAGCGGCCTATGGCTATCTCCACCCAGTGGTGCTGAATGGAGCAGTCAGGCCTGGCAGCAATCATCTTTAGTATGCTGTTGTCGCTGGCCCTTATGCGCTGTAGCAGAGACGCTGCTTTTTACGCATTATAGCGAAAAAGTCGTTGGTTTGCAATGCCACCCCGGCATATTAGCGTGTGGTAACTCATAAGCGGGAGACGAAAGCCGGGAGCCCCTTGCTTGTTGGGAGGGGTTCGAGTAAGAATAATATTAAAATAATATTATTGTGAAATGATATATGATGACATAATATATTTCCATAAAGCCTGCCTAGTGTCAGGCAAGCTACTACCCTGCTAGTACTGATGTTCCTTTCTTCTGTATTGGCCGGCCGCATCTGCGGTGTTTTTGATGTTACTGGATGTCTATGAGCGACAATGTCCACTTACTATTAGAATATTACTATACTAGCGACCCGCCCTCGCTTCGCTTCGGGAAACTTATTCCTTCTGTTTGCAAAGATTTAATTATATATTTTAGATAATTCACACTATATCTTTATAATTTATAGCCTATGTGTTATTTTGATATTAGTAGGGATTTTTTTTTTTTACTCATTGTCTATTCGTATATCGGCGATTTTCAATTATATAATTGATATGACACAATAATATGACCCGCACCCGAACACATGTCCGGTTATCGTATAGAGTACAGGCCATGAGTATTTTATTATATTGTGTGCTACCTTACCCTGTACCCCACCGTACGCAGCAAGTACAGGTCGCCGCAGTAACATCAATATTATGTCCCCTCCCGTGGAACCACAACGAGTGAGCACTCACCCTCTTCGCGGCCTCCCTCTTCTGCTGCTCGATGACCCGGGACTTGGTCACCCAGGCGGACGCGTCCTCGTCGTCCGATCCCTCCGCCAGCAGAGTCGTTTGTAATCTGGGCAATAATGATAATTTACTATCACCTGGGTTACTTGTTATGTAATGGGATAAATTTTTTTATATCCTACTCTATGGCATATCTAAACACATATTTTACATAATGGCTTGTCGAGATGCGTTTATTAATAAGCCACATCACGGTTACCCGCCTCACCCATCCCGGGAGGATCCTCCCACATTGGCACAGTGGCAGAAACTGTACCAACTCCCCACTGATAGCTCAAACAACTGTTGACGTGACCAACCTCTGGTCGTGCGCGCGCTTCTCCTTGCGCTCCCGCAGCCGCTCCCGCAGCTTCTCGGCCTTGCGCTGCTCCGCGATGTTGACGGCCGGCTTGTGGTAGAACTCGCCCAGGTCGTCCTTCAGCTTGCCGTCCTCTGGAACACACACAACGGTCGCCACATGTAGTTACTGCTGCTGCACCTATGAGGTGTCCCCCGGGACAGCTATGGTCACACGTGTCCCGGCGGACGACAGCGGTCCCACCGCTTCTCGAGACAGAACCTGTTCCAAATGTAACTCATTGTCTGGGTAAATATTTGTGATACTTTTAGTATCAGATCTATCGGCGAATACCACATATTTTTTGGGGTAGCTGGTTGCAAATATGTCAAATGGGCGCCAACCTTATGGCACGTAAGTTGAGTCTACAACGTCTTTCACATGTTTCGGCTGCAGTATCAGAAGGCCCCAAATATAATACCACATACCTGCCGGTTTCTCATGCATCTCCAAAGGTTTGAGACCCAGTTTAGCTCGCAGCCGGTTGGTGTCTTCCACCGACATGCTCTCGTGCACGCCGCCGCCCCCCGCGCCCGCCGCACCGCCCGCCGAGCCCCCCGCGCCCCCCGCGCCGTCCGCGCCCCTCGCGCTCGACTGCGGCGACACCGCCCGCTCATGCTCCCTGTCGCGGTCCCGCTCCGGGTCATAGCTTCTCTCGCTAACAAAGTAAATTATTATTTTAACTTCCCATACTATTGCATCTGGGACGAATAATTAACAATTTGTAGAGGGAATGGCTGGCCATTAACAATGTGGTGGGTGCTATTCTATCTCTGTAGGGAGGGGGTTTTACCTGTGTACCGACACATGATGGATTAGGCAGAATTTTTAAGTCAATTCTATACACAACATTACTATAATGAGGCTTATTTGTCTTTTTGCTTTTTTTTTTTATTAAATAATAAGTGAAAAACTTTAAGAGGTTTCACTTGTGCAGAATTAGCAGCAAAGTTGAAATCAATTTATAAAATGGTAATATTTGAATTAAAATCAGCTATGTATTAATTTTTGTCACAGCTGGTCAATTAACTTAAAAGTGAGCAGTAACAATAGACTATTGGCAGAACATCCACATCACAGACACAGCTGAGACTCACCCGCTGGACTTGTCTCGCTCGGACTCCCCGGTGGCGGCGCGGGGCTGCACGTGCGAATCCACCGGCACCTCTTCCACTGCAACAACCAAATTATACAAATGTTACAAACACAGTACAATCACTGTAATAATAAGCTGGCTTCTCTGTTCACCACACTTTGTGTTAAGAACTGACCCAACCTTTAGCCAGCGTTTCAAATACCTTCATTGGACAATGGCTATTTAGTCAATGGATTATTTTTTAAACTACACAATGGTTATGTTGAACCCATTTGCATTTCAGTATTTTTAAGGATGTTAAGATAATGGCTCCTCCAATGCTGCATGTTGGGAGCAATCTGTCACAGTACAGATTTAATTTCAACAGTGACATTGATTCTAATGGGTTTACCAGTATTTTTACTGTTAAGTGCAGCAGAGATGGCAGTACCATACTACTGCAAGTTGTGCATAGCAGCTAAATATCGGAGGGCACTATGAACCTGGTATTATAATCAGTAGGTATTTATTAGAAATTGAGAATATAATTAATTGTATCAATGTTACTTTGCAGACCTTCATTATTACAAACTATAGATTAATATACTTTGCAACAATCCGTGACAAAAAACATGTATGACATTGTATGCATTCATGCAAGCAGCACCTCCTTCCCTGCCACATAGGAACATGCAATCAAATCAACAAAATATAACCAACATACATACTACCTTATTGCAAAGTAGATTAATCTTTAGTGTGAAATTAAGAATAGTCTTAAGCTAGCATGAGACTATTACCATAATCCATACTAATACCTTAAATACAAAATGTTCCTTCTTTCAGTTCAAAACTAATCAACGGATCAATGTGATTTTTCGTATAGAGATAGTTGAGGACTGGTGAGTAAGTGGAAGCAAGTTTTCAAGTAAAAATATCTCATTTCCACAGGAAACCACGTTTTAATACAATAAGGGCTATATATGATGTTATAGATGCAAAAATGGTATGACATATGATTCTGAATAGGTAATAAATCTTTGGAAATGTAAGAAATAAATTAACCAAATCAAAGTGAGCACAGGTGTACTAGTATATTACTTATACAAACTCAAACTCAAATCATTTTTTCCATGTAGGTATTTAGAATACACTTATGAACATCATTTTTTGTATTTACATTATAATTAGCTGTCCTAAGTCTGTTATTCTGTTACCAATAGAATATTATTGAAAACAAAATATGTGGCCGTACATCACAGGGCACTCCATGCTCCAATACCTGTTTAGCAGTGCAGCTCATTTTCACTGACAACTACTTATTTGCAAATACTAATTAACTGCATTAGTGATTTTATGCAAATCAATAGCATTAGTGATTTTATGCAAAATAAATTATAATGAAAATATTTTATCAAGACAACATTTAATAAATACTAAAATCAACTTCTAATTTTTTGTGAAATATTGGCAAATTAAGTTAATTATGATTAACTAACAAGTTCCAGAAATGGCAGATATCACTGCCTAGCTGGATGCAAAAGGTTGAAGTAATACATGTCATAATAAATACTTCATATATGAAATCACATTAATTTATATTGAAACTACTTTTGCCCCAGTAACTGGAATGTAACCTGCATCGGAAACCAACAAACGATCAAGTTCTTATAGTCTCTGACAGAATAATTGTCGTGTCGACTGTGGACTACCATACCCACCTCACGGAGATGCATTCACGATGCAGTCATCTCCAATGCCACCATTCTGAAAGACGAGCAGAATATGCCATTATCATGTTAAGTGAAGGAAGCGCCGCACCAGTGATGACTTTCTTAAAATATCGGCACTGTTCATCAACTTAAATTGGTAAAATAATACGATCTAGTGCAAAAGTACAAATGCAGATTATAGATGAAAATCATCAGAAGTCGACGGCTGTTAAGTTATAAACATAGATTGGAGCTTACCGTCGGGGGAGCGGTCTTTCTTGCGGTCCTTATGCTTCCTATGTCGTTTGCGTTCAGTGCGTTCACGGTCTTCTCCACCATCTAATGGCGAACGAGACCGACTTCTATGCTTCTTCTTTTTTGATTCTTTTTTATGTTTTTTAGTTCCCATTTTAACACTCTTGGTGATTGATGATCTAAATCTTTGATTCGACAATAATTTTTTTTTAGAACAAACAAACTTACACGCAAAATAGGTTAGGCTAAAAAAATAATTTTCAACAATAATTACAACAAGAAGAAGCACAGACTATCATTTACATTGTACATTTCGCCAATTGACATTGAATGACATTGTTACATAGTCTGTTGACATTGTTAGTGTAAAATAAACTGTGGTTTTGACATTAATATGCTCTATGGTGAAAACAGAAAATAATGACGAAGAAAACATTCTTAATTATTTATCATTATCATTGATAGGTTTCATATTTCTATGATCATTATCAACCATAGAAATATGAAACCTACAATGTTATCAACATGTCAGGGCGATAACAACTGAAACTGAAATAAAAATATTTAATTAATCAAAAAATACCGCCCATTTCTGTGTTAATAAGTGTGCGCCAACCCTTAGGGCGTGTTCACATAGGACGTCCGTTTTACTGGATCCAGTAAAACGGAAGGTAATATTCACACAGCATTTTGAGCGCGTTCACATAGAACATCCGTTTTACTGGATCTGTTATAACGGGACAGTATTTCCGTTGTGTGTGGAATTTTTTACTGGATCCGGTATACTGGATTCTGTGTGAAATCGCTCATACAACTACATACGCTAATAACATATCTGTTTAAACGGATCCAGTAAAACGGATGTCCTGTGTTAACGCACCCTTATCCATTTAGCATCTAAATAATAAAATTATACCACGTCTGATTTTAAACTTAACTTTTATTATGATACGGGTACTCACGATATGTATTTTGAAACGCCGATATTTCGACCCAGTTGCATGGATCGTGGTCACGCATACGCACGTTATACCACGTCAACGTTAATCTGCCACCACCAATTTTATTTACATGAAATCTCAGTCTGACAAGTCACAAGAGCACAAGACACATTATGGTGGAAGGACTGCATTATGAAACTTGCATTTGTTACATAATGTCTTTGATGGGATGTCTAGTTAGAAATATAAATCAAACAAAAGGTTGTTAGCAAATACTTTTTATTCCAACGTTAACAATGATTTCTTAACAACTGTCATCCTTTCGCAGTAAATTCGTTCAGATATGTTTTGCAAAGCGCACCAGTCCAGGCCATCCTAGTATCTAACACAAATATCACTGTCTATACCTATATAAAACACACGTGTACACGGCACAAATGTAGAACATAATAATTGCAGTACATAATTATTACAATTAAATATTATTATGTGAAATACATTAAAATAATTCATGATAACAAAAATATTACTATAATATATGCATTTTTTTAGTAAAGCAGTCATAATAAAAATGAGCATAATCTACTCTTTAAGACATTGGAATGTTTATACATATAAAAATAGTTTTTTGAGTGTAACCCTGTAAATAAAAAAATATTTGTCTCTCAAATTATTTGCCCGGCATCAATCCTCGTCCGACATGTCATCCATCCATCGTTTACTTACTCTGTATCAGTTACATAATTGATAGCAGTCATGAAATAATTTGGCTAATGAATTTAAGTATCCACTTGTATACAATTGACTGTAGTCGTGGCCACAACTCTACCAGTCTGTGATATTTAGTAACCAAGTGTTCAATGTATGCTTGGCGATGTGTACAAACATATTGTAGCATCAAATATTGATGTTTATAATATTCGTATAATTAAAGACAGTATCATTTCTTAAATTATATGTATTTAAACTACTACATTATATAAAATATCCCTTTGGTGCTTTAAAACTATGTAAATATTGCTTTTATATGTTACTTCATAATAATTATTACGGTTATCATTATTAAACTTGGAAGACAGTAGTCAATACCTAAGTAGGCCTTTTATTGCTTTATTTCGTTATCGAATTCCTATATATCTACCATTTAATAATAATGGAACTTTTATTGAATCATAGTATTTTATTACTTCATCCTGTAGTACAAGTCGCAACACTATTTACTGAATGATTACATCCATTTCAATATTTATGTATATAAACATGGAATGAATTCAAAATTTAAGTAAATATTTTTTTCTGTTAAAATTCTGTTTTTCCATTTCAAGTTGATGACTAGCAACCATCATAGCATGTATATATTTGTACACTACACAAATACAGTGACGACGTTGGAGCGTGTTCCCGCGGCGACGTCCAGCGAATAATATGGACGCGTTCATAACGCGGTAATGCATCGGCAATTAATAAAATCGTTGTTTTCGTATCGTCCACCTGACGGCGTTGTCCGTTGAATCTTCCGAGTGCAACGTCACAGCAGCACGAACGCGGGCAGGGCGCGGGCGGCGCACGGGGCGGCGCGGGGGGCGGGGCGTCACAGCAGCGCGTGGGCGGGCAGCAGGCGCAGCGGCGCGGCGCGCGCGCCCGGCTCGGCGCTCTCCCAGGCGACCACGGTGCCGTCCGCGTAGCTCGCGAACAGGATCGACGAGTCCGTGCTGTACGACAGGCTGAAACATAACCATTATTATTATTATTAGGCACGTTATCGTGTCGCCGACGCTATGGGGGCGCGGAGGGGTGTCACGGACCTGAGCGGCGCGGGGTACGGCGCGCGCGCGGGCGGCGGCACCAGCGCTACGGGCCGCAGGTCCCAGGAGGAGTACAGCCGCACGGCGCCGCTGTCCAGGCCGGCTGCCACGCAGTTCACGCTGACGCCCTCCGCCGCGTTCGAGTAGCAGATGCTCGTCACCAACTCCGACACCTTTACGCTGCCTGCAACGTCACATCGGACCTCGTTGTAAACTACACAGCACTAATATGGAACTAGCATATTAAAATCAGGAAGTAGTACACTCTTATAAGTTATTCGTATCGAACGGCAACTGACCGACGAAGCTGGCGTTGACGGTGTGCACCCTGATGAGCGACTTGTACTTGTGCGCGGCGTCTCTCTCGTAGGAGTCGTCGATGTCGTCGCCCCCGTCGTGGTCGGGGGGCGGCGGCGCGGGCGGGGCGGGCGGCGCGGCGGGCGGCGCGGGCGGCTCGGCGGGCGGGTCGCCGCGCGGCAGCGGGTGCACCGTGGCCACGTCGCTGAGCGTTTCGCTGACGGCCACGCAGCGCACGGGCAGCATGCCGCGGTTGGGCAGCGTACGGATGTACGACAACCTGCCATACGCACGAAGAATATATATTATGAAATTCACCAACACAAGACATCTACATACATAATCAAATACCTTCCTTATTTGGTAGAATAGTATACGATCAGCAAAACGCAGGACTTACTCGTTAAGATCCCAGAGCACGACAATGCCGTCCTCGCTGGCGGTGGCGAGCAGGCTGGCGCGCGCGCACACTACGACGGCGGCCAGCGGCGCGGCGTGCGCGTGCAGCAGGCGGGCGTGCGCGCGCGGCGCGGCGCCGGCGGCCGCCACGCGCACGCGCAGCGCCGTCACGCGCCCCGACGCGTGCCCCAGGAACGCGCCCCAGCGCCGCGACCCGCCCGCGCACCACGGGGCCACCGCCGTGATCTGGGCCCACAACCGCACGACGGGTTTATTTTAAATAACATAAATATCACTTTACTTTATAAATATGGGTAGCTTCAAATTTGTAATGATTTTATCGAATAAAAAATTGTCCCTAGAGTATAATTTTCGTGTATGTAAAAAGTGTATGAGCTCTTAGTAGGTGGGCGGCACCTGGTGTCGCGGCGGCACGTGCAGCAGCGCGACGGGCGGCAGGTCGCGCCGCCGCCGCAGCCGCAGCGCGCCGTCCGCGTGCCCCCACGACAGCACGCCGTACGCCTCCGCCTTGCCGCCCGCGCCGGGCGCGCCGCCCGCCCCGCCCGCGGCGCCCGGCGGGGACAGGGACTCGTCTGCGATCATACAACGTCAAATTATTATTCAGCTTGTATTCATTATCAAATTCGTATTCTCTATTTTTAAGACTACTGAATGCAAAATATTACCTGATATAATTTGAATACGTCCGAACATCTCACTATTTAAAACCTAATGTACTAGTCACTAGAATCTAGTGCGAGACAAATACAAATAAGAGTATAAAGATGTGGCGGCAGACCGTGTATAGGCAGCAGCGTGGTGCCGGCGGCGCAGATGGCGGCGGAGCGCGCGGCCAGCGGCAGCAGCACGGGCGCGGCGGGGGCAGCGGGCGCGGGGCAGGCGCGGCGCGCGGCGGGCGCGGGCGGCGGCAGCGCGGGCGAGCCGCAGTAGCGGCCCCAGCGCGCGCCGTGCACGCCGTCCCACACCGGTACGCTCTAAACGACGCAAACTACTACTTTAGTGGTTACTTAACTCAAAAGGTCCGAATCCATAGATAAACTTTGTTTACGGAGAACAAGTATAAAGGAAACTAAGCCGCTTTCGTTGTACCTTATACAAAAAAGGATGCCATTCGTAAGGACAGCTGCATGAAGGGACTCTCATCGACGATAACAGATGCGTCGCGTATAATACCGAGATAAACAACGGAGGGGCAATGTCACCTCGACGGGGCGGTGCGCGAGGTCGGGCGCGCGCTGCGGGTGCGGCGCGCGCAGCAGCTGGCGCGGCGCCTGGCCGTACGTGCGCACCATGGCGGCGGCCGCCGTGCGGTCCAGCTCGTCCTCCAGCGCCGTCGGGTCGAATCCGTAGTACGTCTGCCATCGATCACCATCCTTCATTATTTACCCGGTCCTTGGCTTCGAAAGCGGGTGGGTTAGAGTTTAACGGACTTTATAAGTTGAAAAGCTTTAGTGAAATTAATGCGATTGTTGAGGACAATGGTACATAGTTCACCTAATTGTTCACTGCATATAGTGCTAGGAGCTTCGGAAATGTTGTACAACAAACAGGACATGCGCTAGGTCTGGTCATAAACAGATCACAAGCCGGTTCTACTTGGATGTTGTAAGTATATTGCAAACTGCTACGATATCGCCCGACGACACTTCACCTCAAAGGAAAGTATGGTATGGTATGTAAGAAGTTGTAATGGTATGAATGGACCTCTTGGGCCAACATGCAGGGTAGGGCAAGGGTGCAAAGCGACTCACGCAGGCGGGGAAGACGTTGATCGCGTCGACGGCGGGCTGGCCGGTCTGCTTGTAGCCGAAGACCAGGTCGATCCAGAGCGGCAGGCGCTCGGCGACGAGCGGCGCTTCGAGCGCCTGCCGGTGCAGCAGCGTGAACAGGCGCGCGTCGGCCGCCCAGCGCGGCAGCGTCACCGCGTCCACGCGCGCGCCGCACTGCCGCACGCCCAGCTCGAGCCCTGCGCGCGCGGCAACACTGTACTATGGGTTGGGTGCGGACCGTATTTTCCTACTAATCCGACCAATATTATAAATGTGAATACTGGAACAGTGTTTAAAGATATTTGTTGTTGAAAATTTTTAACTATCCAAACCAGACCATCATTAAATATCTTAGGGTCTGAAGATGCTTCAGTCGTCAGCAGAGAGTCCCAAGGATGAGTCGAACGCGGGTACCTTCGTTGTTGTGGAACATCTCCGGCAGGTAGAAGAGCTCCGGAATGAGCTCCTTGACGTCGGTGGGCGAGTCGTTGGTGATGAGCCGCCACGTGGTCGCCAGCGAGTGGAACGTGCGGTCCGGCATGTCAAAGTTGTTGTCTGCAATACACACACACACTATAACATTGATTAATCCATAAGAATCCCGTGCCGCACGAGATATCTAAACAATTTATTCAATAATTTAATCGTTTTCGTTCCTTAAACGTAGAGAAATCATTAAAAAATAAGTTGCAGAATACAGAAGCATTAAACGTCGGTATACTATTGAAAATAAAATCTTTAAATCCATCCGTGCCCAAGTTGATAGTGGGCACTTGGGCAGGCGTAGCGGCGCACCTTGGTAGTTGAGGAAGAGCTCGGTGAAGGGCGGCACGCGCACCAGGTAGTGCAGCACGCCGCCCGAGTTGGAGTACAGCGAGGCGTAGTGGTGCGGCTGCCGCGACAGCAGCGGGCTGCAGCCCTCGCGCCGCGCCGCGCGCAGGTCCTGCGCAACACCGTCACCACTTAACGACAGATAGCTCCTCCGCTTATATGTGTTATTTGCATAAAACGACAGACCGTTCGTTATATTTAAAAGCGGAATAATATATTTTTAATATATGGAAGAAAAATATTCACTGTAAATACGTAATCCAATTTAAATGTACCTATTCATCTAGCATATGACATAAATTGACCATCTAGTGCATTAGTTCTATTTTAAATTTGTTTGTGTCCGTAGGAGCGTATTGATCGTTATGTTGTATCGCAGGGGATGTCGATACGTACGTTGTACGTGTTGATATAGTGTTGCTCGCGGTTCTTGTTCTGCACGGCCATGGGCTTGCTGAGGTCGCGGAAGGAGGCGCGGTCCGTGAGGTCGAGGATGCGCGAGGTGTAGTCGGCCAGCACGAACGGCAGCACGGGGTACTGCATGAGGTCGTTGTAGGAGCGGCCCGCCAGCCCGTTGAGCGTCATCAGGTACTCCCAGTTGGTGATGGTGCCGCTGCGCCACTGGCTCATGGCCTCGCTCAGCGTCTCCGGCTCGCTCCTGCCGACCGCCACACACAATCACGACTGTCGCCGGCTACTCCGAATAATTACACTAAATGCAACCTTGTTGCATTAACTATAACTATTGTTTCATAATGGTTTCAAATAAATAAATTCTATAAACCTTTTTAATAATTCGGCTTGTCAAAGGTCATGATAGGGGTTCCGCTAGCGAACTACAGCCAGACAGATATCTAGACAACCATCAGCTTAAATCATCACGTGACGGCTGGTCAGAAACGAATTGGGAAGGTAGAAGGGGCACTGACTTGTCGGGCAGTTGCAGCTTGGCGAGGTGGTCGAGGAAGGCGGAGCGCTCGGCGGCGTCGGGGAAGGCCAGCAAGTGCGCGCGGCCCGAGCTCAGGAACAGCTCCAGCGCGCGCTCCTGCAGGCACCAGCGCCGCGTGGCCGCGCGCACCAGCGCCTCCAGTGGCAGCCGCAGCGCCTCCGCCGCGTCGCCCTCGCCGCCCGCACCGCCCGCGCCCTCCGCCGCCGCCGCCTCCTCCTCCGGCACGAAGTGGATACACCTGCGGCCCGCACGGGAGGATTAGGTTCGAGCTGCAAATCTATTATGAACGGGCGCAAGGGGGGTAGGGGCAAGACTGCGACCTATCAGTGAGCAGCAGCTCGCCGGGGGTCTCGCTGGCCACGGTGACGTGCGTGACGCGCGCCATGTACGCCACGGTCTCGCGCAGCTGCAGGCGCGCCGCCGCGCCTCCGCGCACGCCGCCACCGAGGACGCTACGCAGCGGGCCCGGCACAGATGCCGAATCTGTGTAAAAAATATATAAAAAACTTTTAAAACAATTCTCTACTAAGTGCAGTTGTTGCCCTGACAAAGTAACGTGAAACGTAGTACTCGCCGGCCTTGTATCGGTAGCGGGGCTGTAGGCAGCGCGGGGGGACGCGCAGGTGCGCGCGCCGCAGCCGCACGCGCACGCGTCCCGGGCCCTCCGTGCTGTCCAGCGCCCACGACTGCGGTTGCCCGCGCTCGCTGTACCATACCGCTGTACAAGAGACCAACCGCTGTTATTAATTTATTGTCCTTAACGTCCCGAATGGAGCTCTAGGCAACCCTAAAAGTGTGTATTGAAATGTAATTGTCGGCTTCGGTATATACCTCGTTCGTGCGTGTGCGCGGTGAGACGGCGCAGCGCACGTTGTGCGGCCGCCGCGTTGCGCGCAAGCGAAGCGCGCAAGTGGTCCAGGAAGGCCTTGCGCTCGCCATTTTGCGTATCGACGACGCGGCGTGTTGCGCTCATGGCGGCCTCGCAGGCACGCGCGCACTGCGGCTCGCGGCCGAACACCGACTTGGCGACGGCGGCGCGCACGCGGGGCGCCAGCGCGGCGCGGGCCCAGCGCAACTCGTCGGCGCGGCGCAGGCGCGCGGCCTCGGCGGGCAGCGCGGCGGGCGGCAGGCGGTCGGGCAGCGCGGCCTGCGCACGCACGGCCCAGTCGCGCGCCCAGTCGGTGACGGGCGGCTCCAGCGCGGCGTGGGGCGCGCGCGCCGCCAGCGAGTGCGCCGCCTGCACCGCCACTGTCAGGTACACCGACAGCTGTGGTATCAAACGCTTCACTTAATGATACTTCAGTAAACGAAGCACGCCATAATTGCAGTACCCAAAGTGCACATAATTAGAAAAACAGTTAAATTTATTAATTTAATTTAGTAACCTTTCTGTTGGCAGGCGGTTCCCTCGGCGTGAGGTGCGCGAGCACGTCGCGCGGCGCCCGCGCCAGCGTGCGCAGCAGGCCGGGCTGCAGTGCGCGCGCGCCCGCCGCCGGCGCCAGCGCCCACCACAGCGCCTCGTGCAGCGCGCCCGCGCACTCCGCCGCGCCGCCCGCCACCGACCACCAGCGCGGCCGCACATCCGCGCCGCACACGCCTGCGCACACACCACGCCCAGGTCGTTATACTACCTGGATGCTACCTTGTGTCTACTTAGGACAATTCAAAACTATTTCTACGAGACTCAACTACGCCAAAAGGTAGAGAAGTCATTGGCCAGGATTGGTCAGAAGTCATTGAAAAAATTATGGCCACACATACAGTACAGCCAGGATCGGCTCAGAGAAGGCTTAGGACGGAAGTAAATAATAATGAAATTAAGGTAACCCATGAGAAGAGTGTTGAAGACCCGCTCGAAGAATTCCGCCTCCGGGGCGAGGTCGTAGCGCGGCGACCGCGTTAGCAGGAAGGCCACGGCGCGGGTCAGCGTGGCGGAGTGCCGCGCACTCAGCTCCGCGCGCTCCCCGCGCCCGCCGCGCCCACGCCCGCGCCCCGCCAGCCCGCTCTCCATCGCCGACGACAACACTGGAATTAATATTACGGGGAGTTTAGACGGCGTACATTAGCCCGCGACATGCGCTGTTAAATACCCCGGTTCGGCTGGCCCTAGTTTGCACGAACCAATAGACACTGAGTTTATTGATATAATGGTCTACTATTGAGTCCACCACCCTGCTTCCGTCGACGTAGTCGACGGCTTTGCGTGCCCACCGAAGCACGGAAATACTGTTTTTTTTATTGAACTAGTTGTTTTATTGAACGATTGTTAATATCAAATAAATATTATTGGATCGATCCCCACGATGGAGTGACATTTCGATAACTAGCAGGTCATCGGCTAACAAAATGAATACGGCAGAGTATGAATGAATAAGGCAGACAGCGTACCGTTGGTGAAGTAGCCGGTTTGCTTGTGGTGGGTCGCGTAGGCCTCCCGCAGGCGCTGCTCCAGGTGGTCGAGCTGCGCGCAGTACAGCGCCGCCTGCGTGTCGCGCGCCGCTCGCACTACCGCCCCCTCCGCCCCCGCCGCGCCCTCCGCCTGCTCCACGTACGTCAGCATGTTGTGGATGTCCACCGCCGTCTGACGACAACCAACACATCGGTCGCAGCGATCCATCGCATCGAGCACTCACATAGATAAGCAAGGTTCAACGGGTACCTGCACGTGCGCGGTGGGGTGCAGCGCGAGGCGCGCCAGCAGGTCGGCCAGGTCGTGCAGCAGCAGCGCGCGCCCGTCGGCCGCGGCGGGCAGCAGCGCGGCCGCGCGCACAGCGCGCACCGCCACCTCCGCCACCGCCGCCTCCGCGAGCGCCTTCGCGCTCGACTGTAACCACGGTGATCGATTTAGTGGCGGCTCGCTCGCGCCGGGCGCCGGATGCAGGGTGGGAGCAGGGTGGGGCCGGAGGTACCTTCTCGACGAGCCGGCGCAGGATGGCGACGATGTTGTGCGCGAGCGGCACTGACTCCACGCTGGCGGGCAGCAGCGCCAGCAGCGGGGGGCTGCGCGCCGCCGCGTCCGCGCCCACGTCCATCCAGATGTCCTCCTGTAAACCAACCATGATTCTTATTCCATTCTCCGAACTGATTTTAATTATGTTTCCATTATAAAAAAATGTGAGCGTCCAAGCGTATTTATTTGTACCTGTTTTATTTTTTTAATTTTTCTCCGACACTCGACTCCAGCTTTAATTTACCTTACCCGACTGTACTTTGTTTATGCTGTCGTATTTTTTTTTCCTCTACATATTTTCTCGAGAGTACGTCAAAATATAGAAGCATCACTTGATAAAATGAGCGGGGGGCGGGACTCACGTCAAGCTGGTCCTCAAGCGGCACGTCGCACTTGGTGAGCAGCGCCGCGCACGCCGCCACCAGCTCCCACGAACCGCCGTACAGCGAGATCTGCGCCAGACGTACGTCGCATTATAGTCACGCATTTCGGGATATCGTTATATTGGCTACTAAAATATAATATTTATTGTCCTACAGAACGGCATTACATAATATTTTTATGCACAAATTCGTCTCCGCGACGGCGGCGTGTTTGATTAAAGAAACGAAAATAAGTGGAATAAAAATTGAACATCGCTTGAGTAAGATTTACAATGGATAAACAGAGTCGGACACGATGTCGTAGTATCTGTATGCGCGCACCTGGTTGGCGAGGTGCACGTAGAACTGCGCGCCGAGCGCGGCGTGCAGCGCTGCGGGTGCGCGCGCCTGCAGCGCGGCGGCGGCGCGCACCACGGCCGCGCGCACCGCCGCCGAGCGGTGGTTGGCCAGCACCACCAGCCACTCCGGCTGGATCGCGCCGCACGCCGCCTGCGCCGCATGCCGCTTGATATTGAACTTTTTACGCACTCATTTAATTTATATCACAATAAAAACAAAATTACGCACAAATCTACGAGGACTACTAGTACAAGTAAAATTAACGTCAAAGGCTCTACAAGGTCTGAATGCTATACGTCGCGTTGTGAGCGACAATTGGTAAGTATAAAAATTTTCGAGCTAAAGCTCTTAGAACTACTCGTGTTATTTTATACTGATATAATGATCACAAATTTGAGATGTTTAAGCGCCGCTTCAATTTGTACTGTGTATTTGATCATTTATTAATGAAGTCGTTAATTTTGATCGTTGAGTGTAAGTAATGAAGCGTGGTGGTAGGGTGGTGCGGCACCTGCGCGAGCTCGGCGTCGGGCAGCGCCAGAATGGTGTCCCGCAGTAGCAGCAGCAGCCCCTCGCACGCGCTCCAGCCCGGCTCGGCGCCCGCGCGCACCCGCCGCTGCACACACACACACACGTGTTCAACGCAACCAACGCATTATAATTACGTCATAATGAGATCATAACGGCATGTGCGCACTGACCTGCTGGTAGATGCCGCTAGTGTACACATCCACGGTGGTGTGGCTGACCTCCTCCGCGTCTACGACGATGTACTCTGTGAGCATGTCGTCCGCTCGACCCGCGCCGTCCGCCCCGTCGCCGCCGTCCGCCCCGTCCCCGCCGGCCGCCCCGTCCACGCTATCCGCGCCCCTTTCTCCCGTCTCGCCGGGGTCGCCCCGCTCGGCCCGCTCACCGCAGCCGTCCTCTGTAAGTACACAGCCCATCCGTTACACTATTTTCGGCCATATTCGACATTTTGAAATTCGTTCATACTGTTTAATACTACATTTTCAAGAGAGCGTCAGCAGAATTAACATTTAATCACTATTTGTTAAAAATCCGAATTCTAATTTGACATTAAATAAAAAAGTGTGACACTTTTTTATGAGATCGCTTTACCCTCTATTAAACTTCTCGCGAACACGTCGATATTGAAGTTTCATTTCAAAAATGTAATGTATACCAATAAAATTTACTATAAAATTAACATTTTGCAACAACTTTGATGCTTACCCGTGGACAATTCTGAGTTGATGGAATTAGTGGACGCGTTACTCCTGAAAAGAAGACACCATATTACATAGTTACAGGTACCTAACCTGGTCTGCGTGGGTGGCGGAGGTTCACTTTAGATTACTCGTCTATGGATTCGTCAACGGGCTGATGTAGCGAAATACAAATAAAAGGCAAAATTGGAACTAAGGTTAATCCTGTCGGTGTAATAGTGATCTAATTTAAGTTGCACCTGGCCTCCTGAATCTGCATGTTGATGATCCCTTTCATGTGCTTGGTGCAGGCGACGGGGCCGTCCGAGTCGGTCCGCTCGTGGTCGGTGTCGGTGGGGTCGACGGGGGCGGCGGGGTCGACGGGCGCGGTGGGGTCGGCGGGGTCGGCGGGGTCGGGCGCGTCGGGCGAGCGGTCGCCGCGCGCGCGCCGCTTGCCGAGCAGCGCCAGCAGGTTGAACTCGCCGGTGTCGGGCGTGTCGGCCGTCACCAGGAAGTAGAAGTTGGCGCGCGAGTGCGTCACGAACGTGTCGCTGGCCTGCACACGCACATGTTCAACTATCTATAGTACTATTTTTCATTTTTCTTGTGTGTGATTCATTTTGTTACTCAGTATACCATATTTATTTTGTATGTCAAACTTATTTTTTGAGGCATACAAAATACTTATCGCGGGTCCATATTCAACACAGTCGGTAGTGTAACTGTTGTGGTGTACAACAGTTACACTACCAAATGAAACTTTACATAATGTTGTACAGCAGAAAATTAAATCACTTTTGAGCGTACAGCATTTCTTTCTTAAACAATTAATAATGTCATTGTATAAATCCCCGTAACAATAATAACTCATAAAGAGAACTTTATGTATAATCCACTACAATGTTTTTGTCAAAATCGACGTCTACCTAACGCTCGACGACGTGTCGATCGGTAATCATGTTGTATATGGACTCTGTACGGGCGTACAGGTGGGCCCCCACCTGGTGCATGAGTAGCAGAAAGTCGCAGAGCAGCGCCAGGTTGCAGAGCAGTGGCGGCTCGCCCACCAGCGCGCGCACCACCCCCACCAGCGCGTGGCTGGTGGCCGCGTCCAGCGGCGGACACTCCGAGTTCAGGAACCGCTCCTGTCCGCGGCAAACATCACCGATCACATTCTGATCGCAACTCTTTCATTTATATTATCTGTTTGACGTTACATTACATACAGTTTAAATTGAACCTTGAAGTCAAACCGAAACATAATTTTATGCGTGGATGCAGCGCGTGTACATTTAAGTCGTAAGTAACCAGCCTACTTAATGGAGAGGCCTATGTTACATAAATAAATAAAATATGTGCCCCCCCCCCCTCACCTTGCAGGCGAGCAGCAGGTGCCGCAGCAGGTCGACCCGCGCGGCCTGCGCGTGGTTGAAGGCGCGGCGCGGGTGCGCGGCGCGCAGCAGCGCCCGCAGCGCCGCCAGCGCCAGCGCCCACGCCGAGCCGCGCCCGCCGCGCGCCGCACGCCCGCCGCGCCCCTCCTCCTCCGACGCGGCGTCGCTGCGCTCGGTCATCACCTCCCATTTAATTTCCTTTAACGAACAAAGTTTCCATTAATAACGGTCCACGGTCGCGGGTCACCCTTTAAAGTTATCGGTCAGTATAAATGTGCGGTACCAGGTCGTTGTCGAACTGCCGCCAGGAGCGCACGAGCAGCAGCAGCAGCTGCGGCTCCAGCAGCGCGCAGTCCGCGTCGACCAGCAGCGTCACCGTGTCGCCGCTGCACGTCACCAGCGGCCCGCTGCACGCCTCCTCCAGAATCACCTGTAACATGTTTGGTTAATATTAATTTTATCAATGTGTTTATAACTTCAGATTATTCGAAGGCACACACGTCGTATTAGTTGCAGACAAATGCTCGTCTATAATATTATTAATGGATGTATTTTAAAGCTATCGATATCCCCAAGCAGCGGCGACCTGCAGCAGGTGGTGCGAGACGCGGCAGCGCTCGGCGGCCAGCAGCGGCAGCAGCATGTCGAGCGTGTCGGCGTGCAGCGCGTGCCGCAGCCGCGCGTCCGCGCCGCACGCGCGCAGCAGCACGCCCAGCGCCGCCGCCTGCTCCTCCGCGCCCGCTTCCAGCTCCATCATCTGGCGGACAATTCATATTTACCCCTCCTCTTAATAAGTTTAAATGTTAAAATGTGATCAGGTCAGCGATTTTCAAATGTGGCGTGTCATCTGGGTCGCCGGAAGAGCCGCAGATGTGGCATGCGGTTCATAAAAACATTATAAAACTGTCGTATTTAAGTCTTTCATGTAGGAACTAGCAAAAGAGGAGTTTCCTCAGCGTCGCTAGCACGAATATTGAAATATTCAAAAATGTCTGAGTTTTAATTGCTTGGCGACAGACTTTAGTCTTGGCTTCGTTGCACGCCATACAACCAGATCCTTGAGTTTCTGCTAGGTACATGAGGTTCCAGTGTCTCCGACGTACCCTGGCGAAGAGATAGAGCAGCAGGTCGGGCCCGCCGAGGTCGAGCAGCGCGGGCGCGAGCGCGGCGTGCGGCGCGGCGACGGGCGCGCGGCCCCCCCCCGGCCCCGCCCAGCGCAGCCGCACCTGCTCCGGCGCGCCGCTGCTCACCGTCGCCCGCCCACCGAATACTGTCACCAAACAATGCATGTTATGTCATTACCAACGCGCGCGGTTATTAAAACAAACATACTCTTAACTCTATATAATTATGTACCTACCAGTTTCGCGTGTCGTCTGGTTAGATGGTGCAACTTTGTGTTTAGTTGCGTTTGGTTACAGATTGGAAATGTGATTACTACCGCTATAT
Organism: Ochlodes sylvanus; assembly: GCA_905404295.2. Lineage (NCBI taxonomy): Eukaryota > Metazoa > Arthropoda > Insecta > Lepidoptera > Hesperiidae > Ochlodes > Ochlodes sylvanus. The sequence continues at coordinate 332,163 of FR990132.1, forward strand.
ATATTTTACAATAAAAAGCCAGAAAAATTACTTGAAGTCTTGCATTTTTTAATGTTTGGTTTTATTATATTTTAACTAGCATTAAAATAAATAAACACCGTTTAAAGAGCGCGTTGCCCACCAAGAACGTGTGCCGGTTATTAGTGTGTGGGCAAGTTACAAAGCACTGACCTGTGGGCACGGGCCCGGGCGGCTGGTACAGCAGCAGGTGCGCGGGCGCGTGCGGCTGCAGCGCCAGCAGCGCCGCCTCGTGCAGCTCGCGCAGCCGCGGGCCCGACACCTCGTACACCTGCACACCAAAACACGTTCTACACTTCCTATACGCGCACACGCACATACACACGCGCTTTTTATATTGTACGGGCAAGTGCGTGCATTGCACTTTTCATTTGCATTGCAACATCAACGTTTTATTAAATTCACTAGTTTGTACAAACTTGTAACAAATAATCTTTAACGATTTCTCCATAATAGTCATTAATTTATATAAATTAATTATAAATTTATATAAGTTCAATTTTATTATAGTTTTTTTCAATCGTATTTATCTTTTATTTCTTTTTTAGATCTTATTTAGTTACGGCCACTAAATAAGATCTAAAAAACTGCATATATACTTAAATTTTGTATTGTTAGCATTTATGAGTAAGGCATACACGAGACTGTTTACATATGTCATTAAAGTTTAATCCGTATAGTTCTTAATACCAGTCTAGAGCGTGCCTAATTTATAAAATTATAGGAGCGGCACAAAAGGAAGGTCCCTTTGACGTTTATTTGACGTCTGTCCGATCATCATGTTTCGTATAAATTATTACATAAATTTGAAGGAGCAAATTGCTGTTCTTCATTGTCAATAGTGATGTGCAAAGAGTCATAAAATTTATCGAATGTATAACTTAGGACCCAAAGTTAATTAATTACATGGATACTTAAACAATATATATGTTTAAATACTAAGGACTAATGCAGGACCATATAAACATAGTATATTATGGTTCCGCGAACAAATTCCTTCTCGTTTTTACTAACAAAATACTGCGCCACCTTTAATAAAGTAAGTAAGTCAATTACATAAATGAATATACTATAAATCATCTCAACTCAACAAGGACCAGTACTGAGCATGGGCCTCCCCTCAAAGCCGAGGAGACGTGATTCGTAAGAATCTTGAGATATTAATAGAGGGTACTCAGTATTCGATTCTCATTCCAAATATGTACTTAAAAAGAACGCTTAAAATTTTTATTCCAAAAATGTATCGATGCGACTCGCACTCGACCATATTTTTTCGATACTAAATTAACATTTTTCTTTTCACGTCACTATTTTAATGTGTCAAAGGGGCCTTAATTTTGTGCTGCTACTATAACTACTTGCACATGGTGTGGCGTAAGTACCTACGAGTGTATCACGATAAAATTAAACTTGTTCGTGATTCTCGTACCGTATGTCTGCTTGGAATGTCCAAAATACATACCTGATCCCAGTCGATGTCCATGTCCAATAGTTCCGGCGTTATTATCGAAGCAAAATTTGGAGTTTCACATCCTATCTGTAACATATTTAATAGTGTCAATAATTTCTGTTTTTGATAATCTTAAAAAAAAAAAACACCGAGAGAGCAAATAAAGTTCCAAATAAAAATATTATTATCATTAAAATAGGAATCACTGCTTATAGACGTAAGCGTCTCTAGAGCTACTCGTTTATCGGTTATTTAGATAATCATAAAAGCGGGCCACTCACGTGACAGGGCTGGTCGGCGCCGTGCGCGGCCAGGTGCAGCGCGGCGCGCGCGCTCAGCACGGGCGCGCGGAACACTCGCAGCGTCGACATGCGGTACGCGCCCGCGCCCGCCGCGCCCGCCGCGCCCGCACCCGCCGCGTGCCCCACGTGCACCGTCACCGGGCTCACTTTGCGCACCAGGATGCCTGCCGTGTCATACCACACGCATAGCTAACTTTCATATCTTCAATTTTAAGGAAGTGCGTTTCAAGCTACTACACTAGAAGCCGTAATATTATACTTAAAACAAATTATTTGGATATAAATGTGCAATCGTTGAGTTGCACCACGCACCATAATGAAATGAAATTAATTTTATACGCATTTGGTTTTAAAAAACATTTTTTAGAAACCAAACTACGCCGTCGATTCAACAAATATCTATTGGGAGTCTTCTTGGCAAACATAAAGCTTGGTTATACATATTTCTGGAATATTGTGGATTATGTAAGATGTTGACCCATTGGGTTCTTACCTTGTAACGGTAGCGATAAGGTCTCGCATTCTCGTCCGTTTATGAATAAAGTGACCTGAAAATTAGATTACATTAAGAGAAATAAGAGAGTTAAATAAGTTTACAAAAGTGCTTTCATACGCCTGGAACGTGAACGTGAATGTATCCACATAATTATTGTTCGCTCGTTGACTCTATGCTGCTAGACGGTTAAAATTACGACAATCGTGTAGGTAATAATGTAGTGTGTGCAAGCGACCTGTATGTGTATCCGGCGCTTGTGCACGAGCTCGCTGACGTTGAGCGCGAGGCAGGCCCAGCGCGGCGGCAGCGCCGTCCCGCTGCGCGCCTCGCTCACGGGCCGCGCGCGCGCGCCGCCCTCCGGCCGCGTCAGCCGCACCCGCAACACGCCTGCACCAACACACATACACTTGTACTCATTTAACAAAAAGGATTTTGTTAAGTTCGTCTTTGGCATTCTATATCATGGATAATACATTTGTTTCATTTCAAAAATATTAAGCAAAATGCGCGAAAACTTGCCACTCCTTAGGTTGCCCCTACAAGAACTGAGATTAATATAATGGAAGGCTAGGGATTTTAAATGAGTAATACGTGCCGCTGATCAAGCTGAAAGTGGTATATTGATTGCCTTTCGGCGAAAAAAATCTTTAAAAATATTTTACGGCAAAAATCAACCAGATAAGCTGGATGGGTCCAGACCCCACGATCATGTCTGTTCATTGTCGGGATCAGCCACTCACCCGAGTCGGGATGCAGCCACAGCTCGAACATGAGCGACTCGTGCCCCAGCGACAGCACGTGCAGCGCCGGCTCGCGCCGCTCCCCCACAGACTCCTCTGGAACACATACGTTTACTTTATAAATCATATGCCATTTAAACATAACCTTGCAAACAAATTCATTGGGTCGGACATCGTATACAGAGATTATGAGATACGCAGCCTACCAAGAAGGAAGTGATGAACTCCCATGTTAAATAAATACTCCTAAAAATAACTTAGATCACTCGATCCTGCCTCCCTGGTTGCTATATTAAAATTTGTTTAAATTATTATAATTATAATAAGGTCAAAAAAAAAAATAAGCGGATCAAGTTGTGAATTGTTCGAACACAGCTGCGTTGTGTGTGTACGTACGGCGGTGCAGCCACACGAGCAGCGCGAACCCCTGCAGCCACGGCGCCCAGCCCGCGCCGTCCACGCGCGCGCTCGCCGCCGCCGCGCCCGCCGCACCCGCCGCGCCCTCTGCCGCACGCAAATAAACCTCTGTTATAAATATCGCTTCAAGGGTAAATTTTCGCAATATTTCTCGCATACCGAAGCTCTCAACCAATAAATATTGACGAGTATATGGATTACAACGAACGGTTTTTTGTCAATAAAGTGTGTGAATATTAAAATATTAATTAATAGTGTGATCCGTGTTTTATAACTGTAAACTGGGTGGCACTGACCAGCGCGGCCGCTCCACAGCGACCTCGCGGCGCCATCCTCGGCGTGACCCGCCTCATGCGACATCCCGTTCTGATCACCCGCGTCCTCCTCATCTGCAAATATGTTGTACAACTATATCTAGTGCATGTATTGTATTAATATTCTATACCCATATTCGTGTATCGGCTCTATTCATTTAGAGTCCCTGCTGACCAACCGATGTGGCCATGGCGACCGGGCCCTCCTGTTGGAGGATGATTGGCTCTTCGCTTCTCTCTATGTTCTGTTCTGTCGTCTATTTGCGAGGTGTATATCACAAGTTACCGTCGCAGATGAGGGGGAAGTGCAGCGCGTAGTCGGGCGTGCAGTCGAAGCGCGGCGGCAGCAGGCGGCGCAGCGCGGCCAGCAGCGCGGCGGCGGGCGGCGCGTCGGCCGCCAGCAGCTGCAGCAGCGCGGCCAGCTCGCGCGCCGCCAGCCGCGCGCCGCCCAGCGCCACCACCAGCTCCAGGATGCTGCGCTGCAGCTCTGCAACGCCGGCGACGAGTTCATTAAATGACGGCGCATGTGGTAATAAATGAAGAGTGGCGCAAATATCTCAGTGAGATAGTTGTTTTCAGTTAACCAGATTATGATAAAAATAATACAAAAAATATATAAAAGAAACGGCTGTGGGACTCCTTCTAGCTTATATAGCGAGCTAAGATTGCGATAACCAATGAAAGAAATGGTTACAGTTTGACGCAAAGAGAGATCTCCGGCCGGGCAAGACGTCTTCCCCGGGAGGCAGTGAACAGTGAAGTCCCAACTAATTGTAGTTGGAACTTGTATATGTATATGCGAGCGGTGTAGAAAACTTTGATAGCGTGATGCGGGCTTCGTGACGTCACCGAGTGACGTGTATGCGATGTCGCCAAAACCGTGCTATCCAAGACCTATATGGAACTCAGTCCACCCTTATGGGCACTCCCACAATAGAGTGTTGCGGAACGTTAACAATAGCGACCTGCGAGCCGCTTGTCGGCGCGCTGCAGCAGCCGCGCGGCGGGCGCGCCGCGGGCCAGCAGGCGCGCCAGCAGCAGCGGCGGCGCGGCGCCGCCCGCCAGCCGCGCGCAGCACGCCCGCGCCACGCCGCGGCACACGCGCTCCAGCTCCTCCCCCTCCGGCCCCTCCGCCGCCTCCTCGCTCAGCAACCTGCCAGTTGGAAATATGGCCGTCGATACTACGCAAACACTGCTTATTAAAATTTTTAAATTTAAAAGTTTTATTTTATTTATTTAATAAAATCGTTTTATAACTTAGTGCTTGACTATAATTAATTGATGGGTACAACAAAATTACAGAAAATATTGTAATTTTTCTCACTTTAATTAAAAAAAAACAATTAATTGATCCGCAAATATAATCGACACGGCGCTGTTACGAAACGATCAGAGACAAGAGCAAAAGTATAGTATTATTCACTTGTCGATGAGCTGCGAGAGGATGTCGATCACGATGATGCAGAGCTCGGGGTGCGCGGGCTCCCCGCGCGCGCCCCCCGCGCCGCCCGCCGCCGTCGCCCGGCCCGCGCCTGCGACACACATTGCACGGTTACTGGAAAGCCGCTGCCGGCACTACGCCTGTACGCCACCTGAAGCTAGTTCATATCACAGTGTTCATGGCACGTCGTGTCAGCAAACAGCTATTGCAATATTATATCAGGTTCTTCGCATGGTCCTTCGAGCCTTCGACGTACGGATCTCTAAGCTGCTTTCATGCTTAGTTTTCATTAAAATATTGGTAACAATAAATTTGTATAAGATAAAACCATTGATAAGCAACTGACCGGGGCCGCTACAGTGCAGCGTGCTGGCAGACCCGGCGGCCGCGGCCGGCCCCACGCCGCCGGCGTCGGGCGCGCGCCGCGGGCCGCACGCCGGCTCCAGCCTGCCCGCCTCCACGTCGGCCTGCAACACGCTACACGGTCACCGGTGGGAACTGCCACTACGCTGACATTTGGGGCACTGTAGCTTCTAATTAAGACAATTTATGCAATGTACATATATAATTTAATTATTTTGTACATACGAGTATAATAAATACTAAATTAGTTTTGTTGTATATAAAATATAATCTAAAGTTAAATCAGAAAATACGATTTCAGTCGATATCGATAGTATATTTTACTAGCTTTCCCCGGCGAGTTCGCCAGCCAATTTCCAAAAATCACTTGACGAACCTACTTATATGCATACGAAGTTTAGGAAAAGGTTGGTCTAAGCAAAGCGAAGCCGAGTCATGTACACTTTTTATTTTTTTTAAATTAAGTTTATTAAATTGGTGAGTGGTGGATTTCACTGGTCGTTGCACGAGTGCAGCACACGAGCGAGCTCACCTCGTACCCGTCGTCGGGCGGCGCGCGCGGCTCGCTGTGCTCGCTGGCGTACGGGCCGGCCGCCGCGCTCTCCTCGCTCGACGAGCAGTCGGCGGAACTGCCCGCGCCCGCGCCCGCGCCCTCCGCGCCGCACGCCAAGGGGGGCAGGGGGGGCACCTATCACATGCAATACACAATTTGAATGAGCTAACTACTTACTCTACTCGTAACTTGTATACGCAGGTACACGCGCACTTCTATTTAATAATTAAAACAGTTGTTACAATGAGTCCAAACGTGGTCCCAACGTTGTTGAAAAACTTGTACAATAAGTAACTTGCAAGTGTTGACTGACTGATGATGTCTGGACAGACTGAATATACTGTAGATATAGTTGATGGTCATTTTTTTTCAAGCCATAACCATCCTATTCATAAGAACATTTTCACACGGACAGGATAGCCGAATAAGCAGGCTGGCAATGACAATAATGAATAAAATTAAATGTTGCAGATAAATATCTGACACGGTCACACAGGGAACAAACATGAAATAAATGTTGCTACACAAACAACATTTAACAACAGTTAGTGGTCAATGAAGTGCAGAGAGCATGTATAGAAGTGGACGAACAGGGATCGACCGATCGGAGTCGTATCGCCAAGCAAACCACGAGCGTTATCGAGTTCCGCGTAACTTGCATCTTATATCTTATAGCGAACAAACAGGGATAGGATAGGCATTAGGTGTAATTTGTGTTGTCCATGCCACCCGCGACCCGCGACACAGGGTATCTTAGTGCGGGGGTGTGTGTGTTTATTTATTTATTTATTATTTAAATAATTTTCTCGACTAACGTTGTCGAGACATTTATCGGAAATGTTAGCCATTTTAGAAATATTATATTAAACTAAATTCGACCCATCATCTTACATACTTGCTATCGATATTTGCGGAAGTAATTATTCAGCTTTAGTTAGGTAGGCCAGCTAGTCTAGCAGGTAATTAGTAATTACTAATCAACTTTCACCAATATGTCATGTACACGTACCTAATAGAATGCAGGTACGTACATAAATGTTTTCGCCTCCAGTACTTACTTACACGGTAATAGTAGGTATATCAGTATAATATATTAATATACCTACTGTTACCGCGCCTACAGGCAGCCTAAAGGTGATTTAACGGGACAAGTCTGCTATTCTGACAAGTCGACTTTAAATGTTATTACATTTTCGTTATTAGCTAAGTATGTGTTTGAAGTTAAATCCAATTTTTTTGCAAAGTTTTTAATACTTTTCCAATCATAAAAAATCCCAAAAAAAAATCTCACGTATCATTTCTAAAGAAACAAGTTAAATCGCGCAATATTGAAGATTAGAACAAAATACGATATACCTACATTTACATTTCCTCATTCCCTAGCATGGAACGTTTAATTTTGAAGATTAATGGTATTATTTAATAAATTTAAATAACGTGACGCACAAACCTGCCTGAGAGCGCGGCGAACAACATCATTACAATGTTGCGCAATGATTCGCCGCTTAGCTGTGCGTACAGCTACAGACAACAGGATGACCCAAGTCTTCAACTTACAGTTCCGCGGGGGTTTGGTATCACCTCTCCACACCGTACTTCGCTAGATCTACATGAATTTTGTTTGTCGAAGAATACGCGCATATTTATACGCTGGTAGAAAGCTTCCAACTTGCAAATCAATACTAAACTAATAAGCGGTAGGTAATTAGGTATCGTTAGGTACATTAAGTAGCGATTTCGTACATGTGCTAAACCTTGAAAAAGATTTGGTGCGCTAGACATAATTATACCCATCAATAGAAGAAGACCTTCAACCGCTCTAGGATCGATTTGTATAGCTTATGCAATTTGGATGATTAATATTACATTGGTTGGAGAATGTGAAGCAACTTTCGCAATTTGAGTGAGCCACTCGAACAACCGGTGGCTTGTATGGAATTCTTGTAATAATATGTAAAATTTGTGAAGTTATATTTATAAACACGATGGAAATAAGGCCTTCGCTCTCTAAACCCGTAACAAGTGATTAACCCAAAAAATAGCTAGGTAGATACACAACTCATTAAACACACTGACGGAAAGGCGAGCGCGGAAATGCTCTAGAAGTCTAGACAGTGTCACACACATCGATCGAGATCGAAGTAAGACCGTTACGTTTTCTCGATGCATTAAATGTGGCTGCCGCTTTCGTATTAACTTGGGAATTTTTAGCTTTAGGAAACAGGAACAACACAATGTTTATAGATCCCCGACATCTCGCCAATACTACCGGCCTGCCGTAAACAATGTTATCATGTATATGTAGTCATTCTAAGAGGCTACCTAACCCACTAGACTAGTCTAGACCATCATAGCGGGCGCCTTAAAAAGGTAAAAATGATAAACTGCTGGACCAATGAACAAACGCAAAAAGATATTGCGTTAGAAGTTAGAACGCATATACATAGGTAATACATAAGTACGGCCCAATGTTCACTTGATATGGAAACAAAACAAAAACATCAAGCAGCACGCACATCACCGCCCAAAATGCGGAATTAAAACTTGTTTGGGTTGTGGGTTGCGATGCAAACTAACTTTGGATGCCCTAGTACCGTACCCATACACGCTGGCAGCCGCGGCCGCGGCCCGACTGATCGTCTACTTATAGAATAAAACAAAGTCGCTTCCGCTGTGTCTCACGCAACGGAATTTGATGCGGTTTTTTTAATTTAGTGATTCAAGAGGAAGGTTTATATGAATAACAAGCCTACACCTGCGGCTTCGCCCGCCAAAAATCCCGAGATATATAAAAGTTGATAAAATCAGATAACTTTCACACCTAACTTTGCGCCCCCCTTTTACCTTCTTAGGGGATGATTTTCGAAAAAATATTTTATAAATGTTTCATAACTTTCAATGAAATACCGTCATACTGAATTTATGAAACATTGCCGTTTTGGAAGGTAAACGGCAATGTTTCATACTAACTTTGCACCCCCGTTTTACGCCCTTAGAGGGTGAATTTTCAAAAATCTTTTCTTAGTGCTCCCATACGTTATAAAAGGAACTCCCGTGCAAAATTTCAAGTTTCTAACCCTTATAGTTTAGTGCATGTTGCAAATCAATCAATGTGATCTACATAACTTCGATAGCCCACTAGTGACGGGTCGGGTCTCTACTCATATCTGAGGTAGCCTAGAGCATCCACCAGCTGCTACAAACCGACTGTTGGAGGGTTTAGTGGTCAATCAAGTGTCAGAAATTTTATGCCGCCTGTAGGCCTCCGACATGGCTTAACGACTGCTACTTCTCGTGCCCTCCGAAATATGCCTCTGGTGGGCACTCATCTAACAACAGACCGCGCGCGCTGTTGCTTAACTCGGTTGATCACTTGGTCGACGCAAGCCGCCGGGCTATAAGCTGCAAGGCTACATGAAATATTTATCTATAGGAATAAGAATTATCGATTGACTACGTTAGGTCCTACATAATTATATTCATAATTTCATACCACTCACCGACCTTCATCTGCTATAATTTTGGCATTAGGAGACGAGACACCGAAAAAGTTTTTGAGGAGGGGCGAGACCGACAACGACTAGCGGAGCTGATAAACTAAAAAATAAAAGATAAACTAAAAAAATAAAGTTATTTATTGTTGGAGGACAAAGTAGTTTATAGACCATCTAGAGATTTCTTTACAGAATACATAACAGTAAAATGTAGGTGACATCATTTCTAGTAAATTTAATGTAGATTAATTATTAATGTATAAGGTATCGTAGGAAGTGAATATTTTACGATTTTAATGAAATGAACATAATGCATGGTCGGGGGCGATAAATCGATCCAGCTAGGTTTTATTTTTAAAATACGTAGTTTTATCCGTGTTTTCAGGCAATGAAAAACTACTACAATATAATTTAATAATAAAGAAATAGATCATAGTTTTTTTTTTATTATTACGTCCGTAAGATCGAAAAATATTATTCCTCGTGCGTCAGTATGTAAATACTTATGTATAAATTACAAAAAACACGATTTACCAAATAAGCAATACCGAGCAAAGCTATATAACGGGATATAAGTTATATAACGGAATGTTTCCAACCGAAATTTGTATTAAATGTAGTTACAAAATAGTAAAAAATTTTGCATTATGAAAACAACTCGACGTATTTTGTAAATAAAAATTCTATACATACTGTTTAAAAATGTAGTGCCCACTGTATCCAAAATCCTAGGTACACTCTTAAGTATGTCTTGATTTTTAACACTTATTTATCACGCTTATATCACCAACAAATAAATGTCATTATAAATTGATCACAATATGCACTGCACACGTGAATATTGTTGCAACATAATATCTATTTATTGTGACTCATACTATAATATATTTCCACGTTCATACTATCGTGTGGTGTCTGTGCGCGGACTATGCGTCCGTGGAAGGTCGCCGGCGCGCGTGCGACTGTGAGGAGTGGGCGGGCGTATCCTAGGCGCCGGCCGCGAGCCGCCCGACCGGTTCTAGCTAGCTGGCTAAGCCAGGAAGCCAGGAAGGAGCTTTCCGAGAAATCAATAATATGCATCCAATTTCACATTCACCCATTCCATTATTAAAACAACGGTAACTTCTAAGCAGATCGGATAAGATTAATAATAATTTTAAAGTGAATTTGTTTTTTTTTTAATTTAATTAGTTTGGAAAATTTAAGTTAATTTAGAGACTTCTATTAAACAAGGTTCAAGATACCATACATTCAAGATAACGCTTTCCACTGGTAAACCCCCTACAATTAATTACCCCTGCAACGAATTAAAGTGTTTACCCTTGCAATTAATTTATTGGACACATTGGCCAGTTTTGCTTCGCAAGCATAGTGGGATGTGACCTTAACTTAAACAAATCCTTTATTAGACGAGAAACAAGCCTAGTATTGTACGAGCGAGGTCTTGAAGAGCATCATCTACTAATAATCTGAAAATTATTCAGCCACTTAGACAGTCAATGCTCCGTTACCTCAAATGGATACTGGTTGTGCCTCGTTGTAAGAATAAACCTGAGCCCGCTGATGTGGCTCTGTAATTATTCTAACAATTAAAGGGATACTGGTGGTGCCGACCGCAACAATGTCGTTAAAAATTGCAGAAGAGAACCGTTTTGTTCTAATTAAATGTTATTTGCCGATGGCATAAATGTTTATTATGACCAGTTTAATTAATAGTTAATTTGTAAACCACTTAGGACAAAAAACGGAGTGGTCGATTTAATGTACACCCGCTCGTTAACGTTAGCCAATTGTATGACAGATACACCGATGAATGATGTTATATCTTCCATGATGTCCAATAGGTTCCAAATGGAACATACTCCTACCACTTAAATGTAGCATTTAACAGCTTAGTCGTGGAGGGTAGGTATGGGACCCAAGTAGTGGGACAGCCGCCCACGAAAGGCTGCTCCGCCAACTATTAAAAATCCCGGGCTGGCTCCATCATGCCAGTTGGCTACCGGACGAGGGGACCTGATGGCGATCCCCGGGGGGTCCGGCGTCCCCGGGGTCCCCAGGCTAAGGCCCCAATAGCACGGCAACTCTCGACACGACACCGTGTGTGTGACACAAACTGTGGAGAATTGGCACGAACACAGCCATGTGTAACTTAACATCAGGTGGGATTGCTGTCAAGGATTACCTTAGCATCGTGTAAAAAAAAATAGGAAAGGGTCACCGACCACACATCCCACACACATCACACTGTGTGGTCGGTGGATAGGGCCGATTGACTGCCAGCGACTAAACGAATAGCCGTTGCGTAAATGCGCAGTTCGTCGCTCCTGACCCATTGAGCCAATCAACCGCGTATTTATTAGCCGGCTATTAAGCGTATCGACCGCGTCCGGTTGTTATCTCGCAAGCATCAATGTAACGTGACCACCGTAAGGCTCACTCGGAGCCAACACGCAGTTTAAAGGTGTGAACAGTTCGCGTCACCCGATAATCGAGGGGCGGAGCCGCGAACGAAGAACGTCAAATCTCATGTGATCGACCGACTTCTACTTTTTGATATAATTATGTAATCTATTTATTGAACAGTGACACGAATCATTTAATAAATAATAAATTCGCTAAACCAAATGTTCTAATTTGGAGTACCACGGGATCGTTAGGTGTGAAGATCGCTCCATGGGGCGCGCGTCACCGCTAATACCCCGACCGTCCGTCGGGGTCCGTCCCGACAGTTTCGACCGTCTTGTCAGCATAGATTGACTGACGGAATATCCAGTGTACATTATTACCTATCCCTATGATAAATATGTAACTGACCGCTGTGTATGCATGGAAGACATTATAAGAAAATATTTTACTGGGGGCCTTTATTATCGCGTTATAACCCAAAACACTAACTTTTAGTATTTTTATCTGTGGTTTTGTACACGCTAATCTCCAATACGGCTTAATCGATGGAGGTGCAGTTTTCACTAATATATGTATGTATTATAGTATGGTGAGCATCACTTAACATGTAGTGTTTATTTTATTTCAATCGGTTCATAAATAAAAAAGTTATGTCACTTAAAAAGAATCACACCTAACAATTTCTAAATGTGCGTACTGCGTACTAAGGGGCATGTTCCTGAAGCGAAGCGAGGGCGGGGCCACTAATAAGTTAGAAAATGTTAAATGTTTGGACCCTGAGGCCTGAAGCACCAAATGTTTTAATCGCATAGGAGTTTAGGCAATAAAACACATTAGACTCCCACGGCCATGACCCGGGGCCCTCGTCAGCACTACGCTAGGGTAGGATCGACCTTGGTCGGGGCGGCTGTAGTATCGTGTTACGGCTCACATTACACTACCGCCACTTGTTTGCTAGTCATGTGTTACTGCATACTTGCCTGGTATATTTGAGGTATTTACCGCGTTACATAAAGGTAAAGGTAAAGAAGGATTTACAGCCTGAAATATTTACAAAACCAACTACTAGTGCCCAACGCGGTACAGTACAGATACATTTGGTCTGATTTTGAGGCTTTGATTTAATTAGATTTGATTGTATTGTTTCCCTGCATGTGTAGTGCAAATCTGGAAAACGTGGATGTATTTCACACTACAGACGTCGATTGTCGGGTCACATTCAAGGGACAATTGAAACAATTTTAATTGAAGTCAGGTCGTCAAATCGAACACTATGATCAACAGTTACCTTGGGCGGGTCGGGGCAGTGCGCGGCGCGGCGGCGGCCGGGCACGGGCACGCCCACGAGCGCGGCGCACAGCGCGCGCAGCCCGCCCGCCGAGCGCGCGCCCAGCGCCGCGCGCACCACGCCGCAGCTCGTGCGCGTCGACCGCTGCGACGTCACGTCTACACACACACACACATCTGCTGCTTTACTACTTCACCTTATGTCTAAATAAGACTATATTTAAAATACAAAATTATTGAACATTGTCAAAAGTCATTATTGAAGTACAAATTTGTAATGTTTAAAAACACAACGTTTCATATAAGTTAAATTGTAATGCCATGCAGCTATCGGTGATTTCTGGATATAATTAAATTGGACAGTTTTTGGTTTTAATAATATAATTCGTAAGCGAGCTGACGCAGTTACCCGATGATAAACGGATTACTGAACACCAGCTTATGCCATGAAGTGATGAGAAAGTGCCAACGAGTTTGTGAGCGACATGAGGCAGCGGCGCACGACGCACGGTTGCGCCGCAGTCAACCGCAAAACACGACGGCCGAGCGGGCAACGCGCCGTGACGTTGTCGTGGGAATTGGCCGACACACGTCGGAGTGTTATTCGATATGATCTCTGTCAGAGAGCATGCTTGCCGATGGGCTCTTACGCTACGGATTTACTCACCGGACACGGCGAACTGGACGGTGAGCAGCGCCTCCATGATCTTGACCAGCAGGCGGGTCTCTGCCGCGGGCCGCTCGCCATCGCACAGGTAGTGCAGGGTCAGCTTCAGCAGCGCGTAGCTGTCCAGGAAGGCCGCCTCGCCCACCACGTACTCCCGAAACATCGGGCTGTACAGGCACAGGGCCGCGCACGATTTCCAAAAGGTTAATACGTTCTTCAGGATCTCCATGTGGTCTTTACCGGAATCGTCGATGATCTCGCCTGAATACGTATTCCTCATAACTATCGGCATCGAGGACACGCGCGCGGGTGGCGCGGGCGCGCCGCACTCCAGCATCTCCCGCTCCCTGTTGACGTCGCACAACTCCTCGAACTTATCCGCTGGCAGTCTCGCCCTGTATATCTTGTAGCACTTCTCTGTCACCTCGTTGAGGGACTTGAACAGCATCCGGACGGACGACAGCGAGCTTATTTCGCGGTAGTATGTCAACTCCGCGTTCTCCTTCATCAGCTTAAATATTTCCACCGTGATCGCTATTTCAAGGATGGCGCAGCATTGATTCGAGAATTCCGGCAAGGAGATGAGTTCGAGGACGTAACTCAGACCGCCCTTCTGGATGAACTGCTCCGCAAACGGCACGGTGTTCAGGAGACTGGCGAATATGTTCAAGCACGATACCGTCAGGAAGTAGGCGGCGTCGTCCAGCTTTATTGTGTACCTGTGCTTCGACACTATGAATGTCGGGTAGATGACGCTGAAAAGCAACTCGTACTTCATCTCCATCCTGCAGTTCGGGGTGACCTTGAGTAAGTGGCTCACGGTAGCGTGCAGGACGTTGTTATGGTTGTCCAGCTGGAGCAACGAGTTGTAGTGGATGAGGAACGACCAGACGCTCTTTCTCTCGATAGGGCTGTGGGGGCAGTACTTCCTTCCTGGATCCCTGTCGTCCTCGCCCGCCTCGCAGATGGAGCAGGGCAGCTGGTCCGTGACCCTTGGGAGCAGAATGCTCGCCCCCAGATCCCCGTACACTGTGCGCTCCAAGAGCTGCAGGCACAGGGTCGCGACGCTGTCGTGCGTGAGCATGAGTCTGACGATGCTCTCCATCAGGGCGCTCGGTGAGAAGCAGCAGCAGACGCCGCATTTCAACATGACGTGCAAGATTTTGTTCCTGAGCACCTTCTGGGCGGACACCTCCTCATCGGGAAGGAGAGACGTGAGTGTCCCATACAGCACGGAGACGCAGCAAGCGGTGGGCAGCGGCAGACCAGCGCCGGCCTCCCCGAGCACGTCGTGGTGGTGGTGCATGCCGGCCGACACGCGCCCGCGACACACCTTGTGCCGACTCCTCGGGCACGCGGCGGAGTGTATGACCTCACTCCTCACCCTCTTCATTCCGCTTATCAATTTACCGATAGACTCTATTAGCTTCCTTATCAACGTCACGCTCTCCTCCGCATCGACGCCCGGGATCCTTATCATAAGCTCCATGCACTCTTTGAGCAGGCCGCCCTTGAGGCACTCGCCGTACAACTTGAACTGGTCGGTGAACTCCCTGAGCTTGTCCACCGATCGGCACTGCATCAGCAGGCAGTGGAAGAACGCGGTGATAGAGTAAGCGATGCCGAACACGAATTTGAGCAAGTTCTGGCACTCGATCTCGTTTGGCTTCTGGACATCTTTGGCACGGTGCTGGCTGTCTCCCTTGGTATTGTATTTGGCACTGGATTTACATATTACATCCTCGAGGATCCTCAGCAGCATCGGAAGGATGCCGTTGTTAATCAACTTGGCACACAGGTCGGAGTGGATCAGCACCTGGTCGAGCGACACCATCAACAGCTCCGTTAAAGCTACTTTTATTCTGGATAGTTCTAGAGCTTCGTATGCCACCGACTGCGCGGGAAGCGAACCAAATTGCAAGGTACATAGATTTTTTAGGGAGAAGTTTATGCACTGCATCGATATCTGGGACCCCTCCGAGCCAGACAGGCTGCTCTCGGCTCTACACAGCTCCTGCAGGAGGTCCGTCACCAGAAGAGTGAACTCGAACGTGCTGATCTCGGAATTGATGATTTCCTTGTGCTTTTCGTTCATGTAGTCGTCGGCCTTCGGCTTGGACTTCCGCGGGGTGTAGGCCGGGTCCCCGTAGAGGGTTTCGGCGGGGTACTCGTTGGAGGATCGCAGGGGGGAGTTGAAATACTCGAAGTCGTCGTTGGCGGAGCAAACCTTGATGGTCACGGACCGGTTGAGCACCTGCAGATCGTCGTCTGAGTTACCAGACTCGGTCGACTGCTCCGAGTTTAAGGTGGACCACTTTCTTACTTTTTCGTTGTCTAATTTGGCTTGCCCGTTGTACCGCGACCTGCGTGACAAAATAACATCATATATTCGGAAACATTCGGTATCCACTAGCTAGACTTTGGAGTATTTTTTTTATGGAATAAGGGTAGCAAACGAGCATGCAGCACCACCCTTCCGCTGTCGTTAAAGTTATAAAAAATAAATACATACTTTGCTGTGGTTGAGCACCTCTCCGGAGAAGCCACCGAATTCACTTTGGGAGAAGGGATGGATTTCTGCTTGGACCATATTCTGAAAAAAGTATCTGATTACAATGATAGAAATTTACGTAGCTACCCCGTTGACATCATTATCCCAGCTTAATCACGTACCATTTAATAGAGCAGACAAAACGTTCAGTACTTTCTCTCCTCAGTTCTTCAACTGCTTTTCCATTTTTTTGCGCAATAGGTACATTGACTTATTGTTACTATCAATATCTTAATTTCCAAAAAATCTTTTTTATTGCTGACTGGCGTCACTTGAGGAACCTATAGACAAAGGTTCATGTAAATCCATTGAAGAAGCAAACCGTTTATACCCTTTTTTATCACCTTAGGGGGGAATTTGCAAAAATCCTCCCTGAATAATACACGTAACGCTATCACTAACAATAAACGCGTCGTGCGCCGGTGTACCTGTCGGAGAAGAGCTGGTGCATGGGCGGCGCGGGCGACGACGGCGGCAGGCGCGGCGGCGCGGGCCCGCGCGCGGCGCTCAGCTCGCCGTACAGCCACACCAGCACCGAGCTCAGCTGCCGGCAGCACGACAGCCCCTGGGGTACACACGCACTCTTCAACATTACGACACAAACTGGCGGGGCCGGCGCGGGGCAGACGGACACCCTGCGCCTGATTCACATGATTTTTGAATTTACAAATATTACAAATAAACATAAAAAAATCAAACTTTTTATTGTCGCTTCGAAAATTCATTTAGAAGAAACGTATGATGAATGCACAAATGCGTTGATTCGAACAGACTATTTAGAAATGTAAGAAATCATAGTGCAGTTAACTAAGGTTTTTTACGCGACAGCGAAATTTAAATGTGCTGAAAGTGTAGAGCTGTACTTTAATTTTAAACATTTTCTTCTCAAACAACATCATTTGGCCTAAATAAATAAAAGGATATTTTTATTAAGATAAAGAACCTAAGGATTATATTGATAAGAGACAGAGAAAGCCCTCGAGGTGATAGTTATCGGCGCGTGAAGTAGCAAAATAACACCGGCTCATCGCAAGTGATTAGGAAAATCACTGCGCGCGCCCGCCGAGCACTCCACGCTTGTGCAACATTGTTGTGCCGCGATGTAAGGATGTCACATTACATTTTTTCGTAAATGAAACAAAACGTTGAAGTTCATCCATCGTAATCAGACCTGCCTAATCCGTTCGTAAACCTTGACAATATTTGATATGAATTAGCTACTTTAACATTTGCAATAAATTTTGCCTCAATTATTTTTTATTCCAATTAAATTATTGTGGAACAAATACAGATAATAATAACACTAGTTTACATGGTTTTTGTCCTTGATATGAAAAGTGTTTTTTCTTATCATTTGAGATGCACCAAGTTTAAAAAAAAATATAAAAAAATTCCAACACGTCACGTTTCCAAAATATTTATTATTTTTGATTTGCAAAAGAATGCCTACCGAAACATTTAAAAAAATTAAAAATAGAGGGCCTTAGCTTTTTTATTGTATTTATTTATGTCTGTGTCTCTTATAACAGACCAGCAATAAGCACCTTACATGGCTTGGTCCCAGTATCCATGATTATTTTGTTCAAAAAATTTCAAATCCTGATGTAATGCTCTCCATGTTCGTCGCTGACTTCTCCGCGGTTTTCAGGGATGAAATCGAGGTGCAAATGAAGAAAATGAAATTTCAGACACATGCTGACACCTCCTTCGTTGAAAATTTATGTAATAAATCAGCAATTAACTGTTCCTAATGATATTTTTTGTTGTTGCCTAAAACTCTTTTATAAGGAGTCGTAGTGAAATCCAAGCAGATTTTTCAGTATCTGAACATTCAAATTTTTTTTAATTTGCTGCTTGTCTGAACTGTAAATATGTTTAGTAACAGCAGGAACATCTGCATACATAATTTTATGTTAGTTCTTCTGATTAAAACCAAATTATTTAGTGAGACAGAAGTATCAGTCATTTTCGTGGTTGGATGGTTCCCTCCATATCATTGGCATATTAAAATTCAAAAATATTTTTGCATCTGCAGCCCAGGAGTTTAACATTTTTCCACATCTTTCACAAAAAACGTGAGAAGCCCATGTTTTGTCCCGGTGAGAGACCGAAATTATGAAATAATAAAATTATGCTTCTTTCAGAGATTCTGTTATGGGATATCCTTTGTGAGATATAATAAGTTCACCACAAACGTAACAAAAACGGTCAGGATGTACCTTATACAACCTTTTTGACATTTTAAAAACAAATATTTATTTAACTGAACACTACAATGCAGCAATATTTTAGAATGAATTCAGAACCAACTTGTGGGCAGTCTTAAAATAAAATGTGTTGATAACTTGATTCATTGACGTAATAAAAATAGAACAAATATATGTTTTTGTTTAGTACTTGTAACTAAACAAAACTATATGCAATTCACTGGAAGGACATGAAATTTTTTAAAATTTGTAAACTAGTGTAATTATATAAGGATTTAGACAATTTAAATCAGTTAATTAGGATAATACATTACTTACGTCATAAGTAATGAATAAATTAGTACTGGTTAGGTATACAATTATACTATGTATTTGTATATCATAAGTCAAAACGAAAGTCACTGGCACACGACTAAAATGATATCAACCTTTGAGAAAATCTTGTAGTTGAAATTCATATAAACCCTTTGGAAAGATGGATGCCTAATCTGAACATGGTACAAATTATTATAATAAGAGTAACAATATCTTCATCACGGACGCAAATCAACGTGCCCGCACGCATAAGCACGTACGTACTCACCCACACACGCACACAGAGACACACATGCGTGCGCGCGGGCTCTCAATCTATCTTTATCGTTGCCTGCCCGACGAATACGAACTAAATTTATCTATTTGCAAGAGAACGTACCTAGATGAGATCGGTTGTTTCCATACCTAATTGTTGATCGGTAGTTGAAGATATCTATCTCTATTGGGTCAATTATTAGTCGTCTCCACGACAGTTTGACGTGTGGTCCATCATCCAAATCGAATTGAGTAGCGAGGCATAGGGGTCAGTTTTAAAAGTGTCAGGGCCCATAAAGGCGCGCGGCGCGCGTCGGTCGTAAAGTAGCGGTTATCGGGGGTCACGTCCCGGGTCCCGGGTCGCGGGGCTACGCGGCGTCGCGCGTCGTGTCGTGGAGTCACTGTGCTCGCGCTACACTGCGCTACCGTGCGTCTTCAATTTTATATAATGTCACAGTTTACGTCACAAGAGCCTATTAACTGCGCATTTGCAACCGACAACAACTAAAGAATTCAATGCACAGCAAAAATATGAAAATCAACGAAGCAAAAAATTTTGTTTCTTGCCTCGAGGAAAGAAAACATCGCGTGGAAACCTGTACACCTAAGGGTTTCCCATGATGTTCTCAAACGTGTGTGAAGTCTATCAATCCGCACTTGGCCAAGAATCCACCATGTGGTCTGTACCCCTCACATTGTGAGAGGAGACCTGAGTCCAGAATTGAGACAGTCGTGAGTTGGTTGCGATGATGAATCTGATCCTAATAAGGATTAGGATATACATAATATGTACCGAAGTGATGTGCCGAGTGCGGGCGATGTACGTATACTGAAGAGATGCTGAAGACAAGTTTGTTTATTATAATTATAAATAACTTTCGTTGGGAGCAATAATTATTATTTTATGTCTCACACGCTTATATTAATGTCAAGATATATACGAACCCTCGACCGACCTCAGCTGCCGTACGATACGTGAACGTCGCCTTAATTGCTCACACATAAGGATCAGATTCGCCTACACGTGGCGCAAGACACATCCGAGTGGTTATGTATATAAGTTACAATAGTATAATCGTCTATATTAATAAGTTTATCTCTGTTTATCGTGTACCCGTGCAGATACAAGATAATGGAATCAATATAAGTTTGTAAACGATAAATCGAATTGTAAAAAGACGCGTACCTACTTATTTTATTTGTAACTCGCTGCTGGAATTTATCTGGACGTGTACCTACTCGTATACCTTTCAATATAATGTTATGTACACTTCGCAACCACTTTACACTGCCTCTGATACCGATAATAGGTTATCTCCAAACAAAATTACCAACGAGGCTTGTTTGTGTGCAAGCAGTGGCGCCGCCATGTGCTCAGCTTAGAACACACAAAAAGAATTTTAAAGAAGTTTGTGTTCAATCCACGGTTTTCAATCCGTTGGAACATGCGGCGCAGGGACACGTATACAAACTAGCCTCGTTAGCAACAACTGTGAAGATAGCCTACTGTTCAATAAGGACGTTGTCTACATTGTCGTAATTTGTAACCATGACTCTTAGAATAATAACACTATAGAAAGACAGTCTTCATACAAGCGGTCTGTCTAAAGTGAAGCACTAAACCGAAACTTTCCCGAAAGCGGGCAATGATTCGGCTGCGGATAATTATATGTTTTTTAGCAATAATACATAAATAGCTTTTCAGATATTTTGTGACACAATTTAACTGGACAAATCGTCATAATTCTTTTTTTTTCGCGAGACACGTTTAGCGTGCGTTGACATGAGCTGCCCGGTGTTTGGAGTCATTTCTGACTCCAATTAAGTTGCTTCAAAACGGCCGCGCGGACTTCGTTTCTATAGTGTAATTATTCTAAGCCATGACTACACTTCGGCCACCTCCGGCGCATCCGGAACGTACCTCGACCCCGAGCGCCTTGAGCAGCACGAGCGCGCGCCACGCGACGCCGCCCACCAGGTAGCGGCGCAGGATGTCGGCCGAGCTCTGCGCGTGCGCGCGGCTGAACAGGCTGGCGCCCGCGCGCCGCGGCTCTGCGGCAACCAGGGGAATGTATTATTGGATCTATCTATGTCGTACGAACATTGTACGTAGTACATAATGGCGTATAGAGTATGACAGTTAAATGATGACACTCGTCAGATGGATAAAAGGAGATTTACATATATGAAAATTTGAACAGGAAGAAATTGCCATGAAAAAATGATTTTAGCTTCATTTGGTCGACGACATAAAATAGAAATAAAGATCTCCCAGTGAAAACCTACAATCAACTCAGCTCTTTACTTATTTTCAGAGCAAAGTAGAAGTTACAGAACTTTGTGCAACTTCCGAAGGTCAGTCAGTGGTGGTAGCTTAATCACATCCTATGTACACATTTTTTAATTGGACTTTATGTGAAGTTTTCGCTATTTGATACGAAAACTCAACCGTATTTTTTGGGTTCATTTAAATTGATTCTTATGTTTTTATGTTTCAGGGATGTTTTAATTTTTGTGCGGTAAGTATGGTTTTAGAACTATGAAGGTGTTGTTGATGTCTTTAATGGTTGCAAATACTTATGTACATTAAATGTGTAGGCCTTTTATAGCAGCGCTGTATTTATTTTCATATTACATTAGGTATCTACTTTAGGTGACCAAATTATTAGGGACAGTGCACCATACCACCGATGGTAAAGTTGAAATTAGAGTGTCTCACCGTCGAGGTCATCGTGTGCGGCGAGCGGCGGCGGTGCGGGCGGTGCGGGCGGTGCGGGCGGCGCGGGCGGCGGCGCGCAGCGCGCGTTCACGGAGGAGGTGACGCGGTGGATGCCGCACAGCAGCTCGCAGCCCACCAGCGTCACCACGCCGCTCAGCGGGCTGGGGGCACGCCCTCGTCATACAATACCACGCTCGACATCACAGCACACATAAATGTCTCCATTTGTCGATTTGTATTCTATTCTAATGTTTCGTTCGTCGACAGTTACGAGTATGTAGTGGACACAACAGACTACAATTCTAAACTTTAATTTTAATAGGTAGGTACAATATTATTTTTACTTAAGATGTTCTTATCTCAAAACATCTATGCTAAGCTAATTTGTAATAAAAAAAATAAGTATATTTTTTACCTAGTTACCTCATCTTCACTTCAACTTTACAACGTAATGAAAAACTTCAGAAGTCTGCGATAGTTTAGCAGCTATTTGACGATGACACCCAGAACAGACAGTAAGTAGATGCTCTCAGATGTAAAAATACTATTTCTTAGTTACCTTAACTTAGCTTAATCTAAAATAGATGGATCGCTTACGAGTGACAGAGGATATTCGTCGATGCGCTTACCAGAACTTAATCAACTCCTTCGGGTTGCCGCCCTTGTTGAGCCGGATCAGGAACTCGGCTAGAAACAAGTCTAGCCAGGTCGATTTCTGAAAAGAGCAACTGTTTTACTGTCGTATTTTTCGTGCATCGCTTGTATTTGGACACTTACCCTATGCAGTAAGCAAGAAATCATAATATGGGAAAGGGTCCTATGGACGTTATTTTTGAATCAAACTGACACTGTATTTGTAACTGGTATCGGAGATACGCAATCACTGTGTCAACACGGGCGGCGGCGGGCGGCGACACAAGCGCTGGTAGCACCCTGCACCACTTCATTGAGTAGGTACACAACTGATAAATATCATCCACACCTAGTAGTGATTGGATATAAACGAATGATGTTTGGAGAAGCTACGCATGAGGTAATTGAGACGGTACTACCTGTTGCTAGCGTGAGATGTCATGTCGTGTGTTAAGGTGTTCCGACTCCGACCTCGGAAGTTAAGAACTTAAGTTGTGTACCAACAACGTCTTGAAACAGTTACCAGTTACCAGTTACCTGCACGCCCTTGAATATCGGTACGGTGGTGTTATATTAGGGACAAGAGCCCACAAAAATAAACAAATACTAATGCTAGTACGACTATACATACGACGTACGTACCTGTAAAAAAGCAAATCTCGCGCTTTTTGTGCTTAATGTCGTTTACCTCATAAGTACCGGTCTCTGCTCTGAAGAAGTGGTCCCAAAACAACTGCAGCGAGTCGGCCTCCGCCGCCGCCGCCATGCTCCGCGCGCGCAACCCTGCATAGTGCATACAAACAAAATGATCATCATCAGTTACGTAGCGGTACCTATAGCTTAAGAGTTTGGGGATCCGTTAAAAAATAAGTAGGTACACAATTTAGGCAGATTATTATGAATTCGCTGAATGTATTTTCTGATAAGAAAAGAGCAAGCAATGCAAGCATAATCTATTGATGATGGCGTTTGTGCCAGGCTGCCAAGTGGACATAAAATCTTTATTACACATAATTTGGTCATCGAATTCTTACGTTAATATGGTAGGTTGGCACATAATCAAATCACATCCTCCCATTATGAAAGGGTGTTAGGGTATGGTTAAACAGTCCCCGTCCCCGTCGTACTCTGCGCGACGTGACGCGACCCGCCGAGCGCGACGGCTCTGTGTGACATATTCCATACTTGCTAATACGTTACAACTCTTCACGTCCCGCCAGCGTCGCGTCGCCGTCACGCCCCGTCGGCTGTTTTACCGTACCCTTAATTTAGATATTGAATACAGTTTACCTATATTCGTCTTAGGTACTTGCGTTGCGCCACTCTAACCAACATAAGCGTTCCAGATCTAGCGGATTCCCGCAGTTCTTTAGTTCGTGGTCTACTTACTTCTATATCTTCTTCAGGCTTGGTCTACATTGACGACCTTTCGTCATCAACGGTTATCAGTTTATCGAACTATGTGGCCAATCTGTTGCCACTTCAGACGGCTAATTCTCTTGGCTATGACGGTTACCCTCGTTAGTGTCAGTTACCCTCGGTAGTTTCATCATTGGGAAATGCAATGTCCCCAACTCGAATGTGTTCGAGTTGGATTCTACCATTTACTTCTTTCTCAAACTTGAAATTTCTCATTTGACCCACACGTAAAATATTCATTTCCAACTTTGAGAGCAGCGTCGTGAACAACAACCGACATGCACGATTGTAACATTTAGGTACCTACAACTGACTTGATTTTCGACTTGTCCATGTTCATTTTATGACCCTCACGTTCTGAAGCCATATTCAAGGCGCCGAGCGTTATACTAATTTCCTCCAGGGTGTTATTAATGCAATGTGGTTTCCACATGAACGACTTGAAAACGTCCGGCGCTGAGGATAATAGTTAAGGGAGTAGGGATTATGACGTCTCCTTGTCTAGTAGGATGTGTTTGTAGTGTAGGGTGTGCCGAGACATGGTGAGTCACCAACTCACTGATGTATATTGATGTGTATAACACTTCCAACATCTTGGTATACCTATAACCGTTAGTTAATCCGGCATCGCTAAAGAGAATAAAGTTCGTATGCTGCTTTAAGTTTTCTTGCTACAACTTAAAGAGTAATTGCATCATTGTTTATGTACAAACGCAGTGTTATATTATCATGAATCATGATGTAGATATACCTAAGTGTGTATCACCTAGCGTATGAGACCCGCACTAACCGTAAAGACTGACGGATACAGCTTAAGTTACTGTAAATTACTGTCGTCACAAAAACTTACCACCGGTCAATCACGTGGCGCGAAGCTTACATAAACAAACAAGCACAAAAAACGCCGCGTCGCGGGGTCTCGTGTACTGTGTACGACCACAATCGCGCACATCGGCCCGCTCGCTCTCACTGTTACACCATTGACCACCACCGACCGACATAAGTTGCCGTAACGCACATAAATTTCACTTTATGCCAATACAAAGAAGCGCTATTTGTAGTGTCGGTGTGTCGTGTGCTCGTGTGGTGTCACGAACGCCGCACGCCGCATGAGCCGGCCGGGTGGAAACTGAGACCGAGAAACCTTATCTACGCGGTCATTAAATAACATACAAGAGCGACGCGCGGTTGCTCTCGAGTACTCCGCGGAGACCATCTGTTCGAGCTGATGCCTTACGATCGACTACCTACGCCTACTGCGGCGCCGGCGCTGTTGGGTCAGTAAATGCTGGCACCTCGACGAAATCATGATCAACCCACCACCCCATGGCTGTACCACCCTGACGGTTATATGGGGCGAATCATTGTCGATTGTATTATTTAGCTATACGTGTCCTACATCATGCAAGATCCACCCTCACCGTTTTGCCTTTCAACGATGCTTTTATGGGTGGAATTTGGTAATCAAATTTTATAATACTTAACCGATGAGCTAAAGATTTAAACAGAGCTCAGGAGGCCTACTACGAAAAACGAAAGTCGACATTTCGGAGTGTGCGCAGGAATTGCAGGACTTGATTCCTCCAGCCCCTTCCACTATCGAACGTCCCGACTCCCGAAGCACGGTGGGTACATCCCTTCGAGGTTTACATCCCTTCAAGGTTTACATCCCTTCGGTATATTGTTTTATTTTACATTTATCTTTCGAAATACTTACATAACTTTCATAAGCGGCCGCTTAATTTTAAAACGACGCCATCTTTACCCCATGCCCATTATTTTTTACGTTTTTGAAGAGGAATATTCTTTAAATGGTGATAATATAGAGATAGACAAGCAACATATGACACAGTAGGGATAATATGAATAAAACAATCGGGTCTGCGTATGCGGTGTCGCGTCGGGCGGTGCTATCTGCGCCGCGATACCGTGAATACTTATAATGAATGAACAATAATCATTTATCTCACAAACAAACATTCAATATCACTTATTACGAGTTATCTCCTATTTTTTAATAATCGCTCATTACAGGCCATTTACTGTATTGAAATGTGAACCTTCATATTAAATTATGAATGTTTATCTTGCGATGCAGAAAATATTTTAATCATACAATTGTTGGCAATTTAATTAAAATGAAGCTATAATCTTGTTGCCGTAGAATCGCAAATAGTTTGTATAAAACTGAAAACAATCAGGCGTCAGTCTATTTATTTAGTCTGCTTTAGAGTTACAAGAAAATAAGTGGAATGATCTGTTAATTATATTAAAGCATGAGGTTAGTTATCTCAATATTTATTTGTACTATATACTATATGTTTGCGTGAAAGAGTAACAAACAGACATCCTCACAAATGTTTGCATTTATAACATTAGTAGGATTTCTAAGAACAGGAGACCAACACAGTGTTTAGCACTATACAATAATAAGCAACTTAATGCACACATATCGTAATGTTCACAATGATTCACCAGGTTTATGAACTCTCATGATGCTTAGCTCATAATACTGTTACTATCTTTCTCTGAATTATTAGGGATTCCTACTTTGCACACAAGGATTTGCAATTGGCACATGCTTCAAGGTAAAGTAATCAGACATATTACTACTTAGTAATGAGTGGTCGGGGTAGGCTGTAGCATACCTAAGAAGAAACTAATAAGAATAAGAAAATAAGAAGAACAAATATAATTAATCATAATAATTTTTTTATTGTATAAATATAATTGTCATTATTGTGTGTTTTTTTAAATAATGTTACTACACCTTTCTTTAATCACAATTTTTATATGCAATTAAAGAATTTATAGGACACTTTTTTTAGAATATAATGAAAGCAATAAAATGTTTAATTGATTTGATTGATGATTTTGTGTTCTAGCTCATATACACATTCTAAACCTAACCTAGTGAAGCAACAAGCAAATCCGGTGAGAGCTGCACTAGGGGCTATGTGGTATGCAAAATTCACTTACCATCTAGCACGTCATTAAATTCAGGTTATCCCTTTCTAAACTCCTGGGATTTAAGGTAACAGTGTACAGTGGATTATTAATAGTATAATAGAAAACTGGTTCGTTGGGTTTTTCCCATTTTGGATCAGCTTTTGGTATTAGTCAATTGATATTATTGTATTTGCAGGTAGTTTCATATTGTTTATTTCTGTCTTTAGTCGGGTCCTACTTGGTCAAGACTCTTTACAGTTAGCGTAGTTATTTCCATTGATCCATTTATTCAATTTCTAGACTATTGTCGTCTTTTTAACTTATTTTCAAATTTTTGCATTGACTTTGTTGAGTTTGTTGTTATTGTTTACCTAGTGCAAAGTTTTATAAAATAAGAAATATTAAACTTACATGCACACAAACTTTAACTATTGACGGATAGAAAATTCTTTTAATACAAAAATTATTTCTGATTTTAATAAGATATTCTTTTATAATCTTGAACTAACTGCAAATAAAAATTAAATTCCCACTATTCCCAGCGACTAATCTAAAACTTCTAAAAGTAAAAGTCACAAATTCAGAAATGTCAGAATGTCACAATACATGACAGTTATGGATGACATAAACATTAATGACTATTAAAAAATTTTAATTAGATAAACTTAAATAATATACACAAAACCTAAAACTAAAAAGTTAAAAAATAACATAATAACTAAAAAATATTATTAAAAGGAGTCCCTTTAGGCAAGGTTCCGAAGATACTGGCAGCGTTCCCCCTTTGAATAGCTAGGCTAATTCTTTGTCCGAGGTAGCTGCCAGCTCTTCGGTCTCCTGTGATGTCGACTAACCTTTTTGCTATTTCCTTAAAAAGCTTAATAGCACTAGGACCCCACGGACCAAGGGTCTCGACACCGAATGGGACAAAATCGTATTCGGAGCCTAGACCCCGGTATTTCGATGCTTTCGCTTTTTCAGCCGCTTCACAAGCCGCACCAGCTGTGTTGTTGGTTCCATGTAGATGGGAAGGGGCCAGCGTGTCTGAACAGGTTGCATCCCATACCAGCACCCGGCCCATCTTCCATGGAATCAAACTCATACCATCCGGTCTCTTGCCATCGTCTCTGGCAATACCAGTCGGCTCAAGTAGACTTGGCACGTTGACGGTGGCAAGGGACCGGCGTATGATATCGTTAAGTGCGGCATGTCTCGAGAAGCGGCCTGCACTTTTTTGGCATGACAGTCCATGATGTCCTAGCTTGTCGACATCACTGCCACAGGGACATTTATGAGGAGCGCAGACCGGAACCCCAAGCCGTAGACAGGTTGCAATTCGGAGCGTGTCAGGCTCAAGAAATGTTCCTGTATTTGACGAAGGGTACGCGTGAAGCCAGTAACCAGCCTCATGCGCACCCACGGCCAAAAGCCTAGCACGCGCCGAACCTGTACTACAGCTCAAAAGATTGTCGTAAGTCAATTTACATTTTATGTCGTCCCAGCTCCTCTGAGAATTTGGAGAAAATGGAAAATTTGATGACTTATGTGACATGACAATGATAATGTTTCAGAAACTATCAAATTGGCACATTTTGGTCCCGATATTTTTGTTTGATTTTAATTTATTTATTGGCGGGTGCTAGCTGGATCTGAGCCTTAGGAAAATCTTTATCAAATATCGATCAATGTCCTCCACACTGAATACTTTGTATGTCCTCCACTTACCAACCTCCAACCTTTTATCGGGACTCGGGAGACGGGAGGTCTGCATACTCTGTATGTGTCAATGTCAAAGTCAAAATATTATACCTACCTACCTATATTTTATTTTGATTACCCAATGTCATTAATTTGTCAATGTCATGTGATTGAATTGTGATGTGATCTAAAAGTGATAATGATATTTTTATTTTACATAAAAAAATATTTTAATTAAATTAATATCTTATTAGAATACATTTTTTCCTTACGACTAGTAATGAAATTTAAGTGTAAAGTTACTGTCATAAATTTAATGACACAAAATAAATAATTAATACTTAAATTATTTCAAAGTTAATATTTATTGAAGGTGAATCGTGAAGAAAACGTGATCGTCGTTCTACGTTAAAAAAGTCAGTACGTTGAGTAACATTTATCTTTTATCAGTGAAGCGACCTACTAGTTACATATACGTGAATCAGTCGTTTGCTATGTCGCTCTCAACTGCACTCCATTGAGTGTTAAAAACATTCTGATTAATATTAGTCTCTTAGACCAACTACGACAATGTGACAAGTGACAAGTAGTGACAAGAAAGTGGGACAAAGTGTGCACACCGCTGAGGTGGTACACTCGGACCGCGTCCAGCAGGAGAGCGAGGCGGACATAAGGCACCACAAGAGAATACCAAGCGACATATCGGGGACCTCTCAAACTTCCTGCGACACTGATGCATCTGCCGAGAGTTCCAGGGAGGAGCTGGAGTGTCATATCAGTAACAAGTTTTGGTACTACCTGTTCGTGATCGGCACAGCATTGGGTGACGAGATATTCTATGCTACTTTCATTCCCTTTTGGTTCTGGAACATTGATGGGGCTGTTGGTCGGAGGGTGGTCCTGGTGTGGACTATAGTCATGTATATAGGTAAGTTTGGCAGCTAAATTAGTAATAAATACACTAGAAAATCAGCTCTGTACAAGATTACTTCTATCTGGCAAAGTTTGTGAAAACTCAATCTTTTCTCCTCTTTATGATCAGATAATACTATCCTAACATGTAATATAATCAAAATTTCCCGCTGTATAGCACATTGTAAGATAAGCATGCTGTAAGTCACACCGCTGTATGTAGTATCTTTTAGTCCTTTCAGGTTAGGATGCTTTTTTTAATTATCTTGAGAAGGATGCATTGCTGATTGTCGGTAGTATTTTTGTAATCAGCATGGAAGCCCCCCTCCACCTCTGTCGTCAGCTGCTACCGTATTCTACACATTAATCTTTATATAAAACTGGATAGAAAAACAATAACACAATAAAAATTCTCATAGTAAATCGAGCTCCCAAATCACATATTGAAATTTTTTCATCTTATGTTTTGATATAAATATTATGTATGTATATATAAATTTTCCGAACCGTTTTTATCGTCATTATCTTCTTGATGTTAATTTTATTCTATTCTAGTATTTTCCGATGAGAAAATCTTGGATAAAAGTAAAGGCAGGACAGACACTTAAAAATATATAAAAAAAATAGTTAAGCAAACCGCTACCTGGTATTTTTCACCCATTCTCACTTCACACATCCACTGCGGTTGAGCACGTGGCACCAGCCAATTACCAAGCTAGGAGTGCATTCCTTGTTTCTTTGCTGAAAGGTACCTAAAGCGGCAAGTTTATTTTTTCAGAAATATTGTACTACTTCCGTTTTGCTACGATAAATCTTATTTTATGTTTCAGGCCAGGGCTTCAAGGACATAATACGATGGCCGCGGCCGGGCTACCCGGTGCAGAAGCTGCAGCAGAAGTGGGCGATAGAGTACGGCATGCCGTCCACGCACGCCATGGTCGGCGTGTCCATCCCCTTCTCGGTGCTGCTGTACACCATGGACCGCTACCAGTACCCCGTGCACTGGGGCGTCATCATCGCCGTCTCGTGGTGCACGCTCATATGTGTCAGCCGAGTCTACCTGGGGATGCACAGCGTGCTGGTACATAAATACAACCAATACTTGGCAAATTACAACCTACTGCATTTAAGGCATAGGCTTTATCGACTAGTCGGCATATCTCTAGCAATATTAAGGATGAGGTGTACGTGTCTGTCAGGATATCGCGGCGGGGCTGGCGCTGGCGGCGCTGCTGCTGGCGGCGCTGGTGCCGGCCGTGGACCGGCTGGACGGCGTGCTGCTGACGGCGCGCTACTCGCCGCCGTGCGTGCTGGCCGCCTCGCTGCTCGCGATCGCCTTCTACCCGCAGGCCGACCGCTGGACACCTACCCGGTACTACCCGCTGGCTATCTCTTATCCAAATATTAAAGAAAGGTCTTGGCAAACCTTGGTTCTCTATTGACCACCTCAATCCATATTAATGACAAGGATGCTTGAAAATAGACAGCCGCGACCAGTTCTGCTCATGTTAGTTTGTAGGTATAAAATTTGAGATTAATTTTAAGGAATATTATTTAAAAAGATGTGCCTAGGAGCTAGGAGCTTTCTTTCGCAGTTTCTTTTTCGCCTTTAAGATTTAAAATCCAATATTTAAATTTCATACGTGTATTAAGAATACCTACATGAAACAAATGATTTAAGTTTGATTTACTTTTCAATAGGGTAATATGTTTTGATTTTGTGAATTGATTAATTTTCCGTGGTATCTCTTAATTCGTGAGACATCGGAACCTTGGGTTTTGAAAATAGCCGCGCACAACACACGCATCAAATGTGCACCAAATATCGAATTGATCACCGACCATGCTATCCAGGCTGGTGCGCGTGGAGTGCGCTGTAGGTGTGGTCCGTCGTGGAGAGTCCCCTGCCATGAGGAGGCCTTTGACATACATCATCGTGACAATGCGATAACACAATATGGCGTTATAAAAATTATGGTGCGTGCAATTCGTTTTCAATGAGCTTAGCTTAAAGATGAAATTTGGGAATGAGTTGATTTCCACGTGGCCGGCACGATTGGCTTACATATTAGTTTGAACGCGGCGTCGGGTTGCAGGGGCGACACGACGATGATAGTGAGCGTGTGCGCGGGCATCCTGACGGGTGCGTGGACCAACTACCAGCTGGGGCACATGGCGGCCAGCGCGCGCCCGCCGCCCTACGAGATAATCTGGCCGTCCGTGGAGATGCTGGGCTGCACGCTGCTGCGCACCACGCTCGGCTTCTGCGGCGTGCTCGCCACGCGCGCGCTCGCCAAGTCCGCGTCGTACGCGCTCGTGTGCGCGCTGCTCGGCGCCGACAAGAACGAGCTGCGCGACGCCGACCACAGCCTCGACAACCCGCACAAGACGTTCGTGGAGCTCTGCTACAAGTACATCACGTACGGCCTCATCGGCTTCAACACCACCTACGTCTTCCCCAACGTCTTCCGCCTGCTGCACATCAACCGCCCCACCTACTACACCGAGATATAGGTGGCTCCACACACGCACGCACACACCTCAATGCAATAATTAAGTAATTTACGTACCGGTATAATGTATGTGTGTAATTTAAACTTTGTGTGTGAACCGGTTATTATAAATGTACGCCTTAAACAGTATCAAAACCAAATCGTTTATGTACAACGAGTCGCCATTGTTATCGAACAAGGAGGGGATCGCACATTCCATAGCTAGTTAATGTATCGTCATAATTATGTATATTTGTAGTATATATATTTTTATTATTGTCGAATACTAGCCGCACAGTAAACAAGGGTTATTTTTACAAATGCTATGTTTACCTCATTTTACAATTTTGTGGGTTGGTTTTCCTAATTCTATGATTTAGAATTATAGTAATTTAACAATCATAGCAGTATTTATTTTGCTTTGTTAAACTGAAAATCACATTATGCACAAAAATACATACTATATTTAATTATTTATAGTATTAATCGGAGGCTTCTTAAGTATATTAATAATTTACTAACGGCCTCATTAGTTATTTAATAGTAAATAGAATAAAAATATAACAATCATAGAACAAGGTAGAAACTGAACCAGTTTTCAGAATTCTTGTCTTAATTGTATTTTATTTTTGTAAATTGTGAGCGCAAAATAATTTATGTTGTACATAGTATAGTCACATAGGTAGGGGAGGTGGTTACAAGGTATTTACACAACAAAGAGAGGGCGTGAAAATAATGAGGGGGGCGCGGGGGTCGGGGGGGCAGGGCAGCTGCTACCCACCGACCACACAGCCACTAGACTCCTAATAACAGGCGAATGGTTTCAAACAACACATCAGTATTATAGTACCGATATAAATTCGTGCCGTCTCATTCTTTCCCGTTGCTTAAATTAATCTATTTCTTTCCAACGTTTCGTGTGGCCTTGAATTAGCCAGTCCCCCCGCTCGTCTTACCTCAGCTAGTGGTGAATGTTCTCCATACGGAAAATCAAACATTAGGAGTGTAGTGGCTGTGTGGTCGGTGCTGCTACCTTACCGTGTGACAGAGATAACAACAGAGTACACGTGGGTGTAGGTACTGCTC
The DNA here is from genome assembly GCA_905404295.2 of Ochlodes sylvanus. NCBI lineage: Eukaryota > Metazoa > Arthropoda > Insecta > Lepidoptera > Hesperiidae > Ochlodes > Ochlodes sylvanus. The sequence goes on from FR990132.1 coordinate 365,350, forward strand.
CCCGGGGCTGGCTGTCCCTGGCCTTCCGTTCGTCTGGTCGCACCGTGTGTTCACTCTAGCCGTTAAGTAGGTATATTAGTGTTGTGAAATGTTCAGTCAGTGCCTTGAGAGACTGCATGTTATGTCTGCATGTTGAGATTGTATTTTTGTAGAGAGCAGCGATGGATTACTAGTTTTTAATCGACATTGCCCCACCCTGATGTGATCGGCTCGAATCCCTTTCAATAAATGATGTGAATCATCACTTGGGTGGAAGGGAGCTGTCCATTGTGTGGTGTGGTGGTCCAAGTGTGTCCACCGCGATGGCCCACGGACCTTGCTACTGCCGTTTTGAGGTTTGGCCCTGTTTGGCCCACTCAACTGGACAGACAGTCAGGCAGTCAGTGATTTGGATCGTAAATATAAGATCTTCTGCACTTTCCACTTCATAATGTTATATAGTATGGTAATGTACCTATATCTTATTGATGTTTTATTTTTGAATGATGTGGAATGTAATATTTATAACAATGATACCGATTGAATTTAATTCAAGCTCAAAGAACATCTTTGTTAATTACAAAATATAAATTGAACAAATTACATTGTATTTTCATTTGTATAAAAATAATTGATATCAATGTCTTACTATATAAGCATGTAGCCGTGTGTCACAAGGATGCCTGTTAGACCGGGTCCAGGTGTACCTACGATTGTAACTTAATCATCAACAACGTTGTGCACTATATTGTAAAAGGGCAAATTAATACTCGAGCTCCATTTTACCATACATGTTTATTGAATGACAATATTGACATCATTCCTTTGTTCTTCATAATCATCCGTTTATTCTTGTAGATGGCCTGTTCGTCGGCCAGTAACATTTTGCTAGAATACCTGAAACCTATGAAAGACTACCAACTGAATATCTCTCCTCTCCGCTCCTCAATCTCGTCTCCTCTCCTCAAGCCTGCACCTCACCACTCCACACCTCACCTCACCAGCTCACCACACCTCACCTCACGTCCTGACACCTCATATGACCATTTCCTGCTGATCCTGCTCCTCGCAGTTGTTCTAGTAGAGGTACAAAATTCCTCCGTTACAGTCGGCCATCCTGAAACAATTGCGGCCCGCAATTGGCACGCATACAAAAGTATCAACACTCATGAAAATCGAAATCAAATTTTACACTGTAATTACACGTCAAGGTATACATCACCCTATTTATGCCGAAATATACTCCTGTATATCTCCTCTACATCATTTTACAACTCTGAAAACATGCACTTATATCTGGTTATATTTTACATCTCCTCTTTAATCAGATTCGTATAAATTCCAGTTTATTTTAATTAAGGCTCCACAAAATATTCTTCCAGAAAATGCCAATTTTATTGCAATAAATCAATCTGCACTCATCGTCTATTCTTCATTTGTTTTACGTCTTTTGTCTTTCCCTCTGACACGTTTATCTGACATTTTATAATATTTTCGACATCGCAGAATATTATTTCTTTGCTTTACATAATATCTCCAGGGCGAAACTCTTTCTAAAGCGGAATGATACACCCTTACCGGCCAATAATATAACACGAGCGCCACTAAGAACTTTTCATATATTTCATCGGAACTCATGAACTCTTAATTACAACGGCACAATTCACAACTTTCTGAACTCTTCATCAAATTGATAAATCCACATTTTATCTTTTTATATCGAGAGAACATTAATTTCTAATGCATCTGACACATAGCCATAATGTCATATCTTATTTGAAATCTTACTCCTTTTAATCGAGAAAACTTTCAATTCCGGCAATTGCTTTTTATTCTCTCCATTCTTAACACGTGGGTTTTATGTTTTACAACATAAATATGCCACTTCTGAATGTAAAAGGGCAAATTAATACTCGAGCTCCATTTTACCATACATGTTTATTGAATGACAATATTGACATCATTCCTTTGTTCTTCATAATCATCCGTTTATTCTTGTAGATGGCCTGTTCGTCGGCCAGTAACATTTTGCTAGAATACCTGAAACCTATGAAAGACTACCAACTGAATATCTCTCCTCTCCGCTCCTCAATCTCGTCTCCTCTCCTCAAGCCTGCACCTCACCACTCCACACCTCACCTCACCAGCTCACCACACCTCACCTCACGTCCCGACACCTCATATGACCATTTCCTGCTGATCCTGCTCCTCGCAGTTGTTCTAGTAGAGGTACAAAATTCCTCCGTTACAATATGGTATTTTTCAGTTTGTGGTTAAAAACATCAACAATTAAGGGTTACTTTCGAAGCTTGCATACTACATATTTTAATTAAAATATTATAACCTACATCAGAGGAGAGTAACGGCGTATACTTCACGTAGAATGTAGTGTATATAGAGGCCTTAGATAGAGGCACAAATAAAACCACTGAATGATAAATTACATAACATGGATTTAATAAATTGAAAACTAAAGTATGAAGTCCACCACGCGTCGGCCGCGACACTCGCGCCGCTGCGTGTAAACAACGTACAAAATAGAAATATTTCAATAAATATGTACCTGGCGTCGTGCGGGAGCGCCGCTACCGACGCTATACAAACATACAAACAATAAACGACCTATATAGTTCGGCGGTATACGTTGTCGAATACAAACAACTATGGTTAAAGTACATAATTATGTATATACGTCAAATATACAACTAAGTAAAATACAATAAAGTTGTCGCGTCTCGGTCGGTCCCCATCGTACCGGACCGTCCGGGTACATCGCTTGCACGAGATTTTCTTAGCAAGAAAACTGGTGACAAGAGAATAATGTAAGACGGGTGGATGCCTTAGCTGCCACTTTGGAACGAAAGCAGAGCAAGACGGAGCGCCGGGCCGACGGTGCACCTTGTTGATTATAATCCACATAATCACACAATGGCCCTGTCACCCAGTTACATTGTTAATTCGGTCGGCTACCGCACTACCACAGAGTAAGTGGCCTGACCGACCAGACCGACCGCGGCGCCGCGGTAACCGGCGACTCTAACAACACACACGTATTCTCTATGTCACAGGACACGTTTTCGCATTGAACCATGTCATCGGAACAGTCTAAATTACCGTATCAACACGATATGACACTACATTACACATATTTTATCGTCCAATGCGGAAACGCAGCCGGTGGCGGGAGTCAGCTCCACTGATATAAAATGTATCCTACATTGCTAAGTACAACGCTACAACGATGCCGTTCCGATTCCCTCGTGTCCGGTTACGGTTGCTTCAATTGAACCCGAGTCCACTCGATATCCACCACTGAGCCCACGCCGCAACCGAACACGTTACAATTAAAGCTTACACTGATATAACCGATTGACCGGAGGTCGACGGCCCAGCGCTAGGCCGAGACGGTCTCATCGCTAGCCGGGTTATTATCCTCGGTTCTGCTCTGTCCAGTCGCCGGCTCATCACATCTCAATTAACTTCTAATGAAATGCTCCGTTAAAAGTGATAAATCGAACACATATGACAAATTATACAAAACAAAACGAGCCGACGCCGCGGGGCTCTCCCGACAGCGCACATTGATTTTAATTCCAAGTAGATTTTAACGTACACTTCGAATATAAGTCACTTAACACTAAAGATTATTTATCAAATTGTATTTGATTCACAGGCCCGTGTTGTCGGAAGCGAGCCCCAGGGCGCGGTATAACGACCAGTACTAGGTTACAACTTACAAGCGTAGTAGATTGCGATTTGGCAAATAGATAACTTTGATAATACTTTGACAGTGACCGTGTTATAATAACAATCGAATCATAAACAATGAAGAATGACACTGAATTCTTCAATTTAAAGTCTAATAACTAGGAACTCAGCGGAGTTTTAAATTTATTCAAGCAGAGTAAAGTTACATAAGACACTCACATAAGTCTTTTTTAGTTTACAATTGATAAACATTTCTCTTTCTACACGTTACTAGGGGAGCTCAACAAGAATATCAGCTTGACGATGCTGACGATGATCGCACAAGAAACTTTAATGTAGTTCATTAGTAATAATATAAATTTAATAATATACTATGTAGTAGGTCAATCTCCGTCGGACTGCGTCAACACAAACGAGTGGTCGGATCGTCCTCGCCTGCGGTTGTCAACAGCGCGAGGGCCCGGACGTGGTGCAGTGTGTGTCCATTGGAACGGTCCCCGGGGGGCGCGCGCTCGCTGTACGGTGGCCGCCGGGGGCGGGGGCGCGGGCGGGGGCTCAGGCGACGTTGATGGGGTTGTAGCGCTGGGCGTACTTCTCGAACATGCTCTCTCGCTCCTCGGCGTCCGAGTCGTACTGTCAACAAACAGCGGTTGGTCAAATACTAATTCTGCAAGTAGCAGCAACATCAGGTATCCTCTGCGATTGAATCGCAATAACTTTGAGAAGTAATGTAGTAGCAGAGATTTTTGCCAGTTACAATATTTTTGTCGTTTATTTTTTTCTTTACAACTAATAGAATTACAATACAATACTGATATACTAAACAAACTACATTTTCCAGAATCATCCATGATATTATTTTGGTCCTTCGAGCCTTTTGGCCTATGTTATGTATAAAGGTGAGAAGTGAAATATTCCGCAATCTTAAGGAGTCGTAAAGCACACCGCAAGTTGAAGTACGAGTAAGTAGGGCAGGCTGTACACTCACATCATCCTCGCTGTCGGACTCGGTGTCGGAGTCGGCGCGCGCGGCGAAGGCGGCGGCGGCGGCGGTACGCGCGGCGTAGCGGCCCGCCGTGCGCCCGGCGAAGTCCCGCGCGCGCGCCGCCGCCGAGTACTTGTCCAGGATGCTCCGGGCCAGCGCCGCGTCGCCCGCCTTCGCCGCTATGTGCAGCGCCGTCCAGCCCGCCAGACCCTCCTGGAAGAACAGCCGTTCGTTAGTATACTGTCTTTATAAGTCATGTATAAAAACCTTCCATTTAGTCGTGCTGTAAATTGTAAATATCGTACCTATACTCATTATTTCGAGTAAATATAATGAGGATGAAAACTATCTACCTACGTACCTACCTCTACCTACTTGACAATACTACGCGTAACTCTGAGCGAGCAGGAAGAGATGATCAAAAAATTCAATGATCTCTAAAATTCAATAGCTGCCCACGATTACGCATCAAAACTCACGGCGAACGGTGAGAAAATAAATCGACGTCACAATATCGATCGAGTGACGATATTACACGTCACGTGCAAGAAATGTTAGGACGGAAGTGATGACGTCAGGTAACTTACCGTAAACAACTGCAGCGGGTCAAAGTGTATATTTGCATATATATATTTAAGCGATCGTGATCATTCTCGCGAGTCGTAATCATTAAGACTAAGAGATTTTTGTTTCGATAACAAAGATAAACGCTGTACCAAGACGACGATATAACTACACGTGGTACGAATTAAGAACTACGATGCTTAACCGATATATTGGAGCCGGTAACATAATGTATATACAATTATACATATTATATTTTAATCTCCAAGACCACCGGGGGTCAGCGGGCGCCGAGCGCAAGGCGAGCCGCCCCGCGCCGCGCCAGCGAAAAAACCCACGATATCTTCTTTATCTGCAGATTATAGCGCGGGTTTCCCGGCGCGCGGGCGTCGGCACTCGGCACTGTTTCAACTGAACAAATAGCGTGTGCCCTTGCAGTATCACATTTATCATGTTTTGAATTGACGATCTAAATAAGGAAAACGTTTTCCTTGCAACTTCTTTGTTCACAGCTAAACTTTCTTCTGTAATACTTTGTGATTCAAATTCTAAGAGGACTAGCTGAGGCAGACAATATAGATACTGGCCGAATATTAACCGGCTCAATGTCCTAAATTGTTGTCGGTCCAATGGGCACTTGAAAACTTGAGCAGTTAACAAGTTAGTGCAGCAGCACTGGACATACCTCGCGACTACGTGCCGCAGAGCCCGTCCGACCGAAAGCTCGGTACAACCGACCACAAGTAGTACGGAGAGCGCTACATTCCTAGGAGCGGTGACTAGCCGCGACCGTACTGTTATTCAGTATCTATTTAAATGGGTTTTTATGCGGGTTTTCCCACCGCGCGTAAGGTTCGTTCGTCTTACAGCCAAGCCAACAAAAATAAATAATAGCTAACACTATGACAGTTTAATAACTAAAACGTTGAGCGCGATAAAAAAAACCTTCACGGTGTGCTTTCGGTTTCGCTTACTACCTGGAACGGTCGCGGTTCGCAACAAATTCAAAATCATTGAATTGATTTAAGCATAATTGAACGAATTAATTGAACGAAATACGCTCCGAACTATTTAAATGAGAAGCTGCCACAATTGTTACTGTGTTGAATCGGTCCTCTAAACCTTATCGGAATATTTCAGGATATTTTCCAAATTGGTAGTGACTCGCCGGTTGGTGGATAGTGGATGAATGATTTCATCTTCAAACAAAGGCACCAACACAACACAACTTTGTGTGCACACCGCTGCCTCGCCATGTACGTGTAGGTAGCTTATAAAGCACACAAAGATTTTCGTCGGGGGCCTGAGGACGCTATTTATCGTTTGTGTGCGTTGCATGGTGCATACGACCAAGGCAGGCACAGGCAGTTTCGTTGCCAACGAGGGTGAGCATAGTCTTAGGTAGGGTAGTTATAGTAGGGTCGTAGGTACTCACCCCGGCGAGGATGTCAGCACCGTAGTTGACGAGCAGGCGGATGAGCTCGAAGCGGCCGGCGCGCGCCGCGTAGTGCACGCACGTCTGACCTGCAATGGACAACGTTTACGTGTAGTTTACTAATGTAGAGGACATTATCTATACTAATAAATGCAAAAGTGAGTTTGTTAATTTGTTACACCTTCACGCCCTAACCTCGGTCAGTGCTCGGTCAGCCAGAAATATTGCATTATTATCAAGAGCATAGAGTAGGCCATGGAGTGCTTTTAAAACAGAATAGTTTAACATGAGCGGGTTATATTTATTGATCCTAGAGTAAAATCATAACATAACATTATGTGACGTCCTCGTGTTGTAAAACACGTAGCAACGTCGCATATATTTACTTAAATTAGGTAGGTATATGTTCGAGTCACGTTACACAATGATGTTATGTTATATCACAGTATACGAATGAACTCTACTGTTATCATGTTATTGTATTAATGTTGCGAACGAAGTCCAGCAGCAGACCAATACGGGGGGTCACATTCGTCAACGACCCTAACCTCTCTGATTTTTAATTGGTACCTACTTCAAGTGATTGCGCACATTACAAGGTTGATAAGACTGTTACGAAATACTTATTTATCTGTACCCACAATTTATAACACTATATCCTAAGCAGTATCTAGGGGACCTTATAGTGAATAGATATTTTTATAATGTGATTAATCAACCCCCCTATCCGGAAGCCCGCGCTCTTTAGGCTACTTAGCCGTCCAGTCCAGCACAATGACATTTGGACGAGTGATTGCACCAGTACGCCTGTTATCAATCATGTAAGTCGTGTTGCCGTGTACCGGCCAAATGTCGACAGCGGGTGTTTCCCGCGATCGGACCGATAGTACGTAAGTCAGCTGCAAACACATTACACGGGCGCAACAAAGCATTGCACGGAAAAACCTTTTTCGGACACGTATCGTCATTGAGTACCTACTCTTCGCTCCCTTGAACCACCACACTGGCAACAAATCAGTGGCGTCGATTGTGTTACATAATGGCCTCTCGAGAGGATAATAACGGGTCCAGATGTTGAGCTCACACCATCATTGCTGTGATCCATAATTATATTTTTTGGGGTTAATACTATCTGCGAGGTTTCGCTACTTTATTCATCTTTAAAGTTGATTACGTTGTTACGTTTCGATATGTGCGTGAATATGACTTTGATTTACAAATATAACAGAATGCTCTGACGATGTGTCCAAAATAAGGAAAATTACTGTTTATTTTATCCAGTTTAGGAAGACGAAACCCTGTTGTGGCCTCACACTGGGTGGATTGAACATTGTCCTTCTAGATCTAAATTATAATATTGTTGGGAGATATTTCGAGTCCGATCCCCGGCCGCTGGAGAAAACATAAAGATAAAATCTTTTTAATTCTAACTGCATTCAGGAAATACTAATTGTATTAATATTTCCTGTATATCGACAGGGCCCAAAGTTAATTTAGAATGTTCCATACATCGGCGCAGAGGGCGGGGAGGCCGGGGAACACTAGAATTATTTCGTTGGCGCTGGCCTACTTCCAAATCTATTTCCATCGTGACATAATATCGCAGCGTGACCGGACTTCGAATATCAACAGATAACAGGAAATGTTTGCTCAGCAACTAGTTTTCATATTTAATAACTTGCTATAAATCTGATCAAAATTAAAATCACCAGCTGCTCATCAATGTCACTAACACAATGACATGTGGGTTGCTCGGCCAGGTCTGCAATAGCAATTATTTACGTAGCCGCTTCAAGGGGGAGCGTGGGGCTAGACGTGTGGTCGTTATATTTTCTTTATTTCCAAGTAGAAGTCGCACAATTTATTAACGTAATGTATGATATAATATTAAACCGGTATCATATAGAAAAACGTGGAATGTCATGTGACTAACGTGGTGTGTGAGCAACGCTGGGTAAAACCAATTCCTAGTATCGCGTAGTTCCGAAGTCCATAAAGAAAAACAACAAGGCGCCTTTATTAAAGATTTATTTATTAATCCATCGAATTACAAAATGTTATCTTGTAGGATTTATAAACACACCCAAAAAGTGATATCAGAATGTGCAACGTTAGAGGGAGCGCGCGATACGAGCTACGTCACGCCAGCTAGACCACACCCCTCCAATGTTTACGGAATCATTGAATGGTACACGAGAACATTAGCTATTCACGGCTCACGCGTGTATCGGATACGGGGTCGAGATTCTTGCGGTAATGACAATTTAGCGGACGGCGTAGACCGGCGCAAGCGCACCCGCCGAAGCCTGCGAGCGGCGGGCGGGGCGCGGGGAGCGGTCGGGGGAGCGGCGCGCGCGGCGGGGACGGTGGGGTTTTCCAGCAATGTGCCGAGTCGCGGCCGTCCTCGCCATATATAGCCCATTATATTTTCACTGTTTCCGTATAGGTAGTAGCTAAAGATGTGAATGACTCGAGCTACCATTGCGTTTATTTCTCCAAACAACGCTGCCCTGCCTTTTACGTACGATATCAATAATCGTGATTTTAAGCTTGTCTTTTCGTAATTAAAAACGTAGCGCCGCCGCACAGTGGGACGAAAATCGGGTCTTCATAGACTTAGAGTTCTTATGTTATAAATTTTTGATTTTCCTTCGGAAACTAACGTAGAATCGTATAGGAAGCCACAACATTATCATATTTACGCATCTCTGGCGATAATAACACGATTTTTTTTTAAATTAAATTTGTATGGAACAAAACACAAAAATCCGTCCCACTGTGCGCGGCCAGGGTTGACATCGTCGACCAGTAGAGGTCGACTGGTCGTGTGACGCGAGGAAGTTCCGTCCTGTTACCAAGCCGTGCATGGATATGGAAGCTACTGCCACATGTAAAATGACGTCCATCGCTCGAGGAACGTGTAAACTCGCGACAAACACGCCAGGGACGATGGAAAACTAGGCCAGGCGGCGGAAAACCCCAGCAGGCCAACGTAAGTGTTCACAGATAAAGTACAATTATTAATAAACAAGATAATAAAAAACATGTGGACAATGAATGGCTTCACTGTAGAGATTGTGATGTTAATTTCATTCATTACAAATTCTTGACGAGTTACGTAACTAAGCGGATCGATGGCTTTTCTACGGAATACAATGAGTGATATCGAGTACGATGAGTGATTACAACTGAAGTTTTAATATAACGTTCACTTATCAATGTCGCGGAAATCAATAAAATATTTTCATTATTAGCATTAGCATAATGTTAATAACAAAAAAAAAATCGTTGCAGATCTTATAAATAGAAAACATATTTTTAATCTTACATCTGTTTTCAAACAACGAAATTCTGTAATCGTGTCTGGTGGAACCGTTCCGTAACGACGTCTAATCTCTCTCCTATGTTTAAACTTTCACTCATTGTTCTGAATTACTAGCAATCTTGGTTCTTAAACTAATTGAAAGCAAATTTTAATAACGTCAAGTCCCTCTCGACATTCTTTTGTACTGCAGCCGATAAAAAAATAATTTACTAATAGCAGGTCTATAACGTTTATATGATCCCTACCTGTTCAACTAATGTACTAGCTAGACGGAATATTTATAATTTGAGAAGCTTTTTTCGACACGAGTACGATACCAACCTGAGGTCTAAGGCCAAGTTACCGTGATGTCATTAACTATCAGTTATTGTAAAGTGTGTTAAACTGGTCATGTGCGATGCGCCGTTGGGTTTTCCCATCGCTAACACCTTGAGAACATTACAGATTTAGTTTTATTGCTCGATTTATTTTACCCATTTATGTGAATCCCTTGCAAAACACAGTCTGTACGCTATCTGTTATTAAGTAAGTAGGTACCTAAAAAAGTTTTAATTTATGATGATGCTGTGAAAGTAGGTCGTATTTAAATCGCAATGTGAGATGCAAAGCTTCTAGCGCCTTGGTTTCCTACAAAAATATAGGCAAATTGCTTGAATTACCACAAATTATAAAATGTGCATTCTATTAGAATACCCTGTTTCTTGTGGCCCTGCCTGCCAAAGGGAGGGTCCAGATTCGATTCGAATTAGTAATGGTGTCAAAACGATTAAACGTTCATTATGCTGAGACCACTCGGATACCTGCTCGTGTTAGATTTTAGTTTAGCCTATTCGACGCCTCCGCACTGAAAAAATATCCGTGAGGATTTCCCCACTTAAAAAAAGATAAGATGTAACGTGATATTGAAATCTCGTTTATTTAAATTATACCGGAAGGCATAATCACTGCATACCTCCTATTTTGGTTAATTGAATTAATGAGGAAGTCGGACACGGTTGGAGCATTATACTAGAAGCTAACGACCCACGGAACGTAACCCAAAAGAAGTGCCAATGTAAGAAAGTAAAAGGCGGCATTTATATAATATAAGCGGCCGGCGTGGAAACGATACAGGCGCCTATCGCGAGGCTCGTGCAACGCCACGCGAGTCGTGCTCGCGAGCAATGAAAGCGATGGTAATGGTACCGATATCGATACTCCAAAACATACCGCTACAAAATTTGCGGTTTTCCGCGGCGGCTCTCGGGACTTTCAACGCTACCGTAGCAGGATGGTCGCAGGTGTTCGTGGGAAACATCTTGAGAGAAAACTGAATTCGCAAATCGTTATTTTTGTTCGTATCGTTAGTTACATGTTTGCGCATGAACGATAACTGGTTACAAAAAATGTGGCATTTTCATGCCTATTAATAAATGTGATGCGGTCTTTATCAACAGCGACAGATTAGCAGATCTGCTCCGAACCAGTTATTATGAATTCTGAATCGCGTAACGTATTGACGTTAAAACAATTCAAATGGACATAATTTGCCGAACAAAGGTTATTGGAGGTTAACGTCAGTGGACATGGGAAACCCATTCACGTAACAGATTTTCAATTGTCTCTCTAACAACCGCTGCAGCGCTGGGGTATCCCAAATCATATTTGGATCGGTCGCCGGAGAATGGCGCTTTCACTCCGCGTGAGGCCGGACTGGAAATACCCATCGCCCGCCACGGAGCAATGATTGTTCATCGACCGGCGCAACCGCGGCGATATCACAGGGCTACTACGAATGATAATAAAATTTGGTTGCCCTGCCCCCTGAGGCCGAAGTGGAGTTACCTGTTTATTGCAATGTCAGGGAAAAAAGCTCATACCATACAAAGAGGCAAAGATATTTACATTTCACCGTAATTAAAAAGTAATTACCTACCTAATTAATGTGTAAAAATACGTGAACCGCGATAATTTTTATAATAATGAAATAAAATAATAACAATGATTAATCATTGGAAATTCTGGTAGATACAATTGGTGAGTGTGACCACAGACCACGTGCTGCACGTGGTTACATTAAAGGACGTCGGTGGGTAAAACCGAATGCAAATGCGCATCGGAGAGGCAGCTGAAAGTTTCGAGGTGAGGAGTCCGCCGCGCCGCGTTGTATAACCGCGGGAAAACCGAGCGTACGTGTTTATTTACTTCAACCGACACTAATGGCGTTTTAATGAAACGTAGCGCCATGCCAGGGAAAACCTGATTCACGGCAGCTGCTCTCGATGACTTTAAAGAATTCCAAAAAATATGGGACCACCTAGGTCATGCAAGGATAATAATATAATACGTATGGACGTTCAGACGTCGTCGCCGAGTTTAAAGGTATAATCGTGCGCCGCAATCAATGTGATTTGGCGCGGAATGAAGTAGCCATGGGAAATCTAGTCATTGTGAGCGTACGAGAGGCCTTGGCGGTGGTGGTGGTTTAACACGTAAGCGACATTGGCGTCGTAAACAGGTTTGTTGTGATTCAGATCCACACAGTAGGTATATCCTAGTGAAACTCCGTATTTTTTCTGCAATGACGTTAGTTCGCGTGCAGTTTTCTCGTGTCCTGATGATTGTCTCCTCAGAGGACAATGCCTTCGGTTCAAGGTGAACGGGATTCAATATCCGCAAGCTGCATCATTACATTTGATGGCCGTTAGATAAGCGGAATCGTTCATGAGATTATATTACATGTCTGTTAAATAATACTAGTTAAACTTCAAAGTTATGTCATCGTCACGCGTCTTTGTGAAAATAGTATTTTACTGAGGTGTTGGCCTGCTAGCATTACATTACACTATTGCCTTAAATCATATTCACGGTTATCTAGACGCCTTCTGCTGACATTGAAACTATAATTATTTGACAACTACCGGTAAATTTTACGCACCTATAGATAAATAGGTGAATTTAAACGATATTCAGTTGGGGAAAACTTGAAAAAAGGGTTTGGTTTTACGATGAACAGCCAGCGGGGAAATCCAACGGTAAATAATCCGTCTCCGTAAATCAGCCACGCTCGGAGTGCTCACAACTTGGAATGTGTACACCGATTTATATAATTAACCCGATAATAATAACTACAATCATTGCAATGATAACGTGATACATTTGGCGACGTCTGACATTAACGCTATCACGCGGACTGAACGCGTCTTACATGTATGCATAATAAAATTAATGTTGTGTCCGTGTGAAGGATCCAACACAGACTGAACTTTGGATATAGAATTGTGTATTTTGCATCCAGCTAATCACCTACACTACTCTTCATTTCTTATGCATAAACAAATTTGATCATTATTCACCCGAAATTTCACAAAATATGAACTTTAAAACGAATTTGCAATTTTATTCAATTTATAATATATGTAATACAATGTATTTCGTCTCGCCCGATCACTTTTCGTACGCTGCGCTCTCGTCACGAATTCACCAGCTTACTCCCCAAGTCAAGCGTGCGTACAGAAGTTTTACTTCAAAAAACAGCATTGAACTGATAAATTTTAATCTCACCTTTGAAATCCCTCATGTTGAGCACCCGCACCATCTTCTCCCTCGTGTTGTTCGGCGAGGGGATGACGAGGGCGTTGACGCAGAGCTCGTCGTTGGCCTCGACGGCGAGGTGCAGCGGCGTGCGGCCCGACACGTCGCGCAGGTCGAGCGACGCGCCCGCCAGCACCAGCATGCGGGTGACCACGCTGTGCCCGCTCAGCACGGCCAGGTGCAGCGCCGTGTGCCCGTAGTCGTTGGACACGTCCATCCACGCCCGCTGCGGGCACACCTTGATCAGTGTGCTCACCGACTTCTGGCACCCGTGGACCGAGGCGATGTGCAGCTGCCTGCAGGGAGAGCCCTTATTAGACGGCGTATCAAAGAGTTGGCCTTCGACGCACAATTTATTACTTGTGATTGGAACAAGTTGTTGTTTATTGTACCTACACATATAATGTAAATTGACCGGCTGTAAAAATATATTAAGCCTATCGTGTGGCAAAATACAGGTTCCTACATGGTTTTTGTTTTATTGAGACAAACATTGTACAGTTTGGATTTGGAAATATTAAAAGAGATTATACAGGGTTACTAGGTAGGTACCTGGGTTTCCCAACCACTTGACAATTGTTTTTGCTTTGTGTTAATGTTTCAATTAGGGTAACAAAATTTAAATTCTAGCATTGTAAGAGTGAGGATCCAGTTTTTCAGTTGACCATCGCAAGTTTTGTAGTGAAACTTCACAAAAATTATGATGTTAACAGAGGGCATCATGTAGCCTTTAAGCAAATATTTCACTTTTTCCATTTATTTTTCTACCTACTAATTTTTTTTTCGTTCAGGTATCACTGCCACTAATATTTTTGAATCTACCACATTTGTTCATGGATGAGAGTGTAATCACTTTATCTATGTTTCGCATTATGAGATTATATTATTTTAACTTCACCAATCATTCATCAACCCTAAATACTCCAGATTTATGAGGGAATATTAGGTAAATATCACAACAGGAAATATTAGACACATTGAAGTAAGGTTTCTCTTATTCCTCGCTGTAATTATTTATATACAATGGGAGTTCCACATGTGATTCATTTAATTACTCTGAATTTGTTATTGTCGGGTATTTATTACTCATCTTATAAAATGTTATTATGACTTGTGCCATTGGATTATACATATACTGAGAAACGAATTCTGAATATTAAATTTATATGCAATTAAATGTGTTAGTACAGTGCAATTAATTACTTATAAAATATGAATTGGTAGGTTTTATGTACACATTGCTGTATTTCAACTGTAGTAGCCCCTAATGTTTACAAAATATCAACCATAGCCATAACAATTGCTCTTCATATATTGTACGCATATGTACTTTGTTAATAAATCCCATGTACATAATTATGTACTATTTATTTAGGGATTGTTTTCTTGGTTATGTATTTGTAGAAACACATTTATTTCATAAAAGTTGTGGAAAACACACTAAGTATTTGTGTACCATCCTCTTAACAGAATTTTCATATTAGCTTTGATTTAAATTGCATGATATTAGTTATTTTTAGATAACATTAGCTACACATATAGCAGTAACATCTTCAAATTCAAACTCAAATCATTTATTTCACGTAGGTATTTTGAATACACTTATGAACGTAATTTTTTGCATTTACCACCGTTTCGCTAAGGTGCCTTTAAATTTTAAATCTTAGAGGTGAAAAAGAAACGGCGAAAGAAAACTTCTCAGCACATCTTTTAAAAATAGTGCTATCTAATCTGTTCAATGGTTTCTATGTGGCATGTGCATGGACAGGCAGAGCCACACTTGTACAGTTTTATAATAAAGACATTAATAGAAGGGCCTCACTGTACTATACTCACGGAACTAAGCGTTAATATTGTCTGCATTCTGCTGACAACATCATTGTATGTTATATGACGATAATAATGTATTGCCACATGATAAATGTATATATTTATATACTAGCACTTCAATTGGAACATTATAGGGTATTAAATTTACTCCATTCAATACAAAGACAAACATATTCAGAATAATACTTATCTACTGACGTGATAAGCAAAGGAAAGCTTTGTAGCAGTTTTTAAGCACAAATGTAAACAAACAAAAACAAAGTATTGGCATCTAACCAAACAAGCGGCTTTGAAAAACCTCATGTGGAAGTCCTAGGTAGGAAGCTAATAAGATTTGTGAAGTAGGAATATAACCTCCAACCCAAAGAGTACTTCAGTATCACTGTCTTGACAAAGTTGGATAAATAAAATATTAAATTAAAATCTGTTCCAAAAAATATCCTTTTATTACTTTGTCTCGCATTGAGAAATAACGACGGGAAGAGCTGGTAGGTTGAACCTGGGTCATGTGCTGTGATGATAACTATTATCAACACTAGGTTTAATTGTATAAAAAATAACATGTATTAAAATCCATCAATAAAAATTTATATTCATGTGATTCTTTAAAACTTGTTTTTTTAAATTTATACTTAATATGACATAAAATAAGGTTCAATTTAGATTACGCCATTCGCAGTTTATGGATTCTGCATACATCTGTTATCAAAATACGAGGCCTCACAGACACTACAATGACCTCTACTCTCAGATTAAACGAACAAATACACATCACGTCACGGTAACGACCTTTTACATATAGAATGGAGTTTATGGATAAACAAGAAAATGTAATAAAATTTCTACACAACACTTACGTATCTCCATCATCGTCCTGCATGAATAGCCTGTCCAACTGTGGGAGTACACTACTCTTGTGCTCTCCAAGGTCCACCAACAGGGCAGGTTCGGCTGTCGGAGTTAAATCCTTGAACGACAAACTTGATAACTGTTCCGAAACTTGCAGGTCCAAGCCACTATCCAGCTCCTCCTCCTGAGCCTGGCTAACACCGATCACTTTATTACTATCACTCTCTATAGCTACACCAGGTTCAGATAGCAGTCCACTATGCGTCTCGCTCAGGGGCCCCGACAAGTATCCGGACTCCAATTCGCTCTCCGGAACCTTCGTTTCAAAACTCTTGTTGGCACTCATTTTTACTACGTAACTATTTCTTACAAAGTTGAATCACGACTATCTAATTTCTATCACGATACAAAACGACAAAGGAACATCTTTTATAACTTTACGCGATTATTTATCATGAGCCACAGTTTTGTTTTAAATACTTAACACGCGTGCGCAGTCAGCGGACACAAAATAATAATTGAGCAAACTGCAAAATCCAAAACCAACACCACCACCAAACCAACCAAAACCAACCAATCATAGACTAAAGTATACTACGTAGTACGTACAACCAATGTAATCTATAGCACAGACACAGACTACAGAGTAAAATGCAGTGTTATATACTCTTTGGCACAGTATACCTCCGCTCCGATTGGAGTATAATGCACATACGTCACAGAACCAATGATAATAGAAAACAGTTTCTTTAAATATCTCATAACTTACTGAAAATATCAAAGTGCCCTTCTTTCTTATATATATCGTTTTACTACGTACATACATATTAAACTATGACTACGTATTGATTTATTAAAACTTATTAAAAATGACTTACACGCACCTACGCAGTTTACAGAAACATCACTTACGCGTAGTGCTGCCAATATAAAAAAATGTAATACGCCAAATCTTTTTGAGAAAAGCCAAAAATATAATTATATTAAAACCAGTAAATTGTGTCGTGGGACACCAGGTAGGAACGAAGTTCCTTCAGCTACTGTCGCGCCTGCGCACGTCTCATTTAACGGTTTTATTCCACGCACTTTTTTCCACGCTTACGGTTTTACTATCACATATTTTTCAGTTCGGTCGCGCAGCAAAATCCCTATCCCCTCCAAGCCTGCCGTAAGGAACTTCGTTCCAAAAAGTAATAATTATAGTAAAAAGGCACCGACCATGGGCTGTGTGGTTAACTGTGTGCTGTGTGGCTGTGTGGTTATTATGAATTTTTGATGCATCACGACCGACTGAGTGTTTTTTTGGACATGAATGAAAAATAATGCTCAATGCTAATTTGGCAACATTGCAGAGAAAATAAATTGAATGAAAGTGCCACTGCACCCACTGCACCGATAAAAAACTTGACAAATGACAATTCGATGACATGACATATTAAGTAGGTATGACTTAATTACTGTCACATCACACTGTCAGATAGTGAGACTGTCACATTCACCACAGTCTCTCTCTGTCAAAGCAGTCACAGCACGCACAGTTTCACTTCGAAAAAAATAAAATGTTTCAAAAAATTTTAAACCACTAATGATTAGAATTTGTAATTCTGTATAGTTATATGACGATTGTAACACTTAAAATATTCTTGAAACTTAGCAACTTAGCATCTCATTTTCATCTCGTCATTCTACCAATGCATAATCGACATTAATCAGCAAAGCAAACATCAACATTATTAGATACAATCACAGAGTACTTTATACAATCTTCTTGAATGATTGGGTTGGGGCACATATAATATGCTATGCTTTGTTGCGGACTGCGGTAGTATCCGCTTTACCTATAAAAAAACTTAATAAATTGATATGAAGTGAAAAATAAATACTTGCAACTTCGCCGAGAAAAACACATTTCAAAATGTTTTGCGAAAAAGTGTCAGAGCTGCTGAAAGAAGCCGATAGGAATCGGGAAACTATAGATCAATATAATGTTAGTAATTTTTATAACGATCTGAAGATCCAAATAACAGTGTAAGGGGCCCCATCCATCTTGGATTCCAAGACGACCTACCTACCCGCTGAACAACGGGTGAGATTACGCTCCCTCTTTTCGGAGGTCGCTGGACTTGCCACCCAGTGTAATGCCCAAGGTACTTAAAATATGGTGGTAGGGTAGACGCCTGACTGGCTAGCTTTCACTCTCTTTTTTGAGTCATTCATAAAATGAATTGTTGTGTTCAGGCTGAGGGCTTGAAGCTAATATTTTTATTTCTATTTTCTTCCTTCTTTCTTGACTGACAATGCATTATTTTACTCATGTCCGTGAGTCCTCCTCCTCAGTCGTACACTCTTGGCAGAGTGGTCGTGGTCCTATGATGACGATGGTGGTGGTGGGTCATCTTTGTCCTCCTTGTTAATGTCCGTGAGTGATGGTGACCATTTGCCTTCAGGAGGCTTGTCAGCTCGATTGCTGGCTATTAACATAAGAAAGTAGTTGGACATTACTCCTGGTAGGTCGTGTTGTCTATTGAAGTCAATTTATTTTATCTATCTCTTTCTATAGCAATACAAATCACCATATTCAAATTCACATAGGTGTTAGGACCATATAGGAGTAAATTGTAACTGTTCTCTTTATGTCTTTCTATAATAGTGTCATAGTACCAGTGTAAATGTTGGCCACTGCATAGTTGATGGCTTTGGGCGGCAGGGTCTTTGATAGTGGCTTGTCTGCTTATTTGTCAAAAAATTGCATAATGGAAGACTTCATTTTAAAAATAAATGTAATGCCACAAGAAATTTAGCAACAGGCAGGGTTTGATCCCCGGCCGGGACAGATACATGTTTGTTCTCAGGTTGTGGGTGTTAGTGATGTCACTGCCACCTGCGACAGGGAATCCTAGTGCAGGATTATGAGTATCTTAGCTTTTATGCATAGTTTCAGATCATCTAGTGCATAATGTAGTGTATCTAGTGCGGTAATGGTCAGCAACACAGTGTAAGGTTTTAGAATTTATTATATTAACAATAGAATTGTTTGTTTTAAGGATGAGAAGATCAGGCAAATTGTGGAAGAGATGCATCTGTTGTTCAAAATGAATATGAATGATGCGTAAGTTATGCCAATATCCATATCAAATAGTCTATAACTAATCAGCTATCATGGTTGGATCCAAAGTACCCAGACTGACTGGTTTGCTGGTGATAATTTTCAGTATAGCATAGACCAGGACAGATTGAGTCGGACCTACACTTATAGGAACCATATTATATTTAATCTTTTTAACATAAGTATCATAGTATTGTTTTCAGTGTTATCGGTGCTGGGTCTCACAGGCATACAATATGCTATTTATTTTTACGGTTTTATTTTATTTATACTATAAACATAATTATTAATTAAATAACATACATTTTTAGTTGTCATAATTATATCTTTCCTTAAATTACATACATTAATTAGTCATAATAATTAATGTGTAGTGTGTAAAACTCAATAACTACTATTGAAATGACAATAGATACAAAAACATAAATAAAAATAAAATAAAAGTAACTTATGAATACTTAGCCCTGCGGCGCAGTACCCAAGATGCTGGCAGCATTTCCTCGCGAGAATGCCAGCCCTGGGGTCGCTAGTCTTATCTTTTAGTTTTTTCTTTATTTGTCCAAAAAGATAATGGGCATCATCATCATAATACATCTTCCATAATACATCATAATACATCTTCCATAAAGACGACTATTGTGGTTACAGAAATGCAACAAGCGAGAACAAGTCGCTATGGACGACGGTGCAGGTGCGCCACTCGGCGCTCGAGAGGAACAAGCGGTGTCTGCTCGCGTATCTCTACGACAGAATGAACAAGATCAAAACTCTCCGGTGGGAGTTCGGCTCCGCGCTCCCGCCCGACGTCAGGGAACTCCTGTCCGACGAGGAGTACGAGTGGTTCTCCAAGTACTCGACCAACCTGGCCACCTACATGAGGTCCCTGGGCAAAGATATTGGCTACAGCGGCATAGATCTGACGGAGAACCTGAGGCCGCCCAAATCCTTGTACATTGAGGTCCTGTGTGTGGCGGACCATGGCAAGCTGGAGCTGGAGGATGGTGACGTCATTATGCTGAAGAAGAACAGTAGACATTTCCTGCCGACGTCCGAATGTCAAACTTTGATACGACAGGGTATTTTAAAACAAATTTCTTAGTTTTTTTTTAATAAAATTAATAATAAGAAAAAGGAGTTTCAGTTATTTTATATGTTTGTGCCTAATGTTGCTATTTGAATAGTTTTTTTGTCATATATTATTATAAAAATGAACGCTAACACAGTCATCCCGCAATAGGATTCCCTGTGTCGCGGGCGGCATGTACAACACTAATAACATCACTACACACATGACCCGAGAACAAACTTCTATCTGTCACATAAATATCTGCCGGGACCGAACTCGGGACCCCTCGTATCGCAAGCAGGGCCACTACTAACTAGGCAACGGCGTCGTCAATAAACTAATTAATTCTTCGGCGAAAAATATTACGTAAGTATAAAAAGGGACTGCAAAAGGCAAAGCAAAAAATAATGTTTTTACATACGAATACGTAGCTGACGTCAAGATCACATGGCTGGTGATCTTGACGGAGTATAAGTAAAAGTTTACAACTTTAGAATATGGTACTTAAAGGAGTGTAGGTTCTTTTTTTAATATAGAAGTTAATGCTTGAATACAATCCCACTTGATGGTAAGTGGGGATGAAGTCCAAGGTGTTGAACGCCTACTCTCCTCTTACCAATGGAATTATGTATATTGAGTTTGGGTGTACATTTATGTAATTAACATAGTCGACAAAACGTTCAGTGAATACCAGCAATGATACTGAACAGTGAACACCGAAACCATTGCCGGTCTCGTGCGAGGTGCTAGTGTGCTAGACGCGAGGATTTATGAAGTCTTGCTATAAAAACAGATTCTCGGAGAGACGGAGTAGGTAAATGTAACTGGAAAATTCTAATTACTTATTTCGGCGAAAAGCTTTTTTTCGAACTGCATATCCGATCTGAACTTTCAACTTTAATTCCACTAAAGATTGGGGTTTTATGGCAGCGTCATGAGCTAGTAATTTCAAATACGGGTTTGTCCGGCGTATTACGTACCTACTATGGAATTTCTTATTACAGTTTTTTCCATAACAAAATTACAGTGAAGTTCCATAAGCTCGGACGGCACCTAAAATCGACAGCATTTCAATCGCTGCCATTATTTCCATTTTGTAATTTGTGTTGTCAAACTACAAATTTAACAATAAAACTAACTCTCAGCTGGAACAAGTCGTTCAACAGGAGAGTGGCAACTGTCCAGCAGGGTTGAAAACCCTAGCACCACGTTATTTTTAAATTAGCCCATTAGTTTATTCGGGATTTTTTTAGTTGAATTAAGGGCACTGAACCCTTACCTATTATTAGGCGTTCTGACGATGACGCGGTGCAAAATATTTTCATGGTCGGAAGTGCAATGTCCTCCACTCAATCCCACCAAACTATGCCGACTGTTGCTGTAATTACAAATAACGTTAGTCATTCGCTATAACGAGAAAAGAAAAGGGGGATAATAATCAACTTTAGTTGGGTAATCGCATAGAGGAAAATCCTATACGGTCAGGTGTTACCCACCTACTTATTTACTGTAGGTACCTACACATATCGGAAATAACACGTTGAACGTTATTTCTTGAAGTTATATGAAACGGAACTATCTAAATAACTCACAGGTGGGGTCAAAATCCCGAGTCGGATAAAATAATGAAAGATTTTGACGACCTCGTAGCCTAGTTGGTAGTGACCCTGCCTGCGAAGCGAGGGGTCCCGGGTTCGATTCCCGGCCGGGGCAGATGCTTATGAGACAGATAAATGTTTGTTCTCGGGTCATGGTAATTCCCTACATAATTAAATACCGTACCCGTATCGTATCGTAGAATTTACACCGCGCCAAAAGCTTCATATTCCTATTCAAACCGAACAGCGGCAGCGTGTAAAACTAAATTCTTAAACCATAAATTCACCAAAGCGATAAAACTACAGCATCAAGTTATGCAGCTATGAATGTCAGACGTTGAATATCCGATAAGGAGGCGTCATGCTCATCCAATATTGATGTGACCAGTTTACTGGCAGCCGGCAGCAGATAGCGCGGCGACAGTTGCGACCCCACGACCCCACGACCCGAGGCTGCATCGACCTGCAGTTTCCACTCGATAGCGGGCTATGCGGGGACGAGCCCGTAAAATTATATGACTGACGGGCTGCCTCCGCCCAGGGCACCGACGGTGCTAGCGGCCCTACACACTGCACGATTTGTCGTTATATAGCAATTCATTTAAGAATGTTTAACTTTAAAGATCGTTATGATTTACATTATAATAATTGTAATGATTTAACACATATTTATTCTATACCAGTCTATAATTATCATTGGTGATAACGCACCGGAAACAGAGATATCCGTCGCCATCCCGGAAATCAACTACTAGATAAGACGTGTCTATGATCCTATTATGACAATAAAATTAGGTGGGTGTCGTAATTATCACTACATAGTATAAAACAAAGTCGCTTTCTCCTGTCCCTCTTTATGCTTAGATCTTTAAAACTACGCAACGGATTTTGATGGGTTTTTTTTAAATATGTAGATAAAATGATTCAAGAGGAAAGTTTATAATTATGTATAATATATTAAGTAAAGTTTTTCGCAAAATGAAAAATAACAAATTAACAATTTTGGACTTGGGTATTAAGGGACAGGTTTCCCGAAGCGAAGCGAGGGCGGGTTTACTAGTTACAAATAAATTGTTTTTAAAACTTTCGTATCACTAGGAATGCTCGGACGTGGCACATTATGACAAAATCTATCTGTGTTGAAACTGTTAAAAGGCAGATGAGCAGACGATGGTCACATCGCCCCATTGATATGAACAGAACTGCTACTATTCTTCGTGTATCCTCGATGGTCGGTGGAGACGACGCATCGTGTCGTGTGAGCACGGCTCCGCCGGCGCCGATGCCATACGATAAGCTCTACTGAAGCTGACGCGAATTTCAGGTGATGAGTTCGACACTTATCGCCACGTATGTTACATTTATGTGAAATCGTTTTCGTTCATGTCATCATTTTGTGTTCGAGGCAATTGTGTAGTCGGTTGCTTCGTAGGTATGTTATTGTACACTTGTGCATTTTCATGTCGAAGATCTGTACCAGACAACAAAGAGTTCTTACAGAAAGCTTAAATTTATTAACAAATCATTACTTATAGGTGCGGCACAAAAGGAAGGCCCCGATGAAGTTTATTTGACGTCTGTCTGATCATCAAGTTTCGTATAAATTATTACATAAATTTGAAGGAGCAAATTGCTGTTCTTCATGGTCTATAGTGATGTGCAAAAAGTCATAAAATTTATCGAATGTATAACTTTAAGACCCAAAGTTAATTAATTACATGGATATTGAAACAATATATATATTTAAATATTATGGACTAATTCGGGACCATATAAACAAAGTAAGTATATGGTACCGCGAACAAATTCCTTCACGTTTTTACTAACAAAATACAGTGCCACCTTTAATAAAGTAAGTAAGTCAATTACATAAATGAATATACTATAAATCATCTCAACCCAACAAGGCCCACTACTGAGCTCAAAGCCGAGGAGACCTTAAATATAAGGTGATTCGTAAGACTCTTGTGATATTAATAGGGGGTACTCAATATTCGATTCTCATTCCAAAATATGTAATTAAAAGGGTGCTTAAATTTTTATTCCAAAAATGTATCGATGCGACTCGCACTTGACCGTATTTTTTCGATACTAAATTAACATTTTTCACGTCACTATTTTAATGTGTCAAAGGGGCCTTAATTTTTTGCCGTTACTATAGGTACATATTATGTACTTGGAAACCGACATTGTGAAAGTTCTTTATAATATTGACGAAAGTTTGTGCCGATATGTAGCCGACTTAGAGTAATATATACTCTAAGGTAGCCGATCAACAATTCAATTTGTTGGTTTCGCACACACACGCACACAAGGTTGACAGAATATTAATGCAAGTACCTACATAATACATTATAGGTGTTTGTCTGTAGGTTGAACTGCGTGGGTTAAGTAAGTCGTGGCCCCAATAATAGTATTTTCTAAGTATTTTAGTACCTAACAAGTTTATCGTATAAATGTGAAAGTTTGTGTTTGGATGCTTGTGACTTACCCAATCGTGCAAAAACGGCTGAACAGGTTTGGAATTTTGGATGACACTACGTAGGTACTCAGAAATTTATAATTGGGGTTAAAGTACCTACCTACATGTCAGATTTATACTTTAGTATGAAGGTACCTACTGTAATAGATCCGAAATTAATGTTTTGACTGTTTTTATGTACATACCTACATACCTATCTATTAGTAGCTTTAAAATTTATATCTCCAGTATTATTAATCACAAAGTTATCATTTCTAAGTTAAATATAATTGCTTTTCGTTGTTATTGCAATAAGTGTTCTAATTCACAGAACCGGGAACCTATTATATCCTGATACGCTCAGATTAACACTGCGCTGATATGTAAAACAGGAAACTTAAACACGGAGTTCTCAATAATATGTGTGATAACCCAGCGTGACGTTCGCATGACGGGGTGATGGCACATACGCCGCCGCCGTGCAATCCATGGGTTCCGGTAACGGTAACCAACCGCTATCATTTTATTGAGAAGTACGTGATTGATGAGTGATGACGCATGCAATACAATAACAACTTCCACTGATTAGATACGCCGAAATTGTACTGATTCAGAACATTTAATGAGTTACATTTAAAGAGGGAGGGAGGATGTCAACGGAATGTGAAACCTTGCGACGAGATTGCTAAGCTTCTTATTAAAACTATTAAAGTTGCAAATGTGTGAATGTGATCTCCTTTCTCGTATCAGTCACTTGCGCGTTCCCGTCTCTTTCGCACACGAAATAATGATAAGCCACGAGCGTTCAGGGATTACATTTGGGTTCAATAAATACCGGTCCCAATAACTCGTGAGAGATCCCAGGATTATCGCTAAGTGCTTTACGACCGCTGCCACGTGAGCCCCGAACAGAAGTCTAATAGCTTTGATTTCCTAGATTCAGCCTTCAGGTGTTAATTACTTGGAGAGTTCATGGCTTTCTAACGTTTTGTTTGTTTGGTTTGTTTGTGGAAAAGCAGTAATTTTTAAGTTAACACGGTAGATTATTATGCCCGTATGCCTCAATGGTGACCCTGCCGGATGCCGGATTGTTTTATTTAAATCCATCCACTATTAAAATTATACGTCAATTTTGCGTCAATTTAAAAAATCCAGTGTAAACATGTTTTGGAGTGTGGCCACTAGTATGCGATGCGGAGCGAATGCTACTCGTACATAAAGTAATATTATTTTAATTACTTTGATTTGGTGTTTAGGTACAGCACGTGCGCCATGGCGGCAGTTGCCCGGGGCCACTGTCTGCGGTCTGGCCCACCCAGCGGTATTACCACCGCAGCGGTCCGCGCTTACAAAATGTAATTAAAAATGACAAAGGACAATTTCCTGTGGAAAATCAGCTGCGGTTTCAAATTATTCCTGTTGCCTTTCCGCATTGCTTCACCGCAGTGCTTGCCGCGTAACGGTCTCTGATACCTACATTACCAGACTTGCACATTGTTTTTTCTAAAGGCATTGCAGTCCGGTCGAATGTACTGAACTAATATAATCGAATAGTATAAAACCTTTAAACATCTGTTGAGTGAATCGATACATTAGTTTCCCACGGGGCCTAGGTTCGAATCCTGGACATCGTATTTGCATATTGAGACCTAAGAAATCTGCATAGAAGGAGTGTGAGTCCATACCTGCTTTCAGTTATTACCTATGTAAAAGTCCTATGTAGTAGTCCTGCTTTATTTTGTTTGAAATTAGAAACAGACATGACACGGCCAACCTAGCATTGAAAATTTTCTTGGGATTTCCCCATAAATTTCCCGTAATAAAGGGTTTTTCAAATTCTAATTAATTCCTTTTTAATTACAAGTGTTTCACTCGTCGTGGGTTTTTCAAAATTTCCTATTTTTCTTTTTATCTATATCCTACCTATTTTTTAGATTACGATACTTACATTGATTTATCGTTTGCAGTCAGCAGTTTATAAAAACCTATAAGCCGTTTGGGAGATGATGGTAACATTCGTATGCACAGTGGTCTGTGCAACAGCAGCACACAGCAGCGCGCCCTAGCACATAACTACCTGTACGCGTATTTCCTTTTCCGTGTGCAATAGGAGGCAGTACTGCCTCCAAACACGCATGAGTTTGTTGCACGAATTTCCTTTCCAAACTCGTGTTCAATTCCAGGCACGAGTCCTTCAACCGCGCACGGGTTTGCAACGCAAACTGTTCTTCTAAACAGGTGTTCAAGGCGATGAATGGAAGTCGAGTGATAAATTTATCGGTTAGGTTATATAGGTTAGGTACCCCGAACTGAAAAATAGGAAGTGAAAAATAGGTTCAAGGTTAAACAAAACGTGGATCGTGAGCTTTAATTCCAGGTCGGAGTCATAAAGCGTAGTACTCGTGTTAAGGTGGCCCTAGACGATCATGCGGCATGACATGCCTTACGTGCTGTCATGAATTCATGAACGTTTAAAGCCTCATTTACATGATACCATTTTCTTGTACATGCAAGAGCAATAATGGCATGCAATAAAATAAGCGCAAGAATTGCCATTCAAGAATTGTAAGCGGCTGTTTACACGCAGATTATTGAATGCGATAATTGCATGCAATTCTTGACAAGATAAAATTGCCAGTGTCTTTTGTTTACACCAAGGCAATTCTGTTTATGAAACAATTGCTTTCAAGTTTTGCCTTGTCTAAACACATACTTGTACCATTTTTTGACGTGTTGCTTCAAGTATTGCACGTATTTGCATTGGTGAATATTTAGTAGAACATTTTTTGCGCTAGGTAATTATTTCAAATGAGCCAAATAGTCTTATAGTTCGGTTCTGCTGATATAATAAGGTTCATTGAAATTTATCGCGATAATTAATGTTTAAGGGATACTGAAAATAAAAAAAATATTTTAATATCTATAAATTATTTATTTATATTTTTACGTTGTTTTCTCAATATTTCGTGCCTCTGAAGAGCAGCAACGATCAACACACCCTCACTCACTGCACTCATGTTTGCAAATGCAGAGAAAATTCAATAAAATTAAATACAATAATTGCATAAGAAATTATGGTATTTAAGCTGTTTACACCAAAGCGAAACTTGCAACGCAAGTTGAGCAGAAGGTCAAGAATGTCACGAGTTGTTTAGATGATACAAGTCATTTATTGCTCCAATTTTATTGTATGCAAAGGCAAGAAACTGGTATCATGTAAATGAGACCTAATTGTATTGATTGAAGCAAATTGGCATGTCATTCGCATCAATCAATACAAGGCAATGTCTATTAAGGCATGTCATGCCGCATGATCGTCTAGGGCCACCCCGGCGCGCGGCGCGGCGCGGGCGGTGCAGTGAAGAGACTTACCAATTTTATGAGGTACGCCTTAACGGAGACAGATATTTCGATTAATAACGTTCAACGAATGAATGAAATGAAGTTTATTCGAAGTTGGATTTTTATAACTTTTTGAAAGTCAAACGACGCCGTCGCTTCAACAAATCCCTACCGTTAGCGGTCTTGAAAGAAGAAGCGGCAAGCAACTCTCAATGAGCTTCTTTTACTGATTGCACTTACTATTACTTACAGCTACAATATTAAAGTCATGTTCAAGCAGTTTTCTTTAAAATAATCATTAAGTTAGTCATAAGAATGGCATTTCCGTCGGTTCCGTTGAGATATTATCAATTAATCCTTCGTTCTGTTGACGAAGTGGGCACATGGTGTGGCTGGATTACTGCGATCAGCTGCCTCAACATCAATGTAAAATGTGGCTTCCCATCAGAACAATATCAAATGAGTAAAGTTGTCGCGATACACTTAATGTACACCAGACGCTGGCGACGCGGGACCACAGCGAAGCCCTCGTAAAGTTTTATAGTTCCATAATCATTGGGACAAGCACCCTTACCCCGTACGCTGTAGCGATCGCTGGCTCGTTGTAGTGTATTTACCAGCTACCGACTGATACAGCACTACAACAGCTCTGCAGAGAGTCAGACCGTCCATACTGGGTATTAGTATTTAATCTTTGTGATGTAAAAGCGGTAATAGCCAAGTGCTTTGAAGGTTGGAATCTCGAACAGGGGACTGGGTTGAAATCCTGTACGGATAAGAAACTTTCAAAAATGATGAACGTGTTAGAATTTAATTATCACTTGCTTCGATCGTTAAGCTATCCATATACGCAGGCAAACATGTAGGATCCTCACGCGTATGGCTAGATTGAAACCTGCACACCTGCGAGCTCACTATTATGTTTTCAAAGGTGTGTGAAGTCTACCTCAAGCTCTCCAGTCTACTGAGTTCTGTAAATTCATTGTATTTAAGATACAGTTTGCTTGCGGATAATTTATTGCTTAGTAAACTGATTCTTAATTTCTTACCTTATGAATTGACACCGTTACCAAACTACGGGTAGCCTGCCGATGAATCAATTTTGTCGGTTTACGATTATCCCTCATGTTCGCTGGGTCATAAAAAACCCGCGATGCGTTTATTGTGGAGAGGAGGAAGTAGGTAGGTACCTACTTGGGTGAATAATGATATCCGTGAATCATAGCTTACCTACTTTTGGTAACTGTCAAGGCAATAGGAAATTATAACATTCTTTTTCTTTTGAGCATCATTAGTTACTGTTGCGTTTCATGAAATTAGTTCAATAAAATTATATCTTCCGCGTAAATAAAGCAAAGCTTTAATTACAAATTAAAACTTATCAAAATATCGTTATTTTTATGGACATCAGTAACACCAAAAAATCAAGGATGCGTTGTGGCCAAAGAAAGAAGGAATAGAAAATAACGAAAACCTACTGGCTCGTAAGCCCCAGCCGGAACATGACAAGGCGTTTGCGGCCGACTCCAGCGAGACGGTGCCACCGCTACCACCAAGCCTAGAGATCTTCGGAATTACACTGGCTGGTACAAAGTCGAGCAGGGGAGGTCGCCTTGGCCTCCTAGATGATAGAGCTACCTACACTGATTGTAGCACCTAGCAGACGATATAATATGCTTATGATTATTTCAAATTCAATAGGTGTCATTTGTGTTGAGGAATTAACCTAAATACTTCACAATACAATCATCGAACCAATAATAAAGTTCTCGGAAAATTAGTTATCGCCTGTCGCTGATGAAACATACATAGGTATATGTAGGTAACTCGTGGGTTTTCCAAGGTATATTGTTACAATTACAATAATATTACTAATTGATAATTGCTCCAAATTACACTTATAGTACCTAAATTATACCTGTGCAAGGCGGCGGCGGGTAGGTTATTTAAAATAGCAGAAACCTCGATAGATACACCATATGACCATTAATGAGAACATTTCTAAATATTTAGCGACGTATTTTTCTTGATTCTCTGGGACCTGCTCCCGAGTTGCACAGGTGCAATTTAAGTACTTTAAGTACGTAAGTGTGTCATTGTTCAGCAATTAATAATTTCCGTGAACGGCATCGACATAATGAATACTGATTTTCGTATTTATATAATCTGTGATACCTATAGGTACTCTGCAATATTAATTAAAATAATTTACTGTAAAAAGCATATTTTAATGACATTAAATTTCCAACTTAAGTAACTTATTTAATTAAATAAAAATAAAAATAAAAAATGATTAAAATGATTACACAGCAGAGCGGGTTATAAAAAGTAGCAGCTTCCAGCCACTGGTGGGTGTGGCGTGGTGGCCAATTTGCGTGGAGCCTAAATCCTCTAAATGCACTACTTCATATATTAGGGGCCCTTCAAGTATTACGTAAGCAGATTTTTTTGCAATTTTTCACCCCCCCCCCGTTCCCCTCGTCAGCAAAAGTAAACAAATCTCTTCCCCTCCCCCCATGCTTACGCAAACATTGGTACATCATCATCACAACCCATAACTGTCCCACTGCTGGGCACGGGTCTCCTCTCACAATGAGAGGGGTATAGGCCATAGTCCACCACGCTGGCCAAGTGCGGATTGGCGGACTTCACACACCTTTGAGAACATTATGGAGAACTCTCAGGTGTGCAGGTTTCCTCACGATGTTTTCCTTCACCGAAGTAAGTGATAATTAAATTTTAATAAGCACATAATTTTTGAAAATTAGTGGTGCGTGCGGGGTTTGAACCCGGAACCTCCGGTTCGGCAGTCCAACGTTCAACCACACGGCCATCTCTGCTTTGGTACATACTTGCATTCAATGGTTTCTTTATTGATTCAAGAGAATTTTGAAAAAAAATGGTGGGAAATCTGAAAAAAAAAAAAATTTATACTGCTGACGTAATCACCATCTAGACTCCCCCACCCCCCATGTCATCAAAAATAATCAAAGCAATGACCCCCCCGCCCCCCTGTTGTGCTTACGTAATACTTGAATGACCCCTTATAACATCAAACTATAGTGGATTAACACCCTAGGCTGTACATATCACACGGAAAACCAAATTTTGAATCGGCCAGACCAATAGAAGTTGCTAGTATTCCTTTTACAACAAACAGCTGCAACTGCAACAGCTGCATCAAACAGCTTTTACTTCAAACAGCTGAACAAATTTTCTTCAATTGTAGCTAAAAACACTCGATGAAGATACTTTGATATGAATAAAAGTAGAAGATCAAAATTCATCCTGTCATGTCAGGAAGTACGATCCTCAGACAAACATTATCGGTATCTCGGTATCGGTATTATAATGCTATCGTTATGGCAAATGTTAATAATTACGTGAAGTCAGGGGAGTTCCATAATTATATGCCGCGGATAAATGCTTTAATATTATTTATATTTTCCTCAAGAATTGTTACATAGGCTCAGAGTTTCTGTACAAAAAGTACCTACATAATCGCGCGTTCTTGAAGAAGTTATAAAGTATATTTGGTTTCCTTATAATATTGAAATGTATTTGGGTTGGCTGCATTCTGCTTATTTAAGTAGATATGATAATCACATTTCAATGTTTTAAATTCATTATCACTGTCGTGATAACGTGTCAAGTGTCGTGAAGGAAAATAGGTAGTCAACAGTTCAGTGCCCTGTCTCATCAGATCCTTAACTGATACGCTTATGAACGTCAATTTTGTACTTCTACCTTCTACCGTTTCAAGCAGGTGCTTTATCACTACATAGTATAAAATAAAGTCGCTTTCTCTGTCCCTATGTGTGCTTAGATCTTTAAAACTACGCACGGGATTTTGATGGGTTTTTTTTAATAGATAAAATGATTCAAGAGGAAAGTTTATAAGTATAAAAATTAAAAATAACGCGCGTGAAAATAAATTCGTGCGCTGGTTACGTTTAAAATTTTTTGGACTTGGGTACTAAGGGACAGGTTTCCCGAAGCGAAGCGAGGGCGGGTTTACTAGTTTAATAATTAAGTCTTAAAAATTTGTAATATTTTACTTGACTTATATAACATTATGATGGGTAAGTTTTAAGGGCGGCCCTCGCTCGTCGCAGCCGCTCGTCGGCTCAGTCGGAGCGCTCGGGTCACTATTAAATTGGTTGTTATCCGAGGGCTGTTAATAAACAATTTGTAGTATTAACAAGCGATTACGCGCCTGCTGTGAGAGTCCCGCGGCGCAATTTTCCCAGAACACGCAATAATGAAACTTCGTGGATCGCCCGCTCTATTACGTCGTATTACGTTTGGCGATCACAATAATGTTACAATTTCCATTTCTGAAAGGTGCTTAATCATCGAGGGCAAGAATCGCCGAAGGAAACTCGAAGAGAATCCTAGAATAGTTTATCTTGGACAAGAGGATGGATGGAATTTCTCGCGTCCCAATTTCAATATAAAATCTATTTGCCTATAGCTAGTCGCCTGACGCGTCGAGATCTGATTCTGACTCAACTGGGTTTTCCTTTAAACGTTTATACAAAACAGAGTGTTTTCTTATAGAAAAACGGATGTTTACAATGTTATGATTTTTTGCAAAATTAATATAGTCTAGCTGGAAACAGAATATCCCATGAACTGTATGTGATATAACTGGGGTTTATCGCCGTGTTTAAAGTTAAATCGATTCAGTTTGCTCACTGACTGTTAAATACATAAAATCCATATTCAACGAGGAACTAACTGTCGGTTGTGAGAATAGTTTACCAACAAATTATACAGGGCTCAGAGCGGCGTTCGCCGGGACGAGGGAACGAGGGAACGCCGATACCCTTTTAGGAATCAATCTATGAATACAATGGTGAGGTTGTAATTTTCGAACTTTCGAAGCATTCGTTTATACTGGGAAATATATTACACAACTTCAATTATTATACAAGCACTACAATGCACGTACAATTCGGCAATAATCTGGTGTAAAACCCCTATAGTTTTATTAACTATTGCTGATTTCAACACTCGTTACTTAACGCTGCCCACCCAAGGATCCATCTCATAGAGAAGTTCTCCAAGTTGCTCATGGTCTACCGACCCGTGAAAGCTTTTTGTCAATTCTATTAAAAAAGTCATCCTCATCATCAACCTATAACTGTCCCACTGCTGCTCAGGTCTTCTCTCACAATGTAAGGAGTCATTTGGAAAAATTACAGTTTCCTACTTCCTAACTACATTTGTTGAACATTTGTTACAGAAGCTGGTAATAATTCGTGAATATATTGACATTTAGGAACCCTGTTCAATGTTGAGTCTAATGTTGAGTTATTGCGTTTCTATTTGTTTCACCGGCTGGTTAAAAATCCTGAGCGCCTGTCATGGCATGGAAGCAATTTCGTAAGAATAACAAAGTGCGATGATTTGTAATAAAATTGCTATAGATCTTGTCGTAAAAGTCTTTTATTTCATCGTGATCGACTGGGTAAAATAATAACGTAAGTGCAAGAGTTTGGAAAGTGACTGCTATCGGCAAAATAGAAAGCACGCAAAAGCAAACAGTCTACCGGTTATCTAATAGAATTTAGTCGTTAGAGTTAAAAAAATCCGATAGTCTGCTTTAGGTTTTACCAATTTACACTCCATTGTAAATTGTGCTCCACTCCAACGTGGTAGATATGGCCTTAGGTTTTAAATCTGAACTGTTCATTGTAAGTATGTTTTAATCCAGGGGTATACTAAATTAGCTAGCTGTAAAGACGCCAGCCCTTCCAACACTACACAATGTAGTAATGAAGTAGCAAGAAATATAAACGTCCAGGGCGCTGGTTTCGGTGCCGGTATAACCCGGTCCGGTCGACGTAATATTTCTCGCCGTCAGCACCAGACTTAGCCAATCGCCCGTTACGATTCTGCTTATTTTTACGTCGGCGACGTCACATTTCCCGGGCTATTCCAGACGTCAAAAGGAACTGTTCGACAATTCGACTACGTCTGAGCGAGCTTACATAAGTAAGTTAAAGTTACCTGAGTACATTAAAGTTAATTTCTATGTACCCGCATAATAAAGTTTTTTACGACGAATTTAAGTATACTGATTTTAATCCGATGCCAGTAGACCAGGGTGTCATAAGAAGAGACGGAAGGAAGCCCCTGCCTTCTGGCCTGAGTCAGCCGCCGAACGACTCGTCGTGTTCCACCCAGGCCCTGGGGGCTTGAGAGCCAGTAATTTCTTTCTTTCCCCTTCCTTCTGTTCTGGCCGGCAACGCGTCGGTGACAGCAACGCCTTTGGTGTCACTGATGTCCATGGACTACGATGACCACTTACCACAGGTGGCTCGTTTGTTTTTTTTGTTTTTTTTT
This sequence comes from Ochlodes sylvanus, assembly GCA_905404295.2. Lineage (NCBI taxonomy): Eukaryota > Metazoa > Arthropoda > Insecta > Lepidoptera > Hesperiidae > Ochlodes > Ochlodes sylvanus. The sequence goes on from FR990132.1 coordinate 399,522, forward strand.
TGCCTGGCCCCGATTCTCCTTCAAAAATCGACACTACTGTTTTATACATGTTTCGGACATAGCGCCGGACAGCCAAAATGATCCGGGTCATCGCTTCTTTTTTGTACATAGGTAACGGTGATCACTTTCCAATGTTCTCTAATGGAACAGAACGTACCAAACTATTATTTCACTATATACTACTATTATATCGACTACTATTTACGGAATGTAATTTAGTTTTCCCAAGAGTGTAGTTAATCGCTAGGAAGTAGAGTGTCGGACGTGTGCATCGTATCGGTTTATGAGGAATGGGCAGCGGCTGACGTCTTTGTCGCCGCGAAAGAAAACACTTTTCCAAACTACGAGTTCTGTAGGTCTTAACAAGGTACATAATAATCATTGACAGTGGAAATGATATTTGAACAGTCGATATGTCAATTGCACGTGGCGGCGTATTTCTTAATAAGGCCCATCCGGAACCTAAAGTGACCTAAATCCGTGCTAACAAACGAGCATCGAAACACTGTAGTTGTCCGAGTGGATTAGCATAACCGCAAGACGGCGACGGACGCCGGTGACGACAGCGACAGACGTCGGCGACTGCGCTGCGGTCGACCACCGCTGGTTTGTGGCGAGTGCCGCAAGTCCACCGGCCACTGGGTTAGTCGTACGCAGCTCCGAAGACAGCGCTCTGATGAGGGCAGAGTCCGTTGACGTACGCTGTACTGTAGGTACTTCAAACTGTACACCGTTCATTATGTTAATTTGTTTACGTAAGGTACGAAGCGAGGGCGGGTTCACTATCACTACGTTGAACTAAACGCAGCAACTTACCTGTGGCCGTATCCGGATCTAATCTGTGCCATCGTTCGGCGGCGCGGCGGGCGCTCGGTGAGTCACAAATTTCAAATAGGCTAGTTGACTAATTTTGAAAAACTAAATCATAGTTTGCCAAATGGTCTAATTTAACTGAAATATTAATATTTCAGTAAAATACTAACTGTAACATATTTTATTTTATATTTTCATGAACTATTTGACGTATCCGTCAAAAAACGCGTCAAACTGTCATGGCGACTCGTGTGACGTCATATGTTGGAAAACGAAGAGCTGTTTGGTTAGGCGGAAAGACCAAAATGCTATGTCAAGTTTGTTTAGCTTTGCAACGTGTGACGTCACGCGTCGTATTGGCGTTCGCTGTCACGTGACTAGTGACTGTAATTTCGGGATTTTATTTCTCAAAAATATTAAATAATCATGATTTATTTAATCAATAAGATCTATTTTTCGCATTTGTAAATATTAAGCTACCATAAAAAATAGAAATATTCAAAATATTTTCTTACTGTCAACTACCCTATTATCAGAGTCCGTTCCATTCGAGAGCAGCGACCGGAACACTACGCTGCCGCGCTCCTGGCGGGAAATTCTGGCTGCTCTCACTGCTCTGCATTCTGAATGGCATTGAGGACATGAGGACTGGAGGTTTCACCTCGGCTACCGTTTCAATTATGAACTCAAAAACGCAACGATTTACAAATTGCAACGTTTTTAATTTTAAAAACGGATGATCTTCGAATCGCGATGTATAAGTATATCACACAATGTACTATCGAGCCTTAAATATCACTGTAGTCGAAAATTCTTTAGTTAAGTAGCCTCTAGCCAGCCCGAATTTAAGTTTACAGCTTCAACCGTTTCCATTAGTCAATAAGGACAAAGACGAATAATACATATTATAAGTATGATTCTCTGGAGGAGTTTATCTGATTGTAAACACAAAGACGTCTAGATTAAAGATGGTATCAGAGGGTCTGAATACCAAGATACGTGCCCGACTCCGCGCCGCCACCGCCGACCCGGGCACGTAGACGAGACGTGGCTACGTCACCCCGTGCGACGATGATTACCAGCGATCGGCTGATGAGACATTATCATGAACTAAACTGATTAGGGCGTCCGATTTTCTAACCTTATTTACTTATAAATAAACAAACAACATCTTTATTTACTCTCAAATTCATGAAATTCTATGATTGATATGACTATAATGACTATAGGATTGATTCTATTGTACCTGGTTTGTTGTTGAGGGAATAATGATATTAAATATAGGGATAATGATAATTAAAATATATTGTACGCAAGTTAGGAGCGTGATTCACAGACACGCAACCGTTACAGTATCCACGTCTCTTTTATATTGCCACAGGGTGACATTATTTAGGTACATTAGTTAGGACATGGCGCGGGCGTAGTGCTGAGAGATATAAGTAGGCGACCAAACTGCTTTTATTATTTTATTTCACACCATGTATGTACATTTTATACATTATCGATACCGCCCACGCATCTCTCCCGCTACTGCCACAATGCCCTTTGTATTCCGTTTCATTATAACCGCTAGCTAACCTTAAAACGTCCTATACAGATGGGTATTGTCTTATTCGTAATAAAAATCTATTTTGGATCTCATCGGGAAAATATATCGCGTACAATCATTTTCCAGTAATTCCGTAATCTCAATAATCGAATTCCGAGCTGATTCTACTGTCAAATTTATAATGGAAGTTTTACGACTTTTTTAAGTGAATAATATTTAATTTATAGTTTTCCATGTTCTACTACGGGGGCTCTGGTCTCCTCTCGCAATATGAAGGGTACCTACAATTTCTTTCTTTTTGTGTTTCTTCTTTTCCGGTCAACAATGAATCGGTGATGCCAAAGGTGTTTAGACAATTACTCTTAGTTAAAGTAGGTATAACCTATTCGTTGTTACAATACAATATCACTATATTGTACACCAATAACAAACAGTAACAATATTAGTATAAATATCTAAGTATCACTTTTACAAACAATACAACAAGTGAAAAAGATATGGTAGACAATAGGCGGGCTTATAATAGCGATCTCTTCCAGACAACCAAAGTCTTATGGCGTTGAGTATAGAATAATCAAGAAAGGTAGGCTGTACATATAAAAAAGAATAATTAATAATAAGACTGACTAAGAACCAAGCAATGCACCGATAGAAATCACAACAAAACCGGTGGTTGTACGATAACACGTTATCGTACGACCATCGGTTTTCCCTGTAACTTCGCGCGCTCCGAACATACGTTCAAGGGATCTATATTTTAATATGAAAGCGGAAGGTCTCGAAGGAGGGATTTAGGGTGTTTTAAAGTTAAAGGGAAAAAGTTTGATTAGCTGGTTTTATCGGAGAGGTCAGGCCCGGGGCACCCGGGGCGCGGCGGGCCATTTAACGGGGTGGCCGCATTTACCGGCGGCGCACGTCCCTGCCGCGGCCCACGGGAGGGCCGGCTGACTGCTCCTACTCTGTTCTACAAGTTCACCGTATTTTTTATCTTAATACTAGTAGCTATGTGGAAGTATTTATAATGTTTTCAAACAAACTTTTAACCCTTATTTATATCACAAACTGACGTTTTCTACGTATAACCTACCAGTCTGGCTTTCATCTTATTATGTCCAGTATTCGAATCAGTGAATGACTGAGTGAGTGGATGAGTATGTTTTGCTTTCATCGGCGACGGAATGTCGGCTCAGTACCAATCTGACACTGGTTACCTATTTTTTTTTTCCTTTTTGGATAATATTTGCATATAATGCTATAATTACCCGCTGCATCTAATGACTTAGGCCACGTCGCAGCCGCGGATTTGCGGATGGCATACAAATTCATCTCCAGATATTTGGAGGTAAGTAAGGTCTGTCTATAAATCCGTCAGCTTCGAAGTTCACTCATACTCGAATCCGTCGCTGTCGGCCTTTTTGATTTTTTTTTATATCCTGAAGGGCTGACGTAAAAGCAGACGAGCCACCTGATGGTAAGTGGTCATCGTCGCCTATGGACACGAGCAACACCAGGAGAGTCACCATTGCAACGCCGACCCTGAAGGAGAACTCTTTTTACACCCTTTTTGAAGAACCCCATGTGATGTTATTTGGCCCCAAAATGATTTTATTATGTTCACCACAACCGCGTGATTTATACAGCTGAACTAACAATTACATAACCACTCATAGCCCCACACTAGGATTTCCTGTGTTGTGGATGCCGTGGACAACACACAAGACAAGAACACACACCCAGACCGAGAACAGAGATTTAAACTCATCTTGCAAAATTTCCGCCTCACTGGGAATCGAACCCAGGACCTTTGGAACGGCGATCCGACATGGCAAATGGTTACCATGTCATACTAAACATACATACTTTTACGGGCCGTGAGTAAGGCAAGACGAAGTTACAGAAATAACAGACAAAAGACAAGGAAAGAAAGTAATGAGTTTTAATTAAGTCTTTAAAGGAACTAAAATTAGGGGCTTTACGTATAGGAAGAGGTAAGTAACTGCACTTAAGTCGTGTAAAGTGTGAACCAATGATTAAATCAGCGAACTTAAGTAAGAACTCTTGTGATTCTTAAAGCAGATTTAACATTAGTGTGCCACAGTTAAAAGTGCAATTCATGTTACCGTAACGAGTTTTCGGATTCATGGGAATTAATTTGCCCGGTGGTTTGCAACAGTTTGTTACATACAGACAGAATTGGTCCGTTACAGACTTGCAACGTAAATACTTGTTGTGTTGTTTTCAAGTTAAATCAGTGTTGTTTATTATTACATTTCAATGCAAATGGGTACATAAATATATCGGAGATCTGACAAAACTGTAGCCCAATTGGTATATAGTGACCAGAACCTATTGACTGTGCCGATGAGGTGTTCCATATTATATAGCCGGCTTGGGCAGGCAACTACATAAGCAGGTTTTCGCATGTGGGCGTTTACTTTTTAGTTAAGTACTTGAAGAACTCAAGTATGCAAAGCCTTGTCCGAGTTTTGAGGGCAGCGTAAGAACATCCGGTCGACCACTAATTTCCCCACAATACGGGAACAGTCCGCTCTCCAAATTAAACTATTTCAGGAGATGACCATAGAACCTTCACGCCATGTAGCATTAGGTACCTATACAAGTTAGTTTAAGTCACATTACATTTAAATCAGAGGTCGGAGCGGACGTCGCGTGCGAACGCTCTTTGTACACAAAAATGTTTAACTCAAAATGAAACTAAGTGTGGCAACGCTGACTGAAATCTCAGACAGGTCTGCCTCACTCGGCATGTTTATTCAATAGCGTTTTTCTGCTTTATTCTCATCACTTTCACGACCCTATTCCATGGATCGTAAAGCTCAAAATTGCCACTAATTCTACACTGAAAGTTAATTTTTAGCGTCGGCCGCATTATATGCACATTATGCAGATATAAACATGAATTGCCCGGAATCTTTTTACCTCGATGGTACGTCCCGGGCGTCCCGGGGCGGCCGCCAAATATGGAACGCATTCAAATTTATGCACATTTATTTGGTCCGTAAAATATGGAAACTGTCATAAAAACTTAACTTTCTACGTCACCGTTTATATTAGATAACTGAAAGTTGTTTATGATACCGCACGTCGGGCTGTTGTGTTAGTTAATAGTTAGGGAGGCATATATTTAGTTATTTTTATATGTAGTAACCAGCGAACAATAAAAGTAGAGGTACACATTTTTTATATTTTTACACATACGAAAGCATGCTTTTAGTGAGTACGTGGTGGTTAAGGTACACTTATCCTTAACAGTTGTCAAACAAGAAGATTAGACATGACTGTGGCGGTGAGTGGATACTGCGGCCTATGAAAATCTTGATCGAGCAATAATTTTGTATAGTCCTAAAGCAGGACCTGCCTGTCGTGATGTTGTACAAAATGACAAAGATTGTCTGCAGTCGCTATGGCCCTGTTACAATCAAATGAAATTTAAATCGCTCAAAAATATGAATTACCTACTAGTGACCCGCCCTCACCTCGCTTCGGGAAACTTATTCCTTGTGTTTGCAAAGGTTTAGTTATATATTTTGGATAATTCAAACTATATCTTTATAAATTATAGTCTATGTGTTATTTAGATGTGTAGGCTATATTATTGTAAAGTTTCATCCAAATCCATTCAGTAGTTTTTGCGTGAAAGAGTAAAAACAGTCATCCATAAACCATCCTTATAATATTATGTAGTAGGATATTAATCCTAACGATATAGATAACTTATTAAAGTTATCTTATAATTAACACACACACACACACACACACACACACACACACACACACACACACACACACACACACTCACGAAAGACGTAGGTTTAAAAATTAAAAGATAGCCATTAACTACTTTGTTCTTGAACAAAGAGTGAACGTGATCTACGCTATTATCTGCCTCTGTCGTTTCAGTGGCTTCCTCAACAATTGCGTCGGAACTCGAAATATTTCGTTCGCGACAATGATAATATGGATAATGAGCGCCGTTAAAATGATTATAATTGTTTCCAACCGGACCGCGCCGAGCTGCCGAGGTGGGTGAAACTCCTTAATGAGTTCAGGGCTGGCGGCAGCGCGCTGGGCGGAGTGCGCGCATAATGAGGATATCCTTTGTTTGTGGCATCCTTCACGTAACTTATACTGCAACTTCACGGGATTTTCTGGTTTATTATGTAATGACTTTGCATAAAAAGTTGCTTACTATACGGAAGAAGAAGTAAAGCGCTTCATTGTTTCGTAGATAAGTCCCACCGGGCGTGGTTCGTGGTAACGGGCATAAGATGGCGCCACTTGGTCTGTCAATTTAAATTTAAATAATAATTAAGTACTTACTTATAGGAATTGAAACGACCTTCCAACTTGTAAAAAAGATAAAGGTGAAAATAGTACCACCATGTAAAATAAATTTCTGGATTAGGCTAAGTGGTACGGACTATGGCTTTCGAATGCTGGATTTTTTCAATATCAATATTTACACTTATTAAACAGATTAATTAAATAAACCATAAATACCGGGATCCTGCTATCAGACATTTCATTACCGGTATTGAAAAAGTGCTCAAAAATCGTTATTCCGATATTTTCCAATACCAGGATCCCGGTATTGGAAGCCCTACTACGGACACCGACGGAAGACGTTAGACTGAGGAAATAGGAATGAATAATGGAACCATTTAGATTACAAACTCTTCTTTTTCCTCTTCATTTTTAAAGAGCTATGGTAATGAAAATCAGGTAAATGGACACAGCAAAATCTTTACTATGTGTAGAAACAAAATAAAAGCTATTTACTCGTAGCAAGTAATCTCGAGCAGCCTACCTGTTATCCCTTTTCAAATCAATTGCCGGACTCGTGGGCCACGGCTCCGACCTGAATAAATGAGGGCCCGAAGCCATCTCGACACGATTGTCCGCTATTTACGCGTTTCTAAACCTTTTTCAATATGCAAATACTGCCCACGACTTGCTTACACTTCATTTTAGAGTAAATATTTGATCAGCAGTCTCTACAAGGTCTCTACAAGGGTCGTATTTGGTGAAATCTTCGGGGTGTGATTATGTCGCGTGTGGAAGGAAAAATGAGACTTCAGTGGTACGTTTTCTCTGTGGACCTGACACCGATAGTATTTTACTTAGGCATTCACACGCATACTCAGTCTTCATACTTACAAGTGTCTATAGAAAGAGCTTTATAATATCATTTTGAATTTCATTTAAGTACCTACCACAGTCTTTGTACTTACCGTTCTAATTAAAACTTAAAAAGTTCATACACAACCAAGTGCAAATGGTTTGCTTATAAGATCTTTTTCATTTAATAAAAATATGTTTGGTGAGGTAGTTAAGCAGTTTCTATCTACTTAAGCCACTTACGCGTAATATTGGATGGATAATATTGGATGGCTTCCATTGTCTAGGGTGGAAGACAATCAACAAAGTCGCTACCCATTCGCTTAGGTGTGAACAGTAGGAATACCGCTTAAAGAAAGAAAAAAAGAAAGGAAGAAAGAAAGAAAGAAAGAAAGAAAGAAAGAAAGAAAGAAAATTCTTTCTTTGAATACCGCTTACCCATTCGGATACCGATACCCACAGCGGCCGTGGACACCGCGTATATCTGAATACTTAAGCCTTATTATAGGTTTGCGTTGTGTTTTTCCAAATGGAGACTACCACCAGGCGGACTAGGTGCTAACGATTTCTCAAGCCACAGCCTTCAGCCGCGGAAATGTTAGTTTCCAGTTTGATTATAATCGAATCGATAAATCTTATCGCGCCGCCACGTACCTCCCTCGGCACTCGTTGATAAGTCACTCCGCGAGATAAATGGCGTTCATTATAATATACAGGGTGAATTTTTTACCACTCCAGGAAAAATATCGGTGCGTGAAAACGGAGTGGGTACCCATTAAAGATTATTGATAGGTATAATTTTTCTTAATTCTCGTGTAGGAACCCTCGTTTAACTTATTTAGAAATGATTTTTTACTGACTTGTTGGGAACTCGCAGTTTTTATTGATATGGGAGAAACAAAGAACACAATAGAAGTTCTTAATATAACCTGTAGTATCCAGGCAAGACAATGGACACCGGACAGGGGTAGTAGAACTTCTTTTAAACGTTCTGGAATGCATTTCCTAATGTCCGTTCTGTTCGTGAAGGTGCTCGTCGCTTTGATGATGCATTTGGCTTAAATATCACAATTTTGCGTCTATACTTATACATTCACAAGTAAAGTGTAAACACAGCTGCTTAGTGTGATGCGTAGATCCAGCCAATGCAATAAATAAATAAAATAAATGCATGCAAACTTTTGAATTAAACCAAATATTATATTTTATAGGACATTTTGTATTTAAAAAAATGAATGACTTATTGGTTGAAGTTGGCAACCCTGCCACAATGGTGGTTGCAGAAGTTTAGTTGGATCGTCATCCTACATTATATTAGTGACCCTGGTATGAGTATTGCGGAATGTCGTTAACTGTAACGACGCGCCGTTACTATTTAAAGATATGGCGTTAACCTAAATTGATATCAATTTCCTAGTTACATGAATCCGTTACAAAAGGGTGGTAGCATAACAGGTTGATAAAAACAATGTCAATACAAACTTAGACCAGTATATTTGGACTTAAAACGGTGTTATGTCCTAATTCGATTTTTGAAAAAAAGTTTAGCGTCAAAAGCTTATTTTTCTTAAATTGAATTGTTCTTTCCTTAAATTTAACAAAACCCGAGAATAATCCCTAAAGCCATCGTTAGCGAGCGAGTTCTCCCGTGGGGCAACATTAAAGGTAAACATACACGGCGGTCGACATCATCAATTTTAATTTGTGTAAACAACGTAAAGCCTCTCTTGAAAGAGGCCTTTTTATTGTGAACAACGAGAACGTACCTGCCTCCACCACTCGTCGCTACAGGGCCTACAGGAAGTCGGAACAAACATAACGATTCATTTTACGGGCTCTCGTTGCCATGACTTATAATCCGCTCTGTAGCAGCAGTTCGATTGTTAGTCCGATTGACCGAACCAGTGCTACGTTGATAAAAAGTTTGAGTGTTCGCGTTCCCTCGGTGTGAGGATTCACTTGACTGTTGGCTAAATCATTCCTGCTTTCCGCTTGGGGTGTTCGCTCACGTTCATGCTTCCTGGCTTCAATCTTCTTCAGTTCAGCCAGAAAAGTTTGTTTTACTTGTATCTAAAAATCACTACACTCCAGGCTCTAGCTTTTAACTAATGATACCGATCAGTAGATCAGCGCCACAGTGCACCTTGCATCAAGTTATTTTAGACTAAGTCTGGTTTCGTAGACTAATTCCGCTGCTGAGAGCGAATGTGGCTAACATTCGCTCTCAGCAGCGGAATTCGCCATTGACGGTTCAGATCAATAGGGTATGGCTCTCAGATTAAAATTTTGAGTTCGTTAATAATGTATCTACGTATGTGTGTATGAACGTTATGTCTTCGCTGGTTTTTTTTGTGTTATAATTCTTCTGGGTGTATTCGTAAGTCTTTAGGGACTGCCATTACTCATAGTGCATCTTTTTGGTTTTCAGGAATGTTGTTATTATCTTATTCTGGATTTAAAAAAGTACAATGAAGATGCGGCATGATTTAATTGATGTACTTAAAAGTACGTTAAAGCATGATTTTTGATGTTGACTTATTCTGACATAATACGTATACAATATACCTAAAAATAAAAACCAAAGTAGTAAATGGTGGCAATCCATGATCGGAGTTTCCTTAAAGGCTTTAAAGACTTCAATATATGGAAACTCCGTGACGTCACTACTCTTAAAACATAACTCCGAATATTCGAAGAGACATTAGTCACATGGATATTTCCGGCGACGTGACGAGCGTGGTAAAATCCACACCACGCGTATTTGCCACTCACTTGTAACTATATAATTTCACTGATTAACTCAGTCGTCCACATCATGCTCCGCCGTACATAATTTAAGCGTTAATCAGCTCTATTTGTTGGTTTCCTTTGTTCCTTTGCCTTGAGGGTACGAAATAGTGAGCAAATGAAGGAATCGCTTTAGTTAATCTCGTTAATTAATACGTCGGTGTAACGGGACGGGGACGGGGACGGGACGGGGACGACACGCTGCAGTAACACGTGACACGGCTTGTGTATCTTCGAATTAATAATGGTTCTCAACCTTCGTAATAAATGCATTTTGGAACATTCATTTCTATTCAGAGGCGCTTGCTCCAAGTAACAATCCAAGATTTGAGTTTGAACATTACTTTATACTACTGCCTCGCTGACAGACTAGCATTCGTTGTAATGTCAATCAACAAGCGTCTTGATGTTACAAATGCCGGAGACCATGTTACATTACATGCGAATGCTCTCGATGAGGAGCGCCTCGATATTACAATTTACAACTTGTATCGTTATTTAGCGCACTGTAACGCTCGGTTCTGCTCCCTCACTAATGTTGATTCTGTTCTGTTCATTACATTACAGGTGAGGTCTCAGTATGTAGATGGCGAATAGATTTAGGGGTTAAATGCTAACCAGTGATGGAAGTTCTTAGATCACGCGAAGAGCTCCAAAAAGACGGCTAAAAGATGACATAAAGCTGAACAAAACATTATTGTACTCCTGCTCGATTGTCGGCTATATTCATAAAAAGCTGACATATAAATCGTTGTCGAAAACGCCAATTTGAGAAGCGCCGGAATCGGAGTATCTTGTTTCCTTAATTCGTCCGCCGCTCGATTGCTTAGTGTGACACAATTTATATACGAGCGGTGCGAGTATCTTGCGACTTCGCCTCCAGCCTCCATCCTCCAGCTGAGAGGAACTCAGCCTTCCCCCGCGCTGCCTGCCAGCTGCCTTTGACTAATTACACCGTTTAGAATGCTATGCCGGTAATGTCTACTAGTAGAGGTCATCACCCAATTTATTCAATTTATTTTACCTGTACCTATAGCACCCCCATAGCACCAATCTCTAAGTATCCAACTATACCAGAACTATTTATGTTTAATAGGAAATAGGAAAAAATTGTTTCCTAACTGTAATCGTTGGATGTTATCACGCAAGGTAACCAATTATTATATGCGTGTATGATGTGCAATTAGTGTTATGGAATCATATAGTGTATATCATAAAGGACAAGTATGTGAGGTTCATAGAAATAGTAATTAAAATCTTGTATGATACACACTCATACTCCTGCCAGGTGCATGAACAAACGTTGTGAGGAAACCAGCCACATTTGGGTGTTCTCAAATTTTTTTAAAAGGTGTATGAAGTCTAGCAAAAGTACTATTATATTGCATATACAAGTTTTTTGTTCATTTTCAATATATGTATCTACAGATAGAAGATGTATTGTCTATCTTACGTACGGGAATGACAACGTAATGCAACACCGGGTTTACGAGCTAATGACAAAAGTTTCGGAGAGTAGGTACGAGCATTTAAAATAATTGGTGCCGTAGAGTTAATTCTCCTGGGTTAATTCACGTATGCACCTGAGTGAATTAAGTAAACTGATTAGTAGATTAAAAGATGAGCAGATTTGAATACCCTAGGTTCTGTTTTAGTCGGTAGAAGTTGTTATTTAGTGACCGCCTTAAACCAGTCTGTGCGCATCCAAGATTGACTTTTAGAATGCCATTTAGCATTAAGTCCCGTAAGGCCGCCGATTGTGCCACTATTTTGGGATTAAATAAATAAATCTTGAAATTTCTTTGGGCTGTTCACGTCGCTCGTCGTCTGACAAACCACCTCACAAGTTCGCAATTCCTACCTGCGCTGCGACGTCAATTTTACCTTTAGTCCTAAGTCTACACTCTATACTACTTATTATAAAACTAAGTCACCGCCGCTGTCTAAACTCGATAAACTCAAAAACTACCCAAAGCATTTTCTTACAATTTTCAACAACGGACAGAGTGATTCATGAGGAACGTATACATACTTATAAGTATGTAACTTATAAGCATGAATAAATATAATATAAAAAATGAAGTGTACTTATAAGCGAAGCAAGGGCGTGTTACTAGTCTAGTGTAATATTGACTACATCTTAAACTTAACAGAGATCCGCTGCAGTACACAGTACACAAACCTAAACAAGGGCTTGTAGTGTAGCGACAGTTGAGGAGTTTGAACAACTGCGCAGCGTACTTAGTTACGTTACTTTTTTGTGAAATTGGTCGCGATTTATTGTCTTACCATCTTATTTTGTGTTTCGTCTTATTTACCGTCTGACCTATTTCACATTTAAATATATTTTATAATCATTTATCCACGAAATTAAACATCTATTTCCATGATGTGTCTAAGCGTTCAGCATTAGAATGTTATTTGCTTCGCCAACACGGGACTAACAAAGATTACTTCGGTGTTTGCCGCACAAGAATAGAATAATCAAGCTCTACACAAACACAATTATGTCTGCGTTAGATGTGGCGTGGTGGCTGGCAGCAGGCCGTACCTTCGCCAGCTCGCTACATACGTCGAGCCCAAACTTGGATATTCATTTCGTATTTATTCAGCTGCTAGTTTATTTGGATGGGATGTAAGCAAACAGGGCGGATACTTTCTGCCAGCCGAAGTACCGCTTCGGACACTCGGGCGGTCGCCGGTCGGGGCAAACATTGTCGCTGGATTAGGATTCTTATAAACAAAAATAACGAATTGGACCGAGTTTCGGATTAGGATTCATATATTTTCAGAATATCTGTATTATCATCGCAGCCCATAACGGTCGCACTGCACGGGTCTCCTCTCACAACGTGTACAGGCCATAGTCCACCACGCTGACCAAGTGCGGACTGGCAGTCTTTACACACCTTTGAGAACCTTAAGGAGAACTCTTAGATGTGTAATTTAATAAAAAAGCTAGTCAATAAATGTTTTGTTAAGTATAAGGATAACACGAGTGCGCTACAACAATAGCAAGCGATATCGTATGCTATTGACCGTGCGTCTGGATGGAACACCGACAAACAAATAAAAGCGATAAAATTAATGATTTTGTTGAGCGCAACAATCGCGGGCCAAACAATGCACTTCTTTGTTCTGTCCTCGCGGTGAAACCTCACCGCGGTGACTCGTTCACCCGCACCTCTATTGATTGTGCTCCTGTTTATAGATGCCCCGCGCCGCGGCATGGTAAGCATTTATAGGAGTTAATGAATACTTAGAATAATAATAACACTATAGAAAGACAGTCTTCATACAAGCGCTCTGTCTAACGTGAAGCACTAAACGGAAATTTTCCCGAAAGCGGGGAATGATTCGGCTGCGGAAAAGCACATGTTTTTAGCAGTAATACATAAATAGCTTTTCAGATATTTTGTGACACAATTTAACTGGACAAATCGTCATAATTCGTTTTTTTTTCGCGAGACACGTTTGGCGTGCGTTGACATGAGCTGCCCGGTGTTTGGAGTCAGTTCTGACTCCAATTAAGGTGCTTCAAAACGGCCGCGCGGACTTCGTTTCTATGATGTAATTATTCTAAGGAGTACTATAATAGATCTATACTATAATGGGACATGGTTTTCGTCCTCGTTAACCTCGTCTATTATGCGCACTGCGAAGAAATAGCTTGCTCGAGTCGGTGTTCCGCATGAGTATAAAGTGGCAGTTAGAGGAGAGTGAACCGGCTTCTATTTATGTTAGTGCGTTGTAGGTACATCTTGGACTTCATCGCCATTTTGCATCAGGCGGGATCGTTAACTTATTAAGCAAAAAACCGACTGCGTTTCCGTTTCGTTACGGGTAAATCATTCCCAGAAGCGTGTACGCAATGATGAATGTAATAAAACTGAGGAAATATTTTGTATGACTTTACCATTGTATGACGCTTTTCTTTCTTCTCGTACGTAACATACAATAATGAAATAAGTAGTTTAGAACCAATACGGTTTTATAATAAGTACAAGGAGAATTATTTAAAATGAACACCTGTTATGTTTGCTATGAATAATACTGGCTTGTTATAAAAATACCCGGCGGCAAAACAACGTGTCTTAAAATATTTTTCCTGTATAAACAGTCGCAACAAAGAGTATTAAAACGCTGAAAGGAGAAAAACGGGTTAATGAAGTGAAAAAATACAATATCAATGCACATTTCGGCACTCGGCTATTATAATTTCAAATTGGGTGCCGTAAAATGGGTTTAACGGGCAATTTTCGGCATTTTGGTGAAAAGGACGATCATAAAGGTAATAGGTATAAATGTTTATATCATGAAGAAGGCCGGATGGGGAGGCCAACCCGTTCGCTAGTGTTAAAAGGAAATAAAGTTTTGAATTGCACCGATAAAGTTATACCTATACAATTGTTCGCGGAATCGTGGTAGACACACAAAATACCTCGAATCAGTTCCTTTCTTCGGTGTCTGTTAGACAAATAGTGGGTGAAATGACTCTATATTTTAGTTGGACGAGTGTGGCGACTGCCATCACTTGCCCTAGATGGTGCAGTCTTCGATAGCTCCCTCGCCGCTCCAAGCTCACGATCCACGCGATCCACGCTCACTGCAGTATGCAAACCGCGTTCACTAGTGCTGGCTGTGATAACGAAGCGGAAAGGAATTTCAAGGAGCGAAGCAAAAAAGAAATCCTAGCAAATATGAAAAATCCCTGAAAACGCAGGTTTTATTCCACCACTGTTGTTCGAATTACTGAAAAGCTGAACTTGAATGGATAAAATATACCTGGTAAAATAAAACGCCCACCATTTTTGAAAACAAACGAGATCTTTATGAATTTTGTTTTCATTTCCTTTTTGAATGCAACTGCGTTTAATGTTTTTAATTTATGAACGGGGGAAAGGGGTTATGGGATTCGCTTGAGGGAAAGTTAACATTGAATGGCTTGTTTACAAATCCTAGCATTATGAGCCAAGTACAGCACACGGTACGACGGCACCGATGTGCATTGCGCGTTCGGGCGTTCTTTCTACACACACTTCCTATATTGTATAATATAACAATGCCGTTCATCCGTACACTGGGAAACACCACACACAGCGTTACTGCGTGACTAAAGTGTATATTTAATTATTAATTTCAAAGTAGGGAATTCTCATAAGGCATGTACATACATAAGTAATAAATCTTACACATATAACGTAGATAGAAATGATAAAATTCGATACAATTAATATCGATTAATTTTATATTATGTAGAATAAATTACAATTCAATTATAGTAAGAGGTGATTGTTTTGGGATTTTTACGGTAGAGCTTTAGTGTTGGGCTTGCGTTCTACACGCACCAATTAAAGATTTTGTTGTAGATACCTATTACAAAAAATCCAAACACTACCTACGTGTTTGGAATTGGACTATGGCCTGCAGATGCAGAGCACAAGACGACAAACTAAGTACTTAAGACAAGAGACAGTTATGGATTCCAATGATGATGATTTTTATATGTCAAATTATTTTTCTTTACATATCTGCGTTATTTACATACTGTATTGTTATATAGAAACAGAGACGAGGCACAAACGTTTTTCCGAACGTTATCGTATCGTACCGTACCGTTGTCGTATAAAACTATATTTTATGACTAAAGACGACTCCCAGTTTTCCTCTTGCGGTCCTTTGATTATCGGTTCAAATGACGACCGAGTTCATTCATAAAGAAAAAATATCCGGAGGTAACGCCACTGGCCAATTCTTTATGTTTGGCATCCAGATGCTCGATTTCTAACTTTTGATTGGGTAGCACCTATACCTTCATCGTTTTAGTAGGATGTGGGTGCCATTAAAGGACATATTGTAAGTATTTCTAGCCGCGTCAACAGTCATACCTATCCGTCTTATGCTGCATCGGTTATTTTTGTTCATTTTTGAATGACTAAAATAGTTATTAAGGTAGAGATGTGTATGTTGATATCAATCGTCCGAACTGCACGTTTATGAACGGGTCACTCTGAAAACCAGCGCCGCGGTTCCCCCGCGACCATATGTGAGCGTGAACCCTTTTCACCTATCTACACATAATAATATGTATATGTATTAGGGTTCTACAAGGTTGTAATAGGGTTTCTTTCTTACCTCATGCTCTCGAGTTTGTCTCTTGTCTTTTAATGAATAAGTTTCCCGACGCAAAACGAGGGGCTGTAGTGGAGAAATAGCAATGAATCCGCACTGGAGCATCGTGTCCATTGAGTGGAGATCTGTGGGCCATGGATTGGCTTGAACTTGCAACACACCCTTTTGCCATGGAATGAAATAAATTTGAATGAAAATAAAATAAACTTTTACGCTTTATTTAAACATGCATTAAAACGAATTTACGAGTATTTTATGGATCGTCATCATTCCACCGAGTGTTTGGCTTTTCTGAAAGCAAGTCACGTATCAAATTGAGACCGTGTTACAAAAACAATTATCCGTTCTTTCTATTTGATCACTGTCCCTGATAGTTGACATTATCGTTATTTTCTACGGCTAGAGTTCGCCTTGTTCTGCAGTGAACCCACGCACATATCCATTTGCCTATAGTAGTTTATCGTTGCGCAAACTAACGACTATTTATTCGATTCAGCAAAGTCTTAAACAAAGTCTTAGTAATAGATAAGTTAATAAAGAATATCCTTCACGTGTAGATAGGAACTACAACAGAGTAAGCAATAAAATTATAATGGAAATGAAATCGAATCTTGAGCCAATCTAAAGTGAAATAATATTTAATTCAGTGAAGTAAGTTAAATCCATGATTATCGGCGTAAGGAAGGATCTATTAGGGACCATCCATAAATTATGTAGCTTGTTAAGTTTAGGGGAAGGAGGGTCAACAAAATGTGACACCGTGTGACAACGGGGGCATAAGTTTCGTGACGTCACATATATACTTAGATCTCGAATGTTAAAATTCTAAACTTAAACTCTAATGAAAAATATTTTAATTACTTTCAACTCTATTACGATTTCTTTATAAAAATTGCAAAATATGTGACGTCACACAAGCAAGGGGAAGGTCACATGTTCTTGACCACGTGACAGGGCGAGAGGGGGTCCCTAATTTATGGATGGCCCTTTAATTCTCACTCAATAATGAACGTCCAAATTGAACGACATAGGCACCAGTGAAACTACCGCGTTGATCGTTTCCTCCTTACTAAAGTCATTGTTCCCGACACAACCGGCGGCGCGGAGATGCTCGTAATCTCTGTGTGCCGGGGAATAGTCCTCCGATCTCCGTAATGACGGCTCTAAATCAACGCGGAGTGCGCTCGCGACGAATTTAAAATAAGTACCTCTTTACGTAATTCAATGTGAGGGCGCTTTGTCGAGCCTTTTTAAACGTTCTGCCTAATGTCACTCGCGGGATGGCGACCACCTGCCACCTGCCGTCGAATACTGCCGTTGTTCCGACTTCCGTCGAAGATAATTACACCATATCTATTATTTAATTTAGACCTTCCCAGGTTGACGTAGAGACCAAGTTTGATTTACCGCAATCATTGGATTTGTTAAGTGTGTTAAGTTTATGTGCTTCAGAGGGCACTGAGAAACCCGGGGGGGGTCAATTATTTCTAATTTAATAGCAATGGTTCCGCCGTGTCGGACGCTTTCGGATATCATACGAAACCGGCAAATGAGGTTGAGTCCTTTAAATTCACTTAGGAGCAGCGTAGTAGAAAACGCTTCTAGACCTCAACATACAAAAGCTCCACACCACACCCTGCAGGCCAACTGGTGGAAGTCATAATAATAACACTAGCATTATTGGAGGGAAACAATCCCACAACTACAATAGAATATTTTATAAAGAGCGGGGTACGTCGCCGGCGCGCGGCGGGTTCCGGCTACCGATCGCCGCTAATTCGAGCCCAAGTTCCGGAGGCGTTCGTTGCCGGATGTTTAGCCACTTACTTCTGTCGCCGGAGTTTGACTTTAACTTCAAATTTAATAGGCACTTTACGGCACTCGCTAAGAAATTTAATTACTTAAGTAACTTTCCTTCCTTCGGCTTGCCTTTGTCGCAGAAAATAATTGTAAATTGTAAGGTTTGGCATAACAAAAAGTTTATGGGGTTTAGTTGCAAACAGGTTGCGTTTTCCTTGCTTCAACCCTACTGAGCACGGGCACGGTAATAGTATCATACAGTATTCCATATTCATACAAACGTGAATCATACCTACGCGCCTCGGAGTTTAGTAGACATTCTGAAGCGCCGTAGGGACGATCGAACTGTGGGTTTGTAATCAGGAAGCGTGCGTATTACCTACCCACTTACATTCACTACAACTAGAAAGAGGCGGCCCTAGCGCGCGGCGCAGTAGGCATTTATTTCAAGGACACGGCCGAGTCACACTACTGTATGATACTATTACCGTGGCACGGGTCTCTTCTCATAACTGAGGGTTAGAGCATATTCCACCACGCTGCTCCAGTGCCAACTCAAATGTTGGAAATTTGTATGCCACTCGAAGGTCTCTAACATGGCTTAACGACTGCTACCTAATGATAACAACTCTGATCGACAGCTTTACGTGCCCTTCGAAACACGGAAGCGCTCATCTCATTTTATCATGGCTGGTCACCCAGCCAACAGCCGACCGCGCAAACTGTTGCTTAATTCGGTCAAACACTTAGGATCGCCATGAGCGCTTCCGGCCGTTTTCGCCATTAATTACATAATATTGCGATGTGATTTTATTTATTATAATTGTTTTTCGTAATTTGTAAGTAATGCCCGAGACCGTGCCTGATGTTAGTGATAAAAAAAACCCTGAATATTTTATATAGCAATTTACGATACAGACTAGAAAATATTTTCACAGAACAGAGAAAATGTGGTGTGGTTTCTCCACTGTAAATGTTGACTTTTTGTTTAAATGGAATTAACTAACGAGACAAGCGGACCATAAAGTAATTAAATTCCATTATTCCAACATCCCGGTTACGGAATGCGATATGCTATCGGCCTGCTAACATAGTTACGCTGAGTATTGGATGGGATGCCTACGGTGACAGATGAATTGTAGAGAAACCTTAAGTACATTATTATATTTAAATTTGTCTATCACATGAGACAATATGAATACTTTGATAACTAGTAAAAACTTCGTATCCAATAAATTCCCGAGTTCAGCAATCAAAGTTCCAAAGTCTGGCCGTCGTATATTTTATTAGTCTGTAATTTTTTACAGCGACGATCTCTAATAATTATTAGAGATCGCAGTAACTTGCAAAATCGGTGACGATAATATAAGAAGGAACAATTCCGAAGCGAGGTGAAGACTCCAGAATTTCGCTGACGGGCCGCACGTGCCCGTATGGATATGAAGTCTGCAAACTGTGTGCAAATATCAGGGTATTCTGCGTTTCCTGCAAATGCGCGAATGTGCACCGTTAGCAGCGTCGGGAGTCGGGACGCCCCGCGCCGCCGCCGCGCCGCGCCGGCTCGTTCAGCGCGACTTGCAAGAATGCTTGTACTCCGGAAAATGTAACATCTTATTTGCATTTTACAGCGAACGTGTATTGAAATTGTCGACGTTTTCGTGCTTACATGGTGCATCCTCATTTAGTTTATTACATAATATCCACTTGTATATAATATTGTAAATCCACACGCGGAACTTTGTGCAGTAGGCCTCACTCAAAAAAGAGAAGGAATCGTTTGCCATAGGCTTGTTCGTTGCTCACCAGGAGGTTTAGAAGGTCAGGTTCGTTTAAACTACAGCCCTCCAAAGTAAACGTTTACGAAAAAACTTAGATATAGGATAAGAATTTTCCACAAAGTTCAAGCTGAAGTTCAGAACTATAGTCGAATTTTTAATTAGACGGAGTCCAATGAAGTTTACTGTGTTGTCAGTTTTTAATGAAATAAAAATAGTGTTGTGACAAAGTGAATGATTGAAAAACCTCCTGAATGAATGAAATTGCCTCGATTGTCTAGTGAATAGTTAGTGTGCCGAACTGCCGATATCGGGTACGGGGTTCGAATTTTAGTCGTGCTTTGTACATACCAACGAGTTTTCGACGACTATGTTTATATAGTATACATCTACCTGAATACCCAGTGTTTTAAACATTAAGGGGAAAAAGTTTCTTCACATTTTATATAAAAATTCAAGACATTTTATTTTTCAAAGTTTATTTATATTTAATTATGGTATATACAGACTGTCCCAAAAGTTGTACGACAAACTGAAATGGGAGATAGCTTGAGGATGAACCTATCAGATGTCAAAAAATCACTTCAGTGAAAGTGGCACCGTTTTCGAGATATTGACCTTTGTTTTGTTTTTCGGAAATTGGGCACTCTTACTCTACTTTTATTTGCTGAGTCCACAAATGAGCAGATATTTTAATGATTTTTTTTTCCGTACTCTCAGATAGTTTGTCTATAATTTCGGAATATAATTTATTTAAAAATATTAGAAACTACTGAGAAATTAGGTAGATGTATATGCCATCTTGTAGGTAGGAACATGATCCCGTGGCTCTGGTTCATTAAGTTTCTTTCAGTGAGCTCGTTTGGCAACCAAATATCCAGTTTTTTTGTGTACCCAGCTTTTTTCAATTGGGTCAAAACTGTTTTGTGGTCAATTTCCAGTTACAGATACAGCGAACTTACTCCACTTTTTCAAAAATGGCGTCCATTTTATCCGTAACAGGGCGACCAGAGCGCTGTGTATCTTTGACATCAAAATTCCCGGATTGAAAACGCTTTAAAAAACTTTGTGCTGCTGTTACTGACAGTGCGTAAGGTCCATTATCCACACAAATTTTTTTGCGGGTTTGCGTTGCATTTTTTTATTTATTTTAATAAAATTTTAAAATGTATCGAATTTCTTCATTACATTCACTCATTTTGACAGAAAGAAAAACAAATGAAAAATGGCTGGAAACAACATTTTACATAGAATACATAGTTCTGAAAGGACTAATAAATAAACCCGTTTTAATTTTGGGGTTAAAATATGTCTTGATGACGTTAATAAATTGTTTTGTATAACTTATATCAGAACACTTTTATACAATTTTATTGTAAAATAGAAATATTATTTGTAAAAGGGCAAATTAATACACGAGCTCCATTTTACAATACCTTTTTTAATTAATGACAATATTGACATAATTCCTTTGTTCTTCTTAATCATCTGTTTATTCTTGAAGGCCTGTTCGCTGGCCAGTAACATTTTGCTGGAATACCTGAAACCTATGAAAGACTACCAACTGAATATCTCTCCTCTCCACTCCTCAATCTCGTCTCCTCTCCTCAAGCCTGCACCTCACCACTCCACACCTCGCCTCACCAGCTCACCACACTACACCTCTTGTCCCCACACCTCATATGACCGTTTCCTGCTGATTCTGCTCCTCGCAGTTGTTTTAGTAGAGGTACAAAATTCCTCCGTTACATATTATTTTATAGTTTGAAATGATTAAATATTGACACTCGTTATTCAATCATCTGATTGAACGAGAACTGAACGCATCACTATTACTTTAAATATGGTATCATTTTATTACAAAGTGGCATTAGCTACTGTCAGGCAGCTCCGTTTAATTAAAAATCCGAGTATACAATTTGTGCATTGGAGGATTTTGAGGGTTCAAAGCTGGAATTATTCAATACCAATAATGATAGATTTGACTGGGGCATACCCGTAGTTCTTTACCACAAATAGGATGGAGCCGCGGTTATTCGAATCAAATTGTGCGGATTCGAAAAGGGAAATGCTGTGTATTCGCAGGGAATTTATGATAATGGAGATTTGATCCAATCCCTAAGAGAGGTTACCTATTATTTAGTTACAAGCAAATGTACAGAATGTTTAGACGCACTTAAAATAAAATCCTTCTATCTGAAATATCTGATATGATTTACGCCTTGCCCTTAATAATATTTCTCTCAGTACACGAATGTTCGCAGACACTCGGCTCGCGTGCTCAACTGTAGATTTTTCTAGAGTTAAGAAATTTAATTAAGTAATAGAGTGCAGCGCCGTCAGTGGCATTACCGAGCGAGCACAATTAAAGAATATAACAATTTATAAAATTATCTTCCTTTGTCTGTATTTCATAATTAAGAAAAATTTAATCTCTTGTAACGTTGTCTTTCAGACGTTATAAAAGCTACGAAGGAAACTTTAACTGTCTTGACGGCAGGGATAAAAGTTAAAACTGAGGCTTGAGCCGTCGCGTCGCGTCGCCGGCAGGCAGGCGGGTAGTGTAGCGCGTCGTCAGCCGAGAGTCGTGAGTCGTGAGGTGTGAACATCCAGGAGGGAATAGCTTTCGGAAGTTTGGAAATTAGTGGCGATCGGGCGGAAAGGGACTCTTGGATGAATCCACTTTGCATTCGCTTAAAATTTCTACATTTCGAGAAACGATTTCGAATCTATTCAGCGTACTGAAGGTAGGTACTTAGCATCGGTGATTTGCGTTTTTCTATTAAAGTAATTGAACGCTTATATTGTAGATAATCGCTGCACCCAGTAAGTGCCTTAGATTTTAAAACAATTTATTCGTAAATGTACATTAAAAGTGTATTTTGGAAGGCCGGAAGAGTTAATAAAGAGATAAAATAGTTGTAGCATTAGTGCACCAAATTCTCGATTGAATATAGTTAAGTAAAATCTCCTACTATCTCTGATTGCTTCTACTTAAATAATAAAGCTATACACTCATAGCCCTACACTAGGGTCCCCCTGCCATGGATGCCATGAATAACGAAATAAGAGAGATTTGACAACCGAAATTTAAACTCAAGATTAAAATTTCCGCTGAGATGAGAATCGAACTCAGGACCCTTTGAACGACGGTCCGACCTGGTAACCATTGCGCTAAACACGCAGATACAGGTTACAGGAAATATGAATAAATAAATTTCATTTGTAAGTAACATGACATGACATCGTTCGAAGCCGTTCGTGGAATTCGTTTGAACCGTTCTTGTGTCTAGACGATTTAGATGTAGCGAGTGATATTCAGATGTAAATATATCGAGAGACGGAGTGAAGTCTCCCTGCATTATTTGAAATTGAAAGTTCCATGTCGAACAGTTTCAGGTCACATTCCGCCCGTTTCCGGCGACGGTCGTTCACACCTCTCGATAAGGGGACGTGAAGCTCGGGAAGTGTTTTGCCTTCCTGAATTCCATTATTTGGAAGCACGTACCTACTTAAATTCTTGTTTTTCACATGATTTGGGAATGCATTGCATAATGTAACTACAATTTAATGTGTTCGAATACTCCCCATTATAGATTTATCAGCGCATTGAGCTCAATTCTTTTCCCGGCACGCGAGCGAAGACTTAATGCAAATAAAACATTTCATATCCCTAACTTTTTGGATGTGAATCGGTCAAATCGATTTTGTCCATGGGCCAAATACTAGGTACGTCCATACCCGGACATAATAACGAATTGATTAATTGTGAAAATCTATATATTTATCAAAATCGGCTCAGAAGTTTAGGCGCATCAAAAGTATCTTAACTCTTTCTTTTGACTTTGCCGTTGCCGCGTAAGACGAAATATTACCGCCTGCATGTTTTCCGATTAAGTATAAAACTTCTTGAGTCGATACGAAATGTTTTTCGCAGGAGAGCAGCGTAACAGTACGTTTACCACTTCTCCTCTCTCCGCCCGGTCGAGGTGCTAGTATAGTGATATCGGCGAGCAACACCAGATGGCGTACAGCCGTACAACGTCCAGATCAATGCGTAACAAATCGCGAGCACTTGAATTGGAACACGATTTATCACAATGGAAGGCTCGTTGGGCCGTCGCCGCGCGCCCCAGCCGCCGCCAGCCGCCGCCACCTTATCGGTACAAAGGTGCAAACGATCCCCGGAAACGGCATTGACGTCATAACTCTTGAGCCTGCGATCTTTATGCTTCTATTTCTTATCCTCGCTACATTTTTCTCATTCTAAACTGTTCGTTTTGCCTCCAATTTCCTTCCTATTTTTCGCTCTACAGTTACAGTACCCTGCTTTCGATGGTTGGATTTAAGGATAAATTTTCCTTATGTACTCAAGTACCATTATCATATGAGTATAATGTAGCTTATGATTTCGTTTATTCTGATTGGTTACATTTAGTAATCGATTAGATATAACTTATCTTATGGAAACATTTTAGAAAAAAATAGACTCTTTTAGTACATTATGGTACAGTTTTAAAGAAGTACGCGGGGGACTGCCAAACCAGCACTGTTGGGGATACTGGTTTGTACAGAGCCCACCTTCACGGGTGCATCCTATCTGACTCATTCCCTGATCTGGACAAGTTGGCTTGAGCCGAGGTGAAAGGATCCCCCACCATATCTATCAAAGAAAGCCTTCATAACTGATTTAAGGGCAGCATCATGAATGTAGCTACTCTTACATCGCAAGTATATTCAGATGTCATTCGCAGAGGAATTATGTACGCATATTTTGTCATTTCATAACTTTTTAAAGAGATCAAATTTGGCATTCTATTTGTTCGTCATTCAAAACGAACGGAAGCGGGGTGGTAGCTTAAATTCACTTTAACAGAGTTGTCCACGGACACCCACTCGCCACGCGCCGGGGCTGGCGGCCGGGAAGCAAAAAATGGCCACCTAACGCCAGCGGCGAATTTATTTTAATTCAATTTGCCGACTGCGGCTTCATTAGCGTCGACGTATTCGTCTTTTTGCTTTGAAATTCATATTTTTCAACGCATCGTGCTCAGTTACTAACTTTTACATTTTCACTGGTTGCGTTTATTTTTGAACCTCTGCTTTTTTGCTTCAAAAATAAATATGTTACATGTATCGTGTCAAAGACTGTAGGGTCCTTTGATAGCTGCGTCATTTCCACCTGAAACATGGGCAGATCTTCACATTGCCTATTCAGTTTACCAACTTGATAGAAGCGGTATCATTTTCATACGTATGTAAGATTCCCGAAGCTTTATGACATGAAATATTGTTTAAAGAAACTTGGAAGAATATTTTTCGCATTGGCGATGTAGAGCTGATTTCGGTGATATTTAAGATTCTGGAAAAGGGTCAGATAGGTAGGTAGGCAGTTGTTACTTAGGGCGTAAAACAAAATTATGATAGATATGTACCTACTTGAGTTCGTGAAATCTTTTAAAACTGATATTGGGGTGACTTTGGGGTGTAAAGAGCTCTCCTACCTTCTCTGCTGCTCCCTCGTGTTGGAGTACCTTTTACCTATTTTAGCCGAAGGATCTCCTATTCTTGGTCAAGGATTTTGAATGTTGAGGCAGCTCCAAAGGTCTTTCCAGTTGCCTGCAGATTCATTTCCTGATCCTTGACGAACAATGTTCATGATGATGATGATGAACAATATTCTTACTACATAATAATTTTTATGGATTATATTTCCTGACGCGAAGCGGGGTTGGGTTGTTATAATAAAATTATACTTAGGTAGTAAAGTTTTGTTGCTGTATAAATTTAATCCATCACTACAAAACAGCAAATCTAAACAAGCGCATTTCAACCTTGGCTCGAGGCTCGGCTAGGGTTGCCAGATCCGAAGACCAATATACGAGTATGTATCTAGATACAAAATGTGTATAATAAAGCAAATCGCTAAAAAACTTAATGAATTCTTTAAATGTAGTTCTTTAAATGTTAAATTACTTGGTACGGATTTTTAAGGTTAACCTCAAAAGAAAAAAGATCTCCTCAAATAAAAATAAACAGATAAAATGATCATAATTGGTAGAAACTAATACCCTTCGATCATCAAAATGACCGAAGCTAATATCATTTCTTACTTTTTATGTTATGAATATTTAATTTTAGATCAACAATCTACAAAAAGGTTTCAATATTATTAAAAGCCACCACCCACTTCGAAAAGTTGAAAGTAAAGTACTGTGAAAATGCGTGGTTGTTTCAAATTATCAAGTGCTTTACGAGAACCTGTTGTGCGGGACATCTTTATTGTGTCTGGACTCTGGACGTCATAAGAAATATTTAGAGAACTCAACAAACCTGCCAAGTGGCGACCCTACACGGGCCGCGAGTTTTATTTAATTCAGTCTGTACACCGCTTTGTTAGTGTAAGTGCAGTGTGACGTCATCGCCTAAGCATCGCTTTGAAATACATTTAATTTGAATCCCGCTTTAAATCAGAAGGGGATAAAGAGATAAAAGATGGCGTGGGACGCGCAAATTACATTTTTCATCTTCCCGTTGCCAGGTGCTACGTTTCGCAGCCGAGGAATTAGATAGGATTGTACTTATTACAATGTTACGAACGGAGCGGTATTTGTCTACACCTACTTTGAATTTAACGAGACCTTTCGTACAGTTTCTGAACTGGAGTCACGCGTGTCGAGTAACAGGGAAAGAATAAGTGTTTTCGTGACAAATCTTGAGTACCTGCTTAAACCTGACTTTTCAATTATATCTACTGGATGATTAACATTTTTTTACTATTTCCTCAAATTTCTAAGTATCTACTCTTTGAGTATAGCCATTCCTCCAACCTCTGGCTCGTTGGAATGGCTCTTCTGAATTGGTAATGATATGTATGTATTGAGCCATTATCTCCGCTTGGTTCTGTGTGTCAAAGGGTCAAAGTGTTAACTGAAAACGAGGATGGGGGCGTGACCTCCATGTATTTGCATAATAAAAAGGCGACTCTCCAGTCCAGCTGGTCTAATTTATTTGCGAGAGTATGCTAAGTGAAGGGTCTTCCAAAACGCGGTTACCGTTTGTTTAATTTGATTTTAAAGTTTTGTCACATTAGGTCCATTTGTGCTTCAGTTACTGCTAGGTTCGTATATTCGAAAAACGATTCGTTTTGCTTACGGATAGTAAAACTATCTACGAGACGTAACGTAACAAGAAAGTTGGAAGCACCACCTATCCTATGTTTACTCCTTCCCTTACAATCCTTTATTTCCGAACGCACGTACTCGTACATTAATTAATCTGTGTCAACGCGCGCCCGGATTCGCTGTCAATGTCAAGATCGCATCACATTCGTTCGCTGGATTCGTCCGACGTCCTGTGCGCCTCGTCGTCGCCGCTGACGTGGCGCGCGCGCCCTTTTCGTTTCTTTCGCCGTTCGCCGTTGATTCCACTAATCGCCGTTGGTGTTACGAATCAACGTAGCATCAGTGTTCGTGTCCCTCAGTTCAGTGGAGAAGAGCACGTACTGCGAACGAAGACCAGCAGCTGCCGTGGTAGACCCGTATCGCCACGAGAACACACCGGCACAAGGTACGTGCGTTCTTTCTCTCCCATATATCCCGCTGGAGGAGACCTTTCCTGGTCCTTCGCGCTACCCGCACCCCTGGCAGCGGCTTGAGGCCTGTTTAGGTCCGTGATCGGGGCGGCCTTCCCTGCCGGTCTGGCCTGACAGTATTAAAGCTGCTCCAAAAGTTATTATATGGTACGACTTTAGCGACTCGTTACTGGTAACTCAAAAACGGTTTAACGATTGCTTAAATATAGGATCTGGGCATATATAGTATGTCTGAGTTTTCTTTTAATAAGATAAGAAAGACGATTGCCTTTTTAGTTCGTATATAACTGTATGTCATCGCTAGATATAATGACTTGGTCTAGCCGGATGGGAACAGGTGCACCGTCGCAGCTGTCGATTTAGTTAAGTTGGTAGCGCTCTTTGCATTGGGAATACTTATTTAATTCAAACTATCAGTAATAAAAACGCTTGCGAACTCGAAAATCCGCGCAAGCCTATCAAAATAGATAAGTGGAGTTTTTTTTTTCAACACAACTAATCCTACGTCAATAAATTCATAGACACACGTAAATGAGACAAACAAAAATTTAGGTATCACTTCATTGATGTAAAAAACCATATATTTTTATATCAATGTATCAGTATTTGTTTCGATATGGGTGAAACCACGGAACCTTGCTTCGGTAGGGACGGGAATGACAATTTTATCAATTTGCGAGTTGCCAGTAACCGAGCCGCAGCTACTGGCTTACGACCGCTGACCTACATGACCTACATCGCGGATGTCCCACGTACCAGTGATCGCTATCTTGAGCATATATTAAACTGTAGCGGGTGACGTATCAGTCAATAGATACGACACTTGGAAGCGGTCCAAGTGCCTCACTGCTCACTGCGGAATGTGATCTTTGACTGCGCTCCGTAATCATATCGCTTGTAATTTATGGTTGCGGACTATTTACTGCCAAAGACTTGGCGTCCACCCATAAATGCCTCGCAACGCTGAAATCCCTACGAACCCCTAGAGACGGCTGTCGATGTGAGAAGGGTACAGATATATTATGGTAATGGTCGCGTAGTTTGACGGTCGAAGGTCACGATAACGAAGACCCATAAAGAAGCACTGTACTTCCCTTTTCGCATTCATACTAGCAACACGCAAATTCGTATTTGTAAAACCAAAGGCATTCTTCGAATTAAACGTATTCAAAACGCAAATTCCACAAAATTTTCCCGCTGAGGACCCCGTGCCTATGTACCCAATGTTCAAACCACTCGGCTATGATTGCATTTGCTCAGGCTGCGATATTTAACATAAAGAACAACCTACGGAAACATGAAATACATCTGGACATCTTTACCTCAGTATGTACATACATACATGTACCTATAGGTAAAACAAGTTGCAAATTGCAAGTGAAACATAACCACACATACCAATTTAAACCAAGAATCAGTCACGAGTATAAAGAAGCGGTTACTATATTTTATTACGCGGGTAATCGTTTTAATTAATTAATAATAGTTAAGCCACGTCGAATTTCTTTAGTTATAACTTAAAACGACTTCCAACTCATGGGCTTGCTAGTTAGCTAATCCTTGCGCAGAGGGGAAGAGTTCCATGCTCAAATACGAGGAGAAAAGCGCCCCGAACAGCATCATCTATTCTGTTAAGCACGTTGTATGACGATAATAGCCAATTGCAAAGTTATACGTATTTACGAGTGTAGGGGCAGCCGTCGCTAGTTAGGCACGGTTACGAGTTGCGATCGCGGCTGTGATTACGCTCCTACTGGGCGGCCGTTGATTTGCCATTTAACAGGATTGCAAATTGCGAGTCCAGTGCGGGCACAGTTTCGCTCATTACACACTACATATTTAGTTCTGGGATGCCGTACTGTACGTTAATCCGGTGGTTACGGCAATGCGCGGCGCGGCGGCGCATCGCGGCACCCATTATAATTTGGTACTTAGGCTTTACTAATTTTTAATGTTTATGGATTTGTTTTTCAATTTGTATCAATGTTAAATATATTTTTGTATGTTTTGATAGCTGAGAGCAGTTGTGATATTTCCCTGTCTTTCTGTATGTGAAGTAATGTTTTTATGATACATTTGTTATTTATTAAAATTTATTTAGGTTTCTAATAAATAATTACAATTATTGTTGTAGGGAATCCTACATAAGCATTATATTCTTTTGCAAGTCTTATTACATCAATATACTTATATGTATTTTCACCGCAGTTTCTATTGTGCAACCTTCTAATATCTAGTAACCAACCTCATACAATAAATATACAATATACAATAAAATATACGATAAATATTAAAATATGTACATTAAAAAAATCATTTTTTTTTCAAATTCCCAAGTCTCAAATCTTCGATCATAAGTGCAGAGTTGCTAGCCTCTCGGTATTCTACAGGATGCATTTCGGAGAGCGTGCATAGACGTAGAGTGCGTGACTTTGGTACTTTATTAAAATTACTAATCAAATATTAATTATTATTCTTTACTGCCATTTTACTGCAGATAGTTTTCAACTAGCTCTCTTGACTAATTAAGTACTCTGCATCAACACCTTAAGTAATAATAAAAATATTAAGGTAAGTCACTATTAAGTACTTGCTGTTAGTAAAATTGAAACAACATTAAACTATCTACAATTATTTCATAAAGTCAAGGGGAATAATATTACTCAGAAGCAATCAACCTGCCCTGGGATTAGTCAAACAAAACTACCGTGCACATAATTTAAGCAACTTAGTACTTACTTACTTAATATAAAAAGGAAAATAGAACAACGTAATAAATGAAACCTACCGTCGCGTCGGTCTAAAGCCCTAATAAATGAGCGTCTTATTATGTTCTACATTACCAGGTCAGCATGAGCTAACAGGAGACATAGCTTATGGCGAGTCCGGGCTAAGGCATATTTAAGTTACCCTGCAGCGGATCATTCCGTACCCGCTCATTAAGAATGAGGCTTCGCTTTGTCCGTGTAGTTGGAGCTCGGAGCGACAAAGACGCTCTAAGCCCCTAGTCCAGAAGGATAAAGGCAGATACACGTCTTAATGAGAATGTATTGTGCCGCACGGTGTACCATTAGACATTAATAGTACATGCTTACTTGATTATATATTGTTTCGGAATACATTATTAGGAAGCTAAGGTTAATAGTTTAAGGATATTCAACTTAACTTCACAGACTTAATAAAAGTGTATTGATTTAGCGTGTATTAAATAACATTTAAACCTTATTATGGTACACTGATTATTACGCCGTATTCTCTACATTTACATACTCAATTACCTCAGAGCTAGAATATTTTATGAATTATAGCAGGATTGTCAATTTACCCCGTAGTTCTTTTAAATAGTTTTTGTGTCGACAGATCCGTAAGGGTATCGGGGAACTGTTGGCGCTATGCTACAAGCAGGAAGCATGGAACTCGCCTGAGAACTGTCTTTCCAATTGCACCGATACACGTTAAATAATGGTAGATTTTACAAGTAGAGTGGTAATTAACCCGACAACAACACACGAGTACCTACCACTCAACGGAGTTCAGCATCAGTTGCAATTCGGTCAAATAAGTGAAGAGATCCTAATCAAAGAACTCGCTTAATTACAGATACACTGCACGGCTCCAAGTGTTTGCAATGTTTGCATCTCTCGATCTGTATCAGACTCGTTCGGGCTAATGCGACAGAGGTCACGTAATTAGGCCCGATCGATCTCTTGACACTGGTCGCATCGCAACGAAGCATGATTGTGGAAAATTCTGCTTTTGTGACTTTGGCGTGCTAATTAGAAGCGGGATGCGGGGCACAGAGCGGCGGCGAGTGGACGCTGCAGCTAACGACTGATTGGAAATGGTTGGAATTCTTCAGCATTTTGCAATTGCAGCAACCTCCTCGACTAAGTGTCTTTCTATAATTATACTGCATTGATTGATAATTGTAATGTGATAATAATATTTGTATTGTGGCAAAATTGCACACACGTCAGACTGTGACGTCACGAAGAGCCTGAATCGCGCTATTGAAGTTTTCTACATAATTATATCGCTCGCATATAAACAAGTTCCGACCATGAACTGTTGGAGCTCGGCCCGGGTGCTCCCCAGGCATGACACCTCGCCTGGCAAAAGAAAAATAATACTTTGGCAAAGCCAGATCTCCTATCTGTCTTTGCCAAAGTATTATTATTTCTTTTAGATTCCAAGCCAATCTTATTATCTTAGCCGTCGGTGGTGCACCTCGCTCATCAACGGATACTTAAGTGGTCCTGAACTCCTGATGCGACGACACGACGACGACAGCCAATCTTTATTATGTTAATAGCCGACAGGCGGAAAGAGGGGCCGTCTGCCTGTAAGTGGTCCTCACATTGTATTATATTAAAAATGTCATAATAATATTCATTACAATACATTTACTTAGGTACCATGTGTTTGCGTACATTTCTATTATACTAAATTACTATTAAAGGTTTGCGTCGTCGTTCTTGGTGCGTACTGCGAAGAACAGGAATAGCTTGCCTGCGTCGGTGTTTCCACCTGTGTATGATGTGGGATTCTTCAAGACGAGAGTGAATAGGCTTTTATAAGTTAGTGCGATAAACACCTTGGACTTCATCGCCACTTACCATCAGGTGGGATTGTAGTCACGCATTAACTTATTCAATATAAAAAAAACTACGTTTAGTTTTTTAAAGCTTCATAAAGTAATATTGTTTAAAGTTAAAGAGGTCTGAAGTATACACGTTGTCTAAATATTGTCATTTCTAAATGCACGGATGTGCGGGCAGCGTCTCGCCCGAGAGCGGTTGAATGGACGATTTATACGCCACTGCGACTAGCATATCGTCCATAAAAAAACTGAACGTTAGCTCAGAATAAAAAGAATAATTGATAGTGACCGAATAACTTTTTGTTTATGATATGATTTATGATCGTTAGAAATGTTCATCGCCTGCACACAATGCTTCTACCGACGTAAAACTACCAAGTCACGAATCTGCATGACTTGACATACATAATATTATACTAAAACGTTATAATTTATTCTGTGACAATGTATAAGTACATTTGCGTAATCTTTTATTTTTTATCTAAAAATGTAAGCCAATTAAATCTTTTTTATTAACTGTCTTTTTAGTTTCTGTTCTCTTAAATCCTACCTAGAGCTATCTAGTTAAAATTATGACAGTAATATTTATGTAGTAGCTAAGTATCTTAACTATTTGGCTACCAGTTTCTCTCTCTTTAAAATCATACTGTTTTTACGAAGAAAGGAAAAATCGTGAAGAAAGTTGCATTTGAGCGTTATACTCGTACATAACGTGCTTAAAAGTGCCTTTCAATTTGGTCGCTCAGCGGACCGTGGCTTTTACGTCTCATATTTGAGTGGTAACTTGAGTCCGAGCCGAGTCGACAGCGAGTCAATTATGGACTGAATTGAGAGAAGACTCCAGAAATGACCACATTATTTGGCTGTTATCGATTGCTTCCATTAGCAGATAGATGCATTTTGCATTCCCCCCTTGTCTCGTATGTTTCGTTCCGAGAAGAATTAAACGGCTGGCTTATTGAGTATTTAAATTATTCGTAGTGTTTTAATGCTACAATTAAGCAGATAATGTGACATTATCCCGGAGTGTCGGTCACTCGCAGTATTTCACGCGGATTACCCGTCACAGTGGCAGGAGACAATCGGTTTAAAATATTTGTGAAGTAATAAAACTGAATAACAGAATGAACAAGTATTACATTTTCAGGAAGGAAACCAGAATTCCCGGAGCGCTATGACATGGTGCTTTTTATAAGATGTAAAAATATTTCTCCTTCAGGGCCAGCATTGCATTGGGGATTCCCTGGTGTTGCTCGTGTCCCGCGAGGCAGCGATGACACGTGGCTCGTCTGCTTGTCTTCCCTTCTGTCTATGCTTGGATAGGCTGGGGTACTTCACGAAAAAGAGATCTTCAAAATTGTATATTGAGACAAATATATTTCGTAAGTGAAGTGTTTTTAATAAATATGACGAATTACAATAATACAATGTGTAGACGCCCCCATTGTAATCGAACGAAAATTTAGACCCGGGCAAGCTATTTCGGTCTAAATATTACAATAATCAACATATATTTTGGAGCTTTATTTTGGAGAGGTTTATTTGTTTCTATAGAAATACATTTTTGTGTCATCGGCGCAGAGGAGAATGACCTTTATCGTGCTTAATAACACTTGTAACCTGTAGCCGGAATAGAAAGTCGGGTGTTAAAATTATTTTTAGCGTAGTGCGTAGCCAAAAGTAGTAGTTGCTTTGTTTGAAAGCCAATAACGATGTTGACAACGAAATACAATCTCGATGGATATTGAAATGAATATTTATTGAAATGTTATCGTCTGATTCAAAGTAGGTGTTTTCAATAAATTATTCGACAGTACAGTACCTAGAAATATACGAGGGGTTGTACACGTTTCTTTTGTTTTTATGTTGAAGCACACGGTACAAAAGGTCGTTATTTAATTTGCAAATGGCTTCCTGCTTTTTGTCTCGTGAATTGATGCGCTGATACAAAGGATTATGGCAATTGGGAGGATATTTTGCATAACAATAAGAGCATTGTATTAATATCAATAACTTTAGTACATTAAATGGGTGTTAATTGTATAGGACATACTGCGAAATTTTGGATAAAGATTGCGACAACTAGGAAGTAAAAATGAAACTACTAAGGCTACTAGACGAAAGTAGAAAAATTAAAACTCCACAAACAACCATGGCTTATTGTTATAGTTTTTAGAATCTGAAGGGTTGATGAAATATGTAGCAATCGGGCTTCTTGGCTTCATTGATCTACGTATTCTATGAAGTTATTAAACACTAGACGGTGGGGTTTGAAGAATCTCTTATAACGTGATCATCCTAAGCACTGGAAAAACCTCATCGCGTTGAAGGAAGCGGAGTTTATAAAAGCATTTCTATCTTCGGAGAGTGGTGCGATGATGGAAGCTTGACGCTAAGATGTATGATCGGGCATTTCGTAAGCAAAAAAATCTACAAATGTTGTCGGAGTTGACAAAAAGTGTGTCGGATATTTGTGAACAGCTCCACATAAAATGTTTAGCCAGTGCGCCCGACATTTTGTTTGGCCCGACACCTGATAAGTTAGAACTATTGTACCTGACTTAAACTTCTTAACTTATTTTCCACAATAAAGTATCTTTGACATTGCTAGTTAGTTGTGTATTTATATAAAATATATTTAAAGCACAACAAACTGTGCAGTGGGTGGGTACATTAAACTGGGTAACACACTCGTAGCACACTAGTTGAATTTTGCATAATTTGAGGAAAGTTCGCACGAGGATTTATGCAAAGCAACCGTTCTAAATGTTACGTGTAATAATTTTACGGGAAAGATTTGTATCATTCATATGATAAACTAGCACCATCCCGCTTTGTTACAGGAAACAATATTTATGTAGAGTGCGAACAAAATGTAGACCAAAAAGACGTGCTGATGCATTATA
Source organism: Ochlodes sylvanus (assembly GCA_905404295.2). Lineage (NCBI taxonomy): Eukaryota > Metazoa > Arthropoda > Insecta > Lepidoptera > Hesperiidae > Ochlodes > Ochlodes sylvanus. The sequence goes on from FR990132.1 coordinate 434,620, forward strand.
AAATAGTATTTAAATACCGGTAGACAAGTTTAAGCCCTGTGTTTTCGTATAGTGTCTCTGTTAGTCATGTCATGAAGATTAAGCGATACTAAGAACTAGAAGCGGTTCCCCAAATGCAATTAAAAAACCTGCCGACGACGTTACACAAATGTCCCCAGAAACTAATCTTCTTCATGGCTTCACTTCCCTTAACTTCTGCAGGACATCTAATGGTTCGCGGCCGATCAAACTCTAGTGTGTTAGCGGTGGTTGCAAAGTAGATCCTTATATTAAATCTGAGTACCTACTGAATTTATTTCTACGCAAAGAACTTTGAGGTGTTGTTGGGCTACAATGATTTTATATGCTATTGCGCAGAATAACGGGCTTGGACATCATAACGTTATAGGTAGTATACAAAACGTTGGTAGGTAACAAAAGTTTTTAGTGTACTCAAGCAGATAATACCTTATTTGGTGGGTAATACCCTCCATAGCTTGACATACAAATTCATAAAGTAAACTAATAGCACTAAAATATTTGGGAGCATTATACGAGTGGCCTAAATTTTAGCACCTGGATTTACGGCGTATTAAAGCACGGGACAAGACAAATCTTCTCAGTTCTGCTAAAGTACCTATAAGTTTACCTCGCCAGTTTTATTTTAACAGAATTTAGCATAATGTATGAAGTTGCTTTAGGATTTATGCAAAATATTTCTGTACATTTAATGTAATGCCGAGTTTCCGCGGACTTCTAACGTACTTTGCATATTATCAACGGAGCGATTAATTCATCGTTCCGAATACGTAATAGCGATAAAACTGAAAGCGGATGTAGTAAAGAGTCTTAAAAATTATTAAAATAATATAAAACTTTCAGGTAAATCACTTTCTTTGAAATAAATCTTTTCATAGATACGTATTTGAAGTATTATAAACAATGACACAAATGATTAAGTCAAAGATAAAACTCATGTGAACAACATCTTTGTAGCAAAGGTTCCATCTATCCCGGTTTAAGCCAACCTCCTTTGTTCAGGGTACCCTCTGCCTGGAGTAACGGACGCGGCTACATTGTCAGATTGTTTCTGTTACTCCAACCCTCCTTTTAAAACAGCAGGGGAATGCTTTTAACGTGTTTCGGTAGCAGTGTCGGAGAGACATTAGACGGGGCTTCCACTCCATTCTTGGCCATCATTTCGTCTATGTTGCCTTTGAATTACCAGATTTAACTTCAGCTTGATACAGTTATGGTAATCGAATATTTAATATGACATTCTAGTCATTCGTGATGTCGTATTAAATGTATGTTGTCCGCGACACAAAAGGTTCCCATGTGGATCCGTTTTGTTATTTATCTCAGGAATAAAAGGCGTAACGCTGATAGATGGATTTATTATAAAAAGCGAATGTCATGTATTCGATTGTGCCTCCGAGGTATTGAGGCACATATTAATATAATGTAGATGTGAAGGATGGATTCAATTTGCGCGGCGTGCGGCGGCGGCGGCTCGGCTGGGAGATTGATCGGGATGGACGACACGAGGCCGACTCGTAATCTTTCTTGATTTACCAGGGACGGTTAGGACCCTGACTTTTCATTTTGAGATCCGCTATGGATAACCTTATACGTGACTGTAATAATTGGGTCATTTTTCATTCGGTGATGATGGGTATATTATATGTTACATGGAACTTGGATTGCGAGTTGGGTAAAATGTTCTAATTCTCTACCACCATGAGTGCCAAAGCCAAGCCACTTCCAACAGAAGTGCCCTGTCACCATAGTCTCGTTTGTGCAGCAGGGTGCGCCACAGGTAGGGGAGGCTGGGGGGGACAATATGGGTAGAACCTCGTCCATCGTATCGAATTAAAAGAAAAGAAAAAAGAGCCTCCAGGGTCCCAGTGGCACTAGTGATGCCTTCGTTATTATCTTGTCGATAGATAATACTGACCTCTCGTTCCTCACTATCCAGCTCCTTTGTAACTCGTCTATTATTTCGTCTTTAAAGTATAAAGGAAAAGAATAATAAAATGATATAAAAGGAACAAAGTTTGAAGAGTCTCGAACAAAGTTCTACATAATAAGGGAGCAGTCAAATTGCAGTTAATTTGATTTCGTAGATAACGTTTAGGCAGTTATGGCGGAAGCTGCGGGCTGCGAGGCGCGACACTTGATCAATGTTACGGAGACATTTGAAAAATTGTGTTTCCTTTGTCGCGTCACACTTCCGGCACTTATCACTTTACAGATAATGGCCAATTTTGATGAACAGCAATTTATCACTTAAACATGGCTAAGAGGATCTACGTTATATTTTCAGTTACATCCCCTTTTCTCATAATAATATTAATAACAATAAAAAAAGGATTTTCTTTTTTGATAATTATAAAAACTTTCATAACGAATGTTGTATATACATTATGAGTAGAAAAAAATATTCAAAACGTGCAAGTTTAAAGAAGGGAGTTTAATAAGATATTAACTAATGTTATCTAATTTTATTATAGATTCTCATAAATTTAAGTACTCGTATATTGTATAATAATGATTGTATAATACGAATTAAATTGTGTCTTAGTACCTACTTGTCTAACCTAACATACCCAAGAAACTAGAGTATTTAATAGGAAAATGAGGTCAGAAGCTAACATCTCCCATTTAGCGTGAACTTGGAAAACTTTGAAGAGATATTATCTGTAGACTGTCGTTGTCCGCCGGCTCTGGCGGGCTACGGGACCTGTCCCCTAACTTTTCGTCTTAAGCCGTTTTCAAGCTTGTTAAACTATATCTATGAGTTAATGCTGGAAACATTATCTTAGAGCTACTCACTAATCTTCTAAATCAGCGTTTCCTAATCTTGTTCAGTCCAGGGACCCCTAGAAAATCAAACACAATTTCAACGACCCCCTGATTAAAAAACACGGGAATAAATTTCAGACAATTCATTTTAGTACTGAAAAAAAAACTTTTTTATGAAAAAAATAATTGTACCTATTGATGCGAGGTTTGGTATTGCCTAATTTAGGTTTTTTGGTTATTATATTTGGATTCATGTTAGTAGTTAGTTGTAATCTCAAATCGGCGGACCCCCATAAACATACTCGTGGACCCCCAGGGGTCCGGGAACCACGGGTTAAGAAACACTGTTCTAAATAATAGGTAGGAAACTACATAATCTATTGCGTAGGTATAATAAATACCTACTATGCTGACTGATATTCCATGTACAGACAGCGACCAGTGTACCTATGAGAAAAACTTTTATACTAGAGTTCCGATTTGGGGTTTAAATGCGACCGGAATTCATTCTGCCAATTGGTCACATTGACTCTATGAAAGTTCATATTTCAAACGTCATAACGTCACATTGTGTCAAACGCATGGTAGTGTGCAAAGAGTAAAATATAAGTGTATTGTATGATTTATCAATTTAATGTATTTTTTTAATCCTTATACCTCAAAATATTAGCTTTATGCACTCTTTCGTCATATAAACTTTAACTTTACCAATTTCAACATTTCTCCGTCCGTGTAATTTTCGTGAAAAGGGGTACAAAGTGTTTACAATTGCAAAATTACGACAAATCGATTGGCATTAAAAATTATCAAAATCCGGTCTCTAGAGTGCCACAAAGAAACAAACATAGACTTCTAAACACATTACCCTCCTTTGTGTCGTGCTGTCAGGTAATTGTCAACGTGATAACATTTGAACAACATAAAACGCAATATTGCCCTAATTATTAATTTATGTTGATTCATTTCATACAGATAGAACTAGACTGAAGCAGACTACAGATTTCAGCAATATGGTAGATACCTACTATAAATTAAAACAAAATTTTTATGACTTCTACGATTCAAGTTTTAGAGTTGAAATTCAAAAATTACTGGAATATTGTGATGTTGTGGTAAAAATAGTTATCATTTTTCTGGACGACGCTGCAGGAATGTTTAATATAGCGCGGGTCAGTCCTGGACTTTAAATCGCGAACGTGAGTGATTCGTCGCCCGTGTACGTATGAAACCTTTTTACTTATTTGAAGATGGAATGCTGTTCTGTTATAATCCATACTAATAAACGCGAAAGTTAAAGTCTATCTTTCTGTCTCTCTGTCTGCTACTTTTTCATGCTCAACCTGCCGATTTTTATAGTGATAAAGTCAAATGAGTAAAATGTAACTATTACTAACAACAACTAACAGGACTAACATTCACTAGCAGTCCCAGTCCTCATACTTACAAACTAACCAACTAATGTTCTAACACGGTCACCTAACCGGACTAACTACCCCATTTGAGTTCTAAGTCGGTCGCAGTTGTCATGGGCGGCAGCGGAAGGTGCTGCATGCTCGTTTGCTACCTTAATTCCATAAAAAAAGTACACTTAGGTTTTTTATTAACCTGCATAAAAATTACTTACGATCCTTTTTTTGGTTAAAAAAACCTAAAAGGTACCACTTTTATTAGTTAATAAAATCCGACATGTAGTGCCAGAATAGCGAGTTCAATAAACTCTTCAGCTTAAATATAGATGTGCATCGAAACTAAACACTGAAAATTGGATATACCGATGATGAAACATCGGTATATCTGGGGCATAAATCGTGTTTATGTTGGTTTCAACACGTACAGCGTCGAAGTTCTATTGTGGTGAGCTGTCTTCTGCATACATACTAAACAAATGCAAATGCGGGCCAATCGCTGCGATCTAATGCCGGGTTTCTATACTTGAAAAACGATTCGTTTTGCTTACGGATAGTAGACTATCTACGAGGCGTAACTAAAAAGTGTTCTTAAAAGAAAATAAATTATTATAAGGCACGTCTTCACAGACTCGTTACTGGTAACTCGAAAACGATCGGTTTAGCGATTGGTTAATAGTAACCGCATTAGTCGAGAAATGTCAACAATGAATTTTCTAATAAATCAGCGGATAACTGGTATTTTTTATTTCATTGATCTTTCAATAGTTAACGCTTTGATTGCCCTTAAACACTATCTAAATCTGATCTAAATCGTTCTATTACGGACCACTTTCAAATTATCATCGTAATAATGAAGATAATGATTGTTATGACAGCAATAATTGTTGTGATAATAGCAACAAAAGATCTTTCGAGAAGGAAATAATATGATGCTATTATTAATTTATCTGCCAGTGTCTGTGACTCTGTCAGTAGAAATATTGGACTTTATTTTATACTCACAAAAACTTTTATTGAAGCGCTCATAGCCTAGCAGCTTGCGTCGTCTTGGTCCCGAGTGTTATCATTAGGTAGCAGTCGTTAAGCCATGTCGGGTGGCATCATAATAATATTATAAAGTCAATGGGTGGGATGGAAGATCTCTAGGCCTCCTTATAAGGGAAAACCATTACTGGGTTGAAACCAAGCTTTAATTCCTCATTATACCCATAAACGGATTTTCAAAAGGCCAAATTGTAGCTCTTTTTGTGTTTTGTAGCTCATTTGGTTCGGGCAATAATAAGTCAATGTCTGAAATAACATTTCCTGGTTCCAATGCCTAAACCTAACAGCTCGATACACCAAATCCAATTTTTTCTCTAGCTCGCTCTGTCACATGAATGCTGGCCAGTCGTAAATTCGAGCGGTCGATGAGCAGACTCGGATGAGTTATGTGGGCGGCGATAGTTGCGTCCCATTCGGCGAATGATAAATAGTGCGAGCATTAACTGATTCTGTGGTCTGTCAATAAACAGATGCATCACCGATAATGTCTGTATAAAGCACAGTGATCGACGGCGCTCATCATTCTTTTCTGTCAAAACGTCAAATGTCAATTATATTTTGATAAGCTAATAGAATTTGTAGACCGCAATATGTTTTATGATTAATTTTGTACTCTATTACTACTTTATTATTTAAGTGCTCTCATTGACCCTTAGTTAAAATTAGGACAAATGTAAAAAGAAAATTTCAGCTGAGGCCAACTTTTTTAAATATTTTTTTTATTATTTAGAAAAATCGGTTTCACAACTTTTACGGTTTACGTTACGGCAAAGTTTATTTTCAATTAACATTGAATTTGCTTGTCAAAAACAAAAAAATGGTTGTCTGTAAAGTCGGTTTACGGACGATAATTTTACGTGATAACGTCATAAGAAAAGTAGACACAAACACAAGAACACAAAACACGTTGTGGCATATTATTCAACATTTGTTATAAACAGTAGAACTATTCTAACTGCTAGCTATGAAGTCACGCTTTTACGTCACGCTCTTACGTCACGCTCTTACGTAACGCTCTTACGTCACGCTATTACGTCACGCTCTTACGTCACGCTCTGACGTCATCGGAATGGGTAACTTTTCCGTGCGCGCTTACCAATTTATAAGACGTTGTCACGTCAAATATTCAATCCACTGTTACCTACCCAATTTGTCACACAATAACACGCGCACCTAATGTTAACGTACACGACCTAGCGACGGTGTACGTGGATGTTGGTGTCTCAAGACAGTTATTTACCTAAATCATCGCACGAGATTACTGTGCGTTAAGCTGACAGGCGATGTAGGTAGCGGCTTAATCTCTACACACGGCAGTGTGCGCGTCAAGATTAGAAGAAAAGGATGACGCGCCGCACAGTGGGACGAAAATCGGGTCTTCATAGACTTAGGGTTCTTATGTTATAAATTTTTGTTTTTCCTTCGGAAACTAACGTAGAATCGTATACGAAGACACAAAATTATCGTATTTACGCATCTCTGGAGGTAATAACACTATTTTTATTTTTTTAAATTAAATTTGTATGGAACAAAACAGAAAAATCCATTTTAATCGAGACCCGATTTTCTTCCCACTGTGCGCCGTCCCTATTTACTTTACTGAACCATTTTCAAGATAGTTTTATAATTTGTAAATCAAACTTTAACTTAGGTACATCACTAGTTAACTTGTTTTGTATCCATGCTATTTTTCCAAGTTTTTATTTAATCTGCAAGTTCTTTATGAATTACAGTAAAAAAACCCTACTTTCTTGTACTCTACGGCTTTGAAATTTTGCATAATATTGCTTTAGTTCTTGACAATGCAATTTTATGACAAGCGTGGCCGGATACTACGATATGGTTCGCTCCAGACAAGTTAGCCCCTCAACGGTTAACAGCATGGTTAATAAATTTATTGCTTTGCATTAATTTTTCGTGAAATTTCCGTAGACCCTGGCAACCATTTACTTCCCAACGTTTTAAAGGCGATTGCAAATTTACCTTACTTTGCACTTAGCCCCCGTTTCTCAGTTATAACTTGGACGGACTTAACATTCCCAACATATTATTACGTAAGACGCTTTGCCTATTTTGGTAACGTGGATGATACTGCCAATTTCAGTGTGAACAATGCCGTAATGGACGTCACGTTTTAGAGCCTGTTTGTTGCTGTGAATTATGCTACTACTCTTAATGGTAGGGGAGCCCAAGAGGGGATTTCTGGATTTACTGAAGCGCGGCAGATTAATATACAGGGGGATACCTTGTACCCGGTTAAGTACCACCACCAAATATGAGCCCCCATATATAAGGCCGCCCGTGAAGGATACAGGATCAGATAAGTAAAAAAAAATTGATCATCAGACATTCTCGAGCGCGTCAGATTAAGGTAGGGTGAGTTAATTACCTCCTAAAAAGTGTATATTCCACTAATCTGACAATTTGAGAGTGACGTAAAGAAAGGGGAGGGCAGCAAAGTTGTAAAAAAAAACGTCATCTTGACATTCTCGAGCGTAGTTAATTTTTTTTTTATTTTGAAGGAAATAATTCAAGAATAACGAAAAATATATAATCTGACGATTTCCGCAAGCCGAAACAACAAAAAAATCGTCGATAAAGTTAAATGCGTGCAGCTGCGTGATGCCTATATTTCTTTCTCCGCGTTTCTATTCCTCTCTCACTCTTTCTCTATCTATTACTCTCTCACTCCGTCCCCACTCTAGTTTCTGCTGTCATGACGCCATCACCATATTCCAGCAAAAATTTTTTTGGAAGTGGTTTTTTTGGAATAACTTTTAAACCGCTTTATCGATCAACTTCAAAAACTAATCCGCCCTTTAGCTTGAAAAACCACGTCGATCGCCACCAAATTGGTCAAAATCGGTTGATTCGTTCGAGAGATATCGTAAACGAAAGAAACCCGAAAAAGTATTTTTTCGGGATTACTCCGAAATTTTTTGATTCGATCAATTAAAACTTGTAATTACTTATGAGGATGATAAAACTGCGTCAAATGCCGCCAACTACGTGAAAATTGGTTGATCCATTCAAAAGTTATTGCGGTTTGAAAATTCCAAAAATAGTGTTCTATGAAACTTCTATCAGACTTTTGAGCTGGGAGAGCTCAAATGCATAGAAATATTATTTCTTTGAACTCCGCGAGCTCAAAATAAATGTCATAAGTACAATTTTAAGCGCCCAGGAATGGAATTAGCGGGAAGTTGCAGGGATGGCCTTTAGGGTGAACCGTTTTTTTGTCAGATTAGGCGAATCCCTCTAGATAATCGTCAGATTATGAGACAGTACGTTTAGAACATAAAGATGAACCATATATATCTTAATCTGACGCGCTTGAGTATGTCAAAATGGCGAATTTTTTTTGCACATTATGGAAATGGCCACGAGTTTGCGTCCCATCGAAATCGTCAGATTAGTGAATGAGAGCTTATTTTTGGTGCACTTAACACTCACTTAGAAAATCTGACGCGCTCGATTAAATTTTTTTTTTTTCATTTTCAACCCTTAAATACAACCACCCCCACCATGCAAATGATCAGATTAACATACGTACATTATTAAAAATACGTAGGGCATTGATGCTATCAATATCTGACGCGCTCGAGGATGTCCATGCATCAGTTTTTTTTTACATATTTAAAAATCTATAGCCGCTTCCCCCACCGATGAAGAGGTATATATCATATAACATTTTTTTCTTCTTATCATCTAAGCTTTGCAACCCAATAGGTCTCTATGACGCTCGAGTAAATCCCCATTTAGCACCACAGGCTCCCCTACCATAACCGTGTGAAACATTAACGTGTTGGTGTTCAGCTTAAAAAAAAAACATTTTCATTTTCATTTTCATTTTCGGTGCAGGAAAACACCATGAAGAAACCTGTTCAGGTTTGAGAGATTTTCATAAAGTTTTTAAAGGCGTGCGAAGTCCGCCAATCCGTTCTTGGCCAGCCAGATGGACTATGGCCTGTACCCCTCACATTCTGAAAGAAGACCCTTGCCCAGCAGTGGGACAGTATGGGTTGAGATTTTGATGAATGATTGCTCTCGTGTCGTGCGTGTGAGTGACGTCTTTCGTGTTGTTCATACCACCCGCGACACATCGAATCCTGTGTGTAGTGAGTGATAGCGGATTGTAGCTAAGCAGACTAATACTATAATATAACCTAACAGATTTCCCCAAAGTAACGCCTGAATAAACGGCAATTGAGATGTTCAGTGTTTTAGGGAAAGAGTTTAAATGTTTAATACTTGTTTTAACGCAAATACTTTGAGAATCAAGTTTCCCACGATCCCAATTACATCGGTTCATCAACAAAATTTAGCGGGTTCAAGTTTCACGGACAAAGTGAATATTAGGAGATTGAAGACACTTTAGAAATCAAAAAATGAAATGTAAATATACGCTAAAGTTTCCTTCGTACAAATATTTCTCTTAGACGTAAGATCCAGATCAAAATAAGAAGTGCGTTCTTCGACCTTTGCAAGTCAAGGTTCGTACAATTATTACTACAATATCTTACGACTGTTGCCGCCCTGGTCGGTGACCGTCCCAAGCTCGTACTATAAAAGTAAATGGCGGCTTTTCTGTAAATTGTAGCGTTGTTTGTGCTATCTGGGAATAAATGGGTGTTCGGGTTCACTGCAACCAGTTAGTTCGAATGATTTGATTCTCGTGTCCCTTGTAATTGTTGTGTTGTCTGTTTTATGGGACAACAATATGTTGTACGTATTTTTTTTAAAGAACTCGTTTTTCAATTTCGCCGATGCTATAATAGGCACTAAGTGAATTAGTATTTAGTAGAATTAGGATTCTGTTTAGAAATAATGATACACCTATTACAACTTTTCTTGAAAAATTAACACCTAACGCCTTTGCCTGAAAAGAAAATAATTAAACGCTAACACACTCACTCAACCTGGCCGGGAATCGAACCCGGGACTCGCTTTGCAGGCAGGGTCACTACCAACTAGGCTACGGAGTCGTCTAATAAGAGGTGAAAAATAGTTTAAAAGTTCACCGCGGCCCAAACCGCGGGCAACAGTAGTAAGGTGTGAAGTGTATAAACTTTTCGACGTTTCCAACGCCCGCCGTCCGGCGTCCGGCGTGCGGCGCCCGTGCGAAAGTAACGAAAACCATCGATCAGCCGGCAGCCCAGGTCGGATTACACGTCCATACTGCAACTAAAGGATAGCGCGTATTCGAGAGACTGAGCTCAGCCGAGCATCGACGGCAGTAATTGGAGCATGAGTAGTTGAGCGTTGTTCCGTAACATTTCGAGATGCTCTCGTTTCAACACAGTCCATTATTGTTCCATTTCTGCGCTCACTTTTTATGTAAATAGCCAAGCAAGCGAACTATCTAATGGTTATTGGTTACCCTCACCTGTGGAGTTCAATATACTGAAGCCAGCACGAACAGTCAAACGAAGCGGGTAACGCTGCCGCCTAAAAACTTAAGGAATAAATAAATCTTTCCGTGAAGCCCAGCTGACTAGACACCACCCTCTTGCTTGAGTCATACACTCTAAAAAAGTGTAACCTTTGGCATTTGAAAACAAATAGTACTTGGGTGACATTGTTACAGACAAAGATCACGAGTTGACCTAACCACGTCCTTCGCACTAGACCCTCTTCATTGTTGTTGATGGCCCGTCGCGGCGCGTGCTCCAAATCTCCATACCGATATTCAAATCCACAATGCGCCCTATTACTCACCTCGTGTGATCCCAATGCGAATAAAGATAGATTTTCCGTGAACGCTTAAGGATTTGTTTGAAGGTCGCGTTCTGTTCGAGGAGATTATTCTGTTCCTTACTCAAATATGTGAAAATCAATGGTATGTTTGCTGTTAGTAGTAAAAGGACGAGTTATGATCGTTGGGGCGTTCGCTGAACTACGGAAATATTAAATTTGTAACTATAGTAATGTTTATAACGTAGCCAAATTTTTTGTACACTTTTTTTAAAAACGACCGAAAAAATTTATTATACCTAAATTATACCTGCCACATTTGTAACCAGCTTACAGTCAGTTGAGTCATTAAGGTATTAAAAATCTTTTAGCTTCCCTGTAACTATCGGAATAAATGAATATGATTCCATGTGATTAACAGTACAGAAGAGAACTTGAGGATAGAAATATCGTTCCCAATAAAAACAATCAAGAATTGTTTCGGTTGCGGTTGGCGATGGTTGAGAAACCAGAGCAGGTTCCTTTATTTTTGTACTAGTTTTAAACAGAACATCTATTTGAAATGGATTTAAGAGGAAATGCTACGGGTCATTTTTCCATACAAACGTTCTCGACTAATCCCTCGCTGGTTTTTAACTCTAGATCAATAATTTTTTCACACAAGAATAATATCATCATTATCTATGTCGGTACGTTTTGATTTTTTTGATATTTTTGTTTTCAAAAGTTTTAGGCTACTTCAAACAGCGCTTAAAACGGCCAAATAAATATGCCGCAAACAAACGCCTAGTACACAAATTGTATAATAATTAGCACAAAAAGCTAAACGGTCCGACACAGAATATCTCCTTCCCATTCAATTTCCAAAATTTCGTTAAGATTGCTTTAGTTTTGGCGGGGGGATTAGTCGAGAACGGAACCTCGATTTTGATGATTTTTGCCTCGGGTTTTTACACGGAGCTGCAGTTGTCCCTATCGCACTAACATACACGCCGCTCGCAAGCGCGACAGAGATATTGAGCGAAAAAATCCCAAATTTGAAAAAGGGTTCGCGTGGTATTTCCTCTTAACAGGCGTTGCTACTCTGAAGATGGACTGCGTCATTTGTAAGCGTCGTCGCGTCGCTGGCTGGGGCCAGTTGCTGAACTCGTGTTTTGTTCAGGTACCCCGGCACGAGCCAATATTCTTCATTCTTAAATTAACAAGTTGGTCCAAATGTGCATTATATTTGGAACTGAAGGTACATTTTTACACATTACGAGCAGATGAGCCATGTGATGGTAAGATCCTTCGCTCATCAATAACAGCAAGACCTCACCGATGCGTTGCCGGCCAAGAGAGAAGGAAGAGAGAAGAAAGGAACTATTATTTCTCAAGCTCCCGGTCGGATCACGACGTGTCGATAACATGGATACAGAATTCGAATCCGGGTCAATGACGACACGACAGCTGTGTCATTGTGATTGGACTGCTTAACATAATTCCTGGAATATCGTTCGTAAACATCAGATTATTTTGTTCTCGTCAAAGTAGGTATTAGTATTCCTCGGAGATTCTCATAAATGACTTGTACATAATATAAAAATGACGAACAATAAACCCTGAATTATGGACCCTCGTGCCCTCGGGCGAACTCATTGACAAAAAGTAGGAAAATTTTCGGGGCAGAGTTGTCGGAACTAATATTTATTCGTAATAAAACTAACGTAGTAATTGTTGTTGTTTCCTTTAGGCTTCAGGGAGATTGGTTTACAGTGCCTACGGTGATATCATTCGTTGATGGTGTTCTGGTAATAAAAGCACGTGAAAACAAGTGTAAGAACAACTTCGAATCAAGTTTTCATATCGATTTGCGCTGTGGAGAATTGTTAGATATATAAACAGACGCTAACACATTAAAAAACCTAAGTGGCTGGATTAAACATCAAACTCATGTCTGAGCTCTAACAAATAATCGTTGAAAGAATAACTTTTGTCTTTAGAATAAGCTTTAAACAAAACATATTATTTCTAGTCATATTGTTATTAATGTGACAACTTTATTAGGTGTGACGTGTGACAGAATTGTATTATTCTTTTGTGCATAAATAAGATATTCTTTTAACGTCTGAAGTTATATACAGTATGTGTGTATATAGGTGTACAAATATTGTCTCTGAGCCTTAAGTCTCGTATTATATAAACGAAACTTTTTTATGGATTTAAGATAAGTAGCCAACGCGTATGCAGCACCACCTTACCGCCGCCGCCCATGACAACTGTGACTGACACAGACCAACAATACAGATCGGGATAAGATTAATTCAGTTAGCAGTTTAAGAAACGTTAGATTAGAACGTTAGTTCCTCGTTCGTTAGTAGGTATGAGAACTAGATTAGGGATAGTTTTCTGTTAGTTGTTGTTAGTAATCGTTAGTAAGAGTCTCGTTTATGATTCGTTCATTGTTACCCTTTCAACATAATAATATGAAAGACAAAGTTTTTAAGCCAATAACGTCGATATAACAAGTAGCAGTAACAGACGTCCGGTTAACAGATAAGGTAAATTGGCCTTCGTCTGATCTACGACATCCTCCATCAGCTTTACGAGTCCTGAGATGTTTATCGGATAACTTTGTGTTTCCAGAAACTTCGTAATAACATCAGCATCGCGCCATGGCGTAACCGGAACATACAAACAATAGCGAACACTATTAATAATGTTTAGTGAAGGTTACTATGTTCTCGTAAAAAGGTAAATCAAAGATTCGTTTTTCCTTACGAATAATAAACTTGTAAATAATTAATGGCTGTTCAAGGAAAATATTAGAGACAATAGTCGGGGCAGTTATAAACGCAATAGATACCATAAGGATGTTGTTTAGAATTATTAATTATTAATATTATTATTATTAATTAATAATTATCCGTCTTTAAGTTGGTCTTTACGTCTTTACGTCTGTGGCACTATGTACGTGATTAATACGTTGTAAAACAAGCTCGTGTTTCCTCGATAAAAGGGTTGAGTTCGAAAAAGGTTTTCGATCACATAATAATGACACAGAACTCGGTTCATGCTCAACAAAAGAAACCGATCTTCTATAGATCTGGTGTAAATAGGCATTGTTATTGAATCACCTATCACTTGCCTACGAACGTCAGAATCGAACCTGCATACTTGAGATTTTTTCATACTTAATCATGTTTCCTATTTAATGTATTAATGGTTTGTAAAGTCCCGAGCTAAGTAAGCTGTGTTGCCTACCCGTAAATATTATAGACCCCGAGTCAGTAATATGATAGCAATGAGTTAAGATCTTAGAATAATAACACTATAGAAAGACAGTCTTCATACAAGCGCTCTGTCTAAAGTGAAGCACTAAACCGAAACTATCCCGAAAGCGGGGAATGATTCGGCTGCGGATAATCATATGTTTTTAGCAATAATATATAAATAGCTTTTCAGATATTTTGTGACACAATTTAACTGGACAAATCGTCTAATCCTTTTTTTTTCGCGCGACACGTTTGCTCGGTGTTTGGAGCCATTTCTGGCTCCAAATAAGGAGCTTCAAAACGGCCGCGCGGACTTCGTTTCTGTAGTGTAATTATTCTAAAGTTAGTATTCTAAAGTTTAAGCTTAATTATTTTACATGATAATGCTTATATTGACGTTGTGTTTCACGTGTACAAACTGATTGTTGAACCTGCAACCCAATATCATTCATTATAACCGTGTCCGTCCCGTGTGACGTGGCGAGGAGTACACTGCAGCACGCGGCTCTTTGCAGAGAGCAACGCTATAGATCACCGTGAGTTGGTTGTTGAATTGAATTGTTGGGCTACTCAAGTATTAAAGCTTGAGGCTCTCGAAGGTACCCACGCTTAATGACTGGATTTCTCTAACCCTACGATGTATTGAACGGCGTACGCTTCATTACTCCTTTCATCTACTCCAGGAGGACTCAGGAGGATTGACAGGAGGAGGTTGACTACAGGAGTAAGTGTCCAGACGAGGCTCTGACGAGGCTCAACAATTGCTATCTTGTAATAAGTAGCTTATGCATTTACATCCCATTACTTACAATTGACATATAACTTAAAACTATAACCATTTCTAGGCGCATTAGCCAGACTTGGCAAAAATATAAAAAGGTCTGAAGACATTTTCCTTGATTTTATATTTTAAAAGAACGGGAGACTGGTGGAGCTTGGTGATTTCCAGCAAGGTTCCGTAATCTACACACTTAAAGTCACTTCACAAAAAACGCGACGCTTTGTGTGAAAACAATATACGCACTTCCCGCAAAATCTGAGGAGCGGTATTAGCGTTTCCTTTGTGCTCAAATCTTGGCCCGTTTGATCCTACGTACTCCGACCCCGTAATGTCGTCTCCAGCGGCGAGGATAATCTTTTCATCGAAGTCCTCCTCCAAATGGCCACGGTAATGGGATGACTTTGTTTTCCATAATCGCCTCTTTCATTGTAACGACGAGTGATAAATATTACTAGTATTTTCGTCTCCACTGTTTATTTGAATTTTGTCAGCATTTGTCTATTTTAATTGGACATTCCATTTATATTGGGATATATACATACATCCATCAAGGTTAAAATACAATATTAAGATATTTTCTTTATTTTTCTCGTCAACATTATTTAACTTGTAAATATAATTTACTAAAATGTTGTAATATCGCGTAGCGTAGGTACAAATTACTGTTGGTAGACAAATTATCTTATAAAACCTGTTTGTAGCTTCATATTTTCTAAGTAGATACCTACTTTATAACAATCTTTGCAGCTTTCGGTAGACAATGTCTAGGTACGAAATGGGCTGGATAGTCGAATACTGTCTAGGAATGAACACAACATAACGTAACCACTACTATCACAGAATATATTTACAGTATTTTAAAATGAAAACGTTTTCTTTCTAATTCTTTAATCCTGGATCAGAGCAACAGTAGCGTGGGTTGCCGTTAGTAGAAAAACCAAAGCGATTTTTTGTTAAGTTTCAACCGCTATTTATTTTTTCTCTCACGTCCTATTTCGGCTCTGTCCGAAATTTGCTCTAAAACTACCAATCCTTTTAAATCCTTTTAAAGTCCAGTTTTAGATCTGCGGACTACTCGCAACGAAGAAATATGTAATATACAATATAAGTAAGAAAAGTTTTAAAAGACTGTGGGAATATTCAAAAGACGCTTGACCTTTTTGTAGATGTGACTCATGGTCACATCTACAAACCATTTTCCACCATTTACATCCATCGTAAGTAGTCATAGTATAACCGACAAGATCCCATTATCAGACTTTCTTATCTCTTGTTCATCGGCCAGCAATGCATCGGAGACTCCGTTGGGTATTACTGAGTGTAAAAGTGACAAATATTAAATGTACCTATTATTATAATCTGGCTAAGAATGTATATTATTGACATGATTTTAATTTTTGTAATCTTAAAAATGAATGTTGATATATAATATAATATAATTTTGCAACGCCCACAAGTGGTACATGTAAGCTCAATCACTGCACTGAATGATGTCCTTGCTCTGGGGAATTGTCGCTTCATTTATTTGTTGGCTATTTAAATAAAAAAGTTTTACATTTAATAATATAATGAGCATACAGTTTATCGTCCGTCAGGGACGGTGGCGCGAGTCACCAACAGCAGGCACAGTAACAAACCCCTGGTTAAAGTTTGTTAATTTTTCCGTACATTTTGTAAAGCTGACAAGTTTCCAGTGAAGTTTTAAACTTAAAGTGGTTAACTAGTTTTAACTGGGTCTAGTTTTTAAGATCTACCAATAGATGGCAGCTTGAAAATCTACAATTAAGTTTTAGTTAAAAAAAACTACGCTGGAAGGTTTTAGTTAGGATTTAAAGTTTAAAACTAAATAAATTTCGTGTCACTGTTTTGTGTATTGGGAACTTTAAATATGTTTGACTTCACAAAACATGAAAGATATTTTTTCAAAATTACTTATTATCGCAAAGGGGAAGTGTATGCCAATAAGCGTGAAAACCTATTGCGGGCCATCTAATCTGTAAAAAAATCTTTAAAAACAAAAAACAACCAAAAACAAAGTTTTATAGTAATTAGTAGTAAGTAGTAGGTATAATTATGACTTAAAATTAGTGTTATTTTAAAGTTATACTCGTATATGATTACTCATACTTAGTTCTTAAAGCTTATGTACAGTTTTAAATGTTGGGAGGCAATGAAAATATACGTGCAAAAATCCTACATACATACATGTTAGTACGTACGTGGGTATATTATATACAAAAATATACATACATATATACAAATGTAAAACGTACAATAGAAACCAAATAGCGAGTTCCATATCAATAAACAAAGGAACTCTTCTCGGAGAAAATTTGGGTCGCGCCGCTGGGCCCTCGGCGTGCACTATCATTCCATTCGTGCTCCCATTCCGTTAACACTTCAGTTGTTTCCATTGGAAGCCGATCGACCTCTTTCTGCGTTCCTTTAAATCACGCGGTTACTTAGCGCGCGATTGCGGACCTTCGAACAAAAGCGTCCCTTACGAGTGGCCATCGGAAGACCGCTTTCGGTTGGAAGTGCGATGCTGGGAACTCACGGATTGGGAGTACGGCCTGAGTAGGCTTATGCGTTTTCCATCCAGGATAACATTAGTACATACGAGTACCGCTACATGGAAATGTAGTGAAGCTTACAATCGGTAAAAAATGCCTTTACGATATCTTACAAGGCTTTTTGATGACCTTTTTTTTATTTTATTTTTATAAGGGTCTCTGGTATCATAATATTATGCCAAAGATGCGTGATGGCCAGTGCAGCTGTGAGATTCCAATCATTTCATCGTCCTAAATGCAAATCGAATGAAAATACTCCCGATTACTGAAATATTTGACGTTGTTCGGATACCGACAATGGACACCTAATAACGTAGCGTTTCTGTTACAAATGTGGAGCCGTATATCATCACAAAGTACTTCGTACTTGGGTCACGTGCGATCGCGGCGAGCACAGTGGGATCCTTTGCAACAGTCGCGATATATAGCTGTTATTTCATGTACGTTACACCCACGGGCCCCCATTTCATCTTCAGAACGTGTTCTATTAAAACGAAGCGAATCTGTCACGTCACGTATTACTATAATGCGATCGGCAATTGATATCGACATAAGCAGCCGGCGCCGCGGCGCGGGGTGCTGCCGGAAATAATTATGTTTACCGCAACATTTGTCGACAAATCTTGATATTTTTAGTAGTAAACCTGTTTATTTATAATTATAACGCAAAGCAAAAACTTTGTACCCCTTTTTACGAAAGTTGCGCGGACGGAGGAGAAAGGCAGTGCAGAAACATAATATTCTTAAAAAATTATGCATAAAAAGTACATTAATTGAATAAATAAAACATTACACACACTAATATAAGTTATGCAATATTACTGACATGCATAATTAAGTGTTTTTATACCAGAGAATAAATGTAGAATAATCCAAATACCACAATAAATTGATTCTGATCCTAATCATCAAAACTTGGGCATGTATAGACCAAAGTATTCACCTTGGTTTAAAGCTTTTGTTATCCATCCCAGATTCTAAATCAAGGTACTGGCTGATTCACTTAAATAATTCTTATATCTTTTGATAATACGTATCACCAATGCGTAGCCCACCTAGAAACGAGAAAGAATGACAGTACCTCCTTTTGGAGGTCGCTGAATTCTGAATAGTTGTTTGGCTACTCCAACATAACTCCGACGGTACTGGCGCATCCAAAGAGAATCAAGGTTGCATTGATTTTATCGTTTTTCAGGTGCACTATTGAAATGCTAATTAACAACCACGTTCATTGCTCTCTTTGGCACCTTACACGATGCCATGTGTTGATTTTCAGGTTATTCAAATAAAAATATAATATGGCTTTAAAATATTATGGCCAGTATATCATCTGAGGCAATTGCAGTGCAATTAGCAACACCGGCACATAACCGGCTGTTTATGGGCGGTTTGTAAATGAGCCGTATTTATGTTATTGCATACCGGCTATTTGGGATTGAATTGTGGTTTTAGTTTAAGGGGCAATAGGGTTAATTTATTGGCTCGTAAACACAGGGCGGCTTTCGCTGGTCTGCTCCCGTGATGTATTCAATATTTCTTGGATAAACTATAACACAATTTGTTGATATTTTTACGGTAAGTATGTTGATTAAGTAGAAAATTATTTAGATCCAGTTGCATGGTTACCGTCATGCATGCAGCATGGGTAAAATACCTTTGTAAAAACTGAAATTTTCCAAATCCTAATCTTTTTCAAATTTCACAAAATCCTTTGACCTCTTTGTCACCTCCCCAGTCGCAGGTCTGCTGGAAGAAATTTCATTAGAGATGATTAGATCAGTCAGTACCTTTGTACATTTTATCCAATGTATTTTTTGTCTTTGAATTTCTTGTCTAATAAATAAAAATAAATAATTAAATTAAAAATCCATAGCTTAGTAATCATATAAATAGTTTACGCATATTGTGTTATGTGTTCTATGGATAATCCATACGACATACATCCATACTACATAAGTGTCGGCAATGTAGTCGAGATCAAATTTAAATTTTCTTTTCGCCCGCGCCCCGTACTGCCGCCGGCGTGGGTTGTGCGGTAAGCTGATCCTTCTAAGGGTGTAACTTTTTGGCGGACCCGCCGACGGGGTAATCCTGACGAACCTCCCAACGGTTTTAGCCGACTTCAAAATACGAGCAAAAATCAGAAAAATTGACTTAATTTTAGTGTTACCTCCATATCGATTTCATAATATTAAATTGAATAATTTTTGTCATCTGTCATAAAATGGTAAATTCCGGTAGTTTAGTTTAGTCCGGTTTGTTTCCTTACTTATTATATCTTAAATAAAATCCCCTGTTCAAAATACTGATGCTAACGCTTAGACGACGTTAAAAATTAACAATTATGGTTTTGGAGTAAATTTGACGCATGAGAAAAGTGTAGACAAAAATAATCATTCTTCTT
The DNA here is from genome assembly GCA_905404295.2 of Ochlodes sylvanus. Lineage (NCBI taxonomy): Eukaryota > Metazoa > Arthropoda > Insecta > Lepidoptera > Hesperiidae > Ochlodes > Ochlodes sylvanus. The sequence continues at coordinate 454,563 of FR990132.1, forward strand.
TTATAATAAAACATTTCTCAAAGAATTGTTAACGTGTAAAGATCGATCACTTAGAATTTTATTACGTATATTTATGATGTATGATATGATAATAAATCTTACACGGAAAAAAACCTTTCAATATAATAATATGTATATCCAGAGAAAGTTAATCAGAATGGGTATTCATCTGTATTACGCAGTTCCATGCAACATGCTATTAAGGCTCAGCGTATCGGGGATGGCACAAAGATTGTTGTTGTTCGATCGTTAACAGACAACGATATGCGGTCAGTTTGTCGGTGTAGACAGCAGCGTATCCAAGCTGTATGCTTAACAATTATAATTACTTACCAAAAGGACAACATGATTTTAGAAAAGCGGGGTCACAAAAAATTAAGTGCTCACTGCCTGACGTATTGAGACGATCTTAAACAGATAAGCAACAGCAGGCGCGGTCGGTAGGCGGATGACCGCAAAAGACACAAAATTCATTAGGATTCTTCGAACCTGGTTGTTTTTGTGCCGGAGGCGTGGCATAAAAAACTTATATAAATCATATTTATATACAACCCAGGCTCAGGAATGACTCTGCGAGTTACCTATGTTCAGCATTTAATCAAACCCAAGCCCCTTCGAATTGCAGTCCGACATGCTAACCAGTGTGCCAGACGAGTCATCACAAACGTTAGTTCGTAGCTCTTTTTATTACATTGCTCTTTTTATTGCATTGCTTACCGATGCAAAGCATTGGTAAGAAATGCCAGAAGACGGGCCAGAGACAGGGTCTAAACAGCACGTCAGCTCTACCATCAAGGCTTACTAGAACGTGCGCCACCTTCAGTAAAATGTTCGAGCGCCTGAAGAAGTTGCAGGTTGCACTGATAGCAGAACTCGTTGCTCGCCGTCGACGGAACAGGTCCTGGAGGCGCTAGACGCAGCCCCTGTTGAGAAATACATCTTATAGGTCACGGAATTCAATCATGAACTACTCTGCATTGCGAGGTATATCTTTTATCTGGAATAGATAGAGGGTCTATTTCCATATTCTTGGGGTTTGTTCGTTGAAGTGTGCATTGTGGGGAACTAGTTTGCACACAGAATAGGAATTACTGAACTTGTTAATCTCCGTTGTATAATACTTTATGAAATTTTATTTTTATTAGAAGTTAATGGTTTCTATTAAATTAATACTTTATGTCTTATTTCTTTTAGTTTTCTCAGCTTTCGCTGGTTCTTTCTTTTCCATTTATGGGCTAAGCCAAGTTTAGTATGACAGCCTTTTGATGAGTGTAGGTCACGCTGGTAATTCGAAAAGTTTAAAGTTGTGGTGAATACATTTTGTGATGGAAGAAGTGCTTCTTGTTATTGTTATTTTTTGTTAATAGCCGGCAAACGAGCAGGTAAGCCACCGGATGGTAAATGATCACCGTCGCCCACGGACATCACTACGAAAGGCGTCACCGGTGCGTTGTAGGTCCAGAAACAAGGAAAAATAATGGTTGTCTGTAAAGTCGGTTTACGGACGATAATTTTACGTGATAACGTCACAAGGAAAGAGAGATAGATGCGTTGCAAGGTGAACGTTTAGGCCGATCGTGCCATTCTGTCGCTTATTCTAAGACGTTATCACGTCAAAAAGTAATAGTACTCGCATATAAAACGATTCCTTAAAAACAAAAAAACGATTCGTTAAAAAGATTCCTCGTGAGTTGTGGAAGTGAAAGGAGTTTTAATGAAATTTTAACAATGCAAACATAGACTTTATCCCGAGCACATTAATTAGTTGGAAACACGTTGGGGACTATTACATTGTTAGGCTCTAAACATGCCCGTAGCCACATCCCGGTGCCAACTGGCACGTCGCAGGCGCTAAGCCAAAACTCACTAATGGCGCGCTAGATGCTCAAGAACTCATCAACGCGATTATTCCGACCGCTGCTGCCCTCGTGTGCAGCAGTATCAGTATGCAGTGCAGCTCGTATGCAGAATAACGTTATCTAATATTATTATACTATTGGATACATATTACACAAGGCTAGCTTGCCCCACCATAAGGAGATTTGAAATAAAACACAGTTTTTTTACATAAGATACAATCCCACCTGATGGTAAGTGGCGATGTAGACGAGGATGTTGGACGCACTGACTTATTAAAAGCCTATTCACCTGTTATTTATTACTTACAACATGTATAATATTCTGTTTTTATTTTTGATTTAATTGGTTTAATTGAATTGGTCTTAAGCTTTCACACAATTTGTATAACAAAAAGTAAAAAAATGTTCTAAAGTGTAATTGAAACAACAAAAAGAAAAAAAGTGATTAATTTCGTTCTATTGGATCAAACAAAATATTAATTAATATTAAAATGGAAAAAGCGGACCTAAAGGGATCTCAATATATTTTAGTTCGACAAAATTTCCAATCCGCTGAGTGTGGCAAAGCGTTGACGTTAAAATTTCATAGCAATTTACTCGGAAATCATTACTTTAGAGTTAAGACGATATTATAGACCATAGACGTAAGAATACAGAGAATTGAACGAGACTAAAACATTCAAGTACATGTATAAAGAATAGAAAATTGAACAGTAGTTAAATAGTTCACATAATCATTATCCACATGGAATTAAGGGATATGAGTTTAACCAACACTATAAGAGACCAAATGCGTAGGCAGGTGTTGCTGATTACGTCAATCGATTTGTCTTGCTATTGCGAAACATCCCAAGTCATTTAGTTAGCGATATTTTTTCGCCGGACCGCGCGGGATAAAGGTCTTCTATTGTCTAAAATAGACGAAAATCAACGACTCATAATGGTGACGATATTCGCTGAACACAGGGATTACCGCTTACCCACTCGGACTTCGCCAACAACGGCGACAGCGGATACCGCCTAGACAGGCCCTAAGAATTACGTCATTTTGAAACTAAACATAATTATATTTTCGCTCAATGTCTTTGTTTTCCTGGTTGGTTGTGAACGGTGATGTGATTAGAGCCGATTTGTACGGCCATCGGCAATTACGTCTCCAGTACATATCGTACTGGAGACGTAATGACTTGTTTTGAAATATGAGTTGTTTACGAGAAATTCCTTAGTTTATAAAACGAGCGAAACAAGTGCCATTGTTTGATCATATTAAAAACAACGTTATATAAAAATAAATTTAATTTAATTAATGCATTATAATTTATATTGTTAGTATAATATAAAATAAGTTTAATACTAGATGGTATAAAGTTTTGTCCACCAATGATTATCTGGTACTAATTACTGAACAATAATATTCCCAAGTTTGAATCTAGTGCGCGTAAGTTTCAAGGACTAGAATCATATCAATCATAAAGATTACCACATTTTACACGTCTGCGCTCCGATCTCTTCTCAGAATAAAATATAATTAATAGGCATTTGTCACAACTGTAAAGTGTAGTTGGGCAGATTTTCCACGAGGCTGAGACGTAGTACCTATTTCAAATACCCTTATAGTACTATTTCAGGCATTGATTTCCTCCCGATGTATACCTCCAGTAAAACGTCCGAAAACTAATTTCGAATATTGACATGCATGCGAGATTCACCGCCGGAGTTTACGCCGTAGGGCGATGAAAGTTTGAACGGCGTCCTTAGGATAAGTGTACTACGTATTAACAGTATAAATTCTACCAAATTCCTCTTCATCTGCAAAAGTTCCGCTAACAAACGACGAGTGAAATTACACACGAGAGAATAGACTCCACATCTTAGTTTCCAAGTGTCGTTTCTACGTTCTCGATAACTATCATGGCAATCGACTTGCTTCAACTTCCCTTATCGGATTGCAACGTCACGAGCGGTTAATATAATTATTTACCATTTCTTTGTTTATTATTAATTAATAATAACCGCAGGAAGTTAATATTTATAACAGTCTATGTATACAAAAATAAGAGTCGTCAAACCACGTCAAACTATATCAAGTGGAATACCATAGAATTATCATAGAATAGGTGTACCTACATATTTAGTAGAGTGACCGCTAGTGACTAAAATTTTTGATTGCTTGCGGGCAATTATAGCCGTCAGTCTCATTTGCTATGATTAAAAAATAGTAGTTAGTAGGTAGCCTTCGAGTGTCATAAAAAACTTCGACACTTGGGTTTGCCACTGACCAATCCATCAATCCGCACTGGAGCAGCGTGGTGGAATATGCGCTAATAGGCCTCCTCTGTGTTGTTGAGAACCCGTGTCCGTGGCACTTAGTTGGTTGAAATAATTTAGATTTTCTTAAATGTCCGATATTAATGGACATCAAATATATGCTGTGGAATTATTACTTGTAACCTAATGATTGTTTGATAAATTGGATTTGACTTTTGTTAAAACAAAACTAAGTCTACATTGGCAGAAGTAAATGAGGAACATGTCTGTATTTTGTATTACGTGGTAGTGCTGGTGGCATGACGAGCAGCAGTAGCATTACTGAGGTGATTCAGTCCAGTGCGGCAGCTGCTACGGAATTAACGATGTCCGCGGCCGATACGTGACGGGACTAGACAACGGGACGAGAAGTCGTCGCCGCACCGCCGCGCCGCACCAACGCACCGCCGCGCCGCATCGTCGCATAGTGCCAATTGAAATTGTTAATCGATATTCTTTCACCTTATTTGAGTTGTATTATGCTAAAAAAATAAATTTCGGAAAAAAATACACCTAAATGCTCATAATTTTGTAAGCATATTTTGTGCAATAAAATATTCGTAGTAGATAATTTTAGAAACGTTCGTGCACTTGGTCAGGAATAAAAAAAATAGTAATCAAAATTGATAACTATGCATAGTACGAAAAGAGAACTTAATTTTATAGCTCGATAAGTGGATAGCGATAGATGTAAGCAATGTGGCCGAGGTGTTAAACAATGGCACAATTCAAGTTTAATGTGAGAACAAGCCGGTATTCGGTTATACGAGGCAGGTGGCGCGGCGGTGCGGGCGGTGCCGGCGGTTGCCGTAAATCGTGCTATCTCTCGATAATATCCCCACGCCTATTGGATTTCATATCGCCTGAACTGTGGTGTGTCTCTGGAATTCGTATTTACGAGGTCGTTTCTGGGGTTCGGTGCTGCGCTAGCCAAATGTGCTGAGCGAGATTGAAGTGGGAATAAACTGGAGTGTTGGCCCGCGTGATAATGTTCGTATCAACATTTTAAATGTAACGGCACACGCACGTAACCTTGCCACGTTCAGTTGCGTTACTCGTAACATGTCAATGATACTTTATAATACTAAGTTGCCACTTACCATCAAGGGGGATCGTAGTCAAACGGTAACTTACATTTATATAAAGTAAAAAAAACTACAATGCACATATAGTATGTCGGAGTCTTGCCATCGATAAAAAAGTAATTGTAACGCCATGCGCCAGTGCTTTTTGAACGCGTTCTATTGAGTCTACGACGTGGCACTGACGGCTGACCAGATATTCACATATTCTTCATCGATCGTTTGGGACGGTCGGCTGGGGAACAGTGGAACGTGTAGAAACCATTGCGTTCCAAGCGGTGTTCAAGAAAGTGTGATATCATTATAATAATGATGATTGTAATCTGTTTGATGTTTGTATACTGGTGATTGAATGGATTGCTTAAATTGTAATAAACGTTTCCCATGTCAGACAGAATTATTGAAATTAACACAAAAAAAAATATTTTTTATTTGTGAACCATTGAAATAAAACCAACACTTTTTTTATGCCCAATCTAAACTAATTTCTGAGATTACCGAGAACAAACGCACAGACAAACGTTCATAAAATCATTAGTTGATAATTAATACCCACAACTCTTTTTTATGTAAATGAATAGGAATGGGGTTGGTATTCTAGGACACACCAATAGCTATTAAGATAAAATCTTAGATATGTATATTAAATAGTACCACGTAGCCCGTCTGATATTTTCATAGTATATTTGGGTAATTGATTCGAAATTTATAAAAAAAAAACAACATGACAAGTAATAATGTAACAATCAGTTTTTAATTCTAATAAACAAACATAAAAGTGAAACTATGGAACAAAATAATTACCAGTAAACTTAAAATAACAAAATCGACTTACAGAATAACCGCCTTACAATTACCCGTTTAAGCACTAACACTTAAGGTCCCTGAGCGATGTTACCTCGTCGACCGACAACCGACAAATGAGCCCGCAGCTGGGCTGCGCCCCGGATTTATACCCTCGTATTAGGGTGTTCCTTACTCGGCCTCTCCTGACGTTGGTTCGTCCTCGACCATACTCCTTGAAGGTCCTCCTGTAGAAGTCCCACTCGCTTGGCCACCTTCCTGACCTTCGTCTTCAAGAACTGGCATAAACGGTCCGGCTATAGCGTTCTGGTCACTGTCATGCTGACTGTCTGTTATTAAATTGTCATCATTACCATCTGAAACATATTGGTTGCATTAGTTTAGAATCCAAACTTCTAAGTCACCGTAATAAAGCAGCGAAAGCGAGACAGGCACAACAAGAACGGTAGATAATAAAAGTAAAAATGCAAAATCGTCGGCGTCCCGACCATTTCACATTCCTACTGCATGTTACCATTGCTGGGCGACTAACGCCATTGAGGGGCGACTAACGCCTTTGAGGGGTGGCTGACGCCAGTGCGACTAACGCAATTGACGACCAACGTCAGTGGCGACTAACGCCGGTGCGACAAACGCTATTGACGACTAACGTCAGTGGCGACTAACGCCGGTGGCGACTAACGCCGGTGGTGATCGGTGAGGGTGCAGATAAAACCACCACAAAGCAGCAGTTTCACGAGGCGCCGTATGCGTCTCGGTGAGCGACGTCGGGCGTCACTTCTCACTGCTACTTCTGAAAGCAATCACCAAACTAACGCAAAGCAATCAGACAGTTTTGAGAACCTTACCATCGAAAAATATGGCACAAGTCTCGGGGCACCATTCGCCCTTCCACGGGACCATGTATTGTGCGGCAGCTTGAGTTGATTTTCCCTTGCTACCGCTGAGTAACCTCAGTTCATAGCGCCCGTTCGGTAGAACCTTAGTGACCCGATAAGGACCCCGCATTCCAGGATCCAGCTTACCTGTTGATTGCGAATATTTTATGACGAAGGCTAGGTCGTCAACAGCATATGTCCGGGGCTGGTGTCTTGATTGGTTTACTAAAGAATCCTGATGTTCTTGATTCTTTCGAAGAAGTCCAGCGGCACGGTTCCTGTTGACTTCTCTCAGAGCTTCTCGATTGTTCATCGGGCTACTTACGGCAACGTCTCGTACCAGCGAGCGTATGATTGGAGTGGTCGCTTCGGTGCCTATCATTAAACTGATTGGAGAGGCTTGGGTGGTCTTCTGCTTTGTGATATTCAGGACCAACTGGAGCTTCCACAGAGTTTCGGACCAGGAGGCATTTCGATGAGCAACTTCGACACGTAGCATATTAAGGACCGTCCGCACGTACCTTTCCACCTGTCCGTTTGAGTTGTGCATTTCTGGGGTAATGTAATGCAAATCTGCCCCAAGTTCTGTCACCCATTGGACAAAGCTTCTGGCTTCAAACATTCGGCCTCGGTCGGTGACCAGGAGCTTCGGAACGCCAAACAGTGAGATAGCCTGTGTAATTACCTTTTGGAGTTCACTGGCGTCTTGATGATACATCGGGTATAGTAAGCAGAACTTAGTGAAGGAATCTACTAGTATCAGTACGAATTTGTAGCCGTCAGAAGCTGGTAATGGTCCAAGCGCGTCCACGTGTACGGTGTCGAACGGAGTACTGGGCTTTGGCCAGGACGATATGTTTTGAAGGGGGGCCCTTGGTACCCGCTTCTTTGATATGCAAACCAAGCAATGTGAAACGTATTTCCTTACAAATTGGCGGAGACTCGGAAACCAAAAATGTTTCAGGATAAGATGCAAAGTTTTATCAGAACTAATATGTTGGTGCTCGTCATGAAAGATACGCATTAAACTTAGGCGATGACCCTTCGGAATGTAGCATAGGAGACGCGGTTCTTCGCCAACAGATGTATATTTGTAGTACAGTAGTTCATTTCGAATGACATAACGATCCGAATCTAACTGACCTTCCGATAGTTTTTGCATCAAGTCCCTAGTTTCGTTGTCGGCCGCTTGCGCGATTTGTGCCCAATTACGCGGGTTAGATATTTGATTGATTGTAGCTACCGGGTTTCTACTAAGGTAGTCGGCGTGTTGCAACATAACTCCTTTACGATACTCCATGGTGAAATGGAAATCCTGCAGGTATATCCACCAGCGGGCCACACGAGGGAGAAGATCCTTCTTGCTTTGAGTTGATTTGAGGGCATTGCAGTCCGTTATGACCTTAAACTGGATGCCTACCAAGTAATGGCGGAAGTGCTGCAAGGCTCTAACTACTGCTAACGTTTCTAACTCGTAGCTGTGGTATTTACTTTCAGCTCCCTGTGTGACCCTACTGAAGTATGCTACCACGTGCCTACTGCCATCGGGATGTGTCTGCATGAGCACAGCCCCATAGCCTGCACTGCTCGCGTCGGTGTGGACTTCAGTTGGAAGTTCAGGTCTAAAGATAGTGAGAATAGGTGCACTTGTTAAACATGTTATCAATTCTTGACGAACCTGTTCTTGTTCGGGGCCCCAGTTAAACTGAACCCCCTTCCTAGTTAGCAGGGCAATACATGCCGTCTTAGTGGCGTAACCAGATATGTACCTACGAAAGTAGCCCGCAAGCCCAAGAAACTGCCGAACTTGTTTCACGTTTTTAGGTGCAGATGAGTTTTTCAAGGCCTCAACTTTTCTGGTGCTTGGTCGTACCTGACCGCCGCTTACTAGTCTACCTAAATACTCGACCTCAGTTGTTAAAAAGGAGCATTTCTTAATGTTAATCGAAAAACCGGATCCCGTTAATTTTTTAAGTACTCTTTCTAGCAACGAAATGCCATCTCTCACCGTGTTGCTCAGAAGGAGCACGTCATCGATATAAACGAGCACATTGCCGGAATCAATGAACTCACGTAGGGTATCATTGATAATTCGCTGGTAAACTATTGGTGAGTTCGTCAAGCCATATGGCATTTTTAAGTATTCGTAGTGCCCTTCGGGCGTGACGAACCCTGTGTAGTGAATACAGTCGTCCCTAATCCTTATCTGGTGGAAACCAGTGGCCATATCCAGGCTGGTGAAGAAAGTGTACCGCCCAAGACGATCAATTTGATCGTCAATGAGGGGAAGCGGGTACCTCTCCTTCTCTGTAATACGATTAAGTGCTCTAAAGTCGACGCACATACGATCAGTGCCATCTTTTTTTTTCACCAGAATTATGGGACTGGCGTACGGGGATCGAGACTCCCTGATGATGCCCTTGTCCAAAAGATCCCCTATTATCTCGCGAACTTTCAGTTTCTCCCCATAAGATAACTTATATGGGCGGTAAGTTATCGGAGTGGAGCTTGTAAGTTTGATCTCCATCTCGCCAGTGGTCACCGTGGTGGTGGCGGTACCCGAGATGAGGAAATTAGAGAAAGGCGTCAACACGAGCATTAGTGATTCTAAATCGCCATCTAGCAGCGGGGTTTTTACTGAGGAGCTTTCAATAGCTTGCACTTGATTAACCTGGCCAGTGGTACTTGTTACGTGAGTGATATACTGTTGGTCTTTTGTGCGCACATACATAACACCGTCGCGGTTCAAAACATCCGTCCCTATCACTATTGAGGTGTTCATGCAGGCCGACGGTACTACAACTAGGTCAGCCTCTAGTGAAATATTACTTAACTCAATAGTAACAGTGACATAGGAAGTAGCAACGATTTCGTGTTCACTAACGCCTTTCAATGTACATCGTGTGTATTTGGGTTGACACGAAAGAAACTTAAGAACGTCGGAAGAAATCAGCGATATGTTGTGAGCACCACTATCAATAAGTATGTCCATTGGTATGCCTTGGACAACTGCAGGAACTACGTCGACATTGGTGAGAACTCTGGGTGCGCACAAATTCACATTTCGCTGGTTCCTTGGTTCAGACCTGTTCTTTACAAAACATTGGTCTTCCGTGTGTCCCGTCTTTTTACAAAAAGTACACGATACCGCGGACCTGGCAGTGGGAGCAGTGCTTGTATTCGGGGTATTACTGGTTTTAGTGTGTTTGTTTTTATTACAGTTGCGTCCAAAATGTCCGCGTTGACCGCAGGTATAACATTTAACTCCCGGCCGCGAAGCTATTTGGGCTTTAACGTGAGTGCTGTTAGTCTTGGTACGACTTGGTTTGGTATAAATCGATAGAAACGAAACTAAATCCCCGGCTGCCAAGTTCGCGTTTGCCGCCGCGGCTCTAATTTGAGGGTTTTCGATACCCCGTATAACTATAAGAGTCCTAAGCTCTTCGGATAAACCCTTGACTACTCGTAAACGCAACAAGGTGCGCCTCGCATACTCGGCGTATGTCGAGTATTTGTCGGATGTCGTGTTCATACATTCAAACAGAATGTTAGCGTAATCCAACTTCCGAGGGCAGAGGGGCTTAAATTCGTCTTTAAAGTTTGACCAAGTGCGGTCACTTGTGACCCATTCATTTAACCATATTTTGGCGTCGCCTTTCAAACACGACGCCACTCGCGAGAGACACTCATGATCCCCCCAACCGTTCGCAGTCATAGCACGGTCAACCTCTGAACACCATAAGTCGATGTCATGTATGGATGGATCAAAGATGGACACATAGTAGTCACGCGACGTACTTGGCCTTAGAGATTTAATGGCTTCCGCCAGAGCGGTAATAGAGGAAGTTGGCATAGTATCGGAACTGCGAACCATGGGGTCCTGATCGTGAGCGGATGGCAAGCCCTCGGAATTGTCCACGCACGTCTGAGGAACATCGCTCAAGTTAACCAAGCTATTCGCGCGCGACACGGCGTCGTTTTTATCAGTTGCGTGATCAATAACTACAGGTACACTTTTAACAATGCCGCTACCCGGTTCAGCAATATTATCGGGGGTCGGTGTCACGCCACTGTTACTAGATTGTTCGACAGCGGTTAGTCTCACTAAGATGTTATTTAGCGTGTCCTGCAGCATGTCGCTACTTGCTGAACGTGACACGGGTGATCGTCGAGGAGGCGTTCTACGTGGACTTCTCGACTCACGTCTTGATCTACGATAACGAGTACGAACGGAGTCGTGACGCCCGTGCGCACTTTCCTCTGAATCGCCCCGGATACGAGACTCGCGAGCCAACCGGCTCCGTGATCTGTCGCGCGACTCGCCGCGGGCCCTACGAGACCTATGTGAGCGAGGTGTCGATCTATCTCTCGCATGGCGTGACCTACTTCTAATTCTAGATCGATTACGATTCGTTTCTTTAGGCATGATTCTTAAAACAGAAAAATAAATTAAGAGGTAGGTAGTTCAACAAAGTGATATAAAATAATGTAAACGGGATGATTATTTTGTTCCTTGACGATCAAATTAGTGGGAATCTTTATCGCACTTCTGAATTTGGGTAATTGATTCGAAATTTATAAAAAAAAAACAACATGACAAGTAATAATGTAACAATCAGTTTTTAATTCTAATAAACAAACATAAAAGTGAAACTATGGAACAAAATAATTACCAGTAAACTTAAAATAACAAAATCGACTTACAGAATAACCGCCTTACAATTACCCGTTTAAGCACTAACACTTAAGGTCCCTGAGCGATGTTACCTCGTCGACCGACAACCGACAAATGAGCCCGCAGCTGGGCTGCGCCCCGGTTTTATACCCTCGTATTAGGGTGTTCCTTACTGTATATATTATTATAATGCCTAAAATGCCAAGTAGAAAATTTTCTATCGAGTTCAGCGAAGCCGATAAGTAATCGGCTGATTTTTGACATAAAACAGAAAAGTACCCATAGTTTGACGTCGCTTTTACTCTTATTCGAAATAAGTCAATTGATCATGTTACGAAAAAGTATTATTATTATGGATATGAAAGGGAAACCCACAAATTGCATTACTTCCGACATCGGCTGAATGAAATCAATTCTGGAAAAGTTTCCGTAATCGAATCGTTCCCGTCCCGTCCCGTCACCTCGCGTGTTGCGTTAAATATTCATTTCGTTTCGCCAATTTTCTAAGTGGATTTCATGTCTGCGTTTGATGGATTCGTTGCAGACGGAGCCTGTATATCATTGTCCTGATTTATTTATTAACAGGTGTTATTAATCTCACATTCCATGTATAATTTTACGTATAAGTATATTCCGTATATCTACATTTAAAAATAATAAATGTAACAGCGCTATTTTTAAGATAATTGAGATTAAATATGATAAAAATTATAATAAAAGTGCACCTGATCGAAGTCTGTAGGTACACGTTAGATCAGATGAAGGTGGACACAATTAGGTTTTTTTTTTTAATTTTTGTCTGTTCGCTAGTTTCATTATTAATTCTCGATTTGAAGTGCGTTTCTGTTCTGCTCATCACATTTATCACATTTATTATCACATTCACTCTATGTTATAGTAAGCTTGGGGATTTTTAGTATTTTTTAGTATTTCCCAAATATTTTTAAATTAAAATGATTTGGAAATATTTGTCTTTATGTTTTTCTTCATTTGACATAAAGACGTAACTAGCCAACAAACCAAAGCTTCGAACGACAAAGCACCAAATATAACAATTAACGTTAACGAAATGTATATTTCCCCTGTAATCCGGACCTTCCGATTTATTAATGTCGTCAAGATTCATACATTAACCATGAATTTTCGGTTTATTACATTCGAGCTATGTGGAACAAATATGGCGGATTGTGCCGTATCAGTGAAGTAAATGTCGCCCGGGGCCGTAAAACGTTCGGGGCAGGTATATTTTATGGATTTTGAAAAGAGAAAATGAGAATTGCTTGCGAACGCAACTTGGGTACGGCGCCCTTGCGATCGTTAGCTGAATGGTTTGGGACTTTAAACTTAACAGTTTATTTCTTTACAGCAGCTATTGTAGGTAACTTATTTAGGCTGTTTTAAAGTTTGAGACCGTTGTCTTAAATTGTTTGGATTTGGCCAAAAATGAACCAAAGCTATTTTCATCATCGTCATACATATAATTAAATTGTAACTGATTGGTCTATAGGTACGTTAAAGTTTGACAATCGCACTAAACAATCTAATTTATAAAATATGTATTACTTGTGAGATACATTGTGTTTTCTTAAGATGGCCAAGTCAATCTATTTTTTAAACATAATATTGATAATTATGGTTACTATAAGATGGTGTTAGGTTAGCTAATTACGTTAACCTACTGGTTCAAATCCAACAAAATTTGAAATAATTATACTGTGTTTATACGAGTACAATGCCTGTTTGGTTACTGAAAATTCAAGCTTCTAGTTTTATCCACAACGAAGTTATAACAGTTTCAAAAATGGCCTTAACTGCTTCGAGAAAAGGATGGTACGGTCGTGCAGCTTTTTGCTTGACTTGGCGGGGCCACTGCTGTGCCCGCAGATATGTGAGAAAATAGTTTGTTCCCGCTAATCTCAGAAACGGCTTAACCGAGTCGAATGTGGTTTTGACCGATCTATTGTACAAGCATGGAATTTATTTTACGTCAGTTTAAAAAAACAAAGAATCCTGTTTAAACATTTATTTCGAGTGCAGTTAATAAGGCCTTCCTAGGTAATCCAAAGCGTAGCGAGGGCGGTTACTAGTATCGAATAAAGTTTACTGCGAACACTTATTGTGGTCGTGCGTGTTATGTTCAATGATAACGGTAATTCAGTGAATGCGTAATGTTTATTCAGTATTAATGGCCGCGGGCGCAATTAGCGGCGACAATACAATCAATTTGCTTCCACCCAATACATACAATACGAATTTTGCCTTTTATCTGAAGTTCTCTTCGAAATAATATCCACAATATTATAACCAGTAGTTTGAACATTGGACTCCCGAACAGGGGTATCTGGGTTCGAAACTTTTAGATTTCATAAATATGTGCGGTATTAGGAATTAATTTTATCATTTACTTCGGCGAAGGAGAATACCGTTAGGAAATCTCAATATCTGAGACTTCTCATAACGTTCGAAAAGTGTGAAGTTTACCAATCTGCTACCAATAGCTAATATTAATATAGCCGAAAAGTAATGCGTTTTCTGTTAATATGAGAAGATTCCTCAGGAGTGTGTTACCCCTTCTCCTTACAACACCGCTCACCATAGAGATTTTTTGAACCGATGGTGATTGCCTTTCGAAAAATGTTTCTAAAACCAATTTGAAATTATATTTTATTTCCTTTCAATACAATCCTATTGCTCGGTAAGATGAGATGTAGCTTGCGATATCAAAACCCTGCTCTAATACCATAACATGTCATCAGTGCTAAATAAAAGGACGTTAAGAAGTGTAACAGTCATACCGTATATGAATAAATGATTTTGAATTTGAACTTGTATTTAGTGTGGGTGTGAGTGTGTATGTGTTGTGTACGCACGCACTTCATTTTTGAATATCATACACATTATTCACCAGGTGATTAATATTGGCTTGGATGCGGCACAGCAGCGATGGTACTTTATCCATAACAGCATTAAGGTTAAAAGCGTCAATTTGCACTCCATAACATCAGCAAAGGGACATAAATTATCGCGGCAGATGCAACATTACCGCGGAAGACATAATTTGATGGCGAAATTAATTAATAAAGCGATTACCATGCGGACCTACTACTATCGTAATTGCTTTATATATTTTATGAAGGGAAATAAAAAGTACTCCTGCACCATCTTTCAAACTGTTTTATTCAATGACAATATTGACATCAAGCCCTCTTCCATTGCAGATATAATTAATCATCTGTCTATTCTCACTACCTTGTTGTTGGGCACTAAACATTTGGAGGACTCCCTCCTCATCTCATCTCTCCTCGCCTTACCTCACCGTACCTCACCTTACCTCACCTCTTCCCACTACACCTCATCTCTAATTTTGTTGTTGTTTTTAGTACACGTATATCGCCAGTTACAAGTTAATGTACTTAGCTGTGGGAAATTTCTTGCTAGTATACGAACTAACACATAAATTAAATACAAAGTATCAATAAGAAGGTTTTGCGTTGTTATTTGGAAGACGGTTTTCTGCTAAAATTGTAATCCGTTCAGGGTAATAATTCTAATATTTTATAAGTTGGTAACTTAAAGCTGTGTGCGACTTCTTTTCCGATTCCGTGGGAATTCCGGTATCTAATTTCATCTAAATCGGTTCACCGAAAGGTAGTAGCAGACGGACAGTCTTATAGAGTTACTTTTGCATAATACATTAATTATTATTAATAAGGATGAGCGAATTCGTTTAATTTATACATTTTGTACGACTTATTAATTACAATAAAATCGTTCAATCTTACAAATTTAATGTTTAAAGTAGTTCTTTGAGTTAACCAATCTCAGTAGCAATAATCCGCCGAGTCGGATATTAAAAGTCTTAAGCTAAAAGTATGTTTCTCATTCGACAATATTAGCTTTCAGTTCTCACCATTTGCAAGTTGCAAAAACGTGAACAGTTTCACAAAGGCAGGGGCAGGGAGTCGCAACCCGCGATAAGAGACCAGTGTAGGTACTCACATGTGCCGGTTATGGGTCAAATGTATGAAGTTTTTGTATGTAGGTAGCTACTTATTTACAATTGATTTTAAACTTAACATCAAGGCTTGTACACATTTCATTATGATACTCACGATAATATGTATGTATGTATTTTATAGCCCGATATTTCGACCCAGTTGTATGGAGCGTGGTCACGGCCGAACACTATTTACAGTTATTCTCATTTCACTATTGTGTATTAAACAGAGAATTATACAGCTGAAAGTAATTAAGCAGGACGTATTTAACCGGCGACCTACATAGCGGTCCGTAGTGTCCATAGCGCCATTGTTAACGGCTGCAGTTAGTGTAACACAAAGTTGCGGACGGCGAACGAACAAACACCGCGACTGCACATTGTTGGCGTAACTTGCCAACAGCCTGATGAAACAACTGAATTGTACGTGCATACATGGAAAATTTTCATTACCTCTACCAAAATGTGTACGTTTATGTAAAAGTTTATAAACTTCAAATTATAAATGTAAACCAAATTTAATTTCATGCTCATGTTTCCTGATAGAAAGTGGCACCAATTACAGAAAAGTTGAAAGGAAGTCGAATGGCGTGGTATGGGCATGTGATGAGGCGAGAGGAAACGCATGTGACGAGAAGAGTGATTGATATGAATGTGGATGGACGCAGGGAACGAGGACGGTGAAACAAAAGATGGATGGGTTGTGTGAGAGATGATATGAAAGATAAGGGAGTCAGTGTAGAAGTGACGGCCAATAGGGAATAATGGAAGAAAAGAACATATTGCGCCGACCCCAAATAAAATTGGGAAATAGGCAGGAAGATGATGATGATGATGCTCCTGATAGAAAGTCCTTTTAATTTATTTAAAAAGCCCGATTCTTCGTTATGTTTCATATTTTAACATGATAACATTTTATTTTTTTACTCTTTAAATAAACCTCTTTTAAACGAAAAGAATGTCGTATTGTTTATCAAAAAAATACGATAAGTACATTAAATTGCACTATATTGTTATTTTAAATGAATTCACCTGAACAAGTAACTCAGCGTTAGTAGGCTTGATACACCTAACCACATCAATCAACCAGCCAGAGTAGAGTCTAATGAACCGGTTTAATAGCGGTCAGACCATGTGTTTTAGTGGCAAGTGAGCGGATGTTTAAATCTCTGATACGACCGATTAAATCTCTCATACTATTGAACTGATTTGGATGCGGTTTACACTTACAACTTAATGTAATTTGCCAAAGCCACTAGTGTGTATACTATAATTATTATAAGCCTAGAAGTCATGTTAACCAAATCAATGTTACTTTTGTAAAATAGGTTGTTCCCAGACGCTCCTTTAAACTGTTCATAATAATTAATTTATTATAAATGAATTGAAACGAATTATTGTGAATGAATATGATTATAATCATGAGACCACTTGCAGCTGTTACTGGTTAATAAATGGAAGCGATTTCATTTAATCTGGACAAGTTTGAGTTGATTGAACAATTACTGAGCAGTGGACTCCAGTAGCCGTTCCTTTGTGCAAGCTCTAATTGCTTATTCAGCTTTGATACAATTGCTATGTCGAACGAAATCTGAATTCAGGTTTCATTCAAGTACCTAAGTGCTCTTAACTCAGTTAGAGAACTCTTTAGACAGGTAAATAATCAAAATGTTCAATGATGGACTGGTTTTGAAATGGTAATGGTACCAACAACAAGTATCTTTAAACACGGCTTAATTGCTCCTATTCGTTGAAGAGTTCCACTCTTCAATCTCGTCGGGTCACTGACGCAATGTACTCGTAGGTCGAGAAGGCAGTAGGAAACAGCTTGATTGACAGAAATTGATTCTCTCCCTTAGGTTTTTCAAAAAATGTTGGGTTTCGTTACATAGCTGTGGTATACACAGCAAATTAAAAACGGTGTTTTTTGACAGTTTTGTGCTGAAGCAATCACATGGATAAAAACCACTCGAAGATTGTTTTTACGCGGCGTTTCTGACGGCCGGTGTATTTTGACAATTGAATATTGCTTTCCCCGAGTGGCTGGACGACGAATAAATAGTGCTGTAGCAGCGGGTGTCAGAACATTGGCGGTATCAACCGACGCCGCCCGCCGCGCCGCCCGCCCGGGCGACTGCCCGATAGTGCTATCAAAAAGGAAAAAACGGAGGCAAGTGATCCGATTGCTCTCGTAATACTCTTTGTACGTAAGCGCTAAGGATCAAGCTACACTTGCTACTAACTTTTTTATGTTTATGTGTATTTAGGTTTACAGACAGACCAGTTGATGGTAAAGTGGTTATTGGCGCCCACGGACGTCAACAACACGAAAGGCATGATCGTTGAGTTGATGACCAAGACAGAAAAGAGAAAAGAGATATTAAAAGATATATTAAACTCCCTCATAAAACTTCCCGTAATCTAAGCAAAAAATAGCTTAACATATCGTGCATGTGATAAAAAATGAAATGTCGCCACAAAATCATTACCAGTTGCAAGTCCGGAAGCAGCCTTACGTCTAACGGCCGGGAAAAAATGTTGAGCGTGGCTTCTTTGTTATTGACACAAAAATTAACAGCGACTCCCTCCGTGTTCAGGAGTTAATTGCCATCGGGGAGTACAAAGGAAATACAGCGTATTATATAATGTATTTCATAATTTGTACGTAGATATTTCCTTCTACATTATTTTACATTGGCCGGCAACGCGTTGGTGACGCCCCTGGTGTTGCCAATGTCCATGGGCGACGGTGATCACTTACCATCAGGTGACCCGTCTGCTCGTTTGCCTGCTTAGGCCATAAAAAAATATTTCAAGACCGCTACAGATGTATCGCTGTGATTTACGGTTGAGGAGACCCACATACCTACTCACTGCATTGACTGATCTATATTTGAAACCTTTAACATTACAAGTTTTGAATAATTTAAATCTACGAGCTGCTCTTTCAAGATAAAAATATTCTCCTGAAATGATACAAAGATACACTTACAAAAAGCCTGATAAAAATGTGAAGAATTTGTTTCGGGTGAGGGTACTATTAGTATCCGTACCATAAGGGAATCGAGGGCGGGATGCTGTGCTTACATATTGCACGCTTAATGGACGCATTAGTACTTAGGTACGTCAACATTGAGTTAGATACAGACAGATGCTTGTGTGTTATCTACCACTTGACTCTGGGATTACTTTGTAATTTGGTAATTTTCTATGTTAGTGATCAGTAAACGTGCAGACCTGCCACAAGATGGTAAGTGGTCACCAACGTCCATGGAAATCATCAGTCCGATGCTTTGTCGACCAGAAGAGAAGGAGAAATGACAGAAAATCTATCTGGATAAAGAAGAATAAAGAAAGAAAACACTAGCTTCAAGCCCCCCGCCGGCACACGGCAAGTCGTTTGGCGGCCGACTCAAGCAACAGCCAGCAGCAGACCAACCACCGAGCATAAAGTACCTTCGGGATTAAACTTTACGATACAAAGTCGAGAGACCCCTGAAAAGATGGACCTCGTGCGTTGCACCATAGGGTGCACCACGAGCAGGGAAGGGAAAGGAAGGCGGCTTGAACTCAAAGATGGATGCCACTCCAGTGACACATCAGTCACTTTATGTGATCTTTCATCTCGCTTTCCTTGAACAGCGATTCATGAGGCTATAAGTCGAATATTTACACAGTGAAGTTGTTATTAATTTATCAAACAAAGCCACAATCCTGTTATAATTATAACAAGCCAAGTTGTTACTACTTATACACTCGAATAATATTAAAATAAATTCGTGTAATTTAAGTGCACTTATTTTTAATTCATAACACCTCATCTTCTGTTTTACTACAATAGCATAATTAATGTCATTGTGGCGATACCCATTCAACGTGCAACATAAAAATTGCACGAAATTAATGAGTTCATTGTTATACCTACTTAAAATAATTAAGTGAATGAATTTTATGAATACGCTCATTATGTCATTTTGTCAGTGTGTTTAAATATATAATATCGCACTTTTTAATAGCGAATGAAAAATAATGTGAGTTGAGAGACTGATATAATGTACGTGCCCAGGCTCAAAGGAGCTGGTTCTTTCTGTGATATAACTTTATTGTGTCAAATATTTTATAATAACCAAGGTTGCGACGCCGTTGACTAGTTGGTACTGGCCCTGCCTGCGAAGCGAGGGGTACCAGGTTCAATTCCTGGCCGGGACAAAAATTTATGTGACGGTTAAAAAATGTTTGTTCTTGAGTCATGGGTGTAAATGACGTGTTGTGTTGTCCATGCCAACCGCGATACAGGGAACCCAGTGAGAGGGCTTGAGTGTGTCATTAATCCTATAAAAATGTTTGTGTAAGAGATCGTCCATAATTTTATCTTCCCTGCTTGTACATTTTGTAGAAAATGGCAAATTGACTCGGGCACCAACATTAATAATTAAATTTGACCATCGATTAATTAGTCGATATTTAAATTCGATTTAACAACCTTAACTTACTTAGCCGGGTTTGCGAATTACCTTAGAACTTAGCTTTGTAACAGAAGTAATCGCAGTGTTATCTAATTTTAATGTTACTTTATACAATAAATAGCTAAATCCAGTCACGCTTCTCCGTAGCTCTAAATTACCCTACCAACGGTTAACACAACTACGAAAATAGCAACTAAGTACCTATGCTAAATTGTCAATCCACAATGCTTGCTGGCTTCAACCCATTAATGGCTCACGACAGAAGTCGGATCCCTCGTCAAATCTAAGGAGGCCTAGAGCAATGCTTCACCACGCTGTTCCAGTGCAGATTGGTGGAAGGGGTTAATGGCCAAGCCAAGAGTCGTAAATGTTTATGCCACGCGTAGGCATCCCACGAGGCTTAACGACTGCTACCTAATGATAAGAAACGGGACCGATGGCTTTACGTGCCCTCTAAAGCACAGAAGCGCTAAAGAAATTTAGCCACTAGCGGTGACCCATCAACCAACCCACCGCGGCCGCTGTTGTTATCAGTTTGGATCTGCGCAAGCCGCCGGGCTATGAGCGCTTCAAGTACAAATATTTCAAGTAATTCCATCAAGTTGTTATCAACACACGGAAGATTAAATAAACGAATGCCAGCTAGAAGTGTTTAAAACAAATAAAAGCTATTTGTTTTAAAATGTTGCACTAACTTTTAAATGAAAATTAATTTTGAACATTCAATATTTCCCCTCGTGCTCATTTAATTAAGCATTAGTTTTAGAATCACAGCTGAAAGGGATTATTGAGTTAGGTAGCGTCGAGAGCCAGACGGTTTTATTAATACTAATAGAGTTTGCCTTTAACATTAAGCTTTGGATTGTAATTAATTCTATTTGCCCTTATAATTATTCAAATTTATGATAATTTTTATGATTAAGCTCGTTTTTAATTTTGATTTCCGTGAACTGAGCTACGAGCTAACAGCGTCAGTCTGTACCATCTAATTTAATCCCGACAGCACGAATACGACTGTTTCCCGACTACTTCCTGTCATATAGACAGGAATGAACATAATTCCATATCGGTCCATTTAGGTACCATTACGGTATCTTAGAAGTACCTATATTGATGATCGGAGAGTGTGCAGTGACCATAAGTCCGTACCGTCTAGGTAGGCGAAAGTTTTTCGCCGGACGGCCAGCGCGAGATTAAAGATAAGCACCGCGTCGTACAAAATAGACGCAATGATTGCCTTCTATTGTCTAGAGTGGAAGACAATCAACAAAGTTTCGCCACCCATATAGCGGTAGCGATATAGTTCGCTTAGGTCTGAACATAAAGAATACAGCTTGCCCACCTGAATTTTGCTTCCCGGCGGCAGCGGATACGACGTACGAAATAGTGTATCCGAATATGCAATAATTCAGTCGATCACTTACGATTTACATACCTAAACTGTCAGTCTATAAATTCTTGTAACATTAGTCTTTAGTTATTATTTTACAAATGAAGTCAATAAGTGTTTATTCTCATGTACAACGACATGTGCGACAACGACAAAATGTCGTATGTCGTTGACGTTTTTCGTACGGACGACGTTCTGCGGTCCAAAAATCTTCGATCAATATGAGGCTTTAACGACACTAATGATTAGTGACTATAGCACCGACACACACACATTCGCTACTGTATGTAACGTGTGTTGCGACTGGCGACATTCCGGCATTCAGAAGACACAGCGACAACAACAAGTAACGTAACACGTGCTTGCCGACATTTTGTCGTTCTGATGTCATGTCGTTGTCGCACATGATAACAGTCACTTAATAAACTGTGCACTACAAACTTAATTTAAATTCAGTGATTTGTATTCTGAATTGTGGTAATATTAATTTAAGGAGGATACTAAATTTTAGGTTTGATACTAGAGTCATAGTTAAACCGAAGTTAGCAGTTAGGAACAACAGTGGGGCTACAATAGCTGGCTCGTGTTGTTGTAACAAGTTTGCTGGCAAGATAATATCCTACATCCTCTCGCCAGTAACTTTGTCGTTAACTGCCGAGTTCACGATGCCCGTTACAGATATTGCTAATAACTTAATAGCCGATATAATATTTCCTCGGGTTTTATAACGACTTTATTAAGTAGTACTAGCATGTAGCGGGAGCTGTGCGCCGTGGTTCTTCATAATTAAAGTTAGGGTTACAGCCGGATAGTTACCTCACTTTCTGGTAAACTTCAAAATTAAGTATTTAAATCAAATTTAACACACAGTATTTTACATGTCCATTAAAACATTGTGTTGTTATCTTTCAGTGCACCCTTTTTACACGATTACTAAAGTTTTTGAGTAAATCGTGTTTTACCTCTCGACAGTGGGATAGTGGCATAGGTACTGTGCCTGTGTGTGGGTAGGTGTCTACAAGTTAAAATGCTTCGGCGGTACCTGCATCATGCGGGGATAAAGCAATTTTTTTTGCAAACCATAGCAGGAGGAATGCTTCTAATGAAAAAAAAAACACGAGTGACAGGGACATCTCTAACAAAGTGTTCCTATTTGAAACCGGGGCAAGCATATCCCATTTAGGCAATTATCCGGCTTTTACCCTATTTCAAACAATGTGAGTCACATTTCAAGTTGATATTGACGCAATTATCATTTAGACACATAATGTTATGAACATTAAATGTTTTGTTTGGCCATACTTTGATATTAAAAGTTGCGTAGGAATTACAACAAATCTAAGTCAGTTAGTAAACCGCGGTTGAGTTGAGACACGCATGCAGGCGTGGGAAATACACCCGAATTACGGAGGCGTTAAATTGCTGATATTAGTCAATAGGTGGAATTACGACCAATCCATACTGCCGGTATGTGAGGTCACGAGCCGATGCAGTCGGTTGGCGAGCTTCGAGTCACGTCGACGTTTGGGAGAATTTCGACGCTTCTGATATTCACCGAATTCCCGGTTCCTATGTGGAATACTGTCGGCAATCAGGCTGTCGGTGACGGTAATATGGGGTAAACGATCGGTTGCAGGTATAGCAAGCCGTCGCCGCTACACCTAATGCTGCATAATTTCAAGTTTCGCTTGATACTATGCATCAGGAATAATAAGGTCAACAATGCCACTACGTCTTGTACTATATCAAGGAACTGTAGAAAGGAATATAAGCAGGGACTCAGTATTAGGTATATAGATATTCTGAGATTTGTATAAAGATGTGAAATTGATAGGAATCATTTGGATCCATTTAGTCGCTTGCTACATTAATTTGTAGCAAGTTACAATAAAATTCATGTTGAGTATCTTACTACATTGGAGTTTTATAAGCGCTGCATAACTTTATTGTAGTGTAATTATATTGGGTTTAAATACCTACTTCAGTTGCAATTGGCGATGGGTCACAACTTGATTTCAAAATGTCTAGTTCTACTTCTAGTTCTGAGAAAACTTAAGAGCGTCAATTGATTTATTATTATTGTACGGGAAAGGTCGCATCGTTAAGTCATGTCGGAGATATTTAGGCGTCAAAAGAAATTCCGACCTTTGCGTATTCCCATAATCCTGTACCGGATCCATTGAAGTAATAGTCGATTGCTATCGAGGCCTTTTGCCGGGCAATTGGAACAAGAGACCCATTTCACCGTTCACGCCATATGCAATATACAAAAGATTAGATTCCCCGAATTTTTATATCCATGTTCAGCTGACTAGGAGCTGTGTTTGATTATACCTGCAGTTTGATTGAATCTTCACGCTCCGCTGCAGCTCCACGGAATATCACGTCAGTTTTTAATCCAATCAACAATCAAACTGCGACCGGATTGCTTGCTGTTCTAGTTCAGCTGGCACTTTTTCATTCCCTTTTGAAATTAACGAAGCATATTTCTAAAATTTTACCGCGAAAGTTTTCGGTTATAAAAATGGAATAATCGCCACTGCAAATGGGACTTTTTCGATGTCGACTGCTATAGATTCCATTGCGGTATTGTTTTGCGACAGATTATTATTACTAACACGTAGAAAGCCGTAATTTAATTTCTAAAGTTCACGGGAAAGGTTTAAACTGTTTAAATATAAATCCAATTTCGTAACTTTTAATTGCTCATACCCTTAACTTAATATAAATATTGCCGTAATAACTTTGAAAGGTTGAATTTTAATGTGCGATGCTTCAAGAAAACGTTGCCATAACATTGAAGCAGAGATTCCTAATTACGTTTCACGGCCCCTCCGCGGCTCTAATTACGAGTTTATCGTGTAGAAGATTCTCGAGCATCTCAAGAGGTATCTAATGTCAACTATTTTAAAAATGTAACGCAGCTGTATCTATGTACTGAAAATAAAAGACGTCGCTAGTTGGTAATGACGCTAGTGGCCCTGCCTACGAAGCAAGGAGTCCTAAGTTTGAATCTCGGCTGGAACTGGAACTTACAGTACTTAACTTTGTGCAGAGTTGGCGCAAAACCGATTTTAACTATTCCCGATGTGATTTTGGTATCTGTTATAAAGTTACTATCTTTCGAACTTATTCAGTAATAATTGCGATTATTATGCATTTATCCCACAGTTACCAAGTAATTAACTTCGACTCGAACATTAACAACAGCCAAGTAATATTATAACAAAGCTTAAATACAATTTGCTAAATCCGACGGATAACAGGCCGTTTTAGGCACAAATAATTCCCCATTAGTCATTTTAGCATATTCGCTTAACTAAATTAATGACCTCGATAATTGTATCTAAAGCTGATAATCCCAAATTTGTGAACATATGCATCACTTGTGCCGTCATTATCTACCGCAATAATCTTGTTAGTTAATAGTATCAGCCTTGCTTCACGTGCATTCATTGTTGTTAAATTAATAACATTATTATACAATTCATAACAAACAGTAAGTATTTATATCATAGCTCATCGGCTTTTGTTAAGGACATCGTTAAGCGACTTCTAAAAAAGAAAATGAATGGCTCTTCTGCTCAGCTTTCGGCTATTTACATTAAAAATCGAAGGCTTTTGAATTGATTATGAACCGCCAAAACACCGTAAGCGACAAGCAGATCAGTCGCTTCAGTTTTTTCCTTTATTGGTAGAAATATTCGTTGTAGTAGGCTATTGGTGGTTGGTATTAAATTCAGTGAAAAGGGATCCAAGCAGTCAGTCTAAGTTGTGATGAAGGAAACTGTAGGCAAAGTGATATACGATTTTCTCATAAGCTGAAGTTTATTACGGCTGAAAATAAATACTAGTGTTATGAAGGCCCTGCTGCCTTCGTGAAAAATTGCGTTTCGCTACACGGCAGCTCGCAGCCAGCAGACGAGTTAAACGTTAGTGAAATGAACGAGTTGCGACGCCCTGCGCTATTCATAACGAAGACACTAATAAATTACGTTTAGACTACTGACTGCAGGTTTAGGTACATACTTCTTGCAAAAAGCAGGAGGGCCTATAAATATGTTTATATAATTATAATGGATCACTGCTACAACATACATTTAATGATAATCACATATAAGTTTCAGCAGTAGCAGAATAATACGTTATTGATCTGAATTTCTTACACGTCTTTCATTGCCTACAATTTTACGGTAATTAATTATTAATTTATTAAAAGTAAAATAGAAACTAAACAAAAGATTCAAGCCGACATGAGATATTACTAACTAAACTGTCACCAGTCAGTTCACCCTTTTCAAAGGCCGTCCAGAATAAACTGAAGTCAATTTCGGCAATTCAAAGTTAAACAAATTTCGTGTTGAAATCACAGGGGAGCGATAGAAAGTGAGGAACTGCCTGTAATTTTAAAATTACTGTCAATTTGAACGGTTTTGGGTTATGTAGTTGGATTAGATATTGGTCGTCAAAGTAAGTTGTAAAATAGGATTTGATTTCAAATGCCTTCTCCTAAAATGTTGGGTTAACTTTGCTTGAATAATCAGCCTTTGGCCGTTCATTTGATTTTGTCTAATAGCTTATATGGACAAAATGTATAGTACGAGAAGTTTCTAATTTTAGTGTCCGTTCTGAAGTTAAGATTCAACAGAAGGTGATCTTAACGCCTAATGGCATTTTCAGCAAGGGCGGTTCACATGGAAAAACAAGTATTAGAACTTCTTTTGGAGGAAGAAGGCGATGATTTTTTATGGAATTAAGGTAGCAAACGAGCATGCACCACCACCTTCCGCTGCCGCCCGTGACAATTGCAATGCCCGTAAGTAAGCTATGTCGCTATGATGATGAAGATGACAATTTTAATCGCATTTTAGAATTTATTACAATAATTAAAGACACAAGAACACTCGTATAACTGATCTTCGCCAAATATGTAGAGAGTTATGCGTCAATTTCTCTTAAAACAGATACAAGTTACTGCGATCTTCAGTCGCAGTGAGATCCGCAGGAAGGTTTTCAAGTGTACTTCCTTGATTATTTTGAGTTCTTAAGGTAGCTAACGACAGAGTATACCTTAAAGACTTTCAATGAACATGCGTCTGTTGCGTAATCGGTTGCCTTATCCTAAAGGATGAACAGGTACGTTCAAACTCGCAGTTCTTTACGTTTATTTTTGCATATTGGCATGAGAATGGGTCGCCTAAAATATTCTATATGAAAAACTGAGCTCAGATAGTTTCTCAAACAACTGGCAGTACGGCGCGCTCTAAATCAAATTACTGGAACGAAAACTCCAGACGATTGCCAATAGACAGGTTTGTTCCACTTGCACCTTTTGTTGTTGACTCTCGAAATTAGGCGAATTGGAATTTTTCGTCTATGCCCTGAGGACGGGAGCCAATTTCCACCAGTTATTTCAAAGGCAATAGGGGCTCTGTACAAAGGAGAATGAATTTCAAAATAGACTTGGACGGATTTTTATTTTGCTTTCGAGGTTTTTCTCGTCCGGATACAATGTAAATTTATGCGACTTCTGCGGACAATTTGTTTGTTATTTTTTTGTGTGACTAAGACAATGAAAAATATCGAGTAGGCCAACTGATGGACAGTGGTCACCACTGTCATCATCGACTGCATGTAACACCATAATAATACCGAGGCGTCGCAGGCGAACAACGATAGGGAAAAATGCTGCAACTGTATTACTCATTTGATCGAATTACGTTATTGTATAAATAGAAAGATAATTATGCAATTATTGCTATAGTCACACAAATTCTGTCAATGTTAACTATTATCTCAAAATCAAAGGGAACAAACGGATGAAACGTATCCTCAGTTTTGTATTTGTACAAATATTTTAATTTTATTTTTTTATGTAAATACACGTCCAAAGCGGAGATGAGTCACTTGTTGATAAATGGTTACCGTCGCTTGTAGACATCGAATACTTTACCAGCCCAGAAAGATGACAAAATAAATATACGTATCCCAAAAGTATCGTCTAAATCAGAGGTTTCCTCGCTATGCTGTATCGGACAGACGGACAATATATATAATGTATAAAAAAATGGTTTGGTCACGATATCGATAACACAGCCTACTTACATATTAATGATAGAGGTCATTAAGATATCATAGCTATATTCGCTATAATTGGAAGTGTAAATTATGCAAATATTACTCACCGATGTGCGCCGTATCAATTGGACATTCAATACTATTCACGCGTTCAGATTTGACGCGGCCAGCGACCAGCCAGATCAAATATGAATAATTATTTCCAATGGATCGGTATCGTTAATTCGATTTTCGAATGAAATTGGACATTCGCCGTTATTCGATACGTTATCCGATACGCCGTTATATTGAACGTTCGCGCGAGCTCCTGAAGAACGCACCAGCGACGCCGCGACGCCTAGTCGATATTAAACATTCATGGAATACCAGATTTGATTCGTCCGGTAAAAGTTAAATAGAATTAGATCCCCAAATAGGCAGCATCTGATCAAATACAAAATTAACTCACAGAGTAACTGTTATACTGCAATCAATATATTCTATACGTTTTTTAAGTAAAGAGATTGAACTCTTCTACTACTACTACTACTACTACTCTATCTGTTTTAACTTTGTTAAACCGATTTCTTCATCAAAGTTCTAACTGTATTCAGTTTGGATATAAAACGTGATTTTCTATTTATTTATTTATTTTAAATGTGAAAATGTTTAATCAATATATTCATCAAAGTACAGAATAAGTTTCCCGAAGCGACGCGAGGGGGATACATTAGTAATATAATAAAGGCAGAAGCTATTGGTTTTGGTTTCTCTCTATCGGGCCGGTTATCTACTTTGGCTTCGTCCTCGCCACTGTTTCTTAATTTACCGTAATCGTATCTAGAGCAAAGAGGTAGCTTTATCGGTTCTGAAGTCTCGGCATTTGGCCGCAACATGTTCTACTATATCCTGTTGTTACGTGTGCTTTTGTCATTGGAAGAGAAATCTCCAAGTAAGACTTCGGGTCGTGAGGGATTTCTAAACTCCTACCATCAGCCAACGCAAAACTCTTCTAAATTTCCGGCTGCTGATAAAAAAGATCTCTCCCTATCCGCTCGACAAAAATCCGCATAGGGCTCCTTGAGATTTCTGCTGATCTTCCTCCCGATGTACTCCATGCTATAGCTTAGCTTTCTCCACGCTACACCTACAAACTTATTTTCTTTTAATGACAGGCCTGCTTGTCGTTATCAACGGGGAGAATTTGCCGGTAGGCCTATAGAGAGGGTCAAACCCTTCTACAATCCTTAAAATCTGTAAGAAACAAAAGTATGTATGTTTAGAGAAAATGATCACATTCTGTCACGTCGGTCTAAATTACAACATCTTCGATCAGAATTCAAATAAAAGCGTTTTCCTTTGAAGAAATATTAGCACAGACTATCCCTGTAAAATGAATTTACTGTTAATATTATATTTTGCATACAAAGTATAATAAAGTAATTATATTAATAAGCGTGTTACTCAGATTTAACTTAGCTTTTTCTTTCCGCTTTAAAATATGAGATAGTACACGAACTTAATGTGCTCTAAAGTAAATTAAATAGTTTTTCTTCCGCCAGATGAACTACAGCTTAAAGTTTTTTAATTGTTGCACCTACGTATTATAAGCGATAAGATGACGTTTTGCTACTTGATTATTTGACTTCTTTCCTTTGTTTTTCCCTTTTCATTTGATTGATTGTGATTCCTTTACTTTTCATCCTTATTAATATAATATATTGGTACACTTGATATTGTTGGTGTATCTCAATGACAAATAATTAAGTGTGTACAAGTGAAATCCTAATTAATGGTTTGTAATGACAGATTCCGCGTCGAATCCAAAGACTCTTTTCCCTTAGTCGGAGGTTCCTCAAATTATATTTAATCTTACTTTGATTACTTGCGTCTTTTTCCGGTAGGGTTTTCTCTCATTACCTACTTTCAAAACACTTTTTCGTTTAAAAACTTCACCATGGATAATACAATCTTCAGTCTTGTGTTTTTTTATGAAATTTCTAATAGAAATATTGTTACGCCGTCAGGGTCAAACAAATGCTTTATAATAAACCAAGTAACTCAGGGACGGTATATGTAATGAAAATTAGTGTGAAAAATGATTAAACGAATCTCGTAGTTGAGTTTACTTTGGCACAAAAAATTCAACATGAAAGAAATTCGTGTTTATATTCATCAGAGCAAATTCAAATTTCAGTAATCCCTGGAAAGGTAGCTCTCTTTTCTATTCCGTTCTAAAAATGGATTAAAATTGCATAACATTTTGTAAATTCTTCTATCGTATGAGCAGGGAAATAAAGTTTGTTGGAATGAATAATATTTATTAATATTATTCAGGGTGGGCGTGTTGACTTGAATGTTGTAGTTGGTATCATTTATTATTATTTACTCGTAGTAAGGTTTATTGGTTATTCAAACTTAACGAAGTGTTCACTTTGAATATTATTAATATTTTCACTTCGTTGTAATATTAAAGTATCTATTTAATATTGCGTAAAACTTCTTAAAGTGAAACTTTTATTACATCGTCTCAAACTTTTTCGTCTGCGTGTTGCATGTCGCGTGACGGTCGGCCGCGGAGTAAAGTAGTGATAAAGTGAAAGGAGCTCATTAGAGCAGCCAAGACCAATATGGCGGCGCCTATAGTTCGCAGCAGTGACCGTGTCGTGTATAGTATTACTCATTTGTGCCAGTGCTCCACGCTATTTTGTTTGTTTTTGTCAGTGTTTAATACTTTTATTATTTCTCATTATCATTTCAATTCTCCAAGTATAAAAATAAAATTGATAAAGCGATTTTTGTACCCTTAATGGAATAATACTCCAAAATTTTTTAGTTAAATGTCTATAATGTGAAAAAAGTTTCACTTTTACCGTGGTTTCATAAAACCACACAATCCTTTATGTTATACTAAGATGGTGAAAAGTTAAATTATTTGATTCGGGGTGTCGAGTTCGGGATAGTTTGCTGCAGCGACAACCCAGGTGTTGCCTTCGTCTCGATGTGTACGTGAACCGTAGATCACACGATGGACACAGAAGAATCACCCACTTATTTCCATCAATCTTAATACCTCATCTTCCCTTGTGTTGAGAATTTCGTAACAGATATTAGACTAAACCTTTGGGGAACCCCAAGCCCTTGACCTGTACGGACTGACTAGTGACTTCCTTCACCACACCAAAGCTCGGAGCGCCCAGGTGAGTCGTTAGCCGTTATTCGTATTTATATCAACCAAGGACGTACCCGTTTTTGAGATTTGTGTCGCAGGGCCCACCGATCCCTGTTGTACGATACAGTACCTTTAGAAATAAACATTGCCGATTTCAGGCTCTGAGGAAATATTAAACTATATGAAATGATATGGCGTAGTTCAACTACGGTTACATTTATGACCACCATTTTAGACCACCGGACTGCCGACCGAGTCTGGAATAATCAAACTTCCGCATACAGTAAGTTTTCCTTTATTCATGTGTTTTTCAAGCTAAAAGTTGTATTCTAAACCGAGAGTTCATAAGGGAGGTTGTCTGCAGCGCTCTTCACTTGGATACTCCAACCAATCAAGGCTTCGTTGAATCGCACTAGACAAGAGTGGCTGGGTAAGAAACAGTCTGGTTATCAGCCTCTCGAAGACAGGTTTCGTAATTGCTACTAAACGATTACAACCAGTGCAGTATTAGGGTGCTGTACGAAGGCAGAAAACAATCACTAATGCCTTTGACATATTATTACTATGGACGTCGGGTCTCATACTAAAATCGTGAAAAAATCGTCCCAGTCAAAGCCATTGCAAAAATAGAAATGTTAACAAGGTAATATAAACACTAAAATCATTACATCACGGTTTAATTTCGATTGCAGTCGATTGAAGCTCTTTTTACGTTTTGTTGCTCATTTGGCTCGGACATTTTTTCGGATCCGACGTCCATAGAAATAATAAGTCAATAAATAATGCGGAAATTTTGGTATTGGTAGTCAGCACCACGCAGGGTTGACCGCGCTTAATTCAATCAATCAACAAAATTCTACATAGTAATAAGGCCATGACCCATAAACAAAAACATGAACTCCGCTTCCAAATATATCTTCTAGAATAAAATTCGGAAGAAACTCATTAGGGTTTGTATAATGCCTATACCTACAATATACATAAAGCTTTTCAGATAATGATTGCCCTGAAGTTTTGAGACTAAAATAAACATACTTCTTACAGTAAAATTATAGTTAAAACAGGTCATGAAATGACGTAATACTTGCTAGTGAGCCCGGAGAACTTGACATTTGCTTCATCTCCCTCCAGAACAAGTTCAGAACAATCACACATTCAGATGAACGTGTTTGAACAGCTTGGTTCGTGTCAACAAGCTAACGTGTGTAGACTTTTCCATTACGGCCCACGCTTTGGAAAAGGTCAAGTACATAACACACCGCGCTTATTCCGGGTAGAATAACGCAGTCTCTATTGTAGGAATTTAAAATTTCAAATGCTTTAGTGTCTGTTGTGGCTGCTAACATTGACCATTTAATTTAAACGTAGTTAAGTAACTTAAGTTTAAAAGAGTAATTTTTACGAGAAGTGGTTTTGGACAATCTTTTTATGGGAATAGATGAAAAATTAATGGCATGCTACTTGTTAACATTGTTGGCATGCTACTGACCATGGTCAGCGAGGACCACTTACCAACAAGTTTATCGGCCAAAAAGTATAGCCAATGCAAGTAAAGGTTTTTCTGTAATTCTTTACATGAGGCCTCACAACTTTTTTTTGCGTATTTAAGTATATTTTATGTTTTGATAATTATTTTACCCATAAAACTGTCCATTCTCATTCCAGTGAAATTAATCTCCAAACCAGTCATTTATTTTAAAATTACAAATTGAATTTTATTTTATATTAGAGCTTCTGAGTTTCAGCATCCATCATCCATCCATCCATCATCATTGCCATGCATCAGCCTTTGCAAGCCCACTGTTCTGGCATGTGGCCACTGGACACAGGCATACTCCAACTGACGCCACTCTGACCGGTCCTGAGCCTTTTGAATCCGGTTACCCGCTGTCGTCTTCAGGTCATCAGTCAACCTGGTCGCGGCGCGTCCTATGCTTCCTTTTCTATGATACCTCTCCATACGTTTTCGTCTTATACGCCTACCACTTTGCCATTTCCAGGAATTGGACAAAGATTTTATCATTGGAAATATAAGAATTTTCTGTAAGTTACTGACGATTTCTCGCAACGTTATCACGTAATAAGCAGGGATCGTGAAGCGGTTTTTCCCGCGCATTCCCAACACTCGAGTGGTAAGTTATCTCAAACTATTGCCATAAAATCTAGCTCAGACGTGGGTTCTATCCCATCTTGGAGTCTATGACCGAGTATATAAAAGGGATGCAGAATCCTCGTAAAAAATATATTTTACGACGTCGACCGTCCTGATACTGTTATTGGCCTAGTTTGACTAAAATTGATAAAGTCGTAATTTTCTTCGGTAAACATCTTTGCTTTTGCATGTTTTAACGAATATATTACCACGTGGTTAACGTGACTATTCAAACTTTCAGTTTAGCTGTTTGCTTGGTTGTTTTTTGGTTTGTTTGATGAAATCTTTTTGATTATACCACCTATGGTCCTATTTTAGACCAGGGTATTTTACTTACGATTATAGGGACGTAACTTATTATTATGGTATAAGAGATAAGTATAGACGGACGGACTTCCCGCGGAGTCTTAATAATAGGGGCTTACTGTCCTTTAGGTACGGAATCCTAAAAACATAATCTACGAATTGCTGACTATATTGTATGGAACAGGACAAACATTGGGTTTCGTCACCGCTTACCATCAGCTGAGATTATAGTCAAGCATAACTCTCAGATAAGAAGAAACTCCACCAATCCGCGATGGACCAGCATGGAGTATGAGGCCTCTTCAGTTATTCAGAAAGACCTGTGCCCTGTACCTGTGTGCCGTGCATTGAAGTTATGTTCATAACACACATTTGAAAAATAAATCAAATAGTCGAAATACACCCGTCTCACATTTTATAAAATAAGCTTACAAAAAATCGGTTACGATATTTTGTCGTAAGCCCACAAAGTACAGAGCGGCAATTGTCGCCGATGTAAAAGACTTAGCGTTAGCCTGTAGGGCGAAAAAGGTGAAGGGAATGTTCAATCAGCTAAAACGCTGACAAAAAGAAATAAAACCCTCACGAGCGCTAAGCACCGTGTAGTGTGCGACAAACAACTTTACTGGCTCCCTACGCCAGCGTTTGCGTAATATCTGTGATAAACATTTATTTTCAATAAATCGACAAAGTTTATATTGTTTTCTGTTGGTCTGAAATGCGTAACATCTTTAAGGCTAGTCTGAGTAAGCTCTCACTGTATGCGCGCGTACCATCCTGGAGTTTAACCCCACTTGTCATCAGATGGCGCTGTAGTCCAAAAACTTAGAAAATGTACAAAAAGTATGATATCAAATCTTGATATAGAGTCTGCACGGAATTTTGCTGCTTGTTGTGCCCCCTGTCATATAACGGACAAAGCTATGGCGCCAGATTTATCCACTTGAAGGGTGTTAGTTTATGTTTTCACCCAGGTTAATTCCCATGGTACTTGCCTGGTGACAGGGTGTTCCGCCCGCTTGGCTGCTTATCACCCTGCTTGTAAAATCCACTGTGATATACGATGTGGGTCTCCGACTTGTTAGTTGAACAAAAAAAAATGGGTGTTAATAATAATCTCCGTATAGTTATAATTAGACTTATAACCAGTAAGCTTATCATCAATCTTCTACTATTAACTCAAAAGTTGTGTTGTTATTATTATTAGAGTTCTGTAATTAATTTGGCACATTTCCTCCTGGAGTGGCCATTTCTGTTTTATTTAATTTAACCTAACCAAACTTCACCCAGCTTACCTTATTTAATACGATTTGATTGGTAACCTTTATAAATTTGATCAAATCTAAGTTTTCATCGTTTCCTAGCAACAAAGATTAACTGAGTGACCATAAGTCTCAGAATTGACCGGTTCGTAGTTAAATCATTACAGTGTCTGGCAGAGTAGTTACTGAAGATTTAGTGACTGGTAGTTGCTGCATCTGCAGTTTGGGCGAGAGTAATGGCTGATATCTATTAGCTAGCGGAACCCTCGTAGCACAGTGGCGTAGGTTGTTCGTAGACATCGCAGTGAACGGAGATAGGAAGATTCTTGCTCGGTCGAAAGACAATCGAGTGACCGCTTCGCGACGCCGTTTCGCGAGAAGTAGGAGTAGAAATAGTGCACCATAATATGCTGGCCATAATATGTCGATTGGCAAACTTCACATGTTAAATTAATGTTCGTTCTTTAACTGATTCTTTATACACCTTATCTACCTTATCTTCACTTATGATGAGGCGAAACTATAGCGAAGCAAAGTAAGGTAAGGAAAAAGAGTTCTTAGGAGCAGGGTTTATTAAGATCTTTTCGTTCACCGAAGAAATAATTAATTTGTAATACCCATTTATGAACCACTGTAGGATACCTGGTTACCTCTGCAATCAACGCGACAACCTTGAAACCACTAGACAGCTTTGGTCACTACTTTTGAAGAAATAATTACTTAAAAATATATATAAATTTATTTTGGACGTTAATCGTCCATTGTGGAACTTAGTTATCTTATTCATTTAAAGCTTATTTAACAAAAGCTTCATAATTAAGTATAATCGCCAGTATTCACGGAGCTATTCGGAGTGTTGCAATTATGCTAATTGCATTAATGCCCCCACACCGAAAGGCAAATTTGTTTCATCCCCACACGCTAACGAACCATGAATAAAGGAACAACGGAGTAATGCTTATTAAAACGTATGAGTATTGTAGACCACAAGACACGGATAATGACGAGAATGAGAGAAAAAAAATTAAAAATAAAATAAAAACATCAAGACAGAGACAGAGAAAGACACAAAGACAAAGGAGGTTGTTAATACGTTGGGTGCAGGTTGTGATGTGTATGTTGTATGCACTGTACGTGTTCGCTTATCAAATTGTTCATCAAAGTCAGTTCTGTTGTAGCTAAGCCGCACTTAGCAGCGGCTGGCGGGACGCCAAACACGACGCCTCCTGCGGCCCTCCGCTCGGTTATCGACTTGCGTTGCTGTCCACATGCTGGATTTACGTAAATTAAGTATGTTTCAAGCTCACTTTGATGCTAAGTCTAAAGTCCAAGCGAAGATATTCCTTAAGATATCTTTTAGAGAAAGAAACTCTGAACCATAGAAACTACTCTAACAATTTCCACCCGATATCTCCACAATCCTTAAGTTGGCTTCATTCTCCATTAACGGCCCACTACTGAGAACGGGTCTCTCCTCATGATTGAGGAGGAACATACTCCAACATGCTGCTCCAGTGCAGATTAGTGAAGTAAAAATACCGAAGTTAATGATCATAAACTACTATAATTATACATACTCGATAAATATTAATTATATCAATAAGTAGAATACTTATTTAAGTGTTACTTCCAATTATATCCAATTACCCCTGGTAAGTGGGTAATAGGTAGGGTATAAACATCGCCGGCAATGATAGTGCCGACACATTAATGTTGTACCTAACAGTACTACGGGGAAGTTCTGCGCGAGATCACACTAAACTTGTTAAACGAATTATCGATATTTCTTTATTTCTGCAGCCACGGTGAAAGTCCTCTTACACACTTATTATGATTCGACAAGAAGTGGCTTGAACAACCGCTGGTTATGGATTTTATGACGTCACAATTAATTCAATATGTCGCCTTCAAGAGGTCATAAAGTTTAAATTCAAGAAAGTTACGAATAAACGTCGCTAGGTATTAAACATATCTTTCTGTCTCTCCTCCCCGTCGTAAAGTTCAAATGAAACCACGTACATAATTATGTAACATTATTCCGCGCACGATTCCATAAGTAGCATCAAAGAACAACAAAGTTGACGGTAAACGGTTGTCAAATAAGGAAATAACATTCGAAGTAAACGAAACGTGTTGCTTGTAAATATTTTAAATTTAAAACGTACCGCAGCAGGACAGAATATAAAGCGCGGCGAGCGATGGGAGACGAGAAAATGTGGTGTCATTGCAGAGGCGCAGGGCGTCATGTTCATACTGAGTAATGTGGTCGTCATCCCTCTTTGGTAATAATCTATTTCTTGCATCGTCATAAATACGATATTATTGGTTAGCTTTCTCTCATCCGTTTTGATAGCTGTGGTATTTGTTCGGTTCTTTAATATTTAGCCAATTGCGCGACGCAACATGGGTTGTTATGATTTGGCAGTCAATGTATGTATGTCATGTACATAATATGTTTGTTAGTTTGTGGTGAATGAACTTGGATATTCTTTACCACTACAACATCAGTGATATGAACGCTGATAACCCGAAGGCTGGTGTTGATCCTACACAAACCAACAGGGTAGCAAGCGATTACTTGTTCGAATAAAGAACTATGTATAGTCTAGAATCTAAGTTAATCTCTGTGTGGTACGCTGTGTAGCTCGGCTTACTGGCTTTGTAACGCCTACTGTAATCCTGCAGTACCTGTTACATGGTCATTTGGTTTCGTACCTACCTGTGTACGTTACAGCTGCTGTTGAACTAAACGTCATTCGTGACAATTTTTCCAAGAGTTAAACAAAAACTCTTATTGTAACGTTGAATTGTAAAAATTCAACTCCGTGGGATAGAGGAAGGAATGTTGATTTAGTTTCGATGACGATTCATTTTTATAGTAAGCAATATATGGAACTAGAAACAACAAAGACGTGAAATTATACAGTATACGCATTCAATTATAATTTTCCCCGTACGAGGATTCCCAGCGTTGCAGGTGGCAACACAAACATAACATCTACGACTTGAGAACAAGCATTTTTGTATCTGCCCCGGTCGGAAATCAAACTTGGGATCCTTGCTTAGAAGGCAGGGTCACTACCAACTAGGCTAAGGGGTCGTCTTCGTTTGGGTTGAACCATCCCTAAACTACGTAACTCTCGGCGGCTCACAGTCGGCGGCTGACAATCCGTTTGGTGTGAAACATTCCTAAACTGCGTCACGATTGTTCACAGATAGCTGATGAAAATGTTATGTTCGGTTTGAAAGATGCCTTAGTCTGTAAAAATTTAATCTCAGGTCGAAACGACCCCTCGCGCGCCAAACAAAGGTACTATTATTTATTAGGGTTGAAGTCTCGAATGACAAACGTTACTTTAACGGTTCACTAGTGAGGGTGTCCTTTTTATCGCAATGAAGGGTTACCAGTTAGGGTCAGAGCTTTGTTAACCCTTACAACGTACGTATAGGTACAACCGTACAGTGTCTTTTGTACTGAGAGCAAAATATATTTATAAAAATAATTTAGTATTTTGCTTAAATTAAGTTGATACCGAAGCTCTTGGAGCCCAGCGGTTTACATCTTAAATGATTGAGCAATTTAAGTAATAAGTATCTACCTAAGCGGTAGTAAGCGGGCGCGGTTAGTAGTAGGATGTGTGACCGATAGTGGCAATAATTTCTTAAACATTTCCGTACTTCAGAGGGCACGTAAAATTCTCGGATCCGGTTGTTATCGGTAGATAGGCGCTCGTTAAGCCATGTCGGAGGCCTTCGGGCAGCATTCAACCTTCCGGCACTTGGGTTTACACCAACCGCTTCACCAATTAGTACTGAAGTAGTGTGGTAGAGTATGCTCCAGGCCTCTTCGGGTATGAGGAAAGAGATGTGCGCTGTAATGGCCATTAATGGGTTGAAGTCAAGTTAATATTAAAATGATTAATTTTTAAAGTAGGTAAGTTAGTACAAAAAATGTCGAGGATAAATATGTTATTTATATCGACGGTTAAAAGGCGACTTGATTCAAGCGCCATTTTGAGAACTTTACAGGAGAGCGTTTTAAAGTTTATTTTTTGAGAAAAAAAATCACTATTCTTAAAGTATACAATAAAAATTGACGAGTCTCCCCAATCATAAAGCGGCATATTTTGTGCTAATTTTTTGTATATATATAACAAATAAAAGGTGTTTTTTAACGGAGTTAGATGTAACTTGAGCCATTTTGCACAATTCTCTGATCAGGGCAAAAGGAATCTTAGTACACGATTACTATTTATCTGTTCAAAGCAAAATAATTCAAGTGTACAATGACTTCTTTAACAGATCATGGATAAATGATTTAAATCACTCAACTAGTTGTAAACTGTTCATGGATAAATGATTTAAATCACTCGCCTAGTTGTAAACTGTTCATGGATAAATTATTTAAACCGCTCACCTAGTTGTAAACTGTTCAAGGGGTAATGTCTCAAATTACACAGTGATGTAATAAGATTTAAAAAAAAATGTTTTAATCGCAAGATTATTATTAATAATTAAAATAATTAAAACTTTTGTTTTAATTATTCATTTACTTAAATTTAAGTATATTTAAACGTTGGTAATATTTGTAATAATCAGCCTTCGAATATTGGCACTACTCGCAATTCTAAATGATTTGACTTAAAACTGGTCAAGGAAAATTAGCACAAGTGATATTCTTCAACATACTAGTTCAGGTAAGATTGTTTCAAGCGACAGAGATAATGTTTGAATGTTCAAGGCAAAATGATTTAAGTTACATACACTAATAAATATGGTTCAAGCAAAAAGGAATTAACATCCTTTGTTTAATTATTTAAGATCAAGTAAAAATAATTCAAATGCCGATACCATTTCATTCCATCCGAGGATAAATGGCTTAAATTACAAATAGTAAGAAAAACCCTTTTTTTTCGTGGGTCTATATACATGCTTTGAAAAAAACAACCAAATTCGCTACACTTGATACCACGTAAGCAAAAATGATACCCAAATTGGTCATGGAGCCAAGCGCCAAAAAAGTGCTCAGATTAACCTCAAACCTGGCTCAATCGAAGCGGAAAAATTCGCCGATTCCAATGATGTATATAACTCAATATCGCCCAGGATGGCGCTTGAATCAATTCGCCTTTTAACCGTCGATATATAAATATTGATTATACATAATACAATTCTATAATGTTCCCAAAATATTCACTAAAACTTTTGCATATTTAATAACGTAAGGGTAATTGAAAATCCAGGTGCGCCCGATTAAAATGTTTATTTCATTGAAGTTGTTCGTGCAATTATAATAACATTTGTAATCAACTCTTCGCAAATATCATTATATTAATCTGCATAAATATGCGGCGTTACAGCGCTCACAATAATCTGCTATTAATAAAATCCTCAACATAATTTTGGTGAAAAACACCAATGTATCAAGTGAAAATGATGTTAATAAAACCAGTAAAACAAAATAATATGTATCGCTACACACTTATAACCCCACACTAGGATTCCCTGTGCGGTACCATGGAAAACACACAAAAACAAAAACACACACACCGAGGAATTAGAACTCATTGTTCGAATTTCCGCCTCACTGGGATTCGAACCTAGGACCCTTCGAACGACAGTCCTGCATGGTAACCATTGCACCATAAGGATCATATAATATCATTGGAATAAGTTATTCGACCCTTTTATTTTAAAGCAGAATATAAAGTGTCATCTCTTAAGGACACATCACCTTGCTTCCAATTTAAAATAATTCCATCTGAAACAAACAGAAGAATCAATGTAGCCCCGACTGCTGTAAATAGTATGAAGATTATTTCACTCTCACTGGCAGCTCTACAAACAGTTGCTAGAAAGAAGAATGCGAGTATCATTATGGAAAGTCGAGTCTTGTATTGCCGATGAGTTGCTAATCAAATTAGAGTCCTCGTTTCTAATGACCTTCTATAATCCAAAATAAGCCAGGAGAGTACACGG
This sequence comes from Ochlodes sylvanus, assembly GCA_905404295.2. NCBI lineage: Eukaryota > Metazoa > Arthropoda > Insecta > Lepidoptera > Hesperiidae > Ochlodes > Ochlodes sylvanus. Next base: position 494,949 of record FR990132.1, read on the forward strand.
TGTGCTTGGTATTGGATCAAATCGATACTTGAGTTCGTTCGTTGTCGATATTACTTAACTTTACTGAGATAACAAACGATTTTTATGTAGCATTATAAAAGCTGTAATTTTGGAATTAATGAGTAATGCTTAAGAAATGGGATGTCTTAAAGAGGATTTAATACCGTTTTAATAGCCCTTAAGAGAGTGCAAACAAGGGTCTTCACACTCGAACACGTCGGCTTAACGTCATTAACGATGTTTATAATCTCTTTAGCTTGTTACCACTTATATCACTAAGGGATCTTCTTTCTTTATAACCGACTTCCAAAATGGGGAAGTTTTCAATTCAGTTGTATTTATCTTGTTTGTTAGGTTGAATTAGGACGAGACGCACTAACAATTACTAACTAGACTACTACTAATAAAAACTAATAGGACTAACTATCATTAATAGTTTTTTCTCCACCTAATAACAAACTGACCAAAACAATTGGAACAAATATTCAACTACATTATAGGTCAACTCTGTCAGGTTTGGCAGTCATCTCATATTTACCATCATCATCTACGTGTCATGATTATTTTGAGGCTCCGTAAATTGGAAAAAGTTTCTTCATCGAAACTGGCAATTATAGCAGTTGGCTAAAAGCCAACTCAATGATTAATGCCCGGTCGGTTGTGTTCATCGAAATTTGTAAGAACACTAAGTAAGTAGTGTTCGTAACTCGTAGAAACAATGTGTTCGTATTTATGCCCAAGGATTAATCAAGTATTGGTTGGTTTATATCGATATTCCTGTTGCTTACTCCAAGAGCGCAGTGACCTGAGGTGAGTCTTCGATACGAGAGTTCTCCATCTTGCTCTGTCCTAAACGTTTTCCTGCCAAATGAAAATGGTCAGGTCGGCTTCCATTCTTTCTTTCCAGCGATATTTGGAATTTATAAATCGACCCATAATGACAACTTCTATTTTTTTCTACCACTTTTCGGAAAGGTGCTATAACATCGAGGAGTAGAAACGGCGAAAGAAACTCCTCAGTATTATCTTTAAAAATTATATAATTACTAATACATATTGATTACAGAAATATTCCTGTCTGAGAGGCGGCCATTTCCATGCATGTCATTTAAATATTTATCTACACTATAATAACTTTTGCCAGTACCCATGAAAGTAACTTATGGAAGTGTAATAACCGAAGAAATGAGGCTTTCTTGCTGATAAAATTACCTCGCGATGTGCAGGGACCGTTAACAAACATCATGTAACCGAACTGTAAATTAATCATCACGAATTTGGAGCGTAATATGTTCAAAAATGTGAAACACGTTAGTGAAAATTCATTTAACTGCGACCAGAGTTTTAACGGCGTGGCCTCAAAATTTCTAGGCAGGGTGTTTGGTTTTTAATCAACATCCTGTGCATGAAACAGGCGTGTAAAATTGAGTTCGTTCAATAACAATCGCTGCAAGTAAATTTAGTTACAGTGTTCTACGCTAGCATGGCTACCTGTAAGGTATTTACAAATTTAAATTTGGAAGTTGAATTTGATGGGTGACTGTTAAAGACAACATTTTTTAGTCAACATTTTTAGCGGAACAGTTTATCTTTCAAGCAACGGACCCGGGCATTTTCGTTAGATAGCAACATGTCGCATAAAGACATTGTGAATTTGGGTTGTTCCAGATTGGCATCATTTATAAATTCCTTTCCATCGAAAGGCTTGGCTGCTTACTTATCGGCTATTAATAAAAAAATAAGTAAGTACCTAATATACAAATTAGTAAATATCTCGAAGCGAAAGCCAGGGCAGTAAGAAGTCTACAGTAAATTAACAGTTCCTGTATATTTACAATATACTCGTATTTTAAATAAAATGTAGAAGTAAACCGCATGTCGGACAAGTGGACGCACGTCGCGCGTGAAAAATCCCACAAGAGCTCGCTACGTCGTAAAACTCGTAAACATCGTCTTAAAGCCCGCCCCATACCATGTAACTTCACTGCAAATAATCCCCAAGTGCACTCGCATTTATCTCTGTCAGGTGTTAGAAAAATAAGCAGGACAGTTTGATATTATCGATACGGAAAACGATCCGTTTTTGCGAATTGGCGCGTGGTCCCGGGGCGCTAAAGCATTTTGTTTGTTTCACTTTGTATGCACTGTCCCGCAAATTTTTGTATTTCTCCTCTATTCGTGAACGTATTTGTTTCCTGAGCACACCAAATGCGCTATTTAGGGTGGAAACGCTGATTTTAGCTCGGCGAGTCGTTGCCAACACAGCAAATAGAACAAATGCTTCTCAAATCGAGTATTTCTGGCCATACTGGTTTGGTAACTAAATGTACATATTTCTGCCAGAAATTATAATTTTTTACTTGTAAATCATGCATAACTTGCATGAGTTTTCTTTTTATTTAACTAAATGAACTGTAATAAATAATGTTTCTTAAAAATATTTTCAAAATCCAACCCAAAAGTGAGTTAGTTTCTTAGTTTACTTTGTTGTAAACTAACTCACTTTTACCCCACATTTTATTCATTTTGGGTGTTTATTTTGAAAATATTATTACTGATTGCAACCTATACTGTACGCGGCTGGGCTTGGGTCACCTCTTACAATGAGAGGGATACGGCGGTAGCCCACCACACTGACCAATTATGGATTGGTAGATATCAAACACCTTTGAGAACATTAAAGGGATATCTCAGGTGTTCAGGTTTCCTCACGATGTTTTCTTTCAATAATACGCACATATTTTTTGAAAGAATTTGATCGTTCAACCGTCTTGGCTATGTCTATTATGTCCTAGTGCATAATATTTCGTAATAATATACTTTTGTGTTTCCAAAAATCGACAGTCAAAATTGGCAAGTGTCTATAGGTATGCAGAACAATGAAAAACGATTAACAATACAACACAGCATATTATCGTCCATCAATACAGCGATATCAACGGTAATTATGCAGTGATAATTTATTCCATAATCACTCTGTTCAATTACACAAAGTGTTCTTATTCAATTAGCTGAGACACGTATTTTCCCTCTATTCGCTTTTGTTTGATGGATTTATAGAGATTCCCGCTGCTAATCTAAACGAAGTTCGGTAGCTATGTACTTATTGTGGCAGACGTGGAATTAGAGGTAATAATTATTGATTACGCTTTTTATTATGGCATTTACGAAGACCCGGATGGCGCAATGGTTAACACGGATCGCTGTTCCGAAGGTCCTGGGTTCGATTCCCAGCGAGGCGGTGAATGATGAATTTAAATTTCCGTTCTTGGTCTAGGTGTGTATGTTCTTGTCTTGTGTGTTGTCCATGGCACCCACGATACAGGGAATCCTAGTGTGGGGCTATGAGTGTGTAGCGTTATTTATTATTATTTATTATTTATTTACGAAACGCTGTTAAATTAAAAATATTTGACGTTCATAAAATATTAACTCGGACTTAAACACATATAAATACATAATATGTAGGTACAGTACCAATGTAACTGATTTGCTGTCTCTACATGGAAGATACATGAGAAAAAGAATAATAGTACCGCCATAGATCCCAAAACACTGATTCTTAGATTTTTTGTCTGTTTATTAATGCGTTTGTGCGGGCTATACCTAATCGATTTTGTTGCGGTTTCATGTATTGTGGTAAGTTGGTAACGTTTTGTTATAGTAAACATTTTGTTTGTCTTATTTCATTTTGTTCATAAAAACAGTTGGATGTCTGTAAAGACGGTTTACGATCGAAATTTCCGTGATAACGTTTTATATGTAGTATAAGTCTATAAGGACAAAGGATTAAATGAAGATTCAGTCATTTCTCTTACACTGTCATTTATGCGAACCGATTCCGCTTGAGTGGGAGAGAGAGAGAGAGAGCGGGCCAGCGAGCCTCTTTCTCGAATGTCGCGCGCGCGCGCGCCGTTACGTGACCGGACGGCGGACGTGACTGGACGTGACCGGCTCTGTGACAACTTTTCGAGAATGCCTCCTGTCGGAGCGGCATCAATTTATAAAACGTTATCACGTCAAAAATAGAGTTAAGCCAGTTTAAAGAAACAAGTCTAACAATTTGCGAGTGTGGGTTCTGGGGACAGGGTTTCCGTAGCGAAGCGGGTTTACTAGTATAGATAGGTACACGACCATTTAACTAACCCCTTGCTCAGCAGAGACATGACCAGCTTAACAACGAAGTCTGATTTCATAAATATTATTAACTATCTTCAGAATATTTCACTCTATTAAGTTTTTAAATCCAGAAGTGTTTAAGAGTTAATTGCGTTTATGCTAATGAGAGTAATGTAGTTAGCTGGCGCTTTAGCTACGGTTTTATTGTCTTAATGAACGTGGAAATAATCTTGGACGGCGGATTATCTAGAAAAATAAATGAACTGCATTTGTTTTTTCACGTAGATGAAATTGATGCAAGTAATTTAATCAAATGGGCTTCTTACTGATACCATCGGGTAAGAAATAGAAAGCCTGGGCCTTATTTTTTGTTTTCTAAGGTTTGAATGACAAACATTTTCCGCGTAGATAACAAGGTTACGATCTAAGAATAATTCCACTATACAAAGACAGTCTTCATACAAGCGCTCTGTCTAAAGTGAAGCACTAAACCGAAACTTTCCCGAAAGCGGGGAATGATTCGGCTGCGGATAATCTTATGTTTTTAGCAATGATACATAAATTGCTTTTCAGATATTTTGTGGCACAATTTAACTGGACAAATCGTCATATTTTTTTTTCGCTGGACACGTTTGGCGTGCGTTGACATTGAACACTACGGAGCTGTCCGGTGTTTGGAATTATTTCTGACTCCAATTAAGGTGCTTCAAAATGGCCGCGCGGACTTGGTTTCTATAGTAATTATTCTAAGCCTACGATGTTGTATGAGATTTAAAAAATGTAATATAGGTTCGCCAATCCAAATATTTTGATGTTATTTCGTAACTGACCCTGCCGTGCAGTATAAGACTTAAGTTTTGATGGTAAACAATTTTATTATTTATCGGTCTAAATAAAATACATAATATATCTATATCGTTGAATAGGAAAGCCAATCACCATACCCGCCTACCGGCTGTTTCCAATATTCTTTCTATCCTTAAGTTCTGGGGTATAGTATATTCACTATCACTACAATGTACCTATGTAATATTGCGAGTTTCTGGGCGAAATACTGACGATTATGGTAGAATATAATATTGAAAATTACCATTAGCCAGTGGCGTAAATTGTGACCAAAAAAATAATAAGTTATGAAGTTTCTTGTTCTTGTTGTCTTCATACAAGCGCTCTGTCTAAAGTGAAGCACTAAACCGAAACTTTCCCGAAAGCGGGGAATGATTCGGCTGCGGATAATCTTATGTTTTTAGCAATGATACATAAATTGCTTTTCAGATATTTTGTGGCACAATTTAACTGGACAAATCGTCATATTTTTTTTTCGCTGGACACGTTTGGCGTGCGTTGACATTGAACACTACGGAGCTGTCCGGTGTTTGGAATTATTTCTGACTCCAATTAAGGTGCTTCAAAATGGCCGCGCGGACTTGGTTTCTATAGTAATTATTCTAAGCCTACGATGTTGTATGAGATTTAAAAAATGTAATATAGGTTCGCCAATCCAAATATTTTGATGTTATTTCGTAACTGACCCTGCCGTGCAGTATAAGACTTAAGTTTTGATGGTAAACAATTTTATTATTTATCGGTCTAAATAAAATACATAATATATCTATATCGTTGAATAGGAAAGCCAATCACCATACCCGCCTACCGGCTGTTTCCAATATTCTTTCTATCCTTAAGTTCTGGGGTATAGTATATTCACTATCACTACAATGTACCTATGTAATATTGCGAGTTTCTGGGCGAAATACTGACGATTATGGTAGAATATAATATTGAAAATTACCATTAGCCAGTGGCGTAAATTGTGACCAAAAAAATAATAAGTTATGAAGTTAGTATGAAGTTTGGCTTTCTCCTTATACCAGCATGGTTTTTCGTGTTCGCACTGCGTCATATAGTGACTTCAAATCAAACCTGAATCACGCTATCAAAGTTATCTACAACGCTCGCATATACAGAACCAGATCATGAACAATTGGAAAAATCTCCCTGCGCTAAAGCTCGATTTAACCGTATAGAAAAACTAGATCAATATTGAAACCTACCGAAGTTAGGTTTATTTATAAAATGAAATGAATATTATTTATGGCCCATTTCCACGACGAGTGGCAAATCTAGAACAATGCCCTCCTAAAGGTACCTTCGCTACTAGTTCCGCTTTTAACGTGACACAATAAAATTGTAACTCACTAAAAACAAAAGAGTGGAGTTTGCAGCGTGGAGACATATTTACAGCAATTTTATTCAACGGAATTTGCTTCATATTCGCTACGTTGAATTTCAAATTACCTTAACTTTTTTTAATATGGAAACTTAAGAGTGGGAACAAAGAGTTTTCGCAGATAATGTGACTCAACTGTAGTTTCAAAAGGAATGTATTGCTCGAGGACAAATTGCTATACTTTTTATTCTATAAAAGGGGTGTGCGCCATTTGAAATTAAGTAGCTAATTACCGGAGTCTTTTGTATTTATGTAAGTAGCTGATGAACGAGCAGTCGGGTCATTTACGATTAGCAGTCATCACCACCTATAGATATCCATTGCATTATATTCTCACTGAGGCGTTGATTGCTAAGACCAGACTAACCTTGCATGACGACTCGTTTGACGACTAGTAATTTAAAAAAGACATAACTTTACGACTATGTACAAACACACAGAGATGAAATTGGTTACTGATTCCAATGGTTCCCAGAGGATTTGGTACCATTCAGTGCAGTAGACGAGTATTTTCAACCATAGCCATAAACATTCGGCTGAGTTTTATACTTTCTTTTAGATTACATTTTTTTTGGAAAAAACTTGCAAACGTTCTTTGAATTTGCCTTGCTCTCACACTACAAACATTTTACAGTTTTAAGGCGAAAAATAAGCAAATTAAATAAACTAGTGTTGAGCAATGTGTGCAGTTTTGAACATTGTATAGTCTCGGCAACTCTTTTACTTTTAAAGTTTGCATGAAGGGAAAACTTCAGCTAATTTTGAATTCAACGCAGCGAATATGGAAGCAAATTTTGTTGAATGAAATTGTTGTAAATATGTCGGCAACTTCACACTTTTGTTTTTAGAAAGTTATAAAAGTTTGCGCAGTTAAAAGTCGAAAGTTGGTTTGTTGAGATACCTTTGAATAGACGCCGTGCAAGTTTATGTACGAGTATGACCAGGAGCGTTTGATGAAACTTTTAATAAATGCCAGGGAAATTTTACCTCGCACCTGCAGTATGTCAATCAGCAACTTTTCGCTGTCTGCCACGAATGTACACACCGATCACCGGTTACCATCGAGCCCTTTGTGTGTTCAATCATCACAGACGACCTAATTCAAGATGGCATTTTCTCCTTAAGGATGATTTCAATACTTTTAAAGTATGAGACGTAATGTTTTGTATAGCTCTAAAATAATCATTCTGTTCCTCGCTTTCTAGAACGATTCTTTAAAACAACTTGGGCGGGTACAACTAATGCACCTCATCTATTTTTCCAGGAACCCAACGCCCGGGATTTTCTCAATGCCTTCATTAAGATAAAACGGAAAAGTAGGTTCTTACCTACTTTTAGCAGGCGGAGTGCACCTCCCCTCATTAACATAAATGCTAATATTGGAGCCGAAACCAATGAAACTCTTCGATAAAGATAAAAACTCTTACGCATCTGCCGCTAGCATAGCAACAAATTGCAGGATCAATGTGTTTTTGATGAAGTTCGTAGTCGTTATCTTGTGTTTTCTTAATTCTTGCACTGCAGTCTCAAATGTGAGGAGTATGGATGCTATATACCTACAGTTCATTTAAACTCATAGTCTTCAGATTACTGTGCATCGCAACTGTTATAAACTGAAAAGAAAAATTAAACAAACGTAATATTTATAGTCGACCTTTACTGAGTAGAAACTGAAATTTTAAATTGATATTATCGCGGACACTAAACATTATAATGTATACGGGTACTCACGCCGGGTACGGGTCTCGCCGTGACCATGATCCATGCAACTGGGTCGAAATATCGGTAAAACAATTCGAAATCGTGAGTACCCGTATACATTATAGAAACTGAAATGTTTTCAGTTGTCAATACATTACGAGATTTTAATTTTAATGATTATCATAAAAAGTTATTATTATGTTTAACATACTCAAGAACATCAGCCGCTATTAGCATAAAACGACCTCAGGTTTCCAGACAGTTTGTTTTGTTCTAGAAACTCTGAATTACTTTCAAGTACTCTAAAGAGTAAACGTCTCAACAATTAACCTCAATCTTATGCCGCCGTGAATTCGCTCAACACGACCTACTTCAAAACTACTATGCCAACAAAATTCGGAATACATTGACTCGGTGGTTCAATCCGACGACGGCTGGCACGGCCTGACATTGGTATCGATTGAGCCACGATTACGTCGTGTTTCCACCTCATTCATCATGCCAGTGACGAGGGAATGCCAGTCAAATCGTTTGAAGTTACGCACGCACACTGCCGCATGTAAGACGGGAAGTCTTTGGCGGTTTTGATTGAACGACATAATAGTTGTTGGCTCGTAGAGGATACATTTTGACGGGGTAAATTAAATAATGGTTTTATGTTGTTGAAATGGAAATTTGTCTATCATGTTTATATAATGGTCACTGGAGCGTCACAAATAGAAGTATTCGTGTTATTTTTGAAATGCGATAGAAACGTCAGTATATCGAGGACAGAAATGAAATGAGATTCAGCAACCATAAAGGATACGTGAAACGAAAATTTGTTTGAGAAATTGCAGATTTCGTGATTTAAATCAAATTGTGACTGAAATGATTTTGCTAAAATTGAAGCTTGCCGGGAGTTTTGTCATAACTGGTACAGACGTACCGCATATATTATGATCGCAACAAAGAATTGAGTATTGAGTTCCCATTATACGTTTATTATTAGTAGGTATTAAGCAGTGATAGCCAAGTGATTTGAACGTTGGACATCCAAACAGGAGTTTGAATCTTGCACGCACCTGTAATTATACAAATATTAACGCGTATGTTATTCCATGCTTCGGTGACGGAAAACATCGTAAGGAAACCTGTATACCTGAGAATTCTCCAAAATGTTTCCAATGATGTGTGAAGTCTGCCAATCTGAACTTGGCCAGCGTGGTGGACTATAGCTTGCACCCCTCACATTGTGAGAGGAGACCCCGACCTCTGCTGAGGTGGTGGGGCAGTTATAGGTTGCAAAGATGAATGCTGATGATGTTTGTATATACGGTCAGTTTAGGAACAACTTCAATGTCAAGTGAAATTAATTAAACGATGGATGTCCACCCTGTAACAACGGCAAACATCTTTAAAATGATATTCGTTGGTCGATGTAATTAAAACTTTGCGGAGCAGGAGCGATCCTTTGCATATTAATACTTGCGGTTATATTACGACACTCCAATTAAAATTATTTTAGATCTTGGAGCAAAATGTTTATGTAAAAGGAAAAAATATGATGGTTTGCATCAACATACATTTTTTGTTATTCAACAAGCAAAAGGCGTGCCGCCGTCTTTCTGTTTTAAGTGGCCATTGAACTTACTGAATACATTCTGTATTATAACCACAGCTGGAGATAAAATGCTTACACAAAACTCACACAAATCCTTTGCATTACAATTACATATTTGTGTTACGGGTGACATAGATCTCAGCATAAACAGTTCATGACTAAAAAATAATTGCCAAGACTCACAAACTCATAACGCTTCCACTGTTAAAAAGTCATTAGAACTCAAAAAGAGCAAAGCCTCTTACTTCACAAGGCATGATTCTACAAGCCTTCAAGATATACACTAATTTAAACTCTCACAACCCGAAAACATATATTCGGTCGCGTAAATCCCCGCTATCAACGTCCATTTCCCGCCCAAGAATGGAACTTGAAACTCTACGCTTGACACTTGACAGGGTCCCTAATTATGGACTAAGGAACTAGTCTGTAGAACCATTTGAAACATGAACATTTATTGAACATCTCTCCAACAGTCGAAATAGCAATGTAAGATATTAAAACTTGGTAGGTAGTATAGGTTTGTACGAGTATAACCGATAACCTACTTAAATAAAAAAAGTGATTTGATTTTTGATTCCGTGTTGATAAGTACGGAACATCCTAACTTAACTTTATGCGAAGCTGCAGATACATTCAACAGTGAATTCTTGTTGTAAATAATATTGTGACTTCTTTTATTCTATTGATCATAATGTAAAGGTGTTCTTCGACGCTCCGTTTAAACGTAGGTGTTCTTTGAGAGAGATAATATGTACCGTGAGATATTTTATTGTAACAATTCCACACAATAGAAAACATTGGATATTCGCTTGTTTCGGATAAAATTACAGTGTTCCTTTTCTACTTGTAAATTGATAGTAAACAATGGCGGAAAAATCCTCACATATAGAATTCGCGGTTAAAACGGAACTTCAATTAAAATTGTATCAGAACTAAGTTGTACAGACTGCGACTGACACTTCGCTACGCAAACCGAAATTGCTTTTGTCTTCCCTCGTAATGGCTTTAAAGAAGTGTACGTACTTTGTTGATACGTTATACTCGTATGTGTTTATAAAAACAGTCATCTGTTAAAAGGTGATCTGTTAGATTTCTCTTCAAATACGCTTGGTTTTTAAATCACTCATGGGCATAGAAATGTCAGTGTAGTTGACAATTTAGGTTTAGGTAAATTATTTACGTACTGTGCCCAATCTGCCAAATTGTGCGCGTGTTATATTTTTCAACGTCAATATCTTCGTTTTAAATTTTTTACTTCTTTTTTCTTCTCTCTTCTCTCTCCTCCGCCAACAAGATGAAATTTCTAAAATTGCTGACACTGCGAAGCGTATCCAACTGATTGGCAGTCATGTAGGAAGCGGTGGACGTACTCCAAGTTGGACATTGAAACGCATAGACTTTCCATTATTGATCACGATTTCCAAAGTCTATAAGTCGGCTAGACTGTTGAAAATCTTATAAAACCTACTTTCATTAGTATTAATATGCGGGTCCAAACTCAATGGGATATACTAATACTAGCGACGTCCAATAAAAGTGGCTTGGCATAGCGTCGTCAACGAGTGGGAATTCAGCATATTTATACCTTAGATAGTTGAGGTGTAAAAGGTGTAAACGGCAGCAACAAATTGCCCACACCAGCTTTAATACGTATTGTTTGCTCTTACATAAGAACCATGTACCTCAGTCAAATGTTCATTACCATACAGTATTAATATTCGTGAACCCTCAGTGCCTGAGTCTGCTTATCTTCGAACAACAATGCACTGTTCCGTCTGTCTCACTGCGATTGTAACTGGAGGCAGCTCGGCTTGGAGCGGGCCTCAATATTTAATGTTATTGACTTGCGAATAGGCTGCGACATAATGTAGCGATGTAAGCCTTAACGTACCTACTCGTAATATATAATGGTTTAATGTTCTAATAAACGGACAGTATCGAACAGACTTCGGACTATCATTCATCTCCCGAACCGCACCTCACATGGCGACCCTGCAAAACTGCAACGGTCAGCCCCCGCGATAGTGTTGCATTCCATGCACCGGACGTCACGATGAAATTTAAAACTGTAGTTGCTCATCCTTTGTTCCCGTGCAAAGTTTCTCGCGACTATAATAATAGCGTTATAATAAAAGTACAATTTTCGTTCTCTAAAAATGGGTGGAAGCCAAACTAAGGAAGAGTTCGTAGTAGCACAGAACGCTGCAGGGGGCGTTAATTCAGTTGTGACTGACCAACTTCAAAGCAGCCTTGGGTCCATCAGCGTGATGCTGCTGGTGGTGGTGATCCTGATGTTACTGGCAATTATCTACGGTGGATACCGGATATACAAAAACTGTCACATGCAGTGGATTGCTCAAGGTATAAACCATCATGCACTTCGTCATTCCTTGATGCGTGCCAGGAAATCCGAAACAACCACGTCATCTGTAGTGTGAGTGATAAGTGGCGGTTTAAAGTGAAAAGTTTTTTTTTCTTTTTTCTTTAACGTATAGTGCGCGTCTTGTGTGAACTTTTAATATACCCGGAAACTGTGAACTGAAGTATTCGTATATATCCATTATTCGTTTTAGATTTGTTGAACAATGAGTAGAGACATTAAGTTAGTGTGAGCGTAATAAATTTAAGTAAATTGTGTGCAGTGTTAGAAAAGGATAAAATGATGGTGAGTGATGGCAGATGTTTTACGTAAGTTATGTGAAGATATAAAAGATATTAGAACTTATTTGATAAAAATTGGTAAAAGTCGTAGACAGGGGAATATTTTGATTAAAAAGTTAAGCGAAGCTAATGGAATTTTTTCGACGTTTCAGTCATGCATCGACAGAATTAGTACTGATATTAAGGCGGGTCACATAAAATCTAGCGACAGTAAAGTTATTGACAAATATATTAGTGAATTTCGAACTTTATATACTGAAGTTATCGAGTTGTGTAAGTTTTCGGATTCGGACCAAAACACAATGTCGGCTTTTGATCTGAAGGTGGCGTTAAGCCTTTTGCCGCTCATGACGGACGAGGAAGCCAATACGAAACAATTAATAGATAATATAGATTATTATGCCTCTACTCTTACGTCATCCGATTGTAAGTTACTTATTGATTTTGTACTGAAAAGTAGGTTGTCTCAAGGTGCGAAATTGCAACTAAAGTCCAGTTATTCTAGTGTTAGTGAATTAACCTCGGATATGAAAAGTGTATTGTTGCCAAAAAAATCTTCTAATGCTATACAAGAAAAACTAACTCATATGAGACAAAATGATTTATCGGTTAGGGATTTCGGTAAACAAATATCCGAATTATTCATCGACTTGACGATTTCACAGGCCAATGGTAGTTCCAGTAGTTATGACGTATTAAAACCATTGAATGAGAAGTTTGCTATTAAGAAATTTTCCGATGGTCTGAGAAATCGCCGGTTGAGCACGATTATAGCTGCTCGTGATTTCAGTTCCCTCAAGGACGCAATTCAAGCGGCCCAAGACGAAGAGGTGCAGTCATCCACATCCGGAGAAATTTTGGGTATGTCTTCAAATAGAGGTATGCATAATAATAGTTGTTTTAGAGGCAGAGGACGGAGCCTAGCTCAAAATTATGGTCGACATCAAGGGTTTTCATCGTACGGAGGAGCGCGGCGCGACGGCTACAATGCATACCGTGGTGGTTTCAACCATCGAGGTGGCTACAGGGGACGAGGTCAACAGCAACCATACACTGCGCCAGCCAGACGTCCTAACAGAGGTAAGTCATATTATAATTCTAGATTAAGTCGAGGGTTGCGTCACAATATTAATGTAGCTACTCAATCAGAATCTCAATTGAACAGTGTATCTGAAAGTACATTTTTTCGTGAATAATGATAAAATTCTATCATGTAATAGTACTTGTTACATTAATTTATCATTAGACAATTATAGTTACGATTGGTTACTTGATACCGGAGCATCAGTTTCGGCGCTTAAGTATAAACATGTTGTTGAAAAGCACATTCCTTTTTGTAAAGAGAGCATATACATAAATGGTATTGGAGGTAAAATAAGAACGATAGGATATTGTTACTTAGATCTCTTTGTAGGTGGTCACTGCTTGCGTCATAAGTTTTACTTGTTTGATTTCTTACCAATTAGGGCAAATGGAATTCTTGGAAGTGACTTTTTAACAAAGTATAAATCACTTTTAGATTTTGATAAAAATATTTTAACACTTTCGGTAGGTCATACTAAAATTAGTCTGCCTTTGTCAATATACACCGATGCTTGCTTAAGCATTCCACCTAGATGTGAGTCGATTCATTACATTGATTGCAATTTTCAAAATGAAGGAGTTGTTTGTGCTTCTGAAATCGCTGAGGGAATTTATTTAGCGAGTACTATAGTTAGACCGACTTGTGGTAGGATACCTATAAAGATATTGAATACAACTGAGAATACATTCAATTTACACAAAATAAATCCAATTATTCATAACATTAATGATTATAATATATGCGCTTTTGGATCAACTGAAATAAATGCAACCCGAGTAAAGAGACTGTTTTCGCAATTACAATTAAAACATTTAAACAAAGAGGAACAAACTTGTATAGAAAACTTATGTGCTAAATATTCTGATATATTTTATTTGGAAGGAGATAAATTAACTACAACAAATATTTACAGTCATAAAATAAAATTAAAACAAAATACTACTCCAGTATTTTCTAAGCCGTATAGATTGCCTTACTCTCAAAAAAGTGAAATTCAAAGTCAATTAGATAACATGTTAAAAGATGGAATAATTGAAAGCTGTAAGAGCGAATGGAGCAGTCCAGTATTACTTGTTCCTAAAAAAAATGACATGAGTGGGTCAAAAAAGTGGAGATTGGTTATAGATTATCGGAAATTAAATAACTGTATAGAAGATGACCGGTTTCCGCTTCCTAATATTACGGAAATTCTAGACTCCTTATCGGGATGCATATATTTTAGTCATTTAGATTTGTATCAAGGTTTTCATAACGTAGAACTTCAGGAAGATAGCAGGAATTTTACTGCATTTTGTTCCGGTCAGTATCGTATGACGAGGATGCCCATGGGGTTAAAAACTAGCCCTTCATCCTTTTCAAGAATGATGACCATGGCTATGGCGGGTTTAACATATGAGAAATGCCTAGTTTATCAAGATGACCTGATCGTTTTCGGTAGAAATTTAGGTGAAAAAATGAGAAATTTGCAAGATGTTTTTGAACGAATTAGAAAAGTAAATTTAAAGCTTAGTCCAGTTAAATGTGATTTCTTAAAAAAACAATTGTTGTATTTAGGACATGTGGTTTCTTCTAACGGAATTTTACCTGATCCAGATAAAATTAAGGTTGTTAAAAATTATCCACGACCAGGGTCACTAGATGAACTTAGACGTTTTACCGCGTTTGTTAATTATTACCGGAAATTTATACCGAATTTTGCAGAAAAAGCTTTCCCTTTATATCAGTTATGCAAAAAGAATGTACCTTTTGTTTGGGATAAGCGATGTCAAGAATCTTTTGATAACTTAAAACAGTGTGTCATTTCTTCCCCGGTTTTACAATATCCAGATTTTTCATCTAATAATGAGTTCATAGTCCAAACAGACGCATCCGGTTATGCAATAGGTGCAATTTTATCAAACGGAAATGGTAAACCCATCGCATACGCTAGTAGAACTTTAAATAATGCTGAGCGACGTTACCCGATTATAGAGAAGGAATTACTCTCTATAGTTTGGGCTGTCAAATATTTTCGGCCATATTTATACGGTCGTAAATTTAAAATTTTAACCGACCATAGACCATTGGTATATCTTTTCAGTATGCGTGATCCATCTAGCAGGCTTATGAAGTTCAGACTGGTATTAGAGGAATACGATTATACCATAGAATATGTAAAAGGTTCAGATAATGCAGCTGCAGATGCATTGTCTCGAATTTCTTTCACATCAAACGACTTAAAAGAGATGAGTGATTCTTATATAAATGTACTGACTAGGGCTCAAGTGAGGAAGATGCAGAATCCTTCGGCTGATATTGATCCTTCGGACGTTCAGTCTGATCAACCGAACGTCATGGGAACACATATTAGGCCGAAAGATGCTGTAGAGCTCAGATTTATTGATAAAAAAGGTTTACAGGATTTGCGGAAAAATAATAAAATAAGTAGAGAAAGGAACGCGTTCTGTTATGTAGAAAGTAAATATACAATTTTTATTAATCCAGACTTCCGATCACAAATGACGCGAGCCGCGTTTGTGAGGGAGCTTGATGAATTTTGTAAAGAGATAAACGTCGACGAAATTTGTTTAATAAAGAATAAGAATAATAATATTTTTATAGAAGAAATATTGAGAGAAATAAAGTATATGAAAGATAGGTCCGGACCACGATTTTACGTATTGAATGATGTACAAAGAATAGACGATAAGGATGATAGGAAAGTCATTCTAAACGACTTCCATCTTTTGCCCACAAGTGGCCACGCGGGCATAAGAAGGATGTTAAATAATATAAAAAAATATTTTTACTGGCCAGGGTTAGATAGAGAGGTGAAAGAATTTGTTAGGAAGTGTGATAAATGCCAAAGACAGAAACATTCCTTAAACATAAAAGAACCTATGTGTATTACAACAACAGCTACAACGGCATTCGAAAAAATTTTTCTAGATTTAGTGGGACCATTAGACAAAGATTGTTATGATTATAGTTACATTTTAACCTTGCAATGCGAGTTGAGTAAGTATGTAGTAGCCCAACCTTTGACTTCTAAAAAATCAGGGGAGGTAGCTAGTGCATTAGTAAATACTTTTATACTTCGCTACGGAGTACCCAAGAGGATTGCTACGGATCGAGGTACGGAGTTCATGTCTTCTGTATTCAAAGAGGTATGTAATCTTTTAAAAATTAGCCATATAAGTTCAACAGCATATCACCATCAGGCTATTGGCGCATTGGAAAACTCACATAAAAACCTAGGTTCGTATTTACGTATTCAGACAGATAATCACCCAGAGGCCTGGAGCCAATGGTTACCCTATTGGTGTTTTGCATACAATACATCTGTACATTCCGAAACAAAATTTACACCGTATGAATTAGTTTTTGGTAAAATTTGTAGCCTTCCTAGCAATTTAAAAAATAATGTAGTTGAACCCTTATACAATAATGAAAATTATTCGCATGAATTAAGATATCGGTTGCAATTATCGCAAAAAGAGGCAAGAGAAAATTTACTTAAAGGCAAATGTATGAGAAAAAATATGTACGATAAATATGTTAATCCAGTTGTATACAAAAGTAATGATCTAATATTAATAAAGAACGAGAATGTGAGTAAATTAGATAGCTTATATTCAGGACCTTATGTGGTAGTTAAGGATATGTCTCCGAATGTACAAATTATGAAAAATGGAAAATTATATACGATACATAAAAATCGAACAAAACTCTATGTTCCTCCTTAAAAGTGTCTTAACGAACGCACTATATGTTATAAGAAAATTTTATATTTTTAATGATTTTATATATTTTTTCTTATCTTTGATAATGTACTCTTATACGATATATTACTATAACCGTTACCTTGTTATGAGAATATGTAACATTATATTAAAAATAAGATAAAATTATTTCAGCGCTATATGAAGCTGTATGTATTTTGGGGAAAAAGTAAATATTGGCATATGTTACTTTTTCATTTTGTAGGATGGGCATGTAGCGATGTAAGCCTTAACGTACCTACTCGTAATATATAATGGTTTAATGTTCTAATAAACGGACAGTATCGAACAGACTTCGGACTATCATTCATCTCCCGAACCGCACCTCACAATAATTGCAGAGCGCGGAGAATTGGCTTTGATTAGACACGGAATGGAAGGCGCAACGGATTTAATATCAAATAGTCCGTTAATGTTAGTATAATTAGATTGGAGTAGAAGCATCCTGTGTATTAGAGAGATGTTTTGGCTATGGACCACAATCTTGTATCATCAATTGACCTACCTATTTTATATCGGAAATAAATCACAGATATATAACATTATTAAAATGCACCCTCAACTTTGAAACATATTTTGTAACTTAATATTTTTCTATGTAGCAATTATCAAAACACTGGTTGATTAAATATCTTTGAATAAATTAGAAAAGCTATAGTAAGTTGTTATTACACCTATCCCATTAAGACGAACGTGTAGCCCAGTTACTACTTAGCGAATTTGTTTATTGAGAGAAAAGTTCCGAGTTCAATTCCCCTATGTACCTGTATGACATTCATTTCAATTCTTGATCTTGTAAGACTCTTGGATGATGTGCACTCATATATTACGTGAAGCATTTTCATAAATAGTCGTGAAGGTATCTAATAGAAACCTCATATTTGTACTTCATTTAAAGAGAAACTACTCATCAATAACAACTAAGTAGTTTAATAACTTGATCATCATTCAATAATGTTTCTATTCTTCAATATCGTAATCGTGGAAAAATAATTAAGGATGGTATAATTGTTATCCAAATGTTATGCAGTAGTGGGCATGCTCCATAATTATGATTGGTTGGTATGATGCTTTATTTATTTCGATTGTGCTATCTTCTTTTTCCACTTCCGTCACTTCTTTATACTGATGTTATTCCGCGTTTCGTACAACACAAGCAGGTGTACCGTACCTGCAAGCCTAGTTTGGGTTTGTTGTTACGTATCTGTTTGTATATTATGTTCCGTTTGATCCCTAGTCCCAAGTCGGAAAGGGAAGAGCAGCATCTGCGACCACATTATGAATGGTTCTTTTATTACGTTGGGGCCACCATTATTATAGTATGTATAGTACATGCGCACATGAATTATGTGTGTACGTGATGTATGTGTCTAGACAGGCAAAAGTAAAAATTATAGCAGCACAATGGGAATATATGGATCGACTAACTAATTATTATTATCATATTATATTATGCAAGATAGAATCAAGTGACATCAGTACTTATAATATAAATGTTTGCTTAGATCGATTACGCACATACGCTATTGCAATAGAATAACTTATTGCTTCACAAATCAGCCTTCGACCTCTATTACAAAAAGTAACCTGCGGCGGTTAATAGGCACAAGTCAAATAAAGTGAAGAAAATATAGATCCAAGTATATTGGTACGACCCTTGGCAACAGCTACTTGTGTTTCGGTTGTTATTCCAATTTATGCAATCCTGAGCGAGATTAGGACCGTAAGTTGGTTTTAATTGTGCATAAACCCTCTCGCTCCGAATGGAATTCGTCTTGGGTTAACCGTGAATATATTTATTACAAATTGTGTGTGGTGTACAAATTCAATTACGTTTAAAATATTTGGCGGTTAAATTCAACAACATCAGTGACAAACGGAGCATTATGGCGGGGCGGTCATTTTGGATTTACGATTCTGTTATGTGACATAAATAATACTCCATTATTTTGTTGTCCAAAAGAGCTACAAAGCCCTTGCTTCTATTTTTACTTGTACTGTAGCAGCGCGTGAAATTTCATTACAACATATTGAGACGAGCAAATAGCAGTAACTAGCTCCAAAAGTCTGATTGCTTTCCAAGATGGCGTCTCAACGGACTCTATAATCGCACGCCATCGCACGTTTGATTGCATCTTGAACTGCAATTAAACTTAAGCATTGCTCCACCGACCGTGTTTACATGCAACGGCAAACAATTTCATGACTCCCGTAAACAAGACGACCATAATTCTACAGCAAACGTGACGAGAATAATTTAGGTCGAAGCTACAGTAATATTATTAGAAATACGTAGGTATCCTGTAGGTTAGATGGTTGGTAGTTAGTGATTTCGCCTGTTTGCCTGTGCGCTTAGGATGTTTTATACTATATAAAATCAACAACCGGGTATTTATTTATTTCGTATTATTTAATAATTACACCTTATTTAGTTCTACGGAACTGCTACCTAAATACGTTGAAAATATTCCACAATTTTTGAAGAAACTTTAACGTCCAAATTCGTCAAAGCTTATTAAGAATAAATTACTTTTCGTTACTTCGGTCATCTCAAACATTTAATTGGACCCAAGCCGCGTCTTTTACTTTTACGCGAAGTTTCATTTCATTGTCAGGCCCAAAGGATAACGTCCAAGGCTGATCTTTGAAATCTTATTAAAACATACTTACGAAAAAACGGTTGAATTATTTATTTTCTGAAAAGATTATAACAAAGAATAACTTTCAAGAAAGAAATAATCTTACGAAACCATATAAACTCACGAGTTTGTTGGACTTAAAATGTACGTATAATTAACCATAACCACGATTAATTTAAAACATAGGTATACATACATTAATTTGGTCAAGAATCGAACCCGATCCTTGTGCGGTTACATACCTGGTTACCCTGATTACCTGTGCGGTTGACAGAAGACGTTATCAAACCCACATTAACTTATAATGGAACTGGATTACATGTCATGATCCAACAATTGGTGTTTGTGGTTCAAGATGTAATCTACGAATCATACGGTTTGTAGTTTAACTGTGTTTTGTCACGCAACGTACATTGTATCTAGGTACCTATATTCAGTATACCGTAGCGCTCATAGCCTGGAGGCTAGCGTAGATCCCAAGTGATGGCTGAACGGAAGTTAGATGGGTAACTACTAGGCAAACATTTCTGGAGCGTTTCCGTGCTTCGGAGGGCACGTAAAGGCGTTGGTCCCTGTTGTTGTCGTTAGATAACAGATGTAACGTCGTGTCCGAGGGCATCGGATGACATAAAAACTTCCGATACGTGGGTTGGCCTACCCCCTCCACCAATCTGCACTGGAGCGGCGTAATAGAGTATGCTCTAGACTTTGTCAATAGTGGGCCACTAATGGTTTGAATCCAAGGTCATACCCAGTATGAGTATGTATACAGAAAGAAGCTCTTTGACCCTACTAGGATTCATACAATTGCACTACTAATATTCATACAATTATAATTGTAGGATTCATTCTGAATGTACGGTAATCACTTGTGTATGAGTATTTAGATTGTTGGAGAGGTAAATAATATCTGTACATGGCTAAAAACTGACAACATTTCTGCACCAAGACATTGTAAAGAAAAGAATTTTTTCCTTTTTATTAAAGAAACAAAGTGAAGTAACGACGTAATATTACGTCGTCGTGTTGAAAATTTTATAAATGCTTGTAATAAATCTTAAATTTTACAAACCAGGAAATAATAATATGAAATACAATTTACTTTCTTAGGTATAAAAAGGTTTTCAAAACGGTCCCCTGTGTGGTCGGCGTTGTCACCGCGACTTATGTATATATCTGGATTCACAATGTCTATCGACGACTCTAATCTTCAGATCGTGGCAAAACGAGACAGCTATTCATATATCAACTACTAATTCTACGTTCCATCTTTTTCACTTGTAAATATTTTTCTCGAAAACGTGCTTTTATCTCAATAAAGCGACATACGTGACAGCTTCGTATTACGATTGAAGATTGAACTCGTCTTGCAACGCAATCAGACGTCTGAAGGACCCCGGGATCCAGTTGATAGGTTTCGTGTAATCCAATTTAGATGTTTCATCAACCGTACTTGCTAAGGAGTTAGCAGAATGTGAAGTTTTGATTAACAAATAGAATATTCAAATCTGTTTTCAAGCAGCGGTAGAGGTAGCGCGAATATATCGCGGGTAGTCATGCACCGTTCTACCTCGAATATCGGGAACAGACTTCAATGAGCTAGTATGTGCTGCGAATTTTTCTTGTTACATTATTTCGTTAAAGTAATTAATTTGGTACAATATATCTTGCTAATCAATAAGAACTTTATTGATTGCGCCGATCAGTCTCTTTCTATTCGACGTTAATGCGTTGATCTCCGCAGGCGTGCTTAGCTCGCCTGTAAATTATGTTTAAACATCAAATTTCGTTATCAATCACCTTCGAAGTCGTGAAATACATCTGAGATTGTCATGAATCATCATTTTCATAGTCATTGTTGCTATCGACATCGTCGATAGCGAATTCCTCTATTGATATGTGACATATTTTATTGTTGAAATTTTAATTACGAATATAAAATTTTGCGTCCGTGATGTTCACAGCGGTAGAATTCCTCATCTGGAGCAAACCTTGGATGCGAAAGCCATATCATGGTAGACTTTAGAATTGAAAATGTACATACATACATACTACTTAAAATCTTTGTTGTTGACTCCTCCGTCCTCGTCTGGAGTAAAGTTTTCTTAGGGTTCCATCCCAAAATGGTAAAAAATGGAACCCTATTAGTATGCCTCCAATATTTGTCTATCTGACTGTTTGACTGTCATAGAATTCTATCTCCTGAACGAAAATATGTAGACATCTGAATTTTTACAGATGATTTTCATATCAGTCAAATAAAGTATCCATAATGAAAGGCCGCGTATCGATTTAATCAATTTTTAATTAAGAATAGATTTAGTCTTGATAAAGACCAAGAAGGTTGTACTAATTGACCCAGTCGTCCTATAAAAATGTCAATTTAATACTTTATTCCCAACACGTAAAGAACGTACAAAGATAATTTCCTTTGTTCCTACTGAACATTTCTATCGCGATTTTATTATTAACCAATCAATAGTAAAGACACGGCTTCACTGCAAACAAAAGATTTTGGGTTGATTTATAAATAAAGAAGAAAAATTGGATAAATATCTGAGAAATGTTAAAAAAGCTTTATTGAATAAATTCCCTTTTTATTACCTTTAAATTAATCTGTCATGTAATGGATGAAATAATATATCGCTTGGTGGTACGGAATCGTACGTGTGCGAGTTGGACTTTTATTTTGTTTTATTAAACAAAGCAGGCGATTTATATTATTGTATCTAACAATAAAAACACACATCACAATGAACAACGCAACCAGCGCTCAGATAACGCTTCATAATCACGCCGCTACATCTCATCAGATTTCGTGATTAACAAAAAATATTCTTAATTAAGCGGTGAGGGGGTGAAGCCGTCGGATCGGACAGCGGGGGGACAGAAGGGTTTGAAGGCGATAATATTCCTCATTACGGTACGCCGCCGCCGCGCCGCACCGTTGAGTTACGTGACGGTGTGGCGAGGGCGTCGTCAACACCGCTATAAACATGTTTATTATTCATGCTAAGTAAGCCGCTCGCGGCAGGCAAAGCCGGGGGCAGAGATAGACTGGTTTGAGCGTTAGACCCCCGAACCGGGAGGCCTGGGTTCAAACCAAAAAGGTGAAGAAAAACGTTGTGAGGAAACCTGAACACCTGAGAGCTCTCCAAGGGTGTGTGAAGTCCGCTAATCGGCATAACCAGATTTTGTTATTAAGGGATTTTTAGGCAGGAAACTGAAGTAATTGTATAAGATATCTGAATCCACATCAGCAACATGTTGTAAAATTATCGTCGCAATATTTTTGCTGTGTGTACCTACCTACATATTATGTTTGTATCGAGCACTTGCTGTTCGCACCAAAAATATTTCCTGACGTTTTTGCATGATAACATATATAAACAGAAAATTGACAAAAAGATTTAGGTGTAGAAAAATATAATTTCACATCGCTACAGTTTCCAGTTCCACACATTGTTTATGGTCACTAACTTATCAACAACAACTTTACCATGATAAACCCAAGGCGGAAGAAGTCTCACAATCCACAATGTAATAACGTGGTTTAAAAAAACATTTTTTTTAGCTACAGGTAGCTTAGTCTTAGGGGTTTTGGGAACTTATGCACACCTACTCTCCAAATAGGAGGTTGGTCAAATTTAAAGTTTCGGACGCGACCGCACATGGTATAAAATGGAGCCAAATTATTTTATAATTGAAATATATTTACAGACGAAGTCACTAAAAAAGAGGTTCGTTTTGTGTTTATCAAGGTAAGTATTATAAAGAATGCATATCGAATATTTCCCAAGCGACACGTGGTGCAAACAAAACATGAGTCGGAATAAGTATCAAATTTATTCGCAACTAGTTATTGCCCGCAGCTTCGCCCGTGTGTGGATGTCGGAAAACGACAAAAACACCGTTAAAATTCATACCGTCTCCGAATATTTCTATTACCGGAAATAAATTATCCCAGTGCATTTCAGAGGGTTACAATAACCTTGGTACAAATTTTATCGCAATATATTATAATTATGATGGGTATATATTTCTTGAGAAATTATTGATTCCACATACACACTTTCAACCATCCTTTTCACACCTTTAAAGGATGATTTCCGGGATAAAACGTACATAATTATATATTCCGTGATAAGCATTATCCTATGTCCTTGAACCCCCATCGTACCATGATGTGAAATAAACGTTTTCTATTCTAGTCTATTTATTATATACCAAATTTCATCTAAATCGGTTCATCGGTTAAGCGTGAACCGATTTAAATGAAAGTAGCAGACAGATAGAAAGTTACATTCGCATTTCTAATATAATGTAAGTACGGATGGAAGTATATACCTTTTTTCTTTTTATAATCTTCTGACTGGTTCGATGAAAGTAATTTCCCAAGCCGCTGGTGATATGAAAATAAATATCGTTGTTATAATTTTATAACATAATATTTGAGAGACTTTTGTTAAATAAACAATATATGTTCTGAAAATATAACCCAGGGGCGGGGCAGGTTGTTGATTTAATTTTGTTGTCGGAGTGACCGAACTGGAAGATGCCACGTTGGGAAAATATTTCATTTGGATCGTTAATATTTATTTACCATTGTGGCACTGATATTTATTTATGATCAGTTGTAAAGATGTCCACGCACCGTAAGGGAAAAGGAATTACTGATTGGAGGTTTATTTTTTCATAAAATTACGTGTCAGTAACTCTACTTCCTAAGCAAGGAATGTTTATTTTGCTTAACCGCAATGGGATAGCTTTTTATGATGAAATTTTTAAATTTTTGAATAACGCCACCTATAATTAGCGCCCCCCTTCCGCTGTGACTGTGACCGACCCAGAGCGAGACTCAAACCGGGACTAGGATGGTTAGTCTAGTTTGCAGATAGTGCTATTTAGAATATTGGTTGGTCAGTTCATTTAGTAAGACTAACTATCATTACCAGTCCCTGTTACATAACAGGGACTGGCAATGATAGTTAGTCTGTTACATAACAGGGACTGGCAATGATAGTTAGTCCTGTTATGTAGTTGTTATTTCTATTAGTATTATAGTTATTAGTTCTTATACTTATTAGTTCTATAAGTCTATTGGTATAAAACGACCAACACGACGCCACATTTGATATTAATAGACTTGAGTGATTTTGATATTAATTGACTAGATTTGATATTGATATTTAACGTAACCCAAGTTAATGATTAATTTTGACGCAATTTTCAGCCTTGTATCTTTTACTTTTTAAACTTAACGATCAAATATTTGTACTATAAAACACCCAGGCCTTTTAAAAATAAATCGTTTTCGGCGAGGCTTTTGTTCCCCATTTTCCACTTTCCTTTTAAAATAGCATTCCTTTCATAGTCGATGTGTGCATTGTGGGAAAACTTCAACAACCCGTTTTGAATCAGAACGGTTTATAGAGCAAATAAAAATAATTTGGTATTGTCAGATTTTATTGGATTTTAAGTGTAATATGTATGTATAAATGTAATAATAGTGCTGTTGTTACTCTTATTAATTAAAAAAGGACCTTGATTACCTAGCTTTGCTCGGTAATTTTTTAATTAAAAAAAATACATAATATGGACTCGAACCGGGGTCTTCTGGTTTCGCGACCACATGATTTCCCACCTGAGCTATTACTCGTATAGCCTTGTAGATGGTGGCGAAATTTACCTTCGTATTTTAATGATATGTTGTAGTAGATTTTCATTGCCTGAAAACACAGATAAAACGATTTAAAATGAAACTCAGCTAGATCGATTTATCGCCAACGAAACTCCTTGCATATTAAATTTCATGAAAATCATTGGAGCCGTTTTCGTGATCCATACAAGAATTGCTACTTGAAAGGTATTAGATATACAGCGATATTTAACTATCTAGAATCTTCAGTAAACAATTTGTATTAATTTATTGCTTCAAGAACAAATTGAAAACAATTAAAATTACACTAAACAATTAAAGTAATAATGTTGTATATTTTATTTATGAGGTGTATTTGTTATTTATTCACCTGTTACATTTTTAATACAACAAACAGGGTCTTCCGTAAACAGTGACCCAACGGAAATATTGTAAATAGTAGAGATTATTACATACCAGAAAATGTAAATGCCGTGACGTATTTTTTAGATTCCTCTTTTTTTCTAGGCCAACAAAAAGTCGGCGGTTCGTTTGTTATTCGTCCATGGACGGTGGTGGTTCTCATCATCCGGTAGACGATACCTGATGGTAGGAGTCACCGTCATTTGTTATTCAATAAGAAATGTAACCATGTTACAGCGCGGTGTGAGCAGCGGCCGATTCTTTGATCCCCGGTAATAGCAGCACGTGTAACGTCAGACACGTATGTAATGACCGCCGTAATTGGACTGTTCATTACATGTTACAAATTTATTTAATACGACAAAATAACGCTTTTTTTTGATAGTTGGTTTAGCTCAATTTATTTATTTTTATATGGATGCAGTACGAGTGTAGATGTCGGAGTGGTTATTTTTTTCTACTACTATTTTATTTATTTTTAAATACAACTTACTTTAAGTACGATATTGCTGATCCCACACACTCTTACAGCGGTATATTACATGGGTAGGAACTATTCTTTGAAAAGATAAGTTACCTACTTCGTAACTGCAACATCGAACACATAATAATTATGTAATAATAACATGTTATGCATTTTACGAGTATATCACGGCTTACCTCACGTATTTTACACACGTGAGGTAAGCCGTGATATACTCGTAAAATGTATTCAGACACTCACGAATCGTTCAGTGCCTTTATAACGTTGTGGAAGCATGACGGAATAAACGTTTCTTATATTTATTCTTATTCTTATTCTTATTTATCTATAATTTTATGTTCACCTATTTCTCCGTCAATTGTGGACCGATTTCGATTATATTTTTTTATTTCAAAGAACGTACTTCCGATGTGGTCCCACTGCCACCAAGTCGGGATCTGATGATGGAATCCCAGGGAAATCGAGGGAAACCCTCAATTTTTTTTATTACGTGTCGATTTTGAAATCCGTTTTTTGTTTTGCCGAAATTATTATTAAGATGTTGCACGTCGTAGGGTTGTTTCTTTGGTTTCAAGCGCTACTAACAATATTATAATTTAAATCTCTTGTCTTAAGCTGTCAAACTTTACCGAACTGTGCAAATTCTCGACGTCCACTTCCCGATCCTTTGAGAAGTATACAGCCGTGCGCAGTTCAAAGTTTATTACTTTGATAGCATGTAGTCGGTTTCGCCAGTTTGCGATCGGCTATCTACTTCAGGTAATATAACCTTTGAGGGAATAAGTTTGACCTAATACACGTTCACAGAGGGGCGTTAATAGCCCAACTGCTTGTGTCGATTGCTGGCGATCTCCGAAGTAAAGCAATATGTATACCTAAGGTCTATTTTGTAGCTAGGTGGATGATCAGCTTTGATGTAAGTGCTCACGAATGTGGAGGTTATGTTAAGCATTCGGTTTGGTTTATGATTGTTGTTTGTTGGTTTTTGATAATTTGGTATTTTGGTGAGGTTTTTGCTGTCATGAATATTTTTTCCATGTCTTAAAACTATAATTTTGATCATTATGTTTCTACGGAAATAAAGTCAATATATTTATATCTCTGTTATTCTCCTTGACTTTATAATATCACTGATGAAGATGAAGTTGAATCAAGATGAAGTTTGTTGACAGCGCACGCCTTTGAGATCGCGGTGAGGGGCTGCAGATAAGTAGATGTCCTCACGACACTATCAACGACTTGAATGATATACCTTTCCCCAGAGAACCCGGGTATCCTTTAGAACATTGTTAATAATCAAAACTTCCTTTACGAGCGATAACGTCTGAAATCTACAAGGGATACAATCGAATACGTCAAGAAACTCGTGCAATAAACTATAAGCCATATTTCGCAACTTGTTACACGCGACCGAGTCCGCTCTCGGCAAACGTTTATCTCTGCTAATCCGTCACAGAAGACGATCCCGCAGCGTCTGCGAAATGATAAATCAGGGGGAAATAAAAATTCTACCGACGTATCGCTGAGGGTATCGAGGTGAAATAAAAGTTAGGAGTGGTCAAAGTTTGGAGCTGCGGTCTACGTGCGCGAGGCTCGCGGCCGATGCATGCTACGTGGTTGCCCAGGATCGTTGCCATGTTGCTTTTGTAGTTCGGTGGAGTACATGTTCATAGCACAAACACGCGACTATGCTACTGTTACCGTTAAACTAGGGTGGTAAGCCGTAAACAAGTAATGCACGATTTATTAATGCTATTTATTGCTAAAATTATTGTTGTTGCCTTATATAAATTCAATATGGTATACTTTAAATAAAATTAATTTTATACATCAATAATTTCCAAATAATTAACTTGGGATGTTAGTAATATCCTATAAAGAGTCATAAAAATGTCTAGAAATATTAAAATAAAAAATATGTACCTACCTTTTTAAACAAATTAATGAACGGTTACCCAAAAAAAATATTCCAGTATTACTTTATATAATAAATAATGTAAAGGACGCCTGACGACCAACCAACGAATTATGAAACTCTTATCAAAGTTCTTTCATCTATTACATTTAAAAAATAATTACCCGGCGACAATTTACGGCGTATTTGTTAACCTGTAAAGCTTTATAAATTAATCACATTTGTTACACATTTACGCGGTTACTCAACACTAATTGCTGTTAGCTACTTAATATGAGTACAAAGGAGATCGGCATAACTCAAAATAATTTAATTAAAGGTCTGCTGCTACTACAGCGTCAAAGCAGTTTGTGGTCGGAATGCGCACGGAATGAAATGCCACCTTAAACGAGCAATTTGCGAGAATTCATCTGGCTGTTTGTTTCAAAGCTCTGTTTATTCACTAAGGGATATATTTGTGCGAACTTTAAAGACACGAGGAACCCTCGTCGGTGGCAGCGGTTTACTGGAAAGTCATTTCAACACAATTAGTTTTTACATTTTGCAACAATCCGAACAATACGTTGTTAGGTCCTAAGTTCATTACGTAACTGAAGATATAAATATGACTAAAGCATGTAAATTGGTTAGGGTTTCTTACATCAGATTTAATTACAAGTAAGATAATAAAGATCCTAAGGACTTTCGTTCCACCGATCTTTCCAGATATAAATTTCATAAAAGAAGTTATTAGCCAAAAAACTAATAGACGAGCCGTCTGCTGGTAAGCACCCACATCAGCAACAGCAGGCATCACCGATGCGTTGCTGGTCAGAAAGAAGAAAGAAGGAAGAAGAAAGAAATGAAGTACAGGCTCTAGCTGCCAGCCGGAGTACGACGGGTCGTTTAGTGGCTGCATCGCCAAATGTGTTTATTAGTTTACCATCCTCGAGTGGCTGATTAGACGGGTCGTAGTGAGATGCACGTTTGGCAAAGGGAGATCTCCGGCCGGGCAAGACGACTTGCCCGGGAATTTACTTAACAACTTTGTGCCGAGGCAGTGAAGCCCCGACTGATCTGTGTCGAAACTTGTATGTTGTATGCGAGCGGTGTAGAAAACTTCGATGGCGTGATTCAGACTTCGTGACGTCACCGTGTGACATGTGTGCGATGTCGCCACACACGTACATTTAAGCTAAGTTTCTTAATTCGTTTTTTAATTACTTATAACAAGTAATTAAAAAACGAATTAAGAAACTTAATGTAGAACTTGGGATAATCAAAAAATGCATGAAAAATGCTTTTCATTATTGTCCGTATGTTATATTGCCCAAAACTACATTTATTTGTGGAAAAAAGTTGTTCCTGTTAAATTTTGTATGCACCTAAGAATTGATAATAATTGATAATACTAACTGGGCAAAATACAAATAGAAGTAAAATTTAAATTTCAAATATACATGAATATTGTGTGTAGCAAGTAGTATTTGATCACGGATTCTCCCACAATAAATATTAATCCATCATTAGTAACAGAATATTAATTTAAACATGGGTGTACGAAAAGTTAAACGCTCTGTCAAATCCAATCTGGTTTGTACTGTTTGCGTTTACAAGCGTCAATTTAATTACAACATAGTAATTGACAGCGTAACAAGTAGTTTTATAGGATTTGTGTGGATACGTAATTTGATATTGCTTCGTTACGTTACGTAACATCAGCGTAATAATCACACACGATGTATGTACATAGCCATTGAAGTGTCTGTAATATCAACATTTAAGGCAATTAAACGGATACTTAAATAATAAACAAGCTTGAAACGAATGCTTTGTATAATTAATTACGACCCCTTAGCCTAGTTGGTAGTGGTCCTGCCTGAAAAGCGAGTGGTCCCCGGTTTGATTCCCGGCCGGGGCAGACGTTTATGTGACGCATAAAAGTTTGTTCTCTGGTCATGGGTGTTAGTGATGTGTAATTTGTGTTGTCCATGCCACTCGCGATATAGGGATTCCTAGAGCCGGGGTAGGTGGGTGTTCATTTCTTTATTTAATTAAAATTCATTCAGATTTCTGTTTGCCCACAGGCAACACATACATGTGTGCTCCCATTGAATCTAAGAAAATACCATTTCCAGAAGTTCACAGATAGAAAAAACTTGTCAATTTAAATTTTATAAAAATAAATTAGCTATTATTTTGGATGTTTGCAATTAATTAATACTTTTCTTGCCATTGATTATTTATATTTAATTTATGTAAGCATAAATATCAAATTTATAATTTATTAAGCTTTGGTCAAACAGCCGATGGGGCGGGAAAGCAGCGCGACGCTTAAAAGAGCATAAAAGATGGTTTCACTCCTTCTGGTTTTATAGAACATCAAGTATCATTGATGTTCTATAAAACGCACGCAACACTCGCAGAAAATAATGTCAGAAAATAACTCTTATGCAAAGACCAACTCATATCTTCTCATTCCACAACTCACGTAGACTATTCCACTCAAAACGAGCCCAATTTACTTATAGCACTTACGTTAGACATCAGCTCATATCGGCGAAAGTGGTGCCATCTATTATGCATGATGCATCGTCACCCGGTAATGAGAATGGAGTTCCTAGTCTTCACGTGGAGGGAAGCCGGCTACGTGTGAATAACGTAATTCAACTTCAAATTGCTTACATGCTTAGTTTTACTTCTTTAATACCAGCTAAAATACATCGGTAATTTTAGTGGACATTTTATTAATTTGAACATTTTATTACCTACGGGGAAAGTTGCTCAATATTAAAAGTGACTAATATTTTACTTATACTAGTAGGTAATGTAAAGAAATCTCAAGTAGCCCACGTTTTGCTCGAGACTGCCTCAGTACCTGCACTGAAACTGACCGACTAAAATTGACGCTGATAATGTACCATTAGGTGACTCGGTTGGCTATTATTAATAAAAGTAAACTTTTACTGCATCAGATGCGAACATTACGGAAAATTTGGCTGGTTTTCGGTAAAAAATGTCGCGCGTGAAAAAACCTAGCCCAGCGTTGAGAAAAATTTCGATATAGATCTTTATTATTAAACGTTATTTATTAAATCTAAAGTAACATTTGTACTTCAAATTCTAACCTTTCAGTGTTTCAACGGACGTGCACTGTATTAATCGTTCGCCTGTCCCGGGTTTACATTGAAATACCGAGCAGATCTTGCGCAAACTCTCCCGCGTGTCCTGGAACGATAGATAAATATGGCCGTGCAAACACTGCTTGTTCATTTCTACAAAGTTTCGTGAGTCTCGATACAATCAATTGCGTGGCATCGCGCCAGCAGTGTCGGCGGCTCGGCTCGGCGCTGTCGGGGCTGCCCCGATCACAGTTTGTTTAACCGATTGGCTTTTTATTGTCGTTATTTGGGTCTGGGGCTAGAGGCTGGGGCTTCTATGCTTAGTCTTGTTTAATTTCGGCCGTCTTCATTATGAACAATTTTGCGTTTCATGTTTCATGTGTCATCAAAACTGGACTCTTACAGGATAACTAGTTGTCCCGGCGTACTTCGTACCGCTTTATAATTAAAAAATGTTTTGGTGATATATCGACAGCGACGCCACCTATCGGGTCCAATTGTGAATCTAAACCATTCTCGGATCCACCTGAAGACACACAAAAAATTTCAACCAAATCGGTCAAGCCGTTTAGGAGGAGTTCAGTGACATACACACTCACACTCGAATTATATATATTAAGATTATGTCTGGTCTGTCTTTACCTTTGTGGCGACATCACACACACGTCACGGTAACGTCACGAAGCCTGAATCACGCTATCGACTTTTTCTACACCGCTCGGATATATACAAGTTCCAACAGAGATCAGTTGGGGCTTGACCGCCTGCCGGGCATGTAGTCTTGCCCGGCGGGAGATCTCCCTTTGTCAAACCTTCAACCCTTACCTTTATCTTAAAAATTTACCATTTAACATTAAACCCTCTTAATATGACTCGCTTCTTAGCAAGGCCACTACTAACTAGGCTACGGGGTCGTCAATTTGAGTTCTGTCTTCGAATTCCATACGAAAAACTGACTTTAATTGAAGACAAATGATAAAATCTTCAGTACTTTATCGTTAACCATAACGAGCATTCTTTTAACTTCTTATACAATCAATTAGTATGGCGCCGCGCCAGACATATCTGCGCTATCAAAAAGTTGGCTCTGGTCGATTTAAACTAAGACAATTTCCCATTTATATCTACTAGTCGTCTGTCTTCGCTTCGCTTCGGTAAACCTGTGCTTAAGTACACGCGCCCGAAACGTTGCTACTCATTTGTTTCAGGCGTTATATTTTCATTTTATACATTTAGGTGTCAATTTTAAGTGTTCTATTTTAATAAGAAATACATTAATGCCGTATTAGAATAACATTTAAAAGATAAATACTTCCTAAAATGGTGTCCTGGGGTAAATTCCTGCTTGCACCACGAAAAGAACGCATTATAATTTAATTAAAAGTTCTCAAAGGTTTTTGAAGTCCACCAATCACCAGTCACATTGTGATAGGGGGGGAGGAGGGGACCGAGAACAGCAATTTAAACTCCGCCTCGCTGGGAGTCGAACCCCTTCGAACAGCGTTCCGGCATAGAAACTATTGCGCCATACGGGTCGTGTAGATTTCAACGCGATGCGTTCGACTTTTAACATTATTGAAATCGACTTACAATAATTTAGTCGTATACATACGCGTAGTTCCGCAATACAAACGGTTTTGTCGAAGCGTTGCGCTGAACGCTCGAGGCAGACACGTGTTGTAATTCCGTCTTTGGCGGCAACAAAGTTATCGCGGTAACTCGCAAATAATACGTGCTCTTGTTACAAACGACTCGCGACGCAACTTGTATCAAACTTCTACACGAACTTGGGAGAAAAAGATACACACAGGGTTTGTGCTTGGCTTAACTGAAAAGATAAGTTAAGGAAATGCTGTTGAAGATAAGGTAGCGTTGTCAAAACCTGTACGAGCTGAATTATAGTCTTAGTTACGTACCTAGAAAAGGGTGCTAACGGGACCCTATTAATATACACTCCGTCAGTCAGTTGCAGTAGCAACAGTCTCTTGACCCGTAGTAGTACCTAGTAGTAGATAAATACTTGAAATTTTAATCTATTTGGGTAACCAACAAGACACTTATTACATGTAAAAAAATATTGTCTTAAAATAATTATGAAGGTTATTGCAGTTACAACTAATATGACTTTACTATGCCGCAGTAAACTGTTACCGGGTTGCAACCAAGTCGTTCGATGAACATTTTATAGCTCGACATGCCGTCAAATGGGCCATATTTGCGGCAACGTCGGGCAATCGTCGTCACGAGCCACGCGTCGTTTGTGTCGGTATGCGGGTGACGTTGACGAACCCAATCTATGCGGCGCTCTTTTCAGCAGGCGATTCTTCATAACCCATAGTCACTTTAGCTCGGGAAATAGAATAAAAGTGGTCGAATCTGAACGACTCGCGTGAACTTCTTTTTATTACTTTTGATAGAAAATAGATTATGATGCTATGATAGATAGGGAAAAGGGGAAAGGGATTATAGGTCCCCCTGACCAGGTGGATTGGCGATGGCAGACCAACATTGATTAATTATTTATCAACATTATTACTTAATAGGAATAAAGCTTAACTGATTACACCTCATTTGTTGCTCAGTAAAACTAAGTCCCCCATAAACACCTTACAGAGCATAGGGTATATTTATTACCGAAACGCCATAGTCACCCGTTCCCCCATAAACCACTCTCGTTCTACGTAGTCGCAACTCGTGTCACAGCCGCGCCATATCTAATATATTATTTCTAAAAGAGACTTATGGTTTATATGTATGTCTGTCGTGTTCATTGCTACAGAAAGGTTCTAACCAAACCCAAGGTAACCTCGGGATGTGAGAGTGGCTTGGAGTTGTTGGCCCTTAATGGCAATCTTTTTAGGGTTCACAAACCTCAGTGTTCTTATACCTGCATGAAGGCTGCCTGTGATATTTACCTCTGACATATCCAGAGGATACCCAAGCCCAGCTGTGGGACGGATATGTATCACAAGTTGATATGCTTTAAGAAAAGAAAATTAAGATTTTTGTGTGTTAGTAGCCGGTAAACGTGCAGATGAGCCACCTGATAGAAGGTGGTCACCGTCCCCTTTGGACATCAGTATCACAAACACCTACGTTGTAGGCCAAGAAAGAAAGTGAAAAGAAACAAAATTTACTATCAGAACACGACAAGTCGTTTGGCGGTTGCCTCAAGCATGAGGTTGGTAGCTAGGTAGTCGGGCTACAGCCCTGCCGCCAAGCCTAGGGTACCTTCAGGATTAAACTAGATGGTATCGAGTCTAGCGACCTCTGAAAACAAGGACCGGACGCTGTAACCTTGTCCGTTAATCAGCAGGTTGCACCACGAGTAGACGGGGTCAGCTTGGACTCAAAGTTGAATTGCCCCTTACACCCTAGCCCCAAGCTACGTCTTACACAATATATTATGTAGCTACTTTAATAAAGTCAAAACTTGAGGTGACCTTACTTAATCCTGACTACAAAATAACCTTGTATTATGTATTGGTTTTTGTAGACGAAAAATAAATAGCAGAGTATCGTAACTGTTATTTTGGATATCAAATTTTTCTTTGTTTAAATAATTCTTCAAAAATCCTCTTTCATTTCGCATGGAATTTGATCTGATCTGAACGTAATAGGATTATTACTACCTTTGATTTATGTTTTCTCCCTCGCAATCACTTTTTTCTTTGGTCGCAAAGAATACTTAGTATTGACAATATTGACATACCTCTATGTATGCGTGTATGTATGTGTGTGTTGTCCATAGAAATCGCGATACAGATAATTCTAGTGTGAGTAAGACTTGTGCTGTTTTAAATTAACTATACTGTTTTATATTAACAGAAACTGTAAGAGTAACATCTCAAACTAAGTGAAAGGTGATGCATCTTTTAATTTGGTGCCAGAAGAAAGCTGTCAGAACCGTTTAAAAATTGCGTCATCTGTCATATCGATATCACTAACACCCGCGATCCAAGAACAAACAAGTATCTACTCCGTAGCCCAGTTTGTGGAGGCCCTGGGCCCTGCCTGTAAAGCGAGAGGTCTCGGGTAAGAGTACCGACATCGCACACGTCACGGTGAAGTCACGTCAAGCCTGAATCACGCTTTCGAAGTTTTTTATAACGCTTACATATACAAGTTACGAATTTAAACGATCGGAGCACAGCCGATCCAAAGGTATGATCACCTAGCTTAGCGAAAGGTCTACTTTGCGAAGTTTCCTTTGTTGAAGTTTACAAGAACTGTTATTTCTTTGTGTCTATCGTGGTAAGCTGTAATCCGTTATAGTGAAAGGCTTGTTCATTCTTGATTACTAGAAAATCCTGGAGTGTAATCCTCCTTACTGTTTCAGTGCGTTGGTGTTAGTCAGTGCATTAGTGAAATTACTGCAGGCCAGGTTGATATTAAATGATAGCCTCTATCAATATCTATCTAACCACTGCATTTTTACCTGCAGCTGGAACAGTTCAAAGTTAGAAAGTGGGTTACAGAAATAATAGTATCTCCCTCCACCAATCCGCACTGGAGCAGCGTGGTGGAGTATGCTCTAGGCCTCCTCAGGTATTAATTCGGTATTGTATTTTCGTATGTAATCGTTACAAAATTAAATGTGATATGAATTAAAGGCAAGGTCTAAAAATGGCCGAATAGAGCCTGGGTCTAAAAAGATTATTATGTGCCTTTTATTTTTAATAACCAGGTTTTATACACGCAAACCGGAAAATTTATATTACTATTTTCCGATTGCGCTGCATTACCATTTAAAAAATAACATTAACTTGCAAAACATAAACGTGAAATTACTCTACTGGATTTAAAAAACTGGCTTTAGTTAAGTACTGTAAGTAAACTTAAAGACTATTTTTCTCGAAGCGAAGCGAGCGTGGGTTTGCCTACAGAACAGAGACACGAGTCTGTGCACGAGTTCCCCGTTTAAAATGAAACCACAGCTAAAACATGAGCAAGAAAAATTACAGGGTAAAATCGTATATAAACTGTGGTATTTATTTAATAAAATCAGTTCGACGTGGAAACGAACATGTACTACATATTAATATCTTTGAACATTCAGGCTTTGAAATGTTTGATTGCCAATTCATGTTAGCAGCATGGCGTGTTGCGGCCCACTCGATCTGTGTCATTTTATATGGTTGTGGCAATATCCACCGCCAAATAAATGATGTTAGGACTTCACTCACTGACTGTGTCATTGGATCAACGTTATGACCACAGTTTTTTAGTGTGTTTTCGGATATCTATGGACTGAGGTGACCATTTTGTACATGTTGTGAAATATTTTCTTTGCGTTCTATTTGAAAATTATGACGAATGATACTTAATCATATAACAGCAGACTTTGACAGTGGGGTCGTTCGTAAGCTTATCCCTCGCGCCCGTTGTGTTCGCGTCCCGACAAAGCTACAGTGATTTGTGTGGTTCGCAAGAAACGAATGGAATAGAGAATGAGATCACTTCGTCTTCCGGCCGCAGCCTCACGACCTGCTTTGTTCTTATTCAGCCAACGTCCCGCGGCATCGCGGCAGAGGCTTTCAATATGCTGGAAATTACCGAAATAGTTTCCAAAGACCATCGACTTCTAGTACACAACGCTTGCCAACAACTAATAAAGGAAGTTGTGTAACTCGCGGTAATAAATTGTTCTGTCTTAGTCGTCGAAGGAAAAATACGACTATAACTTTACTGATAGTCCTGATGAAGGTCAGATTAACTGCGGATCGTTATGGATGAAGTCAACTAACTTAGATGATATAAGAATGCAACTAAGAATGACATTTTTTCCAGCATATTTGAACATTTGTACCAGTACTTTTAAATGGAATTCTAGTTTGGAAGCAGGAAATTGGTTACCATTGTTATTATTACATAGGATGTAGTACAACTGGACTAGAGTTTTCACACACTTTCGATATTTGCGTCAGTAAATCCATTTAGTGACGCAACTATCGATTATATAGATTACTAGCGACCCGGCCTCGCTTCGCTTCGGGAAACTTATTCCTTCGGTTTGCAAAGATTTAGTTATATATTTTGGATAATTCACACTATATCTTTATAAATTATAGCCTGTAGGTTATTCTGATGTGTAAGCTATATTATTGTAAAGTTTCAGCAAAATCCATTCGGTAGTTTTTGCGTGAAAAGGTAACAGACAGACAGAGTTACTTTCACATTTATAATATTAGTAAGGATTAATATAGATTATGGCATGATGGAAGCACGCTACTACTTTTCGGTGATGGGGAGAAAAGCCGCGCCTACCAACGAGCCGACCATCAGATCTGATAATAAATTGTCCATTCCATTTGTAACAATGACGGTATTTACAACATATTTGAACTATTTACACAACAATCCCTATTCTCGTTCAACAAAAACACTCGGTGTTCAAGTGAATTTTCGCAGCTGTAAATATTTTCACCGTCTTGGACCTAGAATTGGGATAGAGCGAAATGTTTGAGAACCTCGCGTCTTTCAAGATGTCTCGAGTGACGAGTACTTCCCAATATTACGCTAGTCGCTGCTGCTTTATAAAAGACGGTCCCCGTTTTACTGAAAGTAAATATACGGGAATTTTAAATATTCGGTGCGACTCCGATGGTCCGGAAAGTACTTTTTCCGTCTATTAAATGTTCTCGACCTTAACGCGAAAGTGTAATTTTTAATTTATTTATTTCGTTACGCAAATCTAGAATTCCGTAACGATGTTTTATATGCAACTTTACTGACCACTAAAAAAGAATAGGAATTTATGGTCAACTATTAATAAAATTAAACTTAATGTTCAAGTACATTCTGCAATGATTATTTGCAACATGGCTTATCATTGGTTTAAACGACAATCAAATATCAGTGTAACTAAAGATCATTTGTGTCCACATAAAATATATTTAAGTAGGTACATAAGTACCTCAATAACATTTTATAAGTAGGTAAAAAGAGGATGTACCTACCTAAATTAATTAGGCATACTTGACCTCCTTTCAATGCAGTAACTCGCATTTAAGTTGACCGAATGAAAAATGACAAATCTATAGATACCTATTTAAATGATACCCCAGTAGCATAGTACGTCCACTTGAATTTTTCCCTTTCACAATATGGCGTCTGGTTGTCGATATTAAATTTTGATTTTATTGTCATATCTTTAGTTGTACTCGCTAGATTAAGAAAAATCGCTTAAGAATCATCATAATCGGCCCACGCATTCGATCTCCTGAGCTCCACTTAGTTCCAAACATTCATGACTGGTAAGAATATTACCCTCTTCTGCAACGCGCGTCGGGCATTAAAAGCATGTAAATATGACAACAGCTTAATTGATGTTTTAAAACAACTGAATTCCTGTCCTTCAATAGACGCAAGTTTCAAATATCCTTGTACCAGTAGACACTGAATGCTCAGACGCTCTCTTTTTACGCTTTGAAAAGCAAAAAGTACCCGAGACACGCCGCGGGCACGCCCTAGTTCCTTGTCAGGAATGATTCACGGGGAGATTTTCTAGTTCTTTCTCCTGTTCAGGGAAGTAATATATTACGTCATTTGGTGCATCCTCTTCCGACGTACGAAAATCCTCATATTCAAGTAGGATACGTGAGATTACGAATGTGTCACATTAAGTATTCGGGGAAATATATCATTCGGGTTTGGCCGACGGCTTGTGTTGATTGTAAGTAATCGACCGGATTTAGGAACATGCGCGGTTTTTTGTATTAATAGTCGAAACACAAGCCGACGACCCACATGATTATGGTCACCGTCGCCGAAAGAAAGAAATGACTGGCTCCCAAGCTCCCATGGAAGCTCGCAGACGGAACATGATAAGTCGGTTGGTGAATGACTACAGCAAGTGGGTGGTAGCAAGCCACACGAGCTAAGCCGTACCACACAGTAGGGACCAGCTTCTGACGCCTCCTACGACACCTTGGTTAGGCCTTTGTTATCAAGCTATTGTTATCGTTAGACAACAGGTCTGCAGTAATGAAGGTCTATAGCTATAGATTTCTAACACTTGGATTGGGCCATAATCCGCAAATAAGCATTGGAGACTCGATAATGCTTTTTTTTATTGATTTAAGGCAGCAAACGAGCATGCAGCACCACCTTCCGCTGCCGCCCATGACAACTGTGACCGACTTAGAACAAGACTCATATATGGGGACTGGGATAGTATGATAGGATGCTGTAGGCCTACTCAATTAAGTCATTATATTTTATGTCATAAAATTATAGTCATAGTTAGTAAGTCATTGCATAGATCGTGGTAAAGGGTGCTGTGTGTCCTAATCGTATTAAATAGTGAGTTCCCATATTACAGTATTATAGCAGAAACTGAAATTTGAAACTAATTGCTGAAATACGTAAGTAATAAGTAGTTACTAATGCGCGAGTAACTTTGAAATGTTGGCGTGTAGAACGTGAATTTAGACTCAACGACCGTAAGTCCGACTTTCAAACTAATACGGTCTTCATTCTGTCTCGCGCTGTGAAAATCAATTTTCGTAGAACTTGCTACAACTTGAAACACTTGCAACCGTTTCGCAGAAACACTAAATTATCCCTCTCTGTCAGTGCCAACTTTTTTCTTTTATTACAAACTGTATTTTTCCAGTGATGTAGTTGTTGTGGAATATTGTAATTCAATGACGGTAAACATTCTTTGTTTATAATACTCTATGTGATTCTACTCTGTGTTCTATGTATTTTCATGCAAGTAGGTATTCTTCACATAACCTCATAAATATATTATTACAAGTTGTCCCGGCGTACTTCGTACCGCTTTATAATTAAAAAATGTTTTGGTGATATATCGACAGCAACGGCACCTACCGGGTCCAATTGTGAATCTAAATAATTCTCGGATCCCCTTGAACACACACAAAAAATTTCAACCAAATCGGTCAAGCCGTTTAGGAGGAGTTCAGTGACATACACACTCACACTCGAATTATATATATTAAGATATTATCACCAGCTTCCTTTTTGCTAGCCTCGTATCGATGATACTCTTGGTGTTAATGATGTCCATGGGCGACGGTGTCTACTTGCAGGTGGCTCGTGTGTTCGTTTATCTGTTACTTAAATAAAAAAATATAGAAAAGCAAAGTGTGAACTCTGAAGACACTATACCAATAAATATTACTTCAGCTACGTCTATAATTAACCAAGTAATTCGATACATTTTCGTATAACAACAGCTGACACGTCTCAAAAATTCCTGTACAAAATGAGTGTTGTAAATATATGAAACAATTTTTGATGGAGTTATAAATAATTAACACGCTATGTTCGTGGCCTTATACGAGTAAGTCAGGATTATGATTGATGGCTGTTAATTTGGTCAAATGTTTTTATTAACGAGAATTACAATCCTGAATAATACTTATTATAAATGCGAATGTTTTACGTCAAACATAGCAACGGATCGTTGATTTTTAGTATGGATATAGTTGAAATGGTAGAGAGTGCAAGATCACTTTAATAAAAATATATCATCTCCATATGAAAACACGTTTTAATCAAAAAAGCGCTATAGATGGCGTTGCGGGCGTAATAACGGTATGACTCGTGATTCTGATATTAATAAATCTTTGCAAACGTAAGGATAAGTTTCGAAAACGCGGGGGCGGTAGTACCGTAGTACTAGTAAACACTAGTAACAATCAGTATATAGGGATGCTGTTTTGCTTGTAAATGAGGAAAGTAAACTTAGAAAGTTCTATATTTAAAACGAATCTTTAGAGATATGATAATTAATAAGAGATAACATAATTAGGCAATGTAACCCGTAGCTAATTAATAATCCGGATAGCCTAATGAAAGTCAAGTTAAAAAGCTACTATTTCGTGAAAAATATTTGTAACCTTAAGGTTTCTTGATATCCGACCACACTAAGTTAAGTGATGTGTAAAATGTTAATTATATTCTACGTTAATGAAATAAATAAATAACGCTACACACTCATAGACCCACACTAGGATTCCCTGTGTCGTGTAAAGTGATGTATAATGTGTTAAGGTTATTACGGTGATAAAGTAAAAACAAGAATGCTAGGAAAATTATTTAAGCATGATTGTTTGTGAATGCGAGTAGAAAAATACACTCTTTAAGATGTTTTTGCTGCAGTGATTCAGACAGACACATGGTACGTTATAAAGGACACTTCCGTAGATCTCAAAACTTGTAACATTTCCTCCACCGACTGTGTCCAGCTGATACTTTATTATTTTAGCTACAAACGACCTGCTCGACTTTGGCTTGCAGCCAGCATTCGTCTGAACGGCGCGTGTCAATTCGCAGCCGAGCAAAATATAAACAATTTCATCCACTATGAGTTCGTAAAGAAACGGAGCAAGACTTGAAACAAATGAACGAAAAAAATTAGTTTCCAAGTACGTTCACAAGTCAATTTTCTTTTAATCTAAACTTTCTACACTCAATTGAAGCTCCATGATCCATAAAATGGTTATTTAGAAGACTTATTGAACTAAGTACTAATGAATGAGATGAAAGAATGAAGCTGATTAAAGTCTTTGTCTTTTTGTTGAGATTTATTTTCAACTAGCGACCCGCCCTCGCTTCGCTTCGGGAAACTTATTATCAAGTGCTTAAATATAAAGTTTCATGGTTCTTTAAGAGATGGCGCTAGGCGTTCTTATTCTTTAAGTTAGGAAGGTTCACCTAGATGGCGCTGTGCTTAAAACCCGAAGAAATCCCATACAAACTTTCAACCTTTATTTCAACTTCTTCATCCCTTTTTGTCGCAATAGAAGGTAGCCTATGTCCTTTCTCAGGGTCTAAAGATTGTCTGTGTCAAATTTCATCAAAATCGGTTGAGAGGTTTAAGCGGGAAAGCCACGCAGACAGACAGACAGACAGAGTTACTTTCGCATTTATAATATTAGTAGGGATTCACGTAAAGTGACTACAGATGATTTGACTTTGTAATCAATTGTCACTATTATAAGGATCAATCACGAGTTCGTTGAAGCTGCTTGTTGAAATAGGACGGTAGCAGCGAGCAGGATAAGATTTACATTGCACTTAAAAATGTAATGCAAAAAATATTGAACATTTTTTTCTTTAATTTATGGATAAAAACCTTTAAAACGTAAACACAAGCACTTTGATTTCATTTTTACCGAGACATAGGGATATTTCTTGTATTAATATCCCGTTAACTTTTTAACTTAATTATTGTTGTAAATTCATAAACCTAGGAAAACCGAAGCCTTAAAATTGAGTTTAAGCATATAATTATGATAAATTCACAGTCACAGCTCCAACATTTTTATAAGTCTCAGATCAATATCTCTCAGTAGACATTAGTCTCCCAGTAGCACGAAAAACTATTTGTGTGTAGATAGCCACATCCCGCAAGCGCTGCGAAACGTTCGTCTAGAACAAAAGCATCTTTCATACCATAAAAATGATATAGCACGTCTGTTTTGCAACGTTATCGGGGGAAAAATTTACTTTGGACTTTTGTAATTGCTGAAGTTTCATGAAATATGCCCCTGGTCGAAATTAGTGGCCGCTGGGTTTAATACAATTAAATTGTTCGCTATGCCAAGTGGCTTCTTACATTACAATAATTCACTGACAAGCATTATGACATATCAAATAAAAATAAAAAAATTATGAAATGGGCGTTCAAATGTTTTCAATAGACGGTCGCATTCATAAGCGTGAAAATTACTTATTGCAAAAGGACATAAAAAAGAGGTGAAATGTGATAGGTGGAGACACTACAGTTGGGAACAAAGTTCCTATAATTATTAAATAAACAGTAAACAGCAAGAACTTCTTGAGCGTTTCCGTGCTTTGGAGGGCACGTAGTTGTCGGTCCCAGTTGTCATCGTTACATTGCAGTCGTTAAGCCATGTCGGAGGCTTTCTTGTGGCATAAAAGTTTTTATGTCGGAAGTTTCCGACACTTGGGTTGGCCATTAACCGCTCCACTAATGGACACTTCAGAAGTGTGGTGAGGCTCTAGGCCTCCTCAGTTATAGAACAATAACGGGGTTAAGCAATATTATATGGTAAGAATACGACAGCTTGAGCTACGAGAGGTAGATATAGTATACGAGAGATAGAGTCATTTTGATGGAAATAGCCCCGATATTCCACCATCGCCCCGATATTCACCATTCCACCCTTTTTCATTCTTTCCAGTCTGTGCTGTAAATCTGATTGAGTTTGCACCTCAGCTAGAATCAAAGTGGCAGCTAAATACAGAAACTC
This sequence comes from Ochlodes sylvanus, assembly GCA_905404295.2. Taxonomy (NCBI): domain Eukaryota; kingdom Metazoa; phylum Arthropoda; class Insecta; order Lepidoptera; family Hesperiidae; genus Ochlodes; species Ochlodes sylvanus. The sequence continues at coordinate 538,559 of FR990132.1, forward strand.
GAGGCTTAAGGGAAATGAATATTCAGTGCGAACGGCGCTGCAGTGGCGACTAGAGGCAACCGCTGGGAGATTAGGAGTTCGGACGGACGCTACGTGTGGACGGGTTACCATCAACTATTTATTTGGCTGTGTCAGATACCTGTGTACTGTAAAGATATCGGATATACGTTTACCGGTTGTTCACTAAATAAAGTATATCGAATCGAATATATCGAAAACTGAGCGGGTCATTTCTTATACCGGTCAAAGGTTTATGTGTGTGTTCTTTATTAATGAAATAATGCCATCGGAATATGCAAATATTTTTGACTGTTTTACTACAGACTGAATTGACACGTGATTTAGGGGCATGGGAGTGCCATGTTTGCTCAAGTTGTGAGCTTGTGAGTCTCGGCCACCTATGTATTTTACAAAAAATAATGCGATTTATTAGAAATAGAAACAGAAAACATTTATTTCGCCGCTAACAACAACTGTACAACACGTAAATTTTATTAATAATCTCATGTACTTATCATAAATTCAAATATCGCCAAAAAACATAAAAACAAAAACATATAACTTAAAAAATACAAGCTTCGCAACGGAATCCTTCTATTGATACGTAAATCGTTTAACTAAAAACTAAAAGTATATTTGTTACTGGATTTTCATGTATATGGTAACGGTTTCAATGCTATAAGTATGAACACGTCAGTCACGGATTTTCACTAACTAATAGTCGAAGTTGTGTTAATAAATCGCAGCCTCCGTATTATGTTAATGTTAATCGTTATTTCCACGCTGTTTATTATTATTTATAGATAGCTTTACCAGTGAAAGGTTGTTAAACAAAATTACCCAACACATTTTATTTTAAGGTGTGTCCACATAATTATGGTCAGATTCTTAGATTCACTATTTTTGGGTTATTTGTACAGACTAATCAACCGTAAGATAATTTTTATCGTGTATGCTTATAAAATAACGTAAATACACTGGCGATATGCCACAGTCGTACTTTTTTTATGACTTCATATTGAGGATTATGCATGTTCTCTACTACTTATATTTATTGTAAAAGTGTAATAATTAATATGATGGCTGCTGCGAAGGCTCGAGAAACCCGAAGTTTAAAATCACAACCGAAATAAATACCGAAATTACCTACATAATACAATATAATAGAAGAGAAACAGAGGTAGGTACTTCTAAAAAAATCAAAATGTGTGCAATTCACACGTGCTAGAAGTGAAACTTCATAACAACGAATACTGTCAGTCCGAATATTTATTTTGGAACGAAGTTCCTTACGGCAGGCTTGGACGGGATAGGTTTTACTGCGGCGACCGAACTGAAAAATATGTGATAGTAAAACCGTAAGAAAAAATGCGTGGAATAAAAGCGTTAAATGAGACGTGCGCAGGCGCGACAGTCGCATACACAAGCGAGTAGTGTATAATACCTTTCTCTTTCTCCCTCTTTCTTTTCGTTCGCCGTTGCCTTCATTAGCCGAAGGAACTTCGTTCCTACCTGGTGTCCCACGACATCACATTTAATTATTATTTTTTATTTTATTTATTTATTTCGGTAATCCAACAGCGTATACATAGCTTATTTTATTAGAGTACAATAATAACATTAATATAAGGCCAAAACCGGATTACACAAATAGACAGTTGAATTTGTTAACAAATCAAACTGGATTTTGTATGAGTGAGTGTGTATGTGCTTATGTGTGTGTGGTTTGTGTGTGTTGTGTGTGTATTTATGTTTTAATTTGCTCACGTCAGCCGCAATTTTGCCGATGCTTCATTCGCGTCATTTCCGTTTCAACGAATTCCAAATCAAAACGATACTAAAGAAGTATTTACTTCAAAAAGGAATCTAAATTAAAAGCAAATATTTAATCAGGAACTATATAATGTAAAAATGTAAAATATTAGATAATACGATAACTCTGTTCAACTGTGCAGAATATTATCTAACGCCGAGAATGTGGCAGCGCCCGCAGTGGAAAGTTTTCATGGGGTTCGGGGGTAGTTCCGATGCTAATGGCTGGAAATTACGCACATTATAGGAGATTTACTTTAATCTAAAGAGGGATGAATGGATACCGGCCAATTTTCATCCATTTTGTAATAGAAATATGTTGTTGCCGAAAGAGTAATTTAGTTTACAAAATACGGTGATTTTTCACTTTTTATATGAAAAGAGGAGTGGTAAATAGGCCAGCTGCCCATCTAAAGCTTAATGTTCTTAGAAATAATATTGTATACGGTATAAAGCAATACAATATAGACTGTACTTTTTGGGCAATATGTTTATAGAGCGAATCCTGTGGATTTCTGGAGATTCACATAAGCACAAAAACACAAATGGCTCCATAACAATTAAAAAAAAAATTGACGACCGCGTAGTGACCCTGCCTGCGAAGCGAGGGGTCTCGGGTTCGATTCCCGGCCGGGATAGATGTTTATGTGACAGATAAATGTTTGTTCTCGGGTCATGGGTGTTCTTGACGTGTAATTTGTGTTATCCATGCCACCCGCAACACGGAATCCTAGTGCGGTGGTATGTGTGTGTTAACGCTTGTTGTAACTTCTTAACACTTTGACATTCTCTGCCAGTTGACCCTGGCTGATATTGATAACACGTAGGTGTCATAAAATTGATCAACAAACGTAACTAACAAAAATATAGTAGTCACAGTTGATTGAAATACAGGAGATGAAGAGAGGGTAAATATCTTTCGGTACATTGTTGTGCGTAACCGGAAACTATAGTGGGCCGCGAGAGCATTTCTCTAGTATGTTCGCATCACAGGCGGAGGCAGCATCAGTAATGGGTGTAACAAGATGCGAGGATGTGAGTTGCGGACGGGAGTAATTATTGAGCTTCCACAGGAATATTGAGCGTCATTGTCTGGTGTACTGTGCCAGATGAATTTGTAATAATAAATACGTTTGATGATACATATGTATAACAATACCTAGTTATCAATGGTAAATAGCTCTGACAGGACAGGAAATAGGACGAGGTTTTTGTATCATGAATAAGCATATTAAGGCATTTCAATACTCTTATATATTTCATTTTATCACATGTGTGTGATCTCAGACACTTAACAGATTTTTTCCCGTATCTCTGAAAGCGAAGTGAAATGTTAATGTTATTACAAGTACCGCGACATTGCTCGAGTTTTCCCTAATTCAAGCGAAGCAGCATAATGTAGCTCAATGAGCCCCATGTGGCCGTAATAAGGGTTGATAGATGTGATGACGCGGAAATTGGATAACGTAGCATTTGCCTTAGGACGCCTATTTCCGGAGTAAACCAAATTTTGGGTTTTAAGGAAATTGAACACAATATAATAGATTCTATCTACTGCAATGATTATATAGAAATGATGAACGTCCACTGTTGGGTACGGGTCTCATCTCATAACATTACGGGTCTCGTATATTCCATAGTCTACCACGCTGGCCCAGTGCGGATTGGCGGACATCACACGCCTTTGAGAACATTATGGAGAACTTTCAGTGGTACAGGTTACGTCACGATGTTTTCCTTCACCAAAGCAAGTGATAATTATATTATTCTAATATCTACGCACGCGTCTTTGCTTGTGCGTTTGATCCCACCAATTTCAGAACTAGCTTAACTTTGCATGCGGTTTTCACTGATGTATTGAAGCAAGTGTTTGTTTTATTTCAATAGGTTGACAAATAAAGCGATATGTCGTTATAAAGAATCTCGTCTGAACATTTTTTCGAATGTTCGTAACTTGGCACTGAGGCGTAGATTTCTCGAAGCGAAGTGAGGGCTGCTACTTATACAATAAAAATATCAGAGTTTTTGAAACATGTTGTATGAGTACTAAAGTCTGTCTTCTGTACCGATCTGCAGATATAATTTTATTCTACGGATGGTCGGTATAACAATAGATTTTTCTCCACAATCCAATAAACAAATGTACGTAGAATGCGTTCTCGACGCGACACTAACAAAGCGGCGACATAACTCGCGGACGGCCGTTTGCGCTGACTTACGACGGAATGCCTCAGCTTCTTTACAATAAATTTATTTAGCTCCCAGTGACGCAGATTACCTAGTTTACGTTGGGTAATCATTGAAATTCTTGGTCTCATGGACCTGGTTACGGCGGAATAAAGAGGAAACGATTCATCTCTAATGATGATGAAACGGTAATGGGACACAGTCTGAATATTGAAGACTAGATTTGGCTTGCGGCTTCGTCCGCATTGGATTCAAGGACGACAAACAATATTATAAATATTACAAGTTGTCCCGGCGTACTTCGTACCGCTTTATAATTAAAAAATGTTTTGGTGATATATCGACAGCAACGCCACCTATCGGGTCAAATTGTGAATTTAAACCATTCCCAGATCCCCTTGAACACACACAAAAAATTTCATCCAAATCGGTCCAGTCGTTAAAAAATGTTTTGGTGATATATCGACAGCAACGCCACCTACCGGGTCCAATTGTGAATCTAAACCATTCTCGGATCCACCTGAAGACACACAAAAAATTTCAACCAAATCGGTCAAGCCGTTTAGGAGGAGTTCAGTCACATACACACGAACACAAGAAATATATATATATTAAGATTAAGATTATGGATTTACGGAAATTTTGAAGTACCTAGATAGGTGTTGTGATTACTAGCTTTCACATGTGTATTTATAAACCCGTCTCCTCATACCCGAGGAAGCCTAGAATATCCACCAGGCTGCTCCAGTGCCGACTGAAGGTCAGTGTACCAGCCAGCTTGATAGACCACAAAAAATAAAATGCAATCAAAACCAGAACCCCGCAAAGAAAACTGCCTAATTAACTAAGCGAATTCTCGTTGCGGAGGTCAGATTGACACAAACATATTTTGGAACAAAAACATCATAATGGCGCTGGGTCAAATGCTCCTCAAATCTGTGCCATAGTCCTCTTTCATGAGCTTTATAGGTCACGAACAAACAAAAGCAACAAGAACATAGGGCCACCTTCACTATTATTAATACAGTTTATGTAAGTTTATTTTAAGGATAGGATATCTTCGTTTTTTTTACAAATAATTAAATTCTAAAAGGGTTATCTGTTTTTTGAAAAGCGACGTCTAAAGATAATATTTACCGTCTGTATTATTGTGCAAGCAATAATTGTTATCATAAATGGCAAATTTGAGGAATCAATTTAAAACATTATTTAAAAACCATTACAGAAAGAGTTTTTAAATATCTAAACGATTGTATTTTATCTGATGTTAATTTGTAACGAGAAACAAGAACTTACATACTAGGTATTATTGTTGGCTGTTAAATACCAACCCTTCAAGGATTCTTCAATTTAAAACTTTTGTAAACTAAACTTTTGAAAGTTATGCCAAATTATGTAACTATGCAAGTTTAGTATTTTTTTAATTTCAGGATAAACAGTAATAGAGCATTCTTGTAAAAATGATAGCATTTTTGATCGCTGGTCGCCTGCACGGGTAGTTTATTATAAATTATAAAGTTATGTGTAAAAGTAGGGGAAGGGGGGGCAAGACGGGGACCTTAACGTTTGAAGCGGAATAAAGCGCTCAATTTTAATTATTTTGAAGGATTATCTATTTAGAATAACTTTTACATTATTAATCTCTGGGATTTAGGAACTTAAGACACTTAACTTATGCCATAAAAAGAAAAAAGACATTTTTTCCTCAAAGACACCCAACACTCGATTTTAACAAAAGGTAGGGTAAGACGGGGTACCCCATGGGGCAAGATGGGGTACGGGGAGACATGTTTTAGTTTTAATTTAAATACTCGCAAATAAATACATTAATTAATAATATATTATTAATATGAATTAATAATACATAATAAATAAATACATTTGATTCCATGTATCTTCCGTTGCAGTAAAAACAAGGGATGTTATTTTCGTTGTCATCCTATTCTGGTGAAGCGTGGATCTCTTTATTCTTCTTATTAATCTTCTTTTCCAAAGTGGTTAGTGGCACAGAAAATGTTTTTGATGCTATTTTATACCCCATTTTCCCTTCAATGACCATAATTATCGCATTTTTCTTCATTCCCAGTCTCTCTCTCTACGTATTACTTTTATAATTCTTCACCATCCTAAAAGATACTAATAAAACAAATAAGTTATTAAAAGTTAATCAAAAACATGTATTTACTTAAGTCATTATAAAGTCATATTTTATTTTGGAAGGGCAAGATGGGGTACCTTACCCCATCTTGCCCTTTCATGCTTTTTTCAATGAAATAACATACCATAAAAAAACAAATCAAAATATTGAAACAAACATATTCTTACCTGCTAGTATAATTATTGATGAACAAAAATAACTTTCAGTGAGTTCTTGATAATGCCTATTCAGGTGAAAAACACATGCCATGCGCAACGCGAAAATGACAAGCAATTTGACAAAAACAGAGTTTTTGGGTCTAAATCAAAAATGCGTAAACTCACAAACCTATCACTGTGCTGATTGATAAACAATACAACGTCGCGTCATTACGAGCCAGAGCTGCTGAAATTGGTGGTTCGTACGACACGTGAGGCCCTTTGCCCCGTCTTGCCCGCTACCCCGTCTTGCCCCCCCTTCCCCTACTGGAAATAAATTATCACTACTTTCGGTCAATTAAACCATCACAACGAAACCTGTCCAACAGTTCCCAATAATGTGTAACTTCACACACCTTCAGTGTGTGAAGTCTGCCATTTCGCACTTGGTCAGTGTAGACAACCGAGTTCAACAGTGAGACAACTATGGGTTGCAGTGACGACGATAATTCAACTGTCCAAACCAACCCGACACCTATATAAATGCTTGGTAGTACGGGACATGTCACCAAAGGTATCACAGATGAGTTGAGGAAAGAAAGAAATTACTGGCTGTCAAGCTGTCAGCTGTTTGACGGAGGACTGAAGGAAGAGGCTGGTGGTAAAAATATTAATGACTTAAAATGAAAATTGTTTGACTCCTCCGATGGTAAAATTTAGACCATCATCATTAGAGTATCCACTTTATTTGTGGATACTCTAATGATGATAACCTGTAACATTAGCTCCTTGACGCATTTTCCGAAGTAAGGAAGCACTCGCGCCTACCCATCAGCCGTTCAATATCCGATCGCTCGATGTTTTGCTTCGTCCGTCACTCTTGTCACGAGCCGCAGCGCTAAGAAAGCTTGCTAATATTTACCGGTACTACATTAGCCCAATCATCTTTTAAAGCCAGCACTCAAGTCTAAACAAACGCAAAAAAGTGTGGCCTTAAAAACCGTCGGGATTAACAATTAAGATTAGAGCGGGCGTAATGAAATCTAAACAAAAGCGTGCGCGACTGCCGCATGCCGGCTAAATGCGAGGCGAATTAATGGACGCTTATACAACGCCCTGTTTTTATTCCACGGAGCTGAGGGTCGAACGAGGCCCTAGTAATTTTACTTTTTTAAATTTTTCCTTAAATATCATTGTTTATTTTGGACTCGAATGAGCTCATCCTTGAATATACTAACTTTTGCTGACAAAACGTATAAAGGACACCGGGCCCCTTCTGTTCAAACGCACTGAATTTTGTTACCATCCATTAAAATCCTAACGATATTTATGCATGCTAGTAGGGTTATTTACCGGTCATATTTATCTAGCTTGACGCAAGATGCTTCTTCTTCTGGTATCAAATACTAAATGTTTTGACGTCGGGATTGCTGCGTCAAAGAGACTTTCAATTTCTTCTTATAATGGTGAATGCGTATAGCTATATAACATTTAGTATTTTATTGCCATAAAATAAATTATCTTTCTCTCCTCGTCCCTTTTCTTTGTCTGTTGCCTTTCGTGTCACTGATATCAATAGGCCACGCGAACGGTGACGACTCACCATCAGCTGGCTCGTCTGCTCGTTTACCGGCGAATAACATAAAAATAAGCTATTTTTCCTATCTCGATACTGTTCATAAACCTAGATGATATTGTGTCGATTGTCAGTCGTCGATTTACGAGTTAAAAGCGAATTATGAAGTACACAGTCAAGCAAATTTACAATTATTTCAGTAGCTACTGCAGAATGCGCGCTCTTGAATTTGTAAGCAGTATTTAATTAAAATTTCTACTTTCATACAACACCGACGAATAATTTACGAACCTAGACTGGTTCAGCGTCTCGAGTGCCCCTCGCTTGTGCTTCAGACGCACATTTCAATATTTTAATTAGGTACACTCATTGCAACATTTTTGAGAAATATGCCAGTCGAATAAAGTTATGACTTTATATTGAAAATATTATTCCTTTTTACTAAAAAGAAAACTGCTAATCAAAGCTTAACCCTAGAGTACTAACCATCGCCTGGGAGGCCGCACGCGGACAATTTTTTGGTTTTTTCTGAAATATGCGCGGCCGTAACAACTCGTGCTCCCGTGCCAACTCAGTTCCCCCTACGACGAGAAGGATAGCAGACTCCCGTCCCTCGGGCTCCTACCGCAGCAGAGATATTGATATGCCGATCGCCTGGGAGGCGATGGTTAGTATTAAAGGTAAAAATAAAATTTACTAATTATTTTTTATTTATGAATTTATTTCTTAATTATTGTATATTTTTAAATTAATATCAATGTTTTGTTTATAGATGAACCTAGAAGATAGATAAATAGAGAAGCTTTTATTATAATGTGACTCAGGAAGTGAAATAGACGATCATATACAAACTGAAGATTACGATTCGGCCGGAAAGATCATGGCGACTATCTTTTGGGATACAGAAGGTATTTTGCTGATCAATTATAAAGATCGTGGTGTGATTATAACGGGACAGTACTACGCTTCTTCACTGGTCAGATTGAAAGAAGCTATCAAGGAAAAAAGAAGAAGAAAGCTGCCAAAAGGTGTGCTCCTTTTGTACGACATCGCTCCCGTCCACACGTGCCATGTTGCGACGGCTGCCATCCACCGATGCGGGTTTGAAAAGTTCTAACTTTTCAAGTTTCTTAGTCTGGACTGTAAGGTGGGTGGTCTACACCCACCTTACAGTCCAGACTTTGCCCCCAGCGACTATTATTTATTCCCAAAAATGAATAAGGAGCTGCGTGGAAAAAAATTTGGCGACGATGAAGAAGTCAAGTCTGCAATTTCGGCCTATTTTGACAGCAAAGATAAACCTTTTTTTTTTCGATGGTATAAACAAATTATTTGAGAGATCCGAAAATGTATCAAGGTTAAGGGAGAATATATTGTTAAGAAAAAATAGTTTCATGTTTAATTTCAACCCCCTTTCCCCTCATTCCGAGAACTTTTTGACCTCCCCCCGTAAATCTCCCCGTAAATCTCCTAACTGCTTCTAAGACCGATTTTGATCTCATGTGTCTTAGAAACTGTAATTGATAAAGTTAGATTAACTTTTTAATTTAACTACTTACTCATAATTCTAATACGTTGTTATATTTTTTTACCAATTGTCTTAATTTAATTTATTTTTTTCATATTAATACCAAAATACGATTACGTCAAAATGGTTGTGACTAGCGTTAAGTTTGCGGCTAAATTTGATAGTCTATCTATTGTATTTCACATATTTTTGTTTTTGATTTAAAAAGTACACAAGATGTCCATTTATGTTATAACAAATTTGTTTCTTTGAAATCAAAAATATTCAATAAAAACGTATTTTTCTAAAAAGTAGCCTCCCAGGCGATGGTTAGTATTAAGCGGTGTGAAAAAAAGGTTAGTACTCTAGGGTTAAACACACCGCTTCAGGATGCATGTGTTGCGGGCGGCATAGACGACACGAAGACATCACTAACACCCACGACCCGGGAATGCATATTCATTATCTGTCATAAGAATGTCTGCTTCACCCGGGTATGGGACCTAGAACCCGCGCATGGAACCCAGAACCCGCGCTTTGCAGGCAAGATTACTACCAACGAGGCTACTGGGTCGTTAAATAAGAAGTTTTGAAAGTAAACTTAAAATTTGAATTGAAAAATGTTTTTCTCCTTGTTTCAAAACTTTTTGTTATAAAATATTCATTACAGATATCTCGTATTGAGAGAAGTTGGTCTAGAAAACTTAGTAAGTAGGTATAAGTAATTAAACTTAGTTGGCAAAATTCAACCAACTTATGATCTTGCGACACTTTGGCTGGCTCGTAGACTATATACTTTATCTATCTTCAATATAAGTCATATTGACTGATGGAAATTTAAAAGCATATTATGATATTACTTTGAAAACATGAACAGAAATCGCCTAAATCGTTGTAATGTAATGTAATGTAAGGGACCTTGCTTAAAAATACATTTGTATATCAATTGGCTTAATAAAATCCGGAGCCGCGTCCTTCACATCATTTGTGGGCGGCATTACCCGTTCGGTTCCGTTACATAAATAAGAAGTACAGCAGGCAGGTGGCCTTATTTCAATATCCGCTGACCTAACCGCCCCGGTCCTGTGCTACAGCACTTTATCTGTGTTCCCGAACCTTGGGGGCTGGTGCAAACGAATGATAACAACATTTTTTGTATTAAAGCCTACAACACAGTAACAATATGAGCTACCTAGCTAAGTGATCATCGCGGTCACAGTTATAGACGTCAGCAAAACCAAAATTATCAACGAAGCGTTGCATGAACGCAGTGGATCTGCTTATTATTGGCACTTTACCGAAACACGACAAAATATTTTCTAAAAAGACGGTTGATTTTAGGAGTTTCGTAGCTAGTAGTACTAGGTACTCCATGTAAATACTACCACCATGGAACTGGAAATGGATTAAATTGTCTGTATTGTGTGATAAAATGCTTGGGGCGTCATGAACGTCACGTTTCGCGATCACACCATGGCACAGAATAAGAAAGAAGAAGACCATGGAAGAAGACCATGGTCTGGCCATGGGCTGGGTACGAGTATGTACCGATCCGCTGAAACAGACATTGATAATCAGTAATATTTAACTTGGTTTTTTCTAACGTCTAATTAGAGTAGGTGTTTTATCACTTTCTTTATTATTCCTGGCAGGTCATCGGTGATGACTTTAATGTAGGCGACGGTGGTCGCATACCATCAGGTGGCTCGTCTGTATTTTTGTAGAGTATTTTCAAAAACTTATACAAGTAAATAAATAATTTACTTGTATCTTCGAACGTTGTTAATATTACAGAAGGTGCCGAAAACTTTATCAAAATGAACCGAATATTGTTTCTCTGACTGACATGATCCCGCTGTCAGCCTCCAACTTGAGCGGCAGTAAGTGTGAAGTAAGAATTTATTATTGGATTCGTAAAGTTCCCGGATCCGTGACCTCGTTTTATTGGTTTCCGACCAACAAAGTGATTGGTCCGAGCGGTTTCAGCACTACATTATTATTTTTACACGAACTAAATGTAACTGGGTCTCGTCGCACTGCCGGCAGTCTGCGAAACGAATAGATTAAGATAATTAATCTATTACTATATCAAGAAATGTGATCGATAAACGTAGTATTTATAAATAGTCCATTAATTTATTTTAATCTTTAGCTTGGATGGATTCACATCTCTACCCAAAATTTTCCCTCATCAATAACAAGCTAGTCCATCACGTTGGCCGTGTTTGGATTGGTAGACTTTATACACTATCGAGAACATTATGACGATCTCAAGTGTGCAGCTTTCTCGACGAAATTAAAAAGGCGTACCTATGCGTTTAGAGTGAAAGGATATTTTGTTTATTTGGTTTTTGGTTTTTACTATAATTTTCATTAAGTAGTCTTACGTGTCTCAAATGTAAGTAATTTAATATTTTTTCCTTTGATTATATTTTTTTCGATAAATTTCAAAATTTAATTCATTTAAAAATGTGAGTATTTTTACACTTTTACAATACACTTATGAATGTAATTTTTTTCTTCATTCACCGTTTTGCAAAGGTGCTTTATCATTCTCATATGTATGATGGAGCAGAAGTAACTGAGTACCGTTTCTTCTAACAGTGAAATAGTAGTAGCTATTTCATCCACCGTGGGTCTTTTATAATTTTTAACTTTTCGCGCATCGCTGACGCGGTGACGGTGTGTCTGCTCCACTGGAATTAATTAGAGGTTTCTGGCATTGGCTTTGTTCACCCGTTTCTATTTGAAATTCTTTATTTGTATGGAGGTGGCCGGTACGGTAGGTCGGTGGGTACTTTGTGTTTCATGCTGTCGCAGGTGTCGCGCTGCGCTTATATTTTACTTGTATTTTTATTTATTAAGTTTTACGCCATACTATTGTATTGAATGGCAACAATTTACTTCTTCTGGATCTTCCGCTTCAGAAATATAATATTTTATCTTCAATCACAGTTTTCATAAAACTTAGGTTCCTACTCAGTTCTACTCAGTCACATCAGATACAATCTAAACACAAACAGCAGTTGAACGGAAATAACTTGAAACACTACATTTTCACTAACTTTGCCGGAAAGTAAATAAACTTAGCATATTTGTCCGCGGAGCGCAACAAAGTTCCACGTCGACTGTAGTTGCACAATTTTTCCGGCACAACGACTTGTAATGGAATCGGCGAAGATGGCACACAGTGCCTTCGACAGCCTCTGACGTCAGCGCCGATCGCGACCACGACGGTCGTTAAAACCTTATTGTAATTATGAATCCGCCCTCGCTTCGCTTCGGTAAACTTGTGCTTATGTACACGCTTCGCTCATTGCTACTCATTTTAGCCATTTAGTTGGATATCCGTTTATTATACTACATGCACCAATTGTGTTAAAAGATTTCTAACCTTTTCACAAAACTTCCGTACTTATTTTTATCTCTTAACTGCGATATTTCCCAAAATATCGAGAGTGCAGCCTCACCTTACGTCACCTCATCACCATCTCCAGCTCCTCTGCTATTTTAGTACAGGTGTAAAAATCCTCCGTTACAGTTTAGTACCTGCTTAATAAAGATTGGACCTAACAAATATCTATTTGAATAACAACAGTAAAGTGTATCCTTTAGTACTTAAACGTAGTGAATAGTTAACTTAATCCCACCTGAGGACGGGTATTCGCCATACGTCAGGTCCTTTGATGAAGGAAAGGGAATTGAGGGCTTATTTATCTATTGTTCTCTTGTACGAGTGCCCGAGCTTAAGTTCTCCAAGTACCTAACAATCCGTTCATATGAATAGTTTCACACACACTGGTGACACTGCGTTCCATATAATAAATACTGTTACTACTATATACACCTACTTACTAGGTATATAAAACTATAGCAAAGTCATAATATTTTTTTGGTTGCGACAACCCAGTGTCAAAATTTCGCAGCGATAGGTTCTATTAATACGTCACATTATTCAAACGTCATTTTGCCGCGTCGGTGTCGCAGGTGTAAGAGACGCAAACCCCGACTCGTTAGAGCTAGAGGTAATGTCAATCCGCATACGAATTCATAATTGAGTAATATCGCTACAATTTACAGCGCAATTTCATCGCCATATAAGGCCGAGCACACACATTTGTTTTAATGTTCGACGCTGACGCATGCAGCGTATTCCCTCCGTGTTGTAGCCCTAGGGTAAAAGTGTCAGTGAATGCACGTGACGAATATTTGAGCATGCCGGTATTAGGGGCAAGTTTTCTCATAATGTTTTCCTTCGGCGAGTCCTTCCGGAGTCCAACGCCCAAACTACATGACTATCACATGGATTAGTTTCTCCATCTGCACGAGTAACTCCCGTGTTCTGTATACAGAAACGTATTGTATAAAGCCGCAGTTCTGTCGGCAACCAAACCCGTGAACGCTAATGACATTAACATTCTATTCCGGTTTCCTCAAAAGGCGCTCCACACGGATGACGATCTGTTAACGCTCGGTCGGCTCGATGCCTCAACCGGCGTGTTTATCTTGGAGCGATGTCGTCATGTATATACTCCTTTGTATTTTATGTTCATTTGTATTTTCACATAAAACTTGTTTATTGACTTCGTTTTATGTAATATTTCGCGAAGGATTTTCTGTTGATGTGCAGATAAAAACAGTAGAGTACTTTCAAATAGAGCTACTTACGATACCTCTTTGTGTGGCGCGGTTGTGTCGTCATGCACAGACACAGCGTAGATCGGACACAAACGAATCTATAATTCCTAGGAAAAATTCACTCTCAAATAGCAGACTTATGTTTTACCCTTGTTTGATGATAGCCTACTAGTTTACATACCCTATTTTAGGATTTAAGAGGCTCGATCTAGTCCCGAGAACGAGCCCGTCTCCCCGACTCATGCACTTGTATGTTGAGAGTCGATGGGATTCATGCCAATTAAATCCGACGGTATTCGTACACGGTGCAGTACACGCAAGATTCTTTGCCTGTTAGGTTGGGTTGAAATCGTAGATTTTTTGGTTGCAGTAGAAGTCTATCGTTTTCTGTTTGGCCGACCTAGTTATTTGCGCACTACCATTATGCTGCTGGTTTCGTTTCTCATCGTAGAATAAGAAGTGTGAGATTAAAAGTCTATTACTTAGTGAAATGCGTATTGACAGATTTGTTAGAATATTATATAATAATAATTATTATAATAACGCTACACACTCATAGCCCCACACTAGGATTCCCTGTGTCGTGGGTGACATGGACAACACACAAGACAAGAACACACACACAAAGACCAAGAACGGAAATTTAAATTCATCATTCAAATTTCCGCCTCGCTGGGAATCGAACCCAGGACCCTCGGAACGGCGATCCGGCGTGTTAACCATTGCGCCATCCAGGTCGTCAATTATGGAGATGAACTTCCTCTCTTTAAGCAAATAATTTATTGATCAATATTATAGCGGGATCGACAGAGCGGATTGACGCGTTGGGCTCAGTCCTCTGACAATGTGAGGGACAGGCCACAGTCTACCACGCTGGCCAAGTGCTGATTTTATAAACCTTTTTATGAACAGACTTTATAAACGTTTGAGAACATTACGGAGAACTCTCAGGTGTCTAGTCTTCTCTCGATGTTTTCCTTCACGACGAGTTCCTTCACCAAAGCAAGTTTTAGTTAATTTTAATACAGACATATTTTTTGAAAATTAGAGGTGCACTATTAGAACCCAGGTAGTTAGTTCAGTTAAATGTTCAAAGTACTTGGCTATCACTGCTTGGACTTAATTGGTAACATGTAATATAAAATTTTACACAAACCATACCTGACTTTGGGAGAAAAGATCCGAGCCCAGCTGTGGTACAGTTATTGGTTGACACAAAATTTACATGAAGGATTTTACTTTACAACCAGCTTAAATTAATGTGGAGTAGGTACCAATCCACTACAATATAATATTAAGCCCGTACAAAATATTTCCTTCCATATAAATTCCATCCAAGGACTTCAATATTTAAAGAATGTTTTGAATACATTATCGTCAGTATGTAAAACTTGTCAATAACGTTCAATATCGCCTAACTTACGGACTAGCAGGAAACAGCTCTTTAGTTGAGTTCGTACACAGACTATTCAGTGTGTATTACAAATAAAAATAAACCTTATTCCACTGAAAATTTGTTACAAAATCACTTTGCGAATTCTTCCTTTGAATTTATTTACTGGAACTCCATTGAAACTGTAGTCCTAGCTAATTTTAGCTTTATGGAGTAAGGAATAAGCTTTGAAATACTTTGCAACGTGTCCCGTTGTCGGTACAAGGACTCACGTGTCGAACAACTATTGCAGCTTCTCCCTATCCCTGCACGTGACTTTCACTGATTTCCTTTTATATTCTTTCCTCGCTCAGTAGCTACTACGCAAGATGTTATCCATGTCTTTAGAATTTTCGAGTGCCCAATATTCTCAGATTACCTTCTTACTGCTTTGAATTCAGAAATTTTTGAAAAGCGTTAGCTAAAATTCATAAAATGATTTTTACACTACTGAGGCTGACGATACTTAGACTTATCTCAGACTTTACTTACGAAAAACTGACGACGAACGAAAAACTGAAAAAAAGTCCTCAAGACTAGCAAAGCATCTGTGTGCTTTGCTAGTACAACATCCATCAGTTTTAATTTACTCGAATGTAGATATATGTATTATGTATGATGATGCTACGTTTCAATTCTCTTCACAAGTTTTTGCGTGAGAAAAGGATCCAAAAAACATGTAATTTACAGATTTGGCTCCGTTACAATTTCACTATTAGTACCTGTATGTTTGTTGAATCAAACAACAGAATTTTTTAGCATTTTGGGTTGACAGATGGCGGTACTTATACACCATTAAAGTCATTCAGTTACCCCACTCGGCGCTTTACTCAAGAAGTTGAGCATATCGCTATTGTTCCCGGTTTTAAATACAACCTCTTCACCTTGAGTAGGCATTGCAAATTATATGACAGAAAATTAAATTGTTATTGCGTAAAAGGGGGAGGGAGTTACGAATTGATACATAGTACAGGATATGGGACCTGTATATTATAGGTATAGTAAGAGTTCGCCTGGGTTAGTACAACCTAGCCTAAGTGTAGGGTAGGGAGGGGCTAGTTGAGCATAGGGGTAAGTTGGGCAATCGCAATATCTCGAAAACTATACACCGCACGCGATGGCTTCAAATAGCGAAAAGAAGGGGTCGCGGGAGGGGAACTCATAGCGCGACCACCAGTGGTGACTTGTCGATCGAGTGAGATACGAGCTCGCATTGTTTATTTTGTGACTAAAAAGTAAAATAATTGTAAACCGGAATATTTCGTCTGTTCTAGTCAAATATTATCCGTTTTCAATTAGGTAAGTGTTAAACTTGCATATATTTATTGTACTTTTGATATATATAAAAATTCTGCGTATAATTGTAACTGTGTTTTCATAACCTATGTTTTGTTTTAAAATTTCGGGTTGGGGCTAGTTGAGCTATAGTCGCTCAACTATCCCCACGATTTGTAACAAGAGTAATATAGAACTTATTTTTTTTAGGAAGATGCGGACATATAAAAGAAAATGAATTGGCTGAACTAACACATTTATTTTCCCTGGAAATTGTCCGCCCATACTCAAAGGCAGGCCCTAGAATAGCAACCAAAACTAACAGAAGAAAGAGAGAGACTGAATCTGATCCTAGTTTGAGTCTACTTTGTTGTTTTGTCACTAAAAGTCTATAAATAAAAAGTTGATTGTCAAACAGAAATTTTATTCCATGTCTAGTTAACATTGAACCCATAGGTTGTCTATATTTTCTAAGTGCTCAATTTGCCCCATACCCTTGCTCAACTTACCTCACCTATGGGGTACGTTGAGCATAGATGACATTCTATATTTAAACAGCTGTAACTTTTAAATTGGGCTTGTTAGAAATAAATTACTAAGGTCGCTTTTGTAAAGGAATAAATGAGTTATCCATCAGTATGCATAACATGACATTAAGACTTATAGTTGATTTGCTATAACAGCTCAAGTGAAAAATTGCTCAACTAGCCCCTCCCTACCCTACTACCAACAACAAATAACAGAATAAACTATCCCGAAACAGTCCCTGCCCCATTACTCATACCTACTAACGAACTCACTAACTAACAGTCTTCGTAACACTCTCTGCTAACTAGGTTGAAATCGGATTAACAGCGAAAATTATCTAAATATTTAATTCTATTTAAAAATATCACGGGAGCGGATTTAGGAAAAAAAAAGAAACGGATTTGTTTCCACGGGATACCAGGTAATAGTTGTGTAAAAAGCTTAGGTTCACCGAAGCGATGCGAGGCTATTACAAGTTCAATATGAAATATTTGCTATCGGTAACGCGATGCAGATATTGCACTGTTCTAATCACAAAGCACTCATCACAATCTTGAGTTAATCTTGGAAAAACATAAACGATTATAACATTCATCTCCACTAAGATACCCTGAGTCGCGGGTGGCATGGATAACACTAGCACATCATTAACACCCACGACCCGAGAACAAATATTAAAAATAAAAAAATAATATAACGCTACACACTCATAGCCCCACACTAGGATTCCCTGTGTCGTGGGTGCCATGGACAACACACAAGACAAGAACACACACACCCAGACCAAGAACGGAAATTTAAACTCATCATTCACATTTCCACCTCACTAGGATTCGAACCCAGGACTCTAAGAACGGCGATCCGGCATGTTAACCATTGCGCCATTCGTGTCGTCAAATATTTGGCACATAAATTTCTGCCTCGGGAATCGAACCTGGGAACCCACGCCTCGGAAACAGGTCTACCAACTAAGCTACGGGGTTGTCAAACGTCACGATAGATCTTTAAGTTATTTCTCCGCATAAACCTCGCAAGTTTATTCTGTTCCTCGCGTGTACGGAGTTTTCATTTGATGAAGTTGGGATTTGGAGTTTTACGGTTCAATAAAATTCTATGAGTGTTTACTTTGAATATTTACTTTGTACTTTTGTAAACGGCTTTAGGGAATCTTAAAAGAATTAAATGAATCTGTTTATCGGTGTAAATACCCAGCCATTTCTTGGCTTCTTTACTTATTTGTACTTACTTAGCTGTTTGTATTTTTTTTCGCTATGAATAAATACCTTAGTTAATAAAAGTCTTTAACGAATTAAAGTTGTCCATATAGCATAGATTTACAGCCGTTTTCTATATCAATCTAACCTAAATTTCAGTAAGTTGTAGCGTTCGTTGTTATTATTTTACCCTACTACTCATATCTACTTACTACTACCTACTTACCCACTAACTTACACATACATAGATTGTGGGTTAATAGAAAATGGCCGTTAGTCACCGGAGATAAATAGCCACGTTGTTTGAAGAATTGATAGCACACTTAGGCAACATGAAAATAGATAGGTAATTACGTGTAAAATATTTATTTTATGTAATTTCCACTATTGAACGTTCCAAGGCAGCATGAGGAGGTTGGACTAAATCTATATAATTAATGGAAATGGCAGTAAGGATTCAATGCCACTAAATATTACAAATTCCAATCTGTGAATCGATCCCACACTGTACTACATAATCTTGACTAAATTTTCCATCTACAATGTGAAGATTTTCGTTAAGATCTAATATTAATATCGGGCGCAGATGTATGTCAGGAGTTTTTCATCAGGAGTTAGTTCATTTAAATACACACGTTTGAAATTTATCATTGGATCATCGTTTATAGAGTTAATGTTATAGAAATAGAATGTAACTCTTTGACAAAATGAATTACGGTCGAATTTCGTCTGCAGAGCGGGTAGCATAAATGTTATAAATGTCTATAAATATAAATGTTAAAAATTTCAATGAAATTGAACTCGGAATTTAACATAAAACATAACAAGTTAAATTTTTAAATCCTTGACAGCGCAACTGTCTGCGTCAACAACAGATTCACAAAGTTTAAGGTTTGTTTCGTGCAAAGTTTACAATATAATACAATTACTTTGTGCCACACATTCAAGCGCCGGTAACAGCTCAGAAAATGATAAAGAAACATTTTTCCGAAATAAAAACGCTCAGCAATTTTATGTTCGAGATTAAAACTTATAATGGAAAAATACAGTTTTACATGCCTTCATTAAGGACGTGTAACTAACAATGTAATTAAATTTATAAAGCTCAATTATTTCTTTCGTTTCTATTATTACTTGGACGACAACGCATCAGTGATGCCTTCGGTCACGGTAACAGTATCATACAGAATTGTGACTCGGCCCTATGCCTTATGCATAATGCCTATAGCCGTGCGCGCTAGGGCCGCCTCTTTCTAGTTGTAGTGAATGTAAGTGGGTAGGTAATACGCACGCTTCCTCATTACAAACCCACACGTTCGATCGTCCCTATAGCGCTGCTGTGGCTTTAAACTCCGAGGCGCGTAGGTATGATTCGCGTTCCGACCGTTTGTATGAAGATGGAATACTGTATGATACTATTACCGTGCTTCGGTGTTCTGATGTCCATTGGCAACGGAGACCACTTGACATCAGGTGGTCCTGGTGGCGCCTAGTCGTACATCTGCTATTTACATAAAGAAGCAAAACTTCGCGTGTATGTAAATTAGATGAAAATAAATTAAAAAAAAGGAACCATTAAGCTGATGATGAAGTCTGAAGGTGGGAGAGATCTTTGGAATGCTTACTGTTACATACATATGTATGTACATCGTGTTCGTCTTGATTAGTTGTTTATTTCTTCTGATGGTTAAGAATCTATACTTAGGTATATCATACAGCTGAAGAGTTTGTTTGTTGGGTTGAACGCGCTAGTCTCAGAAACTGGTTCAAATACAAAATATGTACCTTTTGTGAAAAATATTTGTAAACGTTTTCCGATAGTTCATGATAAAACTGAAAGATGGCTACCAATACCGTGGACTTCGTACTAGTAAAGCTTTGATTTTAGCTCATTACACAATGTATTGATTTAATATATAACAGGAAAGAAGCGAACTACAAAGAACGCTTATAAGCTTACGCTCCAGGGAAACTATAAGTTGATAAACGATGTCGTGTACTCGACTTGTACTCGACAACTAATGTCACAACCGTGATTGGATTGTACAAGTTAGGTTTCCTATAGAGATCTATACTATTATAAATCCTAAGAAGGATTTTTGTATATTGACGTTTCAGGGTAGAGTACCTAACGGCCGTGTGACAATTATTTTGTCATGATAAAATTAATAGCGCCCCACAATTTAGCAAGTTAAAATCGCGGTATTTCTTATCGAAACCGATAGGTAATATCGATTAAAATTAAGTTTCATGACATATACCTATAGTTCTATACCTATAGTTCTGAATGAAAGTAGAAAGCATTTGAAAGACCATTAACTATAATAAAATCACGAGTTGTGAACGGTATAGGAGCCGATGTTTACAACGGCAATAGAGTCAGTAATAAACTTTTATGACAAACATTATTCATATTCGTATTGTGAATTTTATTTTAATTGTAGTAATTGCATAATATAATTTACTGGTTGCGTGTGTTAATGACATTTTAATTATAATATAAATGTTAGCGGAATATCATAATACGATTTATATAATATTACGCGGGAAATATTGAAATGCATTAATATTGTTAGCTAATTAACAAACCAATTAACAAAATTGTACACTTATTAGTACTTAGTAGGTACCTACATAGTAAAAATCTAAGTCTATATCTGTTTAACTTACTAGATTATTATGTAGCGATTACTATTATTTATTAAAGTAAGAATTAAGTTTTAAAATCAACGAAAATATTGGATCACGAGTTGAAAATATACAATGAAAAAAACAGCTGGTAAATAAATTTTAGCCACAGTAAATTCATTATTGCTAGTACTACAAGTACCACTCGTAAAATAGAATAATATTGTAACTGATATCAATATATGTAAATTGTTCTAAACTGAACAATTTAGTTTAGTTACCCATGGGATCTTCCCGTCCTACCGAATCACACAAAGTTTATAATTATTATTATAATATCAATAGCGGCAATGGAGTACCTCATAATAATTGGAAGCGACAGTCTCCAAACACCGACGAACTTCTCGCAGCCTATCCGCGTCAGAGAGACATCTTCCACGTCATAGAAACTACGAAGCTAAACGAACCACTTTACGTAATAGCTAGGAAATACAAAATATTAACCGGTCTGAGTTGCAGCGCGCAAGTTCATCCATGTGAAATTCCATTGAAAAGTCAGCGCTTCTCGCAACAGTTTCAAACAAGTACGCCGCACTTAACTAAGCTCTCGAGCCAATTACTAAATGCGCATCTAGTGAACCGCGGCACTATTCAGCGTTGTATTATGTAAGACTAACCGCTGCCTGTGTATTTGCTCGCCGTTCCACAGAGCACTTATTGATGATAATCCTACAAACCAGCTAAAGGCCTCCATGGCAATGGAGGTGTCACGGACGCCTCGGCAGGCAAGTAAAACGCGGGCAACAAATAATATAAATATATGTATAATTTATTCATTTTGTGTCAGTAATAAAAAACTAATTGTGTCGTGGGACACCAGGTAGGAACGAAGTTCCTTCGGCTACTGTCGCGCCTGCGCACGTCTCATTTAACGGTTTTATTCCACGCTCACCTTTTTTCCACGCTTACGGTTTTACTATCACATATTTTTCAGTTCGGTCGCGCAGCAAAATCCCTATCCCCTCCAAGCCTGCCGTAAGGAACTTCGTTCCAAAAACAATTCTAGTTCTCAGGAACGAAATATCTGTAAGCGATCTCAATTAAACAATAGATACAGATACATTAAAGTTTCTCTGACAATAAATTACAATGATACAAATGGGTGCTATATATCACTGACGCAGCGGCCGCCGGTGAATAACCTCATGTAACAATTTTTATTGCAAATTTTTAACTGGCGTAAACTTTTTCACTGACGACCCCGCACTGCAACAGGCCTTGACGATATGAGCTGCATGCGTCACGCTTTTCCTTACTTTATGGTATTTTATGTGGCGTCTGCCTGCGGCTTCGTTCAGCACAGTTGTACCTACTATGATTTCAGTTTTAACCATTTTTAAGATGATATTTCGTAAGTAGCCTTTGTTTTGAAGTTAATTTTTTATTTTTACATTTTAGTGCATTTGCATTTAGCTAATCAGCATTCAAGAGTCCAGTTGACCTAAACAAATTAGAATTTTTGCAATGATCCTAACAATAGCTCGGACAGCGGCGAAAATCCACCTAAGATTCAAATTGTCCGGACCCTTGCAATATTTCTAGAATTTTAACAAGTCACGACGTAATTATACAAAACATATTAATGTCTAAAAATATTAATGTCACAGGAGTGGGTAAGATATGGGAATCAGGCCGGCTTCACTAGTTGATCTTTTTATTTGCTAACACTCGCGACCGACACTGTAATTCTGCGGCACAACACTGTTCACTTCACAATACTGCTCTTCTTGACGATTCTTCTTTCTTCTTCTTCTTCTTCTTCTCGTCTTACTTCTGGATGAGCTTCCGAACTCGAAGATATTTGAAATAAATTATTATTTGGGGAGCATATATTATAATATGAAGGAAATATTAAATTTTTAGAATCTTTGTAAGTTTGTTTGTTTATCTATGCATTTGCTCTGATCTTAGAAACGGATAAAGATGAAATTCACTTTTGCGTTATTGCGAGCATGGGGTAATATTTTATGTGTTTATTTCAACGATTTTGAAATAAAAAAGATGACAATTTAAAAAGTTCGATCTAAACATTTTTTCGAATGTAGCTAAGCCGTAGGTTTCTCGAAACGAACCAAGGGCGTTTTCTACTTTCGTAATAACACTATATTTCTGTTAAAATGATAAAATAATATTATCCTCTCCTCGGTCAAATGAAATAATTGCCTAAACTTCATTTTTGAACCGACCGGTAAATTCGTCCCTCGCACGCCGCCACTGAAGAAGTTGTTTAGTTTTCATTACGCCAACTCTAATCTTGGTAACACCGGGATTATAGAAGCTTTTAAAACAGAAAATAAACCTTTACTCAGCGTTGAATAGAACTGTGTGGCTAAAGTTGGTTGGGAAACTAAGGTACCTATAGCTAATGAAGTAACGGAGCGTTATTGAGTGCTGCTAGTTTTATTTCTAGTTAAGTGTAGGTGGTCACTTAATACGTAATTACACTTTTATGAGTATATTAACACTTCCTTTGTTCTAAGTAGACATTGTAATTTGCTTGGCCTGTATGAAAGTCGTCAGCAAAGCAATGGATAATCCGGGTTTCCAGCATATCATTGATATACCAGACCAACAATGTGAGTGATAGCAGTGTTACACAATGTTGAGTTTATTATCATCAAGTTTTGCGTTCTGCAATATCGAATTATTATGTTTATTATTTTAAAATCTAATAAATTTCTTCGTTTCGCAAATGGCCAGGATATGTATTCAACCCATCAATGGCCCACTACAGAGTCTCGGACTCACGGGTCTCTTTAGCGGCCTAGAGCTACTCCACCACGCTGCTCCAGTACGGATTGGTGGGGAGAAAATACATTTATTTAAAAACATATTCGAGTTTTCCAGTTTTGCTTCGTTTCTCTTTATCTACATTCGACGTGAGAGAGATTTGATTACTTCATTATGCAGTTCCGTCCTAGTGTTTTTAAATCCCATTTGATTTTTTGATAGCGATTGTGTTATCTTGAATATGTATAATACAACTCCCATCGACTTCCAAATAGAGGGATCTAGCGTAATATCCTGGACCGATTTACGGTTAGGTGATTCATGAGCGGAGGTTGGACTTTAGGGATAGATGGAGCTTCTTACACTCCAAGTATAAAGAGCTTTAATGGCTTGGCCAGGAAACGCCAGCTCGGCTAGAGAGTTTTTAACGCTTTAAGTGATACGTCAAAGATAATGTAAATTTGCCTAAACATTCAAATATTATCGCTACAATTTGCAGCGCACCTTCGTGTTTGTACATTTGTTTTTAACGCTGAAGCTTGTAGCGCATAGCGGAGTCGCTTTTAGCGTTGTAGCTAAATGGCCTTCGGATGAATGACTCTTTTCAAGCGCATTTCCCACCTATTACATTTTATATTACCCTTAATAAATCACATAGTATATACCCTCGAATGTCTTTGAAGGAATTTGGGAGATATTTGGAATTAAATTGATCATTTTGTCTGACGAACAACAGTTAATTATTGGATTCCAAGTATTCCAGCATTCCCGCGTACGGCGACAAATTATGTGAGATATGTTCAAATGAAATTCTAATCAGGGTAGCTTTGAGGTTTGAAAGGCGGATTTCAGTCTAAGAAATTGGATCCTTCACGTACAGGAATTAATTCGATTGAGACACATTTAGAAATAATTCTCAATTTGTTCTTTCTCTCTTCTTACTCAAACCGGCAACGCATCGGTGATGCGGGTGATGCCTTTAGTGTTGATGACGTCGATGGGAGTCGGTGACTACTTACTATCCGATGGCTCGTCTACTTTATTGGCGATTATTTACGTAAAAAATAGGTTGGTAGGTACAAAAGCGCAGCAGCGAAGTGAAAGCCACGTGGTTTGAACTTTGGATTCCCGAACAGAAGAGACTGGTTAGAAATAATGGGCGCACCCCAATATCTTTTACTTAAATTAATATCAGATTTATATACAGGTCATTATGTAAGAAAGAATAGCTTGCATCTTATGATAATATTTGTTTCGTTGTGAGCATCATATTCTATTACTTACCAGAATGTTTCTCGAAACTGTTTGCTTTCAATCTTTTAAATTCCTTCAATTCTTCGCCAGTCCGAGTAAAGTAATGAAATGTTTGACCCTTTCAGATGCTCAGTTATTTTATTTAAAACGTTAGTATCTGCGAAGTGCTTGAGTGTGTTCGTACGAGACGATATTTTAAATTGAATATTCGCTAAGTATTGTTTTCAATCTGCTATAAAACAGTGCGGAATACGCTTCATATTAATTGGTTCTCGACTTTAAAAAGGCTTTTTAATGCTGAAGTGTTTGTGTGTGTATATAAGTGTTTTTCTTGTTTTGCTTTCGACTAATATTGTACTAATATTGTAAATAAAGTTTGAAGCTTTTTATGTTGATGATTTTAATATTTTTTTTATTAATGTTTTCAATAGACTTTAAGGTAGGGATGTATTAATACTATATTTTCCAATATACGTTGTTGATAATATGACCATGTGAATAGGTTTCATAAAAACCCTTCCGTAACGTTAAGAAATACATATATAACTCTTTGAAGAAAAAAAAAAAGTAAAAAAGACGCCTAAACAATAAATTGGAGTAGGTATATGTGTAAGATAAGGGGAAAGAACTCTTTAGCAAAAAAGAAAGTATTCTTTAGCTTCGACTTAAGACTAATATTATCACGGTATAAAAGCTAATTCTTTTAGTAGCCAAACAAACAAAGTGTCGATTTCCTATCATTTTCCTAAACAAGCTTTCGGTAAACAACATAAGCTGTTTCCTTGTAAAATGAGAAATCGACAAGCAGGCCTACCTACCACAAGCAGCTCAAAGAGCGGAATATTTTACGATTCGATAAATAAATATTACATCGGAGCGAACCGTGTCGCGCGACTTGCGATGTTGTGGTTTGTTCCACACCGATCTTATCTATGCGAGTGGTTCTATGCTCTAGCACGGTAATAGTATCATACAGACAGTATTCCATCTTCATACAAACAGTCAGAACGCGCGCGGGGCAGTAGGCATTTATTTCAAGCACAGGTCCGAGTCACACTACTGTATGATACTATTACCATGGCTCTAGTAACTTGAGTCCATGATAATATTATCATCATCGCAACTCATAACTCCCACACTGCTGGGCTGAGGTCTATTCTCCCAATGTGAGGGGTATAGGGTAGGGTATAGTATACTACGCTGAACATGTAGGATTAGTAGGTTTTAAACATCTTTAAAAACGTTCAGGTTTGTCCTCACAATGTTTTACTTCATGGAGCAAGTGATAATAAATTTCCAACTCCAACAAACTCCAAGATCTTCGATATTGTGTTTCTGTGTTCGAGCAATGTGACATCTTTGTATTCGTTTTAAAACGCGTTTATCTGGGTCGGTTTACCAGCCCTTAGTGGCACAACATCGCCAACTTAGAGATTGCATTGAGATTGCTGGCAGGTGGACGCCGCTCGGGACGTAAGATATTGCACAAATTTTTATATCTAGTTTCAATTTCCTGGGATAGATACGATGTAAGATTAGATACGGAATCGAACCCGTTTGATTGCACGGCGGGATATATTGGTCTTTGAGCTGCGGTGGATTAATTTACAACTGGATAAGTGTTTCACGGAAGTTATGTTTTTGACGATTTGCGTAATTTTTTGTCGATAATTAATTAGAGTTGCAGACATTTTTCATTGTTTCACACACTTAGCACAGACAGTCAGCTCTCGAAATTATGAACGAACTTTTCCAACGACAACTACTAAAATAATAATTGTTACGACACTTCAACCTTCGTTGATTTGTATACCACCAAGCTATTCAGCGTGGAGCAGCGTGGAGTTCAATGTCCAAACATAACTGTCGGTAAAAGTACGAAATAAACAGTATGTATACTAGCCACAATCTGTAGACTTACTATAGCGTTTGATTTTACCAACATGTTTACCCAAAAACTCAGCAGTCTGATAAGAATGACCATATCCATAGAACGAAAGATTGAAGCGGCCGACATTTATGTGAATAAATGTTCTCGGTCAGTAGTGACGTATGTGTCTCTACCACCGACAGACGATATCTTTTATGAGGTTTTGTGTGGACAGAAATTACATTATATTGTCAGCCTTTCAATGGACAAACAAATGTGGCATCAACCCATCAATCCCAGAGCACAGGTCTCTCCTCATACCCGAGGAAGCGTAGAGACCCGTGCCGACAATGCGGATTGGTGGAGGGGTCAGTGGCCAACCCAAGTATGGAAAATTTTTTGCCGCCCGAAGGCATTCGACGTGGCTTAACGACTGCTACCAAATGATAACAACCGACGACTTTACGTGCCCTCCGAAGCCCAGAAGCGCCAATGAAATTTTGTCACTAGCGGTCACCCATCCAACTACCGGTCGCGCCCGCTGTTGCTTAACTTTATTGATCACTTTAGATCGACGCAAGCCACCGGGCTATGAGCGCTTCAAACAAACAAATATAAATTTACCTAATCCATCAAACCTAATGAACATTTCCATCAAACGTCGGAGCAGAGCCGAAAATGTTCAATAATTGCTTCATTTCACGTATTTATTTTCTCTTCATTCGTTTGTCTTTTAGCTCAGATTCGACCCAGCGATGCTGATATTTTGTCTCTCTAACGTTTGATCTCCGTACGCATGAGAGGTCCCTTCTTATTTTTTATAAAGTTACCTACTTTATCTAATGTTTTCACAGTGTTAAGATTAATATGACTATTATTTATGTTATACCAGTCATTGTTTTAGTTATGGTCGCAATAATGTTTGTATAATATATCTCTATCAACAATACCTATTAATAACAATGATACTACAACCGAATCATAGGCGCTCTTTGGGCTTTCTGTTGACCATTGGCGAAAGCGATCACGTACAGTCGTCGCTCGTCTACTAGTTTGTTGGCTGTTTACTTATGATATTTCTACCACAGATGACGGTGACCATTACCATCAGGTGGCTCGTCGGCTTTATGGCGGTGAGCGTGAATTGGTTTGTCTGTTGGCTTAAAAGATGTACTCCTGCGTTGAGGTTGGAGTCAGAATCCGGCACGCGTCTTATTTATTAATGCTAGTAGCTCGACACCCGCGGCACTCAGGGTTTTGACATCGGAAACGTCTGTAACTAGGGATCATCGAAGGGTTCTCTATTACTGTAACTGTAATAGGTACTCGCAATTTTTAAAACATATACACTGCACTATTGGCAGTTGACACATGAGAGAGATAATTAAATTCTAATACGCATGCAATTTTGAAATCTAAGGGTGCTTGCGGGGCACCCGGGCCCCCTGGTTCAGGTGACCAACGTTCAACTACATGGCATATTAGACATTAATTATATCACTTATTTCGGTGAAGGAAAACCTCGTGAGGATACCTGCATACGTGAGAGTTCTTTATAATGTTCTCCAAGATGTGTGAAGTGCACCAATCCGCCCTTGTCCAGCGCGCTGGACTACGGCCTGTAACCCTCACATTGTTGGAAAAGTCTCGAGCCTATATGTAAATTATATGTAAATGGGACAGAAAAGAAGAATATGATCGTAAATCATAACGTAGCTAAAAAAGCAAACTGATATAACTGTAAAATTTTGTACTAAAATCCATAACACAAAACAGTATTTTTATATGGTGGTATAAATTGTTGCGACTTGACTTGTAACGGCACTTTAAATCTATTTCCGTACATACTGGAGGCGTATAGCAATAGCGATAAACCAACGGCAGGATACCACCTCCTGCGGTATAATGCCGCCGTAGCTTACGTAGACACGGAATCTGCGGATTAAGATATTCTCAATCTCGTTCAACAGATAACCTATCCATTTTTGAAACCAATTTCGATTTTTGTCTATATTCTACGAATAGTTTTTTAATGAGAACTGTTTATATCGCGGTTTTAGTGAAGTTTTTAGCATTTTTGGCCTGTTCTTATTAGGATATTAATTTAATAAAAAATGGTTGTTCTTCTGCAGGATTGATTTTTTTATATGATTGTAATCAAAGGGCATTTAAATAACGAGGTGGAACTCAAAAACATTTTATTTTTATTTTTCTCCCTCCTGTGTATTTGTCTATACAGCTCACACGCATTACTATTTACGCTAAATGTACGTAAATGGAAGGGTATATTTAAGGCAAATATTCCTTATAAACAATATTTTGGTAAACATATCCCTACGTTAAAACAGCAACGATAAATAAATAAATCTTGTGTTACAGACCCCTAAAGAGCCTTAATGCCGTCATTGCTTACCGAGGAACGGGGCTTCCGCGGCTTAAGCTTCCTTATCTGGTAAAAGTATCCCTGTAGTTGTGTCTCCAGAGTAATGTAGCGTGTCCTTGGCTAAAAAGTTAAAGTATACACTTTATTTCAGCACTAAAACAACCCGGAGAGTACACAGTGCACAATCTTATCATATTATTAAGGAATTAGTATTGTTTGTATACTTGTTCTTTGGGACTTTGAAATGCTGAAGGCGCTCGAAGCTTGTCGTAGACATAAGCCTACGTACATAACACAGATTTATTCGTTTGTTTAGTTCAGGTCTATAGGCGTTGGGATATCCTTTATTCGTTATATTTCGTGATATGATATTATGAGGTGCTATTTGTACAAAGGCGTTATTAGAATATGATACCCATTCTTTGTATGTCTCCGGTAACGATTGGACGAGCAGATGATAAGTTTTCACCATCGCTGATGGTCATCACCAAAGGTGTCACCGATGCGTTGCCGTCTGAAAAAGGAAGCGGGAGACTTAAATTATTACTGGTTCTCCGATACTACTACGATTTACGTATACTACATAATATTATTTTTATATAGGTAGGATACAATTGTAACTATAGAATTAAATAACGCTACACACATCATACTCTACACTAAGATTCCTTGTGTAGTGGGTGACATGGACAACATAAAAGGACAAAAACCCACATCCAGACCGCCAATAGAAATTTAAAATCATCACTAAAATTTGCTAGGAATCGAACCTTGGACCCTTCGCACCAGTTCGGCATTGTATTCATTGTGCCATATGGGTCGACAATAGCACCTAATTTAAGGCTAGAATTTAGAGTACCTAACACAATTTTGTTCAACTCGTCATACAATCAGTGTTATTGTAGTTGGTTCAGTTGCAATGCAATCCAGTTATCATATAAGCATTATGCCCGTTTTCTATCGACTTTCATAAAAAGCAACAACAAAAATAAAGTTAACCTCGGAGTTTTCTAAAATAATTGAAAGGAGGGTATTAGGTACACACAAGATAAACAAGCAGGATCAAAACCTCTTGTGTGGCTTTACGCCATGGCTTACGGGGCCGCCCCTTCGACTTAAGCTTTGTTGTCTATAGAAAGGTATTGTGAGTCTGTTCTAGCAATAGCTAGTACAGTGTTGCAGTACACAGGTGTTTAGTTGCTACTTGTAACTTATGCCTTAATAGGTGCCCGTACTCAAAATTATGTTTAGATGGGATTTTTTTATATTAGATAAGTTAATGCTTGACTACAATCCCACCTGATGATTTTAAACTGTCATATATTTTTTATATGGGAATCGATTGAAATAAAACAAATTATGTTATCGCAAGCTCGGTTTAGCCACTTTTAAAATTAGCAGAAGAAATACAGACAAACAGATAGAAATATAGATAAACATGTAAAAATAAGAAATAAAAATTGTCATTGAATAAATTGGGTTAAACAATAACACGCCGGATCGCCATTCCCAGGGTCCTGGGTTCGATTCTCAGCGAGCCAGTAATTTGAATGATGAGTTTCAATTTCTGTTCTCGCTCTGGGGGTGTGTGTGTTCTTGTCTTGTATGTTGTCCATGGCACCCACGATTCAGGGAATCCTAGTGTGGGGCTATGAGTGTGTAGCGTTATATTATTAGGCCTCATTTACATGATACCAGTTTCTTGCCTGTTGCATACAATAAAATTGGAGCAATAAATTACTTGTATCATCTAAACAACTCGTGACATTCTTGACATTTTGCACAACTTTCCTTGCAAGTTTCGCCTTGGTGTAAACAGCATATACCATAATTTCTTATGCAATTATTGTATTCAATTTTATTGAATTTTCTCTGCATTTGCAAACATGAGTGCAGTGAGTGAGGGTGTGTTGATCGTTGCTGCTCTTCATAGGCACGAAATATTGAGAAAACAACGTAAAAATATAAATAAATAATTTATAGATATTAAAATATTTTTTTATTTTCAGTATCCCTTAAACATTAATTATCGCGATAAATTTCAATGAACCTTATTATATCAGCAGAACCGAACTTTAGGACTATTTGGCTCATTTGAAATAATTAGCTAGCGCAAAAAATGTTCCACTAAATATTCACCAATGCAAATACGTGCAATACTTGAAGCAACACGTCAAAAGATGGTACAAGCATGTGTTTAGACAAGGCAAAACTTGAAAGCAATTGTTTCATAAACAGAATTGCCTTGGTGTAAACAAAAGACACTGGCAATTTTATCTTGTCAAGAATTGCATGCAATTATCGCATTCAATAATCTGCGTGTAAACAGCCGCTTACAATTCTTGAATGGCAATTCTTGCGCGTATTTAATTGCATACCATAATTGCTCTTGCATGTACAAGAAAATGGTATCATGTAAATCAGGCTTTATTGTCTTAAATATGTCAATATCAACTACTCAGTAGACCAAGTAGGATACTATTAAACAGAATTCTTTAATAGAACTTTGCGTGCTATATGAAGTTAGTTTTCAAGGACGAAGACAGTTAGGGACAGTTAATGCGAACTATCCTCGCACGGCGGTCACGAGTGTCGGATTGGGTCTGGAGAAGCCGGTTCGTGCCACGTAGTTTAACTTCCATAACTCCGTAGTTTAATCACTTTCGCGGTTTCGTATGTTCGTTGATATGGGTTGGAACCGAACGGCAAGTGTGGATCATTGTAGGCTATTAACGTTTATATCTAAACTTAAATGAGACTGTTTTCGGGTTAAAAATAACAGTTTTATTATTCCCTCTCTGTTTCTCCTATCGCAAAGTTTACTGCTGGACATTGGACTCCCTTAATTCCTCTGAATTCTAGCATGTTGGTACATGTACACACCTGATGGTTACACTTTTTTAAAGGCGAACATCTTAATTCTCAAGGGTAGCAACACATCTATGACCGAATTTGAACAAGACCCTTACTAAAGAACGAGACGATTACGAACTGGATTACTAACTTATTTGCAATCTTAATTCCATAAATTAAGCGGTTTTCTTTTGATTATCGAGGTGTTTATAATCAACCTTTTTACCTCCGTCGAATAATAAATTACTAACTTACTTATTTACAAATCTTTATTATACATTCTTACAAATATTTTTCCAACACAAAAAGTGGCGTTTGACTTTTGTGTTCAAAAAATGACCTCGTTACATTATAAAAGGCAGACATCGTTACAGACTTCTTTATTTCTTTTCGTCATTATTGAAGCAAGAAAGTTCACGGACGAATAAATATAATAATGTCCGAATTGAAATCTCGCAGCCCTGCGGCGCGGGTGAGTCGCGATAACAAAGTTTGGGCCGGGAAACAGGCGGCGACTTGGACTGTTGATTTCTTTTCACTTTCATAATTATCAGAGCATTAGGTAAGGCACAAAAAATACACTCTATTTTCGTATCTGTTTGCCCCTGTACGTTTTTATTGTTTCGCGAAAACATTGAAAAATATTGGACCCTTCTCAGATAACTTC
This sequence comes from Ochlodes sylvanus, assembly GCA_905404295.2. Lineage (NCBI taxonomy): Eukaryota > Metazoa > Arthropoda > Insecta > Lepidoptera > Hesperiidae > Ochlodes > Ochlodes sylvanus. The sequence continues at coordinate 571,468 of FR990132.1, forward strand.
GGGCATGTGTAGGTAGGGTTTGTACGAGTAGTTAAGTAAACAGAAAGATTTTTGTAAAACTCAATGTGGTAGTACAGAAACATCTGCTGTCTCAAAATAAAAAAAATGTTAGATTTATTGATACGTTTTATTGCAATTGGCATCACTCATTGGCATTTTTATTTTATTAAGTATAATCAATTAGACCCAAATCACAACAATAATACAAATAATTACATAATGATTAATCATCATCTTCCTGCCCATCTCCCAATAATATGCTCTTCCATTCTTCCCTATTAGCCGTCACCTGTACTATGACTTCCTTTTGTTTCATATCATTTCTCACACCATCAATCGATCTTTTTTTTGTCGGTCCTCGTCCCCGACATAATGATTAATAATTTTGATAATTGCCATTATCTTTTGACATCAACGACGTTGGATGACTGACCATCAACGCAGAGCCGAAACTACCGATATCAGAACTAGGCTAGGCAATCAAGAACATTTCTAGAAATTCAGCCTTAGTATAAATAGGAGTTAAAATTGTGAATACTATAAATGGACTCTATACTGAACTGGGTTTTCACTAAGGGAAAGATTTCAAAGGCCGCGGAGATTGACTTCCGGTTGAGACTATTGGAGTCCAGACAAATGTTTGGATAAGTCTAGACATATTGATCGCTGCCAGCTATTTGTTTAGGCATGAGACCACAATTCTTGGCCGCAAGTGCGAAGTTAATATAAAATTTAATGTTACCTAACAGAACATTAGGAAGCATAATTTTATAAACTTTCCAATGACCACCGTCGCTTTGCCTCGGAAGTCTGTGTAGCCTAGGTAATGCTAGATAGTGTCTAGCTGTTTAATAAAACATAATATATTTTTTAAATCTGACTTGGAGTTCCAGAGTCCATCGCGTTTAAGCGAACAAACAAAAAAACTTGAGAGGTGTCAAGGGACACCCGGATGGAACGAAGTTTATATATAGAATTTTATTAATAAAATAAACCTGTATACACTCAACAAAAATAATCGTCGCGACACCACACTGTTCAATGCTATATAGAAATGAAAATATCTGGCTTGCTTTCGATAAGAGAGAGAGAGAGAGACAGACAGAATAACATGCGATGCCGCACAGCTTACAATAGCTTACTATAGCAAAAAGTGTCGTGACAACTTTTCGTAAGAATTTTTTCCGTCTAGCCCCCTTTCACAACGCGCGATAAGGAACTTCGTTCCAAAAGCTGTTCAGCTTTATTAACAAGAGCGATAGTTAGTATTCATAGAGCCCCCAACGGGATGATAGGGATTAGTGGAAGTCGCGTTTGCGGAACATAAGCTTGAGGACGGTAAGGTGTCTTCACAACACGGTATATGCAGTTACGCAAAATAAAAGTTGCATCGCAGTCGGTTAAAACCTAAGTAGTAATTTATCAACTATTTATCTAGTAATTGTTGATCAAAGTAATTCCCTCTTTTTTTAAATGAATAAAAATTTCGTCAACCTTACGTAACTATCTCCTTGCGTACGCCCTTTTACAAATAAGCCATACATCAGGGAGATTACGAGGCTCCGTCTAATCGAAGTTGGGATTGAAAGGAAAATGTCGTAAATGGCTGGCCCCTATCTAACAGCTAAAGCTTTTGTGCCATTAGTCTCCGCTAATACATTACGGTGTCTATATTTTAAAGGTACCTTTCTTTTAATTTTATTTCTTGAAAATTGTAGTGCGACGTTTAGGTTACAGATAAATAAATAACGCTACACACTCATAGCCCCACACTAGGATTCCCTGTGTCGTGGGTGCCATGGACAACACACAAGACAAGAACACACACACCCAGACCAAGAACGAAAATTTAAGTTCATCATTCAAATTTCCGCCTCGCTGGGAATCGAACCCAGGACCCTCGGAACGGCTAGATACGGTGGGTGAGAGAGAAGAGAGATAAACTAGCGTCGGTTAGTCGGTTTATGTGTTCGTTTGCTCCCACTTATCTAAGAAACGACTTTTAACACATTAAGATTTGGTTTTCACTCATGTATGATTTTAAGTAACTAGCTGACCCGACAGACGTTGTCCTGTCTTAACTATATGTTTAAATTCTTAACTATGTGCACTAAGAAATTGATTTGTAAAACAATATAATCTTAATATGGCGCTTTGGCGAAACGGTGGTAGGTGCAAAAATATTTGACGATCATGAATATATTTATAAATACATACTTGAAATATACAACAGTTTGAGTTTGTAAAAAAATCCCATATTACATATCCGATAAAGCCATGGGAGGGTCTTTACAATGATCGCAATATATCCATTCCGTACTTTTTTCCAAGATGTGGGGTTTGTAAAATTAAAGGAGTGCGCACATTACACCAACTCGACGTCAACTCCACTCCGTTTCCACTCCGACGTTCCGTTCCGCGATCAACGCTTCTTCGACGTCAACTCCACTCCGTTTCAACTCCGACGCTAGTTACATTACGTCATTGTGTCGGTCGACGCGTGGACTACTCGTCTACGGTGAGTCGTCAACGCAACGTCGACGCGTTGGTTTCGAAACGGAACGGCTATGGGTGTAGGGCGAGCCGTACAGGGCTTTTAAGTATAAGTTCGAAATTCAACCTTACCTTCAAAGATATAAGGCTCATAATTGAATGTTAGCTTTGTCAAGGTTTTAGTCGCGTTGGCGTCGGTCGGTCGTGGAGTCGTTGTAATGTGCGCACTCCTTAAGGCTGGACTCACGCGTTGCAGACTTGGGGACTTGGCTCTTCATATGATCTGGTTTCTTATTAACACCGAAAGCGTTATGCTTTTGTGGGACTTGGCAACCTATTTTACATGAATGTTTTGGTGTGATTATTTACACGTGAAGACAAAACTTTGGGCATATTGTGCGCATAGAGTCGCGTGAGATTTGGCATAGTTTAATTTTATATTTATGAATAAAAAGTGCTAAAAATGAGGGCTAATAAATGCAGAATACTAAAATGATAATGAAATAAAATATCCATTGTTTACATTCATGCTCAGTTGAATTTGGACCATCGGGAGTCCACTAAAAAGTAAATTACAGCTTGATATCTCCACACGTTAGAGAATTATTTAAATAAAGATAGAAACAATAAGAAGCGTTTAAGAAAGTGAAGTAAATAGAAAAACCAAATAAGGGAACACCAAAACAGAAAATACATAAGGAACATATGTGTGATAAGCATGTAATAAATATAGTAAGGAGGGAGAACATTACAATGCCACAGAAGGAAGAAATATGTACCAAGGATGTAATTAGTTTGTCGTGTACGACCATTATGATTTCGTCTTGGCACACGTCACAAAATGGCAGCGTGACAAAAACAATTCAATCCACTAACGCATTAATTCTATTCTCGGGGCTCACATTATTTTCTTATATCCGCGTATTCTGGTTGGAGGCTTTCCAGTACTTTTTTTCTACTTTCTTGGCCAGCTACGCTTTGGAGATGGCTACAACGCTACTGATGTCTATGGGTGACGTGGCAGTGAGAGTGTTTGTCTTTTGGGGTAGTAGTCGCCACAGATAATGGGTGCGTAGGTCCGTACGTTTTTCTTTTCATTTACAAACAATTAGTCATCATATTCTTTAAATTATCACTTGAGGAATCCAGAATACCTCCAAAGTCTACCAATCCGCACTTGGCCAGTGTAGTTGACTGTGACCTGTAGACCTCACAATGTGAGAGGAGACCCGTGCCCAGCAAAGGGACACTTATGGGTTGCGGTGAAGAATCCTCTATTGTCACTACAGGAGCGTGGTCACGTGTCACTAGAGCAACAGAATCTTAATATAGGTGTTAAAAGATTCCCTTTTACCCTGCTTCTACTGATTGCTTCCAGCATTGAAAGAGGTTGACAAACAAATAAAATACTATGAAAATAAAAGAATATTCAAATTACAAAAAAATATTCATCCGTAGAGTAAACATTATTTGAACAGCCATCGAACGAATACCTATCGTTCTACAGATGTGTGTTGAAATCATAATACTCTTTTACCCCTTCCTCCCTTCTTGGTTACCAATCTGTAATAACTTTAGTCTTACTCATCCACCATCAAAACCATCAGGTGGTTTGTATAAAAAAATCAAAATGTGTGCAATTCACACGTGCTAGAAGTGAAACTTCAAAAAATATTTTGATTAGATGATATAACTATTCTTTTAGCGCTGCAGCGAACTTTAGTTCTACTCTTGCTAATGTTCCTATCTCATTAACGTAACGTCAAAACGTCACGTTAAAATGTGTCTGTCATTTCCGTTTCATCGAATTTCAAATCACAACGATTATCCAGAACTATTATCCAGAACTACAATTAAAATTCGTTGCTTTTACGTTTCAACAGAAGAAACATAGCAAACCGACGGGGACCATTTCCATTTTCGTCAGTTAAAAAAAAAGAAAAACGCTGAATCATATTACAGTGAACTACGATTGAAATTCGTTAGTTTTATGTTTGAACAAAAGAAAAACAGGAATCGTACGTGACGAGACGTGAAGTCCGAACGCAAAGAGAATCCGAAACCAACCAAATATTATTCGGAATAAAAAGCCGGCCAGGCGTGTGTTGGTTCAGTGCGCGGTAAGAATGGTACACGGATGGAAAAGTCCAAACCAAACGTGTAACTGATTTTTATGTCGTTTTGTTGGGTCGAATCTATGTCGGATCTGAAAAGCGGAATAACAAATAGAGAAAATCAAAAATTCTATGAAAAATGCGCAACTCCTTTGCTTTACATGGAAAAAATATAAGAGAAAAATAAATTCAGCGAAGAGTTTTGGTTTGAAATATTCAAAATATAACATTTGGAATGCGTGGAACTCAGTTTCAATTTAAACAGTTGACGAGATAATTTTTCCTATTTAAATTTATAGCCTAGTGTTGTGGTCCTGCCTGTGAAGCGACGGGGTCCTGGATTCGATTCCTGGCCGGGCAGATATTTATGCGACAATAAATGTTTGTTCTAAGTCCGTGGGTGTTAGTGATGTGTTATATAATATCTGTTATCCATGCCACCCGGAACACAGTGATATGAGTGTATATCTTTTCTGTAGAACATCGCTGAGCTCAGCCCTACCTAGATTAATTTAAACGATATTCTTTGCAAGGTGTCAGAGTTATTTATTACCTGGCTAGCTCTCAGCCTTCTGATAGAATCAGATGAAATATTTTTAATCTTAATTTAAGAAACTCTTTGATAATTGACCAAATTATCAACGCCTCTCTGAACCTGATAGCCATAGCATATAAAATATAGCATGATAATTCCGTTATGAGGGCATTCCTAATAAAGTTTTAAGACTTTTTTATTAAAACATTCATTATTAACAATAGTTGCACTTTTATTATATTATTAATTCATATCACCAGGATAACCGATTAATACAACAAAGAAATGGAGAAATGATGTAACAATTACAATGATTTCCAGTATGATTACTAAAAGTGTACGTGTAGTATAGGTTATTATTAAAACGACTGTTATTAAAGATTTATACTATTTTGAGGTGGGTGCGATTAATCGATTTACGAAATGAAACGAGGACGATTAATTATTCGTTTATATGATAATATTGCGAGCGATACAGGCATTGCCACCCTTTAAATCGAACTACAAAGTCGTTAAAAGTTATTGCCCTGAGACCAGGTGACCCGAGCAAAGGTGATAAGAAAGGCAAACTAGAAAAAATATATCTTAAAATTTGCTATGTTTTCTCAATACAAAAATATTATGGGTCCATTCTCTAAGTTATTATAACAATAGATTACATTCTTGTGCGAATCACGTTCTTATAAAGTCGATCCTAAACGTTTTATCTCAACAAACTCAAATTAGTTTAAGAAGTCTTGAATTCGTCAATTTGCGACTACAAAAAGATGGAGCATATAAAAATAGTCAACATGATAGATATGTTTATACTGTGATATTTGTATCTCTCACAGACAAATATGAATGAAGTACAGAGTTCATATTTCTCTTACTAACATCAGAATGGATCCTCGATATTGTATCGAGCAAAGTTTAAAGCACGTGAATTTCAACCATAATAATGGTTTTTATTTTTATGTACTAATCTTTGACTCTTTCTTCTTTTTTATCACCATTATCTGTAAGTAAATGAAATAGGCAGATATAATAATATTGTGTCTATGATTATATATATATGATCGTATATATATGCGTTGGTCCAAGTCTTTGAACTCCAAGCGCCTGACGGGCAATGCCTTACATAATTGCTTTATTTTTGTTTTAGGTAAAAGCTAAAAGCAGTTAAAGCCAACTCTAAGGGTAAAAGTTATTCACCATAATGGGATTTGTGTCTTATAAATTAGAGAATATAATCCCATTCACAGCCTTGTAAACTTGTTCAATGCCATTAAAAACATTTTAATCAGATAATATCTTCAATGAATATAGATTACTTGCTTAAGTGCGCTTGTGCATAATGTTAAAGTGGGCTAAAATATTTTACGCATTACACTTTTTATATTTTGTTTCTCAAGTATATTGAAACCCCACAATTTTGGGATTAGCGTCAGAAATACATTACTCCTCCGATTTTTGGCCAGCTTTTACTCAACTTACGTTGGTCGTTCGTTCTGTTGACAATGCAATTTTATGATAAGCCTGACTGGATGCTTCGCTCAGGATTGGCTCCAGACATGGAACCTACTCAACGGTTAACATCACAATGACAAAATTCATTGTTTCTCAAACTATTAATGTATGTATGTAAGACCATATTGCAGATAAAAATTGTGGCTCGTAAACAATTGTTATAAAGTCACATCGATTAATACAATAAATTTTGTGCATATTGCAAAATTAGAAGACTCTAAAACAAATACACGGAGCAAGAAAAAACAATATAGGCTTAAAAGGATTGTTGAAAATAAAATCGGGCTCACCAGTTTCCCCTTGTTAATTGGAAATCTGTTAAAAACGGGCAAAAACAAATTAATTCCGACAATCCTTTCCACCTTTTTGGGTCTGCTCCGACGTTTGATGAAATGTTCATTAAGTTTGATAGATTGCGTAAAATGTATACTTCATTGGATGTTTATTTTTAGCCTTTCCGCATAACTTTATTAGGGCGAGGGAAATTTTAAGATTATCATTATTGTTTGACGTTCACGCCTGTGTCTGTATATTTACGGTGATGATTATGGCTAGCGTGTCTGTTAGTGTAAAAGGATCTCGTACGATTCTTTGTACAAAGCACATTAAAGTTATCGGTTGCTACTTTTAAATACCAATGGCTAAAACTCGACGATCGGTATAGCGCAATGGTTACCATGCCGCAATGTCGATCGAAGGATGGGTCGGAATCCCAGTGATGCGGAAATTTTAATGATGTGTTTACATTTCTCTTCCCCGTTTGGATGAATGTCCTTATCTTTGTGTGGTGTCCATGACACCCACGACATAGGGAAGCTTAGTGTAGGGCTTTGAGTGTGTAGCATAAAAAATGGTTTGAGACGTACTCGTTTAATAGCACGAGCAGGCGAACTATGCGTGGGGAAGTATCTATGCTACCAAGTAGCTATGAGATACCAAGAAATTCGTCAATGAGTCATCTGTTACTAAAGCGGTACATATACGGTATTACGGTACGGTAAATCATAAACATTTTTCGAATATATAGTGGAATAATAAACATGTTGAAAAACGTTTTATATGCATAATTATGTAACTGTAGAGAGGAGCAACTGGTTTATTGCTTTTCATCATAAACGTAATAATATTACCTCAGTATTAATTTTTATATTACGTTAAAACTATGGATATATCTTATTCTCACAGAATCATAGAATATACAAAGAATCAAAAGTTCAAGTAATATACTAGTAATATACATTAAAATGTAACCCTCCCCGACCCACGTTTTTTGCAACCCTAGTACGGCACTGTAAGCATTTCAAAACAACGAATGTACGCTTATGTTACCCAATATTTGTATAACCGAATAAAAGTAGAACACGATAGACCTTTGAAGGTACCGAGTTAAAATTTACAAACGCGGTCCATGTTAAAGTGTTTCATTTTTGTCACATTTGTTTGTGTCCCGATGAGGGTATGTCCCCGCAGGACCGCATGGTTCGTTGGACACAGATCATGAAAGAAACGGTACAGTTTAAGTACACCTTGCGCTGTTTTAGTGCCTACAGCTTGGGAGTGTTGAGATGGATTGAGGTGTATTAAAGATTTAGAAGGTAAAATTGTATCTATTTGTAACCGGCGCGACGACTAATTCGAAGTACCTAATTCATATTTTACTTTTAAAATAAATACTTGATTTATTGCTATACCAAAATTGCTATTATGCTCGTCTATAATATTTGAGAAGCCATCATCAGGACTAGTTAAACAAATAGGACTAACCTGGAAGAATGTCCTTTCGAATAAAAAAAAGAACTTTCTAAATCGGTTGGTAAATAAATGGCAGACACACATAAAAAATAAAGTAGAATTGAATTTTAACTCTTTGAGGTTGTATAACAACTGAGAAAACATACATAGTAAGAAAGAGTAAGACTCGCTGAACCTGCTATGCCAATTTATTCTTTGACAAAAAATGTTTCGACGCCAACGATTATTACCTACGTGTACTGGATATTTTTGTTGTACATTTTTAACATTTATTGCGTATTTGCGTCAGGTTATAAGGTCCTAAGGACCCTTTTCTGAAAATAGAAAGATATTCTACTTTCTTCGTGGACATTACAAAATGTTGAAAAAATATGCGCGTACTTTTGTATGTGATGTGTTGAGTTGATGATACACTTAAAGTAGTTGATGTTTTGATGATAAAATAATATAATTATATATAAATAAATAAATATACATAAAATTTTACATGTGAGATATATACGAGTATATGACAACACTTATTCAATAAAATGAAAGCTTCACTTTAAAATGATTTATAAAATCTAAGGATAGGATTAGGATTTAAGAACTTAAAGGAATTACTACAAGAATCTGAAATTAAATGTCTTTTTGATTGTCCATGGCAAACCTTCCGCTAGTATCCCAGTCCAACCCTACAAGATTAATTATCCTGAACTGTAAACCATATAAGATCAACTTTGTTAGCTGTCGACCAACACATTTAATTAAACGAAGTTCTCTGTTAACTATCTAGCCGCTGCACAAGTTTAATAAACTCATCCCGATTTATTTTTAACCGGAGATTAGCTCGGTCGCTATAAAGTCCAACCTCATTATCTGCTACTAGGTGTTAATGTCCAAATTATGATTTTAATGAAAACGAGAGAATCGGTTTTGTGAACCCTAGTTTTTAAAGATGGCTGCCTTAGTACTTTGTGTGGTATTTTTTATTATGATACGGGTACTCACGATATGTATTTTGAAACGCCGATATTTCGACCCAGTTGCATGGATCGCAACGCAATTTTGCACCTACTCCAAAGCAAATCCCTTACGAACATATCATTGGAAACGTAGAAGAGACCATCTCACGAAATAAATTACCACCAAATGATGCGGAGGCGCTTAGACAAGACGTATCGGTCGTTCTTAGGCATGCGAAACCTCCTGTACCCAACATCACAACGGAAGAACGTTTAGCCTTAAACAATTTACGTAAAAATGATAGCATTTTAATCTTAAAATCAGATAAGGGAAATGCGACGGTGGTGTTAGATGTCACAGACTACGAAAATAAAATCAATAACATCTTATCGGACACATCTACGTATATGCAGGTTAACTACGATCCTACTGCAAGAGTGACACGGCAAACGAAAAAACTTATTCAGGAATGTCGAGAGGTTATAGGGGAAGACACGTATAAATACTTGCTTAGACCGCGTTTAATACAACCACCTAAGTTTTACGGACTTCCGAAGGTTCATAAACAAGGCGTTCCGTTAAGACCTATCGTAAGTCAAATTGACTCGCCGACGTACGAACTCGCGAAGCATATAGCGGGCATTTTGCAACCATTGGTAGGTAAAACAAGGTCCTACGTGAAAGATTCCCGACATTTCGTGCGTTTGATAAGAGAAATTAAACTTGAGGACAATCAGACAATGGTAAGTTTTGATGTTGAGTCATTGTTTACAAAAGTGCCAATTACTGAATGTCTAAACGTAGTTGTAAACATTCTTCAAGTTAATAACATCCCTACGGCTTATGTCAAATTATTAGAACATTGCCTCCAGTCCAATTACTTCCTGTATAATGGACAATATTTTCTTCAAACGGACGGCGCGGCGTCGCAATGGGCAGTCCCGTCGCTCCGGTGGTTGCAAACATATGGATGGAATACTTTGAAGAGAACGCCATCACTAGCGGACCTGATAATATAATCGTTTGGAGAAGATACGTAGATGACGTCTTTGCCATACTAAAGGGAGGACGAATGGAGGTAGAATCCTATTTGACATATTTAAACTCCGTACACAAAAATATCAAATTCACGTGCGAGATAGAGAATAATAACGGCTTAGCATTCTTGGATGTACAAGTAGGTAGGCGCCCGGATGGTACTTTAAGTCACACTGTATATAGGAAACCAACTCACACTGATAGATACTTACACGGCACATCACATCATCACCCAAGACACCTAGCATCGGTTGCGTCTTCGCTTACGAATCGAGCCTATGATATATGTGATGATGAACACGTGACGCAGGAATTGGAACACATATATAATGTACTGCGTCGGAACGGCCACACACCAAAGACAGGGAAACGTCCGCATAAGAAAAACTCCACTATCAGCACGGTTGAACGGCAGTCAGCATTTCTTCCCTATGTTAAGGGGGTAACAGATAAAATTGGCAGGTTATTAAATAGAAAATTTAACATCAACACCGTTTTCACGCCTTTTAAGAAAGTTGCCGCCTTTTTGCGTTCACCCAAAGATCGGGTACCTTACCAGTGTCCAGGGGTGTATAAAGTCAACTGTAGCTGCGGGAGCTGTTACATTGGACAGACGAAACGCTCGATATCGCAGCGAATAAAAGAACACATCGCAGCAATTAGGAAGAATGAAGGCAAGAAATCAGCTGTAGCAGAACATCTACTCGATTCGGGCACTAACCACTGGATTGAACTTGGAAGCCCGCAGGTAATCGCCACGGAACGCCACTACATCCCACGGCTAGTACGAGAGGCAATAGAAATTAAAAAACACCCCAAAAACTTTAATAGGGAGGATGGATTTAAGTTAGCGCAAACATGGAATCCAGTGGTTAGTTTATGTAAGTCCGAAAAAGTTAAAAGTGCTGAGCGGCAGGATGTGGTCAGTGTAGTGTGTCGTAATATGGTTAACAAAACGCAAAAACGAACTAGACGTAAGGTAGATAGACTAATGTATTAGTGTCAAGTGTCACCTGTCAAAAGTTTCTCCGCGCCACCGCAGTTCAGCCGTGACCACGATCCATGCAACTGGGTCGAAATATCGGCGTTTCAAAATACATATCGTGAGTACCCGTATCATAATAAAATGAGTACAATCCGCGATGAGTTAAGTTTAAAATCATACGTTTGTGTGGTATGCTGTTTTGCTTCTCAAATTGTATATAAGTTTCTAGATACGCAATAAGATGTAGCTAGCTAGCTACGAGTATCTAACTGCCAAACGCTTTCGTCGGTTTAGCGTAACTAGTCAATTGCATACGATTGACATGAGAGCTATGAGCAGTTCGATGCCTAATCTATATCTATCCCACTAAACTGTCACTAAACGATGGTACGTGGAAGATATTTGAGATAAAATATTATTGACGGAAAATCTTATCTGGAGAGAAACTGTTTTTGTAAAAGAAATCTTATCTGGAGAGAAACTGTTTTTATAAAAGAAATCTTATCTGGAGAGAAACTGTTTTATAAAAGAAATCTTATCTGGAGAGAAACTGTTTTTATAATGCGGTATGTTTGTCTGTCATTGTTAATATTTGAATACTGATTTCATATATTTATTAAAGCAAACTAGAGGTAAGACTAGTGGAGGTAGGCTTAGTATTATTTTTATTGGTTCGTATATAAAATATATCTCAGTTTTAATGCCTTGTAAACTAAGTTCTTTACTTACTTTACATTGTTTTGGATGCTAATGCTGTATAGAAACGTAAAGAATAAATTATCCGAAGCGTTGTAAGAGAGGTTTAACTAGTATTATCTTTATTATCATCATTGTAACGGAGAGGTACGGGCCTTAATCCACCACGCTGGCCAAATCCGGATTAATAGACATTTGAAAAAAAAAAAAAAAGATGTGCAGGTTTCCTAACGAAGCCTTCTTTGTTATTAATTTATTAGTGTTGAGTGCCGTATTCGAACCAAAATCCCCCCGGTTCAGGAGTCCAAGCTTCAAACCATTTGACTATCACTGCTTAATATTAGTACATAACCTCATAATATTTGCGTAGACCACGTGTCATACGCACGTCGCTGAGTAGTTTTCAATAAACCTTGATTGATATTTTGATTGCATTCACGAACAGGACTAGTTGTTTTGGTGTGAACACACCTTAATAATTGGAATATGATTAATTACTCGCAATTCACTCACTTTGATGGGTGTTACCAATCAAATTTCACTTGAATGAATGTAGGGATTAGAGCTTCAATGGAGCCGTCGTTTGCGATTAAAATATGATTGCAATGAAATCCTATTAAGTTTTGCTTCGGTAACGTAAATAAAATTAATAATTTAGTAATTACCGATGGGATAGTGAAATCAGAGCGTGTTTTTAAGTACAGGAAAATAAAACGAGATTCAGGCATAAGACCAGTCTTTATGTTATCTATTTGATTTAAAATTATCCTGTTACTAATAATATTCGTTAGTTTTTTTTTACTGTGCCGGTGCCGGTAGCTTATTATTTCGTCTACCTGTAAGGCGTAATGTTTCCCATACCCGACTGCTCGAGGGGTCCTAGGTTCGATTCCCGGTGAGGCGGAAAGTTGAATGATGAGTTTAAAATTCAGTTCTTGGTTTTGTTCTCGTCTTGTTGTCCACGGCACCCACGACACTGAGACTCCTAGTGTGGGGTTATGAGCCGTAGCGTTATCTTATTTATTTATTACAAGGTTCTTGCCGCAACTTTAGCTGCGCTTCTTTGAATTTGGTTCGGAGAGAAATTGATGTGAGCGCCTAATAAAATATGGGTTAAAAATTTCAAAGCTCATAAAAAACACATTATTCAGAAGCTTATGTAGTTCTTAACAAAATATCTTTATTACATTATAGGTACCTATCATCCCGCGGGAGCAGATCCATTTCCCGTTATAAAAAGTATTCTATGAATAAATTCAGGTTATAACCTGCATGTACTCGTATAATTATAGAGTTTTAAACAAGCAAGCGAGCCATCTGATGGTGCATGGTGTCTGTCTCTTATTACTGTCGCTTTTTCGTTTCAAAGAAACACTGTATAATGCTTCCTATCTCATTTTCTCACATAAATCTTATGAATTTATGTGTCTGTCTCTTTTTACTGTCGAAAAAGCGACAGTAAAAAGCGACAGTAAAGACAGACAGTTTCATCGACTTTCAAATCACAACGATGCTAAAGAAGTGTTCACTTCAAAAACTAATTCGTCAGTTTGCGTACACTAACTCGAAAAAACGTTTATTCTAACGTTTTTTCGAGTTTGCGTAGGCAAATGATCTCGAAGGCATACGAAGCAAAGCGTGGGTGGTTACATGTAAGATAATCTATCTTATAAATATATAATATGTAAGTAATATCTTATGTAAGATAAATATACATATGTATCTTTATTTCTCTTCGTGATGTTTTTCTAATTCTTTAATGGTTAGGTTACCAATGACGTACTTTGTCCTTACATTACCTTAACACAAAAATGAATAAATGAATTATTTGATTTGTATATTCGCCCTGGAGCGCGATTTTTTTTTGGATTCAGTAGATCCGTTGTAAAAACCTTTATCGTGTAAATTTGTACGACTACGATTTATTTGTTTGTCACGCCAGTTATCTCTAAATCTACTAAGTAAATAAATACCCAGTTGGGTGGGACAAGAATACATAGATACGTATTTTGTAATAAATATAATATACCTACATAAATTATTTAATTGGATATTGCTTTTGGTGAACAATAACTGAAAAAATGTCAAAGCAAAATGACGTCACTTGTGTGATCTGCCCAAAAAGGACTCGTCATAAACACAGGTACGGTACCTAACTGTACAACAAAAATTAATTAAAGAAAATATATGATTTACAGAAGAAACGAAACATGTTTGAGTTAGAAACTGACTTGACCGGCTTACTACTTGGTGACATGATTAAATATGTAAATAAATATTGCGAGCCGGGTCGGGACTCGATAAATATTTATCATTCATTAGAACAGGGCTATCGCGTCGGTGAGGGGGGAGGGGGAGGGGCGGACACTGAAAATTGAAGCGAAAAAGATTAATGAAAGTGTTATGTAGGGCGCCCTTTGATTTTTGTTAAGCATTTGTCAGCTTAAAACTGATGTTAAAAGTATACACGGCTATTTTTGGGTAATCTCGAGCACTAGGATTCTCTGTGTGGCGCGTGGCATGGACTACACAATTAAAATATTATTGACACCGATGACCCGAGAACAATTAATTATCTGTTACATAAATATGTCTACCCTAGCCGGGAATCGAATTCGGGAAGTCGGGACCGCTCGTTTTGCAGGGTCACTATTAACCAGGCCATCAATAGTTGTAATTTTGTATAGAGAGTGTAGCAATTGTTTAACGTATAATGTGTGTAATAATTGTTTAAAATCCTTGGGAGGAAACCTGCTCACCCGAGATAACCATAATAATATAACCGTACTTGGCCAGCGTGGTGGACTATGGCCTATACCTCTCACATCGTGAGGGGAGACCCAAGTCCAACAGTGGGACAGTTATGGGTTGCGATTATGATGATACTTAATAGGTATTAAAGTAAGTTGGCGGAGTCTAGTAGACCTGTATTTTTAATTAACACGCTCAAAAGCCTTATTAAATCTAAACTAATAAAACAAGTTGTCTGTCAGTTTAATTAGTTTGAGCAAAACATTTCGCTAAATCGCGTTTTGTCTCGTCTAAACCAGTTTAAATATTTAGTTTTGATTACCAGTAAATTCTAGTTGTAACAGAGCCGTTTAACAACACGATTTAACATCGGAAACTACGTTCTAAGCTTTATTGCTGAGCTGGTGTGATTAATTGAAGCAACAACGGATTTTCATTGGAGTCATATACATGAGTTTTCGTATTGACAATCCATTTTGTTTGGTAATTTTTAATGTATAAATTGGAATGGATACCCACGATCTTTGTGTTTTATTTACCGATATTTCGTCTGCTCTATATCAAAACACAATAAGGGACAATTTAATCTAAGATCCACATAATATAGGAATAACTAGGAACCAGACCCTAGTAAAACACTCTGACCATTTCAAAACCTAGCAAGTATTTGAGACTTGCTAGGTTTTTGAGTGGTCAACGGTACATGTATTTGATTAGAAAACAATTTTTTTAAATGTTTTGTCAACGATATCTCCTGAACAGATCAACTGATTTTGAAGCTCATTGCGGCATTCGACGCAGTTTATTAATTAGAAGAAATGTTTATTATGTATTTTGTGCTGAAATTTTATCCAACAACTATAACACTCAATGTGAAATACATAAGCTGAAATAATAGTTTCGTGGCTTAAGGATTACTGGGTATCACTGAGTGGCGTTGCTTTTTATACACATTGACAAATAAACGCTCATGATAACATAATTACATAACTCTACCCACAATGTTAATAACTTTATAATATTCTAACTTTAAACTTCTGTCTGCGGAGTTACAAAGGATTCACTACATCCGACACTCAGATTCTCCATATTACCATGGGATTGCGTGAAACCGGAGGGAGGGCAGATTTTGCTGAATAAATTCCGTAAGCAGATTATGTAACTTCAACCTTTTTAATATTCCCACAAACGGATTATTACATTCGGTCGGGAGGAATTCTTCGTATTTTACGCTTAAATTATTCACTCATAAGTGCTCTCGCTAGTAATCTTCTACTACTTTACACTTATGTTCGCCTGGTACTTGCAGCGCTAGTATTATTTAAACTAGTTAACACTTCTTCGCTTCCATTGCGCGATGTATTCCTCTTATTTTTTAATTGCAAACCATAAATATCCCACAGCTGGGTATCTCTTCAAGCATCAGCTCTCAGGATGGTAGCTAGGTGGTCGGTCGCCAACGGGGGTTCAGACCTACCACTAATCAAGGGGGCCGGCTTGTACCACTTCTTACAATAACCTGATGCCGGCTTGGGATACTTTTTCCTACATTCTGGTCTGCCGGCATGGGATCGGGGTTAGTATCGACCCCGTAGCCTAGTTGATAGTGGCCCTGCCTGCGAAGTGAGAGGCCCCGCGTTCAATGCCCGGCCGGGGCAGATGTGACAGCTAAATGATTGTTCTCGGGGCATGGGTGTTAGTGATTTGTAATTTGTGTTGTCGATGCCACCCGCGACATAGGGAATCCGAGTGCGGGGGTATGCGTGTGTTAACTTTGATTTATTTATTTAATTATTCTAGGCAGTTGAAATACATACTTACGGCCAAAATGGTCTTTTTTTACAGTTACCGATCTGTAACTATCTCTATACGTTATGTTTCCCTATTAGGGGCAAGGTAGGTACTGAAATAATTTCAGACTAAATTATTACATACCAGACTGGCCATTCATCAATAAAATGATCGAAGCAGGTGATATTAAAGCCGTAAGTATAAATGAAAATGTAAATAAACGGTCGCAAATAAATGTAGCAAGTAAAATTGCATGAGCCCAGGTGTTGCCCGATACGTCAGAGTGCAATATTTCAGATCGCATTTAGCACTCCGCTCGCCTTCAGAAACTCACCAGATGCTCGCTGGCTACCTGAAATATATTTCTGTATTATGCAAAGACATTCGCTTCACGGTTACGTAGTTAAAAGATTCCTTATGGCTTTACAACTCACCACTGACAGATAAACGTTTGAACTCGGGTCATGGGTTTTCGTGATGTGTCTTTGTGTTGTCCATGCCACTCGCGACACAGGGAATCCGAGTGCGGGGGTGAGAGTGTATTATTGTTTATTATATAAATGTTGGGTTAAGAGGGGGTATAAAGCAAAATTGGCAATCGTAGATTCAATTTTTACAGTAGTAGATCAAGTTTCTAGAAGCTGAATAAGAACATAGTTATACTTCATTATATTATTGAGTGAATGTAAGAAGCAAAAACATAAAAAAATAAATTTTCTCGATAGAAAAAAATCACAAAGTTAGGTCTAATTTTCAACTGAAATCAATTTATTTTCAATATGGTGCATATTTTTGAGTCAATATTTTAATATATTATGCTAATTAGTATCACGGAGGGATTTGTAGATCGATTTCTAAATCAAATCTATAATTTACGAATTATTTAAATAAAATACATTTGTAGGATTTTGACATGCTCTGTTTCATTAATCAGTCGCCATTGCTCCATTGAGACGCGAAGACTGTGTCAGTCTGCTCGACATGTGAAAAATATTTCGTGGTGTACATTTGTGACTGAGAGCGTAGTTTTTATTACAAAAACAATAATTGTGTGTGTGTGAACTAAAGTTAAAAGACACTAGATCCAACATGGGTAACAAACGGAATAAAACCAACATTAAAAAAGGGAACACAGAAAGCTGAAATTTCAAGTCATGGCTAGTTGTCAGAGGTAAGTTGACAAGTACACTATTTCATATTCAAAATTAGACCTTATTGTTTTAACTTTTGTGCTCACAATATAATGTTGATGTTGATGTTTGATCGCTGAAGCAGCATAGTATATACGAAAAATTAAGATTGTATGTATCATTAATAGTTAGTATAGGTATGTACTTTCAAACAAAATTATTCATAAACATAATTATAAAAATAGAAATAGTGTTGAATGATCAATAAAGTAAGTAAATGTTTTTTTGACATGAAGGAGTAGGCAAAGGTATGCAGTACGCCCACTCCTCACTAGTTATGTCTAGATTTAATGTAATACGTGTATTCAATGTTATGTGGGCTTAGTTAGAAAACTTTGTCACAAATTAAGGTTGAGGCCTAAAGTGGAAGAGAGAGGCATGAACCCGCCTATACAGCTTTATCCAAAAGCAAATTTAATTTTGAGTTAATTATTTCCTCTTTGCCCCATAATTTTGTTTTTAAAGCAACACCTATATTTCTGGTAGTCAATATGATCAATCCCTACAGTAGTTGTTACTTGTGTGTGTTTGAAACTATTATTTTATTTTCATTTCAGAACAAGATTTAATCAAGATAATATTCCAAAATCCATTGATGATGACGGGAACATTACACCAGAGAAGTGCGTATCAATTCATCTGTCTATGTATTGTTTCATTTATTATTTGCTTGTTGTTGCATTGTAACGAATCTACAAAATAACACATAAACTAAACTTTTTTTATACTATACTACATACATGCATATTTAGGCAAAATTACTTTAACAAAAACATAAAATTTTGTATAAATGCATTTTTAAAGCGACTTTTTTATTTACTTCTTAATTGATAATTGTGTTTTCTTAAAGAAAAAAATATATATTTTCAGGCTTACTAATTATTACGCTTTTCCAAAATGTAGAAATTTTAGAACATACAGATCCAAATGCAGACGAATTTATTGCACCGGAACGCTTGGCATTAAAATAAAGTATTTATGTAATTTAGTCCTATCTAAAACTTTTAACCGATTATAAATGGCGCAAAGTGATACCTGACATCATCAGTTTCAATGTTATGAATGTGTTTGACTTTTTTTTTTAATTTCAGTAACATCAAGCCTCGTGTTTATGAACGGATCAAGACAAATATCAAGACTAACGACGATACTAAATACACACAAGTCAACGACTTATAATAGACAAGATATATTTTTTGAACAATTAAAACTTCCAACCATGTACAATTTTGGCATTTTATTTTTTCTAGACGGATTTTGGAGTTAGTGAATTAAACTTGATTTCAAATAAATTCATTTTGGTTTTAAGTAAGCTTTGTTCGATTTTATGCTTATTTTTAATCTTCAAAAAATTGTTTAGTTTCATGACTTATGTGTTCTTACCATAACTTAAATATTTTTACTACCCATTATAAATTTTTTCTGTTCTCACGCATAATTATATCATCACGCATCATATTTCACACACTGTTTTTTTCCTATATTTTTAAAGCTAGCAATTGTCGCTCAAGAAGTTAGTGATTGTCATCTTTTTTATGATATTATTGTCATTTAATTAGTTTCCTTATAATAACGGCAGTGGCATTTGTAATTTTTCTGTTTTCTGGCGAAGGATTTCTTTCGATTTAAATAAATTTAAAGGATAACTTACTTTATCTTTTTGTAGCGAAAAAATGAAAACAATGTTATCTATAATAAATAAATGTCTGAAAAACATTGTACGTGTTATTTATTTACATGTTAGGCATACAGGTTTCATCACGTAAAAATAGAGCAGATATTCTGCTTTGCGAGAATTTAAATGATTTAATGGTCACACCAGTACGAACATTATACTGCCTTTCTTGTCATAAAAGTGATTCAATCGCTCCCTACACTAGGTTTCCAGCGCTATGGTTACATGATGCGACCGACACTGCCTATAAATGTTATTAGTTTCAGAAATACAGATAGTTACAGCGTGAAGAATTGCTGTAGATTGATAGATACCTACATAATAATATATTCAAAATTATGAATGACACCTAATTATGTGTTATCTGCCATTCACTGGCTCTCTAGCTATTAATATTGTATAAAAATCTAACCATTTTATAGAAAAAACAGCTTGCCATTTTTGAGGTAGATGATTCTACATTTACTGAGCCGAAATTTGTCTTATTTTTACATTATACTGTGCCGTATTCTTGACTGATGACATGTTATATAATAGCGGCTGTACACTCTCGTGCGAGAGTACTCGCTATGTCTCGTGACGCCTCGGCCGAGACGTCATGGGAGCGAGAGCAGGCGAGACCCCCGAGACATCACGAGGCGAGGCGAGCGCTACCAAGTACATTCTGATACGAGTGCACTCGTTTAGAAGTCTCGCGAGAGTGTACAGCCGCTGATAAAGTCAGATGCAACCGGACGCGCAACTGCTGCGGCGCATCTATTTGACGGGCGGGGCGGGGCGCGCGGGTGAAATTTGATTTTTTCCTAGCTTTATACCCCCTCTTAAGTTCTCACCACTATTTTGTATATCTAATCTAATACCTTTAAACGAGCAATTCTTGTATATAATTGGAATCTAGGAATCGGCTCCAACGATTTTCATGAAATTTAGTATACCTATAGGGGGTTTCGGGGGCGATGAATCGATCTAGCTAGGAATCATTTTTAGAAAATGTCATTTTATTCGTGTTTTTGTAGTACCAATTTAAACTGAAAAATATGACTCTTCCTGACATCTGTTGGCGAATACTTTATTGGCGATTACTTTTTTGTGAGCAACTAACTAATTGCTTTAACGACACAACAGCAGATGGCGTTGTTAAGAAACACGAAGTCAATGAGTGTGATTATTATTATTCGTACTTAAATATAATTTCCAAAAAACACAATTTATAATAAAAAAACGAGCAAAGCTCGGTCATCCATCTAGTTTACCGTTATGAAACAACTTCCGAAACGAATTTAAAGCTGTAGCAATATTTTAAAAATTAACATCTCATACAGTACAGGATGACATCTAAGCATAATTCATAAATTATTCTCATTTTGATTTAATGCCATTTTGTGAATTAGGCATTTCGCGTCTAAATCCTTGAAATTTGCTTTGGCGAAATGTAAATTAACTTAGTCATATTGACGTAGGATCACGTAATCCGTATTTCGTGAAATCGCAGAATACTTGTGTAGTCACGTAGAGGCGGGCTCATTAGGCGATTTCACTGAATAATATATTCATTTCAAGGTCCCATGGACTCAGTTTCGTATTTCTTCTTGCATTGTGGCATTTTCATCGGGTTTATGAGCCTTCAACTTCAGTATTTGAAGGTCTTTAATGATATATTATACACCTGATTTACTAACCAACCTAAAAATCTAAAACTCCACTTAGCATTATTAAGATTTATTTATTAAAATTTCTTATATTGGTGTTCAAATTAAAGTAAATAATCATTTAGGTACTGTGTGTAAAATGCATTTGATATGCATGACAAAAAGCTCTGTCGTCAGCATAAAGCGGCTAGCATGTAGATCAAGCAGCGCTGCTTTACAGACTTTCGATGTTAGTTACAATATGAATATGAATGTATTCAATTCCATAATTTCCATTAGCTACCTTCATCGCGGGCTGAACAACCCTGTATAGTATTGATTCATCTTAACACGTGCATTGAGGGCGCGCGACGCTTTTATGCTAATACGGGCTCACCGGATCGCTCCAGATTGAGGCCCTTCCTGATTAATGGCACCACGAGGCTGCTCGGGTAAAGGTCATAATGAAAATACAGTTCTGAAACTACAAAAAAAATCTTGTAAGGTACCTCTCGCACTGAAAGCGGCTGTAACTCTATACCTACATAATTATATTAATTCTGTAATTGATCGCTATCTGGACATGGAAGATATTATATGTAAGAAAAACTTTTTTGGAGTCCAATCACTTTCATTAACACAGTAGATTAAAAAATTATAAATTTTGTTTTTTTTTCCTGTTTGTTTGTGGGTGCGGTTTTCACTTATGTATTATGATAAGGTTCACATAACATTCAGTGTTTGCAAGGATAAGTTCACTAGTTTTCAATAAAGCCTATTTAATTAATCATAGCATCATATTAGATAGTTATTTTTTGCCATCATTATATTATTTTGAATTTTAATTTGAGCAATGTGACCATTAAACCCCTTATTTTTCGTGATTATTCATTATAAACTTTATTTTTAGTAGCTTTATATGTAACAATAATTTAATAAATCTGATCTACATACATCTAAATAGTATTAAAAATCAGGCTATACGATACTATCAGCACTAGTACGATTAATGTGTTAACCTTTTAACAGTGTGTGTTCAGATTACACGTGTGATTATTCACACGTGTAATTGAAATATTGAATTTGAATTGAATTGAGAGTGAATAATTTAAAATTTGTCATAAGTTACCAGATCGTTTTACAGTCATACCTACATACAGTTGCAAGCTTTAATTTAGTACTAACTTATAATGTATTTTAAGTTATAACTGACAGGTAATTTGAGATATTGTATTGCTGCTCGCAGTGGAATATTGAATTGTGAGCGCTGTCATGGCAGTATTCGTTGTCAAACATTTACTTGTAATAAGTCAATGTTGTCAAAGGATAAAACCACAAGACGCAGTGTAATTTATTTTTATTATTTTAATATAAAGAGTTATTTATTTGAGAAGAAGTATATTTATTTTTCCACAAAATATATACCTTACTACCAATCTACCTATGGGACTATCCTATACCCCTCTTATGTGTATATGTATATGTCCAGCAGTGAGACGGTTATGAGTTGCAAAGATGAAAGATACATAAACTACCTTAGGTATGTTATGCTGCATAATTTTACAATATACTTTGACGACCCGTATGGTGCACGATTACACTGCCAGACTGCCGTTCAGGGTCCTGGGTTCGATTGCCAGCGAGGTGGAAATTTAAATGATGAGTTTAAAGTTCTGGTCTCGGTCTGGGTGGGTATTCTTGTATTTATGTAATGTCCAAGTCCATGGCACACAGGAAATATTATTGAGTAAGCGTTATACTTTCATGTATAATATTATGCATAGGAAAGTCAAAAATATTGGCTTCAACCCATTAATGGCTGACTGAGCACGGGTCTCTCCTCATACCTGAGGAGGCCTAGAGCATACTCCACCACGCTGCTCCAGTGCGGATTGGTGGAGGGAAGTAAGTCAAGAATATTATGTTAATATATATTACTAGCTGACCCCGCGAACGTTCTTCCGCAATATAGATTACTTATAGTGCGATTTAATTTTGAGGGGCAGGGGTAGGATAGTGAAAATTCGGGATCATGTGTATTTTTTATGCCACACTATAAAAAAATAACCATAAAAAAATTATCCAAAAAATAAAAAAATAAAAATTAGTGTGGACAACCCTTAACGTTTAGGGCTATGAAAAATAGATGTTGGTCGATTCTCAGGCCTACTCGATATGCACACAAAATTTCATGAGAATCGGTCGAGCCGTTGAGCCGAGAGCCGAGAGTATGGTAACTAACATTGTGATACGAAAATTTTATATATATAAATTTTATATATTAGTATATAAGATTGATATTATCCGTCCCGATTCCTCCCAAAACTGTATCTTGATTTATTGAAAGCAAGCGCTAGTAGCCCCACGGCGCGGCATGTGTCAATCTTAAGTGATCGATCGAGCTACATTGGGAACAGCCGAAATTTGGATGGATGTGACTGTTAATGGCAAAAATTAAACAGTATTACCATACTTTGGGTAAGTAGGCTGTTTGGGTTCATAATAATAACTAATTTGATCGATGACTATTTGCGGGTACTTTTTGATTTATTTGGCATTTAAATGGAATGGGCCAGCTTTGTGACCAGTATGACATATAGGGTAGGTAGGTTATATTTTTATTACATGTTGCTATATGTGTAGGAGCCACATGCATAAAGTACTGAGGCATGATTGTGCGCGCGCCATGTACGTACAGACCGTGGAACGCACACAAACGAACAGCTCCGTCCTCAGGCCTCCAACGAATATCGTTGTGTGCGTTCTAAGCTGCGTAAGCACACGACGGGACAGCATCGCACATACAAACAAGTCGTGTTGGAACCTTTGTTTGGAGATAACACACTTGTTTAAATATTATACTTTGTTAGGAGGTACGTACTTATGTTCTTCTATTCATTTACAAAATAATATTTCACTTTATTTGGATTTCTTTCGATTAGTTTTTCATACAATTTTGCAGTGATTTTACTTTCCATTAAAATAAATAAAGCACAAAAGTAGAACCTTCGTTTAGCGGTATAAAAATATTAACACAGGTCAGAAAAGATATTATAGTGTCAATGAATATATTAAAGACGCTTGGAAAATAGGCATCCGCCGCCGCTTCTGTTCAAGTTACGAGGAGAATGTAACTGGAGTTTGTAATTAGAGTGGAGTTTTAAAAGATGTGCTGCGTTTTATCTCTGGTCGTTTCTGTATAATACTCGTAGGTACTACAACAGAGTAGTTATTAACATTTCTTTTACACTATTATTCTTATTTGCATGAATATAGGGAATTATAAATATAATAGACAGTGGATAGTGGAGCCTAGAGTTCGCCCGGGGTTATTACTCCGAATTAGGACAACAACTCACAGGACTAAGTAATTATCATTAACAGTTCATGTCCCAGCCCTCATACTTACTAACGAACTTACAAACTAATGTTCTCATACCGTCTTCTAACCGGGCTAACTATCCTAGTCTATAAAAACTTATAACATCGGGTGTAGTTTTAGTTAAGTTTTTTAATGTCCTTTGGATTATATCCTAACAAAATTGTTAAACTGTTGGTGCAACCCCCTGCTGGGTCACATTCACATTTGAATTGTAAAACTTAACCCTTCGTTGCTCGACTAAACCACGTCTTAGGGGCTTAGGAAGGGCACGCGTTATTGGATCCCTAATACCCTCCCTTTAATGTATTTTGGTCTCTTGGAGCTTACAGTTAAAATTTGTTTTGCTGAAGTTTAAGTGTCTTTATATACGTAGCCGACATACGGGAAGACGAGCCATCTGATGGTCGGTGGTGCAGTCCTTCGACACCAGTATAATAATTTTACAAAAATAAACGGTCTTCAAAATCGACAAGTAATAAAAAAATTAATTAATATAATAATATTAATCTAAGATTACATCATTCTTTGGGTTCCGTACCCATGGGTGAAAACCGGAATCCTATTAATATGCCTCCGATGTCTGTCACAGGGCTCTTGTCTATTGAACGGAAATAGGTAGACATCTGAAATTTTCACAGAAAACCCACATTTTAACATTAACATTAAGGTTTAACCCCCTTTTTTGGATTTAAACTTTTAAACATTTTTAATATTTGTTAATAAAGCTGTCACAGTCTTTATTTATTGGATTTAAATTTTTAATCATTTTTACTATTTGTTAATAAAATGTTTAAAAATTTAAATCCAAAAAAGGGGGTTAAACCTTAATGTTAATGTTAAAATGGGGTTTTCTACGTCTTTCTTCCAGCGCTGTATTTTATAAACTGTTAGAACTTGTTTATTTTTAATTGTAGATTAGTAAAAGTCTGTAATCTTTGCATCAAACCTAAATAGGATTGCTTGGATTATGAACCTTACTGTGTTACGTCTGTGAGTCATGCTTAACTGTGCCCTCCTTGGAATTCCTCCGGGGAACTGAACACTATCAATCATATGACATTTTTGAACATCGCAATAACTTTCGTGTGCTTTACACACTAAACACAATCTTAAACCCTCGTATTTCCGCAATCACAGAGTTGATTTACCATTCCCGAAATAGGACGGGAATAAGGCGTTCCGTTGAAATGTTTTTAATTCTTTTTAGAGTACGCATACCCTAATTTATTTAAAACTTTTACAATTTAGAGTCGGATGATTACTCTTGTTCCTCGAATTTAGTATTTCTTTGTGAAACTTGAGTAATAAAAAAGTGAGAGCAGTTGTTCTCACGTAGGGCTGTCAATTTAGGGAATAATTTTAATGTTATACGAAACGAATAAAAAACTAAAGTTTAAATAACTTAAGAAAGAAGATTTAATCAAATTTTCATAACATACAAGCTGGACAAGTCTTAAAAAAATTGGTTTTCCTTTTCTTCCTGCCTAAAAAGTGATTCAGATCTACGACATTGTAACTAGTTTACCATTGTTACGCTTGCAAAATAATTGGCAGCCCTAATATAAAACAAGGGAGAAAAATTATTACTGAAAAGCATAATCTGTTTGCTAAGGACTTTTATTCAGATTTTGAAGAGGCCTGCAAATTTCTGAAGAGGACTGCATTTTAGTTAACTGTACCATATTTTAATTTTAACCATAACGTGTGTAAAATGGTTGATATGACTAAAATTGCAGGGTTTAATAATATAATTATTTAGTTATTAAATCTTATAGAAGTAGAGCTCCGTTCCTGTTATCAGCGTTCGAATTACAATTTATGATAATGAACCTGTAATTGATATCGAAAAACGTTGGCGTTCTCGATTAGTACAGCTATCTAATTTGTCCAACCACTTAAGAATTAAGGGGAGTAATCTGCCTTCTGAAGGATCATTTATCTCGATCCAGACGTGAATTTCAAGCGGTAGGCGCGACACTCCGCCTCGAGGACGAATAAAAAGTGTCCTATTAGCGATTTCACTAATGTATGTGCATATTTGCGCGCATTTACGTATTCCGCAGGGTTTATTCGTGTTCATATGGAGAAATACGGTGCTTCTATTCTTTTCATCTTTATTATTTTGATGTATAAATCAGCAATTTCTGTAGCCATGGGAATAATTTGGATTCGAATATTTGCTAGAATAAGTTAATCATAATGAGATTAATCGTTCATAGCTCAGCGGCCTGCGACTATCCTCAGTGATTGACCGAGTTAAACCACAGCGGGTGCGGTCAGTATGTCGATGGGTGACCGCTTGGGGCTAAATTTCTTGAGCGGGCGAGTGTGACTTATCATCGGATGGATCGCTGCTCGTTTGTCGACTATTTACATTAAAATAGAACCTTAAAAATTGCCAATCACGACATTACAACTATTTTAATTAATAGTATTTTAGGTTCAGCTAAAAACAATTCCCCCCTATTATTCCCCAATTAGTTAAATTCCATTCTAGTTGAACAGCAACAGTTCATTGAAAACAATATTGTCAATTTACAATTCAGCTTCCAAACAAAATTAATTAAATTGGTCGCTCTATAAAACCTTTTGCTTTTGTCTATCGCTAGCTAGTAATAAAACTGTAATAGGGTAAAATCTGTAGGTAGGTATTGTTACTGATACAGAGCTTGATTTTTTAATTGAAACAACAATAATCTGTACATTACAGCTTAGTAAAAAAAGAACATTAAAAATTAAATATGATATGTAGAAAAATAATAAAATATGAAAATCTAAATTTAATAAATCAGATTTCATTGTGTAAAAGTAATTTTCAAGACATATTTTTTTATATTGTCTATATGTCTGTGTATACAGGCATCACGCGGATGCCATTGAAGAGATTTAGTAGATAAATAATAATAATAATAAATAACGTTTATAGCCACACACAAAAAAAAATATTTTACAGAGGATCAAACAAAATAGAATAAATTTGCCTATTTATAAATTAAATTAAAGTACCTACTGTGAAAAGCTTAAGAATTAATAATTATTTTGACAGCATTTACGCAACTATTCCAATAAACAATATTTCAAATTTATAAAACAACAGGAACGATCAATAAAATAAACGTATAATTGATATAGGTACTCGTAATGCGTGAAATAATAGCAATGTTTTGGCTGCATGTACTTAAAGATACAGGTTTGTCGGAGCGTAGCGAGGGCTATAATAAATATATTAGCACGAGAATAGGATTTTAAGCCCGTTAATTATTCCCTGGTACAAAAGTATAGGAAAGTAAGCTTTGTTGATTTAGCTTGGTCCTACAAAAATTAATGCCCGATACTGTAAAAAGAAAGGAACACCTACAATCTTTAATCATAAAATTATTACAAGGAACGGCAAATACTTGTGGATCACACTAGATACAAGTTGTTAACTACAGAACTCTAACCCTGATTGTGTTTACTTCGGAGTTACTCTCTTTTATATGGGAATTATCCGTTTAGTTTCCGTCGATCGCATGAACGGGTTATAAAAGTTGGTATGAAACTTCGTTTACTGCTTAACCGAGGAGGTAAACCTAATAGAAGATAGATATTAGAGTGCAATTTTGAAACTGTAACAATAGATGGGTATAGTTTCATCACAGCGTAAAATCTTATGAAAGTATTTATTAGGCTGTGCTTTTATCGACAAAACTAAGGTAGCGACGCCCAAAGACCAACATAATTATTGTGTTTATAAAATGTCTAATTAAAACGAGTACAATTTGTTTTGGGTATGAATGATAAATTAATAACTATCTATATGAACCTGCTAAAATCGGAATAAAATAAGCTATTATTGAGTCTATAATAATACCAATTTATCGAGTAATCCCTTTTTATGGTGTAAATTAATCTTGTACATGGATTTATTGTAACGGATCATTATCCATTATAATTAAAATTTGTAATATAACTTGTCTACATCATCGTTAACAGCATGCAACGTTAGAAGGTAGCGACTTTAGTGAAATTAATTCAAAACTAATTTGCAACACATCCAATCCAGGCAGGTAATAATTAATAATGGCGCGGTCGGGTCAACACCGCCAATGTTTCAACTTGGAGCAGGGCCACGGCTATTTGTATGATTAAACGTAGAAACATAGATTATAATCACACAACTTTGATTGATATTAACTTGCTTTGACGATTGCTTTCGTCGTCGAAATCCTTCAGTATAATTTATTTTTAATTGCTATCTTATGATTTAAAGTCATGTGAAGATATAAAACTGTAATGGAGCTAACTAAATCTTTACCTGCTTTGAGCAGATTTTTTTTTGGATATTTAGATGATGTTTGGCATGTTCATCCCGTATATTTTGGGTAACCTTGTCTCTTGAGAAATAGTTCTTATCCCGCATGAAAAAATTTAACCCTCACGATGTCAAAGAATATATTCAGTATTCATATATTCAATCTCTAAGTAGCATACTCTACAACCGATTAAATCTACCATCACCAAGTTAAAAACGCTCAAAAGTTCTAATCAATCCATAGCTTATGGAATCATGGCAAAAAAGATTGGTCACAAACAGAACTATCCCTGTCATAAATAAAGATATAGGCCGGTGTGCAGGCGGCAAGGGGCGTATTTATCTTCCGATTGCCTCCCGGACGCCATAAGTCACATTGACGGAGGAATAAATCCTCCGGCGCCAAGTATTGGACTACGACTATTTATCTGCTGTCGACTATGATGTTCGCGATATCCGTGACATGCTGTAATGCGAATTGTCGCGTTTTTTACGACATGATCCTATTTTATATCAAGGAAATAGCTATGGATCATTCTCTAAATCCCTACTAAAACATGCCCATCGTTGTATTTGCCGTATGCTTAACCACATACATTTATTTTCTTATTACTTAATGATGTATTCAACAGCGATATTAGCTCCTAAGAATTAAAATTAGGATAGATTTTAAAGTAGTTTAAAAGGTGTGCTGAGGATTTTTGTTTTGCTGTTTCTAGTCCTCGATAATACATTACCTTTCCATAACATTGATAAGTTTATTGACAGTATACGTACACGTTTAAATTATTTTGAATTTGAAGTTGACGCAAACACAAACTACCTACTGGAGGCAACACAAAAATAAATTCAAATGTAACGATTGCAATAAATGAAAGAATCAGAAGCAATTAAGCATTTAGCGACGCAAACCGAGGGCTTATTATTAATTAATTGTTACTACAGTAAAATTTCAAATGACGAATATAACCTCTAAATTCAGAAGAGTCACGATTGTAAAATTTTCTCCACGTCGCGACGTAACTCGCTATTTAATCGAAGTTATTCATGTATACTATGATGTCTGCGAATCATTTCATTTTCACAAGTTTATCAAAGTTGGCGTACTCACTGTACGGTTTGAGACGCAATACTGTGAAATATCAACCGAAACTCGAGAGTTTCTCATGCGAATAGATTTTGCTTTTGAGTACGGAATTATGAAGTACAAGAATATAACTGGTATTACATAACTTGGCGGCTAAAAATAAAGGTAGAGAAAACAAAGAAATATCTCTCAAGCTCCAGCCAGAACACGCCAAGCCGTTTAGAGGCTTACTCAAGCAAGAGAGTGATATTTCAATCTTATAAAAGATATGTTTATACTTGAAGTCCTATTATAAGTGTCTGGCTAATAAACCACAATGCAGGGTCCGTTCTCCTCCGTTCACAGAGCATTTTCGTCACACGCCTAAGCCTCCATTAAATTGTTCATTACGCTTAACCTGTCATGTATTAGTTCAAGCGTTCCCTCTCAAAGCTGTCCACGTCGCTCCGGCGCTAAGAACTGCGCTAAAGGTACTCCCAGATGAGTTGCAGTTTGGCTGACTCCGCGTTCGTACGCTTCATTGATTGAGTCAGCTGATAACGACTGCTCGTTTTCGGTTGGCGGCTTGAGATGGCTATCAAGTCTGGTCTCAAAAATACTAATATCTTCTATTTGTTTTCTCTCGTAATACTTATGAGAGTGACAATGATTATTTATCATCAGCTAATGCTTTTGCTTGTTACACAAATAATGGAAAATTTATTTTACAGTCGTTTTTATACGAAGGCTTGTAGCATAATAAATTTGCCAACAAGTATTTATATAGCAAAAATAAGTTTTTCCAATAGAACCCATGAAAATTTCGTTAAAGCACCGGCGTAACAGCAGTATAAAGAGCAAAATAGATGCGTCGACGTTTTTTACATCTGTTGAATGTAACCGAACGCTTCTAAATGCGTGATTGGAGATTCGTTCGCAGTGGAACGCACCTCCCGCAGGTCGTCTGAAGTCTGCTTGGCTTGCAACGATGTCATGTCTTACAGTACTTATATTTTTATAGTGCTGGTACGGGTATGTGGAGAGAATCAGTGGTTCTTGTTATAGCTATATTATATCAAAATTAACTTCAATATTAACTTTTCTTCGCCGTGTATCCCGACAGGTGACACAAGAACAAAAATCAGGTCATTACCTGATTTTTGTTCTTGTGTCACGCCACTGTGTCTGAATAAAGTAATACAAGTAAGTCTAGTGACTGCGATCGCTTTGCTTCGGAAAACCATGCCTTAGTATCTATACAGTTACCCACACTCAAAAAAATGTTTGGATTGGATATATCTTTTTTATTTGTAATCCTATTAAAATAAATATAGATCGGTTAGAATTTTATTATAGATATGAAATTAATTTCGGTACAATGTCCAATAAATGTCCCATCAAGACAACTATACTACGTATTTTACTGCAAATAGGTATTTATAGCGACATGAATTCCGGTCTTGCGCCAACAATAGTTGACAATGTGACTACAATGTGGAGGCACTTCGTCAAATGGGAGTGACGCGCTCTAATGTATCGTGGAATAGATAATTCTTGAGTAAGTTGGGGCGTTACTGAGATAATGTTACGAACGATATGTTACTTACAGAATTTACATACACTATTATTGAGTTTCCACTTTCAAGAATGTACTGAAATCTTTAACTCTTAAACAATTATGTCATTTTAAAAATATTTGCTGCAGAAAATCCTTTGGGTAATAATTATCATTGCAACCCATTGCTGTCACACTGCTCTAACAATGTAGAGGGCACTGGCCATAGCGAACCACGTTGGTCCAGTGCGGACTGGTAGACTTCACACACCTTTGAGAACATAATGAAGAACTCTCGGGTGTGCTGGTTCTCTATTTGATTTTGTTTTGTTTTCTATCTGATTGTTTCCGTCATCATAGCAAATGTTAATTAATTCCTAATACGCCGTGCAGGTTCGAACTAAGGTCCCCTTTCAGGAGTTTAAATTATACCACTAGGCTACCAACGTTTAAATGAAACCGCTAGGCTATCTCTGCCATACATATCTGCCACGTTGAAGAATGAACATGGTAAATATAAAGGAATTTAACGGTAATAAATGTTTCAAAGTAACAATTATAGTTTCGTAGTAACTATTGGTATTTCAGCGAGCTTTAATTTTTACTGCTAAAATAAAATGATCTCACTTTAACTGTGATGTTAAAGGAAAACGCTTATTATTTCTTCATCGCGCCTGCTCTAGATAGGTTGGGAAATTTTTCGACAACCGTTGACACGTTCGTGGCTCTCTGCCAGACGCCAATAACTCATTGAGTATCGTTTTAGAAACACCTTTTATCCACAAACAGTACTACAGAATCTGGGCTTTTAATTAGCAAACATTTCGCTAGCGGTTTCAACCAAGTGGATTTCATTTGCTCCTTCCGCTATAGCCTTTCTAATTTGAGCGTGTACGATATAGCGGTCAATGATTACACCATTCCAGTTCTACATAGCCCATTTCGGTGCTATGATATTGCTTAGATTACAGACAGACAGGCTGTTATTATTATTATTATGACAATAACTAGGTGTTATGGAACTTGTGGACATTGACGCTAATTGAGCAATTATTTTTAACTGTTTTGTCAGTTTTTACACCAGTTTGATTGTCAACATATCTATTACGAAAGATTGATGTATTGAAGTTATTATTATTTTTGCTGGTGTTATTTTCTTTCCGTTACCTTGCTAGCTGCCATCTTCTCGGTTGAGTCAGCGGTCCAAGCACTATGATGTTCTGGATCCTGTACAGGATGTACAGGCTCTCAAGTCTGCCTTCTTACCTTTTTTCTATTTTCTTATCAACGCATCGGTTATGCCTTTGGCATTACTCATGTCGATGGGCGACGGTCACCAGTTACCATTTGTTCGTCTGCTCCGTATCAATGATTTTTTGTGAAAAAAACTTTCTAACGTTGTGAAATGTGTACAATTTATTGTTTGTCCGCATCAAAACGGAAGCGTGTTTCGCGTTTTGTTTACCAAACAACAGGATTATTTCGGTTCGTTTTTTATTTCGTTGGTCATAATGTCATTCACCGCGGCAAAACTGGGTTTGCAGTTTGCACAATATAAACCGGACGTGGTGAAGTTTCGCCTAACATCTGCCTGTTGCAATGTCCAAAATTTTTGTTCGGTACATAAAAATGGTTTTTGTATTTCCAACACTGCTGTACTATCATCGTTAAAGTGTTATTAAGTTGTGGTACTTTCGAGTACAAAACTCATGGGGCCAGTTGAAGTTTGATGACCCCATAGCTCAGTTGGTGTGACCCTGCTTGTGAAACAAGGTGTTCTGGACTCGATTCTTGGCTAGAGCAGACATTTATGGATATGATTGTGTTTTGGGGTATCAGGGTATTTTAGTGATGCCCCTGGTGTTGCCAATGTCCATGGGCGACGGTGATCACTTACTATCAGATAATTCAGCTGATTGGCGGCTAAATACACAAATAATTAAGCAGTTGATAAATAAAAACAAAACCTTTCAATGTATTCACATAATCAAAGCAAAGTCGCTAGTAATGCTGTGGATATATCTCACTAAAGCTACATAAAACGTTGGTGGGGAGATCAGGGGACATTTCCCCGAGTCATGGTGCAGGCTACAATCGCCCGACTCATGCAGGAACAGGGAGTAGTATCAATTCATCTTGTTTTATAATGTGAAAATTGTGTGGGATGGTTTTTATGCTGAGGGGAAATAAACAAAGATTTCAAAACAAATACACAATATAATGTAGGTACAAAATACTGACACGATAAAATGATTATATGAAACATTGAACATAATTATTATTAGATACCACAGAAGGGACTCTCGTAAAATATTTTAACCAATACAATCACGAATTATCGAAATTGCCATTTAACCCCCCTACTATTTTAACACACGTTTGTTTTTATAAATAATATGTTGACCCGTATAGCGCAATGGCGCCGGACCACCGTTCGAAATGTTCTGGGTTCGATTCCAAGCGAGGCTGAAAGAATGAGTTTAAATTATCGTTCTTGGTCTAGTCATGTTGTGCACCACCACCCAGTAACGTTACGTCCCTAATAACGTGGCATTTGGTTGAGTTACTTCTAAAAAGAATATCTCCCTTACGACTTTCATTTAATAGTGTGTCCCAAGCCACTTTAGTAGTTATTGCGACTTTAAAAAAAATGAGGCCTCACCTTAAGCCTAAAGATGTGAAAACACTCATTGTCAATTCACGGTAACAATTCATTAATATACGAGTATATGTATATTCGTTCGCTGATGGCGATATAAAACCGCGTTTGCCCATCAATCATTGCAGCGAGCAATTGATTTATGAAGACTGTCGAAATTCAACGATATTTTAGGAATAAATCATAATATTTTAACACATTTAAGTGCATTTTCATTCAGTAAGATCTTATTCTATGGAAACAATATCAGAATAGGTATTCCACGTGTAAAGTAGGTTTTTATTCTGTAGTGCATCAATTTTCTAAACACATCTTATTAGTTCAGGTCTGATGACCCCGTAGTCTAGTTGGTAGTGACCCTGCCTGCGAATAGGGGGGTCCCGGGTTTTATTGGTGGTATACTTACTTACGTATGTTATACTGGTGGTAGACATTTATGTGACGACCCGGATGGCGCAATTGTTAACACGCCGGATCGCCGTTCCGAGGGTCCTGGGTTCGATTCCCAGCGAGGCGGAAATTTGAATGATGAATTTAAATTTCCGTTCTTGGTCTGGGTGTGTGTGTTCTTGTCTTGTGTGTTGTCCATGGCACCCACAACACAAGGAATCCTACTGCGGGGCTTAGTGTGTAAGGGCATAAACTGCGTTAAGCGTGTGCACGCACGTGAGCACGTCGCGGGCCACGCTTCTGGTGCACGCACGTGAGCACGTTCGCGTGCGGGCATCGGCGCGTGCATCCGCGTACGCAGTTTTCTCAGTACAATTTTGACGTTGGAGGTGTACAGTCGAATAAGTAATAATGGATAAATTAATGTTGTATTATTTATCCGTCCAATGTGATGCGTGATCACGTCGCGTGCATGCGTGCCCCATTGCACGGAAGTATCACGCGACGGGCTCACGAGCGTGTGCACGCGCATGGGCACGCGCGGGTCGTTTTTGTATGGACACGCGAGAGGCACGCTTAACGCAGTTTATGCCCTAAGTGTTTACCTTTCATATTTAATTCAGTCGACCAAACGGTGTTTACTGAATAATTGAATCACACGAAACTTTCTACGTAATTAAGCTACATAGAAATAATAAACATTTGTACCATCGTGATTTGGAATATAGTTCATTCAGTAGGTTTTAATGTATTTTATTTTATTTTCCTTTCAATTCAAAGCAGATTCTATTCCAGATTTCGTTTATCAGATGTCGTTTACAACATCTTGCGGTTCAGTTCACAAAACATTTATAAATTTTAATTTGACTTCTCAAGCAATGTAAAATATGTGTGCGTCTTATCAATAATGCTTTTAAAATATATTCAGCTAAGTCCAGTGGGATATTTATTAGTTAACATTAATAACTTCTCCAATAGCCATATTGCGAGCTGCGCAGTCATTACAGTCCTACGAGCAAATATTAAGATATTTCGAGTTGCCCTTATAAGTTGATCCATCAATCAATCCAGATTTTCATCTAATTGATTGATGGACAAGTCACGAGTGCTTTCGTAACTTTATCGCTTCTATGGAATATTGCAACTTTATTTATGTTTTCATCCGTAATTAGTAAAGTTTTTCGCAAGGCATTTACTGAAAAACTGATGTTAATCAAGATATTATTAACGTTAGGCATAAAACTAAGTGGAAAAATAATATTATATTTAAATGAATAAGTAATAGATTAAGGTTTTAATCCGTATATTTTTCACTGTTTAGTGTCAACTATGTAGTTTTGCTGACTCGTTCCCACTAGTTCAACTGAGTAGTTTGAACGTTGAATTATTTATATAAAGAAATTAAATAATTTAATTAATTTCTTTAAATACGTTTCCAACAGGTATTGTGTCTCCGTATGTGTATCTCTACTAATTTTATAACGAGGAAAGATTTGTATGTATGTTTGTAACGAATTGGCTCAAAACCTACTAGACTGATTTCAAAAATTCTTTTACCATATGAATACTACATTATCACTGATCTATATAGGATATATATTATACTATAAATATATTTCTTCTGTGCGTGTGTAGTAATTGAACTCTTCCTAAACGGCTATACCGATTTGGTTCGTGTGTCTTCAGGTGGATCCGAGAATGGTTTGATTCACGATTGGACCCGGTAATATGCGGTGCTGTCGATATGTCACCTTTGTTTGTTAATTTTAGAGCGGTACGAATTCGCTGGGACGGCTACAGTTAATGAATCTTTGCAAACGCAAGGAATAAGTTTCCCGAAGTGAAGCGAAGGCGAGTCACTAGTACGAGTAGTTTATGCATATAACGCTTAATTCCCTGGTACGTGGTGGTAGGTACGGTATACATACGCGTCTTTAGTTTGTACCCAACCGCAAATAACATTAACCGTCAGTTTACAAAACTTAAAAAAAAATGATACGAATATCGATGATCTGTCGTTGTAACTTCTTACTTTGTCTTAGGTCGTTTTCTGTTTCCATCAGCCCCATAATTCCATCAATCACCATGCGTTCGATTGATTAATGAAACCGCCCGCCTCGGTGTTTTCAAATTCTTTTTTCCTCCTGCCATTATTACTTATTATTCCTGGAAATTTTACAAACCAATAGCGACAGAAAAACATTGTTTATGATATTTATTTGCTAGACCTACGTTCACTGTTTACCTATGTAAACACTTGTTTTTTGCTTTTATTCTCAATGTTTCCGTTAATTGAGTACACAGAAAAAGTCCACAGTGTTAAAAATACAAGCAACAAAATATTTAACATTGAACAACGCGGCATCAGATAAAAATATTAACATGTTTCATTTAGTGTGTGAGCGTGTTAAACAGGCACGTGTCGCGATAGCCTGAAGGGGGACGGACCTCTCTGACAGCATCATTTATTTACACCTTATATAGCCAACATTGAAAATCGCTGAAGCCGCGTATTGGACCTCGGGGCATGAGTTACTGTTTGGTGTTTGATATTTTTCATCAGTCATGGATCACCGAAGCAGTTGATAATTAAATTATAATACGCACATCATTTTTTAATTAGTGCTGCGTGCGGGGTTTGTACCCGGGCACCCCGGTTTGGGAGTCCAACGTTTATATTCACTGGGCTATCACGTCTAAGAGTAAGTACGGTATAATAACGTCACATAGGAATAAACCTTAGATTGGTGGGCGGCAATAATTGATTGATGAATGGATGTATCTGATCGGATATTTGCCTTAACTTAGTATGTAAGCATCTTAACAGCTTAGTTATGTAAGTATACAATGTAATAATTTATTCTCTATAATATTAAATTGCTTTCTAAGTTTCAAACCTCTCGTAGTATATTCGTTCGAATAAATAATCTGTGCTAAATATAGGTACCTACATCAGGGGCTATTTGAACAAGTATTCCCACGCTCTCTTGTCATTTAAATACGAGTATTCCTTTATGTAAGATTTTTTCATAAGTTTACGCTTTATAAAGACTTTGAACTTGAAATAATTTAAGTTTGAGTTTGAATTAAAATGACGATTCCCGTGAGTGGCCCAGTTAATATACCGCCGGCGGTGTGTGTCTGTATTATCCTTTCCTTTGGCTTCTTCAGAAGTCGTTAAAACTTCTGAGAGTGGGTCAGCCCAAGACCTTAATTAAAGTGGACTAAATTACCTTTGTACGATACAAAAGCCATAATTAAGTGGAGTTGTAGGTTTATATTGAAATACTTTCAGTAACAATAACGTAGGTATATTTGATTTATAAAAAATGTGCAGGTATAATTTGCACGAACGTGTAACGAACTTAATAAAATTATTGTGAAATGGAATTTGAAGAAGTGTTCTTTTGTAAAAACTTTAATATAATAATAAGGATCATTTGATACAAAAAAAATCGGATGTCCTATTTTTAGGCATATTTAGCCAAATCTGGCAGAGATAAAAGTAACATACTGGCGAGAGGGTTAATATGGGTTAGTCTTGGAAAAAAGGGGAAAGAATCTCCCAAGGAGATTTTTTCCTACACACAAATTCATACTACATTTTAATCTCATATCTAAGCAGTTATCTGCGTATGTCCGCACATGTAAGGATTACGCATATCTTCACAGATTTTGATTACGTCACTAAGTCTAGACAAATCGGTACCCCTATCATGGTACCTCTGAACGACGCCCGTTCAGCGGCAATTAGGCAGAAATAATCGGCCACACTCCATGCGGGCCGTCTGCGGGATTAATAAAGCGATGTTGTATTTATCGTCACATTACTAACGGTTGACTGGCTCTTACGGCAATAAATTTAATGTCCCAATAGATTTAACTTAAATAAATTACCCGTTTTCATCAAAAGATATGTTTCGGGGAATATAACGTGAGCTCGTTGGAATTGTACGCGTCGAAAATGAGGAAATCATTAATTAAATCACAATAAGTGATATTATAATATTATGTTCGGTTGTTAATGCGAATTAATTTTCGGGCCACACGTTGAAATGTATGTTCCCACCTCTTTTGCCGCAAAATAATACTCACATTTTAACTATGATTATCTTTTGATTGGCTGGCTAAGCAGTGGAAAAATATTTTACTTTTATAAATCAGTATGCCCAATTTTTACCTGATGGAAAGTGGTCATAGAAATCTAATGTTTAGTAGTAAACTTTGGGGTAACTTAGTGTTTATTTAATTTTAGTCGGTTTACAGATAAAAAATATACCTATTATTGTGCCAATTTCAAGAATCACGATGGACGTTTTTTTGAGAGTGGGTTCTAAACCGTAACCTATGGCCCAAAGCGAAGACAGTTACTTTCATCAACAAAATAAAAAGTCATAATTTTCCTATCTTAATTTAAATCTTTTTAATTTCCTACGGATAAAACAAAATTATTCATTTTCTTTGATAGAATTTCACGGCTTCAACTAATATTCTTATAATAAAAGTTCCAAATCGTTCATCTACGTTTCCTTTTGCCCGTTATAATGAGTTTTTTCAGTTCAGAAATAAATTTCACAGTCATTACTCACTTCTTGACCGATAAAAAGTTTTAAGAGGTCTTGTCAAAACTAGTCGCTCGTAAGTCAATTTAAAAGAGTTCCGCACATCTAAATTTCCTCCTCTCGACTGCGCAGAAAGTTTGAATAGATTAAGAGTATTTTGAAAAGACCTACCGTTTGCCAAGTTAACATAAAGTTTGACATAGATATGATTAAATGATTTCATTCAACCTAAGGAACGACAGTGTGAATATACATACCTATAACTATTTCATTCCACTTCAGTCGGTCCTATAAGCCCTTAAGCGCTTCCGTGCTTCGGAGGGCACTTTAAGACTTTGGTCGTTATTAAATAGCATTCAGCAAGTAATGTTGGATGCCTTCTGGCGTCATAAAAATATTCGAAAATTGGGTTGGCTATTAACCAGAGTAGGCTTCTAAGTTCTTCTTTACCACCCAACATTAAATCGCCGTTTACCATCAACTAGGATTGTAGTAATTAAATCATCATCATTAAATAATGATACGTAAAAAACAGTAATCAAGAGAGACCAGTGCCCTGTAGTAGATCATTAATGGGTTGATGCCATATCTAATCCTGGACATAAAGACAGCAACACACACCCAAACCGCGAAGAAAATTTTAACTCATTATTTAAATTTCTGGAAATCGAACCCAAGACCCATCTAACGTCAGTCAGGCATTGCGCCATACGGCTCGTCAAGTTATTTAACCGTGCTCTTTAAATATATACCTACTTAGTCTAGTTACGTTTCATATAAATGCGTGGAGTATCATATTATGCCATTTCTGAAAGCACATCACACCGTCCTATCGTAAATTCGAATCAGTCGTTTTATGACGTCAAAGCGATTACGGAAGACGGATGGCATGGGGTCTCCCACACATTCATATGCTTTCATAATGGATGTCAAGGTATTCTCAACTATGATTCTACCTACATCATGAAGCTTTAGATACAGTTAGATTAGAAGTAAATGGCTTTTTAGATACGCAATTTATGATGACGTTCTGATAATTCG
Organism: Ochlodes sylvanus; assembly: GCA_905404295.2. Classification (NCBI taxonomy): domain Eukaryota; kingdom Metazoa; phylum Arthropoda; class Insecta; order Lepidoptera; family Hesperiidae; genus Ochlodes; species Ochlodes sylvanus. The sequence continues at coordinate 611,519 of FR990132.1, forward strand.
TTTTTTATTATAAGTTAATGCTTATCTCACCTGATGGTGTGTGGTGATGTAGATTTGGTTGGTAAATCGCAATAACTTAGTAGAAGACTATAGATAGACCTTATCAGAAGCTTAGGACAGTAAGTTCTGTAACAATCTGGAATGGAACAGAGTGGTATATACTCGTATATTATGTCCAGTCGCTAGTCGTCCTGAATGTGAGACCTTTGTTTTGCAGCGACTATTAAAATTGTATTCAGGGAGCTGTATTCAGAATATCGTATAGAAAACCTTGCAAGCTGCGAATACCAATATTTCAGAATATTGGATGACTGGCCATGAGCAGCTAATGTTGTATAATCGAACCTTTAAATTTCTATTTGAAATAAACTAGCAATAAAACTGAAATATGCATCCAACTTGTATTGGAACATACATCGTGGAACGCTTTATTGAGAATGGAATATTATGGAAATGCTTTGAAAATGGGATGTTGCCGACAGGTACAACGCGAACTTTACGCGAATGCGTTGAATTTGCTCGTCTCAAATATAGCCACTGTATTAAAAGATCGACAACCGTTGGAGAAGACAGGTCCTCAACTAAGAAAGACCACGCCTCGGAAAAAAGGATTATAGAGCGCCGCCCGTCAAAGTGGATTGACGACTTTATATTACATACAATGGAATAAAAGAATATTAATACCATTAAAAAAACTATCATTGCTTAACTTAAAAGTAACAGTAAGCAATGGATGGAAAGGATTGCACTCAGTATTTGCTGTGGTAGCGAGTCACAGCTATTGATTTTCAGTACAGAAATAACAAAGATGTATGTAAAAAAGAGTCCCGTATAAACATTTTGCGTGTGGGTACCAAGACTTAGGTTTCCCAATTCGAAGGGACTGTAGTTACTAAGCAACTCATAAACTAACTTAATAACATTATTAGTACAATAACCAACAGTTACAAGCAGTATATGTGTGTATCCATCCATCCGTTTGCATCCATTGAACAGAGTGAGACGGAGAATTCTCTAAAGCTATTACCAATGCTGAAAACTATCCACCAGGATCAGTTACCATCAGGTGGGATTGTTGTTAAGCACTACCTAAGAAGAAGTAAAAAAAGGATCACTTCGCCAGGTGTTTAACGACTATTCCATTAACCTCTTGTAATGTTAGTAGGTAAAGTTGCATGTAACAACACAACACGATTTCTTCACAGTTGTTAGGCAAAAGACTGAAGATTTATGGATGGATAGAAAATTGAGAACAGCTGTAAGTAGCCAAGGAAGTTAACTAACAGTTAATCAGTTTAACAAGACTGGCGTATCAGGATCCGTACGGAACTACCTATAACTTGAAGTTATTCGTTTGAGAGGCCCGTAACAATGAACAATGATGGAACTAGTAGTTGAGCGCAGGAACGGTGACAGTTTCTAGTGCCGAGTAACTACTTAGTAATAGGTTTCAAATAGCAGTTTCAAAATAATTTACGCTCATTTTAATTCCATTTATGTTTATCCCTCGTGTAATTTTGACTATTAGTTTAACATATTGAATGACCTGCATCTATCAATCAGTATTTGTATGGTTAGTGCGTTAATAGCTTCCTTGGTGTGTTATTTAAAACTAGCCCTATGAAGCTCAGCGTAGGAACCATTAAGGATATTTATATTAGTTACATATATGTTTAACAGCATTTATCTTTTAAGATGAACAACAATGTCTTAACATTCGAAAATTAATTATCAAACTGTGTACGCATGTACCAACCGCGCAATTATCAAAACAACGTTACTAAACACACTACATAATGTAAATGTAGGCCAAGGATTTCTTATGTATTACGCATATTCCCTCCCTCCCTCAAACAGTAACGTATTTTAGCGCAAAGTACATACACGGCTTATACTTACATACATTATCACTGGCTATATACGTTTTTTAACATGCGATGTATTAGGTGCCTAATTATTTCATAGAATTACGTGATGTAAATCGCCCATTTCTTTTATATCATCGACCAAGCCGACGCGACGCATCCTTTTATTCTAAACATCCTGCCACGCGCCGCGTCGGTACGAACAACGCGCTTCGCTTCGTCTTTCGTCATGCGTAACGCGAGGACTGGAATAACTTACCCGTGTCGGTTTTTCAGTTTGATTGCAACGTGGGTGTCTTCAAGTTCAGAGTGAATATCCTTTTTTCTAAGTGAGTGCGCATTACTATCTAAGGCTACGTTGCCATACTCGTAACACCGTTATGGATCGGAGTGAAGCGCCAACTTATATTTAGTATAAAAAGAAACGCTGCACACTCCTAGCCCCACATTAGGATTCTCTGTGTCATGGGTGCCATGGATAACACACAAAGCCAAGGACACTTAGTATAAAAACCTTTTGAATGAATAATCGCACAAACATGAAACCTTTAAAATTTGTCGTGTAAAAGTAGGTATTAGGGTTATAATATTAAAGTCTTACGCGTACTTATCCCTAGACGTACGGCTTCACTATTTAATACGTACCTCGAGAACCCTTTGAACCGCGTTATGATAACGCGGGTTAATGTTAGGGTTTGCAATAACGATAAATTTGAAAGGATTAGAGCAACAATAATTGCTTAATATAAATAACGCAAACTCATATATTAAAAACATATTTTTTCTTTAAACAAACACACGCTAAATGTTACCTCGACCATAGAACAATATGTAACAGAAAATGGAGCTGTTTATAAGATAAGCTTCAATAAACAGACAGACAAACTGGCAAACAGACAAAAAATCTCAAAATTTTATTAAAAAACAATGTCAAAAGTTGTCAAAAAAATCGTGATTAAAATTTTTAATACTTTAAGATACCTAGATCTTACTTGTATATTAAAATTTTTAATAGACAGTCACCCGAAGAATGAAATGAACCTCGTCTAGATCTAGATGTTAAAAACTTATACAATCAACGTCTTGTAGTTAAGACTATAAGAACGTTGAAACTGAGAAGTTCCACCGCACCGGCCCTGTTTCAAAAGATCCAGGTCAAAAAGTTAACTGCACGTTCTGTTGAAGTATTCTACTAATTATTCCTTGAGCAATAAGTAATTATTAAATTTCAAACTGTTCTTTCTTCGTTGACAAAGTGATTTGTTTCAAGTTAAAAAAAATCCTGTTCTTGTATTTTTCTTATGAAAGAGTTAATTACAGAATTACCAGAAATGTATGATTTTAAACTTAACTCGGATTGTACATATTTTATTATATAAGGGTACTCACGATATGTATTTTAGTACGCCGATATTTCGACCCAGTTGCATGGATCGTGGTCACGGCTGAACTTAGAACCACCAGAAATAAATCATGGCCTTATGACTGTTTATTGCAGTCATAGAGTATAGAGTAGAATAAATGTTTTATATGTAGTGAGTATCCATGAAATGCACACATTTCACCATATACACCATGCATTATTTGGTCTGTTTTAAATGTAAATAACCCAAGCTCACAGGGGCAGGGCCGATAAGTTTATTTTCAATTCCACTATCGAGACACTGGGATTCAATAATAAAAACACGAACAACTTACGCCCCAGGGAGGCTTTACCTAGTAAGAACCTAATCCAAAAATCACGTTTTACAAGGGTTAGTGAACTGACACCCAAGGGATGCTGAACAGAATAGTGTTCCGAGGAGCCTGGGGTTATTTATGGGGCCGTTCACCCTCCCGCTTTGGTTAGAAACTAGGACAATGACAAATAATTCGCAACCCCCGGCTCCAGTACTGTTGTAAAAGGAATATTGATGCAAATGACCTGTCAATCTGAAGAGATGATGAGCCGCTAGAATTATAGATGTTGAATGAAGCATTCATATTGAAGTACAACGTCAGTATTATCTTTCAGATTTTTGTAATAAAGTTTTTGTTGTTATAAGGTTTTTAACATTATTTTTGTAATAATATACTGTATAGTAATAAGTAACATGAAATTGGTTTTTATTATATAAAATATGGCATCAACTCAACAACCTCCGATTCTGTTGCTACTAAATGTCACTTGCAAATAAATGGTTCATAAGAATAAGACGACACGTATGGCGCAACGGTTAACATGCCGAACAGCTTTGTTTACTATATAGCAACTGAACTTTTAGAATCTAAAAAATGTTTTTTCATTACAGATATTTTCTTTTTATTGAAAGACCTGCAGAACATCGAATGTGAAAGAAGTAGCTTTGTTATATAATGCACGAAATGTTGTACGGCCAATAGTTGCCGTTGACACGTACCACACAAGTGATGTATGAACCAACACATAAAACCAATAACAAAAGATTTTAAGAATGAAATTTCTAGATGTGCAGTCTAAAATGAAATGTTACATTTAAGTTTACTTATGATTACTAGTTTTAAACATTTCCGCTTTCATTTATATACTTTACGGTCTACATTTATCTTTTGTATGTGCTTATATTCTTGTAGATAAAATAAACAGTTTACATTTATCTTTTGTATCTGCTTATATTCTTGTAGATAAAATAAACAGTTTACATTTATCTTTTGTATCTGCTTATATTCTTGTACATAAAATAAACAGTTTACTAAAATAAGTCAAGAAGAACTGAAAACATACAACCGAGTCAAACAATGAAGGACCATCAAGCGGAACACGTCTCTGAAAATCCAAGCGAGGCTGCAAAATAAAGGATGCACGAAGGAACAGATCTCGTGTGAGAGGACAGCCCTCGAGGGTGGGCGATGACCCTCGTGCGGCTCTGGTGCGGTCATTGTGCCCCATTCACGTGCCCCATTCACGGGGCTTCCTGCGTACGGAATTAGTTCTCAGTACCGCGTTTTGAAATGTTTTATGTTCTAACAGTTCTGTATTTTTGTGACAGTTGTTTGTTATTTTGGAAAGATTGCGTTAGCTGCTAATAGTAATTATAACTTTAGCAATGGATTTATTATGGATAAAACTTCTGAAGTATTTGTAAATTATTTTTACTAAGTTTTAAATTTTAACGTTGCATGACTCGTGAGCCAGATATATTTTTCATTTTTGAACCAACTGAAATAAAACATACAGTAAATGTTACCCTAAACTAACTACGACACATCAATTAACTCCGTATCCAAATTGTTCAGACGTTTTGAGAATCAATGAGAACAAATTGTCAAATCGACTAAAATACGAAAATAGCTAAAATCATTTTTTAGGATCTATTGCATTGATAAATACGTCCACTTACTGTTTTTCTCAGAGATATTCCATTTACCTACATCGATAAGTTACAGTAATATAACGTACCTTATACATTCGACATAGCAATAAAGTAACTATTTTGAAAACAAATTCCGGTACAGTCAGAGAAAATCCAGATTTTTGCTTACGTGTAAAGCTGCAGGAGATGTGCCGCAGGCCACGTTGTTTGACGGAAAAATCCTCGTTTGGAGCTTTTTTTGCTTCAAAGCAACTTGTAACTCGGTTTCGCAACGAGTGTTCCGAATTGAAAATATAGGAAGCGTTTCGACCTCAAAGCGTCGTTACCGGTGGGTTTAGGACAAGCGAGATTTGCATTTTATCTCCGTTCTGTCAGTGAGAAGGTTGTGAGAACGTTAGTGTGGTCTTTGACCTGTAACAATATTTACACCTCTAACCCCCACGAAACGATACAAAGTTATGTGAAATATATGAATAACATAATAGAAATTGTCCGACTTGCGCTTGGGTAAATTTTAATAATAGCCTCTATTCTAACGCAGCAATTTTTTGAAGCGGTATTAGCTACTCAGGATTAGCTTAGCGTTCATTGACTATGTTTTAAGCTGTCAACGTGAAAACGTCTTATAAATTGATGAACACTGGCACCGCGCACGAAAAAGTGTCCCGTTCCGCCTGAGCCTGTGCGTGCAAGCGAGAGTGCGGAACAAGCGATAGAGAGGCACGATCCGCCTAAACGTTCGGCTTGCAACGCATCTATCTCTCTTCCCTCACGTAAAATTATCGTCCGTAAACCGACTTTACAGAAAATCATTTTTATTTATTATACAAAATGTCCGGATTTATCCCTCCGATTGTATAAAGTCGGTTTGTCTTCATACCACCAGGATATATGTACTTATATTTGTTTTCCTGAAGCGAACGGACACTACTATTTACATCAATTGACAGCTACCTACTGAGACAGAGATTAGGTTCAATGTTTAGTTTGTGACACATGCTCAATCAACCAAACTATATTTACTTAGCATTAATAATTCTCATGAAAATATGTCTACCTAACTTCAATTTGAAACAGTTATGACTAAGATAAAGGAGTGTTTTTAGCCTTTTCCACTATCTACATTTATCTTGTTTTAATTTTCTAGTTTGTGGACCAAAATTACAGATACGCAAGCAACATTTTTTAAAAAACATCGCACCGAGCTGATTGTATTTGCAATTGGAATTCGGGTCAGACCTCATCTCGACAACAATTTGTCTCTTAATCCCGACAAAAAACAAAGTGATCGTCGGCAATGCCCCGACGACGCGACCACTTGAAAGAGGTATTATTTGTTAGGAACAAAAATTTGCATGCGCCATCTTGCATTACGATTTTACGTATATCGTCTGTCTTTTTCCCATAATGTCCGTAATTTGGTCACATAACTCGACATCATTTGTTTATGCTAAATTAAATCTAAAAGAGACGATGACCACTTACCAATTGGCAGTTTATCACCAATTCTGGCTATTTACACACAAAAATATGTTATGCTTATCCTCTAAACCGTTTAAACTTTTTATTGAATAGGCAGAACCTTAAAAGTGGTGTGCAGTTGATACAGGCCGCACGGTCTTAAATCTAACACGTAATGCGCGCATTCCACAAACTTACCCTATTGTATTAACCTCATTTACACTAACGACGGTAAATACGTAACGTCTGGGCCCTCGGCACTGAACGTCACGCTCTCACCACGGACCCCAGTTTAAACGATGCTTGGCTTGATATGACGCCTACATTTAAATTACTTACGCTCAAACATTTGTTTGCGAAATGTACCTAAGTAATCAAGAAACACATTACGATAGAATTGTTTTTGATACGATTCATATTTATACCAATAATGCAGTCAAATGGTTATCATGCCAGACTGAAGTTCAAAGGTTAGGATTTCTAACGGGCGGAAATTTAATGAGTTTCAATCTCTGGTCCCGGCCTGGGCGTTTGTGTTGTCCATAGAACCCACGACACTAAGCGATAATGGCATATGCACACCGATGATAGGCAGAGGCATATAAATATGTTAGTATAATGGTAGGAAAGCATTCAGGTGGGATTGTAGTCAAACATTAACATAAATAAAAAAGACAAATGGACAGTTATTACAGGGTACTACAATAAAAATGTAAGAAATAAAGAATAGGCAACATAGTGACAATAATCGTTGCCTTAGACTTTCAACGGAAATTTTCACCAACAAAACGTTTCTTTACTTACACAACCAACAAGCATCGTTTGCTGAGAACTCGGCCCACACACGTTTATATTTTTGGGTAACGTGACAATATCATTCCTTTTTTAATTACCAAAGTAGAATATGCAAAGTTTAGTAAATAAAGATAGAATCGCCACGTTCTAACGAGCCAACAGCGGTCGTTGATTTAATTAAATGAGTCTGGCGATGTGCAATCAACTAATTAGTTTCAACGCGAAACCAACGGATTAACTTTTGGTTGCATTTCGCTCGAGTTTCAACTTATGCTCACACTCAGCTCCAATTATTGGCTAATGGCAAGTTGGTTTGCGGATTAAGTGGCTCGCATTGGATTCGAGTTTCGCTTCGTGTCTGGCAAGATTGGTGTTGTTTAAATGTCTCTTGGAGATGTGATAGGATGTGGTCCTATGAGATTTCCAAGTAACTATTTATCTTGAAAGAAAAGTATAAGTTTATTTTTGTTGTTTCTACTGTATGTTATTTATGTTTATGGTCGTTGTTATTATTGGCACTATGATTGCGTAAAGTATGGATTATATTTTTTTCTCTTTAATTATAAGCTAAAAATATTAATCATGCATTTTAATTAGTCTCTAACTGATCATAAAACTATTACGAGAGGATTTATTAACGCAATAGATGCCATAACAATGTTTTTTGTTTGTTTGTCGATTTGTTTGAGCGCATGTTCCCATCGAACTCAGAAATATCTTTACCGAATTTGAATGCGATTTTCACAGTTACTGTTGTATTTTAGTAGTCGTGGAGTAAAATTTAGTGTTACCGTTATTTTTGTTGCTAGGTAAGTGCTCAATTAAAAAATATATCAATTTAAAAAATCCCGCCTAAAGCTAGCCACTAGCCATAACAATGTTTTGCCAGGTATGCCTGTACAGTAAAACTTATCAAGTAAACTTGAGCAACGAAATGAACATAAATGCACAATTTGTGCAAATTGTGCACAATACACGCTCACGTTGACCTACAGTTCAACTGTGTACATTCTAACGTGTATCGCTAGCTTAAATATATTTTCGAGTGTGGATACTAGGGTATTATGTTTCTCAAACCGAAGCGAGAGTAGGCTTGCTATCAACAACATACCGAAGTACAGGTGTAAATAACAAATTCGTGACAAAAACATCATCGGTTGTCCCGGGCTGCCACGCTTCAAACGCGGGGCTAAGTTTCCTCAATAAAAACGCCCACAAATCGTCGTCGGGGGCGAATAAAGATCGCTCCTAGTTTACGATTCTTAAGGAGTTTCCAACTTGAGATAAGACAATGCAGTTTGGAGAAACTTATCCGAGATATCAGTGGTATTATTATTGGATCGTTTATGTTTATGGAATACGTGTCGCTATCTTCTGCGCAAGTTGTAAGGTTCGTAGACTTATTTTGTTAGGGTATTGCTTGAGGCGGCCTTTTCTCAAGCTTCAATAGATACTTTTTGTTTGGAGGCTTGTGATTTTAAACTTAGGCATATACTCGTAATCATGGAAGGGAAATATCTATAAGTACGTATACATATAATAAAAACTGTTGTCGCTCGATGTTTGTATATTGTTTCTATTTCTAGAGGATTTTTTTTGCAATATATAACGTACCCAGGAATTTTAAGAATTTCTATCAGTTTGGCCGTTTATTTGGCATTGCTAGCATACTGGTAACAACTCTTTGACACCATCAACATCAATGACACCAAACCGATGCATTATGGGGAAAAAGACGCGGAAGATAATTTAAGTGGCTCAGGTTTTTAATATCAACCAAGATTCTCGGAGTATTAACCAGCAACACGTCTGTTCCTGAATTAAAACAAGGCTCTTACTAACAATTACTGACTGGACTATTACTAAAAATAACTAACAGGACTAACTATCACTAACAGTCTCGTTCTAGTCCCGATGTGTGTCTTGTTCTGGTTCGGTCACAGTTGTCATGGGCGGCAGCGGAAGAGTTGTACTGCATGGTCGTTCGCTATCTTAATCTATAAACAAAATACACGAGAAGAACATCCACATCTTAATCGAAGAAATAAATAGCAGAAGGTAAATTTAATCGTGCCGCAAGAGCGCGTTGGCGATACGATCTTAATCGCCTTGCCGCCGCCTAAATGTCGTGGAGGAGCAATTGGATGTAATTGGGTGATGCCGTTACGAAAATTTACTGAAAAATTGAATATTTTGGGCAGCTCCGTATAATTTCACCGTCATCGTTTATTAAATCGAAACCCAATTTCGTAAAATTGTTAATTTTTATTATATTTTAATGGCTACCTTTAACCCATTTGCTGTTTACAGGCTCGGGTTTTTCTAATAAATTAAGAGGATTAGTACTTCATAAATGACAATGGGCAAGTGCGGATTGATGAGTAGCCAACGAGCTAGTAGCAAATTAACTTTCGGAAGGTTTAAAATTGTCTGTAAATCTACTCCTAAAATATGACGTACACCTATCTATGTATATAACAATTAGTTACGGGACTGAGCGACCTGGAGGACTGACTAAGAGATAGTGTGTCTTTTTTCTTGTCCCTTACATTTTTTTCTGACTTTGTCAGTCGACACAACGTCACGATCACGTCAGTCACGCTTCGACGTTACTGATATCCATGGGCTTACTGAATATTAAGTACTTACTAATAATGAGAGAAGCTTACTAATGATGAAAGAGCTTACTTACAGGTGGCACGTCAGCTTGTTTGTTGGTTATTTACATGAAAAAGATCCTCCCATGCACGAAAGTGATTGAAGAACATTTTGCAACTTCGAATTAACCTTGTCCGAAATTAGCATAATTTGTTTTTTCAAAAATGTTGAGCCTAACAACAGTCAAGCTATGAGGGTTTTAAAATTAATTTAGTTGCTCCATTTCGATATAAATTGAAAATACACATCACCTCGCAGTCCAGAAGATAGACGGCAGACTAGTAACTGAATATCATCTCGGGCCACGATTTAAGAAATCTCGTAAAACAGCAATTTTATCATATCGGAAAACTTGATTGAAAAATGTAATCTTATAATATAAATTGACGGAGAGTCTCATATTACCCGAGGGAGCTTTACTTATTTTTCTGATTGATATGAAATAAATTATTTTACAGACGAATAAGAAATTGGAAATGTTTTGATGACAGAACTTAGGAGCAGGTATGCTCAGTCGACTGTGGTCTTAATAATCTTTCACCACCTTTGGTTATTGACCATCTCTGAAACGGGTATTTTCACACTGCAAGGTTACCCACCTTGCATGTTGAAACCGATTGATCTATTTCAAAATATGTCTATGTAAGATTGTGCCAAAACGCATAAAAGGTCCATTTGTTCTTAAAATATTCAGCCTATCCGTACTAATATTATCAATGCGGAAGTAATTCTGTTTGTCTATGAGTCTGTCTATCTCTCTGTTCATCTGTCTGTCTGCAACATTTCCACGCTTAATCCGCTGAACCGATTAAGTTTAATTTTGGTGATGTTTGATGGAGATAGTTTGAGGCCAGATAACGTCTAGGTATATAGGATAGTGTAAGGTGACGGCCGGTATCTTATCCTTAACAAAACACAATTAACTAATACAACACATATATAACACAACTAAAATGAATTTATGACATAAAACTATGAGTGAGCGAGGGAAGACAGCGTATAATTATTAGTTATGCGGAGCTGTGTACCAGATGGCGAAAAGGGCGGCTTGCGAGCTGCAACTACCTGGCTTTGACCCTACGGGTGCAAACGTATAGTGTGTTGCGCACATGGTCCTTACAATAGTTTTTATCCTTATAATACGTTTCCTTGGGATAATTATAACCGCATTTTGTGGTCATCCTACTCAGGCGGGCGAAGCCGCGAGCAAAAGCTAGTAACCAATAACTAGTATTTTTGCAGACCGAGACTGTGTCACTACAAAATGTACAGATATATTATTCAGCGCGTTAAAATGCTCTCGGGAAATAAACACGACTACATTTGAAAAATGTTTATAAATAAACCGTCTCGTGCTGCGTATTGACTGCTTTATTGGCACGTACGTCTGCATCACATACTGTCCCACTGCTGGGCTTACTGATTTTATTAGTATAAAAGATCCAAGACCATAATGTACTTCTAATACGGATGGGAGCGCTCATAGTCCGGCGGCTTTCGACGATATTAAGTGATCGTCAAAGTTAAGCAACACCGGGCGCGGTTGGTAGTTGAATGGGTAATGCCAACACTTGGGTTGGCCGCTAACGCCTCCACTAATTTTTTTTTAGAAAATATCAGATGTCTATCTATTTCCGTTCAAGAGATAGATACCTATCTGTGACGAACAAACAGACAGGCGTGGAGATGAGAGGGAGGCATATTGATAGATTAGCCACCCTTTGGATACTAGCAGCAGAAGAAAGTAAAATTCATGCATAAGAGTTTAGAAAATTATGTAGGTACATAATGTACATGCTTAAATAATTATGAATCTGAATTTCGTACTTTATTAAATTTATTTACATATTTAGCGCATATTAAAGACTCCGTATTAAGAATTTAATATAGGCTCCAACTTATATGGGAGAATCATAAGAATATAATAAATAATAATAAACGTTAACACACCCATACCCCCCGCACTAGGATTCCCTGTGTCGCGGGTGGTATTGAAAACACAAATTACACATCACTAACACCCATGACCCGAGAACAAACATTTAACATCTGCCCCGGCCGTGAATCGAACCCGGGCCCCCTCGCTTCGCAGGCAGGGCCACTACCTACTAGGGTACGGGGTCGTCAATGTCATATGATTTAGCACTGACAGCGTTCCAAATTACCTATAATGTTTAATGAACTCCTCCATAATGCAGTGAATATGTATGTGCCTATCATCATGAATATATTATTTTGGTGTTAATTTGATCATATCCGACAATTTGCCGACTGATTACAATTCACCAGGGTGTTGATATCAAATACTATGCAAATAACAATATTATTTGGTATTTAATAATTTTACAAGCTTTAAATAGCTTTTAAAATTGCAAAATTTGTTTATATTCGGGTCAAATATTTCAAGCTGAATTTGAACTACTTTCTCTTACTGTACGGAATTGAAATTTTGCATGTTGCATTAGTTCCGATGACAATGCAATATTATGACAAGTATGACCGGATACTACGAATACTTCAGGAGGCCTACTACGAAAAACAAAAGTCGACGTTTCGGACGACGGATCGTACTTTTTCTTACGTTCATAACTTGGCGGCCGGCGTCGATACTAAGCGATCAACCGATTAAACAGCTGCGGGCGTGGTCAGTAGTTGGATGAATGACATTGGTGACTTGGTGGCACGTAATGCCGTTTCAGATTTTTATCATTAATTATCGTTAAGCCATGTTGGAAGCCTTTGGGCAACATTAAGGCTGTCGACACTTCATTTGGCTACTAACATCTTTCTTCCACCAATCCACACTAGAGCGGCGTGGTGGAGGATGCTCTAGGCCTCCTCGGCAACCTCTGTACGGCGCCATTAATGGCTTGAAGCCAAAGAATACATTACATTAACGACTTACCTCCAATAACATACACGAGGTTTATAAAAGCTGTTATTACGGCCATGACTTGGGATAAAAATCGAAGATTAATGCGACCCACATACACACGGCACGTACAAAGGAGGACATTAGGGAAATATCCGTGAAAGCCTCGCGCGATCCGATACATCTTACAATCATGGACACCGGAATATTTTTTATGTAATTTTAAGTACATTATTATTGGGAAGCGCACATGGTGCGTGTTGTTGGTTAATGTTGGAAATGAAATATTTTTGTTTTCTGAAATGTTAGGTACAAAGTTGGTCACATATTACATCCTATTTGTCTCATAACTGAGGATAAGTTTAGTTATCTATAATATACCAGTGCTTCTCATTGTTAGTTCAAACTCAAGTTAGATGTTCGAAATGTTTAGAAGAGATTCTTAGACATCCATTCACATATACGCAAGCTAACTAAATAAATGAGCAAATTACTACGTCTTCGCATCATAGCATCATAACAGTCCCACTGCTGGTCAAGTGCCGATCGATATACTTCACGCTCCTTTGGGAACGCTTTGGATTACTCTCCGGTTACCTCACAATGTTTTCCTTCACCGATGAAAGTGATAATTAACCTTTAAATACGCACTTATTGCTATATACTAGTATCAAACTGAAATCCAAGCATATTTATTTGTTAAACAATCTTCCAGTTTGTAATAACACTTGGTCACTACAGTGAACGTTACACATTTTTTGTGGAAATGTGAAATGCATGTAATATATGCACAAGGGATGATAAAAATATCTAAGGGATGATAAAAATTCAGTGTATGTTGGTATTGGTTGGTAATCATGTCAAAGTTGCTGTAAGTAAAATCACAAAACGCGTACTACTACTTACGTAGAAAATATTTTGTTATGAAAGTACGAAGAACTTCGTAATTTTCATCGTTACAGCGAAGTTAAATTTATCCAACAATTTTGTATAAACTCAAGTTCAGCTGTGTCCTCTCTAGGGATAGATATATTTCGCTTAAATAACCGGGATATGGTAATGTGTTTTACGCGGTTCTTGTTAAGTATAAAAGGAAAAAATAAAGCGGTTGCTGCTAGTGTCAAATGACGTCTTTAAACCGTAGTGTTTTAATGTAAATAACTGACAAACTAAATACGCTGACGACTGACTTTGTCTGCGATGTCTGATAAATAATTGTTTATTAGAATGATGATAAATGTTATGTTATGGATGGATGGATGGATTTGTATCGTTCATGCAAACCGTGACACAGAGAATCCTAGTGCGAGGGTATGAACTGAAGGTAAGGGCTTATATTTTTATTAAGTCAACCACTTACTTACGTTACTTATGATATTATATTAAAAAAAATTAAGTTGCAGATAAGCAACCTAATGATAAGTGATTACCAACGCCCATGGATATCAGTAGCGCAACTAAAGGTGTCACCGATGCGTTGCCAGCTAAGAAAGAAATAAGAAGGAAGAAAAAAGTACTAGCTGTCAGCTCCCAAGTCGGAACACGATAATCGGTTTAACGACTACTGACTCAACCAAGAAGGTAATAGCCATAGCCAGGCGAATCTCAGAAGGATTAATAGCAGTAATAATATTATTTATTTGATGATATTGTTGATAATAATCCTAACGCAAATCTGGTTTCTATCGTCTCTTACGAAAACCTGGTCTGCTGGCATGGAATTCGGGACAGTAATCTAGTCTGCCCCAATATGCCCAAATTATTTTAGTGCGAGACCGGCGTTTTACCGAATTAATATCGTGTCTGACCCGTTGAATGTACAGAAATTTAATTCTGGAAAAATAGCGTGAATTACGAAATGTTTGTATAAACACAGATAGGTATATAATCTTGTTGGTACGTTTTGCCTTAAAATCTTACTTTGTTTAAGCAAGTTATGAGTTTTTGTACGTACCGAATGAGATTTTCGAAGTTGTCGCCAGCTGTATGTTTTGAGGCAGATAAAGTTTGTTTTAGTTTTGGATGTTCACTCGAGTGTTATGTCAGTACTCGCTAGACCAGGGCCGTATTACGCTGAAGTGAGTGGTTGTAAATGTATTTATTTTGAACATGTTGAGGTGTTGACCGTACTTTACGACCGATGTTAGGTAAATCCAGGATACACTTATCTACCTTCATACTCCGCATGAGACGGCCGACAGCTCATTTTGCATCTCCGTATGGCACAAACATCCCTACTAATATTATAAATGCGAAAGTAACTCTGTCTGTCTGTCTGTCTGTCTGTCTGTGTCGCTTTCCCGCTTAAACCTCTCAACCGATTTTGATGAAATTTGACACAGACAATCTTTAGACCCTGAGAAAGGACATAGGCTACCTTTTATTGCGACAAAAAGGGATGAAGAGGTTGAAATAGAGGTTGAAAGTTTGTATGGGATTTCTTCGGGTTTTAAGCACAGCGCCATCTAGGGGTGAACCTTCCTAACTTAAAGAATAAGAACGCCATCGGCCTAGCGCCATCTCTTAAAGAACCATGAAACTTTATATTTAAGCACTTGATAATAAGTTTCCCGAAGCGAAGCGAGGGCGGGTCGCTAGTGGTTTATATACGAAATGCAACATAAATTACGCAAACCATTTCTCACTCACAACTCAAAAATCTAAGCTCGTCTGTTTGACTGTGCGTTAGCTCCCGCTAATCTCATAAACGGCGAACGTAATTTGAATACAATTTAACATGATGTACTGTAGGGACCTTGCTTAAGGTACCATGTACAATTTATTTCAATCGGTTCTTAAATTATAAAAAAGTTACGCCAATATCAAAAATCTCGTAAAGATAGTTCTGAGGTGAAGCGATGCCCGGAAACTATTAATTAAAGTTTCCCAAAATCGAATGAACTTATTTGTTAGTAAATAAACTGTTGCCTCATTAGTTTTGTAACCACAAAATATGATGGATCGACACTTACTTACAGTAATTTAACTTTCCATTTTATAACCTGAACCCAATTCCAAATAAGGACAGCAAAATTCACAGATTTGTAAGCGAGTGATATAAATCAACGCTACAGCCGGGCTGGCTTTATCCGAATCCATCCCACTAAATTATAGCCAAATACAAACGGACCTTTCATATTTGGCGTTTGAATGCACCGTCATTTGCGCTCACTGAACGTAAATATGTATTTTAATTTAGAAAGTATAATGAAAACTAGCTGTTGCTGCCTGGAGTTATTAACAAATGTTCAAACTATTTTTCATAAATGATTTTACACTTTTAAGAGTTGATTTTCTAGACACATTAAAACAGATGTTTTATTATTTATCACCGGTTATAAAACAAAGTGGAAGCTTTAAAATCGGTAGAATTTCAATAAACTCTTAAAATCCTTATTAACTTATTGGGATAAACTATCACAAAATCCGTTCTTAGCTGATGTCTACGCATGGACTACCTCCCTGTTATTGTTGTAATGTTTAAAAGTTGTGATTACAAAATAGAATTTTCATTGTTTTATGTTTAATTGTGCGATTTCCTTTTCGAAAATACTATTCGAGCAAAAACCAGAAAATACTTTATTTTTGAATGAGTATCAACTCCGTATCGATTTTAGTCATCTGTCATAAACAGGTAAATTGTGTAGTTCTGGTTTGTTTCCTTACTCAAATAAAATCTCTTGTTCAAAATACTGATTGTTATGCCTAGACGACGGTTAGAATAATAATTAATAATTATGGTTGTGGAGTACATTTGACGCATGAGAAAAGTGCAGGCAAAAATAAATCATTCCCCTTTCATTTTTATAGTTTACGATATTGCGTGTGGAATCAGGGAGTGTGTAAATAAGGGAGTATTTTGTTTAACTTGTGCACATAGATATGCAAGTAGATCGTCTTTAAAATAGACAAAGAAATTAAGGAACTATATTAATACTTACATTTATGTGGGTGAGTGGCCAACTTGGCCGACCGAACGCCAACGAAATTGTCTTCCTACGTTCATCCGTCGTTCAGCACTTCAATTAGGGGAAGTCGGACCTTTGAATCCCCTTGTATATCTAAATTGGTACGAAATTATATTATAGATGGGCTATATCTTGACCCGACTCACAACTTAATATTGCTGTCGCCAGTATACGATGTTGCATTCCAGACAAAGGGTGAGACGTTAAGGCTCGTATTTGCTTGTATGACAACAAAATTGGTCTAAGCTCCGCATTCTAAAATTTAATATCCCCGCAAGCAATATTCAGACATATTGCCAACAATGCCATCGGCAGACAATCGCCTATTTGCGACTCAACAATAAGGAAACGTAGACTTTGTGCTGGAAAATCTTATAAATTGTCTCACTAAGACATTGAGGACTTTTTAGGGTTGTCCCAGACATGGGCTAAACCATTTTGAAATATTATTTTATTGTCATCTTCATGCAATATATTTTTTTGCGATTATATTATTAATCGTGTAGTCTTATATATAAAAATGAATCGCTGATTTTGTTGCTAAGAGCAGATCTCCAGAACGGCTGAACCGATTTCGCTAATTCTTTTTTTATGATATTCCTTAAAGTACGAAGATGGTTATTACGGAGAGAAAAATTTAAAAAAATGCCTAAAAAAGTAAAAAAACAACACTTTTCTATATTCCCATACAAAAGATTCGTAATAATACTTAAAAGTCAATTTGAACTTTAATACCATAGCATAAAGTTTAATTGTCAGTGAAGGGATTTCATGAAGGCAAAACAATTGACTGACACGATACACGAGACACGAATGGTACGAGAGCTAACGTTGGAAAAACAAGAATTTGAGGTAGGCCAGTTTTTAGATATTATGTTATCTCTCTCACTCTCCTGGACGTCATACGGACGGTCTGGCTGGTGGTAGACGTTGCGTTCATCAGTGCGCATCGTATCTGTACAAGTAAAATATCAATTTTCAAATCATTTTAAGAAGGTTTCTTATCTTTTTTTTAATTGAACTTTTTGCAACATTAATCTATTATTGCCATAAAATATTTTTTTCAAATTATACTATGTTGTTATTTAATTATCTGAAACCCCAAAATTTATTTGCCAGACAATAAATCAATTGTTAAACTTCAGCCAGACCGATCCAAAAGTGAAAAATGTTGTGGTATCATTTTGCTTGGTCTAGAAATAGTTATCAAATAAATATCAGAGAAATTACTAAAAACCATTGAATTATTTTGTGGATTAATATGGTATCAAAATGATAATTTATTTTGTACAATTAGACAGCCAGACCTCCCGTATGATGTCCGGGAGAGTGAGAGAGATACCATATCTCAAAACTAGCTTACCTGAAATGGTCTCTCGAAAACGTTGCTAGCTCTTAGACCATTATAATATTTCCATTTCTTTATTTTCTCGATGACAGCACCTGTGAAAACTTGAACGAGCGTCTTTTTTACATTATGTATGCATTATTTGATAAAAATATGACGTTTACACACGTACAAGGTTATATCAGATTCGGAGAAACTGATAGGGATGGAGCTATATCGATAAACGTAACACGATAATAGACCCGTTTTTTTACAAAATGTAAGAAACTAAACTACTGCCGGAAACTTTTGTACAAATGTATTAACTAATATTATATTATATTTCATTACAAGATGTTACACGTATTTATTCTTGATTGATAATGCTAAATTCTTTAAAATTTTCGAAGCTGTTGTAAAATAAGTAGGTATAGGTAGGCACTCGACAATGAAACGAAATAATGATAATGACAGATAATCTTTATTCATTTATTTTAATCAAAATCTGATGAATTTAATATAATAAATATCATTAGGTACTTATTTCACAACACTACAACTATATAAATTAGAACTGTCACGTTTTTACTAATAAAATCATTGACATAAATACTATAGACATAGGGTCTCCTACTAAAATCGCGAAAATAATGTCCCAGTTTGACATTACAAGAAAGAATGGGAATGTTAGCAAGGTAATTTAAACACTAAATTCATTAAATACCGTTTTTTTTCGATTGCATCAAACACATACGTCAATGGCACCTTATGACACAACGTTTACACTACACGCCATAATGACATAGTGCAAAATAATCTAAACAAAAGTAACTGATATATTTATCTCTTTCTGACTATATAGCCTAAATGGTGAGAAGACAAAGACAAAGATATATTTTTGATTATTTTGACTGATTCTGCAATTAGTTTTTGAAATAAATTCAATTTAAAATAAAATAGCGTGTTTTAGTAGCAATACAATAATTTAAAAGATAAAACAATAGTCTACCTACCGAAATTATGATATACCATCGTCTTTATTCACTTTACTGGCGTAGTCTTTGCACGATTTCAAAACACAATACGGCATCGTTGATGTGTAGTTGTCAGCACGGTCAAAAAGTGACTAACGCGGCATTGTTGTTCTTCTTGCGTTTTGTTGCTGAGTTGGCTCGGACATTTTTTAGCGCGGACCCTACGTCCATAGTAATGTGTCGACGATCATGGTCGATGGATCAACTCGCACTTGAACATATTTTTCGATACTAAATTAACATAATTATATCACGACACTAAAATAGACAATAACAAATAGACAAATAGACAAGAACACATTAAAATAATGTGTCAAAGGGGGCATTTCGTGCCGCTACTGTAGCTGACCCGGTGTCCCGAATAGCAGAATAAGTAGGTATTTAAAAAAAATAAAGAATCGACTGTTAGGTGGTACGAAGTTCGCCGGGACAGCTATCTCGAGAACAACTGAACCGATTCCGTTAATTCTTTTTTTATGATATTCCTGAAAGTACGAAGATGGTTGTTACGGAGAGATCATTTTAAAAAATTGCCTGAAAAAGTCTAAAAACAACACTTTTCTATATTCCCATACGAATGATTCGTAATAATACTTAAAAGTCAATTAGAACTTTAATACCATAACATCAAGTTTCAGTATTAGTGGAGGAGTTCCAGGAAGGCAAAAGAATCGAGTGACGTTAGTATCGTAAAAATTATTAATTTCAAGATAGCCGTGTGGTTAATCGTTGTACTCCCGAACCGGGGGGGCCGGGTTCAAACGCCGCACGCACGTCTTAATTTTCAAAAATTGTGTTCGTATTACAATTTAATTATGACTTGCTTCGGTGAAGGAAAACATCGTGAGGAAACCTGCACACCTGAGAGTTATCCATAATGTTCTCAAAGGTGTGTGAAGTCCGCAAATCCGCACTTGGCCAACGTGGTAGACTATGGCCTATACCCCTCACATTGTGAGTGGAGACCCGTGCCCAGCTTTGGAACAGTTATGGGTTGTAATGATGGTAAAATGTAAATTGTCTGTGGTAAAATGTCACTTGAAACGTAAACGTCTCTTTGCTGTGCATCTTTAATATTACAATTCCTATAAAATTAAAAATTGTTGTGTTTGTGACTTACTAAATATGCTTCCTATAAGGCGGCGGACAAATTTAGGCAGAAGAACCCGCACTAACGCTACACACTCATAGCCCCACACTAGGTTTCCCTGTGTCGTGGGTGCCATGGACAACACACAAGACAAGAACACACACACCCAGACCAATAACGGAAATTTAAATTCATCATTCAAATTTCCGCCTCGCTGGGAATCGAACCCAGGACTCTCGGATAGGCGATCCGGCGTGTTAACCATTGCGCCATCCGGGTGGTCAACGCAACGAGTCAAATTAATTATCAATCTAATCGTACTGCCGAGGAACGTGACGATCGCAATGAACATGAAAGATTTCGGTTAAGACAGACCCGTGAAGTGCAACATTCGACTAATAATGGTGCAAGCTTTTTAGTGACTATTAAAAGAATTACCTCAGACAATTTACATTTTACCATCATCACAACCCATAACTGTCCCACAGCTGGGCATGGGTCTCCTCTCACAATGTGAGGGGTATAGACCATAGTCACGTTGGCCAAGTGCGGATTTGCGGACTTCACACATCTTTGAGAACATTGTGGAGAACTCTCAGGTGTGCAGGTTAATGTTAGGTTAATTTGGTAGGATAATGGCTTCAACCCATTGATGGCCCACTACTGAGCACGGGTCTCTCCTCATACCTGAGGAGGCCTAGAGCATACTCCACCACGCTGCTCCAGTGCGGATTGGTGGAGGGGTTAGTGGCCAACCCAAGTGTCGGATATTTTTAAGCCGCCCGAAGGTATCCGACATGGCTTAACGACTGCTACCATATGGTAACCACCGGGACCGACGGCTTTACGTGCCCTCCGAAGCACGGAAGCGCTCAAGAAATTTTTGCCACTAGCGGTCAATTTGGTAGGTTAATAAAATTAATGAAATATAATAAGTAGGTATCATAATAAAAAATCAGAAATTGTTATTTTCATTGTGATTTTTAAGTGACTATTAAAAGAAATTTAAGTGTTTTATGTTTATTTTTTGACATATCAACTTTCTTATATTGTTGACTTATCAACTTTTTTTTATCTTACTAGCTAACCCGGTGTCCCAAATATCAGAATAAGTATTAAAACAATATTATAGAATCAATTGTTAGGCGGTACGAAGTTCGCCGGGTCAGCTAGTTAATTATATTAATAAACGGTGCGGTAAACGGTTAACGCTACTGTTATAAAGAAACCTAAGTTATAGGAATGGAAAAAGTTAAAAATAGCAATTAAATTGAGTGAGTTATTGTGAAAAATAAAAAATATAAAAAAGTAATTACTGTTAAAAAAACAATTAAAATAACCTCGAATCTTAAATTTCAGTTTTATTTTATAACATCACATTTTACGAGAATTGTAACTGAAGTATTAAAGAAGCCACAGTATGAAAGACCTTTCAGATAGAATTTACGATAAGGAGTTACGATTTACTTGTAATAAACTTTCGTAAAATACCTTTTTGACGTACAAAACATACGAACGTTATCCCACACCTTTTTGCTTCCACGTGAGCTATGAAAAGCCTTCACTATGAAGAAAAAAGGATTCCTGAAACATAAATAGCATCTCTTTGAAAGGCGCTTTTCACCTTTGAAACTACTTTTTTGAAGTATATAATAGAAAGAAGCCATGGAAATAGGGACGAGTTGAAAAGGGATCTATAAAGCGCTGGGTCTAAAATCCCCGGCTTTAATTAATTAGTATTCCCTCATAACGTCATACAGCTAAGTAAAATTGGCGTAACGTGCATCGGACGTCAGATGAATATTAACCGCTAGTAGCATTTAGACGAGAAATGTGAGGTCCTGGGCGTTTTTACTAATTACAATGTAATGCTTAACTACAATCTCACCTGATGGTAAGTGGCGATGTAGTCTTGAGCCACTACCTTTTTTGTCGGCAACGCGGTGGTGACGCCCCTGGTGTTTTTGATGTCCATGAACGA
Organism: Ochlodes sylvanus; assembly: GCA_905404295.2. Taxonomy (NCBI): domain Eukaryota; kingdom Metazoa; phylum Arthropoda; class Insecta; order Lepidoptera; family Hesperiidae; genus Ochlodes; species Ochlodes sylvanus. The sequence goes on from FR990132.1 coordinate 633,902, forward strand.
CGGTCATCACCTACCATCTGTGACCCGTCTGATCCTTTGCCTGTTTAGGGCATAAAAAAGCTCTTGACCTAAAGATTGGTTTGTTATTTGAATATAACTCGTTAAGCTTTTTCGAAAGCCTTATCCAAACATCTATTTGGATTAAACTAAGAAGTAATACTTATTGCCATTTGTGTCGTACATTGACCCTAGCGGTCCTCGGACCTAAGCTAACGGAAAGGTCCGCTTAAACCGCTCGAAGCTATGTTTGATAGAGACAAGACCCAAAGCGTGTGGAAAACATCGTTCATTCGCACGATTAAGCAGCAACGTAGTGAAAATTAACTGCGTCTTTCAATACGAGACCTTACAAAAATGTTATAAAACCCAATGGTCTTTTTGCAAGGATCTTAATTTATATCTAGTTATTGCAGAGTGTAAGTGAAACGTCGAAGATTGGGTGTAATAATTTAGTACCATTGTCAATGATTACTGATGCGTAATCGGATTTAAGCCACTTGAGTTATCGTAGATTATTGGATGCAATCTTGGTAGCGCCAATGGTTAATATAGAATCAATTGCATGTAGTATTTAGATACCCGTAAGTAACTTATATAGTATTAACTCCGGTCGCTGATTCACTTAAGTATACAACGTACTCGTTAGTGTATTCAAATTAAGAGGGATTAGGCGTTCATTTATAAATTCTTATTTTATTTATTGATTACTTATATTTAATTGTATACACACTAGTATATTATTATTTATTAGGTCGTGCTACTACGATGTATGTTCTCACAATATTATATTCGTGGGCATAGATAGCATGTAAAAATTGAAATAATAAATCAGGGGGCTACAATTTTTGAAATTCTTACATGCGCATTAGTAATTGGCCAAAGTTTTGAGACATTTACCCTTCAACACCATACCCGTATCTCGTACCAACAATACAATCCGTAACATCTTTTGGTCCATATCGTAAAAACTACCCAACCCATTTTGATGAAACATTCACTGTTCCGTAAGTTAAATTAATTGTAAGCCGATAGAATAAGAATGAAGGAATAAAATTTGTCGGCTGCTTGTGAAAAAATCTGTGGGCAAACTGTGGTTTTTGTTTGGAAGCCTTCTTGTCATTATTAAAAAAAAAATCTGATGAAATAATATTACATACATACAGACAGGTAGGACCTACGCAAACGAGTATACAATTTTTTTTTGCGCTATGACTAACCAATGATATAATATAATGTCTAAGTTATGTCAATACCTAGCAATTAGCGCCCATGTAATTGTGTGGCGCGCTGGAATATAATGGATTTCTTCCCCGCAAGAATAAGACGGAGCGTTTTGCTCTAATCCATAGAAAATGGAGGGCAACAAATAGTTTTCCTCCGCTTAAACTTCGAGAAAATAAACCACTACAGACTGCTTAAAAACGGAACGACTCGCTTACGTACACATAATTACGAAACTGATCAGGAAAAGGACGAACGACCTCGAAGGAACCGCTAGGTTTCTTATGTTATTAGCCGAAAAACGAGCATACGAGCAAGTGTAAGTGATCACCCTTGTCTACGGACATAATCAGCATCAAAGGCATCACGGAAACGTTCTAGCCAAGAAAGGAAAGGAAACAAGAAGAAATAAAGAAAGTACTGGCTCTCAAGTTCCCGCTGAAATACGACAAATCGCGCTCTCCAAAATTTGACACATTGACAGTTTCATTTCGGTGGAATTCTTCATAATTATATTGCTTATATTCATTGACATATTACTATAGACGTCGGATCCGCGCTAAAAAATGTCCGAGCCAAATGAGCTTCAAAACGCAAAAAGTAGGTACTGATGCACTGACGCAAAACGTAATGATTTTAGTGTTTAAATTAGGTACCTTGTTAACATTTCTATTCTTGCGATGGCTGTGACTAGAACATTTTTTCGCGATTTTAGTATGAGACCCGATTTCCATAGTAATAATAAATCAATTCTTATATTACATTATATTGCTAAATAAGTTACACGGATAATCAAGCAATTCTTTCTCAAGCGAGGTCTTATCTATAACTATTAAAGAGCCCTATTTACAAGTATATGATATCGTAATAACAGCTTATTATTTTCCAGGTGTAATGTACTAACACAGATCCTAGAAATCGGTAGACATCTTTGAGACATTAATACATTTGATGAGCTGAATGTGTATTATGTTTTGTCTTTGATAACGAACAGTAGTTAATTTGGGCCATTGTCGGAGATCCTTTATGTTCGATCGAAGGGCGTTGCTTTGTTCGGGATATCATTATTATAGTCATCATGTAATAGTCCGCTATTATTCCAAAGATACAGGGATTTTCTCTACTTATGGGAAATGTAATAATTTCTTCGCAATTAAGATTAAAGCATAGCTTAAATCATTCCACCGGAGTCGTAATTGTTTGAGCCTTTGAACGGATTAATGTTTGTTACGAAGTTAATGAAGTTCTAGCACGAAATGCTAACGCAAACTTTATGTAGGTTCATAATTTCTACAACTGTGTACACACAATACACCAGTGAAATCATTAGTACTTGCATAGAGTCAATGACCTTGCGGAAAATCAATTTGTGCCTTGTACCAATTCGTGTGATCAATTCTTAGACAATCAATTTGTGCCTTGTACCTAACCTCTTTAATATCATACATATAACAAAATTCTAACTTATTGATGTCTGTTCGTGGAATAATTATACTTGATAAAAACTGTAATTGGAGGTATTTATTGACACAATAGTTTCTATAACATCAGTGTTAAAAGTAAAATTGACTTTTTTTGTTCACGCTAATTTAAAAAAATACTTGTTTGTGACTGACTTGTCTGTTCAACAGTACTTTGGGTTCTCCTATGTCCGAGGAGTCCAACATGCTGTGCAGGTTGGCCGTTTTGGGCCCTACGAATTTTTTCAATGGAATTAAGCCGCCGCCCACGACAACTGTGACCGACCTAGAACAAGACTCAAATGATAATGTTAAAGATATTATGTTAAACTTATTTGTGTATCGATAATGGTGTGCTATTACGCGTTGTTTTTTTTAGACGATGTCGTCACTCAGCGACAAATTCCCTTAAATAAATAAAAAATACTTAACCGAAAACCAAAGTGGTTTCAGACGTCTAATGTTTTGCTTTGGGTAACATTTAGTGTTTGTTGCATTTCGATCAGTTCACAAATAAAAACGATATGTGTGAAGGTAAAGAATTATTTATTAATTTAAACTTTATGCACCATACAAAAGTTCGGAGACAAAGGCGGACTTAATTGCTATTCCTCTCCCAGTCAACGTTCAGGCAATGCGAACACAAACTAATTATCTGTAAATAATTATCTGGGCATAGCTTGTCTGTTGCTGTTGGTGTCTCATATCAAAGCACAATATTATTGTCAGTTGACGAACCGTTAAGCGCGAGTCGGTCTCGCACATCTAGGGATCCATACCACCGTACGATAATAATAATACCTTTAATTATTTGGTAAGATAGAATGTGCAGATCTACCATTTTTTAAGATTACTTGTATGGGGATGCCATTTCAAATAAACCTTTATATTATTAGTTATTATTTCCATTCAAAAGAAAAAGCGCCGTGACGGACAAATAGACACGCAGACAGACAGACAGAGGAGGCATATCATTAGGGTTCCGTTTGCTATCCTTAGGGTTCGGTATTAAGTAAGTACTAAATTAAGATATTTATGTTACATTTATTACGTCTGGACATAAATTAAAAAAAAACATATTTTATTGACACTTGCTCGTATTGGATCAGCCATCAGTAGGTATAATATGGCTGTAATCCGGGTGACTGTCGAAATGTATTCTACTTTTTGTTTTGTGATCGTTAAAACAACAATAATACGGAACCAAAGTTCCTCTCCCGGCGGGAACGTGACGTCGTAATGAAAACAGCGCTGGATATTTTTAAGACGCGTTTCATCTCCGCTCCATGTACCGAGAGCTAAGTGTAAAATGTTTAAATTATTGACTATAAAATTCCTTCTTTTGATGTAAAATTAAATTATTTATTAAGATCTTGTAATATCTGGAGCAAATTATAATATTTATAATTAAAACACGATGTTGATACTTTTTAGCTAAGCTGGCAGCCTCGTTGCTTGGCTACACGGGAACGTCAGGATGGCGGCCTGAGCTTGGGCGGTAACTTTGCCGACGTCACGTCCGTTACTCCCGATTATTTAATTACATTATTCATAACAGTGATAGCCGAGTAGGCTGAACGTTCGACTCCCGAACCGGGGGACCCGAGTTCAAATCCTGCACGCATCTCTTTTATTCAAAATTAATTAGAAACGTTAGATTGTGCAGAAACCGCGGAAAAGACGGAGTAACACAGATTTTGCCAGAAATCACGCGTGGAGCACTTAATCGAGCAATCATACGTCAAAAATGCCTTACATAATTTTGGAAAAGAGCGGATATTTTTACACTGCTGGACCGATATTAACCAAACACAACTAAGAACCACCGTTGAGAAACGTGCTTTCAAATGAAAAAAACCGCAAGGAAATCAGTCCATCCGTTTGAGATGCCACAGACAGACACACGACAGACAGACAAACATCGATGTCAAACTTATAACACCCCTCTTTTTGCGTCGGAGGTTAAAAATATTTGAATAAATAATTTTCAATTTGAATTTGGCTGTCAACACGTCGAGACGTAACGTCGAAGCGTCTTTTCGCTATTAACATAAAAAAATATCTGATAAAGATTGTGTACTGAGCTCCCCAGCCAAACAGCCAGACGAACGTCTCAGGACGAGGGTCCCGCTAATCACGTCCGTCGCATAATAGTTCCACGAGGACATTGTGATGGCCTGAAAAGTGTACATTGTGTATCATTTTAGGGATTTAGCTTCACGAGAATCTATGGCTTTTACACGTAACTTTTGAAGGTAGCTACGTAACTTCTGTAGTACATTGTAATCATTTTAAAAGCTTTTATTTAACTTGCAATGTATGTATGTGTAATGGCTGGTAAAAATGTTCAGACATAATTATTTTATAAACGCCTAATATCACTTCAAGCTTACTACAATATATGGGTACAAACTGCATTCAAGTCGGTTAAATCGTTACTGAGAGAAACAAACTAACAGACGATAAGTTCTAAAAATCATTACTAAGCGATCTTTTGCTTCAATAAATACAACTGACTAATAGTTTTTCAGATATCTTGTACAGACATCAAATTATTTACAGTTAGATGTATAGATAGCGAACTATAATGTAAGTGCGACAGTGTCGAACCTTCACCATGTTCTAACCGAAATAACGAACGAAGGAACCTGAAGTGAGGTCTCAGATCTCGTGTGTCGCAGCACTTGACTAGTCAAAAGTGCTGAGACAATTGCCAGTCGACGTGTTTGTCGTCCGGGCAATGTCTAGCCCGAATCACTTAAATTTTAAAAATGTTGTCTTTGGGAGCGGGCCGTTGACTTTTTCTACGAAACATTATTTATCTAAGTGATAAAACTCTGCATTCTTTGCGTTTCGGTTTCAAACTAAATAATGTTTATTTATGGCTTCGGTTGTACTTAACTTTTATGTTGCGGTGTTTTTAAGCTGATTGTAAATACGTACTTTTCTACTCTCGCACTAATTCAGTTTGGCGCGCATACTCGTAGCTTAGACATCAAAGACTTCATGAAAAAACTAAATAAAATAATTATTTAGGTTTGTTACTTACAAAGCGAGAACCAAAGATACGAGTGTCATATGGTTCGTTCCTACAAGTTCAATTGAGTAGTTCAATTTATAGAAAGATGAAATTATTGTAACTACGATTATGTACATTTGGATGCAAAAGATAATAACGTAACGTATGAGACAGAAAGAGATAATATCGGCTAATTTTCGTTATTAGCCGAATTGGACTGCCTCACTTTTCACATGCTAGTTAGTTAGTTAGTAGTTTTAGCATGCAAGTAAAGTAGCAAATTTATAAACTTTCAAGATTTTAACGGAATTAATGCATGGTGACTAGGATGAAAGTTTTATTTTATTAATATCAAAGAGCTGCCGACGAGATGAGATAACAACTGACCTGTTCACGGATAAATACGGCAACGTTTGAATAATATCTCGATCCTTTTCTCTAGCATGTAATAAACGTGATTTGACGTCGGCAGTCGCTCTCTTTTTCGAATAATTTTAGAAAATCTAATATGTGCTATCTTGCAAATTTAAATTCAGACAGATTGCGCTCTTTTGAATAATTTTATTTAAGTATCTAGTTACAGATGTTAATTATAAATTGTATTTGTAGATTTTGATTAAAATGAACCTCAGAAGGTTTTCTTTAATATATTTATCCTGTTTCCTTTAGAAAGTAGTTATTTAGTTTTACTTAGTTGCGTGTTCTTTTGTGTTACATCAATAATTTTAAAGATAAGCTATTTGTCATTTGTAATCCGAAAAAAAATTAAATATCGAGTATTAAAATAAAATGTTAGTTTTTTATCTGGCTGAGCGACGCAAAAGAGGGTAACGCGTATGTTGTATGTTTATTATTTTGTAGCATTCCAGAGACCAAACGCGTGAGCGGCTTGTTTATCGTAATCTTACGAGAATCACGCCGCTATTTGAAAAAGTTAACGTCTATGAACTATGTTAAATAATATATTATTTTATAGGTATTTAAAATTATTTTTAGATTTCTCATCTAATTTTGTCATTCGATTTACTTTTGATTGAGATTTAAATTTTCTTAGCAACTATTGCATTTAAATTTTCAAAACCCCTAATACGTAGTTGGATTTTAAGTGAAGCGTAACTATTAACAATGTCACTTACCTCCCGTTCTTCTAAAAATACATCCGAGATAATAATAAAGTTATCCCAATTCGAACAAAGTGTTTTAATAACTCGAAACTCCTGAAAATTCAGACGTATAAACAAAGTATAAACAAAGACGGCAATTTATACCCGCTCGTCCGGTTAACCGGAAGAGATTCGCTCGGCTACTTCATTAGCACGGTAATTAAATACGATTGTGTCCCGCTTCCACCGTTTTAGTTATTGTAGTTTACTTTAACTATCTCTAGTTGCCAGCCGAACTGAGTTATGGTTTTATTTGCTGGTGCACTTTTTGTGTTCAACGTTAATTTTACTTTAATGGAACTCAAACTTCCAAAACTCGAAGTTGCAACGATATTTGTTTATAACTCATTATAAATATATTGTATAACATGATAAAAACACGAAAGATATTTGAGAAAACTATTACTGGGGATATTTAATGCCATTTTCAATCATCTAATTTAGAAAGTTTGGGGTATATTTCATTCAGTTCACGAATAAAACAGATGTGTCACAACGTTTTTTTAACCTTTAACTGGTGACAAGCGGTCTCACAGGCCGAGCGGCGTCAGTGAAACATCATTTCACCCCCTTCCCCGTGCTTTCTTTATTTCAACTTCCGAGTAGCTTCGAGTTTACTTGTGTACGCGCCGTAGCGAAGGATAATTGCGTCGTATTGTCCCAAATCGGTAAGTTACATCGACATAAAGTTCGGCAGCGGTCTCTCAGACCCCACGTCACCACTTACGTAACTTTTTAAAGTCATTTTGTTTTACTTTTTTTCGCATTTTTAGTTATTATCAACAATGAGTAATTCTCAAAGTACTGTAAAAAAACAAACGAGAAATTCCCAAAGAGTTCTTGCCACCTACGAGTAAATCAAGAGAGGTGGGATCGACACTATGGATTTACCAGTGACATGACTTTGATCTCTCACGTGCCAATAGAAATAACCAAAGTTTGACCACTGCTAGTTTTTTTATAATGATAGTTGTGATGAGAAAAATATTTTTTTTTGATAATTAGTATATCATAACTATAAGGAAAAATAGTATTTTTGTTATAATATGTTGATTTAACTGTTTTTGTGTGTGATTATTGATCTCATCTCTAGATTTTTGATTTCAGTTCATACTTGCGTTGTAATAGCATGTTATTCATTTAAAATTGTATTTAGATTCTATTAGATAGTTTTATTTTATCCTTTTATATGTTAATCAAGTGTCTTTAAACACTGCGATAAGCTACCTTATATAGTTTCGATGGTATAGACCGTAATACAGCAGCGGCCTCTCAGGCCGCTTGTCACCAGTTATGTTACACAAAAACCATGTCACCAGTCAAAGGTTAATATAGGTACTAAAGCTTAGTATTCCGAAGCGAAGCAAGATCAGTTACTAATCTATAACATAACCAGCTAACCCGACAGACGTTGTCCTGTCGAATTCTGTCAATGATATGTCGAACGCCATAATTAAAATTATACAAGTTTATATTGTCAAAAGCGCTAAGTTTACATTAGAAAATCATTAGAAAATTTAATATGGTGGTTGAGTATTCTTAAATTTGCTAATTTTCCGCGCAAGTTTCTTAATTTCTTTCTTTCATAAGAACCTTCTGACAGTAACAAACAAAACAAAAAAAGGATTAAGCGAAATCAGTCCAGCCGTTCACGCGTGATGCCGTGCCCACGAAAATAGGGATTCATTTTTAATACGCTTTTATTATAATATATAATTATGTATCTCATAAATTTAATCGTTAATCTTAAACAAACAAGATGGTAGGTAGGTAATCCTAACACGTGTGTAACCATTAACAATATATTTACTTGACAACACTAAAACTAATGGAATGGCCTTAACGGGGCATGCCTGGGACACGTGACCTTACCTTATATGATTATCCCACAAAACACAGTTCTACTGTAAAGTGACGCGCCAAGTACACAAAATAGTCAGTACAAAAAATAATTTAATTAAAAACAAGCGCGTACTTGAAAGTTTACAGAACAATAAAAAACATTGATAAAAATGTAAAAAATGTTAGGGTAACTTGGTTAGCATAATAATGTTGTTGTTCATTAGTAGAAGTATTAATCAAAGTATTCACTTCAAATGTTTATTACTAGCGACCGCCATGATTCATTTATTAAAAAAATGCACACCAAGTACCTTATTTTTTTACATTTTCAACGATTTTTTTCATAGAGACAGTCTGCTCGCGCGTTTGTTCGTGTACTTTGTGCGCGAGATACGACTGTATCTCCGGATCTAGCAAAATTCGTAATATAATGTTCTGTTTGAGTTATGATTGCAAACAGTGTGTACTGAAGTTTGTGTGGGATCTCAGGCTATCTCGAGGTGCGTAGGATATTCAAATACGCTTATTTGTTATAACTTTGTAAAGGTTATTGTTTGTTTCTATTTCATTTATAAGTATTTTAGATCTATAATAGACTTTATCTGAATAAATGACCTTTTCTTTACTGAACTTCAATTGAGATTGTTGTGTAACATTTTCGGAGATATCAACAAAATTATAACAACCGGGCACTCAACTCATTTCTGACCGTTCAGACGGTGCTTTAGTCTTACGATTACTTACCGTCGACGTCGTAAGTCTGAGTACACCGTTATTATCTTCTCTGCCTGTCTATTTGTACTGTCTGGATGCATTCACAGAGATATATCCACGCGTATTAATTTTACACCTTCATTCTACTTATTTCTACACCGTACCTACTGCGGACTTGATATTTTAAGATGTCACAGACTTATGCTACAGCGCGCGTAGCATTGTAGACAGTTACGAAGTTGCTACGATATTGCTACGCCTCGCGTAGAGACCAGATAGCTTTAGTGAGGAAATAGTTTGAGTAAAGTCTTTCTTTAGTCCTATTACTTATATTACATTACTCGACTGTTTATCAAGTCGTATTAAAAGAGATATGCTGGAGAATTATTTCATCGTTTTTATTTATACAAAGACTTATCTGTACTTGGACTTACTTTTGCTTTTTGAAGTAATACTTCTGATAACGGTTGGGACTCAAGTTATGTGTGATAGAATACAATATAATAACAAAACCATGCCATAAGTTTTTATATATTTGTAAAGTGTAAGTATAGTAAATCAAAGACTATGTATTGGAAATTTTTCATGTCATATTTTTTTAATATAAATGGTCAAGCAATTACAAGATGAACATAAAATTTTTAATGGTCTGTTTGTTCTTTTTACTTTTACATGTCAAATTTTAAGTGTTTTCTTTATAACTTCTGACTTTTTATCCATGAAAATATTTTACTCAATTAGATTGCTACACGCATCGTTAAAATTGAATTAATGTAAAAATACAGCACCGTGAAATAAATAAATAAATAATAATAATATTCCTGATAACAATATCAAAATACCCTGGTATGAATAAGAATAGGAAGAAAAGGAAGTGAAACGAAAGCAGATTAATTATATTTACCATCACACAAGACAGAATATAATAATTATAGTCTCTCCGGTCGTTCACTATGTCCCGGTGAGACCAGGAGGTTATTCCTTAGTGTTTAAGTGACAGTCCGCTATGTAACAAAAAGCTAGAGTTGTCGAAGTAAAATGAATATTTTAGCACTCCCACCAGGGGGCGTAAACTTACGGCTGAAGTTTCATAGTACACAGAGTTTTGTATAATAAAGCTTTGTAAGTTTTAGGGTTGCTACTTCCCCATCCCCCTTTGGGGTTCAACCTTTTTGTATGTGAGTCCAAATCAAACTTTACTAGTTTTTATTGGCGGTGGCAAAATTTTCAGAAATGGTTTAACGGATTTGAATACGGCTAAATTAAATTGTTGCGCTTCGCTATACCATTTACCTACTATAAAAATTTTACTTTTTATCAATTCCAGGAATTTCGTCAAAATTTTCTTTAGAGTATGGGTAGGCGTAAGATTTCCGAAGCGAAGCGAAGGCGGTTACGGGTAAAAAAAGGACTTAATACAATATTATTTAATAAATAATTCATTTTCCCTTCACTCGATTCGAGAATCATAATCTTTATTTGCACCACACACGAGAAAAAAAATTTTATCACCTCATTTTCTTTAGGCCTTCTAAATAAAATATATTCATTATTATTTTTTGTATTTACCATACAGAAAAAATTGTTAAAAGAATATTATTAATAATAGCTAAAGGACCTCAACAAATATTGACTAATCTCAACGGAACATCCTTACTAAGTTTATCTGTTGTCCCCCGGGAACTATCATCTCGCAGATTACGAAATATATTAGATATTGACCTACAATATAAGTTATAAATAAACGAAGTTTTAATCTGCTCAGTGGTAATACTTGAATTTGATTCAAAGAGACGGACAGTAGCAAAAAAATGCCAACTTCTGCAACGATACCTATTGCATAAATATATTGTATGATTAATGTCCACTGGCAACGGTGACCACCGCCTACCAACCACACCACAAGGCTGTGTGGTCGGTAACCACCGCCCATCAGGTGACTCGTCTGTTTGTTAATTGGCTATAAACAAAAAAAAATGTGTGCAATTAACACGGCTGGAAGTGAAATTTTATAACAACATTAAGGCGTCATCCTAATTGGCAGCGATCGTACGATGGCGCGATGCGTTTTCGTCGTGCGATGAGTATTTCAATACAATTACTTGCGAAGTTAAAATAGGACACTCTGATGACATCTGTATGTTTGAACCCATCGCACGACGAAAACGCATCGCGCCATCGTACGATCGCTGCCAATTAGGACGACGCCTAACAACGAATACTGTCAGTCCAAATATTGATGTATTGCTTTGCTTACTTCAGCCGCCATTTTGTCGATGTTTCATTCGCGTCATTTCCGTTTCAACGAATTCTAAATCACAACGATACTAAATAAGTATTCACTTCAAAAAAATTAAAGTGCAGTCATCGAGACGAGACGAAAACTGACCTTTACTCATGTAACCTATGTTCATTACGATATATAAATATCGTGAGAACCCGTATCATAGCAAAATGTGTACAATCGAGAAATGAGTTTAAAACACATATAAATTATTTGTTGTTGTAGTTTTGTTATTAATTGTCGTTAATATTAATATCGTTTTTTAAAACAGTTGTATAGTTTTCCATTTAATACCCTGTAGTATGTATTTTAATCCATGGTACTCGCCACAAACATGCATTTTGGGCTTGTTTTATGACGGGGCTTAGGCTTAGGATTGCTAAATGAAACACAGAATCCCGAACCAACGCTCAGAGTACTTATTTATTCACTGTTCGCTGACCAACTTGGTTGTAACGTTCTTTTACTTTGTTTATTTATTTTATTCACCTTCCGTTATGGGTTTTATCCATCGAACCACTTGCTTTTTCGCGCACATTTTATGAACAACCGGATTAATTGTTTTTGGTCGTAATATATTTTATGAACTCTTTGACAGATTTCGCGGTTCGTACCAAAACTCAACAAACCACTGATAAGCTTTGACTATCAATTAGCGTGTACCATAGATTAACAATTTTAAATTAAATTCTAATTCAAATTTATTTATTCACAAATACACCTATAACTATAACACACTGACACGTCATTTTTTTGATTCTGTTAAGAATTTAATACAATAGATAGTTCAATAGTCAGATCAGGTCTAGACACGATACTTTACTATCTCACTCACTATCACGACACGACACATCACGACACGCTAGCAAATTTCTTTATAACGTGCAAGACAATTCTGAACAAAACGCAAATAATAATAACATGATTGTTTGCTAAAGTTATAAAGTCAGTCGAGTATAAAGCAGAGCAATATGTGATTTCCAGGCGCAAGTATTCCGACCGCTATGTTGCTAGCAGTCTCCGATCCCGCGGGATTAGTCCCGACTGCATGCGAAAGTTTCTCGAGCTTGTAACATCATTTTAACTGGTCGTGGATTCGTATGAATATGTCGACAAATATAAGAGCGCCGCTGCCGGGTTTGACTCTGGTTGGGGTAACCGGTTGAGATAAAAATCTTAGGTATTTTTCTGTCGATTGTCGTACCATATCACTCGCAACCCGTAATCACAGATCCTCTCATAGTTTTGTTTCATATTAATAGCCTACAAACAAGCATAAGAGAGATAGGAGTCCCGAGCCCAACAGTGGGATAGTAATGAGTTGTTATGATGAGGGCTGTAAGAGATTACGGTTACACACAACAATGTTTCGTGCATTTTTGGCGTGGGTGTCATTATCTAAAGGTGGCGGGTCGCGGCCGAGACCGAGACATGAGACCGAGGCAGGAGACCGCGACCGTCACTTTGTATAGGCGCGACAGACTGTCTCGGTCTCGGTCGCGAGTTGTCGCTTATAGATTGCCTATGGTCAAGTGCCGGTTGCGGTCTCCTGTATCGGTCTCGGCCGCGAACCGCCACCTTAAATAGAAACACGATAGTACGAGTAAGTGGTCTTGTATTATTTCATTAACAATCTAACCTCATTAATGATCTTTGATTATTTTTGATCTGATCTGATCTTGATTCAATCACGTTATTTAATATTCTGTGACGTAAAAATTTTGATACCCGTGGTAATTAATTTCTTTCCATCCCACGCGTAGCTTTAATAATTTTAATGAATCCTTGGATTAACAAAATTGATAGCGAAACTAAGGTCTTATGAGCAAATATCTTATATGGATGAGCTAAAAAGGTCATAAAAAGAGGCCTAGTTACGACTATTTGCGGACTTGGCAGTCGTAAACAAAATGTAAGTGGAAGATTTAACTGGATCATAATGATACGAGAACAAACTTTATGATTCACAACCGAAAGGTTAAGCTTGTGTACGACAAATTCCTTATATTATTTTATTGAAAGTAACAAAATGTATCTACGTGTAGCCCATTTAATTTTATTGATGGTACGAATAAACGTGATATAAAATTTGTTGTGCTAACATTTCAAGCCTTTTTACTTTCTTTTATTTACCACACCATAATTATCGACCCAGACCAACCGCCTATTGTGCGGCATGTTCTATGATGGCCATTTGATCAATCTTGCTATTCAAACAACTACAAATAAACACAATTACCACATTTAAACGAAAGTTTTATATTTTGTTTTGCATTTAGTTGCTATTTTTTCCCCCCAAAACAAATTCTAAAGAAGCACACTAATGCGTTATTAATTTAATTCCAACTAAAGTAGTGTGCCAACAGAGTGGCTCAGCGCTATGAGATGACGCGCCCGATCGTCAACTATTATCTGAACTCAACTTCCGCAACAGCTTGTCTCAAAAGACTCCGTCTTCTATGAATCCTTACACGGCGCAGGGTATAAGGTTCAGGCTGAAAAGACGCTTTTGAACTTGAATAGAATACTCAACTACCCGTGAGACTCCTACGTAATGGTATTTTAAGTGGCTTTTTTACAAAAAGGTGTTTATTTTGGACCCCGCCCGCTTGATTCGAAAATTTGCTGCTAGATATTTTAAATGAATTTACATTTAAGTAACCTGATTTTAACCTTTCATGGCAAATGTGAACTTCGTAGAAGCAGATCACATGCTAGCTCAGTTAATTAAAGAATGCATTTACAAATTAATTAATACATAACAAACAAAGACACAATATCAAATAAACTGAAATCCAGCGAAACAGCGCATGGGGGACCGATTTCCATTAATCTGGTCGTATTATTACAAATCAGAGAAGCAATCCGAGTTAGCGCTGCAAGCGGATTTAATCGCTTTTATGTGTATTACAAATTGGGGGTACAGCAAATATCGCATTGAAAATCGAATGTTCCAATGATATACTTCTATTGGATGACCATTTTATTAGGTGATTGTTTGCGAACGTAATAATACTTTATTCACAGGCAGTTAAGGTTGAAAATTTGGTCTGTATGATGCCATCGCAACAAACGTTGCTTGTTATGTTAGTTGATAGTCAATTATCACTTCTATTAGCAGAGCTTACAGTTCAGTTCACTTCGTAGCTTAGCTACTTTTTATTTTAGTGCAAGTCACCAGCGGCTAGCATTGTCAGGTTGCTTCTGCAAATAGCATTTTAAATACTAGCAAAATTTAACGACACAAAAATATTCTTGTCTTTAAGTAGCAATTAGCATTAATGAAAAGTGAAATTTATTAAAAAAAAGGATACTCAACTTTGTTGAATTGAGTTGACTTGGATGTCATTTTACTGTAATGTCTTTTTTGTTTTGTAATATCATGTGACTTTATGTCGTGAAGGTGTCTATGGAACACTTATTAACTTGATGCAACGCCAACCTTGTAATCTCGTCGTAAAAGTAGTACTTTTTAAACAATGCATAGTAACTAAAAAAAAGCCGTGCACCTGCTAGGATAGTAAATGAATTATATCTCCATTATTCAATTTTCTATCCTTAACGACTTTACTCGTCGAATCCCTGGATGATGGTAATAAATTGTTCTTCTTAGATGTTACCTGGAAGTTCTATAGTTTTTGCAGCGCCGTCTACAGAGTATGCAAATGACTTACATTTTTTCACTCTACGTCTCAGTGTAGTAAATTAAAATAATAAAACACGATGCATAAACATAAATTCAGTATAAATAAGCGCTGATACACATCCCTGCGCACCAGGATTCACATTGTGGCATGGACCACAAAAATAACACGTCACCCAACACCAGTCTCATGACCAGAGACAAAACATTGATTTTGACAATATACTTATTTGCCCAGGCCGGGAATGGAACGGTCCGGGTTCAGTTCCCGACCTGGACAAATAATCCTCGCTTTGCAAGGGCCACTACGAAATAGGCAATTATTTATTTCTTTTCTCCTCCTTCTTTCTCACCTGGAAACGCGTCGGATTCCTGAAGACCATGGGTGACTGACGGTAGCCGCTTACAATCAGGTGGCTCCATGTGCTTTGTAAGTTAATAAAAAAAAAGTACACCTGTATCAAAATCAGCAGGCTTTTTAGTACAAATAATTAAATACGACTTGTCACGTAAATATTATTTGTTTATTCTTCGTCCAAGATCTCAAAATTTTAATAATTTTAACCTAACCTAACCTATATTTTCCGTTATCATTACTCACACCCACAAACTCTCACAAACAAGAAACTTAAATTATTTAAAACTCATCCTATAGTTCAAGCAACAATTCAAGAGCCAGGCTTTTGGCCAAAATCACTTCAAAAATATATTCGGGTTGAGTAATGACACCAAAAACGGCCGCAAAACAACCTCCAAGGCTTGATCGCGTCGAGACAACGGGAGACGGCCGTTATGGTGCATTAATTAGTTAAGTAGGTCAAGGAATCAGATAATCCTGTTTGTTTTGCATTGGACCCCACAGAAGTGTTCATGGTGCTACCGCTTATGTCAAGCGAATTATCTATATATATAGTCAATACAAATAAATGAAATTTGAAGTACAAATAAATGAAATGAAATTTGGAGTGTCTGTTTGTAATATTAAATTATCCACTTTTTACTAAATGCATTTATGTATTTATACACGGTACATGTACCAAAATATTTTTTTTACAATTTTTGTCTGTCTGTATCTTAAGTTGCAAGTAAGATCGCGGGTTCGAGGGATAGGTGGATGCGTGCCAGCTAGAGGCAAAATTGTAATGGAGCTCCTCTGTTATAAGGAGTCCTCCTCAGGTATAAGGAGAGATTCATGCCCGACAGTGGACCATTAATTGGTTGAAGCCATGTCATAGTTGACAAACGTGCAATCAGTGCATCTTAACACACAATCCCACCTGATGGTAAGGGGCGATGAAGTATAATATGAAATTTAGGAGGAGGGTGGTTGCCAGCGAACCAGGCTAAAGCACCGTTACCGCGTTGGGGTTTGAACGATTGAGTGGTACTGAACCCAGTGATCTCATATAGAAGGTGCAGGTTCAAGCTTTTACCATAGTACAGCATAGTATATCACGAGTAGGAAAGGTTGACTTGTAGTCAAGGTGGATGGAGACCCTTATATCCCTTAAATGTCTACAATGAACGGAATTCTACATCGGAGTATTCGGCCAACAAACTGGATCACTACCAACGAAGTTACGAGATCGTCCACGTATTATAATTTAATATTTACGACCAATTCTCGTAGTTTATGTATTCCGTACTGCGGTCAACGGCCTGTTTCCTCACTGTAATAACTTCTTTATCTTCACTTATCTTTAAATACAGTGTTGTTCGTACAACGCGGTACCAACATAACGCAGAAAGCTGCCGTATAATTTTAATTAAAATACTGCATCGCTTCTGAATAGACTCTTCATCACCGCTACTACCGAGTAACTTTTCCGTCTCCTTTATTAGCTTAAAACCACAGTTGGCACAGAAACTTGGTCCTAAGCAAGTATTGGATAAAGATGCTCCGTTGTTTGGTTAAGGATTAAAAGTGCGCTAAAGATTTTTCACGCTGGCCACTTGGTCGGCTGCCAAGCGCATTTAGCGCTGGTTATTATCTAAGCTTGAAACACGGTATTGGTTTTGAAAATTATTCCATGACTGGATTACAACATAACTTTGTGGGTGGGAGAATCATTTTGTGCTTGATTTTAATTCTATTTGGGTAGGCCAACTTCGATACTAGATTTTGTGACGTGTAGCGGTGATATTAGGCACGTTAGTTTGTTTACAAGCAAAGAGTTTTAAGACAGATTTATGTATCGAATTGATCGTCAATTAATACAACTAACTATTCGGGATTAAACTTTGTTTCCCGCCTACCCAGCTTTCATAACAAATGTTGCTTAAATATTCCTTATTAAAATATAGTAAATCCGGGTAAAGTTCAAATTAATGTCTCTAATTATATATATATTTAAGTGGTTACAAAAAACGAGGACTAGAAAAAAAAGCCTTTATACACCAAAAGGTGTTTGTAAAAGTATCGAGGTAATTAATGTTCGCAATAATCGCTTTCCCCCTAATTAAGCAGGCTTCGGGACCGCTTTATGAGCCACGTCGGTACCCGTAAAACATTGAAAGCGCAGATTACGTTCGGAGTGAAATAAGCCATGGTTTTTTGGACGGATAAATTCCCTCAGGTCAACGCGACTGGACTTCAAATTGAGTTTGTGGGAAAATAATGTCGTTGAAGTAAGACGTCGGATCGGGAATTATCCTTTCCTGAAGAACTATCTGCGAAAAACAGCTCTGTCGTACGTTGTGTTTGAAATAAGGTATGTTATCTACCATTACGTGTTGCTTAAAGATAACTTTTACGGAAAAATACGGGAAAAAAGTGTTAAAAGGTCGTTCCACCGTTTCGACCAAAAAACACCGATTTGAAGCATCGTATTTGTTTTTTGATATTCCGTATTTTTTATACAAAATGGAATTCAGGTCGTAAACTGAATTATAAAAACTGGAAGGCACTCTTCTATCTTGTTAAGTTACGAAGATAATGATAACTGATAGGCTTGAATGGTAATTTTCAAAGTGGAAGGTACTGAAATACTTACTGCACAATAACTGTGAAAATTTAAATGCCAAAAAACGTGGTAAAAAGTGTGTCCTCTGTTGAAAAAAGAGTTGAAGAAGGATTGTCTGATATTCAAACAGAAAAGAAAAATGAAATAAAAAATTAATCGCTCTTTAGTGAAACTTTGTATCGAAACCTGGAAGAAAGTTATAGATCTGCTAATAAAAAATAAGCTTTGTGGATATTCTAGTCAAAGATGATCAGAGATTAAGAAAATAATATAAATTGCTACACAAATTGCCATTTTATCGAAAACTAAAAACTGTTCTTCTCCTCAGTGGTTACGCTCTTGGCAGAGCGGTCTTGGTTGTCATTGTATGCTGAGCCCGCTTAACTATACGTCGCCACTTCTTTCTAAGTAACTGTAGTAAATGATTAATAAAACCAAGTCACTTTACTTATATTTCGATTAACACCTTAAAATTTTGTTATCAAATAAAAAATAAACGTATTATTTTATTGGTGGGTATCGTTAGATAACAGTTGTAAACCAATGTCGGAGGGCGGTTACTAGTTTGTTAATATTACTTGTTACAATAATTAATCATGGCAGAGCATACTATCCGACGGTTGCTCGTTGCAACTCCCGCAGGAGCGATGATATATTTGCTCGTTGGATGAGAATGAAATTTTTCAAGAAAAGTCTTAAGATTTACATCCTTATTAGATATGTAAAGTTTATTCATGGATGTGTAAAAATATAATAAAGGTAGATTTTTCACAATCTGTTTTACAAACTACTATACTACATTTTTTAACTAAATCGACAATAACTTAACAAAACAAAAAACCAACTTCAACATCGACGGTAATATAAAAAAAAACTTTAGATTTTCCCTCTATTTCGACGGGATTCCATCATTAGATCTTGACTTGGTGGCAGTGGGACCACATCGGAAGTACGTTCTTTCAAGGGAAAAAATTAAAAATAAAAATCGGTTCACAAATGACGGAGAAATATAATACCACTCACGCCACGGTCTTCAAAGTAAATATTAACTGATATCATTTCGTAAGGGGAATATAATATTAATTCTTTAATTTTCCCGGCTCGCACAATTTCCTATTATCATCTTGACCGCAACGAAGATCTACATTTCATAAAGTCACGTGCTTCAATAATGGCTATCGGAGACTCAGTCATACAATATTCATGGGCAGGTGTGTGGTAAATAGTTAGACCCTTAACTGTTATGTTATACTTTGACCCTGTTATGTCGTATGATCGTAAATCATCTATTGTAACTTAAGACGATTATTCTAAATACATACCAATAACATTCATGTGACACAGTTTGCTTATTGGTTCTGCTTTCACTGAAACTAAGAATCGAATCAATCTGATTTTTGGTATGGAGATAGTTCGAGGGCTGGAAAGTGACATAGGGAACATTGCCGCGGAAAAATATATATCAGTATCACAAGACAACATGTTTTGACCAATACTTAATATATTCCAGGATTCCTTATGTGACCTGGACAAAACAAATGGGAAATCGTAAGTACCTTCGGCCCGAAAACATTAAAAATCCCGTAGGATATTGATGCCTATATTTTGTATGATGTTTGATGCTACTGTAGGAGTATGAAAGGCATGTATAGTTAAAATTTGTGTGAAAAAGTGTTTTTTTGGTAATGGTGTATTAGAAAAACATTAAATTATTAAATAAAACACTACACACACATATAATATATTATAAGTTACCGGATGCAACACTACCACGCGTTTGGCACGTGACGTTTGAAATGTGTACGTTCTTAGTATTAACGTGAAATAACCCTTAGACAGAATTATTACGGTCGAATTTCGAGCGCAGAGCGGGTCTCTAGTAGTAATAAATATTGAGAACTTTTGTAAGAATTTATTTTTTGTTCGCGTTAATAGTGTATTATTTGTTGCGTAGACTCATGCAATTTTGCTTCTTGAGGCAAAAGCGATAAGAACCAAGCGATGACTTCAGCTGCCTCTCCATGCAAGTCATTAATTATTTATTTATTCCCTTGAATATGGAACTGATATTAATATTTATCGCGGCCGAGATGGAAGCACACCTACTTCTGAGACGGAACTGATCCGAAAATTGTTTTCGGAATTATATTATTGCGATCTGATGGAAATATTCCTAAATTATTCGCGAGTTATTGAGTCCTACATCTATAAGAAGTTACTTAATTTATATCTATTCTACATCTGTTTGTTCATAAAAAAGAGAAGTAACTAAAAAGTCATAAGCGAAGCAAGAGTGAGTATTTTTGCAAGCTTTTCAGTATTCCGTATAACCTCAAAGCACATGTCGGCAAAATCTTCGCTGGAAAAATGTCGTCAAATATTACGATGGCACTGATCGTTAAGCTAACCGGAAGAGAAAGAAAAATCCAAATGATTCTACTTGCAAATCCTATTAATTACGTACACATTAAGGCTAAATCGGCCAAAGAGGTGTGCGATAATTTAGCTTATGCTTTATGATTCAACCCTAAAACTGTAAAAAAAGCATTTTGACATGTTATTGTATTATAACTTAGATGTGTGGTGAAAAGCTTTCAACGTGAGATGTATCTTAGCGAGCTTTCGACTAAAAGCTTACAAAAAGTGTAATATACTCGCTTAATAAATCGTGACTGTAGATAATAAGTCAAAGGTTGCATTTTTGAGTGCTCCAAGATTGTATTTTCAGGTTTTTCTTCCATCTAACAAAATTTAATAACTGAATAAAAGGATTTGAAATTCTGTTGAGTTTTTTACCAATATTTGCATTTAGTACTGCATAATTCTATTCTCCTTATTAAAGTCAATTTCAAAAATTGTTCAAAAAATGAAAAAAAAATTAGGGGGAGCCACCCTTAACACTAAGGGGTATGAAAAATATATGTTGGCCGATTCTCATGCCTACTCGATATGCACACAAAATTTCATGAGAATCGGTCGAGCCGTTTCGGAGGAGTATGGTAACTAACATTGTGACACGATAATTTTATATTATACTAGCTGACCCCGCGAACGTTGTTCCGCCATATATGTAGATACAAAAAGCGTGTTTTAAATTTGAGGGGCGGGGGTAGGGAAGTAAAAATTTGGGATTATGTGTATTTTTTTATGCCAGACCATAAAAAAATAACAAAAAAAAAATTGTTCAGAAATTGAAAAAATTTTTTTTAGGGTGAACAACCCTTAACATTTAGGGGTATGAAAAATAGATGTTGGCCGATTCTCATACCTACTCGATAAGCACACAAAATTTCATGAGAATCGGTCGAGCCGTTTCGGAGGAGTATGGTAACTAACATTGTGACACGAGAATTTTACATAATATTCTTTGATTATATACACGTCATAATATTATATATAAGAAGATATTACCAAACTTACGAGCCTGGTCCAATCAACTCATTAAAATGTAACAGCCGACTGTGAATAGCCAATCAAAAGTTTACAGGCTAATTTAATTTCTGAACACCTAAATGTTCAGTTCTATATTTATCACGGATTTAATAGCTGCCCTATTCTCGTGGCGATCGATACAATTTCTTGGCAAACGATATATATGAAGTAGTAAGGTACCTAATAGAGGTTCACTGTTTAAAAATCGGCAAATAAATTTGGAAACAATGTCTTTATGTCCTTCTCCACTCCCATCACGGGTGCTTAATGGATAGATCTTCCCTATTTATACTAGTAATTGTCCTCTATCTTAGTAGGTACCCACACTCAAAGAAATATTTAGACGTGATTCTTTAAAAGGACATTTCTTTTCATATATTATTATTATGAACCGATTGTAATAAAATACTAGTAAAACCATTATTTATGTTGGTTAAACTGTTTTTCAGATGATTGAGAACAAATGCAGAGAAAAAACGCAAAGAAGGATGATAAAACACATTTATGAGACCCTTTGATACGATAGATATATTATTATGATATCATTAATTTACCACTTACTCCCAATCATTGTACATACATTTTCAACGACCCCATAGTAGTTGGTAGTGACCATGCCTGCGAGGGAAGCGAGAAGTCCCGGGTTAGATTCCCGTCCGGGCTAGATGTTTATGTAACAGATAATTGTTTGTTTTCGGATCACGGGTGTTGGTGATGTGGTTGTTATTATTGTGGTCCATGCCGCCCACGACACAGGGGATCCTGGTGCTGGGTATGAGTGTCTGCTCTCTTCAGTCAGAAACTTCAAACAGAAATATTTGGTGTAAAGCAACTTACTCGTATTTGACGGTAGAGTTGGCTGGTGAATAGACCATCATTCATACGCCGACCTTCCCGTCAAAGTAAAAGCCTCACCGTCCGTTTGCGGTTAGAACCAATTTCCTGATGTTAGGTTATGATTTAGCTTTGACCGTTAACGTAGTTATGCACTGTGATAGCCTACATGTATGGAGAGCTAGATTTGAATCGTAATTTAATTCTAGTTCTCCATCACGGTGTGCACATTTTATATTTAACTGTATTGAGGCCTAGAATACTGACAGGCGGAAGACAGGGCTTGGGAGCAGCTCGTCAGCTCCACCACCACGACTTACCAGCACAGGCGTGACCTTCAGCAACCAAGAACACGGCAAAGAAGAACAAAATGAGTTTACTCGGTAAAGAGAACATGAGGAAACCTCCACAAATGAGTTTGCTATTGTTCTCAAAGATATCTGAAGTCTGCCATCCCTAGCTAGGTAAGCGGAGGGGATTATGACCTTAATCCCTCTTATTGTAAGAGGAAATTCGATAACAGTAATTGGGAAGATTAGCCGTCCTGAGTTTACTTGGATACTTTATTATACTTACATGTTTACATTTATATGTATAACTAGTAAACACGCCCTCGCTTCGCTTCGGGAAACATGTCCGTTATTACAGTAAAACGTTTTTCATGGATTTTTTATTACAATGCTCACGATCCGTACGGCGCAATAGGTACTCGTACATCCCGGACTGCCGTTCAAAAGATCCTGGGTTCGATTAGTAGTAATAGTTAGGACTTAATAAAATATATGAATATGTTTCTTATTCACAGAACGGTGAACGGAAGAAGTGGTGAATATCATAAACACAGCTAAAACGTAAACAAATAAGAATAAGAAATTAGTGAGATAAAAATGAGAACTAGGTAATTGAGACGGGTGCGTGTTCTATTTACGAGTATATCAAACACGTCTAGATAATAGCAATTAATATTAATACGCTACACCAAACAATTGAAGTTATAACAATAGTAAACTTGCTCACGACACCAGTTTTATTGAACGAAGCACTGTAATCATGTATTGAGAGTTCCCTAGCTTAGTTCAGAATGTTTAATAATTAGATCTGTGTTAAACAAGAGCGAACACGCTCGCGAGTTACAGTCTTACAGTTTAATTATCTGTCGGTACATTGTATTTGTATTGTTCGATTCTACTAATTGAATCTATTATATATCAACTTTTTTGACATTTATTATTCTTTAACGGCTGATAAGCGAGCGTTTGGCTAATATGAACATTAAGCAAAACTAAATTATTAACTTAAATGTTGTAACTGACGCTGTAATATGTATGCATGTATCGATTATTAAGCTTTATTTCGTTTTTTATGGATTTATGATAGCAAACGAGTACGGAGCAACACCCTTCCGTTGACACCCATTATAACTGTGACCGACTCAGAACAAGACCGAAACTAGAATGGTTAGTTAGCAGAGGGTGTAAGGAGTGTTAAAGAGCGTTTAGGTTCGATAGTAGGTATTACTATGAGGGAGTGGCGCAGGGAATGTTAGTGATAGTTAGTCATGTTAGCAGTTGTTAGTAATTAATGGTAAGAGTTTCGTTCTAATTCAGTCATAATAATATGTGTTGCTAACCTTGCAAGTTGGTCGCGTGTATAAAAGAATACACTTTTCCATCCGGAACACAATTTCTGTTAAAACGATTTTACTATAACAATATTACACGGTAGTAGGTACCGTGGCGGGAGGAGGAACTAACCCCGGGAAAAATTAATGTTGTTATCCTATTAGTGTACAATCTAATTACTATTATTTACTTACTACACAACTTTATATTGGTGCTCGCTATTTCACCTTCATGTTGCAATTAATAGTTATTTATAATTTACTATTCAAAAGAAGCTCTTCCGGAGAACTTAATCAGAGGTTTGTTTATATAATAGTTTCCCGCACTGAATACTTTGCAAGCCTCTACGGTGTTTCAAATAAACTTATTGCACAATAGAATCACATAATGATGGTGTATCGAGCGAATCACCTCGCAAATTGATTTGACTTTGATTGCGTTTCCGAACCGTATTCGCTTTAAACAAGATTTTGAAGCTCTCAAACGAATTTGAATCCTTAATGAAGATTGTTTTACCTTCAAGGGTTTTAAGCTTCGTTAGGACTATCCAATATTCTACGAGTACGTCATGGCGGAGGGAGGCTATATTTTCGTCTAAATATACCGAAGGGTAGTTTAATTTGACTATCTCAAGCTGTCGAGCTCCTTCCAAGCATCCTGTCTTCCGCCTGTCAAAAAGCATCAGTAACGGGGATACCCATAATTTCCTTTACCGTGTCAGACCATCGATTAGGTCATTGGGTGGTCCAATTGTACACAGTGAGCCAGTGATTGGGGAGCTGGTTAGAATCCCCCGACGTCTACCTGTCAACTCTTTCTTTCTGTATGTGTTCGTAACCATCGGAATTGAAAAATGTACAGTTCAAATATACAAAATGTATACAACTCAAGAGGATTCTCATTTTAACCATGTGTATATGTACTACCTTTAGAGTTCGATAACCCAGTGAAAGACGTTTGTAAGCAAACGAATGTTATGAACGTATTACAATTTAATTAACATTGGTATGAAATACAAAGTTAAACAATGTTAAATACATATGGCATAGCTGGTTTTATGAACCGTAAAATGAAGATTAATTATTAAATGTCGCTACATAAAATTGTTATCACAACATATAATGCAAGAAATACCTCTCAACGTTTGAAGGGTGAATAAATTGAATTGGTTGCGCGGCGGCCGGCGTCTAGACTGCATTGGATCGAAGCGCTAAATGAATCATCACATCTGCCATAGGTTTATGTTTTAAATGATATAAATGTTTTTATAACAACACTATAGCACGGTACGTTATTTAGCTATAGACCAAGCAACTTATAATGAAAATGTGTGTGACAGATAAAAGTTTGTTCTCGGGCCATGGGTGTTGGTGATGTCCATGCCAACGGTAAACTGCGTGTTCCTATGACAGTGTTAGCTTTTATTATTATTATATCATAACACATCTATTAGTTACAATTTTATTCTATGTACAGAAAAAAATACCGAAGCGAATAGAAGGCGATTACTAGTTATAGTAAACCAATAAACTGTTGGTTACCAGCCGTAGTCTTTATTGAAATCGTTTGATAAAAAAGGACATCACGTATGAACTCAACAAAATTGGCTCGTTCGGCGCAGGCCGGCGCTGGACGCGGGAATAGATTCAATTTATTCATCCTGCAAACAAGAAGTGGAGGATGTGCGCCTTTTTGTGTCTGCATGAGTTTTTTTAACTGCCTTACCATCCTATTAATATTATAAATGCGAAAGTTTGTATGGATGATTGAATGATTGTTACTCTTTCACGCAAAAATTACCGAATGGATTTTGATGAAACTTTACAACAATATAGCTTACACATCAGAATAACACATAGGCTATAATTTATAAAGATATAGTGTGAATTATCTAAAATATATAACTAAATCTTTGCAAACTGAAGTTTCCCGATGCGAAGCGAGGGCGGGTCGCTAGTTACTAATAATTTATTTATTTGAATTAACTTACTAATAGTAGTACTTAATATTAACACTACCACATACGGTTCCGCCTTGCGTTAGTTGACATAATTATTTTTACTGGTTACCGGCATGGTAACCATTGTGGCATATGAGTCGTCGTGGAAGTTAATAAATTGTCCATAGTAAGGATTAGGTGGGTTGCAAATATCCAAAATAATATATATTTAATATATAGTATATAAAGGTATAGAAAGTTTGTAGGCACTGGTTGTTAAAAAATGAGGTTACATTAACAAAGAGTTGAATTCTGTGAGTATCACATGTCCACTCATGTGAGATCACTGGACGCGTATATAACAAGCGTATTACCTACATATATGAAAACAGTACGTTCATACGAGACAAAGCTTTAAACGGCTACAATATATATTTTTTTAATTACTTGTGTGACACTAATTCTGAGTATACAACACCAAAGTAACTCACACATACGTAGAATGTCATATCTGTTTACCCTGCTACCTCTATACCAACTTACTCACATAATAACAATGTACATTACGTATTTATTTGCAATATGAAAAGCGGCATTCGCAAGCCACAAAGAATTGTATTTGCAACGCCGCGGCAGCATCAGACGACGTGACGCCCTTTGACGAAGGTTATTATGTTTTTACTGTGTATTATTGTCAAAGGCGAGGAGAATATAAGAGAATATAGTTTAGAGATTGAGGTTGAGAATACCTTTAGTAAAAAATAAAGGCATAAATCATAATATCGTAGAAGGCAAAATCGTGATTAGTTGTACAATTAGTACCTAAGTTGATTCATATGTTTGATAGTTATTAGAACGGGCGTGGCGGGTATTCAGGGAATAAATGATTAATTTCGTAAGTTTTGTTTCGAAAAGTATTTTGCAATTTTTAAGAGTTGCACGTTTTAAAGCTGAAGCCCCTTACATTCTTTAAATAGGAAGGTGAGATACATATTTATAATAATATGTAAGTTACCATTTTACTCCATTGGATACAATTCCATTCAATCCGATATCAGCAAGTTAGTTATTTTAGTATTGTGTATTTTTGTTTAATTTAAGAAAAAGTTGCATTTCAAAGAAGTTTTTCTTGACTCTCTTGGACGTTTTAAAAGCATTTTCTACATGTAACAAGTACACAGACGGTAATCATTTAAAATTCTGTGTTTGTGCATGTAAGACGGAAGTTTCAAACTACTTGCCCCAAAGCCTTAACTTTTAAACACTAAGGCAATCCGTCGGGAAGCCGCCTCTATAAATGCATCGATGAATATTTGAACGGGATGCATTTACTTGAAATACGTCGAGAATATTGGCTCCATATATTCTAGTAGTATCCTAAACGTATATTATTCAAATTATAATAGGGAGTAAATTTTAATATCCGTTATAAACAAGAAATAAAAGAGCGAAGAAAATGTGGGAGAGGGTTTTTATGTAAATATTTTATGTTATATACTTTAGTAAATCTAATAATGATTGTTTTTCTTTGGCAGCGATATTTCATATGATAAACGATATAGTTTAAAATGAAAACAAAGAAAATATTTTATACGTTATATATTTCACCCATTCAAAAACATTGCACATAAATTATTATCGAAATCTATATACAAGTGTCATACAAAGCTGACGTAGGTACATTTTCGTCACAAAATGAACAAATAATAGTTTAATAAATAAATACAAATTATTAATGATAACTCAAAAATTACTCGTCGGTTGTCGCTCAAAGGGGACTACATGACAAGCGCTAACTTTTGAATCTATATAATCTATATATATAAAAGGTGAAGCTGACTGACTGACTGACTGACATATATAACGTAGGGGAGCACTAAGAAAGGATTTTTGAAAACTCACCCCCTAAGGGGGTAAAACGGGGGTGCAAAGTTAGTATGAAAGTTCTCTGATTTCAGCAACTTTTATAATATTTAGGGATGTTTTGCGGGCGAAGCCGCGGGTGTAGGCTTGTATTATATAAAGGGAGAAGCTGACTGACTGGCTGACATATCAACGCAGGGCCTAAACTATAAAGGTAAGAAGCATGAAATGTTGCACAGGGGTTCCTATAAGGTAGGGGAGCACTAAGAAAGGATTTTTGAAAATTCATCCCCTAAAGTTATGAAACACTTATAGAATATTTTTTCGAAAATCATCCCTTAAGCGAGTAAAAGGGGGGCGCAAAGTTAGTATGAAAGTTCGCCGATTTTATCAACTTTTATATATTTAGGTATTTTTGGCGGACGAAGCCGCGGGTGTAGGCTTGTGCAAAATAAAATTAAAAGTCGGTTCACAAATGAAGGGAAACTCACTGGACATACAAAAAATATAGGCGTCAAACATAGAACCTCCTCCGTCTTTTGAAGTCGGATAAAAAGTTTAAATACCTTTATTCTTGTAATCATAATAGGAGCTACACATAAAGAGGGTCGAGTACAGCATCTTCGTAATTCCGTGCTCAGTCTTCGGGGCGGTGATATAGTTTCTCGCTTGAGAAGACACAAACGGGACTAACTTTTCCATTTCCGGCCAAAGATCTACGCGAACGACTTTGCCCATTCAATTATGGCTTGGTTAACGCATTATTACCGACGAATTGATGAGGAAACCCTCGTGGAGGGACCTGTGTTTGTATTTATATAAGAAACGGTGGCCCCTGTATTGTAGCCACCCTAATCGGAGCTTCACTCTCGTACGTTTTAATCAAAGCTTTTTGGGGTGGCTATGACGGTAACAATTTAAGGGACCATTTTATTTTATTTACGCATTAAAAATTTGTTTATGTAGCGAAAATTAAATATTGTTTAATTATTTATATCATTTTGTTAAAAGCTTTTATTAAATTAGGGACTTTTAATAACAGTAGCAGACTAATAGCAATTTTAGTAGTTAAATCCTAAAAGTTTTACTGATTTGTTTGAATTCCTAAACAATCTTATATTGTTTATTTTACTTAACTTTTTGTTTCGTAATGAATAGTAGTAATTGAAGTATATTTTCAATAGAGAGAGAGGAATTCACATTGAAAAGTAAATTCCCGCATTCTGCGCCTCATACGGGGTATTATTTCCAAGGTCTCATCCTTGGAAACTACCTACAGCCGTCAGAGTAAATAGCTATTACGAGACAAAATAAAATATTTTATTTAAAGAAAGAAAATTAAGTTTTAATAAAATATTTATAGTGTTGTAGTAGGTACTCTTATTACATTTTTAAATACTGGCTCTCGCTTTATTTCTAGAAACTTTTCCCTCATGTTTACGTAGGTACTTTTCATAAATCAAGTATACAAACAATTATTATTAATTTATATAAAACTAGCGGCCCGCACTCGCTTCGCTATGGGAAACTTATTCCTTCGGTTTGCAAAGATTTAGTTATATATTTTGGATAATTCACACTATATCTTTATAATTTATAGCCTATGTATTATTCTGATGTGTAAGCTATATTATTGTAAAGTTTCAGCAAAATCCATTCGGTAGTTTTTGCGTGAAAGAGTAACAAACATTCATACATCCATACAAACTTTTGCATTTATAATATTAATAGGATATTTAATTTGTGAACCCAATCGATTTACAAAAAATGTAAACACTTAATGTTACCTCAAGTTGCGTTGATTCTGAGATATGGGAGAACAAACGATATAGCGTTAAGAATTCTAAAATCAATATAATAATAATAGAAGACCAAATTTTTATACCAACATTGAATTCGCTTACACAGCGATTCTGTTAAATTCGGCCTCTATATTTCTTTACTCATGTGCCTCTGAACTGTGAAAGGAATAATTCACTATTGTTTCTGGGTCGGGCTTAAGCTCTTATGTTGATGAAGCAACTATCTCACGTCGCGCCTCACGGGTAACGACGTGTGACATTTGTATTGAAATATTCATCATACTTGTATTATATATACATTACCCTCTAAACCCTAATTATAATTATACCTAAACATCGGAAGAATATCATCAACCTGAATATTATTATTATTGTTCTCAATATCAACACTAATATCACAAATTCTATCTTCTAGTGAAGCAATTTAGATGGACACTTACGACGATGACAGTTGCGAGTTAGTACCTAACCATTAACTAACATTGTAAGTAAAACATTGTGTTGTTTTTCTTTTTAGTGTTATTTTTCTTCGTTGCGACTTATAACTGTCGGGGAGGCCTTAATTCCCCACGCTGATCAAGTGCGGATTAGTAGTATAGTATTTTGTGTTACTATTCGACGAAGGGGCAGACGAGTTACTTAATAGCAAGAGGCCATCGTCACTCATGGATGGATAGACATCAAAGGCATCACATACCGAAGAGGGCGAAGGAAGGAAGGAAGGAATATGAAACATTCCTTGGTTAATTTTACAAGGTGGATGGTAGCTAGCCAGCAAAATATTGCTTTTAGCTAGCTAGCTTTGTATGGTGGTAGAGAATATTGTACCACCATGCAAATCCTATCACATCATATTCGTTACAAGTTCAGCATTGATTTATTGATTGATACATTAATTTATTTTTTAATTTTATCAGGATTATAAATATGTATATATTTTAATTGTTTCGGAAGAATTGGCCACCTTTATTTGACTCAACATTTATAATCATCCTGCGCGCAAAATATATTCTGCCGGCGCTTTACTTTAATACCATAATTATCATTTATCATTAAAGCTACTGCCACCTAAATCATGACAGAGGAGCTGGGGATTATAGGGTGTTAAGAATCTATTATTGAGTGTCCAAGTGAATCTTTATTACCCTTTGCTCCTTGCTGTACCAGAGACGGGAAAATGAGCCTAGATTCAGATCACAATGTTCCGACTTCAATGTACTGATCTTCAATATTCCCCTCTTAATTCGTGCTCAGCAACGCATCGTTGATACATTTGGTGTTGATATTCTTGAACGGCGTGACTACTTACCACCACCACTTACCCCATTCATGGGTTTCAAGCTACACTTTAATTGCATTGCAATCAGTTATTCTTTCAGATTTATACTAAAATAGGTCTGTGAATCCAAAGATTGTCGAAACGAAGCGAAGTCAAGCCAGTAGTATATGTACATAAATTCCGGGACTACTTCAAAGCGGGCCTTGCTCCATTATTTGTATATTTAAACCATGAAGGAGCTTACAGAATTTAGAATTTAAATACCTTAGTCGCAACATGATTCTCTTACTTTAATGTACATAATTCTAACGATTCCGTTTCTAAAACTCACGTGCTGCGTTACTAAATTGTATAATACAAAATGTGTTACATTAATTTCGGAGAATTATTTGTAACTATTCGCGTTATTATGAACCTGTTTAAGCATTTAATTTCGGCGTCGAGTCTAATAACCTCACTGGGTTATTAGTATTTTACCGTTGTACTGAGGCGTATACCCAGTAGAACATTGACCCCAAGCACAAAATGCTATCGTAATAGGCGACAGAACCGGCCTGCTAGATGGTGGTAATTCGCGTAGGGATTATATAATCCTATCCTATAATATATACTATCCTATAATAGGATATCCTTTTAATATTATTATTGAGTTAATAATATTATTATTGGTATTTCTATGACGCACACCTGGCTAGTTCTCTTGCTCCAGGTATCCGCCAAACGAATCGATGTCTTCTGGCTGGGAGCTTGAAACCAGTGTTTTCTTTCTTCTCTATTATTTCCTGGTACATGCATCAACGATTTATTAATTGTTACTGGTGCCCAAAGACTATGTTGACCACTTACCGACAGATTATCATCCGGTCTTTTGTTAAAAATTTAACATGGATATGTCAGAAGACATTTTAAACTCATGGTCACCACAACATCGCCTTCACCCTGAATATAATGATCTTTGCATTGCTAACAGCGGCGGTGCGTCCGCGTCAATAAACTCACATTTTGTCGTACGTTAGGTTCCTCGGATACGAGAGGGTTCGCCACGCACTCGACGAGACGGCGACTTGTTTGGTCAAACGCATCTTCAATTACGTTCAATGACCGTTGAGACTCCCGAATATACGTGAAGAGAAAAGCTAGGGCCCATTTTTAAGAATAATACCAGCTCAGGACGGCGAGATTTACCATAGTTGAAGAGATCATCTTGGAGAAGTGTAGTTAGCTAAATGTAATGTAACATGACTGTGTTATCGTGTGCATAAACAAAATAAAACAATATCCTTCGAATTTCGATAAAGTAACCTTTTTAAATGGTGCGTAAATTATGGTGATGTGGAACGTATGGTTCTAGGTTCTAGACCTGATTGTGCTAAACGTGACAAACATTATTGTTCTTAGATTCTACCATTGCTTGAATAGTGTGTACGTATATGAAAATCGAAACACAGGGAATAGATAGGCTGAGGTGATAAGTGTTTAACATAATGCACGTTCGGTACTACAACGTCAATTTATTAATTTGATGTAATTTTGTGCAACTGACCAAATAATAAAACGTTGTTTCTCCTGGTGTTGGCTAGATTCGCGCCAAATCATATCTACAATGACGCATCAAGTAAAGATACATTAGTTACTTGTTTTCGTACTCGGATAATTTTTGACAAAAAAAAAGTGACTAAATACCCAATATTATTTTAGATATTTGTGAAAATTATATTGTTAAAGAATTTATACTTACTTTTACCATTTTAACATTTGTAACCAAAATACTTTCTATGTCGACTCGTATTTGAAAAGAATTTGTGTTTGAATTTAAAATAATACGATTCGAAGTATTATCGATACAGTACTGCACATTTTACATAATTATATTTGTTTACAAAACGTATCATTTACTATCGTTGTAAAGTTAAAAAGGCATTGACATGCGGTTAGTGTGTATTGTTAACTCAATAGTATTCAAGTTAAACGAACTGGTTACGACTAACTTGTACCCGCGGCTTCGCGCGTGTTATATTTTTGTAGATAAAAATAATGACAATCTTTCTCTGTGCTCTTGACAAATTACAAAAAATTAGGCCAATCGGGTTAGTAGTTATGGCGTAAAGGCGTAAAAAACGAACAAACTCTTACTAAGTGCTTCAATTACATCTATCTTCGCTTCAGCAAAAGCATCGGCAGGATCGTTAAACCTTTCAGAAAAAGTTTCACAAACCATGCTAGCACGGCAATTGAACCATGCGAAGGATCCTTTGGCAAAACGGGCCCGTAATTATATTAAAGTTCACCAAAGGCTAGTATTGTTCGGAAAGGTTTTCCTCAGGACCTGTTTCATCTCTCCTGCAACCGACACGCATGACCCGAGGGTTCATGCTTACTTCAGCGGTTTTTCAACTTTGTTCCTTTATCTCACAAACCGATCGTCAAGGAGTTGGTCGATAAGATCCGAAATTAACTCATACAATACAGCCTTCAAACTTACTCAGTGGAGTTAATTACAGTTGAGTTCTTTGGATATTGAATAATAAAAAAATTCAAAATTATATTATTTTCAACGAATCAGTCCTTGGATGAATGTCTTTGTGCTCAAGAAGGTCTTATCAGTTTTATTTGGCAGCAGCTTACTGCGCCTTCGGTGGCTTCAGCACCTTCATCATCATAATTATGTAAACTCTATCATGAGAGTTGTTTTTCTTTATCATCCTCTGAATGACTTCATCCATCCAAATCCAATCCAAATCGATTAATTCGTTACTGAGATAAACTGGAATAATTACACAGACTAACTGAGACATATAAAAAAAAGTGTGCAATTCACACGTGAAACTTTCAAAAAATTGTATGGTTAGATGTCATAACTATTGTTTTAGCGCTGCAGCAAACTTTGTTCTAACTCTTGCTATTGTTCCTATCTCATTTTCTCCCACGTTAAAATGTGTCTATGTCTATTCGTTTCCGTCTCATTTCATTTGCGCGTCATTTCCGTTTCATCGAATTACAAATCACACTACTACTATAGAAGTTATCACTTCAAAATTGTTATGTTTTTATAGTTTTTTTCAAATTCATATATTCCATGTACAAACATTAATCTGTCACTCATTTATTAATGTTCAGTGTGTGACAACTAAACAATATGTTAGTCTCCCGCCTAAATAACCTTTTAACTAGCAACGCGTAAGTGATGCTTATATTACAAATTTCCATCGGCGTTCGTTACCCGTTCTTCAGCTATCGACATAAAAAAGTCCAATCCGCAAACTACAGCATGATTAGAGAACTAAGCTTTCAGTTCGAGAGCGCGTAGAACAACCGCACAGACGGCATTCTAATTGCGCTTTGCTTCGCCTGCATCAGCGAAGATAAGTGGGCTATCCGGGAGAAAAATAAAGTTCCCGATGGATGGAAGCGGTCCGTCCCGCCTGCGCGGCGTTAACCCCCGCCCCGCTCACTCAGTCCCGAGCCTGTCTTGACGAGAACGAACGCGTCCCGCATGTGTTGTGAAGTGAACTAAAGTGAGTGTTGTGTCTCATGGAGAAAGTGTAAAGTGAGTTCCTGGGACATATCTACTGATTTATAAGGTACAAGTGGTTTTTGTTATTGTTTTATTTTTGATGAGTATCTTTAAAAATTGTTGCAGGATTAATGAGCGCTGAATTTCAAACCGCGTCCCGGCTCGCTAATTGCGTACGGTACTTTGAAGGTTTGCGTTGATTTCTCAAGTTTGAGCGGATTAAAGTTGATTTTAGTTGCAATCAACGAGTCTTTGATGAGTGCTATGAATATGTAGCGCACGTTTTGTGGTTAGGTACGAGCGTGGTATTTATTAATGTATCGTTACCCTTTTAGTCTGAATAGCGTCCCAAAACTTGTGAAAGTTATGATTATACATCAAACAACAATACTATCGTTACATATTATTATATACACATTATGTTTGAATTTACGTAAATTCTTATTAATACACTAATGGTTACTGACCGATAGGCAATGCTCAGCATGAACCAGTAGACTAAGAAGCATGAAAGATTGTACAAGAATACCTTAGAAAGTGTGAGAAAACACTAACAAAGAATTTTTGGAAATTCATGATGTGACTGAAATGGGAGGTAAAATTTTGTATGGGTTAAAAGAAATAAATTTCGTACGATTTACTTGAAACTTGGAGTGTACTCTACTTAACAGAATAGTTACTTCAATCTTGTAAGTCTAATATTTTGCGAGCACCAGCTATTAATAAATAAACTTCGTCTGTTGGATCTAAGTGTGCTTGTTTTCCTGAAGTAATCGTTTTGGATATCCACCGGCAGAATATTATGACAATAATATTAAAATATGATCTGTCTATTATTTACTTACATACAATCACAATTACAGTAGGTACCTATTATTGAAATCTATAGATATTTAAACGTTACACAATTTTTAGAGAATTACATCCTTCTTAAGCACATTAAATCGTTCGCTATTATTTATGAGCTTTCAAAGAAGTGAGGTTTATTATGAAAGTTCTTTCTCGGCCACAAAATAGCTACCTTAGTAGTAGATATTCGCCGGTTCTAACTCATTGTAGGGCGAAAATAGGGCGAAAAACTCGTTTCGACCGGTTTCACCGGCTACTAGTCGCGAATGAACTTTATATTAAGTGATATGAACTTTATATTAAGTGATTCGCGGGGTAATTAACCGCGGATTAACTTAATCCGCGCGCCGATTAAGTAATTCGCGGTTTAATTGGGCGCGAATTACCTTTATCCGCGGATCAATTAATCAAATCGCGGTTCGATAAACCAATTCGCGGCCGCGAATTAACTTGATTCGCGCTTCAATTAAACGATTCGCGGTTTTATTACGTGTCAACGTATTAAAGCGCGCATAAAGTTAATTCGCGACTAGTAGCCGGTGAATCACAAACAATCGAGTTTCGCGGTATATGCCGGTTCTGGCTCTGCAGTAGTAGGGATATGCCGGTTCTGGCTCACGAAAACTCGATTCTTCGGGATACACCGGCTACTAGCCGCGAATCAACTTTATTCACGCTTCAATTAAGTAATCCGCGGTTTTATTATGCGCGAATTTTCTTTATTCACGGTTCGATTAATCAATTCGCGGGTCGCTTAACGGTGAATTAATTTTATTTCTGGCTTTATTATCTCATTCGCGATTTTATTGACTTATTCACGTAATTCTTCACTTTACTTAGAAAGCACTCAACGGTATCTCTACATTCTTTTTTTATCGCTTGCCTTAATGGTCGATGCATCCGTTCCTTTATCCACAATACAGATAAGGATATCTGCTAATGTTTCCGCCCACATTCCGCTCCTTCCATATAAATTTAGCTAGCATGGCTCAAAGGACATCATTGTGACAGTGAAAGTGAGCCGAGTCTACTATATAATGGATGTGAGTATTTTCTTAATTTCTTAATTATCTGTTGAAAACTTTTAATTTCCTGTGTGCACACGTTCTAGACATGTATGTACATATTCATGCCCGCGATATCTGTAGGTGTTTCGGTATTTTTTTTTTCATAATATTGTTGTTCTCATTTTTATGATTTGCTAATTATCTAGTGAAATCTTTTCATTTCCTATGTGATATCTGTAGGTATTTCCATATTTTTTGCATTAATTGTCCATGTATAATGAACCAGCTCTCGATAACCTAATAATAAAGTGTCGTAGTATAAAATTAACCTGTATTATGTTCTCTTTCAGCAAGACACATTCAAAAGCTACTATTTTCCGGACACGCCCGAGGAACCTGACGATTCATTAGTTGTTAATATGAAGAAAAACAATAATATCAAAAGAATAAATGACATAGACATGTTCTTTGAGAGGCCCAAAAAGAAGAAAAAACTCGGAGTACAATCTTCATATGTATCAGCAGCACGTGACGACGGAGTCTCTTATATTTCCTCCAAGGAAGATGACGCTCTCACCGCTACTCATCTCATAAAAATCGATGTCTATGATATGAATAAAATACGCAACATCGAACCTATTAATTATTGGAAATACTCCGATGCTCGAGTAAAATATTATGTGCAATCAGAAGATGATAAGCGTTATCAAAGTACGCGGGACATCATTTACAACATTACAAAGACACTCGCCGGGAAGCACAATTGTTCAAAATATTTTATCGAGGACAAACTCCAAGGAATGTAACGCTCTCACCGTGACTCATCTTATAAAAATGTATATAAGTAAAAGCAAAAGAAGAAATAACATTAACTAGAAGTATCGCGCCCCCACCCACAGCATTGGGCATATAAATAACTAGAAGCTAACAACCAGCGAGGAACCTGACGATTCATTAGTTGTTAATATGAAGAAAAACAATAATATCAAAAGAATAAATGACATAGACATGTTCTTTGAGAAGCCCAAAAAGAAGAAAAAACTCGGAGTACAATCTTCATATGTATCAGCAGCACGTGACGACGGAGTCTCTTATATTTCCTCCAAGGAAGATGATGCTCTCACCGCTACTCATCTCATAAAAATCGATGTCTATGATATGAATAAAATACTCCAATGCTCGAGTAAAATATTATGTGCAATCAGAAGATGATAAACGTTATCAAAGTACGCGGGACATCATTTACAACATTACAAAGACACTCGCCGGGAAGCACAATTGTTCAAAATATTTTATCGAGGACAAACTCCAAGGAATGTAACGCTCTCACCGTGACTCATCTAATAAAATTTATACAAGTAAAAGCAAAAGAAGAGATAACATTAACTAGAAGTATCGCGCCCCCACCCACGGCATTGGGTATATAAATGTTTCTACAGGCATTGATACAGTACCATTCATTCAAAAACTTCAACTAGTAGCTGAAATATGTCATTTTTAAAACAAGTTATAGAAATGTGGGGAAAATCAACTATATTGAAAAAATACTCTAAATATATCAGATTCTGGTATATCACCGGTGAGTTACCCGAGAACATGATAGAAGATTGTGACATCAAGCCATACTTTACACCGTGTCCAACGCATCGTTTTTCAGTAACGTCCAACGATGGTGAAGACGTAATGGACGGAGTCGAAATTATGATGGCTTTTTGTACAATATGTACTCAGGAAGGAATTGCTCGCGACTCGCAATCTATGTCTAATAACGTGTACTCACCGTGCATTGGAAGTGTCCTACAACCGCAATATATACACCCTCTATCATACGATTGGGCAAAAGAAGAAGAAGAAGAATCCCAACAAATACTTGCATTAGAAAATTTGCGACCTATCTCATATTCCCCTACAATTCTGTAAATGATTTTGTATCTAAATTAAAAATAAACTATTTTTAAGCAATTTTCTTGTATTATTTCATATACCTACTATGTCATTCTACAAAAATGATAATGATTGTTTTAGAGAAAATAGAAGTTATTAGAGAGATAAACCAATTTATACAATATGTAAACTAAATGAGAGGTATTTATCATTGTAAAATCCACAGTAAATTTGTTCACGTTATTTATTAAAAAATTCTATTAAAAAATTCATCAATTGTTATATCATTACAAATTGTGTTGTCATCAAACAATTTCAGAAAATCATACATTGATTTACCATGATACTTATAATATATGTACATGATGCAATACTCTCCACATACGGTTGTGAAATCGTTTTGGATACGATTAGTGTTGTAATTCCACATCCTTGCATTCGTTTTCAAAAAAGATCTATGATATGTTTGAGGTGCTCGACCAAATGAATCAAAGTATTCCCCAAATCCATTCCCATCTATATGTATGGCTACCCAATGCGATCCAGGTTTGGTATCAACATCTAAGTTACTTATGATATACATAGGAGTATGAACATGTATCGGTAAACGATTAGCTGCGTATACGTTAGATTCAATGCTCATATCAATTTTACTTAAGTACTGTTTTATTTCCACGGTATCCATGGTATAAGTAGATAACACAGCTTTTCAGCTCTGCAGTCCCAACAACAATGTCAATTTTATTAATGATATTTATTTTAAATAGGAAGATTAAAGAGGGTGTAGCAAATAAAACATTGAAATATCATATATTGAATATTTTTATTTATTGAAGCAATACAAAAATAATAAACCTAACTACTATAATCTACTGATATATTACGATGCTTATCTATTTCTATTACATTATCAAATTCTGCATAAACAATACAATTAATAGTTTGAGTTAGAGCCGACTCAAATCGAACTTCTAATCTTACGCTACCATGTTTGATAAGATTCCAATGACTCATAGAGTTAGCTGATAAATCAGGAGTTAAATCAAATGCAAGCAAACAATAACCATTAGCATATTCATCTCTGGATATCCCATTGCCTTCATTATGAAAATGTACACCTGTTCCTGAGAACAATGTATGATATGCGCTAGTAAAGACATTACTACCAAACGATGGTTGCAATGCCTTTGAGGGGATCTGATTTCCATCGACATATAAACAAAATGTATTGATACCATAATTTGCAAAATTGAATGGATTCTTATTGAGAGTTCCGTTAAATGCAGCATTATTCACAAATCCCACTATACACCTTTTCGGTACTTGTCCAAGGAATATATTATCAAGGGTTTTACCTTGAACACCTGATGGTATTGTTAAAACTTTTACTTCAGCTCGCGTAATGGGATATTTAGCAGTGGTAGACGCTAATACTTTTTGATGTGCAAGTAATACGCTTGGATTAATCCGAGCTCTACGAACAATCAACGTTGCATCTGTAATACATACTTTAAACTTTAAATCTACTGACCCTGCCATTAGGTTGAAATTTTCTCTTGATCGAACTAATTTAACACACATGTCAACGCCGTTAATTAAAAATTTATCTTGATTAAATAAATCGCCATGTAGATGCCCAATCATTTCAATCTCTTTACTCTCTCTTGACATGAACTCTCGCTTAATAAACCCTTCATTTTTTACGTCAGTCTCATTCATTTTTCCTGCTGTATCTCCATACCAAAGACCACAAGTAAGATGGGATTTTTTGGCTGCTGGGCCATAGTTCAACAAGTTTTCAATATAGGCACGATATGCATATGTGTTATTTGGCGGTGACACAAGTTTTTGATTTAAGTATACATCAAGTTGACTGAATATTGAATGCAACCAATTATTAACTGGAGCTACGACTGTAGCAGCTGCTAACTTGGAGTTGTCTTGATTAAGTATCTTCGCTTTTATATGAATCAAGGTATGAGACAAATCTACATAGTCATCTCCTGCACCAGGAACTTGAAATTCTAGGGGTCCATCATCAGCCAGCGATGAAATAGGTTTGTAATGTATCCATACTCCACTCTCAATGCTCGTCTGTGTGGACGGTAGCGCAAACAAATCTAACTCTGATTTAATACACTCACAAGAATGACTATGTAGAAAAGACATAATTAATTAGAAAATATATCATTAATATTTCTGAATTTCTTTTTTGCCTTTGTTGTAGTGTTCACTTTCGTGGCCAATGCTGGAATGGAAGGAGATAAACGTTTTCGTTTGATTTTATACCCCGAACCAGACATATTGATTCTTTCAATTTTACTATCTACTTTTCGTTTTAAATTAGTAGTAGCTTCTTTTAAACGTGTTTTAATTGAATCGTCTATGGGTTGTGCATTAAACATGTCAGACAAAACTCCTACTCCGGTGCTTAATGCTTCTTTACCAATAGCTCTTGCACCACTAGATAACAATGGTAAAACAGATCTAAACAACCCTCCTAGAAAACTCCCGATTCCATGGCCTCTTTGATACGGTGTTCCTTTGTAAATTACTCCAATACCAGATCCCGCTTGATGAGAATAATAATCTTCATATGGGCATTTCATATTATAATTATGTTTCAAATACATTATACATATATTTTCTTGAAGTGTAGTTTTAAGCACACTGTTCCGAACTGGAATGGTATTTTTTGACCTGTGCTTGTTCTTATATCTATTTCAATAGTATCGAATTCCCTTCGCATAACAGATATATAGTGAGGTGGAGAGAAAACATGCATTTTATTAGCACCATATATGTATTTTGAAGGATCTAATGGTATGATTCTCAGAAGAGGGGTCATCACATCCCCTACGATTTGGGGTTCTACAATGTCAGAGTAAACAAATAACTGTGAAGGTAAACCTAAATGCAAATTAGCAGGACATTTACCAATATTCTTATCTCTGAGGTTTATATTGGGTTCAAATCCCAACTGTAAAGATAACTTAGGTGATAGTGTTACTGATTTAATCGCCTCATCTAGTATTG
Organism: Ochlodes sylvanus; assembly: GCA_905404295.2. Lineage (NCBI taxonomy): Eukaryota > Metazoa > Arthropoda > Insecta > Lepidoptera > Hesperiidae > Ochlodes > Ochlodes sylvanus. The sequence continues at coordinate 675,272 of FR990132.1, forward strand.
TAACTGTCACAAACTTTGAAATTTCATCGTAACGAAATCTTACTTTTTCCTTGATGTTGTTTAATGCCTTTAGAATATGATTGATGTTATCGTAGTTTGTTGCAGGAATATGTGTCTTATAGTATGTAAGGTATGGTTTTGTTTCACCAGGCATTTGCATCCATTTTGTAATATATATAACGTTCTCATGTTCTTGAACGGTAAACATAGTGCAAGGATATTGAAATTCAACTACTCCAACGGACCATTCTCCTTCCAAAATGATGGGTTTAGGTAATTTAGTTGAAAAATATGTAGTTTTGTTATCTGGAAAATATTCCATGGAACTATTACTAAGTAAAGTTAAATAAAAACTTTGGTTGTTCATATTTCTTTCAATTGGGAAAATGTAATCCAACTATTAAATTTGTGAGGATAACCTTTCCACTTCACTAACACTTCCTTTCTGTTACCGGAATAGCGAGAGCGTATTATTTTATCTATTTTATAATGTAGAGTGGGGTCATAATATACTTTCTGTAATTCTTTTTCATAAAACGTACCTTCTATATTTTCACCTTTCAGATCTTTTATGGTGTATACAGGCCAAGGGTTTCTATCTATTATGGAAGATATAATAAATATTTCATCACTCCAGTTAGATTCGTATCCTTTCTGAAAAATGTGTTTGCTTTTAGTTATTCTAACGTAATCACCTACATGCAACTTTGGTAATACACTGCCTGACGAGAAATTATTATTTTTAGTATCATACAAGTTTCTCCATACTGTCATAATATTATTTGAATTTACATCACAAGGAGACATCTTAATGCTAGAGTGAAAACTATGGTTATAAGAATAAACTAAATCTTGTAAAACATCGATATATTTATATGTATTTTTATACGTAAAGTAACGCCACATTTTCGTCTTAAGAGTTCTCTGAAATCTTTCAACAATACTAGCTTTAATATCTGGATTATTTGTTGTATAATAATTTATATTTTTCAATTTTATGTATCTTTGTACATCTTTTGATATAAATTCTGTTCCTTTGTCAGATTGTATGTGTGTTGGTGTTATGTTAGCCTCAGTAAATATACTCTCTAAACATTCCTTAATAGTTATTGAATTTTTTCTTTTCATGGGTCTGACATATGCATATTTGCTGAATGCATCAATGACGCATAAAATATAATTATATCCATCATTGTACCTGGAATAAGTCCTCATATCACTCAAGTCAGCTTGCCAAAGTTCATTTAGATTTGATAAGATATATTTATTCCTAGGAAACTTTCTCTGTACAGGTTTGTGCACAGTGTAGGTTTCTTGTGATTGCAGCCATTTCTTTACATCTTCTCTTTTCATTTTTCCTTTCATAGCTTTCGTTAGTTTGTCGACACTACTATAACCTGCGGGATTTGATGGATCATAATAGAGATTATGTATTTCTAATAAGGTTCCCATTTTTCCCACTCCAGCTTGTTCTTTAACTTTCTTTTGTTCTGTTTGTCACTCGTTGGTGTAGAGAATGATTCTTCTTCAGGCGTTGAAAAGTTTAACTGTGACTGCATGCCACTTATAAACTCACACCGTTTGGGATTACCAATATAAGTAAGAGGAACTCGAATATCTTTTAAAGCTTTAGCAAAGGTTTCCCATCCTATAGGATCACTTTTTTTTAACGGTCTCAATGAGTCGTTCACTAAATCTATAATATTACTTCCATCAATCTTTTTGTTATCTATAATCACAGTTCCGTCATTATCCCACTTAATTTTATTTTCATTGGAAGATAGCAAATTCATTAACAAGACGGCCTTTTTTGCATATGTTTTTGGAATGAGATCGAGAATTTCAGTAGTCGTATAACTATTTTTCTCTGGAATATTTTGTTTATGAAGTAGTTCTTTGTCTGGTGTGTCAATTGAGACTACACGTTTACTATCCAAGTTTTTATTTTTGTAGCTCAATATTAAATCATCAAATGTATTCGTATCCTCAGAAATAATTGGTATATGATAAGGTTGGCGATCTTCCTTGGTAAAGTTAAGATATCTTCGGAGTGTTTGTAAATATAAAATACACTTTTCACGGTCATCGATATTTCTTTTTAAAATATTATTCATATCAGCATCCAATCGGGACAAGTTAGTATCACCTGCGCTTGGTTGTTTTAGTTTTTCTATCACACTTGGCTCAACAAGCAACATTCTTTTAGCATTCTCCATTTTAAATGAGGGAACTTACTAATCCACTGAGAACTGAACCTAATATAATAGGGAGAAAAGCACCACCTTTTTGGATTATGAGATTTTTCCGAAACAAATTCGTAGCACCTTTGCGAACCAATTTCCGAAGTATATTTTTGTACTTGCTTAACTTATTCTTTTCCTTATCCTTGAGATCAATTTTGCCCTGGAGTACGTTATGAATACACTCGCAAATACAATTAATTTCTTTTTCACTACACGATTTTAAAAGAGCTCTTTGATATTTGGGTTTAAGTGTATGCAAAGCTGCTAGTAAACTTTTATGCGTCTTTAGTCGTCGATGCATCATTTGTGAATGATAGTAATTTGTTGATTTTTACCATACTTAAAGCCTTTTGTAGGAATGTAAACGATGCAATGCCCATCTGATGGAAATATTTTAGATTTTAAACGACACATATCATTTGTGTCCTGTTTCAAATCTATTAATAAATATCCATGTGGTTCATTTGTTGCATCTTTGTAGGAATCTTCCATAAATTTCGAATTATCTGGCGATACTTGTCGTGCTAAGTATTTAATTTGTGTTTTATCGCGAGGATTTTTGAAATAAACTATGTAACCGGAATTTAAAGATATGTCTCTTTGGCCTTTGCCTTGGTGAAATAAATTTTGTGTTATATAGAATACACTTAAATTTCTGTGATGACTTCCTTTCGTAAATATATCAACAACGCGACCATCTGACTCTCTCATTAAATCATCAATAATTATCAGATGTGGTTCACATCCATCAAAACTGCTAAGGTTTGGTATTCCTTGATAGAAATTAACAGTTTTTAAATTATACAAAGGTTGCATTTCATCATAGCACCAAGTTATTTGTTTGAAATGGGTGTCACATATATCCTCCATATATTTAATAAAGTTTGTGACAAAAATTGATTTTCCACATCCAGTAGGACCTGCAACTATAGCAGTAAAAGGATGAATAAAATGAAACATTTTAAGCTCACGTGTGTTTGGTTAAAGGTGTTGGAATAAACTAAAACATTTTGTGCAAGAATAAAACTATATTTCAAATACAAAATAGAAATACAATATACAATCATTCACATATTAATAATAATAATAATAAAAAGAATAAAAATAAAACAATGTTACTAATAGCTAGACATCTTAAGTACAATATTAGAAGTAGTTATACAATAATCAAAAATAACTTAACATTAGATATTTACGTGACTTTTTTTTTTATAAATCAGACATTTACAACTAAACTAATCTATGGGTATTTTATAGTGACCCCAAGCAAGCGTATTAACATTATTCGATACAATATATCGCTTGGTATCATTGTGTGAGAGACACTTCTTATTAATTTGTTGTGTAAAAATATTATGTTTTATAGACCTAAATCTTAACATAGTACGGTATTGAACATTTTCATTAAATAAACAAGATTTATAATCTTCCATTTTAAAACTTTTCGTAACACTTTTATTAACACCTTTTGCTTTTGCCAAAAACGTATTGTCAATATCCAATGCATACATTTTAGATCTCAACCCTACAAACTCTCTTAATATTTTACCAGCATTTTCATCTTTAAACATACCTAATTTTTTTTTATTTATATTTTGATATTCGTATATGTTATTTAAGGGATAATCAGATGTATCAAACCATTCAGGCAAATCAGGCTTGATATCTTCATAAAAGTTGTTGGTAATAATTTCATAAACTAAACTATCCGTATCAGTGTATAGTAATTTAATTTTGTTTGGAAACTTGGGTAGCATGTAGTTATAATGGAAATCGTACATAAGTGTTTTAGAAATATCTAATATACAAAAACCTAAGTAGATGGGTTTGTTATGAAGGGCCTTTGTTCTTTTAAGTTGAATCGCAACTAGATTTTCCGAAAATATAGACAAACTATGAAACTCTGGTTTTGCAATTAAATCCTGAGCACCAAGACTTTTACCTACATTTTCCCAGTGAGTTAATAATTTTACATTAACTCGTTTCTCGACATTCTCCATTGTTTTTCCAAATACAGAATTGTTCATTAATTTATAAAAATCTTTTTCAAAATCTGTTTTAGCTTGCGTACGTAAATTTGTATTTAAATCTATATATTTTTTTAACCATAAACTTTGATTGAACTTCAATATTCTATGAATTTTTTTCAACTTCATACCTAGATTAATACATTGTTGTAAATTTTTATAGTGAATGATATATTTAGTTTTATTGTATAAATTTGGGACAAGTTTAACGTCTTTGGAATCCCCAACAGATATTTTTTCAGGACATAAGGGTAAGTCAGAATGTAAGTCATGAATATCTATGGGGTACTCTAAATCTACTTCTAGAATAAAACCATATTCTGTATTGTTCGATGCACTATAATCTGTTTTTATATCAACCCACTCAAACTCCCCTGATGGTAAATATTGAGACATTGCCCACCCGTATAGATTATTAGCATCGAAGTACATAAGATATGAAGTAGATACATTTTTATCAAAATCTTCCATAAATGGATTGTTAGCCTTTGCATGCCGTTTGCTGCATTGAGATATCCCACCCCTTATACCCCTTGTAATAAATGATATTTTTTCTATATCTGTAAGCAATTCAAGTTCTATTTTTGTAATTTTTAGCATTGCATCCCAACTTAATCCTGGAGCAGTATAATAATGAGTTGGATCTAAACCATAGGTTTGTAAGCATAACATTCTAAAGTTTTCAAATATGTCAGTTAGAAGTAATACATCAGTTTTAAGATACAAGTTGGAATAATCGAACATATTTTTGCAGTTAAAGTTTTGCCAAACATTTTTAGCGTGGTTGTAATCATTATCTGATATATGAGAATCTGACAGCGAACTGTAAAACTGATTTTTGTCTGGAAGTGATGTTAGGTTTAAGCACTCAAAAGATGTCATAAATTCGTAAGGATAAATACCCTTCTTTCTCACAAGATTGAAGTCTTCATTAATAGGAAAGTTACGTTTTAAAGAAATAAATTCTTTATCAATCAAATTATTAGCTAATTGACTAAGGCCACATGGTAAAAATTTTATAGAATCTATAAACCTCAATTGAACAATTTTATTATTTATTTGTAATGTTTTCGAAAATGAAATATATTTTTCTTTCGTCTGCGGTATAACTTCGATATCACCATCAACAAAATTAAGAGCATGAACAATAAAATGAGAATCATAATGGCTAAGATTATGTAAAATTACAGGAATATAATTCGGTATACGAAACTTCGAGTTACATATATTATGTACAACGCCTCTAAAATGTCCGGTTTGTGGATTGTAATTAAATTCACGTTCACCGTTTAAATGAGTTTCACATATGAAACAAGTATCCGATGTTGAAACCTTAATATAATCATCGTTTGATAATGCTTTAGGAGCTACCTCAGTACTGTTTTTGGTACATATAAATTTTAAGTCTTTATGCAAACGAATCATAAATTCTTGTGTACTGTTTGGGCCACAATATGTTTCATACTTTGACAAGTTATCATCATAGGAGCATTTTATGTAGTAACCGAAACTATACACTTCATGTTTTTGGACATTACTTGTGTAAGATTTTAATGGATCGTTAGAACATGATTCGATTGGTGTTAGAAAAGCTTCAAAATCTGCATATACAACAAATGGTGTTTTAAGTTTTTTGTTAAACTTGTCAAATTTTAACTTATCATTAGAAACTGACTGTCCAAACCAATTTTTTGATGTTTTTTGAGAATTAGGTAGTTCTGTTTTAATATGAAAGCAATCATGCTGTTGATGTTCTGTCAACTTTACTTGACTAGGAAAATGTAATAAACATCCATCACAAATATAAATAACATGTTCATGACTTGAAATTTGATTACTGACTAAACGCGACATATTTTTTATATAACAATAATGATTATTTCTTCCGTTTGAAAGCAATAATAAATTAACATGGATACCCTTACGACATTTTGTAAAATATAAAGGGCCTACAACAGAATGAGTTTTATTGATTTTATCAAATTCTAAACCGAAAACGTTGATACTAATATTATTTAACTTTTCCACTTTTGAGATATCGGATAATTTAACTGGAAAAGAGACACCGTCAAACTTCAGTTTATTACAATGCATGCTATAAGATGAAACGCGATCAGGATTTTTATTTACTGGATACAAAGCAGAAAGCAAAGCCCATTTTAAACATAAAACATCTACGTTTTTAACATTAATAATTGCTCTTTTTACCATAATGTCTCTGGGTAAATCAATATATGACGAACCTCGTAGGGGATTAAATTTGTTAACATTCATGTCTAATGACTTAATAAAATTCAGAGTCCAACCGCTATCTTTTTTTTCAAATGTATTAATTTTATTAATAAAAGTGTCACGTAAAGACGAAAAAAAAAAATTTAAATCATCGCCTTGAAATATAATGTAATTGCTTGTTTGAAAATCGAAGGAATTGGAAATATTTTTTGTTTGTTGAATAAAATCAGCATGCAATACAAAATTTACTTTGAATACGGTATGTTTTAGAATAGATTCTTCAATTAATGATTGAATGTCATTATGAATTGAATTTAAAAATATCTCTGGTGTTTCAAAAGATCCATCACTTTTACTATTTATTTTATACGATATTATTCTCTGTCCGAACGCTGATTCAACAACATGAACGTTTTGCAAATTATCGTGTAATTTTGATGCTTTAGTTTTATGCCGATTACTTTTTAAATGATTTGTAAAATACTTCTTACATACTAAAATTTCACATACATCACAATGTACCTTATCAGATTGTGCAGCAGAAGGATGAGACGAAGTAGAAGCTTCATGTTTTACTCTTTTAGTTTTGTGGGTATTATTTTCGATGTTGTTGGTTCTTTTTCGGGATCCTCCACCTAACTGACTGTAACAATACAATTTAAGAGCTATAAAAATATATAAAACCACATCATATTTATTTTACGTTATACTTCTTTTCTAAAGACCAAAAAAATTATATGTAAAGTTTGTTTATACTTACATGATATTTGTTTCAATCTCACAACAAATTTTCACTAGTTCTTCATCTTTGTCATCATTAAACATAATGCTTGACTCTATATCACCACATAACTTATAAAGTTCAGACTCAATTTGATCGTTGGAATCCATTACGGCTAACTTGGAACACATTCGTTAGGTATATATCTTATGAAATAGTTTCTGGTTGTTAGCTTCTAGTTATTTATATGCCCAATGCTGTGGGTGGGGGCGCGATACTTCTAGTTAATGTTATTTCTTCTTTTGCTTTTACTTATATACATTTTTATAAGATGAGTCACGGTGAGAGCGTTACATTCCTTGGAGTTTGTCCTCGATAAAATATTTTGAACAATTGTGCTTCCCGGCGAGTGTCTTTGTAATGTTGTAAATGATGTCCCGCGTACTTTGATAACGCTTATCATCTTCTGATTGCACATAATATTTTACTCGAGCATCGGAGTATTTCCAATAATTAATAGGTTCGATGTTGCGTATTTTATTCATATCATAGACATCGATTTTTATGAGATGAGTAGCGGTGAGAGCGTCATCTTCCTTGGAGGAAATATAAGAGACTCCGTCGTCACGTGCTGCTGATACATATGAAGATTGTACTCCGAGTTTTTTCTTCTTTTTGGGCTTCTCAAAGAACATGTCTATGTCATTTATTCTTTTGATATTATTGTTTTTCTTCATATTAACAACTAATGAATCGTCAGGTTCCTCGGGCGTGTCCGGAAAATAGTAGCTTTTGAATGTGTCTTGCTGAAAGAGAACATAATACAGGTTAATTTTATACTACGACACTTTATTATTAGGTTATCGAGAGCTGGTTCATTATACATGGACAATTAATGCAAAAAATATGGAAATACCTACAGATATCACATAGGAAATGAAAAGATTTCACTAGATAATTAGCAAATCATAAAAATGAGAACAACAATATTATGAAAAAAAAAATACCGAAACACCTACAGATATCGCGGGCATGAATATGTACATACATGTCTAGAACGTGTGCATACAGGAAATTAAAAGTTTTCAACAGATAATTAAGAAATTAAGAAAATACTCACATCCATTATATAGTAGACTCGGCTCACTTTCACTGTCACAATGATGTCCTTTGAGCCATGCTAGCTAAATTTATATGGAAGGAGCGGAATGTGGGCGGAAACATTAGCAGATATCCTTATCTGTATTGTGGATAAAGGAACGGATGCATCGACCATTAAGGCAAGCGATAAAAAAAGAATGTAGAGATACCGTTGAGTGCTTTCTAAGTAAAGTGAAGAATTACGTGAATAAGTCAATAAAATCGCGAATGAGATAATAAAGCCAGAAATAAAATTAATTCACCGTTAAGCGACCCGCGAATTGATTAATCGAACCGTGAATAAAGAAAATTCGCGCATAATAAAACCGCGGATTACTTAATTGAAGCGTGAATAAAGTTGATTCGCGGCTAGTAGCCGGTGTATCCCGAAGAATCGAGTTTTCGTGAGCCAGAACCGGCATATCCCTACTACTGCAGAGCCAGAACCGGCATATACCGCGAAACTCGATTGTTTGTGATTCACCGGCTACTAGTCGCGAATTAACTTTATGCGCGCTTTAATACGTTGACACGTAATAAAACCGCGAATCGTTTAATTGAAGCGCGAATCAAGTTAATTCGCGGCCGCGAATTGGTTTATCGAACCGCGATTTGATTAATTGATCCGCGGATAAAGGTAATTCGCGCCCAATTAAACCGCGAATTACTTAATCGGCGCGCGGATTAAGTTAATCCGCGGTTAATTACCCCGCGAATCACTTAATATAAAGTTCATATCACTTAATATAAAGTTCATTCGCGACTAGTAGCCGGTGAAACCGGTCGAAACGAGTTTTTCGCCCTATTTTCGCCCTACAATGAGTTAGAACCGGCGAATATCTACTACTACTTACCTTGGTATTCAATGTCTTGAAACAATACACGTAAAATTGTTTCACGTACCTAATATTACATTTATACCATTCCAAACACGCGCCTAGGAACACAATAAAAAATTCATGAACAAGAATCGGCAGGTTTATAGATATCGTGATTTTGTTATGTTTGGTAGATGTAGTTGCCCTCATTTCTATTATCTACTGAACAACGGTAGGTAAATCTGGTGTTTTCTTACGAGTGTATCGGAGGCTGGAGCTAATATACTCAACGAACCTTTCAATACTAATGGAGTTTGCTGGCGAAGGTGGTAGCAGCAATTAAATTAAGGTCATAAGTGTAGTGTAAAAAATACTAAGTAAATTAAATTATTTTGAATTTGAATTGGAATTAACTTAATTAGAATTCGAATTAACTTAATAACTTAACATTAATTTACTACAATTATATAGAACGCACGCACACAAACATCTAAAATTAAGTAAGTAGTTAAGTTTTAATGTATGTCTGTTCTTTACTGACTGTACAAATTCCACAAATTGGAGAAATTCCAGTTTAAGTTCAACCGATGTCGAACCTGGGGTGCCAAAATACAGGTTTTGGCTTAGCTTGGACACCGGATCAAACAACCGAAGAAACTTTAATATGTGTAAGATTTGTGTGGAGATAAATAAAATATTTACTGTTATTATTATTTTAATGTGTTCAACACTAGTGGAATGATACGATCCTGATAACTTCAATTTCTGTTAGTGGGTATTTTTATAAAATTTCCGATCGGAAATCGAACTCAGTTAGTACCGCAAAGCTACTACGACGAAGATCAAGCGAGGGCTATAATTTAGCTTGTATGTACAGTCACGAGCAATAATATGTATACATTATCACGTTTAATAAATGATCTTAACTTGAACAACAACAACACTTGACATAGTTTAATGGTTAGTTAATTTAAAACGAATTGTTGTTCACTTCTTTCTAGATTGGTACAATTTAAGATATTTTAGAAAACGTGACAATGTATTATATTATTGCTCGTGACTGTACGTAGTTACGTAGGTGTTTATACATTTGCTCCCGCATAGCTTCAAAATTAGGTACTTAACATAAGTCGATAATTGAAGCATCATTAGAAGCGGCGTAATTATCTGTTGGTTATAAGACTATGTTACGTCATACTCAATTCAATGTAGCACCCTCAAGAGGAGATAAAGTGTTATAATAAATTATATGTGTACCTATACAAATAAATAAAATTGGAGTGTCTGTTTGCTTATGGATAATATATACTCGGTATATATACCAAAATAACATTTTTTTCAATTTTTGTCTGTCTAGAGGTCTGTCCGTCTATCTGTCTGTTAGTTTGGAACAGCTGGTTTGACGGGATTTCGACGGGACTTTTACTGGCAGATAGCTGATGTAATAAGGAGTAACTTAGGCTACTTTTATTTTAGAAATTTTCCCGTAACAGTTAAAATTTCATGCGGACGAAGTTGCGGGCAAAGCTGGTTATAAATACACTAGGGGACCCGCCCTGGCTTCGCTTCGAAAACCTTGTTCTTTACGTTTACAAATACAAAATATTTTATCATTTATGCAAGATTTTTCATTAATGCTCCACTCCTATTAGTCAGTAGTAGTAGTGTGATGTCAAATCCCTAAGAAAGGATTTTTGGAAATTGGATGGCGAAGACGCGAGGGAAAGCTAGTAACCTATAACCTTCCATTAACCATTAACATTAATAATAAGTTAAAGCTTGACTAAAGTATCGAAGACACCAATATTATAATCAAACGGCAGCACCGACGCGGACAATTTATTCCACATAAAAAATATCATTAATATAGCATTATGCCATTAATATAGCATTATACCGCTATAGGGCTGAATATGTATTCAACCCTAGCTTTACGTTGCTATAGCATTATTAATAACATTATATATATCTGTGGTGTTTGGTATTTACATGATAAGTCCAAAAATGGTCATTTTCTGTTATTTTGTCACCCATACTTTAAATAAAATTAGCTATTTTTTGGTCTATTCAATGTAAGTCTTCTATAAGTAGAAGTACCCAAAATAGTTTGATCTGTTACTGACAAATCCAAAAAAAAATTATCTTGTTTGATACAATATATTTAAAATAACTTACCTAGTGTTGCAATACGAGTCCGTAGTAATTTTATGGGTTATTTCATAATAAGTGTATTTATCACTGTTTGACCATTTTAAAGGACAAATTTTGTTAAGATTATGATAAGTATTAGATCGATAGTATTAGAACTTAAAACATCCTTAAAGAAAATCCATCACAAATTTCTCACATCTTACTTTTACAAATTACTACCACATACTCCTTGAAGAGCATCTCGTCAACAACGTGAGTGACAGACAGCGAAGAGGATTTTTATTAAATAATAAAAATCGGATTTTTATGAAATAAGAACCTAATTAATAACAAAAAACTAAAAAGAGGTTAATGTTTTTGTTATAATATGACATTAGTATATTGTTGTGGCTTTCCTATTGTTAGTTAGTTATTAGTACCTATTATTTGTTGACTGAGTAAAAAATAAAAGTAGAGATACCTACCTAGTCACATAATGAAACAAGAGACTGATTGAAGGTTATTGTTTGCTCAAATAATGATAAGTTCATAAAATTAATGTTTTATTTTATTTTTTCTTCTTTTATCTCAAAAACTAAATATATTATTTAAATTTTTCTTTCGCAAATTAATACCTTATCATAATATAAATACATAAAACTATAATTTGTTTCACTTAAACTTTATTCCGATTTGTAGCAATTTTTTAAACTTTAAAATGCTCGTACTGAAAAACTAGCTTTTTGGACTTACCATGTAAATACCAAACACCACAGATATATATACGCACACAAAGGGGAGATCTGGCTTGGAAAAATGTTGGACGCATACACTCGAGTTACTGGCCCCTATGACACGGGCTTACCAAGTTTAGAAGTCAGGCTTCCAGTGTCATTATTTGATTTGATATAACGCAATTGAGTGTTCTTACTCGTGTGACTTGAGGAACGACTTAAGTGTCGCTTAAGAAAGGATTTTTAGAAATCAAGAACTACACGCGGGCGAAGCCGCGAGCTGAAAACTAGTATAAAATAAAAAGCTTCACAAATGAATCAGAGCCGAACGTATAACATGATTTATACGAGTGTCACAAACTTTGGAATCGTAGCGATATACGCAAATTTAAATTGCTCCCGAGAGATGTACCTATCCATGGGGCCCACATTTCATATGTATAAAGTAATTATACGTAAACTAACATAAACCGATGTATCAACATATTTCGTAAGTAGATTAAGTATATTATGTTTTAATAAAACTGTCTCTCAGGCTTTTATTTCGGTTTATTCTTTTTTTTTAAACTGAATATAAGTTACCGCTTGGCTACGGTCCCACCTGATGGTAAGTGGCGACGTAGCCTTTAGATGGTTAAGCGCGCTAACTTAGAAAAACCCTATTCACTCTTGACTTGAAGACTTCCACATTATAATTGACTGGGAATACCGACGCAGGCAACTTATTCCAGTCCTTTGCAGTACGTATCATAAAAGATGAAGCAAAGCGTCGTGTTCGTACTGGGATGATGTTCACGACGAAAGGATGGATACTCGCCGTGCGTCGGCTTGTTCGATGATGGAGATGGTGGAACTAAGTTATGTTATTCTATTACTAGTTAGTTATTCTATTACTAGTTATGTTATTCTATTAAACTAAATTATAGGTATAAAAAAAAGGTATTTTGATTTTGATTCTACCACCGTTTCGCAAAAGGTGCTTTAAAATGGAAGAGATAAAACAGCGGAATAACTCTTCAGCACATGTTTTCAAATGAAAAATGCATTCCTTACTAATATTATAAGTGCAAAAATGTCTTTGTTTTTTATTCCTCTTTCACGTCAAAATGGACCCATGTCAAAAGGCAGCAATGGATCAATGTGGTTGGTAAAGTTAGTTGAAATAGTTAGTAGATAGTTGAAAGGGTGAAGAGTGACGAAAGTTTTTGGCGGGAATCTCACTTCCACGTGACAACACTTTTTAATCAAAAAAGCGCATAAGCTGGCGTTGCGGGCGCAATAACGGTATGACGTGAGATTCTGATTCTGAATAGGTAATAAATCTTTGCAAACGTAAGGAATAAGTTTCCCGTAGGGAAGCGAGGGTGGTTTTCTAGCAGATAATAAACTTTCATTAAGATTCCCTGTGTAGGGGCGGCATGGACATTGTATACCCACAATAATTAACACACCTTAAACACTACTTGACACCATCATCATCGCAACCCATAACTGTCCCACTGCTGGGTACGGGTCTCCACTCACAATGCGAGGAGTACAGGCCATAGCCCACCACGCTGGCTTAATGCGGTTTGGCAGACTTCACACAACTTTGAGAATATTATGGAGAACTCTCAAGTGTGCAGGTTTCCTCAAAATGTTTTCCTTCACCGAAGCAAGCTCCCGGTTAGGTAGTCCAACGTTCAACTACTCGGCTATCAATGCTTGAAACTTGACACCATACTTTATAATACATAATTATATCAAACAGAGGCTGGCAGACTAAGTCCCAATCAACTTAGTTACAGAGTGATTTCACAAATCAGCGTAAACAATGGAAATCGATCCATTGTTCACAATAACTGTTAAGTTAATTTATGACTCTGCCAACGTAACGAGTTTGCCCATTGATTATACAATGTAAGGAAATCGACGAAAATTCTACAATACAGTGAACTGCAGAGAATGCTATTAGCATTAACAAAAAAGTCTAAATAAATAAACTGTTGTGAGCAGCATTAATAAATACAGTCAACAATTTATTTTATCTACTAATCTTTTGTATTATGTCGTTTATCGTGAACAGCGTATTATAACAGTATTATAGCGCAACATAATGATGTAAACTCAACGAAATTTTGCTAACGAGTTAAATTGCATCGAGTCACGAGGGATTAGCGTCAAACACTTAAACTTATAGTTTTGAACGGCGCAATGCTTAACGCGCCGGGCTGCCGCGATTTCGTTTGAGGGATCCTAAGCGCAATTCCCAATGAGATTTAAATGATGTGTTTCTACTTCCGATGTGTGTGTGTTCTCGTCTTGTTTATTCATTACCTATTTATACAGCTAATTGCATTGCGTCACAAACAAAGACGTATGCTTCTCGTGTGTCGTGGGATGTTTGCTTGTCACTGATGATCTTTTGAGTTTCCATTTTAATAAGTTAAACAACTTGCCTTTGTTTCGATGACTTGACTGGTACTAGCTGAGGTTGTTTATTTTCAAGCGTTCTTTTTGTATCACAATACCCATTCTCTATTAAGTGGTATTTATTTATACTTCATTCCATAAAACGCTAAGTGGTCGCCATAATCTATGGATCTTTAGCATGGCGTCACCTATGTTACATTTTAACTAAAACCCTGTAATCATTTAACGGTTAACTTAACGACAGCCAACCAATTAGACAAAAGCATCGCGTCCATTGGTCACCACGAACTTCTTTCACATTTTTCCAACTGTTCAGAAACACCAGTCGATGCCAACTTGATTGCGGTCCGATTTCAGTAATAGAGGAAGTAAGTGCAACGGTGGTCCCATAACCCTTAAAACTTCTTCCCAGGATCTACCTCTTGAAACTAAGTTCGGCTTAACGACGGGTCGTTAATCGATTTTTCGATCAGCGCGTTTTATTTCTGAACTTCATTCAAAGGAGTAAAGTCCTGAAGATAAAAATGGCGGTCATGATTGGAGTTACGAAGCGAAGTGAAGCTGCGAGCAGCTAAAGTAAACTCGGAGATTACTCTCGTCGTCGTCGTTAGCTTAACGAGGCTTTCAATTGTTTGATGGATGTACTTACTTTGTTGCTTTATCCTTTTATTTTCGGTTCGGCGTCAATGAGGTTGGTTAGGTTCAGACATGAGCCATGCCAATGAGCTATTTTTAGGATTCTGCTTCACGTTTCTCTTTCCTTTTAGACTTTTTTATCCACCTAAAATTAGTAGAATTTCTTATGGAAACAGTCGGAAAATAACCAGACGAGCGACCTGATGGGAAGTGTCAACGTCGCCCATGGACACCAGTAAAGCCTAGTTTAGAATACGACATACACTCTACATTAATGTAACTGGGATCAAAAAATACCCTCATGCTGTATATTTATGTACCTACATGCCGAGGTTTTCTGTGCCACTTACATTTGCGTTTTGAAGAGAGAGGATTACAGCCACTCTAATACAAAGCCAACAGAAAAATAAACTCCGCAAGCCTTGCTATTACTATGTTAATCGGTTCATCACCAGCGCCCGAAAAGCCTCTGCCATTATTAGAACGGATTTCCCTGAATCCGCGTTAATCTCGCTTACGTCATTAAGTCATTTTATATGCCCATCTTTGGAGAGGCTATGGGGTTAATTCATATTGGATGACAATGTTATCCATAAATCAAGTCAAATAATGTTAGTACAGTCTCATCGTATGACCTCAACGTCTTTATTATGTGGAGAAGGGCGCTCTTTATTTCGTTTTAATATTAATTATTAAAAGCGTAGAGATGTTAAGACTGATATTCAAATTCTGACTTTATTCACGAGATCTGTATTGGAATTAAACAACCTAATTTCGTGGACATTAGGTGGGTACATCAAAATATTTCTACTGGAATTTGTCTGACCTTATTTTAATTAATGAGTTATATTGCAAAGCAATTTACTACTGACTATCTCAGTTCTCATCTAGCACCTTACTTATAACTGTGATACTTTGTTGATTATACTAAATTAGACCTTAATGACTTTTGTGAGCTTTTCGAGGTAAGTTCACTGAGCAACCTTTTTAAATAAGAGGTTATCCGAAAATTTTGTTTATTATGTTGCTGGGTTTTAAGCACAGATTTAAGTATCAATCTTATAATATACCGTGTTAAGTTCTGTGTCCACTAGCGTATAAAAGTTGAATTTATACATAAAAGACATGACATAGGTAACTCATTGATCCCCGACATCACGCGGTCTGCCTGATTCACAAATGGCATAAAAAAGTCAGGTAAAAGGCCTCGTTCTCCGTATTAATGGGAAATCATTTATCACTTTCACTGTTCGGTAAAACGTACTTAATGGAGTGTGGACAAGATTTCCGGAAAACATGTTGGATAGGTTCTCGCGGGATCGACCCAACGGGGTTTAACAGACCCTCAGTATTATAACTCTTAAATCCGACTAACTATTTTTATATGTAATTATTTATAGTGGAGATTGCATTTGAAATTCGACCGTAAGTCATTTTGTCAAAGAGTTACTTTTACATTGACTCTATCAACGTACATGTCAAACGACAGGTCATGTCGTGTCGAAGTTATTTAAGTGTTGTTTATATTAATTGTGTCAGGTTTTAAGTTTTCACCTTATTATTTATTAATGGGTTTATAGGGAAATTATCTGTTCTTGAGTCTACGTCAACCTTTGTCAATGGTCTTGAATTAATGTCGTCAGGTTCATCTTGGCAGTCGCTGAGTATAACACCACTCCGTTTAATTTCAATAGTACGCTTGAATTAATTAGTAAGCAATTTACCCGCTCACCTATCAATTTCTTTATAAATACAATTATGAAATATTCGAAACATGTTTTTAATCCCCGGCCCAGCCATCGGCCATTCGTTATTTGTTCTTTTTTTATGTTACTAGCTTTCCCCCGCGGATTCGTTCGCCAATTTCCAAAAATTCTCGCTTAGTGCTCTCCTACACTCTCCAAGGAACATACATGCCAAATTTGAGCTTCTTGCGTTCAGTAGTTTCGGCTGTGCGTTGTCTGTCAGTCACTCAGTAACATAAGACTTTTATAATGTTTACTATTGAACCTATTACCATTAAACCTAATGTTTACTATTGACATAAAAAAAAGTTTTATTACACAGTTTTCTTAACTTAAATATTTTCCCATCTTAACCACGTTGCATGGCGAGCAACAATGTTAAAATATAGCGCAAATCCTATTTCTACAACACTATTGATGAGATTGATAAAAGAAAATGAAATAGGTACGTTCAATCTGTGAGAACCGCGTCGTCTGAAATTGCTGCCTACTTATAGAGCTTATTAGATCAGAAAGATCGAGAAAATCAGATTGCATTCACATAAAAGTATCGAGTTCTTCCTTCTATCGGTAATATAAAGAAATATTATCATTATTATCATTAAACTGTCAAAAGTAATCATGGTATTTTTTCATTATGAAATATTCAAGAGCTTTGTAAAAAGAT
Organism: Ochlodes sylvanus; assembly: GCA_905404295.2. Taxonomy (NCBI): domain Eukaryota; kingdom Metazoa; phylum Arthropoda; class Insecta; order Lepidoptera; family Hesperiidae; genus Ochlodes; species Ochlodes sylvanus. The sequence goes on from FR990132.1 coordinate 692,777, forward strand.
ACCTCTACATATGGCAGTTTTCCCACCGCCGGCGAGTAAGCGAGTAACAATCGGCTATTTTCTCACTCAAGAAACGTAGATAAGATATACATTCCATGTAAACATAATACTCGCTCAGTGACACTTGCTCAGCGATACTCGCTTGGCGGTCAGAACACACGAAGAGTATACATACATAGTATCGCCCCGCGGGTGGTGTGAGTAATCGTCGCACTCTGTCACTCGCTGATAGCCCGGCGACAAAACTGTAGGAACTACACACTCGTTGCTCGCTGCTCGTCAACTCGCTTTCAGTTTCTAGCTCTCGCTAATCGCCGGCAGTAGGACAACTGCCTATTACTATGCTATTGTTTTGTATTCGCAAAATAATTTGGCATAATCATATAATAAACATAATGAATAGAAAATTAATTTGGTATACAATTTTAATAAAGATTGGAACAGGATGATATCTAAATTAAACTGAATTATTTGTGTATTACGTAGAGGGGAAGGAAAATGATCAACAATTTTTTATCCTCATTTATCTTGCAAAATATTAACTTGTACAAAAAACCGTCAAATACACAAAGAGGCACAAGAAGCGCCTTAAGTTCTGTGTACACGAAATTTTGTTAAAAGATTACTTTTATATCCGACAAGTTAGTACGAAATAATGAAACATTAGGTTGGTCTATAATGTTTCGTTATTTCCGAGGGTCCTGGGTTCGATTCCCAGCGAGGCAGAAATTTGAATGATGAATTTAAATTTCCGTTCTTGGTCTGTGTGTTCTTATCTTGTGTGTTTTCCATGGCACCCACGACACAGGGAATCCTATCTAACCTGTCAATACTTACTTAATCCGGCTTTAGCAGCGTTTAATGTTCCTTTTGACAAAACTATTACTCGCCTGTGGTTAAATTACTCAAGTAATTTAAACGTAACATACACAATAATACGCTCTTTATAATGATCATAATTTTAACCTTATTATATTTATTCATGCGTATTTGTATAATTATGTATTTGCCTCAACTCCTTCATTGTACTCTATAGTACATGGCCGGTCTTGACATGACATGTCCTATGGTCTGAGGAGTCCTAGGGCATATTACACCACGCTGGTCTCGAGTGGTTTTAGTGGGAGAGTTTTGTGGTAAACCCATCATCATCATCATTTTTGCTCAAGCGATCACCCATCCCTGTCCGTCCTGTCCCGACCGCGCCCGCTGTTGCTTAACTCGATAGATCACTAAAGGCTTCAAGCGCTTCAATTGTGAGAAATATGCATGAAATATGCTATACATCTCAACACGCGCCTCCACCAATCCGCACTGGAGCAGCGTAGTGGAGTATGCTCTAGGCCTCCTCAGGTATGAGGAGAGACCCGTGCTCAGTAGTGGGCCATTAATGGGTTGTAGCCATGCTATACATCTATACTAATAAATAAAATTGGAGTGTCTGTAATATAAATTAACCACTTTAACTGTATATGAATGTATACACGGTACATATACCAAAACGACATTATTTACAATTTTTGTCTGTCTGTCTGTTTGTTTTGCCGAATCTCTGGAGCGGCTGGACTGATTTTGACGGGACTTTCACTGACACATATCTGATGTACCCAATAAAGTTCAACTTAGGCTACTTTTATTTAAAAAAATATCCCCGTAACAATTAAAATTCCATGCGGACCAAGTCGCGGGCACAGCTAGTTACAATTAAAATTAATTAACTGTTATCAGGTTTCGGTGCCTTCGTATTTTAAAAGATATCAAAAGAAACTCTTTTCTAATATTCATTGTAACCGTACTGAGATACTAAACAATATGAACAATGGGTATTTTGCGTCAAGAGACGGGAGCAGTGCACCCTTCAATTCAAGTAATTACATTGTATTATACATTGAACGGCAACAATAGGGTATTTGACACCTTTTAGAAAAATAACTCAAATTGTTCAATATAACATAATACATTAAGCAGTTTGCTTAATTCTTTGTAAATATCTCTATTTTCTATGAAAATCACCATCAAAGTTACCATTTTAAACAGGTCATGACGTCATCTGCTCAAATAACCATACTAAGCTGTCAATGCTGTCATTGCGTATAGTAAGCAGTAATAGCAAGTGACGTCATTCAGCCAAACCGCGTGTTTTCGATCACGTGATCAAACACGAAAAATTCATTATTGTATTATCTATTTTTAACAAAAATCCAAATAATTTTAAAATAATGTGTAGGCTAAATTGGTTTAAAAAAATATATACTTTTAAGCTAACAGTTTGATCTATATTTTCATTGTAGTCAAATACCCTATAGAAGCTATGGGGTGTCAAACATTTTTGAACATACAATCATACTTTGTGCAAACTATTGGGGGAGAAACTTTTCTTAAGGGTTCCTATAGCTACACGGCACGTCTTGTTAGTAATGAATGTGTAAACCTGGTTCTAATGTTATTGAAGAAGAAATTTCAGGACGATATATTTTGCTAAGGTATAACTTTTTGGTCGTTATTGAATAAGTTTTGGTTGATTTATTTGACTTGTGCTTTAATAAAATACATTTATCATTTTGTTATTATTTTTTATATCTAGAAGCTACTTACATCGCTTTCATAAACGAGCCTCCGATTCCAATCTTTAGAACAAAGTAGGTAAATCCTATGGATTGTTTAGAAGGAAGAATTTTGAGACACAATGCCTAAATTGCAAAAAAAATCCAATTATGATCCTTGAAAAATTAAGTAAAATCCATTCAATGGTATCGAAGCCTGAAAAAAGAAATAAAGTATTACTACTAAAAACATACATTAGATACCTACTTGTATCGAATTTTCACATAAACATTTTATTCTTTAATGATTGTTTGAAGATTTGCTTTTAAGTTAAATTTTAGTAATGTAAGAGAAATAATTTGAAAACTAAAACAAGGAGTCAACTAATTACTAAAACTATTATACTCGTACTTATTTACCAAGAACCAACGGAATCAAAAGACTAATTCCAAACTTTACTGTTCAAGATTTTCACGTTCCATTATTAATAGACACGCGTATATTCGTAACATGTTAAAGGCTATTTTAAACATGCGCATGTTCGAAAAATTGAAAAATCCACACCGTACTTGGTAAAGTAAACTCGCATAAAACGTATGTAGTAGAGAGAAAGAGGTATTTCAACCAAACACGGTTTGCTACTAGACAGATTAGCAAGTGAAATCTGTGCGTCGTGCAGTGAAACCGCGGTTTGATATGTTGATAAAGCGGAACGAAAACGAGAGGAAAGCGAACGCGAATATCGTCACGAGTTTTTGACGTCATTATGGTTAGAGGTTGGCAGTGTTTTCAGCGCAAAAAGGCTTGTTCATGCAGCCCATAAACGCGGTATTGTGAGTTTCGTATATCCTGCAAAGACATTACCTATATCTATAGGCTCCGGCATTTACTTTAATCTGAAATGCGCGTGTGCTGATTCCATTTTAAGCCTAGTTTAAATACTCGGCTAAATAATCGGCTAAGGCACCCAGAAAACCTAGACAAACTGGTTTTGGTGGGTTAAGTAGAGGGGAGAAGACCTAGAGACCGATCACCTACCCGACTGACACGGTAAAGGAAATTATGGGCATCCCCGTTACCGATGCATGTTACAGGCGGAAGACAGGGTGGCTTGGACGCAGCTCGACAGCTCCACCACCAAGGCTTACCAGAACGGGCACGACCTTCAGCAATGAAGAAGACGACAAAAAAAGAATCGGCTAAATTTCTCGCCGAATATTTGTGCACGAGAGCGACCACGAGTACACTCGTTTACATATTCGTTAGTTTATATCATCTCACGTCATCATTTTACGTCGATTAACTAAACGGAACGTTAAATTTCCCAAGTTCAACGTTTATCATCTGGCTTCTATCGAAGCAATGACACAAAGTTTTTTGTTTTGGAGGGTTTGGTCTAGCTTGAGGTAAAATCCCGAAATTGTAGCTATTTTGACAATTGTTAGGCTAATTTCATGCATTTTGATGATGCTCATCTCGCTGGCAAAGTTTTGTGTTATTGGCAATTTGGGGTCGAGGCGAATAATCGTTTCGCTTACAAAGCTTCCATTCAGAGCCAGTGTTTGCAAATAAACGCGATGGGGAGACAGGAAGAGACAAAAATCCGTGAAAGCGTTCTTTTTATTCTTACGTAGTTCCCAAAGGCTCAGATATCGCTACGTATTTGCCGAAACGTTTCAACGCTGGTGAATTTATGTGGAGTGGGTACGACAATTTAGACTAATAGATTTTATTGTCTTTTGCAGCTATTCAGTGTTATTTGTAGAAAGAGTTCGGCACTGCTCAATTTGTTTTGAAAGGAAAAATAAGAATCGGGAGAATAGGATAAATTGGAAACATAAAAATATCCTTTTTGTATCTCAATGTTACCAGGAATTTGGTTACAAAACGCAGATTCCCACATTGTGTAATAGAACGTATAACAAAGAAGGAATTTCTGCTTTATCCCTTGGTATTTACAATGTAAATTTTGTTTTCATCAGTTTTTTATGGTACCTACCAACCATCCTATACGGTACAACGAGAGATTTGACGGCAAATTGTCATTATTTTCTATACAGCTGATATTGCTGAGCTTCACTGCCTTTACAGTGCAAGCAGGGGACTGAGTGACCGACATTGTGACCGAAACAATCTAAAACATTCACGGTCGATTTTAAAACTATTTTTTATCCGAAACGCATTGATGTTGTCTTTGATGATGCGCGGCTGAGACCACCTACCATTAGCTGGCTCGTTTGCTCGTTTATAACTATTTACGTGCACAAAGAAGAACTGATATACAATGTAAAAAACGATTACTTTTTATGGACGACTCTACAACAAAATAATCTCAGTTACAAAAAATACCGGATTGGAAAGACTACAAGCGACATTAGCTCAATATGTAATTAAGGACACAATTTGAAATTGTATAGTAGCGTAGCGGTTGTTAATTTGTTTGACGTATATGAATGATTGTTTAAATCTAATTAATGTTAAACACGTTCTCATGTAAGGGATTGCTAATTTGCCATAAATATTTTAGTATATCCTATAAACCTATACCAATACTAAACATCGCAAAATTGTTTCATGTTAGCAATATTTGAGAGATATCCAAGCCATTATTGCTAACTCAATCGAGTCGAAACATAAAATGCAATAATACCCCTAACGCATAAAATAAAGGATACGTTTTTAGTAATTCCGTAAGTTTTAATAGTTCTATTATCTATGTATGTATGTGACTAGCTCAGGGGAAACATTCCAATTTTAGGTAAATACAGTTCAAATGTCAAATATAAGCAATGTAACTTACTCTTTGACTTTCAAATATGAAGTCCCGACTCCACATTGTAACGATGCATCCAGTTATAGCGAAATTATGCACATAACTTACCTCGCTCCTCGCACGGCGACTCGCCGCGGAAACTCAAGCGGTCTTGTAACTCGCCTAGTAGGGGAGAGGTGGCATGAAAGGGACATTTTTGATTTTGAGGTCCTAGTAAGTTATTGTGAAAATATTTGGAACAGGTTGGAGTCGAATAGGAAGCGTTTATTATTAAACTATTGAAATGAAATGCAATAATTGTCATTAATCAATTCTTAGTTGTTTATTTTCGCATCTTAAAAAAATGTGTATTTTGTCCCTTTCATAAATGAACTGTATTGAAAGGGACGTAGTAATTTATGAAAGGGACAGTACCTAATTTCGAGGAAACATGTACCTATACAACCGTTTTCATCTTAAGGATTAATATAATGAAACACTTTTATATAACTTAAACAGTAATCAACGATTAAAATGTTTTTCTCAGATACATGAACTAAAAAAATATTAATACCTTTTCTTAAGACATATATTCATTCTCCTTATAATTAACAAGAAATTAAACACATATTTAAAATAAAAGACAAATCAACAATTTTATATAGGTATCTCTTTTTAAACTTAGACTGCACTTGAAAAATAATATTGTTTTTTTAATAGAATTATTTATCAACAGCCTCCATAAAGTTTTATTTACAGTCTTATAAAAGTAAGCTTAGATACTAATACTAGTGGTTTTGACATAGTGAGCAAGAAAAAAATTAAAAACACCTTTAACGCCACAGGTTTCGTGTTTTTGCATTGAAACCAATCTTCAGTGCTTTCCGAATACTTTTTCTTACAAACATTACAATCATGATGACCACATCATGTCCTGTTTTACCATTTGTAATGCTGCGATTTCATAATCTTGGAGTGACTTCTTCATTTTCAGAATCGCTGCTGCTACTACTACTGCTTGCGATTTTTCGTGCAACCTTCTTCTTCTGCTTATGATTAGTCTTAGCATTTTTCCCAATATCTTTTTTCTTCTTTTTAGCCTTCTCGTTATTTTTGATTTTCATTGATTTCTGATCTGTTAATCTATTTTTTTCAGGAGTTTCTAACACTTCATTTACTGCCTCTTCAATTTTGCTTGCATCGACACGCGTTCTCTTCTTATGTGGCATTTCTAATCTGAAAAGTAAAAAATTTAGTAGAAACCTATTGCAAAGTAGCAGTCTTTAAAGGGACAGTTATGAAGGGGACGTCCCATTCATAACCGTTTGTTGTGTCCCTTTCATAAATATCATACAAAAATTGAAAACATACCCACAAAATCTACAATATTAAATTAAAGTTTACTGACCTTATGTTCTTGTATCTGTGGATGTCCAACCTACCTTAAACAGTGATTCACACATAAATAATTAACTCGCAGCACTCGATAAGACGCTTCACAATTATAACAGAAAAAATACTGTTCAATCCTATTATCAACACTCTTATGAATCCGCCATGTTTGAAATGACAGGAGTATGAAGTTAGCCGCAACGAACTTGCATCAAGGTTGCCATATGACAAAAAAAGTGTTGTCTCGAAATTGTTTTAATTTTACCAGTTATTTGAATTGTCCCTTTCAATACGTGTCCCTTTCATGCCACTCCTCCCCTACGAAACGGATAATCAAATCTGTCAACTAACAGAAATTAAATTATCAGGTAGGGCATATTATAGTTGAGGTGTATGTCGAGGCACGCAATGAGCACGCCAGTAAAAATACTTATTTTTTCCCGTATCATAATAAAATGTGTACAATTCGCGATGAGTTAAGTTTAAAATCATAATTACATACAAAAAATACAGCCAAAATGTTAGCGATAAAACACAACACATAATGTGGAAGAGGTTAGTAGATAAAATTAATCATGCCATCTGGCGGCAACTCATTAATGGTTCACTACAGTACAGACTTATTAAGAGCTTTTATTTAACTTGCAAGTATGTATGTATGTAACAAGAAGCTGAAATTTGGCATGTATCTCCTTGGGGAGTGTAGGGGAGCACTAAGAGAGGATTTTTGGAAATTCCCCCCCTAAGGGTATAAAAAGGGGATAAATTGAAACTTTTTATTTTTTTCAATGGATGCCCTTGAAACTTGGATATAGTTTTCTCAAGTGACACAAGTGAGCACTAAGAAAGAGTATATTGAAATTGGCGGGCGACGCCGCGGGGAAAAGCTAGTTTAAAATATTTAGTTTCATACAAGTAATTAACCTACAAAATTATTAATTCTTGCCACAAAAAACATTTCTGCTCGAACTGCTTTCGTACACACGTTAATTGAAAATTCAGAAACATCAGCCGGAAATGACCTGCACACGCAATATTTTATAGCAACGGTTTGGTATTATTTTATTATTTTTAGCTGTGATATATTTATTTATTTATATGTATATAATATGATATTTTTGTTTTTCTTCGTATATGGAAATTGCCATACAGATTTACGTTTTACGTTTATTTTTTATGTAAATAGCTGATAACTAAGCCAGCGAGCCAACTTATGGTAAGTCAACGTTGCTCATGGACATCACTAACATCAATAGCATCACAAATGACACATACAACTACATACACATACAACTACAACTACAACTACAACTACAACTACATAATAACAACAGATACATACAAGAACAAACACCCAGTCCGACCCGGAAAAGGAGATCCTTTTATAGCTACAATTTATAGATAGACGGATGATGAAAACTTAGAAGTGCCAATGAGTCAGTATTGAGGTTCCGTTACTAGTGTTTTGACTACTCTTATGTATAAATTGCAATTTAAACATCTTACTGTTTTGAAGAATAACTAATAACTGACCCCTAAAATAACTCAATATAAACGCTTACACACTCACGCCTTCGGACTAGATTCCTCGTGTAGCGGGTTGTTTGAAGTTTTGGGATAACATTTAGTTTTATTTAAATCGGTTCACAAATAAAAAATATACATATGTCAATATAAAGGATCGCGTCTAAACATTTTTTCGTATGTAGATACTAAGCCCTAGATTTCCCAATCGAAGCGAGAGCTACTAGTCGTAAATATTCCCGTTACCTCATTTCAATGCGCGGTTAAAGAGGTTAATGCACGTTTCGGATACGTTCAGCTCGCGTGCGTTACCATTACTGGAAAATCGCCAGCGTATCATGCGACACCCGTTATGATACGCTATCGGCACTTACGTTAATATTTGGCGATTTATCGGATTTTAAAATTTATGCCGTGCTTTAAATTGTATTGCGTTGAAGATTACGTGGCTATCCTGAGAGAGTTGTAAATGGTTAGTTAGATTGGATAGTATTAATTGTCAAATATAAAAACTAAGGATGCGTTACGTTCATTAAACGCGAATTGCACTTTTGTACCTGATTTAGATACAAAATCATAGTAATCATATCGACGGTTAAAAGGCGACTTGATTCAAGCGCCATTTTGAGAACTTTAAAGGAGAGCGTTTTAAAGTTTATTTTTTGAGAAAAAAAATCACTATTCTTAAAGTATACAATAAAAATTGACGAGTCTCCCCAATCATAAAGCGGCATATTTTGTGCTAATTTTTTGTATATATATAATAAATAAAAGGTGTTTTTTAACGGAGTTAGATGTAACTTGAGCCTTTTTGCACAATTCTCTGATCAGGGCAAAAGGAATCTTAGTACACGATTACTATTTATCTGTTCAAAGCAAAATAATTCAAGTGTACAATGACTTCTTTAACAGATCATGGATAAATGATTTAAATCACTCAACTAGTTGTAAACTGTTCATGGATAAATGATTTAAATCACTCGCCTAGTTGTAAACTGTTCATGGATAAATGATTTAAACCGCTCACCTAGTTGTAAACTGTTCAAGGGGTAATGACTCAAATTACACAGTGATGTAATAACATTTAAAAAAAATTGTTTTAATCGCAAGATTTTATACAACGAAAGAATTAAAATAAAACAATTCTTTTCATGAATCAACTTTTGTTTTAGTTATTCATTTACTTAAATTTAAGTATATTTAAACGTTGGTAATATTTGTAATAATCAGCCTTCGAATATTGGCACTACTCGTAATTCTAAATGATATGACTTAAAACTGGTCAAGGAAAATTAGCACAAGTCATATTCTTCAACATACTAGTTCAGGTAAGATTGATTCAAGCGACAGAGATAATGTTTGAATGTTCAAGGCAAAATGATTTAAGTTACATACACTAATAAATATGGTTCAAGCAAAAAGGAATTAACATCCTTTGTTTAATTATTTAAGATCAAGTAAAAATAATTCAAATGCCGATACCATTTCATTCCATCCGAGGATAAATGGCTTAAATTACAAATATTAAGAAAAACCCTTTTTTTCGTGGGTCTATATACATGCTTTGAAAAAAACAACCAAATTCGCTACACTTGATACCACGTAAGCAAAAATGATACCCAAATTGGTCATGGAGCCAAGCGCCAAAAAAGTGCTCAGATTAACCTCAAACCTGGCTCAATCGAAGCGGAAAAATTCGCCGATTCCAATGATGTATATAACTCAATATCGCCCAGGATGGCGCTTGAATCAATTCGCCTTTTAACCGTCGATATACTCATTAATGAAGTTGTCATCTATGACGAGAATGTAAGTTGAATTGTAAATATTATAATAACATAAATATATTTTAATGATCATTGTGCTTTCGGCTTTGCATCATTTTTTGACAACCAATTAGTAGTGACATCATCTTGTAGTAAAATATTCCTTATTACTTTTTTATATTCTAAAATAACTTACGGTATAGGTATTTTTTATATTCTAAAATAACTTACTTAATATTACGGTATAGGTATTATCTATATTATCCTTATTCATAAATAATTGGTACTTGAGTGCATTTTATTACATTGAGGTTGTCAAAATCAACGCATACACATCGAGATATAAGTACGATGCGCATACATAAAATATTTATTGAAAGAGTTTCATGCGCATCTCGATTTTGAGAGAAGCATTGGATTTCGTCTACTGCATTGAAGTATTGTTTGTGAATACGGGGGACAGTCTCTACATAAGCAGCGTTGTAAAGTTTCCGTTCATATCTATCGCCGTGTGTCCTCGCTGGTTGCAATAACAGATGTCTGTGGTAATTGCGGACTGTTCACATTGCTAATTCGATGACCTGCGGTTGTCGTCATATTGATGCGCATGCCGTGTGGTGACGGGATATATAAGTTCCGCTGTCAATTACATTTTGATAGTGGTCGCGGATTCAAATAAATAAATAACGCTACACACACGCTACAATTCACAGCCCCACACTCCGTGTCGTGGGTGCCATGGACAATGCATAACACAAGAACACACACTTAGACCAAGAACAGAAATTGAAACTCAACTACGAACGTATCGTAGTCGTGACGTAACCATGTGACAGAATGAACTACCGTCGAATTTCGAGCAAAATTAAGTGTAATTTATCTTAATTTCACAGACATTTTTCTATCACGCCGACGCGGCGACGGACGCGATTCGTTATTTCCGTGTCGCTGACAGCTGTGAGGTGAAATGCCCGCTTATTGCTTGTCGTGCGATATTTGCAATGGCGTGACAGTATCATCATCAGGACTTCAGTCAGAACAGCCGCAACTGTTAAAATATATATTTCGAGGCACGTTATCTTTATATTATAAATATAAGTAAATAATATAAGTAAAACAGAAAAAACCAGTTCTAATTTAGCAAAGTCTGGCCAGTAACGCCAGACTGGTAACGTGCCTGGGGGGTGGCCATGCTCTGATTGTTCATGTTCCGAACTTGTATAAACCAGCGATGTAAAAAACATCGAAAGCGTGATTCCGGTTATGAGGTGCGCCTAATATATGCGAATATCGCCACTCTACTCGTCATCATCATCATCATCACAACCCATAACTGTCCCACTGCTGGGCACGGGTCACTCTACTCGTACATATATGTATTTGTATGTCAGTTACTTGCAGTATATAGGAGCCATATTTTAGTAGTTAATCTGAATAGAGGACTCTTTTAAACGACACGCTTTTTGATTCAAAAGAACCAACATACAATTCTATGGCCTTCCGACAATAACTATAAATTAAGCTCTATAGGTAATGCCTTGTGACTTAATACCTTAAGCCGCGTAAGGAACGCGTCGTCGACTTACTAAATTATTTTTTAACGCTTATACACTACCCTCGCGCTAGAATACACTATGTTACTTTGCTATATGTAGCTAGCTACACCACCAACTAGGCTACGGGGTCAATACGGTATCAATAATATTTATTTTTAACCATAATTTTGCACTTAATTAGCTATACGCGAAACGCTTACATTACTAATAACTACTAGTAAGTTCATCCAAAAAGAGCTAATAAACGCGTTAAAACTACAAACACTCAACGATCAAAACTACTCACATCAGATAAAATAAGTAGTGTTAATGTAACACGAACGGACTCGCTGAAACTACCCAACAACTATCTTTTTCAACAAACAAAGGTTGGTAAAACATTGTTTTTGCTATTGAAACAGTTCCACACAAAGGCAGCAAAGAGCTTTGACTATACGAACATTAAAGTCAGAAATGTGTAACATTAACCTGCTTGACCTGTATTTGTATAGTGCTAAGGTTGAATCTCGCGCAGTTGGTGTCCAATTCGGTTGGGTGAACTTTATAGAAGTTTCTGAATAAGCAAGTAGGTATATGGATAGGAGGTCCCAAATTATTGATTCTAAGCGGATTCTGTTGTAGTTTGTTGCGGATTTACTCGCCGCGGATTTCGTGAATGCGGATCTGATTTATAGTGGTTTGAGCGAAACACCAAGTAATTGGTGTTGTATTGGCGCCAGAGTAGTTTGCGCTTACTTTCGATTCAAGGACATTGCTATCTGCGTAGTTTAATGATCATAGTAACTTTATAGTGTTATTTTATTCAACGTTAAAATACTAAAAAAAATAATTAAAATTAAAATTAATTTACTTAGTTTTAAATGAAATTTTACTAATTACTTTAATTAGGATTAAAAAGTTATCAAATAACTCGTTTGTGGAGTCAAATGCCTGTCATCCCGCTTGCTAATTTGCAATGTAGGTCTTTTTTTAGAGACGATACACACATTTTATCTATTGGTATTGTTTTTAAACGTCGATTGGGGCTTTATTCCCACGGGAGCGCCTAAACAAAGGCACTTTTATCAAGCTACCCTCAACAAACATGATCAACTATTGATGCAATCTTGTATGTAAACATTCCATTGATTTTCGTATTTTGTTTTCCCACACAGAGCCGCGGGCCTTGTGTATCAAAAGGTATTATTAGATGCTAATGTTAGGGTTCAAACGACAAATATTTTAATAATAACATGTCTTTCTCTTCAGTAAAACTGTGTATGTACCCTTATCGATCACCATCGTAACCTATAACTCGCTGCTTAAATTCAAAACTACCACAAATCAAAATTATACTTTTTTACAGGAGAGCCAAACAAAGAAAAAAAAAAGTATTTTTTGTCTGATGCTTTTTTATTTTACATAAAATATATGCATATTATACATAATTAGAAGCGCATTTTTAAACTGCATTAAATGTTCTAAGTAATTTTATAATAAACTGAATGCTAGCGGAGATATAAGCATATAAGTTACTTTTGAATATAAAAAATATTTGCGAAATATTCTAAATATGGAATAAAACAACCATAAGTCAAAAAAAATATTGTATTAATCATGTTTGCCCATAATTTTTTTTAGGAACACAATAAAAATCGCCATGCAATTTAATAAAGTAACTAAAATGCTTCATCTGTGTAAAATGATATCCAAAACAAATCAAAATTTCCCTCAAAATCTATCTATTATATATATAAAATTGGAGGTGTGTGTCCCTATATTTCAGTTTACAACCAAAACTACGCATCGCAGACGACTACTGTTTGTATGTGGCAATAGGTACAAGTCTCCCATCGTGCACTATGGTGGTTGCAAGTCGATAGTTGTAAGGGTGTAAAAGATACGGGGGTTGAAACATGTTAACTTGAAAAATGTAACACTATTATTGGTATCAAATGGTCTGAACTCCTAAACGGCTGTTCCGATTTGGTTGAAATTTTTTGTGTGTCTTCAGGTGGATCCCAGAATGGTTTAGATTCACAATTGGACCCGGTAGGTGGCGCTGCTGTCGATATGTCACCAAATTTGTTAAGTAATCATAGACCGGTAAGAAGTTAAATTTATTGTAAAATAATCATCAATTATTGTTTAAGTTCTATTGAAACAATGAAAACATAAAAGTAAACTAATAAAATTAGCTAAACTAATTATCAAAACTAACGTAAGTTTTTCAAAACTCAAAATAAAACAAAGACTTTATAAACATTAAGAAAACATTCAAAACTTTTGAGAAATCTTCTTTATCATTCCTACTCTTAACTTTTAAATCAAAAATAACTATTAAAATGTTACCTTATAGCTAAAATAGTTTCTTAAATGCAATTAGGAACACCTGAGATCACAAAAGAACCATATTTAAAATAGAAACTTTTTAACACGTATGAGTACTTTAAAGTTACTTACGTGGGTGTACCACACACCCACTAAACTGCTCTCTACGTTTCTCTTAATTTAATTATTTATCAGTGTTAGGTACCCACAGATTTGTAAAGAACGATTCTTAATATTTTGGAATAATATTTTTATTAACAAGATTAATGGAAAGTTCGAGAGTGATATTTGCAGTGAGCTTTGCACTCCTTTAGAAACAGTCGGAAGGTGTCTAACAAGGTTCTTTTGGCTGTACATGAGCGGGTGTTGATTCCGACACTCATGTACCGAAGTAAAAGTTGGGTATGGCAGAAGAAACATGAAAGTAGAATAAATTTAGTTGAGATGAGAGCGTTAACAAGACAAGTATCATAGGAGTTAAACTGAGTGGACAGTAACAGGATAAGAAATAGTGAGATAAGGAAACGGAAAATGTAGTGACAAAAATTGAGAAAGGTATGCTGAGATGGTTTGGCCATGTCGAGAGAATGAATGAAGAACGATTTTCGAAAAAGTGTATAAGGCGAGTGTGAATGAAAGTGTTGGAAGGGGTAGGGGGTAGACCTAGGCGGACGTGACCAAATCAGGGACATCTTGAAAAAAGCCCAGGTCAAGAGTAGGTACCCTAAACCGAAGAGCATGTATGAAGGGAATAATGAAAGTGGACAAAGCGAAATAAGTATGTAAGCGAAACAGGTATCTTTCTCTTTTAAAGGCTCCTTTTGAAATCATGATGACATGATGGTTCAAAAGGAGCCTGGCATTTTTAAAATGACTTAACTTCATAAATCAGTTTAAATACCTAGTAAACAAAAATAAATACTGAATCACCTTAAATTAAACTTAATTTATTAAACCTACGGAAATAGTAGATACCTATGGTTCTAACTTTCTACGTATACCTAATACGTAAAAACATACCTACAATAATATATTATGTATGGTTTACGTATTACCCGTAGAAACATTTTATAACTACAATACAATTTTATAATTACAACGATAACAATAGTTTTTGCACAAAAAATGCTCAAGTAATGTATCTCAAAACATGAACTTATGTATTAAAACAACTCCGTTTAAATAAAAGCAAAACTAGTGTATTCCAGAATAAGGCCCTTTTAATTTTTAAATATTAATAATAGAAAGTAGTTTTTTATATTCAAAATAAAACTATTTTTAAATACCGTACTTCATATTAAACAACTTAAATGCAAAACGAACACTTTGGTTCATTAGTTTATTTTGATCAAAAAAATTAAGTTAATTTAGGTATATTTTCTCTGCAAAACTACCCCTTTTTGAAATATGGTTCTTTTGATTTAAAAATAATGTCCTACTTACATGAATCCTTTATTCAAATACTGAAGTTTTTCGAAATATGGTCGTCTTCTGTATAAAATGAATGAGTAACAAAGATTAAATTTCGAGATATGGCACTTTTGCACAAAAGAAACGTGCTTAAAATAATTAAAATTCGCACAACTGAAAATATGGCAGTTTAGATCATATTTCGCGCGTTCAAAACGTTAAATTCAAAAGTAACGGTTGCGTTATTTCTGTAACTTAAAATGGGAAATCAATGGGTGTCTTGTCTAAATATAAAAATATGAAGGATTACAGATGTATTTTTGGAATAAAAACGTTTTTGCAATTTTCGGATTTGTGGTAGTTTTGAATTAAAGCAGCGAACTGTCCCACAGCTGGGTACGGGTCTCCTCTTACAGGGGTACAGGCTATAGTCCCTGGACGAGTTCAAATTAGTATATAGATAACATAATATATCACAACACTTGAGAACATTATGGAGACCTCTCTGGTGTTTAGGCTTCTTTACGATATCATCATTCTTTACGATATCATTCTTCAATAAAGTAATATAATACATTTTGTATTATGCTCCTTTTTTTATTATTTAATTTATTTGCGAGGGAGGAGAACACAGGCCCCGCTTTTCGGAAGTCCAAGGTTCAAAACAATATCGCTAATTTACCCTCATCCGAAATATTGCTATTCATTCATTTGAGGTATTACATTAAATATCATGTTTACCTTAGTTACCATTTTAAATGCAAACTGGTACTTACGATGTTGTACAATCACCGCGGCCGCGCCTTGACCATGATCCAATGTATCTGGTCGAAATGTCAAAATACACAATTCATTAATAAAAAATTGTAAACATTTTAAATTCTTATAAAATGTTTAGTATCCGCGATGATATAAATTTTGAATCATAATATTATCTTTTAATTTTGGGGACAATTATTGTGGTTTTATATTATTAATAAAATCCCATATTATTATAGATACAAAATGCAGTAAACATCATTAAACTTTGTGCACAACTTCATACAAAGACGTTTACCTCTTATCCCGCGGGAAGAGATCATTTTCCCGAGATGAAATATATCCTAGGTAATAAATTACTAATATGTGTTACGGTATCTTGATGTGGAGCAAAGCAGGACATTAACGCAATATTTCTACAGCAAATAGGAGTAATGAGGGCAATTTATTAATGAAAATAGCGTCTTTGCGGAAAAAAAACTTAAAGAATAGAAATATGTTTATCCACAAGCTAAACGACAAAATTAAAGGAAAGATAGCATGAGAGTGGACCAGGTGACAAAAAATCCTTGTAGTTAAAAGTGTACCCGTTTTGATAACTTAAAAATTAATTTCAGAAATTGGGCAAATAAAAATAGTGCTAGATATCACGTTTTTTATTTGCTGAGTCCACAAATGAGCAAATTTTTAAGCACTCTCAAATACAGGTTTACAATTCTAGAATATGATGATGATCTAGATTTAAATATCATTAAATTCTGAGAAATTGTGCTTTTAGCTTTTATTCAGCTTAGATAACGGCTGGTGTAAAAAATGTAGCAGAGATTACATATA
This sequence comes from Ochlodes sylvanus, assembly GCA_905404295.2. Taxonomy (NCBI): domain Eukaryota; kingdom Metazoa; phylum Arthropoda; class Insecta; order Lepidoptera; family Hesperiidae; genus Ochlodes; species Ochlodes sylvanus. Next base: position 709,624 of record FR990132.1, read on the forward strand.
TATCACATTACTTTAAAAACTTGTATTTTAAATGGAATTTCCAAAAAAGGTACGCGTAAAACAATGCCTCTGTCTATAAGTGAATTGACGAAATTTCTACACGCATAAATGATTTTGTATTTAAATTATTTTCATCAAACAATATTCTTAACATGTAAACTGAAATTGTTTGTAAGAAGCAAACTCGCGTGAAGCTCACATGAAGCGTCACCGTTGAGCGTTAGAAACAAATGTATGTTTACGACTTTACAAGGCCACGGACCTGGTCTTACCTGTATTAGTTTGGAAAATTTGGTACAAATTGTGTAAAAGATGGCAATGTCTTTTAATTTTGTTTATATAATATTAAACTCATCCAAATAAAAATTCAAATTATCTTTAAATCAACCCAAATATCCTTTGAAATGTAAACGAGGTCGACAGAAGCGCTGCGGTGCTCAGTTTTGTCGTCCGATCCAACTGGGATCTGATTTTCGCCACAGAATATAGACATTATCTACTATTTCAAATGGATTGACTATAGTTATAAGTATTTAACACAAACACTACCTCAAATTAAATAACGTTAATGAGGATATACATATTTGACTTAAGAATTCGTAATTTAGTTCTTCTAACTCTGTGAATCCAATAAAAAGATTTTACAGGACCACACAGGATAGGACAGGATACGTTATGTTACACGTGTTCATTTGTCAATGGAATTTTCTCCAAATTCACTTAAGGGAGGAAGTTAATCTTTGCTATGGTATGAATTATCAAAAATCATTTCTTAGTGCTCCTGCTCCCACATACTATTAAGGCTGTGCGATGTCGGACAGGCAATCACCGTTAGCGTTTCATTGAGCAAGAAGATAAATGCCAGCCACAGTTAGGGTGTGAGTAGACGCTGGCGGTCAATCAATTCACTCGCAGACGATTTTCGTGGCAGGCAGCCGAATTACGGTCATTCGACAAGATTAACGAAATTCCGATAGCTTAGAGCAGCTCGCTCGGTCCATTCAATATTTCCATTAAATTCGCTAAAGCTGCTATATCAAAACTTTCGCTAAAGCTGTTATATTTTGAAACGTTACATCGAGGATTATGACTATTATGAAAAAAAAATCATGAAAAGAAATATTATAATTTTATTCAATACAAATATACGAAAAGAAAAATTAAGAATAATAGCAGAAACTGAATAATAAAGGCAATAATTGGGGTCTTAAAACATTTAAGTAACCAAGTCCACTTTCGCCTCCAACCGTTCACTAAAGAGTGAATAAAGACCGAAATATAAATCGTGTTTCAATTCAATATCATGATTAGTAATTTTATTACTAGTTTACATAAGGAGTTACCTTATTTAAACTAGTAATTTATAGTAGTACGATATTTGGACCATAATATGAGAAAACAAAGACATTTCGTGTTATACTTTCCTCTAAACATGAATTCGGTACTTATTTTAAATAATGATGAAACCAATGGTATTATTATTATTATATTAGAAAAAGTTTACTTCTAATGTCGTTAGCTGAAACCATAAAATATGATTGTATTATAAGTCACGAGAATCATCAACTACGAAACACGCTTTAGCTACGGCGTAGTATACCTCTACACCGTAACTATAAAGGCTACGCGGTAACCGCTACGAACGCTACCAATGGAGACCTATTACGGCAATCGGTCAATTCAATCGTACACGATTTCGAAGCAAAGGACCGATTTAAAGCTATTCAAAGAATTTCTGTAACTTTGGGTTCAGGAAAAGGAGTTACAAGGAATTTTTGATAAGATGTCAGGGTGTAATCAAAGATTGCTTTAAAGCAATCTTTGATTACAAAATTACTTCCTTGAAATAATGCCTGGAATTTAATTACATTAAAACCCATATCATGCCAAAATTATCAGACTCTTGCAAGGGGATCTCGCATTCTTTGAATCTTTGCAAGGGGAATTCGAATCTTACGCTCTGGTTTTCTGGAGCTACTCGTATCTATTGATTTAAAAAATATTATCATTTGCGATAGGTTGAAAAAATATGAATCTCGTACCCGAGTTCTTCATATTTTTTAAAAATTGTGTGGGAAATTTATTATTTCGCCCGGTGGTGTGGTGAACTAAGAAAAGGCGGTCTACCAAGGAGGTATGCACACCATTTTTTCCTTTAATGACCTAACAACAAATAGCCCTAGTCGGCTGGCCTAAAGTAATTGAATTAACCGTAATAAGGCCTTACTAACCTATGTAACTAGGTAAGGACCCACATACATATATATTTAATAATCATAATGTCCACTAACGGTCACCCATTCACCAAAGACGTCGGCACACGACGTTGCTTAATTAACATAATATATCACGGTTCGTGGAGACTCCGCTACAGAGAAATTGTCCTTAATTATTTTAATGCGATATGAGATTCCAGTAGATATCATTTAGAATTTCTCTTTGTAGAAATAATAAATTTTAAATTAAGCTTACATTTTACCTAAGTTAGGGTTTGAAGATTACTTTTAGATATTAATAATAACTTGATACCAAATATAAATTATCTTCTTGCTTATTTATTATGAAGGCCTATATAAAATCTTATATGGATTATAATATGCATAATTATATACATATTTCAATAATTTAGGTAGATATTAAATATTTGATTAAGTAGTAGCCTTTTTGGTTTGGAAATATTTTATTCTCTATTTATTTAAAAACCGATCTTGATACGACACATAAAATTAATTACAAAGATTAAGTTACTGTCAATATTATTATTTCGTCATAATTTATTAAAAGCATCAGTTTGTAATAATACTTCAAATCTTTCTGTAAAGCCTGTCTGACTAATTACCCTCTTGTTTGCCATCGACTTGTCGTGTTTCAGCTGGGGGCTTAGGAGCCAGTACTAGAGTACTAAAGAGTACTAGAGTAGATAAGAAATATATTTATTTTCTTCTCTATTTATTGTAAGCTGACAGCGCGTCACTGATCCCTTTCGTGTTACTGATGCGCGAGTGCACCCGCATAATTTCTCGCCCTCCAACATCACGCCCGAAACACGTATAAACACCTCTACACCATGAATGGGTTTCGTGGGAATTTAGTTGAACGTCCAACAGGACTGACATCATGCTATAGCTTCGTGGACGTATGTCGTACCATCTGCGGCACATTGAACCCTAAATTATTATAATTAATGCGAAAAAGCATTGGCGACTTAAATCTGTTCCAAGGTGCGTCAATCACAGATTGTACGCATAGCACAGAAAGGATAGCCAACGTGTTATAAGCTGAGCCTCGGGGTTGTACCGCGAGTAATCCCCAGCTTAGTGGTACACATGTAGAACCTTATTACCCATGCATGCTCCACTTGATTGTGATTAATTAATATTCCTAACCCCAAGCTCCCCCCGCGCTCATCCGTTATACAACACCTCGTGGGTGGATTAGGCTAAGTCGATATAAATTGGCTGAGATGTTTAAGTACGTCAGATGTATATCAACGTATCAAGCCTTGAGCCGATGTGACTTAAACGTTACTTGAGATTTACGAGTATCAACGGAACTTTGTACGAAATCCGATGTTTGTGTTTGTGACTCCAAAGAAACTTTACAGAACTTCTAAATTTTCAAGATGACATCGACGAATCTCGGCCTCCATTTGTAAAGGGTCTTGCAGTGGGCTGATATGCTTTGTTATAGCTAATCGACGACACATGTGACGCAATGGTTACATTGCAGGATGGATATTTAAATATTAGTTTATTTAAATGTTAGTTTAAATTTCTGTTCTCGGTATGGGTGTGTGTTCTTGTCTTGTGTCTTGTGTGTCTTATCTATTACACTTACGAAAAAGGAAATCCTAGCGTGGTTCTATGAGTGTATAGCGTTCATTATTTAGTTATGTCATAATGAAATTAACAATCTTTTGATGATTAAATGGTATACCTGAGTTATAAGAAGAAAGAAATTAAATAAGCTGAGAAGAAAGGAATTAACAAACCAAAATATGCCTTTGGGGGTTGGGGGGAATCACTTTGGCAAACTATCCCGATTGACTTAGTCTGGTTAATATATAGATTCTTTACGCTCAAGTATTACAAATTAAAATTCATGTAGACGTATTCATGTAGCGACACACTCGGGTCTATTCTAATAATTACGGCGGCTTCGCCTCGCCTCTCTGCGGATTAGTTAAAATTTCATTATGTTAACCTTAAATTTTCATATAACATACTATAATGACATAAAAAGCAGTGATAGCTGAGTGGTATGCACCTGGACTCCCGAGCAGCGGGGCTTGGGTTTGAATCTTACTCGCACCTCTGGTCTCTGGACTGGTCTGGTGAAAGAAAATATTGTGAAGAAACCAGCGCACTTGTGAGTTCTTCGTAATGTTTTCAAAGGTGTGTAAAGTCTCCCAATCTGCATTGGCCCAGCATGTTACACTATGTCCTGTATCATGTGCAAGAAAACCCGAGCCCAGCAGTGGGACTATTATGGGTTGTGAAGAAGAGATTAATAATTTCATATGCTTGCTAAAGATTCATGTGCCTAGAAACCTAAGGATCTTAATTCTGTAAAAAATATATTGTTCAGCACAATTCCCTTTTCATTAGGCCCACTAAATTATGCCATTACCATTTGGATCTCGACAAGGCAAATCTTTTGTTCGTTGGGCCCTGTCGGCGCCTCATGGGACATCCTTAGTTCTTTGTCAATTTTTTATTACCTACCGTTGCTTTGAAATCGTGTCATTTATCAGATTTTTATCATATTGTGACAAAAGAGGGACTGCTTTTGTTTCGTTAAAGTTACTGTAAGTCAATATGTTAACTAAAGATTGGCCTCAAAGCTTATAGTGCTATTGCCAAAATAGGTTGTGCTCATACTCACGACGAGGTTTCAACTGTCACAAATCTTGCGGTTACTATCTTATAGGGTTATTACGCCGGTTTCCTGGCCACCTCTAGTTTGCGACCACTTGACTGATTATGTTTCGTTAATTAATGATAAAAAAAATTCTTCATAAAATGACGACCCGGATGGCGCAATGGTTAACACGCCGGATCGCCGTTCCGAGGGTCCTGGGTTCGATTCCCAGCGAGGCGAAAATTTGAATTTAAATTTCCGTTCTTGGTCTGGGTGTGTGTGTTCTTGTCTTGTGTGTTGTCCATGGCACCCACGACACAGGGAATCCTAGTGTGGGGCTATGAGTGTGTAGCGTTATTTATTTATTTATTTAATTACAAAGTGTTTACTTACAATAGATTTTGAATAGTTACTTTAAAATAATCAAAAAAAATTAAACTAACCGCTTAACCAAATCGCTAAAAAGGCCTCACTTTTCGCTGAGTGCTGGCAAGAAACTCTTGACAGCTGCCACTTGACAGACAGTAATTAGTAACACTTGACAGATGGGTGAGCCAGCCTTACGTCTACTTCGTTTAAAGTTCTTATGAGACATAATATGTACATGTATTATAATATGATAATTATTATCACGGCAGACGACACTACTCATACTTAAACCAAGGGCTAGTCTTAAACTATGTATGTATATAGAGAGAAGGGAGATTTGTGTTGCCTTAGTAAATTAATACTGTTGTCTCAGTAAAATATAAGTAATCTGTGGTAAATACTGATGGATGCCAGTATTTACTTTACGTATAACCTTCGACATAAAGGCCTGCTGAAATATGCGCGGCATCTGAGTGAGTAAGCAGTATTTCTACTGTTCGCACAGAAACGAATATCGCTACCACTATGGCTATAGTGAAACTTGTTGATCGTCGTCCACTGTAGACAATAAATGGCATCCATTGCGTCTATTGTGTACGACGCGGTACTGCGGAAACTTACCTTTATCCCGCGCTGGTCGCTCCGCCGTGGCTTAACAAACAATCGTCGATGGATTTGATAACAGTATCAAGTTATAAAATCCGGGACTTTATTTATTTAAACTTTAATGACCACAAAATATGGCGAGCTTATTGCTTGATGTATTCTCTACCAGCTAACCATTAGGCCAAACAGATATATACGAAGAGCGGTATAATGCTATATTACTTTACGTGCCCTCCGAAGCACAGAAGCGCTCAAAATACTACCAGCGGTCACACATCAATCTTCCGCGCCCGCTGTTGCTAAACTCGGTCGATCACGTAGGAACGACGCAAGCCGCCGGGCTTTCAGCGCTTCTTACATACAAATAGGGTATTTGACACCTTTTAGAAAAATAACTCAAATTGTTCAATATAACATAATACATTATGCAGTTTGCTTAATTCATTGTAAATATCTCTATTTTCTATGAAAATCACCATCAAAGTTTAAATGAACAAAAAAGCCGCCAAAACGCTAATACGCCATTTTAAAATAGGTTATGACGTCACCTGCTCTAATAACCATACTAAGCTGTCAATGCTGTCATTGCGTATAGTAAGCAGTACTAGCAAGTGACGTCATTCAGCCAAACCGCGTGTTTTCGATCACGTGATCAAACACGAAAAATTCATTATTTCATTATCGATTTTTAATAACAATTCAAATAATTTTAAAATAATGTGTAGGCTAAATTGGTTTACAATATTATATACTTTTAAGCTAACAATAGTTTGATCTATATTTTCATTGTAGTCAAATACCCTATTAGTATCCTTGTTATTTGTAAAGTGTGAGTTATACCTCGTGAATATTTGGCAGACCTAAGTTAGTTGCCCGTTTGTGGTGGCGTTTTTGCCGAAATTTACTCGATTGTTTTGATCATTATTACCAATTTGCCAATGGTACCATTTACTGAGAATACACTACTGTACTATGTACTGATTCAGTAAACGACTGAAATATTTTAGCAATCTATACCTCTATACAAATAAATAAAATTGTAGTGTCAGTTTGTAATATTAAAACAACAGCTTTTTACTAAATGCATATGGATGTATACACGGTGCATATACCAAAATAACATTTTTTACAATTTTGGTCTGTCTATCTGTCTGTGTGTCTGTTTGTTTGATGTTTGGTGTGTTCAAATTTACTGGAATTTATCAATTAAATTTAATTACAATGCTTTTTTATCACGTGCAAATATAATGAAACATCGATTGCATAAACACAAATAAACACAGTTATTTAATTGGAACAAAGTTTGAACCGTAATAGAAACCTTCGCTAGAACATTCAAAGTTTGAATTTCAAACAATAACTCGAGCTTTAGCGTTCAATAGACAAATCCCATTAACGTTCATATCGCAGCGTATTGTTTTGACAAGCTCTCCTACAACCACAAAACCTCACGCGACAATAATTGAGCCCGATGTATCCAATCAGATTACCATAAAGCCTTGACAATCCTATCAAAGCGTTTAACCCTACCTCAGAGGTGTTCTTGTCACATGCAGCGGATAGATTTCAGTCTGTAATGTTGTCATATCCGTGATCTGTAATGATACGAGACGAGTCAAGACGAGTTTTGCGTCTCTTATAGCGGTGAAGGTGCTTTTTAACCCGATTTGAGTCCCAGCCGGGAAGACAGTTTTGTCTCTTCAGGTATTGCCCACGGATTGGTTTACGCGGATGTGATATTAACTGATTTTCCAAATTCTTTTAACCCCTATTTAAAACTACAGAAGTGAAAATTATAAGATTCGATGTTAGTTGATAATATAATATAAAAGCACTAATATAATAGCCACCTGCAAAATTTCATGTTCATAAAGTCGTTTTCAAGACGTATTGTCAATTACACCTCTTATTTATATATCTGTGGATGACATACTTCTGTGTTTAGTTCCTTACAAACAGACTACTAAAGTAAAGTTAACGTCCCGTGAACAAGTATACAACTTTCAAACCACTAGTAATTACTGCTCAAAAAATATACTACTACGACAAAACTTTAGTTTTTCATGCCTGAAAACAGATACAAATTACTGTTTACAAAACATTGACAGCCCTGTCTCTGTAACAACTTTGTAAAATGATGCTTTATACTGTCATTGACTGTAATATAATATGTACATATATTATGTGTATGTACAACACATAAGTGTAGTAGATCGTTGAACTGAGATACATAAAATCTCATACAGAATAATGAATAGCACAAGAATGAGTGTCTTTGCAAAATTTCGTCACATAAAAAGTGCTGCTCTTTTGTCGAAATAAATCGAGACAAATCTCTGAGCGACACCTACGTTTTCGAAGCGGGTGTAAATACATAATAAACGTCTCAGAAATGATTGATTGTGCCACTGAGAGTAGAGATGAAAGAAAAAAGTGAAATGTGGGGTGTGGGCGCCTTTCGCGACTCCCCGTTTTATGACGGTCACCTGATAGCGCGCGATGTTTTACGATGTGGCCACGAAATCAGAGGCGAACACGCTATTTTGAACTGTGGTTTTTAATAGTGGACGAAGTGTTAGTCTAATGTGCACAATTACTAAATTGTTGTGTTAGCTTACACTTATATTGGAACGAAGTTCCTTATCGCGCGTTGTGAAAGGGGTCTAGACGGAAAAAAATCTTACGAAAAGTTGTCACGATACTTTTAATTCTTACAAAAAGTTGTCACGACACTTTTTGTGTACAGCGCCATCTCGTGGAGCGTTTTTGTAATAAGCAAATGCGTAGTTTTGTCATTAGTTTTTGTTAGATGGCAGCAGTGTGCCACACTTCAAGTGTGCACACTTGACATTTTCAGATTTGTAGGTTTAGCTTTAGTGTCACTGACGATAGATAACGCTACCAGTGGGAAATAATTATAACTTAAAACTTAACTTCGTTCCATCCGGGTGTCCCTTGACACCTCTCAAGTTTTTTTTATAATTTTTACAGTCTGCTTTATTTAATTTGGTAAGAAAATTGTTATCTAAATATATATCATCATCATCATCACCATCATCATATAATTATATCATCATCACAACCCATAACTGTCCCACTACTGGGCACGGGTCTCCTCTCACAATGAGAGGGGTATAGGCCATAGTCCACCACGCTGGCCAAGTGCGGATTGGCGGACTTCACACACCTTTGAGAACATTATGGAGAACTCTCAGGTGTGCAGGTTTCCTCACGATGTTTTCCTTCACCGAAGCAAGTGATAATTAAATTTTAATACGCACATAATTTTTGAAAATTAGTGGTGCGTGCGGGGTTTGAACCCGGAACCTCCGGTTCGGCAGTCCAACGTTCAACCACACGGCTATCACTGCTTTATAATTATAATATAGGTACTAAGCTCAAAATTTTTTTGTTTCTACAGACTACTGCATCATAAATATTTGAACAATTTAATATCATTTTAGTAGTAGTAGTAAGGTAATTAGGTAGTAACTCTTATAATTTGAGATAGTAGTAATACAATGAAATTTTCATTGTATCACTACTAGTAGTAGGGAGGGAATAGTAGGGACTCTACAAAATTCTCGGTTTGTTATAACCGACGATATAAGACGAGGTTATTGTTACGGTAAAGTTGAGGTCAAAATGTCATTAATGTCTGTGAAATTTCAACTGTCAAGTGTTTCTACCCACCCTCCCAGTATCATCGTTACGAACTCACAAACGCGCATACCAGCTATCTGATGCTAAGTGGTCGCCCACGGACACTAACAATACTAAAGGCATTACCGATGCGGGTCCGACCAAGAAAGAAAAAAAATGGGCAAAATTCGGTAAGGAACAAAAATAACGCGTAGATACTGATTGCAAAATTTTAGTTTAAACAGTAACACATTTCCTAATATTGATTTTAGTGGCCCCACACTACATAGTAAAGCTACTTCGCAACGCGTAGAGCAAAGATAAAGTAGACAGGGTTTCCTGCGAATCTCTGTGATATTCTTTTATCGACTCCGCACAGGCGAGTGATTTAAAATAGTGAACTCTTTTTGCTAAATCCGCTGTTCTGACCTTTACAAATCTTTTATATTATTTCTTTATTCTATACTAGAGCCTTTTCCCGCGTAGAATTTGGTCTGTAAAAAGTATCTTATACTCGTAATAGTAATACCTCCAAGAATATGTGTACAAAGTTTCATGATGTTCGGTCAAGTACTTTTCGCGTGAAAGCGTGACAAACAGACTTTCATTTATAATAGTAAGGATGTGCCACCAAGTTGTTTGAACGTTGGATTCCCGAACAAGACAGCCTAGTTTCGAATCCTACATGCACCTCTTACGGCAGTTGTTACCTTATCGGTTATAAATATATAAAATAAAATATGTTAAACATTTTCGGCTATAATAAAGAAGTTCCTACAGCAATTTAAACACTTTCCAAGAAATAATCAAATTTTCATTTCAGGTGAAGCTTTCTTAGAATACTTTGAAGTGCGTCTAAAGTCGTTTTTGAGTCCGACCTTCAAACTGGTATTTAAGTCCCACTCGCAAACGAAATACGGACTTATAAATTCACGTCCATTGCTCAAACGTGATTCAATAAAACCAATAACTCTGCATCGACTTTCAGAAATAAACATATCGTTTAATCAAATTTCGTTCGAGAAATATAATGTATACCTAATCCTATTTCGTCCGAGCTCTTTACCTTTTAAGCCGGGTATAATGCGACCCGTGTACAAAAGGGAACAGAATGGGTGTTCCGGGGACGATAAAGGGAATATTTTTTTTTCATTGCCTTTCAACTTTTGTGATAACAAATTTTCGTTTTTATTATCTCGTTCTAATTCGTCCGTTTGGTACCGCGTTGTATTTTCAACCGTGTCCATCGTTTTAATTAAAGTCGGAAAGTTGTATCACGGAATTAAAATACAACAAAGCGCTAACACATTCATACCCCTCCTACGATTCCTTAAATAAGACATCACTAATAAGAATACACACACATCCACGCCGTGAGAACTATAATTTATCTGTAGTAATTTATCAAGTATCACGTGGAAATCACACCGGGGTCCCCAGACTTAGCACGCAGGGCCACTTGCAACTAGGCTATGGGGTTTATAGATGTTAATTAGGTATTAGTAGTATTATTAGGTGTTGTATTTCATTTGTTTTATTTTTCATTTTCGCACCTAATCATCGTTTCGTTGATTCTCGTGACAGACTTTCGAATCGTATGAGCCATCATTTTACAAATTTTAAGCTGCAATGCACTTTATCTATCCTCGTGTCGAACTCAATATCTCTGTTCAGTTGCATTGTTAAATCATAATTGTCCATTAGCTGCGGTAACTCTTTACTATTTACTACCTCTCTCTCTTTACTACCAAATGGCTCATTTGCTCTTCTTACGGCTTATTTATGTACATAACATAATATTGAGGCAGGAGCCGTGCTCAGTATTGGTCCATTAATGGGTCGAAGTCATATATAGTTGATCAAACAAACGAGCTACAACATGGTAAGTGGTTACTGTGGCCCATGGTCTGACTCTCTTCACATTGTAACACGTATAAAACATTTCACCACTATCCTAGATGATCAGAAAAGAGTTATAGCTAACTTGACAGATAAAATTGGCTACCAACATGGATGAGTTTCGCCAGGACTAAATTTGGTGCTTTTGTATCACAAGGTAGGTTGTAGGTTAAGGACCATTCCAGAGGAAAACTGGGACCTTCGCTTCATCCTTTATTGCGCAAGGGCTTATAATATGACATTAAATAGACGATGGCGTAAAACAGATCTCCATTATCATCCATTAGATGGCCTGTCAGTGTATCTGATGTAAGACCTGGATTTTTTTTTTTACCAAAACACCAAAGTATTTAAACAGTAATAGCATCTAATGTAGTCGACGTTAAGGTTGATTTGATCTAGATCGTCCGTTTACATACATATTAGGTAACATTCCTGAAACATCTCTGTATTATGTACGGCCTATCCGGTCATTCGCCCGCTTTCACTCATATCAAGAACAAAGGGATTCTCTTCCAACTTAATCCCCAAGTGATAAACAACGAGATCTAAAGATACCGTAGATGTCTATGACATATGAGAGGCTTACTCGCACGGGATGAGCTTTATGAAATAGTATAATACGAGGATTGGACATTGTCCATTGTAGAATACAATATGTCACAATAATAAAGTTAAATAAAACATGCGTTCAAATACTCTCTCTCCTACATTAGGTTATAGGTACAGTATTTTTAAATGTATCGGTAGGAATGTCAGTAACGCGTCATTGACGACCCCGTGGTCTACTTGGGAGTGACCCTGCCTGCGAAGCGAGGTGTAACTACCAAAGTTCGAATCCCGGCTGGGGAAGACATTGGTAATACCAGGGGCGTCACCAACGCGTCGTCGATCAAGTAGGAACACAGATTTAGGAAGTTCGTTCCATAATTTACACGTTCGTGGGTGGTAATGTCGTAAAAACTGAACTGTGGACGAAAGCCAGGTATGTAGGTGGTGTTGGTGGAACGTGGCTTTACCTCGTATTCTATTGAGAAATATTTATGTACATACAAAGCAAGAAGCCGGATACCCGCGCACTTTACCGAATAGTCGGCACATCTCTAATTATTTGTGTTGTCCATGCCACCCGCGGCACAGGGAATCCTAGTGCGAGAGTATGCGTGTGCAAGCGTTTATTTTATTTTATTGATGCCTTATTATAGGTGCGTGCAGGATTTGAACCCGGGCCCCCGGTTCGGTAGTCCAACGTACACACTATCACTGCTGTTATGTGCTAGTGATGTCTACTTATCATTAAGTGCATGATTATATTCGTTCAGCGACTGACTGAAGGAGCGACCGAAGCTCGAACGCCCCATGTGTAAAGGTGTATAAATTGATCAAATTCCTCATCTTTTTTCAACGCCGTTCATATTTCATTGTCATCTTTTCGGAGACATTTTCGTATCCACATTATTTTCCGCAAAAGCCTTCACTCAGCGTACGTGATACTTTCCTCGTTGTTACTGACTCGCACAGATTCCCGGTTATAACAGAACTGATAATAGTAGCAGGAAAAATATAGCAAAAACTCAAAATATGATGATGAAAAAGATACATGGGTTGTCGGAAGTAATAAGTCTTTTTGTAGAAATAGCGGCGAAGAAAAAATAAAAAACCTGTGTCCTGATGGTAATGCATAAGGAGCATAATTAGAATCAACAATAAACCTTTTAGGATATTTCTAATTCTCAAGTGAAAGGGGATAGTATAATAGAGTCTGTATTATTTGTGCTTTTAAGTAATTTGTGCTTTTTAATAATGTGTGTCATTTACTTAGGTATTTTAGGTACCTTATTACTCACTCACTTATATTATGACTCACAGTATAAGATTTTTTGAAGTTTCACTTCTACCACTTGTGAATTGCACACATATTTTTTTTCAGTCTTATTCATTTTCAATAATAACAATAGAAATTGTAGAACTTAGTTTTAGAAGTCGAACCAACAGTTTACACTCTAGGAGTCGGTCAGTCACAAAACGTTCGCTTTATGTCGCTAAAGGATAATCAGACTTACAAAAATTTAAGAAGCCCTTTAGTTTCATATTACCCGACTATAACTTTAACTTGGTTTGATTTTGTTTACTCATCATTTAAAGTAACTAACCCTAGGTGACTGAAATGTTTTTACACAATTTTTATACCCATAGCGGAGATAAGTAACTACCATCAACGTGACTATATTTTCTAAATTATATGATCCTTCAAAATTCAGATTTTAAATTTTCAAGACGACTGGCGCTTGGCAGTGGTCGTGTCTTTTATTAAATACTTGTTAACAAACGTTCTGTCATATTTTGTCCGCGATCCATCTTTTTAATTAAAGTCCGGAAGTTTTACGTTAGGGAAATTGGATCGAATCTCTCGGGGCCGGCGGATGCCGGGAGCTGTCATAATGAGATGTAAGCGAAACCTCCGAATGGATACTTCAATCAAAACTGGCATACATCGCTGCATGAATGTTTAGAACGAACGGTAATAGCCTTGCGGCTGTACGAAAGCTTTGAGAGGATCTGCTTTGTTTGACTCCAATGGGTATCAAGTAAAACTGAGCTTCTCCGTGATTCACAGTTTCAACCACAATTTAATAAAACCTTCAATATATGGTAAACTCTCGCGCTCTGATGTTAACACGCCGGATCGCCGTTACGAGGATCCTGGGTTCGATTCCCAGCGAGGCGCAAATTTGAATGATGAGTTTAAATTTCCGTTTTGGTCTGGGTGTGTGTGTTCTTGTCTTGTGTGTTGTCCATGGCACCCACGACACAGAGAATCCTAGTGTGGGGTGCTATGAGTGTGTAGCATTATTTATTTATTTATTTATATAGCACAATACGTCTGTTACCTACGGATGACCCACAGTAATAATTTTTATGCTAGTGATAGTTTTGTGTTTATGATTTTGAAGTTAGTTAGATCAATGTAATATTACTTTATTAATATAAATACATTGGTTACGTTAGGTTATATATTTTTTTATTGATGAATAGATTGATTATTTTTATTAAAAATTTACTATTGTTGAAACGTGTCAGCACATTCAATTTATTTTATTGGTCACGCTAAAAGTTCAAAATGTTAACACTATCAGCAATAATAATGATAATAATCCTTCAGTGAATTTCACTGTTGTAATTCCACACCATAGTGCAGCGAATTTTCTGAAATCATGTCGTAAATGCAATAAATCACACTGAAATATTAATGATTTAAATTAATTTTCCTCAAACAAATTTAACACGAAATTTTTCAATCAGGGTTCGAAATGTGAATTTGAATAGCTCGCATGTTACCAATAATGGATTGAAACGGGTAAATTAAGTTCCGATTCATGGAAATCAACATTTACTTGTCCATTACCCGCCACTTTTTACGGAAACGGACAATGAAATTATTAAACTCATCAAAATCAATGAACCAATTAGAAAAATATAAGGAATATTTTGAAATTATTCATGATGTTGAAATTTGGACAAGTACCTAGTGTTTTTTACACAGAATATTTTTGTGTATGAAACCAGGTGCAATAGTTGAACACTGTTGTTTGAGGGGCCTGAATTAGATCCACATGACGAATTTCAGTTTAAATAATCCTGTCTTAACAATTTCTGAATGTGCGTACAACGGGATATGTTTCCCGAAGCGAAGCGAGGGCGGGTTTACTAGTTTATAAATATATCTATAAAGTATCCAGTTCTAAATTGCTCACTTGCTATTCATCGTTGCTCCTAGCGCCGCCGTTCTGTAAGGGATTTCTAAACAGCACTAAGAAATAATTTCGCAATCGGAAAACCCACCGAGAAACGTTTAACAACAGCATTAAATGCGGGACTGGACCACGAAACCGAATTGGAAATAGGCCTTATCGATCGTAAACCATCCATCAAGCGGTCCATTAATTAACCGGGAGGCCTACTCGAATTTATACTGTAACACCAAGTCAGAGACCTTAAAATCCTTTGCCATATAAATGAGTTGCTAACCCTACAGCCGACAGCTCATAAATTGCCCTCCGAGTTTTTACAACCGAGTAATTTTTGGTGATAAAATATACTTTAATATATTTGTGTTACGGAACAGGATTGTTGTGCGTAGTCACTTTTCGGGCATAAATTCCGACTCATATCTACGTATCTTTTTCACTGCCCGTTTGACTGTGGATCTGACTTTCTGACTAATTTTGACTTCTGAAAGTTTGTTTGAAGTTATGCTGGTTGTAAAGCGTATATTATGAAAATTGGTCTTTGGGATATTGGTATAATGAAACCTGTTTTAACTATTTCGATTAATCAACCCCTAAGGCGGTAAATTAAAGGACGGAAGTTTGTTTGTAAATCAATTAGCACTACGTTATAAGAAGTAAAAAATAATAATTAATTGCACCTCCACGCGGGCCAAGCCACGGGTTATAGCTAGTATCTTAGATAATTATGAAACAGAACAATAACCAAAGTTTTGCTTTTCACCATCTACGATAAACACGTGAAAAGGTTTCGTTTCGTAACTTTCCGCTAACTAGCTAACCACTGCTAGCTGTTGCTATAAATAGCCGCTGTCCGCGTGACACAAACTGGCAGCGGACAAGTAATATCGCTTCTGTTTATAGAGACCCTGTTTATTATAATAATTATACCATAATATCGTGTATGTTTAAAGGCCTCTTCACATACATAATTATATTATATACACGTTAGGTATATGTATTATATTCCCCAGGTTTACCGCGGCTATTATACAACTGCGAAAACCGTATCAAATGTCATTCAGAATTTTTATGCGTGATGCGCAGAAAAATATACACAGATAAACAGACAAAAAATCGAAAAAAAATTTGGCTCATATAGTCTATAGGAGCCAAATTTTATATAAAGATCCTTTTACTTTTAGATTACATTATTTTCTATTTTTAAATACACACTTATTATGAACTTCATTTTTTTCAATTTACCACCGTTTCGCTATAACTTATATTATATGTATATAACTTACATTTTATACAATATACTAACTCGAGCGTACATTTTTACTATAGATATTTATAGAATTATTTTAATTTAATTTAATTATTAAACAGGAACATGAGTAGTAAAATTGAAAGAAAAGGGAAATGAGTTACCGTTTGATACCTGTGGCCTACATCGAAGGCGCGCTGTTCCCTGAGTTAACCGGCTTGTCTAGATAATTGAAATGTACTGCGATTGGTATGCTGAAAGCTTCTGACCAACTATTTTTACGTCGAGCTGGTTCATTTATAATTAAACTTTATACGATTTATGTAACTAATGCATTTGTATTTATGTAAGGCTGCAGTAGAATATGCAATTAGAGACCAAAATCAAGTTTTAAATATCTTTACATAGTATAAAACAATGTTAGTCTTCGTGTCGTGTGGATGCAAAGAATAAGTATGTAGGCGTTATTATTATTACAGTTACTTATCCATATAACCACTAAAACTATTTTAAAATACATCTGGCGAACATATAGGCATCAAGATCACGTTTGAAATGATAATTATGATCATTGCGCTGAACGCTAATAACATTGTGCTGCGACTTATTATGTATGCCGAGCGATATGCATGTTCCTGCAACACGTTTACGGACACACATAGGTTGAACTAAAATTCTAACCTCATTAGCAAGTCATAGTGGATATATTAGAGGGGTTATAGCCCGGCAGGATGCGTCGATTATCCAACAGCAGTCGTGGTCGGTAGGTAAGAATGACAGCTAGTGGCTAAATTTCTTGACCGTTTCCGTGCTTCGAAGTGACTTAAATCTAGGCTTTAAGCTAGTTAGCTAAGTCCTGGTTGTTATCGTCTAACAGAAGATAAGCCATGTCGCAGGCCTTCGAGTGGCATAAAGCTTACCCCAAGTTACCCTAATTATTTTTAACATTTTCAGCGATTTTTTGTAGTGTTCTGTGACGTTTCAAGTTGTTTTTTTTATTTAATTATTTTTGTATTGACTATTTTGTGTACTTGGCGCGTCAGTAGAAATGTGTTTTGTTGGATTGAAATATACAGAAGAAATACATTAAATACACGGATTATTTCTTTAATTTGTATACATTTTATAACGTGTTGTTTGTATTTTAAATCAAACACGTATAAAGGATAAAATGGTATGTTCATTACGCACTTGTTGGAAATCGTTTAGCGTGGGAGGGTGTCAATTAATTGGCGTCCAGGCGTGTAAGCGGTGGAATTATAAACAGAAGTTATCGCACTCATAATGTTTTTATTTCTCTTTTATATTGTTAATCTACTCACAAATAAAAATTTGACTGCAATAATGATTTTGTAACACAGTTGGTATTCTAGTGCGTGAAATTCCTTATTTGTTATTTGAGTTGTGTGCAAGCTTATAATTATAAAATATATTTTTTTGCACACAACTCAAATAACAAATAAGGAATTTCTGGTGTTAATTAACCCCAGAGATTTTCCACAAAACATCAATATTCCCTTTTACAACTGAAAGGTAACTAAAAGCTTTCAAGAAACGCGCTTAACCCGGCGTTCGTCGCTAGGCAGTTTCGAACACAAACGGTCGCAACCGGGTAAAAATTACCACATTCCTTAGCTTCCAATTTTATTAACACATTCATATTAAGTTTAATCGCTTTATTTTACTTGTTTGTACTATTAATGACAAATAAAAAGTAATTTTAAAAACAAATCACGTATTTACTTATACTTGAGGCAGGTTAATTAAAAAGATCCAAATTTATAACTTTTTTCAGAGTAATATATAATTTTTTTCTTCGGAAATATGCAAAATAAGATCACAAAAAAATATATTTAAAAAATATATGGGTGTTTTTACACCTTCTGTGGATTTTTTTACCCAGTAGCGACGAACGCCGGGTTAAAGCCGTCCGTCTCACTTTGTAGGATGGGAGAGCCTTGAAGATTATGCTCATTATGTTCCATAAACCTGTTTCCTCGTGATACTTTACTTTACTGAAGCAAGCGAGACTTGGAGTTGATGTCAAAGTTAAAAATTAAATATAACAGGTATTAATTGATACGAAAAAATATATAATGTAAAACTTCTCTTTCTACGATTCTTAGTCCTCACTAACGAACTAACCAACTAACGTTCTCACACCGTTTGCCAATTGACTAACTTTCCTAGTCCTGATATAAGTCTTATTCTGGATCGATTACAATTGTCAAGAGCGGCAGCGGAAGGGTGGTGCTGCATGCTCGTTTGCTGTCCTAATTCCATAAAAAAAACCTTTTTTGTGTTTCCGTTGCAGTTTCGGAGAACCTCTTAAATAATGATTTTAGCATTACCTACTGACAGCTATGACCAGCAGTCATCATTAACAAACATAACATTTTCCGTCAGCCGTTTTTATTAAAAGAGAAATTTATTATTATAAAAAATTGTTAGCAAGAAACGTGATGTAAATCAAAGCGACACTCTCTAATCCAATTGCAAACGCTGTCCGTCCACTGCCTCCCTGAATTAAATTGGGCCTGATCTGTCTCGAGACATTATCAGTACAGATAAGAGCTTTCGTACCGTCGACAAAAACGGACAGGCAAACGAATTACGATTTAATACCGTCAGCAATATGTATAGCTTTTTGTACTGTCGGGTTTGATTCTATTGTGCTGGATAATAATGCTAGTGGTATGAGTAACGGACAAATATTAGTTGAAAAAATTGTGAATGTTTAATATTCATGTCAAGCAAAAAGGTTTTGTAACAACCTTTACCCACTGTCGGTAAGTGGTAGTGACCCTGCCTGCGAAGCGAGGGGCGCGCGTTCTATTCCTAACAGGGGCAGATATTTGTTGTCAAATAAATTTTAGTGCTCGATTCGTAAGTATAGTGTTGTGTTATTTGTGTTGCCCATGCCACCCGCGATACAAGGAATCCGAGTGCGGAGGCATGAATGTGTTAACTTTCATTTATTTATTTACAAGCTGTCCCGGCGAACTTCGTACCGCCCTATAATTAATTGTTGTGGTAACTTATTAGCTGAAACACTTGTAACACTATCAAGATACAAAAACAAAACACTGTCACGAAAAAAACAAAACAGTATCTATAAGTTCGATTCAATGGTTTTTGCGCGCACTTTGAAAATCTGTTTTTTTAAATAGACCTTTGCGAAACAGTGGTAGTATAAAACAGTAAAAACTATTATGAATATATGAATAAATGTGAATATGATATGAATAAAATAATGATTTTGATTTTGAATTTAGTATCTTCACTAAGCCGCATTCGTTTCTATCACAGTTAATATCATCAACCTTTGTTAAATCCCAGGATTTATCTGTTGTCGGACTCAAAGCACGTACGGAAGCTTTTCAAAGAGCTTTCCGTTTGAAATAGTGACAAGCAAAATACAATGAAACGGAACAATAGCATGCATTATAGCGAGAGGTACTCGTAGGATCAATATTATTGGAAATTGGATGAAACGAATTAACTGCTAAATGGTTTAAGGAATTGGTTAAAGCCGTTTACGTGGTTTTCCAAGAAAAGTGTGAAAAGGCCAGGTACAAAAAGGACAGTAGGTTTTCACCTTCGTTAGTACCGTTGAACGAAAATCTTAGTGTGCCTTTCTAAGCTGCGTAAGTATATTACGGGACAGCGACATACACACGAACATGTCGTGTTGGTACCTTTGTTTAGAGATCTCTGCTAGTAGTAAGTTAGTATGCCCACTATCCTGAAATAGGCTCATCGCTGGCTAAGTCGCGAAGTTTATCAATCAGCATTTGGTCAGCGCGGTGGATTATGATCTGTTCCACTCACATTATGAGACAAGGGCCGAGCCCAACAGTAGACACCCTAGACGAGGGTGATGATAATGACGATGCCTATGATGATGATAACGAATCACCATAATCATTGTTGTAACAAAATCACACAGAAACTAACATCATTTATTTTCTTTGTTCTTTGTTGAGCAAGATGGGTCAAGAGAAGGCGAGGCTTGTTTCTCTGTTCTGAGAGGGGAGGTAGACATCGAATCGGAGGTCGAAGAATATAATCGATCCATCCCAACCATTCGTCCTGTTCCGTTAATTCACCGTGCTAGGCCTACTGAGTTACGCAACCCCAAGATCTTCTGACAAAATTTAACGAATTCTCCCTACCTATAGTGTTTTTGATATTATTAACATACATTTTCAGATTTTTGTAATTGTTTGCTTCTTGCTTTTGACTAGTGATTAAGAGCAATTAAATGTTAAATAATACTTGATTAACTTGATAATTTGATTTATAACGTTTTTTTCTGATGACGCAGCGACGCTTTTCTCGCAAGGTATGTAAGTTCGTTTAAAAATCAATTATAACAATTATGATTTGCTCGAAATTTCTTCATTTTATCACAAGTAGTTACCTGCTCTGCGGTCGAAATTTGACTGTAATTCATTCTGTCAAAGGGTTACTTTAACCTTGGCTATATGAACGATGACCCTATGACACATTTCAAACGTCATGTCAAACTTATGTCAGTGTGAATAGAGTACCTAAGTTATATTAGTGTGTGTAATGTTTTATTTAATCATTTTAATGTATTTATTAGTATTGTGCACTCTCTATATCTTAATATAATTATATAATTCGAGTGTGAGTGTGTATGTCACTGAACTCCTCCTAAACGGCTTGACCGATTTGGTTGAAATTTTTTGTGTGTCTTCAGGTGGATCCGAGAATGGTTTAGATTCACAATTGGACCCGGTAGGTGGCGTTGCTGTCGATATATCACTAAAACATTTTTTAATTATAAAGCGGTACGAAGTACGCTGGGATAACTAGTAAACTATAAGTGTGCCAAATTTTATACTCCTCCGTCCGCTCAATTTTCGTAAAAAGGGGTACAAAGTTTGCTTCCCGTATTAATATATAGATTAGGTTAGGATTAATGTTCACCTATCCCAAAAGTAACTATGGTATTCGCTTAGCACCCCTCGCTCGCTACCTCCATATCAATAAAAAAGACAACGTTATATTCATGTTACATTGAAAACATTTTGCCAGCCATTCACCCGATAAATGTGCAATGAATGCTTCGCTACGCATTTTCAGTTATTGCCTTGCAATCGGTAAAAAGGTTTTTCATTTTATTACAAAAGTTGTAACGGATACGCTTCTGATATTATATCATTTATTTTTTACGTGAAATCGGCCACTATCCACATACAATTATCTTTGCAATTGAACACTTGTATTAAATTACTACGCCCTGATAACATGTGAATATTGTTCGGGTATAATATCTACTTTAAACTTACATAATTCCACTGAAAGCTAAGAATGACTTCTTGTAATGTGAAACGGAGTTACAGTGAAGGACTTTCGAACAAGGGACCTGCGTTCACATTACGCACGCATGCAATTTTCGAAAATGTAATAAATGTATAATAAACGTATAAGAATTGAATTATCACTTGTTTTGGTGTCATGGTGGAAAACATCGTAAAGAAACCTGCACACCTGAGAGATTTCCATAGTGTTCTCAAAGGTGTGTGAAGTCTGCCAATGCGCACTTGGCTAGAGTACTATGCTAGAAGACTGGCCACATTTTTGGAGACCCGTGCGCAGTAGTTATGGGTTGCGTTTGCGTGTTCGTTTCTCAGTCAGTAGTATTATTAATACGACTATCTAAATTAGATCAAGATATCTCATTTGACTCTATTTGTAATTATTTAAATTATGTCTTGCAATAAATAAAACAATGTATAAATTACATAATTATGTTTTCGTTTCCATTAGCACTAAGCTTGATTTTGCGTGCTTAATTATAAATTGACCAGAATTTGAATCAGGCAAATGAAAATAATATTTGAAAAGACCGTTTCGTGCAAATGTATATCGTAAGTAGGTACCTACTGTTATTTGGTAAGATATTAACAAAAAATGATCGTAGATGCTTTTGTATTTATTCGCGAAGATTGCTTTGTTATTTCAATACAAACTCTGTTTTTGAATTTCAAGAAACGAAAAATGAGTATTCTGATTCATCGAAATAATTTGGAGACCGGAAAATTTGCTTCATCCTGCCCGAGCGTAAGAAAGGTATTCGGGTCTGTTTAACTTGAATATTTTGTAGCCTTGGACTCTTAACAAATAAGCCGTATTTGTAGCTCAGTGAGCCGTTCGATTTGTTGGATCGATACGGTGGCATACAGTCCTTAGAATATGAAAAGGTAACATGAGCCGACAGGAAAATGTACGGGAGGTTTCCGAGATGGATGGCCGTCCTGCACACTCCACTTCGACCATTTATTCAGCCGCGTATTTTTGCGTATTTAATGTGCACACAACATATCTGACGCATAAAAATGTACTGCATATGCATGTATACTGTGACTGTTCGATGCATTTACATGGACTATTTGATAAAAACTATTAAAGGGGGTATTTATAAACGTGATTGATCTATTTTAACAAAGATTTTTAGAAATTTTTGCTGTTCAACTGTTTGTCTTCTTGCATTGTTCCGCTAATATCAACCTCAAATCATTTATTTCATGTAGATATTTATTGATACACTTTATGAACGTCAAATATTTTATAGTTATCACCGGTGTTGAGGTGCTATGAAAAAAAAAAGTAAAAATGAATCCCTATTTCCCTTGGTCACGGCATCACGCGTGAACGGTTGGACTGATTTCGCTAATTATTTTCTTGTTGTATTTGTTATTGTCAGGAGAAGAATCTTTTGAAAGAAAAATACAATAAAAAAGCGCGGAAAATTAGTGGTACTCCACTACCAATATACTATAAAAAAGTACTATAAACAAAAAAAAGCTAAAACCAAAACGCGGTAAACGAGTAAGAAACGTTTCGGTGCATATTACCTTATACCCGGCGAGCTCTTTCACTCTCAACTCTCAACATCGTTATACTTTTATAAGAACCTAATAAGGCACGGATACAAAAAGCAACGTGAAAAACCCGATAGTCTTTTTATCCACGATCTACATGATCAGATCCGTCAACAATATTATCCGGGCTGTGATGGATGACGTCATGCACGCCGGCAAGAAATTGATGATTGATGCGATCCGCGCTGGATGTAAACAGCCCTTTGTGGACTAGTTTTACGAGCTCGGCGTACATGATCACAGTTAATAAAAGATACTACTAAAAGAAAATGAATACTCGAACCCTTTGTTAAAAATCTATGACGAAGCTGACGATACTTTTTATAACTACCTTGTATAGTTTACTACTGTATACAATGATATTACATAGGTATCATATTTCTTGGCTTCAACCCATTAATGGCCCACTACTGAGCACGGGTCTCTCCTCATAAGGAGGGCTAGAGCATACTCCAACACGCTGCTCCAGTGCGGATTGGTGGATTTATTATTAAGAACAGTTCTGAGTGATTTACCGCTCTCAATTTCAAGTAATTTATGTATTTCTGCAGCTATTGGAGCGTAGGCGTTTACGATGTTACTTTGTATATACAAGTGAAATTCACTTGTAACTATTGGTCACAACTATTGGCTAGCAATAGATATTTTTCCAGCCACCTGCAACGTAGGAAATTCTACATAAATTATGTGGATTGTGGATGTGTGTGCGATTTTTTTTCACCATTTTTGGAGAAATGGTGTCGATAAGAGGTAGCCGTAAAAATATTATAATACTGCATCGATATCCGAACAGCTTTATCTAGGGTTCCGATGGATATTGCATACGGCTACCATGAAGTAAATGATTGATGTGATACTCGTAGCCAAAGATAATAAAACTAGTTGCAATTTGGGATCCGCTCCGATGATATTACTGTAACTATCGATGTGAACTATAAATCGGAACGCATGAGACAGGTAGAGATAGCTACATGAAAAGTAGGACAATTAGCAAAATTTGGCAGTCCCAATTTGTGCACGCTAGTGAAATATTAATTACATTATTTATATCTTTTTTTCTTAAACTGCAGAACTCCAACTACTTTATTGCTTTTGACTAAGTTTATATACTATTAATTTTATTTTCATCCAAATCTTCGCAATAAGAATTGTAATTAAGAAAGAAAAAGAAGACACATTAATTGAAAAATTATAATTGCTTAGGTCATGAGAAAATGTTCTGATGATTTTCTTTAGATAATACAGTCTAATTAATAATATAATATTATCTTGGTCCTAAGTGAAAGGTGACTTAATTATTTCATCTTTTTGGACTAATACCACCTGTAATGTTTACTTTTAATTTCATGGCGGTCTTCGCTTATAATTATAATATTATAACTAGTTATAATATTTCTATTATAACTTTTACTTACTACGAAAATGGAAATTAAGTTGGCGTTGAAATTAATAAATAAATTTTAATTCCGTGATCTCATAACAATGAGTATGTGTGTAGTCTCCGATCATTTTTTAAACAAATACGCATTCTGGTGTTGAATCTAAAATATTCAAAGGCTTAAATTAAAGTTACTTACTAAAAAAATAACAAAATAGATCATGTAAGTAAACAATGACTTATCTACACATACTATACATTCATAACCCCACACAAGAGTTCTCTGTTGTCAAGGACAAACACAACGACGAAAACACACCCCCACCGAAAACAAATATAACTTCCGCTTCACTGGGAATCAATGGCAACTTTCGCCAAGCAAACGCCGTCGGGTCGTTAACAAGCACTGGTTATGCTTAAATAAAGCTATACACTTAAATAAAGTAGTCCTTAGTGATTCTTGTTATAAAAAACTACAAACACCTTCATTTCCCCTATAAAACATCACCTATAATGACTGAATATTTTTGCAAGCGTGTATTGTGGCTAAAATTCATGTGCTCACATTTTGCCGGTATTTTGGAGCTGACATTCGTGAAACTGAAAACTCTTGTTAAAATTTGATACTTCATGCCGCTGAGAACATACGGGACGCGATTATAACTCTTATTATTTTGTATTACTTTTTTGCATATATTACATTATGTGTATTATTTTTTGATTTTATTGTTAATAAATAATTAATACATTTGTATATTAATAAAAATTTTACTTAGCGCTGTTTGTGGAATGGATGAAATGAGTGACGATGAGATGAATGAGAAATAAGATGAAATTGATATGGAAGATATGAACAAAACTATTATTTCAGGCCTTTATAAACGTAGTACAACACAAATCAATGATTGTTACAATTATTGTTTATTTGTCCTGTACCTTTGTGCGTGCTTATCTCGCAAACGGCTTAAGCGATTTGAGTGCGATTATCTGTATGTATGACAAGGCTACACCCGCGGCTCCGCCCGCCAAAAATCCCTAAATATATAAAAATTGATAAAATTAGAGAACTTTCATACTAACTTTGCGCTCCCCTTTTACCCGCTTAAGGGATGATTTTCGAAAAATAATTTTATACGTATTTCATAACTTTCAATGAAATACCGTCACTCTGAATTTCATTCAAATTACACCCATACTTTGCCCGGGTGGGAGTCAGAAAACGTCAATTTTATTGTATTTATAGCTCACTATTTTGGATATAGTGGCTTACACATAATAGGTAGACGTATGCTGTTGGCTTGATTAAGGACTATTTAAAACAAACAATCCAACGACACATTATCTTCGTTTAACTCGAACGGTTTAGGCAGCGCACGCCAAGATAGTTCTCAGAGGGCCAGATTGTTTATGAATTATCGTTATATTCTGGCCAAAATACACAAAATCTTTATGAGTTGTAGCCCATGTTTTCATCGTTTTTGCATGAAAGAATAACTAACACACTTATACATATTCACACACTTTCCCATTTATAATAATATCTATTAGTAACATAACAAGTTATCTTTTCCATTATTTCTCTGAAATTAGGTAGGAACCATCTGTCATCTTCTGATAATTATAAAAAGTCCACGTCGCAAGTTGTTAAGTGCAAAGGCTGTATTTGAAAGGCACTCTGGGGAAGTGTTCGCGGGATGAAGCCATCCACGAGGATAATTCATTCGGCTTTTCTTTGACAAATTAAGTAGTTTTGCATCGCCCTGTAATTTCTTTTTGGTTCTGTAAGTTCATTCGTTTAATTACAGGTAGATTTAATTTGCTGTTTCGCTGCCAGGAACAATATTTCCTTTATAATTACCTACTCGTCAACCGAGTCTTATTTTCATTACTTTTACGCCGGGGCTGAAAGCTATGTGTTAGTTCTAGAACTTTGTTGTTCATGATGTGTTAATTGAGAATGCTTTGCTAACCGCTAAACAGAGTGTCCTAGTTCAGTGTTATGACTAGGGAAAAGTTTGGACGTCACCACGATGCTGTAAAGCATATTAGTGGAAGGGTCATTGGCCAACTCAAATGTTGGTAGTGTTTATGCTAGCCGAAGGTCTCGACATGGTTTGACTTATCCACTGAAAACAATGTGGCGACATTGCACACAAGTCATACGGTGACCTAATGACAAGCCTGAATCACGCTGTCGAAATTTTTTACACTGCTTGCATATATACAAGTTCCGACCGTGAGCAGTCGGAGCTTGGACGCTCCCCAGGCATGACGCCTCACCATCTTCCTTTGTCAAAGCACGGATGGTTTTTAGTGTCTTCCAAAGCACGGAAATAAATGTTCAAAAAATTTAGATATGTACAACCGCTGAACTTAACCGTTGAACTAGTGAGATTCATCATTTATTGTACAGTATTGCATAACACCTTGGCCATCTGCCCATCGACACAAGTCGGAATATAAGCGCTTCGCGTTTTTAGTATGCTGATGGCAAACATTGGTGGTCATCAATTTAGTTTGTTTCACAAAACCGCATTGTTACTAATTCTCTCTATTACGTGTTTCCGCACGAATCAACATTACGTATTCCAATAAAACCGAGCCGAAGTGTAGTGGTTAGATAACGAGCTCCAATTTATTTGAATAAACAAAATAATAATCCGCAATTAATGTTATTGCAATCGCATTTGCGGGGATGCACACCAAATAATAAAGCGAAGTGCTCATAGCCCGACAGCTTGCGTCAATCCAGTGATCGACCGAATTAAGCAACAGCGGGCATGGTCGCTAAGTGGGTGACCGCTAAGGGCAATATGTAATTCTTGGTCGTTAGCGTGCATGGAGGGCACGTTAAGCCGTGTCGGGTACCTTCGGGTGGCATAGAAACTTCCGATACTTGGGTTCGCCACTAACCCTCCCACCAATTCGCACTGGAGCAGCGTGGTGGGGACGATATTTCGACCCAGTTGCATAGATCGTAGTCACGGCTGTTTAGCCGTCAACATAAATATGGTACAGCGTACAAAATGAATATGGTGAATAGCCGTATCGTAATAAAATTAATCCACGATAAATGTAAGTTTTAAATCATACATCTAGTAAGAAAGCCACTCACATCACATTCTCCTAAACATTTCCATTGTAAGTATAGACACAGACCTCTAACGGCTTTATTGCGTAGACAATGCACTTCTGCTAGGTCACCGCTCACATATGAGGTTCACAACAATGTGAGAAGCTCACATTCTTATATTAAATCTACGTCGGCCGCCGCGGAGAATAATGATTTGCACACTATTGTAGGATTTAAAAGAGTTAATTTAAACTGTTACTTATTAAACCCTGATAGCGAGGTCTTTTCAAGAATGTACCATAATTCCCTCTAGGTCGCAGCTTCTCGGGAGTTTTATTACAATGTCGAAGGCTCGTTGGCGTAACCTTCCACTGAGAGTTACGATGCTTCGCTGACTCGTAGGCCAGACTTTAATTTTCAGTTCTACCTGCTTAAAACGACTTCATAGTAGACTGCACGGGATTTACGTCTAGGCATGTTTTATAAACTGTAGGTGATTCTGTAAGTTTACGGCCAGGTTTAAAGACGAGTAGTAAACGTTTAGTTAGGTCTAAATTAAAAAGAAAAACGAAATTTAACTTTATTTCACTTTGATGTTAATATAATATAATGCGCCGGGTCTAACTGACTCTTAGCGTGGCCACGCGTAATTCTCTTTTAACTTTTGTAATTCTCCGACTGTCTTGCCATTCGCCTCGGCGATCACCCAATCGCCAATGGTACGAGTACGTAGTATGGTATGGTACTTTAAGATAAAATATTTAAGAACTTTAACATAATATTAAACTCTTTAAATTACGAAGATTGAATTATGCAGCGATCACTTAAAGTCATTATATTTCCCTGAATATTGTAGGAATAACCCGTTTAATTTATATGACATCGTTCATAGACATACTTTATAAAATTATCTGAGCACTCGGGGAAAACAGATAGGTATCTCAGTCAAGCTTTTCTTCTTTAATTTTATTACCTAACTAGCTGTTACCTTTGGTTTGGCGTATTTTTACTAATTTTCAAACAAACTTTAATCTTCTATTGACCCCATTAGGGTTTTTATTTGATGACTTCTACTTCGACATCTCCCTGCCTCATTATCATAGGTCAAATCGTTTTTGAGATTTATTTTTTAATTAGTGAGTGAATATCCTTTCGAAATAAAACTTTATTTTTGAGAGTTTCTTTCCCGATCTATTTAAAACTATCTTCTATCTAAGAGTAGATATATTAATAAAATGCTGGGGTTTCTAAAAGAGCAAGCCGATATTTCTCTAGGTCACTTACTCATCAGATCCGTTACAATGTCGAAGACTCATTCAAGCGACCTTCCACCGAAGAGACTAATGATGCTTGGCAGGCCATCGCCAGTAACAGGTCAATTTGCATTTTACACAGCTTCTAAAATTGCTTCACACTTCTAAAATTAAAGTAAAAGAAATTCACTAAAGTGAACGATATTAACTAACTTCATAATACGAACTTTAAAACAAATAAACGTCACGAGTTTAAAATTTTTGTGACTGCTTTTACGATGGAATTTAAATTAAGTTTTTGTTTAAGTAGTTTTAAACGACGATGTTCTAAATTAAAATAAAAGCGTGTTAAAAACGCTGGAGCGTAGTGACTGGTTTACTACCTGGACATAAAAGTTTTTCATTAGAACCGTTAACAAGAACCAAAATATATAACGCACATATACTATATCAACTATCCTAGAGATTAATCTAATGAATCACATGGAATAATCCTTCTAAATAGATTAGATTAGGGCTCACAGATGGGGCGACGGGATTACCCATTGAGGTTTCTTTGCAATCTTTAAATTATAGCCACAGCCCTGGTCCTTCTAATTGTATTGAGATTAATGGATCTGATAACCTTAGCGTCATTTACGAATCCCTTTCGGATAATTAAAGTAGTAGTATACCTTATTTAAATTAAATTTTGTATGTAGCAAGTATAAGACCATATGAAGGACATAGGATACTTTATATTATTTCTTGCTTTTACCACCGTTTATTCAAGGTCTCCCAAAACACGTAAGTACTGTATTGAAAACGTAATAACCTCTGATATAACAGCTAAGTTTCCCGATCACCAAGCAAGATTATTCGGGAACAGTAATTATCCCCAAAGGCGGAACCATTAAGGGCTGAAGTTGCTATCCTGAGAGTATCTCATGGACCTGGTACTAAATTTACGACTGAAAGTTTTGTTACAATTTGATTAGTTGAGTGGCAATGTGTGTCGTTATTACACGTGGTGTTCTCAGCGGCAGTACCGAAAGTGTTATAAATAAACAGCCCTCAAAAGATATTAAAATTGGGTTTTACATGTAGTAGAAAGTGTAATTGCATTATATTTACGAATTTATCTTCTATTGTTATAATTTGTAGACCCCGTAGTCTAACTGTCTGTCTGTAGTCTGCCAGTGAAACGAGACGTTCTGGGTTCAATTCCAGGTGGGGCAGATCACATTTATATCACAGAGAAATGTAGGTATGGGGCTAGTTTCAAATTCTGTATGCACCTCTAATTTTAATGACTGATGTGCGTATTAGAAATTATTTATTTATCACTTGCTTTGGTGAAGGAAAACATCTTCAGGTAACTTAAACCTGGGAGTACTTCGTAATGTTCTCAAAAGTGTGTGAAGTCCGCCAATCCGCACTGGGCCAGCGTGGTTGACTATGCACCCTTCACATTCTGAGAGGAGACCTGAGCCAAGAAATGGGACAATAATGGGTTGCGATCATATTAGATTTTTCGTTTGGTGGGTCTTTAAGTCAACAATCTTCTACTAAACTGGTGCGATCTTTGATGGTAACCAAGATAACGTCACCACTTACCCTCAGGTGGGATTAGTTATAACTCAATAAAAAAAATTCTCCCACAAAACGAGTAAGTAAATTACTTATTCTGCAGATTATCCTCACAATATTTAAGAATAGTACCACGGTTAGCTAATAACATCTAAAATTGGTCGTTCGCTGCAGTAATTATTCCCCGGGGCGTGGTCATTAAGTTTGTATCGCATCCGCTGTAGCTCGCAAAATTTACGATTTTAAGTTTGCCAGCGGCATCGGCTTAAATCAAATTCAGTATCGGTTTAAGTTTCCTCATGAAGATGTCGGAAGCGTTGATAAATTTACTGTAAACTTTATGTTTGAACAAACAGATTCACTTTAGTACACAGGTATGATAAAAATGTAAAATTCTTTATTTCGAATTCAAATTTTGTTTCTGCTTTCTTTTGCTTATATTTATAAGGAACTGAAATAACTTACCCATGTCGGTGTTCTCGTCTATAATAATATGGGTCTTCAAAAATAATGTAAATAGCCTTTTACTAAGTTAATGTGGTCAACATCAAGGACTTCATCGCCACTTACCATCAGGTGGTTGTTGTAGAGCACTAATTTATACTAAGTAAAAAAACTAGAGTTGGATGGCTCCCCTTATATCCCAAATATAAGTTTAATAGGCATTTAAATGTTAAATACGTGGATTAAAGCACAATATTAGTTACGAGATGAGCCGTCGTAAAATACTAAGACCAAGAATAAAAATGAACAATAGTGCTAACTCAACTCGCAGGATAGTCCGATAAATCTAAATTAAAACCACGTCAACAATAACTTAAGCCCACGCAATCTTAACTTTCCTAAAACACATCAATATTAAAAAATATCGAGAATGTATATTGATAAATCCGCTGCCGAAATTGGGGGATTACGAGAAATCCGCGCGCGAATCCGCCATTAATCACAATAAGACGAACGCAAACAACGGGTGTTATCTGGAATATTCCAGAAAGATCTCTGGAGAAACTTTGTCGAAACTTAGCAGGTGAAACGGTTTAAATGAATCTCTTTTTGAATGGCAAGAGATTACAAAGAGCTTTTGTTAATACTTCAACATTGTATTATAAACTTGACTGTAACTCAACTTTACTAGAAAGTCATTATAGTTAAATTAAACACTTTCAGAGCGACGTTGCCTTTGAATTTAGTTTAAACGAAAGCCGGATGCAGGGTATTAATTAGTTTCTAAGCTTTTTTAACTGTTCACAGCAGTCTATACATAACCGTTACCAAGAAATTACCGACGCTTTGCTCGGAAAGGAACGAATTACCCGCTTTTTACCTGATTTTTCGATACTGCAGCGTAAAAATTTAATAAAATTGAAGTGGGAAGGGTTGCTAACCAACTCTAAAATTAAATCTTACAGATCTTTTATTTCACATTTGATTAATAATTGACAACACAGTTTAATTATTTTACTTTACGTTGATATTGAGTCTGGAAACAAGAATAACTTCATCCCACTCAATGTGAGTAACAATTCTGTTTTATATGAGTAATTGACTGCTTTATATATGCAGCTGATGCAATTTCAAAATATGACGTAGTTGCAAGCTTCAGATATGACTACAAATTAGTTTGGAGGTAACTCGAAGTTGGAATTAACCGTTTTAAATGTAAGCAGCACACGCGAGAAAACTTTAAGTTAAGTTTCGTCTAGACTCAGGAGAACCTCATTTACTTGCAAACTGGATTTGTCGACTGACGACAGGTAACTTAGTGTGACTTGATTCGTGTATGCAAGATTCATCAAACTCTGCACTCATACTTGCAACTTTGTTCATGGTAAGCAGGATTCAAGTTTAATGATGTAAAGACTCTAAGTCTATGTTGCTTACTCTATTATTTAAGAAAAGGGAGATCTCACCGTAGGCTAGGTGAGCATACTTCGGGTGCGGCCGTGCTTTGATTGTACATGTTTGGAAATTATACAAGTAATAAGTTCAAAACTCAAAACCCGACCACTCAGGTAATAGAAATGTATGAAAATGTAAGTGAGAATGGTTGCTTTTGTGAAGCCAGCTTTATTGTGATCGATCATAAATGGTTATTAAAAATGAAACATTATAAGATTAGCCCAAAGATGATTTTCAAATGCGTATTCAATAACCTCAGCTGGAATGGTTTGTATAGCTTTTTCGTTTTTAAAGTATGATGTCTTATAATCGCCAGATTTAATTTAATTACTGCCATTAATGATATTTGCAAGACCAGACAAATCGATTAACGTTAGAATTACTTACCAAAATCTGTTTGCCCGTTTCGTCTCTAGCGCGCTACAAAGGAATCCTACACACGTGAATATCTGACTATGATAAACTATGATTTCGTTCTTCACACTTGTTTTGCCTAATTATTCTATGATAATAAAAGACCAACCCTCAAAGCTTTTCCCTCAAAATATTTGCTATTTTTCGGAGTCAGATCAATTTGGCTTTTGCTTGACCTAATTCCACAATTCATAAATAAAAACCAACTCACAGCTAGTGTCGATTCTTTGGTCGTAAACATGAAACATACCTCGGAGCAAACAGCGCTCTTTGCTTCATCGTTCGTTATAAGTACCCCGAAGGACTGAAATGGCTTGCTCTCCGTGTTTCATATGATAATAAAGTGAGTGTCATCTAGTCAAGAGCACTTTTGCTAAGTTACTTATTGTCATCCAAAACTCCATCTCTTATTATCATATGAGACTGGAGCTATGTATGTAAGTGTAAAGTTTTGAATTATAAGTGAAAAAAATACAACATCATTAATATATAATGGGTAAACGGAACCTTATTAATATGCCTCTTCTGTCTGTCTATCCGCCACAGAGCTCTTTATCGTGAAAGGAAATAGATGCCTAAAATATTCACAGAATGCATGTTTCTGAAATAATAGAAAAGTAAAAAAGTTAGATCATAGTTGACGACGATCGACGACGTTCATAGTTGACGACCCGGATCGCGCAATGGTTAACACGCCGGATCGCCGTGCCGAGGGCCCTGGGTTCGATTTCCAGCGAGGCGAAAATTTGAATGACGAGTTTAAATTTCCGTTCTTGGTCTGGGTGTGTGTGTTCTTGTCTTGTGTGTTGTCCATGGCACATACGACACAGGGAATCCTAGTGTGGGGCTATGAGTGTGTAGCGTTATT
The DNA here is from genome assembly GCA_905404295.2 of Ochlodes sylvanus. NCBI lineage: Eukaryota > Metazoa > Arthropoda > Insecta > Lepidoptera > Hesperiidae > Ochlodes > Ochlodes sylvanus. The sequence goes on from FR990132.1 coordinate 743,366, forward strand.
TATTTATTTATTAGATCCCTAAGAGGGTCCAAATACAAGTTACCTGAAAAAAACAGAGTTTTCTAAATTCTGTCTTGCTGTCGATTAATTTCGCTCGGTGGTTAAGAATACGTGTGCGACTCACAATTGATCAATTTTGAAGTGAATTTTTGGTGTGTAAATCCTAGTCAAAATTTTAAACTTAACAGGACTGTTGATAAAACAAATTACGAATAAATGAAACAAAACCCAAACTATAATCAAAAAGTATATTTTTCTTTTCTTTTTATAGATGTTAACACTACGTAAGTATAATCTTTAATCTTAAAACGAACTTTACTATAAACAATGTCAATAATTTAGCTCATAATTTAGCGGTAAATTTAAGATAAGAACTTGGATTGATACAAAATAAATGCCATAATTAATTGTTACAACAATTGCCGCTTTGATGGCCCTTTGCGTAGCATAATATGTCTTGTCTTTGCGACAGCTGTATATGTCGGGTTTACAGCCACCTTTGCAAGTACAACGACTGTATCCCTGCCCACCACATTTGAGCAACAATCTTCCACTCTCTCTCAGTGAGATCTCTACGGAACAGCTGCGAGCGAAATAAATCTTTCTTTGCACACTTTAAACTGGTTTTTAGCATAAAGTAGCCTATGGATGTAGTTCAGTGCTAAACATCATAATCATCATTAAGTTTTATAAAATGTGAAACTTGAAATTTAGTATCATCTAGTATTAGTAGGTATGTTCAAATTATAATTATTTACTTCGCCCAAAGTCATTATTCATAATGCCCAGGCTTTATGTGTACATATTATATTCAAGTAATGAAGACTGAACGTGTTAGAGTTGTAATAACGGTTTAAAATGTAAGCAGACCAGACCCAAAGTTCTGTAACTGCCTGTATCTCATTTAGCGCCAAACGGAAACACAAAATCCCCGTATAAAGTCGAATTTGCGGAACGTTTGAACAAACTTAAATTGATGAATATATTATGGCTACGTATTGTTGAATAAAAATACTAGCAAATACTCGCGGCTACGCTCACGTGGCTTGGAAATTGCTGCAATTCCTTAAAGATATAAGGCAACTTATAAGTGATTCTGCTACCGACTCATAATATAATGTACTATTTATATCTTATTCTAGAGTAGTATAATAAAATCCTTCCTCAGTGGTGCCGACGTCATAAAGGAACTCATTGTATTAATTTTATGTGTAGCATTTAATACCTAAGGTTCTACGATGACGAATCAGTCAATCATGACAATAGTTTTATATTGATGTACTAGCTGTGCCTGTGACTTCGTCCGCGTGGAATTGAAACTCTATTACATTAGCTACCTGCCAATGGAAGTCCCGTCAAAATCAGTCCAGCAGTTTCAGAGGAAAAGACAAAAATTGTAAAAAATGTAATTCTAGTATACATAATATATACCGTGTAGGTATACATCCAAAATGCATTTAGTAAGAAGCGGTTGTTTTAATAGTACAAACAGACACTCCAATTTTATTTAGTTTTATTTATTAGAATCGAACCTAGTACCCTTCGAACTTCAGCCCGGGTCACCAATCACCATATTAAGATTATTTAGTTAATTATTACATATTAGGTTTGTAATAATAATGGTGGCAATAATGTGTGTATACATAAATATGCTATGACGTTACTTTCGCCAATTCACCTCTTTAATATAACACCATTCGATAAATGTTTCAGTTAAATAATTTAAGTTTGATGAAAGTCAAAAACAAATGGATGACTAGATGGAATAGTTACGTCTGTCCGTTTGTGATTCTCAACTTCTTCCAAATCTATTAAACAGAATAAACTTATCAGGAGTGAGGGGGCTTATAACCGTGTATGGACATAATTATGTAGATTTAAAGGTTAAAGGGATCTTTGGATAACCAAACACGGTGTGCCTATAAATGCGAAATATCAAAAACATGATGCTACGATAATCACTTTACAGTAACATTACAGTAATGAAGAACCGAGAGGCCATAAAAGATTTATTGGCATGTAGGCCATCAAATTATTGCGCGCTTGCAAATATTTCGTGAAATAAACATAATATCATTTTGTTGGGAGCATTGCTAATTCCACACGATCGTGGTTTTAGAACCATCTGACCATAAAGCGGCGCGCCATAAATGGTTTTAGCTTTTTGGGATATTTTATATGTTCGGGTGATATGTTGTACATTGACCGCCTGTCTAATATAAATGGTAATGTTAGGTTCTATTTCATTGCTACACACGAATAAATCATGTTGGAATTGGTGAATGCTGGCGTTTTGAACGGAAGAATGCATCCACAAAATAAATTAGTTTCGAAGTAACACACAATCTTCGTCAAGCAGTGATAGCCGTGTGGTTGAACTTTGGACTGCCGAACCGGAGGGTCCGGGTTCAAACCCCGCACGCACCACTAATTTTCAAAAATTATGTGCGTATTAATATTTAATTATCATTTGCTTCGGTGAAGGAAAACATCGTGTGGAAACCTGCACACCTGAGAGTTCTCCATAATATTCTCAGAGGTGTGTGAAGTCTACCAATCCGCACTTGGCCAGCGTGGTGGACTATGGCCTGTACCCCTCACACTGTGAGAGGAGACCCGTGCCCAGCAGTGGGACAGTTATGGGTTATGATGATGACACAATCTTCGAAATATTACGTTCGAAAAGATGATCAAATGAATGATGCGTTTGATCAAATGAAATAAAAACTTCCAAAATTACAGAAATATGATTTATTTATTTAGCAATAATAACGTGAATTTTAAAAATTAAGTGTTTTTAGAAAATAATTATTAGTTCTCAAAGGTGTATCAAGTCGTCAAATCTGCAATTCGCCAGCGTGGTGGACTATGGCCTGTATGACTATGACTTTTTGAGATTCCTAAGCCCAGCCGTGGGACAGTTACGGGCAGCCATGATGATTATTGACGAATATTTTCGCAAAGTATCAATGCAGATCACGAAGAAATAAAAAAGACAATGATCTTACGCAAACTTTCTGCCTACCGATTTTTACGTCCGTCATTAAAAGAGTAGCAAACTACTCGATTACTCGATTATTTATTTATTATTGACCTAATTACTACTTACGTACCCAATTTTATCATATTATGTATTAAAAAAGTACGCATTTCTTTGAAACACGATAATGTATTTCTGTGGCTTTTTTTTAACTGAATATAAGTTACCGCTTGGCTACGGTCCCACCTGATGGTAAGTGGCGACGTAGCCTTTAGATGGTGTAGCGCGCTAACTTAGAAAAACCCTATTCACTCTTGACTTGAAGACATCCACATTATAATTGACTGGGAACACCGACGCAGGCAACTTATTCCATAATACGGCAACATATTCGGTGTTATACGTGAATATGTGTAAGGGCGTAACGGCTAATATTTTCTTTGAGTGGTATTTTCAAAATTGCGGGGCTTCAAACGCGTGATTTGCTATATTCACCCTACATAAAACCTACAATAAAACCCCGTGTAATGCAAATTATTTGCCACCAAATAATCGATTTTGTTACTTTTGGTATTAATATCAGGTAGGTACTAGTATTTTGGCATTGGACTTTTTATTACCCCCCACTAAAGCAGCAAATTTAAAGACGTATTCACGTCAAAACCTCGACTCGAAAAGGAATGAACGGTACCGTCGAGAAACATATTGCCTGATGCCAACTAGGCTGACACGATACAATGATTCTACCGCCTGGCAATCTTCCATGCATAAAAAGTTTTTCTTACTAAATTTTCATATCAAAGACGTTTCAGTTTCTCCGCAATATGATTTCTATAGAAGATTTCCATTGCGAGGACTAACAAAAAGAAATATAAGCGTACAAAAAGCGAAACATTTTCTCAGAAAGGTAATAATAAATGGTAAGAACCTTTACTTTAGGTATTATCAAAGAAATCCCTGACCAAATTAGAAGAATGTTTTGTTAATCAAGGTAGAATTAACCTTATTTCGCTATAATAGAATAATACTTCACTGTGAGGGAATTGAGATTTTCTTAAGGCCTTTTACTAATAGCTTTTGGAATGTACTCTCTTTGCTTGAAATAAATAATGAAAATACTGTTGATTATTAAATTAAAAGCATACTTGAGAACAGTTTAATTAAACGAAGACGACAGCGTGGATCGCGCTGAATAAGAAATTGTCAATATAACGGAAGAAAATTAAACTGACTACTAAATATTACTCTGAATCACGCTTTTCAGAATTATTGTTATAATTATATCAACCTAACCACGACTATTTGACAACCCTACTGTCCTCCAGCAATTCGCACTCGAGCAGCGTGGTAGAGTATGCTGTAGGACAGAGGTTCTCAAACTTATTTCATCTACCGCACACTTTGATAGTCAATTATTTTTCAGCGACCTTACCCCCCCACCTAGGCGTTCAAAGCCCACAAGTGGGCGTTATCGCCCAATTTGGGAAAGACTGCTCTAGGCCTCCTTGGTTATGACGAGAGGCTAGTGATCAGCAGTGGGCCAGTAATGAGTTGAAGCCATGGCGCAATGGTTACTATACCGGACTGCCATTCGAAGGGTACTTGGTTTGATTCCCAGTGAAGCGGAAATTTTAAGGATCAGTATATTTTTGTTCCCGATCTTGGTGTGTTTGTTCGTGTGTTTGAGTATTGTTCATGGTACCCACGATATTGGTAATCCTAATATTGGACTTGGGTGGTTGTGTAGCGTTTGTTACATGTGTGTGTTTGTTACATGTGTGCTCTAGGCCTAACCGTGTTTTTTAGTTTTTTTAACTATATTTTTTATTATATTTATTAATGATAGGGACAAAAATAAAAGTTTTGACTGACTCGATGTTTCATTACTTGTGATCCTTCCAATCACAGCTGTCGCGTAACATCGTTCAGTTCACGTTTGTTCACGCAAATACCAGGTACACATAAACTTCAGCCATAACCACGCACACGACGATAATTAGATCAATTGGGTCGAAGATTATCGGAGTCGGTCCGCCATCAACGTGGATCGCCCGCAAGCCGTCTTGATACGATTAGACCTGAATTGATTATACCGTTACAGGTGGTTACCTGATAATTTATTGATGTGCGAACAGGACAATATACGAGAACAATATAAAGTACTCTAATATTTTTCTGGACACAGTAACATCCACTAGGACTAGGACCAATTAAACGGTAATTGTAAGGGTTTGAACGTTCGGCTACCGAACAGAGAGCCTGAGTCCATCACCTGTACACACCTCTAAGTTTGGAAAATTATGAAGGAAAACATTGTGTGGAAACCTCTACAATGTTCTCAAAGGTGTGTAGTATGCCACTCCACACTTGGCCAGCGTGGTGAACCTATAACTTATATTGTGGAGGGACACCCTCGCCCAGCAGTGGGACAGTTACGGGTCCCGATGATAATTTATTTATTTATTTAGACTTTTTTATACCATAAAAAGTATAAGAACAAGATGAGTAACACCCACTTTGTTAACCTATCATCGAAGCTTCTACCTAACTTGCATAGAGATGTCATGGTGTATAATCTTTGTGTACTCATATGTCCATGGCACCCACAACACAGGAAATCCTGGTGTGAGGCTATAAGTGTGTAGCGTTATTTATTTATACACAGTAGGTGACTAAATTATTAGGTACAGTACTAATTTTTACATTTTTTTAATGTAATTCTTTAAAAATAGATAAGGGATAGAATGTAATTCTTTAAGAATAGATAAAAATAGATAATAATACGGTCCGTATTAGCGATCGACTGTATATCTCACACCTTCGCATTTATTGGTAATATTAGTATGGATTAACTACTGCAACATATACTTAATGCAATGTTTATTTCCAACCGAGTGATATTCCGACTGAATTATGGATTATTATTGTAACGGTCATTTGACAAGTTTAATCCAAACAGCAATAAAATCAACTCCGATAATACCACCATTTTGTGCAAAATTCGTATGCAGAATTTGGAAACAATACGTTGTTAGTGAAATATTACGGCGCACTCCATTGAATGAGGACAGTTTGGGCTATTGCGTGACCCAAAATATAATTATGTGTGTCACGGTTTATAGTACCTAACCACGTGAAACGAATTAGAGGCAATATCTACAGCCTCTCTATTACGAAATTATCTCTTTATTTATGAAATTAAGCCACCATTCCGCTGTCGCCCATGATAACTGTGACGGACACCGAACAAGACTCAAATGGGGACTAGGATGGTTAGTCCAGGTAGCAGACGGTGTTAGAACAATTAGTAATGCCGCAGTCTCGTTCCGGCAAACCACGGTGGTCACAGGCCAGGTAGTACATCCCTTTAGGATAACTTTAACGATAATTTGTCGTTTGCCGACAACCACAGTAAAGACGCGAACAAAATCTAGTATAAGATAATATGCCAGTTCAAAGAATCCCGTCTTATAAATTACAACTTTACCAACGCGAAGTTAGAGTACAAGTTATTAATAAAATCGTCTAGCGAGTGAAGACGTTCTCTGAGAGTACCAATAGAACATTTATTCAACTAAAGTAAGTAACTTAGAACGGTTCGAACTCGCTGGAATATAAAACGCCGCTAATCTATTTCTTCGAGCGGCGCACAAGAAAACTTGCAAGATTAAACCTTCAAGTATCAAGAATTTCTCCAAGTTCGATTCTGATCACGCGCGCAAACTTCCTCGCACCGAGACGATAAGGCAGGAGCTGTGAAATAACAGTTTCATATCAGAGTTATTTTTCTACTAACTCACTCCACTTCGAGGTTATCTAAACGTTTGTGGTGGTGGAATATCTTAATATTCCGTACTGCCATGGTGCTTTGGCGCCGCGCAAATGTGACTCTTATCATGTACCTACCTCTCTTAAACATTACATACTCCTTTTTGTTTTACTATTTATTGTGTAAGTAAAATGTTAAAGGTAAAAAGGTAAGGTAATAATAAAGTTAGAACTCTCATTGTATTTGGGGTATAGATGTATCGTGAATTATAGACACAGTGACAAATTGACTGACTCCAGTAGAACTCTGTTCTGTATCCAGGAATGTTTTCCCTTTTCTATATAAATTTAGCGCTTAGGACTATGTTTTGTAGGTTTTCATGTCTGCAACATTGTGAAGTGAATGCGTGATGTATGTGATTGGATATCATTGATTAATGAAATTTAATTATCATTCATTAACTGACAATCTTTTATTATTTTAATGACTTATTGACATTGTACAGTGATTATTATTACTACTTTATACCTATAACTTTATCTTTTGTTTATTATCATATGATTTAATTTGATCTTATAAAATGTGTTTTTATACATATTTTTTATGTTATTATTATTATTATTTTATTTAACTTTAATTAATACGGTACAGACCAATTATATTAATCAAAGACAACTCATTCATACATCTCGCTCACAGAATCTCAGGCATGCTGACAATAATTTCATCCACTCATCGGCAAACAAATCACACTCAGGGTACGCATCCAGGAGTGCGTTAAGAGCGCTGAGGACCCGAGGAACGGGCGACCGGGCGCGCGCTACCGTGCGCGATGGCGGTACCACTAGCAGTTTGTTAGTACGACGACAACAGATCTTAGACACATACAACCTACACAGCTCATTACTAAGATCTGGGGCATTTATTTTGCCACGTAATATTTTTAATGCCGTTGTTATTTGAAGGTATTCCCGTCGGGTTTCGTTTTGTTGCTTTTATTATGGTTCAAATGATTTTTTTGTATAAACATTTTGATTGATGATATTTTGTTATTTTAATTTATGTACTGTGTATTTAATTAGTATAATAAGCGTGTAAACAGTTCTAATTAATTCAATAAAGAAATAAATACATAAAAAGACGGATATGCGAATGAGGTTGCAATAATTTCATGATAAATTGTCATCATCGTCCGCGTTCATCAGTAACCAAAGTCATCACCGATGCATTTCCGGGCCAAGAAAGGAAAGAAAATACATCCGGACCTCCCAAAACAGCCCACCCCCAGTACCTACTTCTCCTCACATTAAGTACTAACTTGATCCTGTCTTGTTTAAATACCCGTATCTGGAGGGAGTTTTACGATCTGCACACGTTACCTGTTCGTTAAGTGTCAACTCAAAGTGTTATTCTTCATGCCCGACCGCGACACCCGTAAACACATTGTTTGAGGGTAACGACGGCTTCCCTTCCATTTTAACAATGTTTAACAGCTTAATGCCCTCGTTTCGGTATATGGTTATTACTAACTACTGTACATACTGTGCGTGAGTACCAGGACATGTTCAATGATATTACGCGCGGTATTTTAAGTTAATGTCTCGTGGCGGTTTTAATTTTCTGTTATGTTGACGTTGACGACCCGTATGGCGCATTGCTTACAACGCTGGATGCTGTTTGAAGGGTCCTGGTTTCGACACGCAGCGCAGTGAAGCGGTTAACAACATTGAAATTAGTTATAAATTTTATTTTATATTAAAATTGCAACGGATTCATGTTACTATTTACTCTTTCGTTAAATGTTCAGTTCAAAGGCGATATAAATTATTTAAATTTAATTCAATAAAAAAACTCACTTTGTAAATTTCATTGTAGAGAAACCAATATACCGATGCAATTTGAAAATTTCTAATTTTGTCGCCGTAACAAAGTGAACTTATTGGCCTTACCTTACTTTAAATCTGGAGGACTACGCCCTCACTAATTTATTATTGAAATAAAGATTTATTAATAACAAGCCTTCATCCGCGACGTCGCCCGTCAAAAATCCTTAAAAACCTAAATAAACTTTGATAAAATCAGAGAACTTTCATACTAACTTTGCACCCCCCTTTTACCACTGAAGGGGGTAATTTTCAAAACTCCTTTCTTAGTTCTCCCCTACGTTATAAAAGGAACCCCTGTGCACAATATCAAGTTTCTAACCCTTAGTTTAGGCCCTGCGTTGATATGTCAGTCAGTCAGTCAATCAGCTTCTCCTTTTATATAATAACTGATATCAAATTTGTTTAGGTACTAAAGGTGCTGATTACGTGATGATAGGTGTCCAGATGTTCGTAATATGTCTCAATCTATAACCGATTGGCTCACGTAATTGATTCAATGCTAATAACGGGCCGCTACATGACACGCTGTAATTATTGATGTCCGCGCCAAACAGATGGAACAAGTTAATTAGCGTCATAATTAACAGCAACTGACACTTAGTGGACGAAAGAAGATCTTATCAGATGTCAAAAGGAGTATTCTCTTCGAATTTGACGCCCATATGACTTGGTTATCATGCCGGACCATCGTAAAGGATCTGGGTTGTATTCTCATGAAAGAATGATGAGTTTATATCTGTTCTCGATCTAGGTGCGTGTTCTTGTCCGTGTATTGACCATGGTACCCACAGCACAACTGCATTCACAGAGCTCATAATGAATACAGCAAAGTCCCAAATTGTGTCGTAAATTTTCAAAATACTTTCTGCACAATTTTAACGGATGTTACATCGAGACCGAGACATGGTTAGCAACAAATAAGAAATAAGCTAGCCAAGGACCCTTGGGCGGAACTAATAAATAATGTACGAGTATCAGAACAACCTCAGACACCTTACTGTGTTTTATTGATGATCGTTGCCCCCGGCTCGGCTCCGCGAAACCTTTTACTGTAATTATGTAATATGTATCGCCACTAGGTACATATTATATATATGTAAAGCAAATCTGGCTACTTTGTCTGAAAGTATTCTAAAACGTCCTGAAACAAATAAATTCATTTTTATATCACAAATAAAATTGTAAGACTAAAACCTGTAAATGAGTCAATATGAGTTTAAATATACTTAAGTACATAACAATGTACTTAGGAACAAAGCAGAAACCGCTCATAATATTAAGTCCGCCGCCGTTCCATTACTTATATAAGGTTCAATCAAGAATGGTTATGACATGATATCAAAAAGCCGTGGAACAGGTAGGGCTGAAGACTGACTTGCCAACCAGGCAGCCTTGTAGAGTTCCGGCTGGGGTCTCGAAAGCCAGAATTTTCTTACCTTCTACTTCCTTCTTTCTCGACGACATCTGTGATGCCTTTGGGGTTACTTACGTCCATAGGCGACTGTGACCTCGTTCGCCGGCTGATAACTTTTAATAATATCCTGTCAATAAAATAGTTTTTAATTAATATTAATGAAAGGTAGTGTTTGTCAATAACAAGTTAGAAAGGTAGTGTTTGACAATAACAAGTAATCTATAAAAGAAATCTATCTGTTATCTATAATATTAAGTAGTGCAAAATAACTGGCCCACGCTAATTAGCAGAAGCCATGTTGAATTTTAAAGAAAAATCTCAAACTTAAAACGTCACAACACGAACCAACATGACGAGAACAAGAGAATATTAAAATGAACTAAACACCCTCGTCACTGTCTGCCGTGTAATTGAGGGAACGTTCACTGTTAGTATTTAGCAAATATTTATACAGGAAGCAATCAAATTTAAATTTAAAACACGTGTAACAGCATTTACTTTAGTGTTCGTTTATTATCATTAACTTAAGGTTGCAGGCCAAGAACTAAGCTAAATCCGAGCTAAACTAAACCTAACACAATTGTAGTCATAAACAAACCAAAAATTTGTTGTATGCAACATCTAAGCAAAGGCCAAGTTAATATCGTGTGTTGGTGGAAGGGAAGGGGGAACGGGTAAGCCTCCGTAGCTTCAAATGACATACATAAACAACTTAGTTTCACATTTTTTAGTTACCTTGCTTAGCTTAGTTTATATACATAGTTCCCAATCTGCACACAATCTTGAAAAACTACCTTACATTTATACGAAATAAACGCTAACACACCCCCGCACTAGGATTCCCTGTGTCGCGGGTGGCAACAATACAACACTAACTCCCACGATCTGAGCACAAACATTTATCTAATTAATATCTGCCCCGGCTGGGAGTCGAATCTGGAACCCCTCGCTTCGGAGACAAGGCTTTACATATTTTCGCATCAAAATATTATTTATGTGCCTCTACTAGGAAAGTTTTGTGAGGAAATTTAGAATTGCTTGGAGAGTTGTATGTGAACTCAGATCGAACGTAGGCTGCCAATGTGGAGTTTGAGTTTAAGCATCTTCACGATTCCAACAGTGGCCCAATTTTATTGACAATAAACATTCATACCCCAGTGACAATAGCTATGTTTACGATTTCAATAAAAAATATATAAATATTCCCCACAGTAAATATTTATTGCTAACACCCACATAAATATCTGTCCTGGGAAACGAACTCGGGACCCGTCGCTTCGCAAGCACGGTACCAACTAGGCTACGGGGTCATTTATTTCTAATCATCCATTAAACTTCGTTATAAGATCTGTGCAGTTTCAAGCCGCGTGATCTATGTGAAATTTCAAACATGACAGTCGCGACTAGAATTGCAAAGTTATTAAACCTTAGTGTAAATTAATTTAGGTCACAAACGTTAAATACAGCCGTATATATTGCGCACAACCTATTTTCTGGCGTGATTAAAATTTCCGTATCGCAAATGTGATGCATACCGGCTTTGATACTGGCTGGATTGAATTCCGACGTCTGAATTCCTTATTTTGTTATTAAATAATAAAATTACACTGTTACTTAGTTTTGATTAAGATGACTACTTATACAGAGTGTTTTTGGATCAACGGAATGACGGTGGTACATCCCCATTCAATCATTCTCTCTTCTTTGCTCTTCCGTTCCTGCATTAGCTGGCATGGTATATCGATAAGCAATGATTATCCAGAATATTTCAAGGCTCATCAGTATCAGGCATACATATATTGTGCATATATTTGCGTTTTACTTCTTTTTATAAGTGTTGTGACTCTGTACATCGAATGAATGTGTTTTCTCTCATTCTATACACATTTGAACCAAAATATAGGGAACAAAATAAACATTTCAGAACGTATACGAATATGTGTAATGGTTCTTTTTTACTGAAGTAATATGTTCATTCTATCGGAGCAATCTTTGAAACGATTACCGCCGCTCAATTTACCTACATATATGTACTCGAGTATGAACTGAAACGAACGTTCACTGTAGCATACTGCCTTAACAGGCTCTGAACAAGTCATAATTCAATTTCAGGTTATTGATTCGCAAGAGCGAAGGGACTCGCAAAAAATATTGTGCACAAATCAACCGTATTTCAATGCCTTTTCTTTTGTTTCAGATAATGCTCCCCGTCTCCGCTGATACACGAATGCCTTAAGGCAATGATGAGAGTCAAGAGGAATTTGGACGTGAGGCTCATTGCCTTATGTACTACCTGCATCCTCCTCCCCGCCATTGCCTGCCCCTCCCAATGTATTTGCAAATGGAAGAACGGCAAACGACACGTGGAATGTACCGACAAAGACCTCAAAGCAATACCAAACTCGCTTGACTCCGAAACACAGGTTTTGGATTTCGCCGGCAATGACATGCAAGTTCTACAAAAGGAAACGTTCCACAAACTTGGACTGTTAGATTTGCAAAAAATCTACCTTCAGAGATGCCGGCTGCAGAAAATCGATAACCATGCCTTCAAGGGTCTCGCCAATCTAGTCGAATTGGATCTATCAAATAATTACATTACAGTCATTCCATCGAGCAATTTCGTCTTCTTCCCATCCTTGATGAGGCTCTCTTTAAGCAACAATGCTATAACGAGTATCAAAACTCACTGTTTTCAACATTTATCGTATCTGAATACATTAGAATTGAGCGAGTGCAAAATAGAAACCATTGAAACGGAAGCTTTTGCCGGCTTAAAGCACCTAGAATGGTTGAGATTGAATGGCAATCGGCTATCAAATATTCAAGGCGATAATTTGTTCCCCGATACATTACGAGGAATCGATCTCCAAAACAATAATTGGAATTGTGACTGTCATTTGAGAGACCTACATAGCTGGCTTTTGAATTTCAATATGCCCCACGCGGTCGAACCCGTTTGCTCACAACCTCAACGTATGAAAAAGAGGACGATTGTCAGTATAAGCGAAATAGATCTGGCTTGTATTCCGAAAATCACCCCTACGTCAGTGTACTTAGAGACGAATACGGGAAACAATGTGACACTTGAATGTATTGTCAAGGCCATACCAGAAGCAAAAGTAAAATGGCTTTTCCAGGGGCAAATAATTCGAAATTATTCGACATCGTCCTTGGAGCCTCATCATGTGTTTTTTGTCGAAAATGGTGTAATCGACAAGAAAAGCGAATTGTTCATATTTAATATTGGAAACGACGATAACGGCTCCTACTCTTGTATTGCAGAAAATTCAGCTGGAAAGTCGCGAGCCAATTATACTATTAAAATATTAGTAAAAGAGGAGCCTGTAGTGATTGTGGTCACTTTTCCTCATAGACATTTAGTTGTCATAATTACGATAGTTTTTGTAATATTCATCCTTTTGATAGCTATAATAGCTGTAGTATTATTGAAATTCAAAACCGATACCCGAAGTCGGAAGAAAAAGGAAAGTGGGAAAGACGTAGCCCTTTGTAATCAAATTTTGCCAAACAGTAGAAGTAACGGCTCTTTACCAAAGAATAATGGGAGCGTTATTGTGAACGCTCATTCACACCATGCTTTGCATTACACTGTGCAGACTAACCGAGATTATGAGTCGAGCGACGCATACCAAAGCAATAACATGAAAGGCTTTGTAGACAGGAATCCTGACCTAATTAGTGATGCTGAAACCGTCGCGAACAACACTCAAAATGAGAACACAGTACTATCTGTATACAAAGCGCAGGCTGCAAACGATGGTTTCGAGGAAGAAACCGCATTCACCGCACCGAGCGTGCCGCGACAGGTCACGTGGCAAGATCAACAAAATTTAACAAGCATGAGTATACCCCCGAACGCTATGTACCAACATTCGGCGGATGTGCATCTGAATCCAGGATGCTTTCTAGACAGCGAAGGCTATCCATACGACTACGGACTCCCGAAACATCCATGTCGGCCACCAATAATGTCTAACTATTCCGTAGTAGGGCCGTTCTACCAGACTTTGCCTCATAATAGGCCTAAAGGACAAAAACTTGTATGCAAATTCGCCAAGGACACAGAATTCAATACGATCCCGCCGACTTGTCCCAATTTCGAGGTGTTCAACGCTACAAACGTGAGGCGCACTTTAGAAGGTTATCCCGTGCCACGGAATAGACAAATAGCCTTCGTGGGGAACGGCACTGTGTATTATAATGAAGAATTCGTTCCTTCGCCACCTGAAGGATATAAGACGGAGCCGGTGCAATGTTGTGCGCCACCGGAAGGTTGTTCCTCGTGGGTTAATCCTAAGGGTACGTGTGCAGTTATGGTGCCGATGGGTATAACTGACGCGGGGAGGTGTTATCAAGTTGAAACGCGTTGTGTCGATACACAGACTACTGATGCTAGGATGCCCGGGGAAGGGACGGAGAATGTGTTGAAACCGCTGCCCCAAGTGTCGAATGCTAAATGTGCTTCGGATATTTGTTCGGAAAGCCCCGATGAGGGATACGTGGGGGACGCTAACGACATCTGACGTCGACGTCACACCGATAACTCGTAAAGAGCGCAATTTAGACGCTAATACAGTGATAAAGCGACTGAGTATAAAAATAGTATTGTATATAGACTTATCGGGGCCTACCGGTCCGGTGTACAGTGCACAATTGTTAAGGTTTAGAGTAAGTTTTGTAAGTAGTTTCGTAATCATCACCATCCCTATTTTGTAATGCATAGTTATTTTGATACTGTCTTAATATTGATTAGCTGTTAGTTTAGTACTCTAATGGTATCTAGTTTCAATGTGCTCAATTGCGTTCATATTATGTAATTGAATTGAACCATACAATACCTTTTAGTTCAATTGTTGTTACATTTTGTTTTTAGTCTGTGTTAGTTTATACTAGTCAAAATTGTTCTAGTCAAATTGTGTTACTACTACATTAAGTTATTTTGTATGTATAACGTAGGTATAGCAGATTCTGTTTATTTGTAACCGTAACAAATAGTAAAAATATAATTTACAATTCGATTTAATGTCGTGTCTCGATGGATGTTTCAAGTACAGGACTGGCATAACTAATGGATACAATGTAGACAAGAGCACAATATAGAAAATACTCTCGAATAACAGAACTGGGTGCCACGCAATGCAACGATCAAAGTGAATTCGCTTTGCGCTGCAAGTGTCAGTGTCCAGCGTTGAAAACAATACTTGTGTTTGACATTATATAGCCACGAAATTTCGCTGCTAATCGTAGCGTTGTTTGAATTTGTATTCGAATTGGTATTGACGTTTTTATGATGCTTGTAGCGTTAAAAGCCACTAGCGGGTCAATTTCATGCCCAAGCAATTATTGCCACACTTGTTTTAACTTTCGTGACTTTGTTCTTCAAAATTGTGTGTATGTGTTGTGGTTTTTGAATGAAAAAATAATTTAACGTTAAAACCAAACAAATTGCTCCTACGTTTTGTTAACATTTTATGTAAAAAAGTGTAATATTGTTACGACAAAAGTGTTATTTGTAAAGTTGTCTATAACTATTTTATTTTCTAGTGTTTTACTTACCAAAATTCTTGGATGTTATTGCAAAATGAAACTGTGTAATTCGCATAAAATAAGTTACAATTAGTGCCCAAATGGTATTCGTAATTAGCTAATGACGCTCAAATTAGCTCAGTTCCTGTAACCAATAATTATTGCTCATTTGGTGTTATTTAATTGGCATTAATTGTAATTATTATTTCGGTTATAGTTAATATTTTGTAGTTAAAATGACATGTTGAAATGTGATACTGGCATACGTAAATGAAACGTAAACATTTATTCACGGTCTCTCTCGTATCACAGCGGGGATCGCATAACTTTATGAACTGAGTTAAATATTATTTATTTTAAGAATTAAGCCAACATTTTATTGCTATGACCTATCGGCTGTTCATTGTCATTTTTCAACAAACAAACCAACAAACAGACATACTCAAACTCTACTACATGTTTGAAATACGATTCTTTTTTCTTACGGATAGTACCTAGAACTATCTACAAGACGTATCTAATAACTATGAATTGAAAATTTAAAAAAACCCCTTCGCACAAAATACTTAAAGTTTACGGAACAACACTTAAAAAGTATAACGATTATACTGGCACGCGTGAAGCACTTAATCAAGTAATCATACGCCAAATATTCCTTACATCATTTTGGAAAAGAGCTGATACTCTTACACTGCTGGACCGATATTTACCAAACATAGTTAAGAACCACCGCATAGAAACTGGCTTTCAAATGAAAAAAAACCGCATCGAAATTGGTCTTTCCGCTTGAGAGCTACGATGACACAGACAGACACACAATGACAGACAGACAGACAGACAGACAGACATCGACGTCAAACATACAACACCGGTCTTTTTGCGTCGAGGGTTAAAAAGTGTTTCTATCAGAAAATATTTAAAAAACGGCTGTAACTTTAACTTTAGTGGTAACTCAAAAACAATTACTTTAACGATTGATTTAATATATGAACCTGGCATAAGTACACCTCCATCCAGTCAAAGTAATAAACGAAAACATCACGATTTAATGAGTTTTCATTAATATTATTTTGCCATACCGTGGGTATATAATTAAGTTATTGTACTACCATTGGCCCTATTAGGTTGTCTAGACGTCTGTAAGTAGATGAAAATTTAATTTAAACGTATGATAAAAAAATTGATGAGAAAATGTCTTTGTTAGGTGGTTTTAAACGCATCGGATGCTACGAATGTTATACAGGCGAATGTCTGCTTTTTCAAGTTATTAAAAAAATGGTGTAGGTATTTTCTCATTAAAGAAATCTTTGACGAATATTAGCTTAATTTTTTAACAAGATTGCGTAACTCATTCCACTTGTTTTATTAGCTGCCCCTAACTACTTTTATTACCACGTCAAAAAAATTATATCTACAAACATTATGTAATTACACTAGAATTATAACCGAATGATGCCTGCACATGGATGATTTCTGAGAAAATTATTAGTACTGGTATTTATACACGTATAGGTAACAGCAGTTACTTGTAATAAATAAATACATCTGAGCAAACAGGAAAACATTTCTGAACAATAATATATCTGTAGCCCACTTATAACAATGTATAATTAATTATCATCTACTCATGATGTTGGGTATCATTGCAATGTATAAATTGATGGTATTTATTATTATTAAGGTTTGTAGCTATGTTAACCGACTTCGAAAAAGGAGGGGGTTCTCCATTTGACGGTATTTTTTTATGTTTGTTACCTCAGGACTTTCGACTGGGTGAACCGATTTTGATGATTCTTATTTTATTTGAAAGCTGGTGCTTCCCGTTCGGTACAATTTGATTCTGACAATGGCATTCATGACAAAACCATATAATTCTTATATTTGTATAATTTTCAAGTCGGTTTTTTCACTTGTAAGACTATGTTATTGTCAAGTTTGTTTAACACAAGTCTTTTTTGAGAATTCTTAAAAAATATTTTTTATTCTCTTTGTCACCTACGCATTGCCGGCCATAAGGATATTATAGTTATAAATGAAAACAGATAATGACTGAAAACTAGACCTTCTAAAGTAATCCCAAAGCAATTCATTCATTTTACCTTGCCTACGTCAAATTTTTATAAATTAATTAAAAAAATTAATGTCTACAAAAAAGTTATAATTAAATATCTGTTTAAACAAAAATTGTATTTCGAACACGAAATTTTTCCTTTCATGATAACGTCTTGGACACTTCTGAAGTTAACGTTCTTTGACGACTCGTTTCTATGTCTTAGATTATACAAAAACCGCTGTTTCTTTCAGAAATTTATGTACGGCTGTAACTTTTCTTGTTTTGTTGTAAAGCAAACTTTAATCTTAAAGCTGAAAATTTTAAGCGTTGACAACCAGAGGGATGAAAAATAAATGAGCGCTACCAATCGGCAATGTTGGCATACATTTTGATCACTTTCAATTGTTTGTCTTATAACAGCATTCGTAAGTTGCGTTGGGGTCCCATATCATAGGGCTTCATACATCAATCCATTGCTTGACTTGATTTTGAAAAAATTTTTTTTTATTAAAGTCAAAATTGACTTAAAGCACATTGAAAAAAAACAGACACGGAAATTCACAATATGCGTTACAGTGAAGTATATTTTCAATGAAATAAAGTAAAATAGGTCAGGGTATTACACGCCCGTTGCTCCTAAGAAATATTCCTCTCACGACCAATTTTCCCAAAAATGTATAAAATATTCATACTTAAAAGTTGGCAACATCGCTCGTATTGTATTTGGCATCAATGTTGTCTCTTGGCAAAACCGAGATAAAGTCTTTGTAGTCGGACTAATGATTATTTTGGGCAATGTTATGCCGACTGTTTTTATTTATTTATATGGCAATAGAATCCGTTAAGCTGTTTTTTTGTTATAGTTTCTCATTATTGTAACAATATTACGACTTATGATTTTAAACTTTACTCATCCCGGATTGTACACATTTTAGTATGTTATGTGAGTTCCCGTGTATATGTACATTTTAGTATTTTACGTACAAAATACGATATAGTATTGTGTACGCTGATATTTCGTCCCAGGTGCAGAGTGCCGTGACTGGGATCCATGCAACTGGGTCGAAAATCGGCGTCAAAAATACGTATCGTGAGTACCCGTTTCATAATTAAATTAGTATTAGGAATGTTTTGCAAGTCAACACTGAAAACTAGTATAAGTTCTGAATTTTAAACATTTTTAGTTGTGTTGTATGGAAAAAAAATGTATCTATAAGTGTCTATATTTATGTATGCCAGTCATTGTATTCAAAAGTCAAGCTGTAATTTTAGAATATTATTAACCCAAAAGTATTATTATGCTCAATAAAGCGAAAACCAGACTAGAAGTATTGGTAGGGTTATATTTATATTACTAAAGAAAGCAATAAATCAATGAATTTAAACATTTTTGAGGTAATTTTAATATAAAATATTTGTTTTAATCGATGTCCGATCCGCTTTCAATATTTGTATAGTTTATTATTTTAGTCCCCTGACGATACGCTGGAGAATTGTAGTTTTGTCTATTGTTTGTGATTTGTAAAACTAAACATTTTTTTACTAATTAGAATTTTAAGTTATTTGAAGATTTCGTTTCATTTTTATACCTCCTCTAACTGTGTAAAGGAATTACAATGTATGCATCTATAGTCCACTTATACATCCTTTTTAGAATTGTCTTGGTAAAACTGGTAAAAGACGTATATGAATTTTTGTTGAAAATTTTCTGATGAATGAAATGAAATTAATATTATTCCATGCCAAGGTTCTGAACGATCTATAGACCCCTTCATCATAATTATAAAATGATTGAACAAACTAATATCTTGACTTGTCAAACGTGTTTTCTATGTAAAATGATTTTCTATGAAATATAATTATATATTTTTAGTATGATGCTACTCTTGGTGTTTGGCTTTCAGCGTTTCCTACTTTGATTTATTATTTATCCTTAGATCATTTAATTGTTCATCTCAGTAAAAATTTTAAAACACTTAATTTAATTTGTAACAAAAATAACTAACGTCTAGTGGTAATACCATTAAGCAAGAAATGACTGGAAACATTACGTCCTTATCAATCAAATTGTCCCTATAATATATTTATTGTGTATGTAACTAATAATATAAAGATTATGTTTCCGTAACTTAGTATGATTTGTCATGATATTTTTTTATATATTTAGGTACTATCATGATAAGTTGTATTACAGGTACTTCTTTTTACTTTTTATTGTATTTACAGTTGTAAGATATAATTTAATACCTTTTATATTGTATCTTTTAATTGCTTGATATATTTATTTGTATTTACAATAAATATTATCTTCCTAACATTTACCTACCAACATGTTCTGATCAACTTTCAAACCCTTATTTGACCCCGTAGCCTAGTTGGTAGTGGCCCTGCTTGCGACGCGAGGGGGCCCGGGTTCGATTCCCGGCCGGGGCTCATATTTATGTGAGTGTGTTACACTCTATTTCTAAACTTAAATGTATCTCTATCATATGGACCCTTATTCATACGTATAGAATTAAATATGTAAGTGTAAATAATATGTATATATTAGTTTAACGGTTTCCGTACAGAACAGAGTGAAGTAATTTAATCGATATCAGGGTACTTCCCTAAGGCATCATCGCATTAGACTTTATCGATAAAACAAAACTTTAGTCATGAGGTCGTAAGATTGGTTCCAATGGTATGACCCAAGCGACTTTATGTTAGTCGTTGCCTAAAACGTAATAAAATAAATTATAACAGAATAAAAACGTTTATTTCAATATAACGTACCTTAAAGGTAGTTAAAGATACACAATATTTTTAAAAGTATCTACTAACATGTAGTATGTACCTAATTGCTAGCTAAAGTTTTCTTTTCTACTGCCCGCGATTTAAAAAAATTACTAACATAAACTGGATATAAAAATATTTATCATAAGTAAATCGGGAAAAAATATTTTCAAAACTTTTACCCCCCATTTTGCCCCTTTAGGGAATGCATTTTGCAATGCATTTTCAAAAATCTCTTCTCAGTGCTTCCCCAGAAAAGGAACGATTGCACAAATTTCATGCTTCAAGGGCTTCTGTATAGTTTAGGGCACGTCGGTTAATTCGCGCGCCTTTTTTAACTCTATCAAATTTTGTGCAAAATTTTTATATACATAGATGAGCCCGAAACGCATATAAAATTATGAACGGACCCTTTGCTTATCGTCGACATTACCTCAATTCGGAATAGTCTTATATCGTATCAATGTCCGGTTTTTGGAAGATATCCCTGACCACCACCGATAAGAAATCAAAAGGAGAATAACCAAGAAGACATCAATTCTTAAAGTTCTTATATAGGTACCTATAAAACTGATCTATACCTACCTATTCCGAGTGATATAATTTATCAAAGTTAAGGAAGGAGCTGGCCGTAAATCTACTAAGATATCGTGCAATGGTCCCGATAAGAATAAGTCAGAGATAGTTTTAGGCATTTAGACAGACAGTCGCCCCTTCGACTACTCTGAGCAAACACTGCTTCAGAATTCTACGTTATGTTGACGTCACTCTCGTGACATTTTGTCACATATTCACACGTGTGACAACGATACGATAAAATGTCACATCGACATTGACGGGCGTAAACTTGTATCTTATTTTCCTCTTGCATCTTAATCGGCCGGTATCACATCGGGGAAGACTTAGGTGTTACTGATATCACTTACTTTGAGGCTTACTTGACTTTACTAGGTAACTTACTTGTCAGCTATTAACATAGTTTTAAAGTGCGATGTTGACAATACTAGTGTTTGTTGCAGTGACATTAGCAGTCGCGTCCCTGTCGCACGGTGAACAGACAAGTGTTCGTCATGCTAAGTGTGATTGCTGTGTTTTTCGCCAAATGATTTAACTTTCATATGTACATAATATATTTTTTTAATAATTATAACTTAGTGCTTGACTGCTGTCACACCTGATACCTAGTATTTTATGTTAGGTCAATCTACGGTCGGTCTTATAAATTTTTCATTTAATTTAAAATACGTGCAATGAAAAACATTGTTTTAAGACAAAAGTTGAAATATTACACTGATAGAGCTAGTGCGGTGTGCCTATTAAGATTGACGAGCTCGTGTTCAACATTTTTAGTGCTAAGATACTTATAAATTTATAGAATTAATAACAAAATATCGCTTACGTCATTACGTAAGATAACATAAACAAATAAAATTTTATTTGTTACATTCAAATTCAGTTAGCGTGGGTTCAAATCCGGCTAACAAATTTTTAATTATTGATTACTTCGGTCATAACAAATATACAGAGATAGAATGTTGTGTCAATTGATATTCGTTTTTCGTTAGTCAATGCTTCAATACGCGATAATTTATTTTAATTTTTATAACACACTGAGAGAGGAAGGGACAGGGGAAATGAATTTTTGGAAACTGATGATCTCCACAAATTGTATATTGGCGGGCAATCAGTTAATGAATTTAACACGCTGATATCCTGCACGTGAAAAGCCGGAATGAGTATTGAGTATCTACTCAATATTCTACTAATAAAAATGAACTTTACTACCCGTGAGATATGGACGAAAATATAAATTGGATGTTTCGTTAAAAAACAAAAATTGAAATGTTATCGGAAACGCTTTGGCGGCATCAGTTGAAATTTTAATCTAAAAAGGGCCATGTCCTATGTAAATTAAATGCCGTATCGAAGGTGACACTGATCGCGCCGAGGTTGGTACAGTCTATGAATATTTTTCATAAAAACTCCGTACATTCGCTTGTAATGAAACTTTTATACTTTGGTATGCATGCCCATGTTTTAATAAAACTGAAAAGGTTCCAGAACTATGTGGTTTTTATATCTGCTGAACATAAAATAGAAAACTTAATATTGGTAATGATTTTAAAGGCATTGAAAATGTTGAAACGACTGTATATAGGGAAAATATTGTAAATGTTTTGTAAGAAAAACAATTCTAATTGTAATTGTCATCTTCTTTTGTATTGTAAATTACAGTAACTCTTAAATTGGGTCAACGTTTAAGTATTATGGTTCTGAAGGGAATAGTTTGTTGTGTACAGAACCACTGTCATGATTTACCGTCACGGTTAGAATACTTGTAAGTTTGAAATACGGAAAGTAAAAATTGTATATGAACTACATAATGTATACCTCTATAATATATTTATCTACAAGTAATTCATAAATTCCATATAGAGATCAGGAACAGGGTTATTAAAAAGGTGAAAGGTTTTTTTAAAGTAGAATAATATTTTAGATAAATAAAAACAATATTTTGGTCCTTTCCAAGACAAATGAATCGACTCGAAGGACCAACATATTATTAACGTAATGAATTTCGAGGACTTAAATAAGTCAAGTACCTAAATAGTATATAAAATCGACACCCTATTTCCAATCTTGCTATCTTCTAGCTATAAAAAATCCATACAAAACCCTTAAAATTGTTAGTAGGTACTATAACAAGTACAAGGACGTCATGTTCTAGAAACTTCGAGTGGATTCTCTATACAACAAATATTGGTGTGACAATAAGTGAATACTTTGTCAACAGACTGGTTTGATTCTCTCAACATTAGCACAATGATATCACTGTGTTACTCTTAGCGGAAACAAATTGTAGTTGTGCATGACTTTGAATAAAAAGTGTATTTTTAATTCTGACTTTCCTTTCAACCCCATAGTTTTAAGACCTTTTTACTTACTGACTGTACTGACTTACTTACAAACTAACCAGCTAACCTGTCCTAACACCTTCTCCTAACCGGACTAAGTATCCTAGTCCCCATTTGAGTCTTGGTCTAGGTCGGTCACAGTTGTCATGGGCGGCAGCGGAAGGTGAAAGTCGTGAAAGAGTTTGCTACATTAATTCCGTAAAAAATCAACCACCGAAGATAACTATGCGCGTAATACTTTATTCATAGTCAGCAAAGTAGCCCACTGTAATGAAAATATCACGGGAACATAGAGTGCTTAACGACAAAACTTTTATCTCCAGGAAAAAGTTTGTGACAAATTAAGAAAGAAGTATCGAGGGTGCGCTGAGGTAATGGAAATTTAAGATAAAAACAGGTCGGTGGGAACATACGGTCGGGTTTCACGGCAGGAAACTTATTAGGGAAGTTTTGCTGTAAATTTTATCAGTGTTTATGAAAATGATTTCGTTGTCACAATGCGGAGAATTATTTTTAAGCTTCCTGCTACTAAATTTTGCTACAACAGCTGTAATCAACAGGGGAAATTTATGAGGATAGCAGGCGTTCAAATGCCAAGATTAGCCTTTATCACCATTATCATAATAAGGATATTAATATTCAGAATTGCATGTCCCATTCGACCTTTAGCCAAGAAGGGGAAACTAAACGATTTAGGATAAATATGTCACTGCATGAGAAATTCAAAGTAATGTTGACTTCACAACACATCAATTTGATCTTTATAAAAAATCCACTCGTCCACGATGCATGCCGTGGCAACTTATTATTAAGACTACACTTAGCTAATAATTATGATAATGATTTTTTACAATGTACTTACATGGTATTAGTATAAGTTTTGTTGGTTGTCCTAAATAAATAAATAAATGGTTAGTATTATAAACAAATACTTCATAGTTTGAAAAAATAAAAATGTAATGCTATGTGAGTGACGGATGCAAAGCAATTTCAGTCACTGAGCTGTTAACATTTGAGGAGTTTCGTTGTTTGGAGCCAAACCTGATCATAGTATGCGATCATGCTTGTCATAAAATTACATTGTCACCGAAACTAAATCAATATTATGAAAAATTTTAAGTCTGCATAG
This sequence comes from Ochlodes sylvanus, assembly GCA_905404295.2. Taxonomy (NCBI): domain Eukaryota; kingdom Metazoa; phylum Arthropoda; class Insecta; order Lepidoptera; family Hesperiidae; genus Ochlodes; species Ochlodes sylvanus. The sequence goes on from FR990132.1 coordinate 767,837, forward strand.
CAAGAGCAAGCAGTTCTAATTCAGCTTTCAAGACGAACATTAAAATATTGTGAGTCAAATAAAAGCTTGTAACGAAGCGATAGAAAGAATCGACAATCGATAAATGACCTGACTTTTTCACACCGCTTGTAGTATGCAGCGATCTCTTGTGGAGCGGTACACGTTTTTATAATAAAGCACCAAAGACAATCCTTGAATGACCCACAGAAATACTTTAAGATACACTTGGTCTATATACCATTGTGAAGTAACTCTTAGTTATTTGATTTACGGTCGAATTTAGATCGCAGAGCGGGAATCTCTAGTGTCAGATAAATATTTCATAATTCCCGGCTTCGTATCCGCGGTAATCGCCGGCTGACCTGACTTCGTTCGCAGGAGCAGCCCGTTGTGTTATACAGTGACACAGTGGCACGTGAGTAATGGTGTGAGCGAAAAGACCGCTGTCCAAGTACATGACGAAAATTAATGGTCCTTGAAGTCCTATTACTAATGGGAAGTAAAACAGATATTTTTTAAACCATTAGGAAGTTCTTTTGCTCGAAGTGAGCTACAATGGCATCGCTTATAATGCTTGCATTGAGAATACTACCACTCTCACGACAGCCATTTATTTTTGCAGGCATGCTTCTAGTGTTACCATGAGGGGGCTCGTGTGTTTGTTTGTCGGCTATTTACATATAAAAGCAAATCTATTTATTGGGAAATTATTGGGTTTTTTTTTCTTCGAGTGGAGGCAGAAATACAAAAACTTTGCTCAGTATTGTATAACGTTATAGTAACAGTCAGCAGACTAGCAAATGGGTCACGTGAGGCTAAGTGGTTACTATCTTCAAATAATTTTATTATCAGTACAGGAGTCACTGATGCATTAGCGGCTTAGATCCATGTGGTAAATAGATTCGCTGTTTAACTCACTGCAATCACATATAAAACACTTCAATTTGTTTTAAGGAGGATGGCATAGCCGCCAACGCCACGCTTTTAAGTCCGCATAGGTAGGTACTTGAGAAAAGTAAACGTTTACCTGTGTGGTACATAACCTAAAAAATAACATATTTGCTTCGACCATTTAGCTGTTATTTAGCTCTTACATGAAGAAAAGAATCTATCACATTCCAGTTTACAGCTTAGTAATCCATATCAGAAAAAAATATATAAAAATGTTGCATCCAATAAAAACTTTAGAACAATTTAAACAGCCAACTGTAATGGATATTTTCCCGCGAGAGTGTACTCGGAATAAAACTCTATTCGATCCGGAGCAAATCTAACAACTCCCCAACGTGCGAGTAGTTTCATATCTAAAGCTACTGAGCTTTTAATTTAATTTTTTAACACTACATAAATATTACTGAGTTCTTTTTTCTTTACGACTCTACAAATATTGATAATAGGACTATAACTGATCGATGATTGACATTAAATATCATATATATATGAGAAAAACTGTTAGGGGTCTGTAAATCCCAGTCGGACTCGCACACATACACACACATACACGTAGAGTTGCACCCATACCACTGTACGATATTAACTCTAATTTTTGGTGAACAACAAAATAGAATGTAAAAAAACCCCATTTTTTTTAAACCCCATAAGATTACTGGAATGGGACCCCCATTGGGCGTATATTATATAGCGGCTAAAGTAACAAGCCCTCTGTGGAAATTTTTAGGTGCCTATTACCGTTGAAGAGGTAGCCCCGTGACAGGGTAACAGACAATGTGTGACGGAGGCATAATAAAAGTTTAAAATCATAATAACAGGTTTCCGTTTGGCAACCTTAAAAGTTAAAGGACGTCTCCTTACACAAACATGTCTACTTCAGCGCTACTATTTAGCGCACCTATCTTTGCGTTCCCACTCGCACTTGACCGGATATCACAGTTCATTAGATACAATAGCTAGGAGGGAAAATACTTCAGTAGAATGTATAATGAAATCCATGAATTATCCAGTAAACAGCACTTTTAATTTGTAAATATTAAACAGTTCTTTCATTTAAAAATCATTGCTTGGAAAGTCCGGGAGCAACCAATTAGGTCCCAAAGGAGCCTAGAATAAAATTCTATCCGGCCTTACAATTAACGGACAATCCCTTGGCAAATCAAGTTATACATAAAAGCTTTGGTTAAATCTCTAACAATGAGAGAAAATGTTTATTTCAACGCCTATATCTACGTACTGTACAAATATTTTCTCTTTACAAATACTACTTATAATTTTACTTAACACACAATCTTTTAATAATTATCGTCTCTTGCGTTTTTTAAGTAATACTAGTTTTGCTCGAGTGAGAAAACAACAAAATATCGCCAAAATTATCCCACGGGAACATAATTATTATCGAGTATATAAAAACCATCCTATGTCCTTTTCCGAGTCTTAAACCATCTTCATAGAAAAACTCATCGAAATCGGTTCAGTAGTTTATACGTGAAAATGTAGTTATTTTCAATTTGTATCTAATAAGTTACAACTTTTCGAACTGCGACTAGGTCTGGGTTTGGAAGAGTCAGTTCAATCCAATCAGTCTCCATCTCAGCCCAATCAACCTCCCCTGCTCGTGGTGAATGCAGCTGAACCATGGACTGGTGTAGAATGATAATCAAATGACGTAATGTAACAGCTCAGATTCAAATAACATCAATGAGACAGGAGAACCGAGCGCAGTGCGCTACCTGAAACGATGCAAATTACACTAAAGCGATCCTTCACCGGGAACATTCGTCTGTAAGGTGAGTAGTATTTTATGTAATTAAGGTAGCAAACGAGCATGCAGCACATTCCGCTGCCGCCCATGACATCTGTGACCGACATAGAATAAGACTCAAATGGGGACTAGTAGTCTGATTAGGAAACGGTTTGTTAGTAAGTGTCCTCATACTTCATCATCATACATCTTCATCATCATTCGTACATGCCAGACCTCTCTGGCACATGTTGTATTGTTACATTACGGCGAAGCTCATCAATCAGTGAGGGTTATTCTAACGTAATGTTACTTTAATTTCGAATCTGGGACGTCACGTTACAGACGAACAGATTGACTATAAATGACCTACAAAGCACTAAATAAGCAAAAGGATGAAGCAATTGCATTGAACTATGAGGTCAATGGTGGTAACCATTTATCAGCGGTAGTTCAGCATGGTGATTCCGAACTACCGTTTGAAGAGTTCTAGGTTCGATTTTTAGCGAGACAGAAATCTAATTGTTGAGTTAATTTCCGTTCTCGGTCTGGTTGTATATTCTTGTCTTTGTGTGTTATCCATGGCACACATGAAAAAGGGGATCCTTCGGGGCTACGAGTGTGTAGCGTTATTAAGGGCCCGTTTCACCGGTTACGGATAAAGTTCCGGATAGCCCTAGAAACTCAACTCCCAGATAAACTACATTTTTTGGCTTCTCAGATAATCTGATAGAAGTGACAGAGAAAAGTGTTGGTTAAGCTATCTGCCAGTTCAAGTGGCTGTTAGGCGTTATCTGACGGATAAAAAATGTTTCAAGTGGCGTTTCTATACCACATTTGGAATTTGAACTGTAGTACATCATATTATTATAAATCCTACTATTTTCGTTCTATAATGATAAAATTATACTGGAAAATATTAAAAAAGTCGAATTGGATTATTTTGAACAAAAAGTATTTTATTAATTAAGTTTTCAAAATAATTTTCAAATGACAATAATTTACGTAGTAGTAACGAAACGCAAAAAGCGACGTTGCCGCTCCGTCAACTGTTAAGTGGCAGATAAATTCCTAGGGCTATCCGGAACTTTATCCGGAACCGGTGAAACTGGCCCTAAAAATATATATTAACCTATGCAAATTGATTATTTTATGACTTCGCAAAAAGAAAGAAATATATTTGTTTCTCGTTCTTAAATAATATGTTATGATATTGTGCAACGCCACGTAAAATGTTGGTTTCAGAAGTAACGGAACAATCGTTCGTGTAATTGCAGTATCTGGCAGCGCGGCGGCGTGAGATTCCCTTCATTTTATGCAGAAAATGCGGGATTTATTACCGAGGCTGCTTCATAAAATGTTTCTGTGAATAAAATCATATTTCTAGCGCTAAGACGGTTTTCTTTAAAGTGTTCAATTTAAATGTCTTTAAATTACGAGCATTGGTTACGACATCCAATAAAATGAAAATATTATGTTCCCGCCTAAACTCTTTATATTGTAATGTACCAACAATTAGTTAGATAAGCGGAAAAAAAGGTATGTTTGTTAATAAGTATGTACCTATGTATTATACATTCGTAAGTATGAGGACTGGACAGGGACTGTTAGTGATAGTTAGTCCTGTTAGTCATAGTTCAATTAGTAATAATTATTATTGTTAGTAAGAGAAGTAATAGTTAGTCAAGGGGTAACTTATATTTAGTAAAAAAATACTGTGTTTTATACCAAACCATTTTAAATATACACTATAATTTCCGCAAACCCCAGACTTGTCATTTGTAGTCTCTGTAACCCTTTACACATTTAACTATAATGCATCCTAAAAGGGAGTTAACCATAAACCACCAGTGACCACAACTCACAACACCCCCTACACTGTCGTATGAGGCAATAAGCCCAAAAAGAAAACTTCAAAAAACTCATTCTTACCGATACTTTACGATCCTAACACAAAAGCTCGCTCTATTCCACACAAAGCACATTACCCCACTTCGCTTCAAACAATTGTTTTTCTCTATCGTACAAGATAATCTTTGGCAGTCGAGGAAAGTAGGCGAGGGAAATATGGAAGCGGAATGCGCCCGGCACTGCATATAAATGCGCAATTGCTCAGTGAGAAATTGTTATTTCCTTAAAATATGTGTTACAATTCAATTTTGCTTACTCGGCCGAGTCAGCGCCATGGCGGATTTAGATGGCAACTAACTTCTCGTAATATTATTTTTAAATTCGTTAAGTGGTTAAGCATTGTTGAATTTTCACTTACGAGTAAGAATTGCATAATTTGTAATAATGAGGTAAGCCATGTGCTTGTATATAGAACTCGGTATTATTTTTACGATTTCGAAGTATCTTTCAAAAGTTGGAGTAGTGATGAGCGTTTTGTTGTATTTGTTTTTTATAAATATTAACGAAAATAATGTCATGCTATTGAAGTCAATGCCCCTGGCCATATAAGTTAGTTTTTTCATGGGATATTAGTAAAGTCATTGGCTGTCCACTGTCTACAAGTTTGGCTGCGAAAATCTTACTTGACATACCCTTGCTTCCAACTCAAATTGTATCCATTGTCTTAAGAAAACTACTAAGAAAACTATTACTATTACACTACTTAAGAAAACTGTTATGTGAATAAGGTCTAAATCGAAAATCATAAAAAACTACCAAATAAAATGAATGCTGACATTGTAACGCTGCTTTAATTGATTTATTTAGAACAATAATAAATAATAGGTGAGTAGGTACATAACTCGCTTTACCGTGTCACCAGGAGCAGTGATTTATATTAACACCGAAGTTCATAATTACCTTTTTCACAAAAACTCACAAAATCATTAGCAGACTCATTAACAATTATTAAAATATAATACGGTAACAATTTCGTTTTGCATCATAAATTAGCAAATCCGACGTAAAGTCAAAAGCTAAATTATTATTAACTGTCAATTCTTTATAAAATAAAATATTTTCAGAGATGTTATTGAATCCTATCAAAAATGTATAAATATAAAAGCTATAAATATAAAGTATAAATTATAAAACGGTCAGCACACGCGCCCTGTTCGTTTTTTATTGCATGAATTGTTAATAGTTTGTACGGTGACTGTGTCGAACGGTGTAACAGTATAAATTGAAATAACCTTGTATGAAATAAATTTAAAACTTTAATCCGGTATACATCAAGTACCTATTTAAAATTTAAGTTCAGAGTTTGCTAACCAACTTTTAATCTTTAAAGCTCCTAAATACTGAAGCGAAATTAAAAATGATAAGAGAAGCTTAAACACGTTTTCCAAATGCCTATTCAATGCTACTGCACTTAACATGGCCACGACTACAATGTTGGTACTGACCTGATTAGGGCAACCTCAAAATTACTGACCCCATTCCCACGCCGGCAGACCAGGGTGTCGTCAGAGGCGATAGTAGCTGGCCCCTGCTTGGTGGTAGGGCTGAAGCCAGGCTGGCAACCGCTGTCTCGCTTGAGTCTTTGGCAAAGGGAGATCACGTCGGGGTAACCAGTATGGCAAAGGGAGATCACGTCGGGGTCACCAGTTTGGCAAAGGGAGATCTCCAGAACTTCCAGTCAAGTGGCCTGTCTGCTTGTTTGTTGGCTATAAAAATAAAAAAATTAGTTCGTTGACATTTTTTTTTCTCTTTCACTTTATATCGCACCCTTACGCACGTTTAAAAGATTCTGGACGAGACGTTTCAGCTTATTTTTCGGGGTATAATGTTTATTACTTATTCATAAGGTATAACTTGACATTTTAAATGAATCTTTGTAATGTGAGCACCCAAAAAACTACTTTTTTGAATTAGCCAAATTAATGGCATTATATTACTAAGGGTGCGATATGTACGAGTATTATGACGTCTGGTGGTCGCCTTATTAAATTTTGATAACTTTTATGTCTTTAGTGATATTCGATAATATAAATACCGTCAAAAACGTCACCCACCTTTGCATCGCGCATTCGGGTAACAACAACAGAGGATAGTAACCAAATTAACTAGAATCCACGGTCGTACCAAATTATATCTTTATTCTTTATATTTTTCGATGATATTAAGGAAATGACAACAACGGCGAAAGAGACATCTTTTTCAATCAAATCATCTTGGATAGAAGGATAATCATATTGTTAAGAAATGTTATCTTTCATTCATTTTCCGTTAGTAATAAAGAAATAAATTTAATACCGTTGGTGACTCCTTAGCGGAAATGTTTGCCTTCAATATAAGATGATAAAAAAGGGGACTCGAAACTTATACGGTTTGTTATTGTAATTACTATGTGGAAGGCCTCGGGGCAACAGCCATCAAAAACGACAGCTAGGCCATAATATTATGGCCCACTATAAGGCACGGGTCTGTTGTCATAATCCTCCTGTTTCAATGCGTTAGTGTTAGAGAATAGCAAGTTATGCACTCGTTTATCATCTTATCATCATACAAAAATTCAACTCATCGAAGTTTGTATTTGGATTATATTTGAGAAACACTATTATTATTTATTATCCATCCAATAGAATCAGATCCCATAACAATGACATTTAGAATGTTTGTCTGTCTGTGTGTTTGTTCCCACTAATCTCAGAAACGGCTTACCGGTATTGATATTCGCCAATGTTTTGCTTCGTTTAAAATCAAGTGTCTCTTTTATTTCAGTCAGTTCATAAATAAGTAATGTCAGTAAGTACACTCGTATAAAGAATCACGTATAACAATTTTCGATTGTGAATACTAGAAGGGACAGGTTTCCCAAAGCTATTTCGGGCGGGTTTAATAGTTCACCAATAAAAACCTGCGTTCAGAATTAGGTTTTGAAATATTCCTATAGCTTGCAAGTAATAAACTAATAACTATAAAATAAAGTGGGCTTTGGGCTTTATAGAAACGTCTACGAGTCACACAATTCCCCGCGCAATATCTCAACAAGGCTAAACACAGTTCCATCTAGAAAATGGAAGAAAGGTTGGTCCATTTCTCACTTTTTCGCATGTATGCACCCACGTTGAGGAGAGTATAATTTATCTCCAGATAGCCGCGTCTGGCCGTATAAATCACGCCGCGTTTTTCACACGGCCTCCGTAGGGCTACGAGGTATGCGATCGTTTACCGATCTAACTTTTTGCTGTGCTACCGGCCACTGACCGAATTGGCTTTCAAATGGAATATGGATTAGGTAGGATAGGTAGCTCGGTTTAGCCAGCTATTGCAGGGTTTAAGTTCAAATGCTCTTTCATGTACGACCAACGACCCTTTGCTTCGCAGGCAGATTTTACTGAACTGTAGATATTTATACAATAGTTATTAAGTAATCGGAGGATTTCTATTAAACATTTTATTTTCTCCGACGTTTACGGTACGATAATTTATGATTAGTCTTTCTCCACCTCTTTTACGACCTAGAATATGTACAACTTTTTTTGATATAGAAAATACTTTCTCGCATCCAACCCTGGCGCCCGAAACCTCTCAGCGCCTGACACTCAAATCTATAAGACCGGCAAGCGGTGCGGGTTTATAACGATTTGCAGGGTCTCACGCACACACTTACACGATATTAGATCGTATAAAACATAGACGGTGTACAAACAGAAGTGCTAAGCAAGGACAAAATGACGATTTGAACGACTCCACACTTTTGTAAATGTACTTCGAATGTTTGTTAATGTACAACCTGACTATGGCAAAGCCTAGGCTTACTGCATTTACTCAAAATCGCGCAGCAGTCTATGGAGAAGTCTATACTCAGGTTACTCGGTACTTTTCAACGATCGAATCAGAAATTATGAAATCTGTAGATGAACGAGGCTAGCTGAGTTAGTTCAAAGAATAAGCTAGCTGAATTGGCAAGTGGCCACTTAGAGTTTTGTCAGCTTCCAGTTTCATCATCAAGTCCTCGTCATCAGGAGAAATAAACAGAGAATGACCTTTGAGCCAAAACATTATGGTTATACTAGTAAGCATTTCATCTACGACCTCCATCGTCAGGCCAACTCTATGGTTTAGTCAATATAGGCCATAGATGTCACAGTAAATTCAATAAAGCGTCCACCATTGGAAATAAAGCCATCATTTAAAAGAAAAATACCGCGTCAAGTATCAAAATGAAAGGGCACAATTAGGACAATTCAAATAAATTACAGAATGCGAAGTCGGGTTTAATTGTAATTTATTTAACGATACGATTATACCATAATTTATAATCAAACACAGTAAATTCTACAATATAATATAGCTATACTGGCAGGCTCGCAAACGAGGGCGAAAGATAATGCAAACGTGAGAAAAATCACTGTTAAAATTTAACTTTTGGCATCACAACATTCGTCAGAACAAAAGGGCATTGTTATACTAATAAGTGCATATTGGAGAAAATGGCGTCCGAATTATCTATGACTGTGCTAAACCACTACTATCAATTAAGCTTTGTTATGTAAATAGTCGACAAGAAAAAAGGTAGGAGAAAAAAGTACTGGTTTTCAAGCTCCGAGCCTGTACACGACACGTCGTTTAGGGGCTGAAACAAGCAAAAGGGTGGGTAGCTAGCCAACCGGGCTTCAGAGCTTCAGCCCTACCACTAAACCAAAAATACATTTATGTGGCGACATCGCACACACTTCACACGGTGACGTCAAGAAGCCTGAATCACTATGTACTGTTAGATGAAATACCGGAACAAGGGATAAGGTGCAACACTATGGCCGCGCCGATGTAACTCCAGCACTAGCGGGAGTTTGACAGCTCTCTTACCGCGCTCTTGATCGAAGTGAAAAGATGTGGCATATGAATAAAATAAGTTTTAAGCAAGATATTTTGTCTCTATTAGTTTCAGAAGTGGATTCTCACGTGCATAAATGTACCGTAAGGCCTGATGATACGAAAAACGTGAAATTTGTGATAATTTTCAGTCGTACTAACCTAACTTCAACTGCGGCATGGACGCTTACAATTTTTTTGAATATACAAGTAAAATATAGTGTGTTAGACAACTTAAATGTCTTTATATGTGGATGATTAACTTTACTTAATGCATGTACTACATGTATGTTACTTTGCATGGAGTTTTAACTGTATAATCTTTGAAAAGTTTCAACATGTTCCCTTAGTGTGATGTGTGTTGTGTACAAAGTAAATACTTTGCTTGTGATGATAAAAGGACAGTGTCGAAGTTATTTGGCTTATACTTCATGTGCATGGCATCTTGGGAGCATAAGAACTGGGTGAGCATATTCCATGTTGTGATTTTTATTGACTTTTGACTGATACAAATTTGGAAAATTGAGGAGACATTACTTCTAACAATATAAATACAAATGGTATAAATTATAACTTTACATGTTACCTAATGAAAAACAAATTGGTTTAAAAGTATTTTAAGCACCGGCTACTAAAATGGGTAAACATACGAGGAAGTAACAAGTAAAGTAAAGTAACATAAGAGGGAGTAACAGAACTTTGTCTGTTAGTACTACTACTTCAAGTTTACGGAGTGATCAAGATTAAAAAGAAGTATAGAAAACAGCAGAAAAGAATTAATAGTTGCATCGAAGCATTGAAAAGTCTTGTAAGACAACTGCGTAACAAGGAAATTGTCATAGCGAAAACTCAATGGAAATAACACCTGCTTCATTAATGTGTTATGTGGGGAGAAATGATTTTATTCCTGAAGTTGGTCTTCAAAAGAATTCTACCTCAATAAAGCGTTGGATTAATAATTTGGAATGAGATGTGATGAACAAACATTTATTTGCAACTGTACATCTAAGTGGCTATGCCAAGGATTTATATGAACAGCAAGCATCATATGAGATTAGTTGGACTGAATGGAGAGACAAGTTGATCAAGGCTTTTCCATTAAAATAAGAGATCTTGTAATCAGGAGGTTACCGAATGAAAACTATAAAAATTAACATGCAAGCGTAGTGATGAAGTGATCACTCAAGCTATTATTGGTAAAATGGGTGATAAGCTTTTAGAAGTTGGAGTGCTGTCAGCTTGTTTTCAGGACATAATAACATGGGTCAAATAATTGGTGGTATGGTGGTGCAACCGTGCCCAGCAGTGGGACAGTTGTGGGTTGTGGTTGTGATGGTGATGATGATGGTGGTGATCCATCAATATGGTCACACTTTAACCTGGTAAAGAAATTGTTGAGAACAGAGGAATTGGTATGGGGATTAAAGATATTTTAAATTGTTTGTTGTACTATGTGAATTTTAAGAGTTTTATGTCCTAGTGTGGACAGTCACACACAGAAGCCTGAGTGTTTGGTGATGTTATGAAGCAAGGAAACTGTAAAAGTTAAATGAAAATAAGATGAGGTGATAAGGTGTGAGGTGATGAGGTGATGAGGTGTTCATAAAGAATAGAATTTCATGAGGGAGAGATAACTAAAAATATTTAATAATTGGACATAATTAATTGGAGTTAATAATTAATTAGAGTTGTGGTTATTAGGAAATCTACTTCAATCTATTTGTTATTTAGAATTGGCAAACAGGTACCACTAAGATTGCTTTAAATTCGTGACATGTCACACCTGATGAAATCAAATCAACTAATTGCATTCAGGTAGTAAAATAGGATGGTACAGTCAGTGGAGTAATTGAGCTTACATATGGCACGTGTGGGTGTATCAAAATTATGTCAACATTCATATTTAACATTATAAAAATTAAAATCATGTCAATAATTTATAAATGTATACATCCTTAGTCAGATTATAAATATAATAATGGGTACATTTAATATTGGTATGCATGGTCATCACCTGTACCATATAATGAGGTTTACTTATTGTTAATACTTGGTTGCTATTATTTTGTATAACTACTGGGTCAATCTAATAGTTGAAAAATAATAATAATATGGTTGTAACATAATAATATGGAGTAAATTATGATATGGCTTAGTAAGTTAGCCACACTAATTGGTGATCAATTCACTGTTATTTTCATAATTGATTATAATAGACCAATTACTTTTGAACTATTTTTGAATGGATACAGTTATAAATTAAAATTGAGTATTTTGGAGAGAATGAAACTCATTAATATACTTTTGATGAGCTTGTGGTCATGAGGTACTAGGAGTATACATTTGAAGTACTCATCTTTGGATTTATCACACAGGGTTAATGGTGATATAGGTAGCAGATTAATCTGACACTCGGAGACGGTCACAGAATTAATAATTAACAGTTAGAGTGGATTTCGATTTGTTGAATGATACTTATTGAAATTATTATTTGATTGTTGTTAATTTTGTACATTGCATAGCCCTTATATGACACTAGAGGGTAGTGTTCAATTATATTCTTGGAGGATGAGGTTAATGAACAATTTTGTCTTGAAATGAACAATGGATGCAAATGAGAGTTATGTATATGAGTTAAATGTTAATTTTGTATAAAGATATAGTTAATTTAGTAGGTATTATCACTAAGACAACTTGGTTGAGAAAAGCTAACTTATTTTGAGAAAAATTAACTTGTTTTGGAAAAGCTAAATTATTTTTAGTTACAAGAGTTAGTAACATGTTAGTTGTTTTGGAGACAATTTATAGTGACCAGTTAATATATTTTGAGCACAAGCTAATTATGTTTTGAGTGAATTAATATAATGTTGAGATTCACATGAGAAACTCCACAAGTTTATTGGATATGAGGGATATTGTTTAACCAGTATGGTTGTTTGACTTTATAAATTTACATAACCCGGGTTGGTTTGATGACGCCTTTTGTTACCGAGCTTAAGTTGTTATTGTTGAATTTTGATGTGACAATCTATACAACTCTTCCGTTACTGAGTGACTGATGGACGGCGCTCGGCGGGGACTGCTGAGCGCAACGAGCTTGAATTTGGCATGTATGTTCTTGGTGAAGTGTAGGGGAGTACTAAGAAAGGATTTTTGGAAAAAGAAAGAAAGGAGTCAACACAATTAGAGTTTTGGAAATGTTCCCTTGTGATTGTGCTTGCATAAGGCACTGATTTTATAGCTTGAAAGAGACTATGTTTAGTGAGGTTAGTGAGTTTAGTTAGGTACTACTATGAACCTGTAAATTGTATTAGAGTATTTAGAGCAATAAAGAATTTGAATTTGAATTTTGAGCACTCAGCAAGTGGTGAGGTTTTTGATTAAAAGTTTGTTTTAATTCGAGTTAAACGATCATTTATTTGTGTTCTTAGGTGAACTGTGACAAATTGTGTGTGTTTAAATATTGGTTAAATAATGGCTTAGAGTGGTGTAAATACTGGGTTGATAATATAATAATAGCTCAAAGTTTAGATTACTGGTTGGTCATATGAGATGGAGATTTTGATAATTCTGAAACTTAACTTTGATCAGGTTGGTGACTGAAATCAAATATTATAATTTTGAATATTGTGTATTACAGAGTTTAAGGAGTATGTTTCCGACGTGAACTTTCTGTGACTTACTGTTTTGAGTGGATTCATTGTGGTTATTTGGGAATTGAAAAGTGCATAAAAGCTATAAAACCGTTGTGTACCAAAGTTAAAAAAATAAATAAATGCCAAGGCATGTATGTCTCCAGATAAATCATTCCACACTGGGAATTTTTGCAAAAGTAATGTCAATGTCTTGCAGTTATAGATGGGTTCACAAAGTATTAGTACTGGTGAGAGACCAAGTGTTTGGTTACCCGATGAGAAGAGTAAATGATAGTGGCATCTTTCTCAGTAATAAAGAATGAGTTATTAAGCAGTTATTAAATGTGATATGGGCATGTGTGGTATTTGTTTCAACCTTCACTTGAAATCAGTTTTAACAATTGCTTTGTGGATTGAGACCACGCGGGGTGGGTGAAATGCGAAGTTCAGTTTATACAGGTGATATTTAAATTGTTGTTGGTGAGATTTGTTGTTGCAGATTGCTGTCGATTCATTATTAATGGTGGAAAGGAGGGTTACAAGACCTGGAAAAGAAATGGCAAGGTAGTGAAGCGATTGATTGTTTGACGATTTTCTCCATGACAAGCTGATACTGAGTTGCGGCGGCCGAACGAAAGGGGCAAGAATGTTTATCAAAATATAGTGACAACATAGTTGATTGAGTTGATGAAATAAAATTGAATATGAAGCATTATTGGCACAAAGTACGCAAAACAAAAAAAAAAAAGTTGAAGATTTCGTGCCGTAAGGGGCCTGAGAATGGTTGTTAAACAGCTTAACCCATCGACTGCCGGAGGGGGCGATGCCTGTGAATGCCGTGAGGGGCTTACATTCACAATTGCCGGAGGGGGCTGTATCTGTGAATGCCGTGAGGGGCGTATATTCACATTTGCCGTAATGGGCCGTGTCTGTGAATGCCGTGAGGGGCGTGAGTTTACAATTGCCGTAATGGGCCGTGTCTGTGAATGCCGTGAGGGGCGTGAGTTTACAATTGCCGTGATGGGCCGTGTCTGTGAATGCCGTGAGGGGCGTGAGTTTACAATTGCCGTGAGGGGCTGTGTCTGTGAATGCCGTGAGGGGCGTGAGTTTACAATTGCCGTGATGGGCCGTGTCTGTGAATGCCGTGAGGGGCGTGAGTTTACAATTGCCGTGATGGGCCGTGTCTGTGAATGCCGTGAGGGGCGTGAGTTTACAATTGCCGTGAGGGGCCGTGTATGTGAATGCCGTGAGGGGCGTATATTCACAATTGCCGTGAGGGGCCGTATCTGTGAATGCCGTGAGGGGCGTATATTCACAACTGCCGTTGGGGGCCGAATCTGTGAATACCGACTGGGCGAAGATACACAGTTGCCGACTGAGGCGAATATTCACAGTTGCCGACTGAGGCGAATATTCACAGTTGCCGACTGAGGCGAAGATTCACAGTTGCCGAATGGGCGCTTCTGATGACTGATGCACGAGAACACTGATTGTAAAATGTTTATCACCAGAGTGAAGCTAAGGAGCATGTCTGCTATTGAAGAGCATCAAATAATGGTGGAAATTCAAAAGTGTTGTTGATCACCTATTATATTATGAGTTCCTTCGAGGCCGAAGGGAAATGTCAGGATAGCCGAACTGTTAGATGAAATACCGGAACAAGGGATAAGGTGCAACACTATGGCCGCGCCGATGTAACTCCAGCACTAGCGGGAGTTTGACAGCTCTCTTACCGCGCTCTTGATCGAAGTGAAAAGATGTGGCATATGAATAAAATAAGTTTTAAGCAAGATATTTTGTCTCTATTAGTACTATTCAATCCTTAATTCTCTTAGTCGCGTAGTCGGGTGCCTAGCGGGTGAGGTAAGGAACAAAATTCCATCCACAAAATATCACGTGTCACTTCCTCTACATCCTTGTTCTGTGGACAAAGCGTTTTTGCCGCGAGTCTCGCTCGTATTTTTGTGGAGATAAAGGAAAAAGTTGGAGACGTGGGAACAGAAAATATTTGGGGATTACTCGACGGCAATAGAGTTGTCCCTTTAAAGGATCGAGGCTAATGGCAATTAAGGGCTTAATGACGGCTCTATTTATAATCTCGCTTGAGTGGCGCCTCTCCGGAATGAAGGTCACGATTGTGTGAAAATAAACACCCCTTTGTTGCTCTTGTTTTGAGATTTATGTCGGTTTTATTTTTCATTCTAACGAGAATTTTTACAGCAATGGCCATTAATTAAGGCGATTCATGCAGAAGAGATTACGTTTTGTCTAAAAGCCTAATTAATTAATTCGTAATTGAAATTAAACGATAAACAATAAACAAAGGTGTTTTGTTAGCTTATGCTGAAGTATCTAACAGGGCAAAAATAGCAAAACCTATTTCATGCATACTACACCAGGGTCGATAATTTTTAAAACCAAAAAAAATAATAGTAGGATGAAACCCAATAGAAAAGGAGGGGAATATTATAAAAATGAAAGGAAAAATAAATTACGGGCGATCTGAGGTCGGGAAGGGGATGGGGGTGAGTTTTTAAGGGTAAAAAACGGCTTTTCTCGATTTCCGGCAAATCTAAAAGTCCTATCGAAAAAAGTCAAATGGCAAAGTTGTAGGTAATAAAAAGATCTAAAACTTTTGTATTTACACTTTTTTCACATAACCTCAAAATTTATGTGAAAAATCCAAAAAACCAAGTTTTTGGTTTTTTATTTTTATCTTTTACAAATATTTCTTTTTTTTAACGAAATTTGTTGAAAACTTACCTTTTTATGTCCCAAATACGCTGTAATTTATTTGATTAAAAATATTTATTTTTTCACCTTATTTTGAATTAATATCGAAAAAACACCCTAATTTTCAATCGAAAATTCACCCGTCAAAATATCAGCTTTTTTCAAAAAGTTGGTATGGTTTCTGTTCGTTGAAATCTCTACTTTCCGATGGTGAAAAAAAAAATATATGTTACTACAGTAAATCTTCTCAGAAAATGCAAAAAATCAAAAATCAAAAATAATTAGTAGATTAGTAGATGCTTTATTCTGATTACGTTATTCATTACAATATTTTTAAACACATTAATCTTATCATTCATAAATACCTTATCTTCAATTCTAATCACTTATCCATTAGTTTTTGTCTTTTTGATGGCATTTCTTCATCGGTAGATTCATCAAACATCTCTGATTCTAGTAGATCTTCGAAATCTTCATGACTATCACCTTCTTCCTCTCCAACATTATTTCCAGACTGCGTTGGTTCTTCTTCCACAATTTCTTCCGAATCATTAACTTCCTCGTAGGTTTCTTCTTCAATATTGGAGCAATTTTCAGAACCATGACAGTTTGAACATAAATGTGTGCATTTTAAACCATGTTTTCGGCAACCACATTTTAAACTGTTACATCCAGTTTCACAGCTGCAGCAAATAGTTTTGAGCAATATTTCCGGAATTAATTCTTTTTGTGTAAATTTGGGCATAATTCCACGTTGAAATTGCTTCCAGCCCCAATCTGTTGCTGTTAGTTCGTTACCCAACCAATTTTCGAATTCAAGTTTGTTTTCATTTTTTGCATTTTCTGAGAAGATTTACTGTAGTAACATATATTTTTTTTTTTCACCATCGGAAAGTAGAGATTTCAACGAACAGAAACCATACCAACTTTTTGAAAAAAGCTGATATTTTGACGGGTGAATTTTCGATTGAAAATTAGGGTGCTTTTTCGATATTAATTCAAAATAAGGTGAAAAAATAAATATTTTTAATCAAATAAATTACAGCGTATTTGGGACATAAAAAGGTAAGTTTTCACCAAATTTCGTTAAAAAGAAGAAATATTTGTAAAAGATAAAAATAAAAAACCAAAAACTTGGATTTTTCACATAAATTTTGAGGTTATGTGAAAAAAGTGTAAATACAAAAGTTTTAGATCTTTTTATTACCTACAACTTTGCCATTTGACTTTTTTCGATAGGACTTTTAGTTTTGCCGGAAATCGAGAAAAACCGTTTTTTACCCTTAAAAACTCACCCCCATCCCCTTCCCGACCTCAGATCGCCCGTAATTTATTTTTCCTTTCATTTTTATAATATTCCCCTCCTTTTCTAATGGGTTTCATCCTACTATTATTTTTTTTCACTTTTTATTATTTTTCAAGACTTCTACCCTGGTCTATACGACCCGTAGCCCAGTTTATAGTGATACCGATCTTGGTTTCGATTTCGGGCCGGGCCAGAAATTTATGTGGAATACTAGCTGACCCGGCGAACTTCGTACCGCCTAACAGTCGATTCTATAATATTTTTTTAATACTTATTCTGATATTTGGGACACCGGGTTAGCTAGTAAGATAAAAAAAAGTTGATAAGTCAACAATATAAGAAAGTTAATATGTCAAAAAATAAAAATTATAAAACACTTAAATTTCTTTTAATAGTCACTGAAAAATCACAATGAAAATTACAATTTCTGATTATTTATTATGATACCTACTTATTACATATATTTCATTAATTTTCAAAAATTATGTGCGCATTAGAATTTAATTAACACTTGCTTCGGTGAAGCAAAACATCGTGAGGAAACCTGCACACCTGAGAGTTCTCCATAATGTTCTCAAAGATATGTGAAGTCCGCAAATCCGCACTTGGCCAACGTGACTATGGTCTATACCCCTCACATTGTGAGAGGAGACCCGTGCCCAGCTGTGGGACAGTTATGGGTTGTGATGATGGTAAAATGTAAATTGTCTGAGGTAATTCTTTTAATAGTCACTAAAAAGCTTGCACCATTATTAGTCGAATGTTGCACTTCACGGGTCTGTCTTAACCGAAATCTTTCATGTTCATTGCGATCTTCACGTTCCTCGGCAGTACGATTAGATTGATAATTAATTTGACTCGTTGCGTTGACCACCCGGATGGCGCAATGGTTAACACGCCGGATCGCCTTTCCGAGAGTCCTGGGTTCGATTCCCAGCGAGGCGGAAATTTGAATGATGAATTTAAATTTCCGTTCTTGGTCTGGGTGTGTGTATTCTTGTCTTGTGTGTTGTCCATGGCACCCACGACACAGGGAAACCTAGTGTGGGGCTATGAGTGTGTAGTGTAGCGTTAGTGCGGGTTCTTCTGCCTAAATTTGTCCGCCGCCTTATAGGAAGCATATTTAGTAAGTCACAAACACAACAATTTTTAATTTTATAGGAATTGTAATATTAAAGATGCACAGCAAAGAGACGTTTACGTTTCAAGTGACATTTTACCACAGACAATTTACATTTTCCAAAGCTGGGCACGGGTCTCCACTCACAATGTGAGGGGTATAGGCCATAGTCTACCACGTTGGCCAAGTGCGGATTTGCGGACTTCACACACCTTTGAGAACATTATGGATAACTCTCAGGAGTGCAGGTTTCCTCACGATGTTTTCCTTCACCGAAGCAAGTGATAATTAAATTGTAATATGAACACAATTTTTGAAAATTAAGATGTGCGTGCGTCGTTTGAACCCGGCCCCCCCGGTTCGGGAGTACAACGTTTAACCACACGGCTATCTTGAAATTAATATTTTTTACGATACTAACGTCACTCGATTCTTTTGCCTTCCTGGAACCCCTCCACTAATACTGAAACTTTATGTTATGGTATTAAAGTTCTAATTGACTTTTAAGTATTATTACGAATCATTTGTATGGAATATAGAAAAGTGTTGTTTTTAGAATTTGTCAGGCAATTTCTTAAAATGTTCTCTCCGTAACAACCATCTTCGTACTTTCAGGAATATCATAAAAAAAAAATTAACGGAATCGGTTCAGTTGTTCTCGAGATAGCTGTCCCGGCGAACTTCATACCACCTAACAGTCGATTCTTTATTTTTTTTTAATACCTACTTATTCTGCTATTCGGGACACCGGGTCAGCTACAGTAGCGGCACGAAATGCCCCCTTTGACACATTAAAATAGTGTCGTGATATAATTATGTTAATTTAGTATCGAAAAATATGTTCAAGTGCGAGTTGATCCATCGATAAATTTTTGGAGTAGTAAGTAGTAACTACCTAATTAAAACTTCATTAAAAGAATATATAAATGTATAGTTAATGTATCACAATGGTTAGATATATTTAAGGTCTCCTCGGCTTTGAGGGGAGACCCATGCTCAGTAGTGAGCCTTTTTGGGTTGATGATTTATTTTAAAGGTTATTTAATTTATGTAATTGACTTACTTACTTTATTTAAGACGGCACTGTATTTTATTCATTGACATATTACTATGGACGTAGGGTCCGCGCTAAAAAATGTCCGAGCCAACTCAGCAACAAAACGCAAGAAGAACAACAATGCCGCGTTAGTCACTTTTTGACCGTGCTGACAACTACACATCAACGATGCCGTATTGTGTTTTGAAATCGTGCAAAGACTACGCTAGTAAAGTGAATAAAGACGATGGTATATCATAATTTCGGTAAGTAGACTATTGTTTTATCTTTTAAATTATTTTATTGCTACTAAAACACGCTATTTTATTTTAAATTGAATTTATTTCAAAAACTATTTGCAGAATCAGTCAAAATAATCAAAAATATATCTTTGTCTTTGTCTTCTCACCATTCAGGCTATATAGTCAGAAAGAGACAAATATATCAGTTACTTTTGTTTAGATTATTTTGCACTATGTCATTATGGCGTGTAGTGTAATCGTTGTGTCATAAGGTGCCATTGACGTATGTGTTTGATGCAATCGAAATAAAACCGTGATTTAATGAATTTAGTGTTTAAATTACCTTGCTAACATTCCTATTCTGTCTTGTAATGTCAAACTGGGACATTATTTTCGCGATTTTAGTAGGAGACTTATGAGATTTATGTCAATGATTTTATTAGTAAAAACGTGACAGTTCTAATTTATATAGTTGTAGTGTTGTGAAATAAGTACCTAATGATATCGATCGCATATATTTATTATATTAAATTCATCAGATTTTGATTAAAATAAATGAATAAAGATTATCTGTCATTATCATTATTTCGTTTCATTGTCGAGTGCCTACCTATACCTACTTATTTTACAACAGCTTCGAAAATTTTAAAGAATTTAGCATTATCAATCAAGAATAAATACGTGTAACATCTTGTAATGAAATATAATATAATATTAGTTAATACATTTGTACAAAAGTTTCCGGCAGTAGTTTAGTTTCTTACATTTTGTAAAAAAACGGGTCTATTATCGTGTTACGTTTATCGATATAGCTCCATCCCTATCAGTTTCTCCGAATCTGATATAACCTTGTACGTGTGTAAACGTCATATTTTTATCAAATAATGTAAAAAAGACGCTCGTTCAAGTTTTCACAGGAGCTGTCATCGAGAAAATAAAGAAATGGAAATATTATAATGGTCTAAGAGCTAGCAACGTTTTCGAGAGACCATTTCAGGTAAGCTAGTTTTGAGATATGGTATCTCTCTCACTCTCCCGGACATCATACGGGAGGTCTGGCTGTCTAATTGTACAAAATAAATTATCATTTTGATACCATATTAATCCACAAAATAATTCAATGGTTTTTAGTAATTTCTCTGACATTTATTTGATAACTATTTCTAGACCAAGCAAAATGATACCACAACATTTTTCACTTTTGGATCGGTCTGGCTGAAGTTTAACAATTGATTTATTGTCTGGCAAATAAATTTTGGGGTTTTAGATAATTAAATAACAACATAGTATAATTTGAAAAAAATATTTTATGGCAATAATAGATTAATGTTGCAAAAAGTTCAATTAAAAAAAAGATAAGAAACCTTCTTAAAATGATTTGAAAATTGATATTTTACTTGTACAGATACGATGCGCACTGATGAACGCAACGTCTACCACCAGCCAGACCGTCCGTATGACGTCCAGGAGAGTGAGAGAGATAACATAATATCTAAAAACTGGCCTACCTCAAATTCTTGTTTTTCCAACGTTAGCTCTCGTACCATTCGTGTCTCGTGTATCGTGTCAGTCAATTGTTTTGCCTTCATGAAATCCCTTCACTGACAATTAAACTTTATGCTATGGTATTAAAGTTCAAATTGACTTTTAAGTATTATTACGAATCTTTTGTATGGGAATATAGAAAAGTGTTGTTTTTTTACTTTTTTAGGCATTTTTTTAAAATTTTCTCTCCGTAATAACCATCTTCGTACTTTAAGGAATATCATAAAAAAAGAATTAGCGAAATCGGTTCAGCCGTTCTGGAGATCTGCTCTTAGCAACAAAATCAGCGATTCATTTTTATATATAAGATAAATGTTTCTTCTCAAGTTGTGGGTGTTTTTAATGTCTTATTTGTGTTGTCCATGCCAGTGCCACACCGAGAATGCTACTGCGGAGGTATGAATGTGTTTATTGTTTATTATTATTCTTTTTTTTCATTTTTTTATTTTTTTTCTTGGCTACCAATGCACCGGCGATGCCTCAAAGGTTTGTGGACGTCGAAGACCACACTCCGGTCCGCTCGATTGCCGGCTATTTACATTTGAAAACTATTGAAACAACAGCCAAAGTTTAACTAAAAATAACGAATCTTAGTATCGGTACTTCTTATAATTTTCAATACCTTCCCCAATACGTTACGACGTGGACGAATAAAATGTGGTAACTGCAGTACAGTCCTGACACGTACAGTTTAATAGCATTCCGAACACATTATTACTGAGCGTCTGCGCGCCGCGCCGCGGCTGTCACGTGCCGGGCTTAATGAAGATCAAACGTCGGTTGACGCGTTTTACTTTTACACATCACATTTTTATCATTTCCTTGTAACTGTCCCGTGCTTCGCTTCGGGAAATCTAGTAGTAATTTTACTCGAATAAATGTTTAGATGGGATTGTTTGAATTTACATTATTTGTGAATCGGTTGAAATAAAATAAATAGACGTTCGCTGTTTTCTGCATGAACCAAAGGTCGTCTGATAGAGAATGCTTTTAGCATTAAGCCCACCCTTTGTACCCGTTGGTTTTAAGGGTATAATAAAGCATAAATAAATGAGTATAAATTTGTTTAACTTCGTATCGCCAACGCTAGTTGTAGCGATGTTTTATACAGCTCGACGTAACTACTTGATTTACTTATTGGAATATAAAAACCACATTGTTCATGTTCAAAAGATGTTAAAATGGGGGGGTCAAAATGTTCCTGGAGGGGAAAAAAGGGAAAAATAAAAATGTATTATTTTTGCTCTTCAATATTGTGCCGCTTGAGCCCAATTTAATTTTGTCACATCTATCAAGTTTTATTTAAGTAGATAGACATGCCATGTTGCAGGTTTAGTGCAATAACGACATAACTGCAATTCAGTTCTAACGCGTAGCTTTGATTTTAGTACGAGTAATTCGAAAACATTAATCTATGTCCATTTTACTCATAAAAACCGTAAGTGATCGATCATGTATGTACGTACCTACATGAAAGATATTTAAGAAACACTATTATAGGTTTATATAGTAACGCATTAGACACCATAGCAATGGTTTTTATAATCTGTGTGACACGCACTAATGTAGGTAACGGCTTTACCAATTTGAATGTGGTTTTCACTTAAGTATTTAGTTAGTGGGATTGTTGCCAAGATTAACCTATTTAATGTTAAAAGTAACCAATACGCCGATTAAAGAAATTCTGTATAAACACTGTATCGAGTATGGGTACTAGGGCATAATTATGTTTGTCTAGTAAATAGTAATGTACTTATCTATCTTAAAGTAAAAGATACATAATAATATTACGTATGTTTTATTTTCAATTTCACCTTAATAAATAAGTACAAATACCTACTGTTGGGAACTTATTTTGCCCGAAGGCGGTCACTGGTTGGTAGTAAATTTGTTGCCAATTACGTTGTTTAAGTATTCAACTCTTCAACAATTTATATTAAACGTATAAACCGAAACTTTAACGAAATATGGGCTTGGCTGACTAATTTATTGGTAAACAATGTGGGAAGCTAATAATGTTTAGGTGCCCATTAACAAAATAATAATTGTGGGTTCTTCATCTTTCATAATGTTCATAATATTGTATTTAGTCAATTAGCAAAGAAAGTAGAGAAGAAAGCTCTCAGGACCCCAGACGGAGCAAGACGAGCCGTTTGGCTGCTAATTCAAGCAAAAGGGTAGTAGCTATCTAGAAGTCTTAAATACTCGTACATAGCCAGTACGGATTGGTGGAGTGGCCAACCAAAGGGTCGGAATTTTTTATGTAACCCGAAGGCATCCGATATGGCTTAACGACTACTACCAAATGGTAACCACCGGTATCGAGAGTACCGATGGCTTTACGTGCCCTCCGAAGCGCGGAGGCGCCCAAGAAATTATGCCACTAGCGGTCACCCATCCAACTACCGAAGGCGCCCGCTATTGCTTAACTTTTGCGATCACCGCAAGCCGCCGGGCTACGAGCGCTTCAACAGCTTACGACAATTAAAATACAACAATACATTTTATAAAAACTACATACATATAAAGTATTCACAATACATTTTCGAGGACTTGAAAACATTATAAATGTGTACTAGTAAAAAATCTGTAACTGGTTGCTGTCTGTACATAGAAGATATTATGACAAAAACTTTTACTGGGCGTCATCATTAACGCAATAGAACCCAAAACAATGATTTTTTGTTTGTCTGTGGTTTTGTACGCGCTAATCTACGAAACGGCTTATCCGATTTGGGTGCGGTTTCCACTAAAATATTTTGGTAAGCTTTACTTAACATAATTATAGTGTTTGTTATATTTTAATCGGTTGAGAAATAAAACAGTTATGTTAGTTTAAAGACTTACGGCGCGTTCACATAGAACGTCGGTTTTACAGGTCCGTTTAAACGGATATGTTATTAGCGAATATAGTTGTATGAGCGATTTCACACAGAATCCAGTATTCTGGATCCAGTAAAACGGGCGTTTTATGTGTACGCGCCCAAAATACTGTGTGAATATTACCTCCAGTAGCGAGGGATCCGTTAAAACGGATCGAGTAAAACGGACGTTCTACGTGAACGCGCCCTTACGCCTAACAACTTCCGAATGTGCGTACTAAAGGACATGTTTCTAGAAGCGAAGTGAGGGTACTAGTCATAAATAAATTGTAGATGGAGAAAAAACTCATATAAAATTCCTTGCTCAACGAATCGTTCATAAGAAGATAATAATGGCATCTCTAAATAAAAACATAATACCATTCTCGGTTAATAAAGCCTCATAAATCTTCGGAACGTATTGTTATTACGATGTAAAACTTCGCGACGGAGCACTTCGGCTATAATTTAAATTTATTATCATTGTACTCTATAATTTGCACTTAATTACTATAGGGCCTGAGAACTTTACTATTGCAAATTCTCACAGTTGTCTATTAAAGGCTCATTAAAGGGTGGGGCAAACAATGTATCATGATATTAGTTTATCGATAATTCCTTTCACGAGTATGAACTCGGGTAGAAATTTCCCGTAGAACTATTATTACAATAATATCCATGTCTACATTTTCACGACCGGCGATAATATAAAATACTAGTGGTCCCAGCGTACTTCGTACCGCTTTATAATTAAAAAATGTTTTAGTGATATATCGACAGCAACGCCACCTACCGGGTCCAATTGTGAATCTAAACCATTCTCGGATCCACCTGAAGACACACAAAAAATTTCAACCAAATCGGTCAAGCCGTTTAGGAGGAGTTCAGTCACATACACACGCACACAAGAAATATATATATTAAGATATCGAAAGTTGAATAACACTACTAATCGATATTATTCGTTCGTAATATTAGAAATGTAAAAGTTTGTGAGTGTAACTATGTGTGTGTGTTTGTTACTCTTTCATGCAAAAATACTGAACGGATTTAGATAAAACTTTACAGTAGTATAGCTTATAAATCAGAATAACATATGAATGAGCTACAATTTATAAAGATTTTCTGTAACTAATTTAACCAAATTATAACCATAAGTCGGAAAAAGTCATGTCCTCGGAGAGCTATTAGCGTGCGCTGCCTAAACCATTCGAGACGACGATAATGTATCGTTGGATTGTTTGTCTTAAATAGTCCCAAATAAAAGTCCACGACAACTTTTTTTATGTGTAATTCAATATATCCAAAATTGTGAGCTGTAAATACTATTTTCTTTTTCCGACTCCCAAGCGGGCGAAGCCGCCAGCAAAGTCTAGTTATTCGCACGAATCAATAAATTTAATTCGTTAATATAATTATTGTAATTTTTGATCATTAGCCTTTGGGTTTTGTAGTCTATCGGGGCGCTGGAACTGAAGATTCTTACAATACAGAAAACAAATTAAATTTCAATGTGATAAAAATTAAATAGTTTTATTTTTTTGACATTTACAGTGAAGTTGAAGGCGAATATTTTATTGCGAACAATTTACATTTTTAATATTTCGACAAGTTAATTATAAAATATTGTGTAGAACTGGGAGACTAATTTGCCGTAGAGAAGCTAATTAACAAGTAATTTCATTTATAAACAAATTGCTTTGGCAAATATCAATTTCGTAGACGCGGATAAGTAAATAAAGGAAAATGTATCAAAAGACTTTAGGTCGAGCAGATTCTTGACTAAATAACTATTCAAAGGAAATCTTAGATATATAAACCTTATTGGAAGACATCAGAGCCAATGATATATTTAAATAATTAATGGCTTCATGATTGCATAGTGCGATTATGAAAATTAGAAACTTGTATTATATAAGTTAGTCGCCAAAATCCTTAGATGGAGTCTACTACTAAAAGGAATCTATGATCCAATCCCCTGCCGACTGAGCAAGGAATCGTAAGAAGCTAAATAACGAGTGGGAGAGACTTGCGTTATCGTTATATACATTATCAATAAACGTTAACACACTCATAATCAATAAAATTAATATCTATACCTACTAATGTAATATCTGATAGTAAGTAGTAGTAATAGAAGTACTATACTAATATCTGTTCTAACAAATTAACAATAATGAATCTGTAACTGGTTGGTGTCTGTACATATTAAATATAATTATGAGTAATACTTTTCCTGGACTTCTTTACTAACGCAATAAACCTAAAACAATGGTTTTTATAAATTTTGTCCATTTGTCCGATTTTGGTGCGGTTTTCTATAATGTATTGTGGTAAGCTTCGCTTAACACTTAGCGTTTGTTTTATTTCAATCGGTTGAGAAATAAAAAAAATATGTCAGTTTAAAGATACATGCCTAACAATTTCCGCATGTTAGTACTAAGGGTCGTGTTTCCCGAAGCGAAGCGAGCGCGAGGCTACTAGATGTAACTATATTTCCGTGAAGCGTGTGGCTAACGACCACCCTCTTGCTTGAGTTGACCGCCAACGACTCATCGTGTCACACTTGAAAGAAAGAAAGAACTAATTCACTCTTTCTTTCTTGTCTATTCTTTCCTGACCGGCAACGCGTTGGTGATCCCGTTGATATCAATGGGCAAAGGCAGCTTACCACCAGGTGCCGCGTCTACTCGTTTTTCGTTTACATAAAAAAATAATGTACTTCGTGTGAGTTTACAAAGTGTGATCTTGTAGGCTTTTCCTTCAAAATGTTCATATCATGAATCGTAACAAACAAACCAGTTTATTTTCAATTTAACAGCGTAAGATCCACGCAACACAAACCTTACACAGTTAACGTACACGTACGGTACTGAATATACAAAAACATCATAAATGTAATCTCGTCTGTGTGTACTCTGCTTTTACAAACTTTATACACTCTTCCCAGTGCGGGCAGTATGGCGATAAACGATTATAAAAATCGGTTGACCCTGCAGGCCATTTTTTGAGTAGAAGATATGATTAGATTATGGAACTGTTCGATATAGTAGTTTGAAAGTTATTTGACAAAAAATCGTTTTACCACCGTTTTTTTGGTTTATTTGGAATTTCTCAAAATTTACCGCGCTGAATCCGATCTACTTTTCATACACGTACACACACACACGTACATGCATACGTACACATACGTACACCGTCGTGAAATAGCCAGAACAGCTTCCTAGGACCTCATGGACAAAACATGGAAATAAATTTTTGAGAAATTTATTCTCGCTATCCATAAACAATCAAACACATCCCTTAGTTATGAATACTTACGTGAAGCGGAAACGGAAGTGTTTCCATATTAAGATTAAAGACGGAGTGCCGTGGAAGGTGAACATGCCTCAAACGTGTGTTAATTTACAAACATCGCCATTATACCGGATCCAGCGACATTTGTTAACGGTTCGTATACAGATGGAATTATACATTTCTGATTTCTGCTAACTATAGTCGAAAAGCTGTATCCTTTTTTATGGAAAAGTGATGTCCTTATTATTATTGCTAGGAATAGGGCTAAACTGATTGTATCAAAATTTAGGCTTAGTATAACCAGTGGCACGTTCATGGGTATTAAAATGTATAATAAATAAAAAATCGTTAGAATTGACGGAAATGCCATACTGTTAAAACTCATGTCAAAGGCATTCTTACGACGAAAGGTTATTACAAAGTTGATGATTATTTTAAAGATAAAAACGCCTGGACATGAGTTTGATATTCTAGCTAGTAAGTACCTAGTAGCAATCTGTATTGTAAGTAGCAAAAGAAGCTTCTTGGAAGTTTCTTGCCGCTTCTTCTTCCAAGACTACTTACGGTAGGGATTTGTCGAAGCGATGGCGTAGTTTGACTTTCGAAAAGTGTTTGTAAAAAAACAACTTCGAATAAATTTCATTTCATTTCATTTCACAAAAGCCGGTGCGTGATCGAATGTGCACTTAATCATTTAAACTCCTTCTTACGTTTGCGTGCATATTCTTTTTGTAATAAAAGTACCGGAGATGTTAATAATAATACCGAAATGATATGGAGATCTCTCTCCAGAGAGCTTTTGCGTTGCGCACCCGATTCGCAAAAGAAAACATTATTATATGATGTAGTGTTATTTTCCTAAATGTATCTTGCACAAAATCTCACATGTTGTGAGAAGTTCACCATTTTTATATAAACATATATTTTGGTCGAATAAAACTAATGTAAAACAAAGAAACTAAAGTTTATTCCTCAATAATATATTTGTACATACCCTATAAATCCCTTTATATTTTAGTTAATATAAAGGGATTTATAGGGTATGTACAAATATATTATTGAGGAATAAACTGTGTACTGTAATATGTTTTAATAGTACATTACGATATTTTTTTACTTTACGACAATAATAAAGTTATGTCAGTTTAAAGAATCACGTTTAAAAATGTCCGAATGTGCGTAAACTCCGAAGCGTAGGCGGGTCCACTACTAGTAAAAAATAAAAAAATATTAAAAATAAACTTAGATGGACTATAAAAAGTTAAAACAACTTCTGTTTCAATTTCACTACAAAATTTTACAGATTAATCTTTAAAATGGCATTTAAATATTTCCAATTACTATTATTATACACGAAAACGAAACTTTGTTAGCATATTTCGTCCCGGGCAAAGCTTTACTGTAAACTTCATTAGAATTTCTTGAACGATTTTATAATAAAAGCAGGCCGGTCCATTTTACAGTGTCATTATGTTTTTAATCTACGTTTAAACCACTTGTTTGAACTTGTTAGAGTATAGCGATTAACGATTAAGCTAGTTAAGCCCAAGGCATTGAAATGTTATTATGAACTAAAGGATTTCCATCTTCGTAGTACCATTTAAATTTTGCTCCAAACAGTGATAATGCTTAGCATTATGCCACTATGAGAAATCTATACATATAATAAATCTGTAACTGATATTTGTTTGTACATAGAAGATATATGAAAAAAAAACTATTACTGTGGGCTTTTATTATCGCAGTAGAAAAAAAAACAATGATTTTTAGAATTTTCGCCTGTTTGTCTGTGGTTTTGTACGCGCTAATCTCCGAAACAGCTTAACCGATTTGGGTGCGGTTTTCACTAATATATTGTGATAAACTTCACTTAACATTTAGTGTTAAGTAGTAGCCTAAGCTTGCTTTCAAAGTAAAAAATACATTAAAATAACTGTCGTTTACACAATAAAAGGGTCTAGTTTAAATGCTAAGCTCAAATCGATTGTAGACATTATGCAAAAACCCATCAAATTATTCTGCTCGACCGCGAATTGGCAACAAATCGCATTATCCTTTCGTTGCTGACTCGTGGCTTTATTTAAGCATTGTAATACTGCGGTTTCAAGGATCCTTCTACCAGGTTTCCAGGTTAGATTGCAGATGGAATAAGATCCTCCTATGTCATCTTCATATCACATTATTGGCTCCATTGTTATCGAGATGTCATGCACGGTGCGGTATGTATCCATGTTGGCCACTAACCCACCAAACCACACAGGAGCAGCATGGTGGAGCTCTAGGCCTTCTGAATAATGAGGAGAGAGGCGTGCTCAGTAGTGGGTCGTTAAAAGATTGAAGCCAAGAACATAATGTTCATACCATTTTTATTCTGGTGTAACATTGTACAGAGATAAGATACTCGTAGTGGGTTACAAATATGGCAATTATAATCTTAATTGATGATTTTACGTCATATACATAAATATAATATATAATAAAAACTAATAGCCATACCGTTAAAATTTACTAAGTTATGCTTTGACCCTTATACAGACAATCATTAATTTCAATAAAATAATGAATGAACTGATTAAGTAACAAAAATTTATGATCTGAATGAATTTAATTGGTACCGTAATTATTATTGTTAGTAGAGACTTTAATATCGTAAGTTAGTATTTAATATCGTTATGAATTACGTACATATATAAAGAGAACAAGGAGCGTGATTACATTTCTTAGATATTCTTAGAGACGTTGCTCATGTAGGGAATAAAGCCGTGTACTAACTGCGGCGCACAGAGAAGCTGCATATACATTATACACGCGTGTCTAGCTTCGCTTTGCAAGAAAATGTACTCGTATGTGATAAACGTCGACTGCCACCCACTAATACGCTATGCACGAACTGACGTCATTACTACACGCGTGTCTTGCTCGTATAAGGCGCCTACGTAGCTCAACTGTCCACGCTTTGCACGTAACCCGGTACGATTGAAAACTGTGCTGCGCTACAGTTGCATAGCTTGTGCTACATTGAAAACGAACACCCACGTTACCAAACAGCTGCAGTGTAGGAGCTGAATATACAAGACTGGGCTAGCCGCGGTGGGTCCACGGCTTAAAAATTATATCGGTATAATATGCCATAATTCCTAATCAAATACGACGCACGACGTTACTTTTACGTCATCTCTATTATTTTCATCGAGGTAATCGTAAGAATTCAGTTAAGTACCTATGTATGTAATCAATATGACGTATAATAGATGTTACGAAATGAACAATATTTATTATACTAAGTAGGTATGTGGTACTGTGATTCTAATGTATCTTATTGGAGATACGCAGTGTAATACTTCTTTATTCCGTTTCAATAGCGATGGAGTTGTAGAGTTTCTTTTGTAGCTTTACAATCCACGACCATTTTATAGATGGGCTTGGGTCGATGATTTGTTGCGGAATCGTAATAAAAATGTGTATTTTCAAGACCGACAGAGACAGCAGCGGAATCTTAAGTTTATACTCGTATTCAGCAATAAAGTTGAAAAAATATGATTTAAAAATTTTCATGCGTTTCAATCCTGTCGTTGTCTTCCGTGGTTTGAACGCTGTTGCCTCCATAATTAACAAATGTTAGATAGAATATTATAGATTCCTCGACACGCTAGAATGTGACTGGGATCCCGTTGCGTCCTATAGAAGATACAGAGGAGGAGGACAGAAGACTGCTGGTAAAAGGTGAGATGCATGCCTGCGCTATGCAAAAAAAAAAGATTTTATAGTAATGGTATTCGTCTAGTTGAATGACACCCTTGACAATACCATTCTAATAAGGCAATTTAACATTGACACCTATGATTCCAAACAATGAAAAATTTTATATTAAGTTACTTCTAAAAGTAGGTATTACGAATGACCTGCACAAAGGTTATATTGTAATGGGGTAGCTAATACCCTCTCGTGAGTTCGACTCTCATTCGACCTATTTTATTTCTTCAGTCGTTTGTAATATCTTTTGTACTTCATTTCTGAGCAAATTTCAATTAAGAGATGCTACGTGTAGAAGCTCTCGAATACACGCAATATAAATACAATCCACCGTTCAACAAGAACACGCGATTCATTGCTCTATTATTCAGAGACTTGATTGATTGCTGGCCTTGATCATTGACCTTGGATAATAAGGTTGGTTCAGATAATTTAATTTAGTGTCGAAGGCACTAAAATGTTTCGATAGACGACGTAATTCAATTTTTAGGCGCACGCAGATTAGCAGTCAGTAATGACATTAACATTAACATCAGTTAAGACACTGAATAATGGACGAATCAACATCAAACGAGACAAGATATTGAGTAGTTTTTGATACATCACGAGTCGTTGGCGGCGACTCTAGAGAGTAGATAGGCAGCCAGCGAAGCAGACGTCACGGAACGATGATAATATTTGAATGCCAATAATATTAACGACTTAATAATATCTCATATAATACTAACGGAAAGACTTATCACGCAACAGAGCGGTTTCTATTATTTCTTGTGTACATGGTCTATATAAAAATATGTCACACGCATAGGATGGGAGTCAATTTTCCAGGGCATCTCAATATGTCCAAAATCTTTGTTTTGTTTTTTCTGACACAAAAGAAACATTAATTTTAAAGTATTTTATTCAGTAAAAACCATAAATAAAACAAAAAAGAACTGTTGTTATAACTTAATATTTGAAATGGCTAATTGGTTCCGGTCTAGTCGAGTATTGAACTCGGATAATTATTTTCGGGCAAAAAGTTTTCCGATAATTCATTAGACGATCCGACGGAAAATTAGAGACATTTCATTGGCGATTAATTTAAAACAATAGAGAAACTCGATTTTAGAGAACCGAATTAAAATTTGTATAACTAGTTCTCACAGCCCGGCGGTTTATGTTGATCCACCGACCGCACAGCCAATAGACACCTAAGTAATGTTTGATTTTCCGTATTGAATGCATTCTGGCAACTAGCTGAGGTAAGACGAAGCGGGGTGACTGGCTAATTCAACGCTGTGATTGGCTAATTCAAGGCCACACGAAACGTTGGAAAGAAATAGATTAATTTAAGCAACGGGAAAGAATGAGACGGCACGAATTTATATCGGTACTATAAGCCAGATGTATTGACTTTTTCATGCTAAATAGTAGGGACTCGGTGGCTGTAGCGCGGTGGCCAATTTGCGCGAAGCCTTAAAGAACAGTGGGACGGTTGGTAGGTGACCGCTAGTGGAAAAAAATCTTGAGAACTTCTGTTCTTCGCCGGACACGTAAAGCACTCCAGGTTGTTATAATTTGGCAGCAGTCGTCAAACCATGTCGGAGGGCATCGGGTGGCATACAATATTTCGACACTAACCCTGCCACCAATCAATGCAATCAAATAGCAGTGGCCATTTACGGGTTGACGGTACTATTCAACTATCTAAAAGAGAAGGTGCAGAAACATAGGGCCCTGCACGATACAGTTGCTGCTATGGAAACATACTTTGTTATTGACGTTTGTGGCACACGATTAGCCTTGACTAATAGTGTAAAGCTTTTACACAGTATCACTCGGCGAGGGGGTGTGGCGGAGGACGGGGAGGGGGGTGTTAATGAACCGAGACGCGCGATAACTCGATGCTCATTGCAATTGTTGCGTTGCATAGGTCTTTTAAGTTGGAGAGACAGGTAATTTTGTTTTTCAAAACAAAATAAGTAGAGAAGATCTTTTCAAACGATTTCTCTTACAATTGATGATTGAATCAAAATGTTACATCAAGTTTATGAGAATACTTTACTAAAAACGGCATCCAAATCGATTGCTGCGTTTTTGAGATTAGCAAACTCACGGACAAAAAGACGAACGAACCAAAATTAATTGTAATAAAAAAATTTATTCAATTTAAAGCTTTAAATACTCTAAAATAACTGTTATTTTCGAATATCTTTCAGGTAGATACACACATCGATCAGTAATAGTTTTATTATAGCTAACCATCTATGGATAGACACAGATCTTAGAGTTTTGTAATTTGACTGCACGTTGAACTAAATGGGCCAATTTATTCATTGAATCAAAATAAACCAATGAATACTAACTATAAAGAACAACGTAATTAAAGGGTAAGCATTTAAATTAGCTTCGCCGCCCTTAAGATGCTAAAAATGGGGAAGGGAATTTCTAAGGGTTGTGACGGCGGTGATACGGCTTCGCGGGCTACGCTTTCCCAATAGGTATTATGTACGATTTGCCAAATAACGAATGTGCGTACCTACAAGACATTAAGAATACGACAAATAAAACTACAATTTGTGTTTGAAATTCATAAAAAAAACTACCAAAATCAGTTTACTTGCACTTTCGCAGGTACCTATATAAGTTATACTTATTTACTTTTTTAACTCGACTCTCGCTACATATCGATTCTGGTGGATGTAGGTCAATTGAGTAAATCGCTTAAGAGGCACAAATAGCGGTAATTATTTGATTAATGAGCAACCCGCGTTCCCACTACAATGCTATAATTAAACGGTCCGCGAGAGTCAAGTACCATTTTAAACGTTTACGAGTTTAACACGGTGACTTTACCGGGGCAATTCGTTGCAATTAAAATAATCGATTGCCAACTCGTGTTGTTTTCGGTGTTTTGACTTGTTGTTAATTGGTACTAATTTTACCTTTTTTAGTTTATTTTTAAAAATAAATTTTTGACAAAACAGCTGACAAATGAACAGAGCCACCCGTCGGTAAGTGTCACCATCACCGATGGATATAACGGATTTGGAAATCTGGAGGCCCTGGGGCATCGAAGGAGTGGAGGCCCCTATTAATTGTTTTTCAAATAAAAGATTTTTTTTTATCTCAAGTCTTTCAACAATTTATTGTCAACAAATAAAATCAACAAAGAACTATCTTTGTTAAAGTAAAATTAATACAATTTATTAAAAACTAAATTACCGGGTTTACGAATGGAAATAAGAAATGTAAATAGTAATTAAGCAAAAAAATGTTTGGGAGGAAAAACGCAAAAGTGGCTGACCCGTAAAAATTTGGATATTTTTTTACCTCTATTGTGGGGGCCCCTCTCCTGTGGAGGCCCTGGGGCAGGTGCCCCGCCTGCCCTCCCCTAAATCCGGCCCTGCATGTCAGCAACACTAAAGGCGTAATCGATGCATCGTTAGTTAGAATCATCATCGAAAGTTAGTAGCTCTGTATAGCTTAGTAGTTGGTAGTAGTAGCTCTCGAGCCCTCGCGGGAACACGAGTCGTTTTACGACCGACTCAAGCTAAAGCGTGATAGCGAGTAAGGCGGGCTTCACGGAAAGATAATATTAATACGGATAATATAGTCCTTACACGAAGCCCTATTGCCAGCATGGGATCAGTATTCTAGGCCCTCTCAATACGACTAAACTTACCGTTATCTATGTACCTACCTATATGACGAACGTCGCGAATAAATTGCTGTCTCTGTCGCGTTGTTCGTTACGAAATATTGGCATTAAATTTTTAACGCATTTTTGATTTTCAAAAATTACATACCCAATGTAAAAAGCTAACACAGCGACTAGTGACTATGGTTGTATTATATGTATCTGTATATGTGATTGTATTATATCTCTATCTGCTATAAATTTCGTTCCGAAACACAATTTACGAAACGCTATAACATTAAAGAAACTATACGTTGGAATAAACAAAACAACACGTTCATCATCTTCCACTACTTGGTTCCACACAATGAGAACATTCGATGAAAGGGAATCCGTACGACGATATAATTTTCTTGTTCAAAACGAAAGAAAACATTTCTCTTCGCAATAAAGAGCATGTACACCCGAAGATTAAGTTTCGCCGCGTCTGTAAAACGGGGAAATAATTTTTGTAGATGCAATAAAATCTTCGAGTGGAGGGCGTTGCTAGGCAATCCCCTCGGAACCGAACGCATGTCGGATCAAAGTGAAACTCAGCTATACAATTTCTATAAGTAAACGAGTGACGGTGAGGGACCTCTGCGGGGACTTTCCAGACAGTGTCATTCGATTTTGTCATTCTGGAATTACATAAATCTATAACTAACCACAACTGCATCGATAGCCTATTGCTTTCTACGTTGAACTCCCGACCCTGGATCTAGTTTCAAAAACTGCGCACACCTATCAGTTTTTAACATTATGTTTGCCTGCGTGTGTAATAAATTATTGTCTGTTCCAAATTGGCGCTTTATCAGAGCTTCATCAGAGTCTACTGAAGTAAAACAGTCCTCGCTGCGCTTCGGAGAATCAATGCCTTAGTAGTTAGTACCCACACCTAAAAAAATTTAAGACGAGATTCATTAGCGTAACAAAATGTTCTATTTGTGATCGTTTGAAATAAAACAAACAATACATCAATGAAACACATATCGAAATCGATCAAGCTGTCTCTGAGATAAACAGTATCAAATGCACAGGCAAAGACAAATAAACAATCAGGCAAAAATAAAAAATAAATTATTGATAAAAAAGAAACAAAGTTTTGGAAAGATGAATTTTAATAAATAATTGGCAATACCTTGGCGCGACGGACTGCCCAGCAGACTTGCTGCTGTACTGCGCTGTAATTTACTTTACACTTTAGTTAGGGGAAGACCCCTTGACAGATTTCTCAGAAGGGTGTCTCGGAATTTGATCCCTAGCGCGAGGGGAGAAGAGGGTTAAATATACGCTGTGCAATAACAATTAATTTTATTGGTAAAGTCTTGTCTCACGTTGCTAATTCGTCTTGGCTGTTCTGTTCGCTGGTCTGAAACCCGATATTATGTATCATAGCGCTCGCAAGTCACTTGTGGGAACTTTTTTACTAAGTTTTGTATTTATTACGTTTCTGAAATCTATATGCAGATATTATGTTTCTTTAAACTCATATACATTTATGTAACTATTTTTATAGTGACGTAATTAATTTATTATTAACCTATCCTTTATCGATCTATCGTTTCTAGATTAATTTTTATTTTATTTGATTATGTAGATTTAAAAACATGTAAAACGCTAACACAATAAATGCAAGTACATGCAGCCTTCGCCTAATATCAACTGTAACCGACCTAGAACAAAACAGGGACTAGGATGGTTAGTCCTGTTAGCAGACAGTGTTAGAACCTTAGTTGGTTACTTTGTTAGTAAATATGAGGACTCGGACAGGGACTGTTAGTTGTTGTTAGTAATAGTCCAGTTAGTAAATTGTTAGTAAGAGATGGTCGCCTCTAAAAAGTGTAACCAGTTTCAAAATGTCTATCAATCAGTGATTAGTATAAGGCAGTTCTATGACTGGGCTTAGTCTCCTTTTAGAATGAAAAAGGCTACAACCATACGCTGGCTAAGCAGTAAGCTTACTACAAATGTAGGTGCAACTTTCTCATAAAAATACAAACATACCAAGCGACAATATTCTCAAAAACAGCACGAAACGCAAACGGACACTGTAATATCCAGCGAGAAATGCAAAACAAATATTCTCATAAAAACAAGAACACCCAAACAATTTGCAAAACAACATCGCATGCAGTTTCAGTGACTGCGAGCAATAAAACCGAATTTTTCGGAGATTCTACACATAATCGCGTTCTTAGTATAAAATAAAGCAGTTTTATGATCGTGGCGATAGCAGGACCCCGCGATATTGTACCTATGGGACCAACTAATGAAGAAATACGTGCGTTAGTTAAGTAACTGTGTCGTTATACAATTTCGTACACAATGTTACCCACTTTTATGGAACCTACTTACATAAATAAATTTGCGCTTGCCTCCCACTGGGAAAACAAGAAAAATACCTATACTAAAGAAACACACATCTTTGGGACCTTCAACTGACCATCAAGCTTTTCATACGGGTTCATTGGTACTTCCTATTGGTAATGTCAACAATTTTTGTATTTGTAGGAATATCTAGAAAACTATAAAGCTACCCTGGTTAAGTTTGTCGTTTTTGCACCAAAAAGGCATTATCTATCCTTCCTATCCTCATCATATATCCTGCCACTAAGTCCACGTTAATGATGCAACCTATTAAACAACGAACAAGTCTTTGGTACTCTGTCTATCCTGATAGAGGTAGTTTGGCTATGTACACCCAGGTCAGTCCCGCCGGTCCAAAATATTGATACAAATACAGACTGGTAAAAATGCGGATTTTTTAACTCCCTCCTTCTATAAAAGGATAAGTATTGGTTATAAATAACCACGGATTCTATTTCATATTCTGCTTAGTATGCGACAGTAATAAGTGCGAATCCGGCTTTCTTCTTGTCCGTTATGCCTTTGATGTTGAGGGTGTTCAAGCGGTGCTCTTAACTCTTTTAATAGGGTGGTATGTGAGTTCGTTTGCCGAAGATTGACTTAAAACATATTTGCTACGTTTTTGTGACGAACATTTTCTTTTAACAATATTTTTATACATTTTTATTGCTTAGAAAAAATCTTTACAATTCTCATATAAGCATGATATCCCATGTCGCGGCTGGCGCAATGATTGCATTTCCTTATCATCATCATCACAACCCATAACTGTCCCACTGCTGGGCACGGGTCTCCTCTCACAATGAGAGGGGTATAGGCCATAGTCCACCACGCTGGCCAAGTGCGGATTGGCGGACTTCACACACCTTTGAGAACATTATGCAGAACTCTCAGGTGTGCAGGTTTCCTCACGATGTTTTCCTTCACCGAAGCAAGTGATAATTAAATTTTAAATTAGTTGCATTTCCTTATACCACAACATAAATAGCTATAACGCGATGAAATTGACTGTCGACAGCCTTAAATAATGTAAGACCGTATACACGAGTACAATATCGTATCTGTAGGTTTTCGAACGTCTACTTGTAATTTAGGACATTGTTAGTTTAGCCAACGCTAAGATACGAGTATTAACGACACATCTTAGAAGCAGGTTATCTGTACGCTCGGGTAAGAGCTAATGCGAGAGTGGCATATGTTCTTGGGGTTACTGACATCCTTGTTGAACACAGAACATTGTTACATAGTGTAGGAACTTACAGAGGTCCAGCATGCATACTAATATATTATCATCGCAGGGTTGTCATGTGATAGAAATGTTACAAGAAATAAATTAATAATGCTGTGAGAAGCGCTCATACCTCGTCGACTTGCGTAGATCGTGATAGACCGACTTAAGCAAGCGCGAGTTGAGTTAATCGCGAGTGATCGGTTAGTGTGAACCACCCAACCCAATGAACAGAATGAAGCCTTAACATACGAACGGGTCTACATACATCTCCTTGAAGAATTAGTTTTGACGACAGTTGGACGACTGTTAACCCTAGAGTGGTCGCGCGGATGACATTAGTCATCCACGTTGACTTAACCGGTGGTAATTTTAGATTTTTATTTAGAAAAAAATTGCTGGCGCCGATTTTATTATTGTTTATGGTATGCTACATAGCGTCAGTGACAG
Organism: Ochlodes sylvanus; assembly: GCA_905404295.2. Taxonomy (NCBI): domain Eukaryota; kingdom Metazoa; phylum Arthropoda; class Insecta; order Lepidoptera; family Hesperiidae; genus Ochlodes; species Ochlodes sylvanus. Next base: position 806,540 of record FR990132.1, read on the forward strand.
CCATGCCTTTGAGTGGTTCGGTTCAGTAAAGAGAGCTTCTACTTAGTAGATGGATGACACATGTCATCCGCGCGATCTGTTACGTAAGTTTTTTTGACTATTATATTTTTTTATTTTTTTATGATTCTGCATATACTTTCGTGTATTTATATAACTACTCATAATATATATATAAATTCACATGAAATACATATTTTTAGCCTAGAAATTTATAATAAATCATTATTTTACACCGAAAATGGCAAATCAGGACCAGCATGTCGAATTGTGGATATCGGAAGAAGATGAAGAAGATTTGGACGCTTCTTTATGCTCTGATGACGAAGAGTTAGATCACGTAGAGATTTAGATTGAAATTCGGACTCTGAAGAAGATGGTGATCAAGACTTAGGCGGTCATTCCGCAAGCCCTGTAATTGTTCGCACGGATGAGGACTAGGTACCACTATCAGATTTATTATTTTTTGTCAAATTGAAAGTTGTCAGTTGAAAATTTACTTGTCCTGATCATTGCAAAGTACACGTGCCTTAGTTATAACAAAAACCACACATAATTTTTACTTTTTGTAATTTTAATGTTACTTTATGTGAAACATGGATCTCAGAAACGGAGAATTCATAAAGATTAATATTTATGTACCAAATTTCTTTAAATAATTAAAATACTGTTAATTTTTTTATTCCATTATGAAAGTTATTTAATTTTTGTTATTGTGAAATAAAAAATATACACTAAACACTGGCTTTATTATTTTTTGCAAATGGATGACTATTGTCATCCACGCGACCTCTTATGTTATGTTTACAGGCGCGACCACCCTAGGGTTAAAAGACCATTAGTAAACTATTATTGTTATCTGGAGGTTTCTGTTTAGCCTCAAGTTTATGGAGCTATCATTTAGCAACTCGTATGGTGCAACTTCGAAATACTTGCCACGGTAAGATATATTGTTTTGTTTTAAGGGTAATTGCTGACGAAGTGAATAGGTGAATAAAGAAGAAATAAAGTTAAGTAGCACTTTGCTTCCGAAAGCCGTAAAAAGGTTAACCGTAGATGTCAGTTAAAAACGTCGTAACTAATCGAGTGGGTGCAGAATCGCGAACATTATTTAATGTCAAATAGTTTTTCCTTTAAATCTGTATTAATATATCTAGGTAAATATTGATAGTGATTTAATTTTGTATAATGAAAATTTTTAATTGTTAAAGCGCGAGAATGTAGCGTTGATAAAAATTCTTGTAATTATGAAAACGTAGCCTTCTCGCTTAGGTACTCCTAAACTTCCTCCGAGCCAAATTTCATTACATATCAAGTAGTTTTCGAGATTTTGTGTTTAGTCATTGTATGGATTAGTATCCATTAAGTTAAATATATTTATAAATTATTATTAATGTAATGTAAGGTATGAAGTATGTAAATGGTTATATACATAGTAATTAATTCTTTAACTTTAAATAACTTCATTGTATATGCATAAAAAAAAATAGTTAACATTGTTTTTGTAACAACATATTACATAATCACAATGTTAAACATATACATACATATATAGTTACATCATACAAACACCCAACCCTCATTAATACAGTAATGTTACTATGTTACGGCTGTCGCAACATGAAACCCATCACTTATTTAACAACACACTGGTACATGGACTAAATAATTTAACACATAATGGACATTTTAAAATAAATCTCATACAAATTCCACACGCAACTTAAAACGAATGAGTAATATTTATATTAATAAACAGTTCTTACACGATATAATTTGCAGTTACTTACAACATGTGAAATTAGCGAACATTTTCGCTAATTTATAATTTTAATTACGTACCAAGGGAATGAAATATTTATTACACAGTAAAATTCCAGCATGTGAACAGTGCTCGACTCAGGTTTCTACTGCAATTAACAGAAGGGCCCGAAGGTGTTAACTGTTTGGTATTTTAACGAGAGAAAAACAGAAATGTTTACTTTTGCCCTCACGTTTTGGTGTCAATGGACTGAAATTGTGGACGTGGCGCGGTTATGTAAACGTTGTAATCGACAATGTGAAAAAAGGCGCGAGTTTGTTACCAGCGATCTAAGTTCGTTGACTTCTGTACGTATATTACCTACTGTAAGTGATCGATGTTTGCACATGGAAGATATTTGATAAAACTATTAGTAGGTACTACCCTGGTACTATTTATATAATTTCTCTAAAATCTCTAAATCTATAACAATTTTTTTTAGAATTGTTGTGTGTTTATTAGCTTGAGAAAATTATGGAAAACTCTCAGTTGTGCAGGTTTCCTCTTGATGTTTTCTTTCACCGAAGTAAGTGATAATATAATTAATTTGTAATTCGCGCATATTTTTTGAAAATTACCGGTGCGCGCAGATTAGAATTTGAACCCAGCCCCGCTGTTCGGGAGTCCAACATTCTACTTGGCTGTCACTATCACTATCTTCAAGAATTTATTAAAATAAAACCGATAAAATTGTAATATAACTTTCAGGCTTTATACTTTAGCTTAGGTAAAGGTCTTAAAAAGGCATTGTAAGAGTATCAAACAAACTTTACTAATTCAAAATGAAAAATTTTAAATTTTATGAACGTAACGCTGCTTGCGAAGATTGGCGCTCAGGTGCGAGACATTCGTTATAACAGATTTTATGTAAATTTCATGTTTTTCAATTTTAACCATTCACTCGTTAGCTTTCGAAGTAGTAATTCTAAAAAAAGTTACCTTACCAATTAGTCCAAAAAATTTACCTTAGCAAGGCATTTCACATAAAAATGGAGCTTAAAAAACTTACTTAAAGAAATAAAAGCCCTTGTTTATGTATGTTACTTTTCTGTCGGTGTATTCTTACAAAGTACAAAGGTAGGCTTCAAATTTAAGTTCAACGTCAATATTTGGCTTACGGCCAAAGGTTCCAGGGGCGGAGGAAAAGTTGTTTTAAGTGGGTTCCCTCGGGCACACGTGAAGGGACTTAACTTCGTAACCCTTTAAATATTAAGATCAAAGCTCACGGTCCACGTCACTAAATAATCAAGTATGATATCTACTTCCAGATTAACAGGTATTGTTGATCAGAGATGTTGTAACAAAATCAAATTAAAAGATTGAATAATTTTGTAGTTAATAAACAAAAACATTTGTTCAGATTAAGGTATGAAACAAACAATATATCACAATGTCATATTTATCAAAACTAGTTCTCCGCTCTGCGGTCGAAATTCTACCGTAATTCATTTTGTTAAAGGATCACTTAACATTGACTCTATGAACGATGACCCTATTCAATCTTCGTCCATTTCAAACGTCGTGTCAAATGCATTACAGTGTAAATAGAGAAACTTATATTAGTGTGTGTAATGTTTTATTTATTCATTTTATGTATTTTTATGCATTATGTTTAAAAATATTAGCATTCGGCACTCCTTGCCTATAATAACTGTAGCAAATTTCATACTCCTCCGTCCGCGCAATTTTCGTAAAATGGGGTACTAAGTTTTTCTTTCAAACGCTTCACGTATTAATATAATGATAACATTGTGAAATTAGAGAAAAACCATCCTAGTCACTAGTAAGAGTGTCGTCATTATCAAGATTTATTATTTATCGGAAATTCGGCTTTACACTACTTTTAATTGCTGAAACCTTTTGTTCAATGTCATTATATAATAGTTTCGACCTTATACGACTAAGGTACTTGTACCTATATACCTATCAATGTTACAAGTAATTTCGGCGAAAAGTACAACTTTCTTTCATAAAAAGCGGGTGGTTGGTATCGATTTTTTGTCCAATTCTTGGGTCACTGCCAAGAAGGACTCGCGAATCGTGCTGTAGGTTTTGACGATAGAACGAAGTATTTGAGCAGTAATTCAACATAGCCTAGTAAAATAATTTATCTTATAAACATGATTGTATAATACTTGTCATGGTATGTGTGTATGTCACTAACACCTCCTAAACGGCTGGACCGATTTGGGTGAAAATTATATGTATGTATATTACGTTGTAGCTTTTATTGCCTAGTTAGAAAGAATAGAAAATTATTAGTTATTTGTTTTTTTTCAAACAAAAAAAACAAAACAACATTTATTAATTTTTTATATTCTTATATAATAAAACTGCAGCTGACCGGTGTATGTACGAATTTCTTGTGACCAATAATTAACACAACAACAGATTTCATAACAATTCTTGCAAACGCACAAAACACACGCATAATTAATCAAAGAGACACGCACACACAGGTCTCTTTGTATATGCGTTTGTCTCTGCTAAAAATAAGTTTCCCGAAGCGAAGTTAGGTAAATTTACTAGTAACATAATCCCTACTAATAATATTATAAATGCGAAAGTAACTCTGTCTGTCTGTTACCTTTTCACGCAAAAAGTACCGAATGTATTTTGCTGAAACTTTACAATAACATAGCTTACACATCAGAATAACACATAGGCTATCTTAATATATATATTTCTTGTGTTCGTGTGTATGTGACTGAACTCCTCCTAAACGGCTTGACCGATTTGGTTGAAATTTTTTGTGTGTCTTCAGGTGGATCCGAGAATGGTTTAGATTCACAATTGGACCCGGTAGGTGGCGTTGCTGTCGATATATCACTAAAACATTTTTTAATTATAAAGCGGTACGAAGTACGCTGGGACCACTAGTAATTTATAAAGATATAGTGTGAATTATCCAAAATATATAACTAAATCTTTGCAAACCGAAGGAATAAGTTTCCCGAAGCGAAGCGAGAGCGGATCGCTAGTAACGTATAAAAAACTTAATTTTAAACTATGCCCATTTAAAAGTTTATATTTATAATCACGTCTTAATGATATCCGTAATTGAATAACAGATTAAACATAAAAAAGAGAAAGTTTGTCGTTAAAAAGTTATAAAATCGAATAATGAATATTTTTATTCTAAAACCAGGGTAGAAAAAGTTTAAAAGAATCGATATCTTTGTTAGGGTGTTGGGTAATTGCCAACCAAAGCTCACACTCGGCTGGTTCAGTATTCGACCTACACTCGGCGTTCGGTTGATGAAGAAATATGAGCTTTTAGTATATTGCGAGTTTAATGGGTACTGATTCGATTTTGGTACAAGACAAATTCGATATTTATGTAGTTCAGTTTTGGGGCCTCTCTGAGTGGATCGTACGATAAAGAATAAGTGCTTTGTGTTATAATTATTGCTAAATGTTATACTTATACTTTGTTAGGTATGTTCTCAGAATATAAAGCTTAAAATAATAATAGTTAAAACTTCTAAGTATATTATAATACAAGCTGACCCGGCGAACTTCGTATCGCCTAACAGTCGATTCTATAATATTTTTTTAATACTTATTCTGATATTTGGGACACCGGGTTAGCTAGTAAGATAAAAAAAAGTTGATAAGTCAACAATATAAGAAAGTTGATATGTCAAAAAATAAACATAAATACTTAAATTTCTTATAATAGTCACTGAAAAATCACAATGAAAATAACAATTTCTGATTTTTTATTATGATACCTACTTATTATATTTCATTAATTTTCGAAAATTATGTGCGTATTAGAATTTAATTAACACTTGCTTCGGTGAAGCAAAACATCGTGAGGAAACCTGCACACCTGAGAGTTCTCCATAATGTTCTCAAAGATGTGTGAAGTCCGCAAATCCGCACTTGGCCAACGTGACTATGGTCTATACCCCTCACATTGTGAGAGGAGACCCGTGCCCAGCTGTGGGACATTTATGGGTTGTGATGATGGTAAAATGTAAATTGTCTGAGGTAATTCTTTTAATAGTCACTAAAAAGCTTGCACCATTATTAGTCGAATGTTGCACTTCACGGGTCTGTCTTAACCGAAATCTTTCATGTTCATTGCGATCTTCACGTTCCTCGGCAGTACGATTAGATTGATAATTAATTTGACTCTTTGCGTTGACCACCCGGATGGCGCAATGGTTAACACGCCGGATCGCCTTTCCGAGAGTCCTGGGTTCGATTCCCAGCGAGGCGGAAATTTGAATGATGAATTTAAATTTCCGTTCTTGGTCTGGGTGTGTGTGTTCTTGTCTTGTGTGTTGTCCATGGCACCCACGACACAGGGAAACCTAGTGTGGGGCTATGAGTGTGTAGTGTAGCGTTAGTGCGGGTTCTTCTGCCTAAATTTGTCCGCCGCCTTATAGGAAGCATATTTAGTAAGTCACAAACACAACAATTTTTAATTTTATAGGAATTGTAATATTAAAGATGCACAGCAAAGAGACGTTTACGTTTCAAGTGACATTTTACCACAGACAATTTACATTTTACCATCATTACAACCCATAACTGTTCCAAAGCTGGGCACGGGTCTCCACTCACAATGTGAGGGGTATAGGCCATAGTCTACCACGTTGGCCAAGTGCGGATTTGCGGACTTCACACACCTTTGAGAACATTATGGATAACTCTCAGGAGTGCAGGTTTCCTCACGATGTTTTCCTTCACCGAAGCAAGTGATAATTAAATTGTAATATGAACACAATTTTTGAAAATTAAGATGTGCGTGCGGCGTTTGAACCCGGCCCCCCCGGTTCGGGAGTACAACGTTTAACCACACGGCTATCTTGAAATTAATAATTTTTACGATACTAACGTCACTCGATTCTTTTGCCTTCCTGGAACCCCTCCACTAATACTGAAACTTTATGTTATGGTATTAAAGTTCTAATTGACTTATAAGTATTATTACGAATCATTTGTATGGAATATAGAAAAGTGTTGTTTTTAGAATTTGTCAGGCAATTTCTTAAAATGCTCCGTATTCAATTTCTTAAATTTCTCCGTAACAACCATCTTCGTACTTTCAGGAATATCATAAAAAAATAATTAACGGAATCGGTTCAGTTGTTCTCGAGATAGCTGTCCCGGCGAACTTCGTACCACCTAACAGTCGATTCTTTATTTTTTTTAAATACCTACTTATTCTGCTATTCGGGACACCGGGTCAGCTACAGTAGCGGCACGAAATGCCCCCTTTGACACATTAAAATAGTGTCGTGATATAATTATGTTAATTTAGTATCGAAAAATATGTTCAAGTGCGAGTTGATCCATCGATAAATTTTTGGAGTAGTAAGTAGTAACTACCTAATTAAAACTTCATTAAAAGAATATATAAATGTATAGTTAATGTATCACAATGGTTAGATATATTTAAGGTCTCCTCGGCTTTGAGGGGAGACCCATGCTCAGTAGTGAGCCTTTTTGGGTTGATGATTTATTTTATAGGTTATTTAATTTATGTAATTGACTTACTTACTTTATTTAAGATGGCACTGTATTTTATTCATTGACATATTACTATGGACGTAGGGTCCGCGCTAAAAAATGTCCGAGCCAACTCAGCAACAAAACGCAAGAAGAACAACAATGCCGCGTTAGTCACTTTTTGACCGTGTTGACAACTACACATCAACGATGCCGTATTGTGTTTTGAAATCGTGCAAAGACTACGCTAGTAAAGTGAATAAAGACGATGGTATATCATAATTTCGGTAAGTAGACTATTGTTTTATCTTTTAAATTATTGTATTGCTACTAAAACACGCTATTTTATTTTAAATTGAATTTATTTCAAAAACTAATTGCAGAATCAGTCAAAATAATCAAAAATATATCTTTGTCTTTGTCTTCTCACCATTCAGGCTATATAGTCAGAAAGAGACAAATATATCAGTTACTTTTGTTTAGATTATTTTGCACTATGTCATTATGGCGTGTAGTGTAATCGTTGTGTCATAAGGTGCCATACATACGTCAGTATGTGTTTGATGCAATCGAAATAAAACCGTGATTTAATGAATTTAGTGTTTAAATTACCTTGCTAACATTCCTATTCTTTCTTGTAATGTCAAACTGGGACATTATTTTCGCGATTTTAGTAGGAGACCCTATGTCTATAGTATTTATGTCAATGATTTTATTAGTAAAAACGTGACAGTTCTAATTTATATAGTTGTGAAATAAGTACCTAATGATATCGATCGCATATATTTATTATATTAAATTCATCAGATTTTGATTAAAATAAATGAATAAAGATTACCTGTCATTATCATTATTTCGTTTTATTGTCGAGTGCCTACCTATACCTACTTATTTTACAACAGCTTCGAAAATTTTAAAGAATTTAGCATTATCAATCAAGAATAAATACGTGTAACATCTTGTAATGAAATATATTAATATAATATTAGTTAATACATTTGTACAAAAGTTTCCGGCAGTAGTTTAGTTTCTTACATTTTGTAAAAAAAAACGGGTCTATTATCGTGTTACGTTTATCGATATAGCTCCATCCCTATCAGTTTCTCCGAATCTGATATAACCTTGTACGTGTGTAAACGTCATATTTTTATCAAATAATGCATACATAATGTAAAAAAGACGCTCGTTCAAGTTTTCACAGGAGCTGTCATCGAGAAAATAAAGAAATGGAAATATTATAATGGTCTAAGAGCTAGCAACGTTTTCGAGAGACCATTTCAGGTAAGCTAGTTTTGAGATATGGTATCTCTCTCACTCTCCCGGACATCATACGGGAGGTCTGGCTGTCTAATTGTACAACATAAATTATCATTTTGATACCATTAATCCACAAAATAATTCAATGGTTTTTAGTAATTTCTCTGACATTTATTTGATAACTATTTCTAGACCAAGCAAAATGATACCACAACATTTTTCACTTTTGGATCGGTCTGACTGAAGTTTAACAATTGATTTATTGTCTGGCAAATAAATTTTGGGGTTTTAGATAATTAAATAACAACATACAATAATTTGAAAAAAATATTTTATAGCAAAAATAGATTTATGTTGCAAAAAGTTCAATTAAAAAAAAGATAAGAAACCTTCTTAAAATGATTTGAAAAATTGATATTTTACTTGTACAGATACGATGCGCACTAATGAACGCAACGTCTACCACCAGCCAGACCGTCCGTATGACGTCCAGGAGAGTGAGAGAGATAACATAATATCTAAAAACTGGCCTACCTCAAATTCTTGTTTTTCCAACGTTGTTAGCTCTCGTACCACTCGTGTCTTGTGTATCATGTCAGTCAATTGTTTTGCTTTCATGAAATCCCTTCACTGACACTTAAACTTTATGCTATGGTATTAAAGTTCAAATTGACTTTTAAGTATTATTACGAATCTTTTGTATGGGAATATAGAAAAGTGTTGTTTTTTTACTTTTTTAGGCATTTTTTTAAATTTTTCTCTCCGTATTAACCATCTTCGTACTTTAAGGAATATCATAAAAAAAGAATTAGCGAAATCGGTTCAGCCGTTCTGGAGATCTGCTCTTAGCAACAAAATCAGCGATTCATTTTTATATATAAGATGTAATTGTATACGTTATGAAAAAACCTGTCAAGTTATAATAAGACTAAATGTAGATATTAATGTACACAAGAGGATAATTGGAGCACAATTTTAGCAAAAAATACCCACTCACAATCCTGCATTAGGTTTCCCTGTGCTACGTTTATAAAAAACCCACACAAATGAACTAATGACACATAACACATCCAACAGTCAAGTAAAAGTTTTCATCTGACACAATCTGAATGTCTGCGTCAGCTTGGAATCGAACCCCCTCACCGTGTTGCTAGTCGTCAGGGCTTTGTCACAAGAACAACGCTTTTTACTTTTTGTGTGAGAAGTGCAAAGTTTTGAAAATAGTTGTAGATTTTATCATCTAGTCTACACAAAAGAAATTTAAGCCGGTAAAAAATGTAAAATTTTTGAGCCAAAATAAAATGTGTTTGATACCCTTACCTAAAGGCATTTCCATAAAGGTGCCAAGGTGCCAGCCAACCGCAGCGCACGCTGGACACGGGCACGTGGCGTATTTTAGCTGCGTGGGCGCGTTTGTTAGACTTTTGACATTTCGTTCATATCCTATTCGTGGGTTACAGAGGACGTTATCACATAAATATACACACGCGTATAGTTGTTCGCGCTTTAAATCCGGCCTAAAAGATACCACCGACAGCAATTAGTATGTTATAAAACAGTTTAATCAGTAAATGTACTAGGACTGTTCAATTTAAAGACCCAGAAGGTCGTAAGTGATAGAGTGCTGTAACTCAGTTATCCGAGTAACGCCGTTTTCATGAATTTAATTCAAATCCGGGGATTGTAAATAAGCAGGTTGAGCGATACAGCCGCCCTCGGCGTACACTGAGTTACGCGAAAGAACCTTAGCACAGAGTTACCTACGACAGAGACTATACAAAATTACAACCTCAGTTGTTTGATTGATTACAACAGATTTTGTATAGCGTATATTGTACATTTGTTTATACTTCATTACTACGTTAATAAGGCCTGCTGCCCGCATGTGCCCAGTAAAAAATACTCTCAGACATGTCACCGTCATATAATATAATTCAGTTATTCTATACAACTATGAGGGTTTCCCTCGATTTCCCTGGGTTTCCTTCATCAGATCTTGATTTGATGGCAGTGAGAACACCTCGGAAGTAAGTTCTTACAAAAAAATTAACAAACGCAATAGTCGTCACTACGATTTTCGAAGTTCCCCTCGATTTCTCTGAGATGTCATCATCAGAACCTGGTTTCCTTTGAAGGGCACGTAACGCCGTCGGTCGCGGTTGTTACCTTTTGATATCAGACGTTAAGCCACGTCGGATGCCTTCGGGCGGCATAAAAATTTCCGACATTTATGTTGGGGTCTAACCCCTCCACCAATCCGGACTGGGGCAGTGTGGTGGAGAAGCTCTAGGCCTCCTGAGGTATCAGGAGAGACCTGTGCTCAGTAATGGGCCAATAATTAGTTGAAGCCATAAATATTTTTTGAACGTCACCCTCTACACTGCTCTTACTCTATAGACAGGCTAGAGGATATAATCATGCCTTGAATATAGTCGAGCGAGGGCAATGACACGCGCTTCATGTCTTATTAAGCAGTTGGGACATTAATAAATTTTAATGTACCTGTCTATAAAATGGCCAGGATCACGGCTCATGAGACTAGAGTTTAATCGGCTCAGCGTTAATGTATAAACATACCTATAGTTACTAATACTTTTTAATGTAAATAGCCGAAAAACTAGCGGATGGGCTTGATGGTAAGTGATCACTATTGCCCATGTACATTCACTAACGCACAGCTACAGTCAAGGGCTTCGAGTCACGAAACAATAAGCTCCATAAACAAAATAATATCATTCTAAGGCTCAGTCTGTTCCACGATGAAAAGATTTGAGGCGTTCTAATTAATTCACATTGATACGTGCGGCTCGTGTTTATCCTAAGTGGCGGGCGCGGTCGGTAGCTGCAAGGGTGACCACTAGTGGCAATTCTTGAGTGTTTTCGTATTTTGGAGGTCACTTTAAGCCGTCGGTCCCGGTTGTTCCTGTTAGATAACATTCGTTGAGCCTTATCGTAGGCCCTAGGGAACCATGAAAACTTTCGACACACGGGTTGGCCACGAACCCATCTACATCTCTAAGCCTCCTCAAGTATCAGTAACCCTTGAACCCTTGAAGCCGTGGGTCGTTATTAGGTTCAACCTAACATATATATGAACTATATTACATAATCGCATACATATACTTGTACATTAGCTATGTACCAAAAATATTATCTGCAAAAATTTTCATACTTTGTGTTTGGTTTGAACCAAACGTAAGTAAAGAATAACTTAATTTACGAAGAGATGATAAAACTTTTCCATAAATATTTTTCAGATGAATTTCTCTAACATTATCAAAACTCGAATCCCGTTGTAAAATGGAATATCTTAGCCGCAATCCGATTGCGACTTCAATACAAAGAACGGCTGGAAACTTCGGAATCTGTCTTTGTGATGCAGATCTCCAAGTATTTCCAGAAGAATCAACTTCTTCCAGTTTACGGTTAAAGAATACAGACGTTTGTACCCCTTGCATTCATCCTAACTTTATAGCTTAAAGTTTATTGTACCAAGTGATAGATAATGGTTTAGAACGAACTAGATGGCAGAAAGGTTGTTTTAATTTTGATTTATACAATATTTACATTATGTGCCTTCTTTGTTTACACAAAAACAATATGCACTCATAGGCCTACACTAAGATTCCTTGTGTCGTGGATGCTATGGATGAAACACAAAGATCAGATTGCACACCCAGGCAGGACTGAAATTTAAACCCATAATTTAAATATCTGCCTCTCTAAAACTCCAACCCAGAACTCTTCGAACGGCAGTCCATCGTGCGCCATACGGGTCTTCATACTTTTTGCTTCATTACTTGAAAACGACAAAACCCTAAAGTACTTAATTAATTATACCTAATTATGAGAGATTTAAAATTAGTGATAGATGGTTGTAGCTTATCCTAACTATGTCTATCTTAAAATAAAATAGATAATACTTATATTATCAATTTTATCTCGATAAACTAAGTTTAACGCGAGTGAAATCGCTGGAAAAATAAAAATTCAAATGTGCTCATGGCCCCGAAAAAATGGCGTTACGTGTATGTCTCGAACACACCACTGTAACTCAATGAAACCGAAAATGTTAATTTACATTTTAGTAACTTAATTAAGGAAAACTTTGAAAAGTTTGTTATTTATTTAGAGCGCGGCCTCAAGCTTCAAGTTTGCTACAAGTGTGTTCAATTAACTCGATTATTGAGAAATCTTACGCTGCTGCGAACCGCCGGGTGTCGCTCTCACTGTGGACGGGTAAGTCTAATGCGATATTGCGATGTTTAATCAGTCTAAGTCAAAAGTTACACGTTTGGCTCCGCTCCGATGCGTTACGTTATGTAACTATGTGTGTATCACCAAGGAGAACAAATTATTTAAATCGTCTTAAGAACTCGCTTACTTATAGGAAACATTCCAGGAAAACTCTGAGGCTAATCGTTTTGGTAATGTATGGGTTGAGAGGTAAAATTTTAATAAACAACTAATACTTAACATTAAGTCAAGTACACGCCGATGCATTTTATTTATACAGACGAATCACGTGATGCTAAGTAATCACCGACACTCACATCAAAAAAATGTCCGATTCTCATGGCTAAGCTACTCTTCGCTAGCTAATTACAGTAGAAGTCCTAGTGGAAAACTTCCAGCTGCAATAATTGGCACAGCGAGACCTTTTTTTAGACACGCTGCTGTTTACTAGCCAAGTCCAGTATGCAAAACTTAAGTTGATGATACTGTCAATTTAATATTGATTTTACTTAGGTATATATCCCTCTAGTTGGCAATTTGAAAATATAGTTTTTATTACGTAATGTCAAAAAAAGATTTTAATGTTAGAAACCTTAAGTTACCGTAAATATAAAACACAGTACCTGGATGACCATGATGATGGTAGCGAAATGCGTAATTTCTCTACCCACGACTGATACTTAAAAGTGTCAATAAACAACTGTTGTGCAGGAGCCAGACTCTCGACCGAGAGTTTAGTTTCTTCTAGAAAAAGCAAATTAGACAACTTTTTACTTTGATGTCGATACAAGCTTGGTCGAGTTGGAACAAGTTTAGTTCTGATTGAGGTGTTTTTCTTAAGATGTACCTAGATGCGGGTGCAACTTTAATTTTTTTAAATCGTTTAGATGTTAAACTTTTCTTGCCAAGTTACGGAAACTTCCCGTACAGATACTTGGTGGAAAAAGGCGAATCCCCATTAATAGCCCACTTTTGAGCACGGGTTCGTCCTCATACCTGAGGAGACGTTCAGCATTTTCCGTCACGCTGCTCCAGTGCGGATTGATGGAGGTGGTTAATGGCCAACCCAAGTTATCTAATTAAAACAACGGAAACCGACGACTTTGCGTGTCCTCCAAATTTTATATTTTTTTGAAATTTTAACGTACTTAGGTTGTATTTTATTTTCATAAAAAAGCAAGTCAATATAGGTATTAAAAGTTTAAAAATATGTGTCTAGAATTTTCATATTAAGATTTAATGTCACACCGCCGTAGTGGAAGTTTAAATTTTAAAACAGAGCATCTCATATTAATGAATCCATTACTCCACTTCGCTGTAGGTTGGCAAATTGTATATTTTCCACATTAAATTTCTATTACTGTTCGTATCATAAAATAATCAACATGTACATGGAAGATTTTTAAGAAAAAAAAACTCGAGAGGTGTCAAGGGACACCCGGATGGAACGAAGTTTCTTTCGATTAATTAGTGAAGAAATTGTAAAAAAAATATAATATTTAGATTATGTATATAAATACACATACATATATATATAACTATTATATATGTTATACTAATAATATAAAACATGCGCACGCCGCACGGCTTACAATAGCTTACTATAGCAAAAAGTGTCGTGACAACTTTTCGTAAGAATTTTTTCCGTCTAGCCCCCTTTCAGAACGCGCGATAAGGAACTTCGTTCCAAAACTTTTAATGTAGGTTATGTATTAACGCAATAAATATAATACCCATACACATTCTACTTAATTTCTCTTTTAAGATTTTTGTCTGTCTGCCAATTTTTCTGAGTCTGGGCGTGTGCAGCTTAATCAATTTGGATGTCATTTTATGAAGAGTATAATAATTACTTTTGTTGGTTCCGGGTTTAGTGCTTATTTTATTGCAATCGGTTCACGAATAATATTATTCTGAATGCATGTGGGTACCTACAAAGACATTAAAATATGGACAGGCAAGGGTCTAGTCTCATAAACTAAGAAGCCTAGAGTATTCTTCGAGCGTATTGGTGAAGGAGTGGCCTACCCGAGAGTTGGAAGATTTTTATACCGCCCGAAAGTCTCCGACACGATATGAAACGATAACCACCGGGACCGACGCAACGACTTTACGTCACTTTAATCACAGAAACGCTCAAACAAATTTTGTTCCTAGCGGTCACCGTTTATTTCATGTAAATATAATGAATTTGTTTTACATTATTTACGGATTTAAGTGAGTTCTGTTGTGTTTGACTTCGTAATTTAATATCAAATAACTTCACCAAATCAAGAGTCAAGATAAAGTGCCTTGCTGCTCTTCCGATTCCGTCAAAACAATAACCTGACAAGTCTAAATTGATGAACGCCAAAATTGATAAATGAATTATTGTTGTTCATTACTGAGTTGGTAAGCAAAGTAACTTTTAAATAACTCTCGAAAGTTTGTTTACGTTCGAAATAAAGCAATCAAATCTAAGCTCGACCAATCTAATGCTGACGAAATAATTGTTCGAAATTCCGTTACAGTCTTAAATCCTACACATATTCAGCTATGATATCATCTGATATTTCGTCGTGGGCGGTAATGACCTCTAAGGCGCTATTTCTTGACCTGTGGGCTCATTAAAAATATAGCTAAATAAGCCTTATTTATGACTCTTAAACGTGATCTTATTAAATCCACAGAATTTATCTTGATCACACCGTCATAAAATTTGTTAAATTATTTCCTTAGTCATCGCAACCCAACTATCCCACTGCTGGGCACGGCCTCCTCTCACAATGTGAGGGGAACAGGCCATAGTCTACCACGCTGACCGAGTGTGGATTGGCGGACTTCACACACCTTTGAGAACATTATGGAGCCCTCTCAGGTGCGCAGGTTTCCTCGCGATGTTATCCTTCCTTAGTATTGAAAGTAATTATTTAATTAGTTCCGTTCTATTGCATTACAATTATATTCAACGTATGTGTAGTTGTATTGTGCACTGTGACTACCGCCGGCTTCAGTAACAAAGGCAAGAAATACAATTGGCTGCAACTCCTTGCAGATACAATGAGTAATTAATTCAGATCGCTCAAGCGGCGACGTGGCGCGTGGCTGTGAACAAGGATTTGTTAAATACACGTACTGACTGCAGAAAAAGTCAATTTTTTACTATAACAATTAAACCTATAATTTCCTACCACGTACGTGGAAACTGTGGAACAAACTTCCAACATCGGTGTTCTCAGAGTCCTATGACATCTATGACATCTCGGTCAGCAACTTGTTGGCGACAGTGAGCACTTACCATCAGGTGATCCATCTGCTCGTTTCCCTGCTTAGTCCATAAAATAAATTAAATAAATAAACATTGCCATTAGCTAATGTAAGTAGCCGTGGACTGGTCAGAGCGGCGCAATTTAGCCAATGCCTATGTCTGGAGTGGACTTATAGAGCTGATGGATGAATGGATGGAATGTAAGCAGTGTTTTTAAAAGATATGCTGAGAACTCATGGCAAGGCATCTTTCCGAAAATTACAAGTTAAAAATACCTTCACGAAATTAATCATTTGGGCATCAGACTATAAAACATTCACAACAACCTTAGGATTAATCAATTTAACCCTGGAGTGGTCTCCCGTTACTTTCAGGAACGCGACTACCGTAAGGTTAAGTTACACTTCAAAAATATCTATTTCTCAAGCTATGCTGCCGACCGTACCGCGGCGCAGACAGATACAGTTCGGAACCCATTTTCACAAGTTCTTAGGAACAAGGAAAGAGAAACTTGCATTTTCATCACTTTTCGAGCCCTTGTATCTTTGTCCCGAGTCCCGAGTCCCGAGTTTAATGCTCGGTTGCAGACTTTTAATACTAATAAACACGTTTTAATGATTCGCTCATTACCTGACGTCTTGTCATCTTTAATTGATCCACTCAATTAAACAACTGCTGTCGTGACCGTGTATGGATTAGTGCTATTTTTATGACTTAAGATAGCAAACGAGCATGCGGAACCACCATTTCACTGCCTCCGGTGACAACTGTGCCCGAAAAAGAACAAGACTCAAATCTTAAAATTTTGGACGGCTTAGTGGTGGGAAAATTTCAACTGTATTAGACCATGGCTGCGGTTTCGGAATTTTAAATTACGGCAGAAAACGGCAGACGATTTTTATGGTGCGATTTGGGCAGACAATTTTAAATAATATTAAAAATATATAACATTGCACTAATGCAATTGACCACGTCTAACAATACGGATACGGCTACGAAATTGCGCTGCAAATTGTAGCGATATTAAGTGCATTTGTATGCGAATCGACATAAAGACTATATGACCACCGACCACACATCCAATGGTCGGTGGATATGACACTTGGAGCGTTACAGAATCTAGCGGGGCGTGTATTAAACTATAAAAAATAACTATAGACAAAGACAGTTACATGATGAAACTCAAACTCAAATCATTTGTTTCATGTAGGTATTATTACAGCTATGAACGTCATTTTTTGTATTTTGCAACGAAAGATATTACTTATAACTATACTATAAACTTATTTCTTTTTTCGTTTTAATAATTATCATAAAGATAAGACATCAACAGTAAAGAGGTCTGTAAACAGAAAGTTAGTCGTAAATATTTAAGTACTTATTACTCAGACGAAACGGCTCATTTATTTGTGAATGTCACTTAACTCAGCGTTTAAATGAAAGATGTACTCACAGTGAATTTAGCTAAATTCAGCATTAAAAGCATTTTATTACGTTCTTTAACAATACAATCAAATCGAACCAATAATTCCACGTATCGCCTTAATTTATTCACGGCTACCCACGATTTACAAAAACGATGTGCGAGATACGTAAGATTCAAAGCTTAAGATAATTTATTTGTATTGTACCTACATCAGATAAAGAAAAATATCTGCGAAGGCTCCAACGCGAGAGCAGAGTAAACCTATAGATACTTGTGCTGAAGCCATAAATTGGCGTTATGTGGGCTTTATGTAAAAACACGGCAATAAAATCGTATCCGCGAGATGAAGACGCCGACATCGGCCCGTATGTTGTACTAGAGTTAAATTATGATTTTAAGCTCACATCATCGCTCTATGTATTTCTGTAAATAATATTTACATTTTGTGAACCAAATGTTCTTTTTTGTTGTTATTGTTTAACTGTATAAGTATCTTAATAATATAGACACTTTTCTTGTGAATAGCTATTTGATTGGTGCCATCAGTTCTGATGGCGATCATGGTAAGCTCGATTAGCCCCTCAACCTTTGGGGTATGTTTTAATTTAATAGATTCACAAGTTGAAATCATGTTAATTTAAAGAATGCCGTCTAAACATTTCTTCTACTGTGAAGTAAGATTCGAACTCGAGTCGAATGGGAGACCGACTCCGCTTATCCAAAAACCCATCTAACCGTCAACTTGACGCACCTCCCCGTCATG
Organism: Ochlodes sylvanus; assembly: GCA_905404295.2. Lineage (NCBI taxonomy): Eukaryota > Metazoa > Arthropoda > Insecta > Lepidoptera > Hesperiidae > Ochlodes > Ochlodes sylvanus. Next base: position 824,730 of record FR990132.1, read on the forward strand.
TAGAAATATGGTCTGCAGTAATTTTAAATTTGTCACATGAAATAAAACTAAAAATCATTAACCTTTGACCAAACCGGTTGACATTACTAACTAGAAAAAATCATTAACACTGAAAGCACTATCCACTTGTTTTTTTCAAAACGTTTAAACTGTAAAGCTATTAAAGCCAGTATTAGCTTAGTACGTGATGCATTTCCGAAATTGCCGTAGCCGATTGGAATTGCGAGAACGTTTTGGTCTGCGGCGATGGCGCGTCGTGTGCCGACGCACGGATACATTTTATTCGCAGTTATCGTTGTCGGATTTAAATTTAATCTTAGTTTTATGACCACAATATAATTTAGGTTCATGTAGTTTTATTTCACAAACACCGACGGCATTCAAAACAATTGTCTGCAATAATGCATCTAGTTTAATTGCTTCGAAAATGGTCCACCTCAAGCTTGGGTCTTTTCTCATCATTGAGGAGGTGAGAGCGCCCTCCATGCTGCACCAGTGCGAATTGACGGAGAAAATAATTAAAAACAATGTTCAACTGTTCAACTGTTTTCAACTGTTGTTGTTTCAACTGTTCGACGACATTATGGTATGAATAGGATACATTTTCGTAAGAACATGATACATTCCAGCAAGTCGCATAGTTGTGTGTGAAGTATTGTAAGTATGTTTTTATCTATAAAATTATACCTGTAAGTAACTTGATGTCATAGACTGCACTAACTAGATGTTATCGTGGTGATTATTGTTGTACCCCTATTCAGTCGGGTGAATTGGCTGCAAAAACAGAACTCAGTATATACATTTCCAGCAAATGGAATTCCGGATCACAATCCGCAAAGAGATCCTTTATCGCATTCTCGGATTAGTGTTCAGCTTTTGATTCCAGTTTATCAATTGTTGAACATTCAGCGATAAATAAATGATGATATTTTTCTTTTCACATGGAAACAGAAACAGTTTTATTGCAATCAAAACATTTATACATAAACTCACCTTTTCATAGGATGGCCATACTAACGTTTATCTGTCGTTATCGCGCTGCGACGTGAGACGAAGTGAGTCAAGTGAGCCTTGTGACTCACAGACAGTGGAGGCACGTTAATAAGGCTCCGTTTGTGACCCCTTAGGTTTGGAAAACTAAAAACGGCCAATTTAAGAACCTTTTTATTTAATCCTAGTAACCCGGCCTCGCTTTATGTTATTCTGATGTGTAAACTATATTATTGTAAGGTTTCATCAAAATCCATTTAGTAGTTTTTGCGTGAAAGAGTAACAAACATTCATACATTCTCACAAACTTCTGCATTTATAATACTAATATTAGTAGGGAGTAGGTTAGGATTTTAATATTAATATTATGAAAAAAAATATTAGATTACTGTAAATTTGGTACGGATAATTTATATTTATACATGCAAATATTATACTTATATTTTACTTACTTTTATTTGATACTTTTATTTGAGTGCTACATTTCAATGAACTAATTCAATTTATTAGGTCAAAGCCGGTCAAATAACATGAGTTATAAATAAAATGTAATCGTCCAATTTATTCGGCGTCGTGAACTCGTGACCCAACGAAAACATTAATGACAATATTCACAATTTATCAATTCAAAACATGTTTTATTTAAATCTGCCAAATATGGGTATTAAAATTCATACTTTCAAACAACGGTTGTGAAGAGAAGAAAAAGTAAGAGAAGAATTAAAATATGGGCTCACTGACAGCAATGTCACCATGTTATTTGGTATAACAACCGTCTGTTATCGGCAGTGACTACAAACTCTCATGGTCTGTTTCATGTGTCGGCTCTTGACGTCATCATGAACAATCGTATTCATAGACGTAAGCCCATTGACTACACAGACAAGGTATAAAGCTAAACGCAACAATCGCCAGGATTCTGTACAACCCTATTTGAATCGCGCACTCGAATAAAATTGCAAATACCGACTAAAAGTATTACATCTCGAGAGGATAACAGAACAACTCACGAAATAAAATTAGGAATACTAGACTGAAAAAAATAGAATTTCCCTTCAAATTGTACTATCTGCTTTTACGGCCATTTGAATAAGAAAATGCTAAGGCACCGCTCGGCCAAGTAAGGCGAGCTACGATATAAAAATGCAAAAATAAAAATCATTCTTAAAATTAAATTTGCTTCGCTTGGTATTTCCACGTTTGTTTTTTCTTATTTGACAGTATTATTTATGGTATTCTTTGTCCTAGAGCTACTGGATTATTTATACCTACGTTAAATAATGGTTGTAGTACTGCGCACCTGGATACTAAAAGTGTTTTGGGTTACTTGTTTATAGATTGTTTACAGACGACCCACATGGCGCAATGGTTATCATGCCGGGCCGCCCTTTAAAAGGCTCTGGCTTCGATTCCCAGCGAGGCGGAAAAAAATATGAGTTTAAATATCAATTCTCGGCCTGGGTGTATGTGTGTCTTGTGTCTTTGTGTGTTGTCCACGACACAAGGAATCCTAGTTATTAAAAAAAAGTTAAACTTAATGGTTTACTTTATTAGTTACCAGTAAACAATCGCACAATGATTTATCTTTATGGTAATGAGTTTTTGCAGCCGTCTGTGAACATTTGTATTCCTGCCAAGAAGGTGCTGAACCTGTTTAATAACACGCTCTTCAATTTTGTAACTGAAACACATTAAAGACATAATTCACAAGTTATTTTACACTAGTTACCGCCCTCGCTTCGTCTCTAAAAAAAGGCTAGGTTGGGTTTTTTTAATTGTCACTTCCTTTTTTGGAAACTGATTGAAATACACGGAAAAACAAACTTACATAAATACAAAAATTTATTTGTATGGCGTTTCAAACTGATAAAAGCTCCGTATTTAAGTCGGTTAAAAACTGATATTATACTAGTATTATGTTACTCCCATCTTTTCTATAAAACGGCTAAACCGGTTCTGATAAAATGTTCCGAAAAAAATGTAAAACATAAGTAGAAATGTAAACATTTACACAAAATTCAAGTCTATATTATTACTAAAATTACCAATTGAAGTTTCCAAATTACATACGCAACAAATAAAAAGTTTCGAGTTCAAAAGGATTTCTGGAACAGCTACCTCGGGAACTGTTTGAATTAAATGTTTATGTAATTTATAACTGTATTCAAATTTCAGTGGGGGAGTCGAGGACTGATTGACTTCGGAGACCCATTATTATGTAAAACAGCTTGAAATTTCAACGATTTCAATAAAAGCTCGAGTCACCTTTCAATTGTTTCAACAAATAACAATGCTGACTCCAACGTCAATACAACACGTAATTTGGAGTAATCATAAAGCATTACCTTTATGTAGGTATATTTGCATCAAACAATCTTTAACAATATTGTTTTAAATGAGCAGGTGTATTTGCGCGCTTAAGATTACGCGATTCATCGTCATCATCATTTGCATAAATCGTTTTTAAGTTAGTATATACAAATTTAGGGATTTAAAATTCAACCGCACGCTTGTGGTCCCATTAAATAAATTCAGTAACACATTTTATTGCACAGCTGATTGAAATATTTATTTTTACTTCTTAAAATGTGACAAGGTTCTTGTAAGTGGGAATAAAGTCCTTAATGTTGAGTTTTTTTAACTAAGGTAAAGCCTATTCACTTTTTATTACATTTATTAATATTACAAAGAAGATTTTTTTTTCCAAACAAATCTTTGAAAAACATCATTAAGAACCGCATGTCAACCCGCCACACACCTCACCTACCTCACAAAGTAGGAACAGAATAGTAAAACGGAAACAGCAAACTAAATTCGTGTCGCGTGTGGAAATTGGGAAATCTTTCCAACCTATCACTGTCTATCGAGCTCAAATCTAATCTTGATGTCAGGTCACCATGCCGCGCCGTCCATAATACGACTCTAAATGTTTATGGCCAACGTGATCAATGAACTGAGAATTATTCATAAGTTTCTCGTGTACACAAATGTATACGCAATTCGATTGACATTCGACTTATTACCGGAATGAATGAATACGAAACAGCTGTTTACGCATGCAAAACCATTTGCGGTCAGAATCCGTTGAGCAGCGTTCAGTAACCCGAATGTTGCTTAAACAAATTCAGGTCCTGATGAGAGGAAATGCACTTGAACTAAATACAAAATATAGAACATAATTAGGTCCCCCGTATTCGTCTTGTCCAACGACGCGTCGGTGACGCCTTCTGGTGTTACTGGTGGTTGTGATGAAGGTAACCTTGCCATTCGGCGACCTGACTGCTCGGTTTTGGGCTGCTGAAAAAAATATACCAATAAAGGCGTGCGACAATCATAGACTTGGGCGAATAAGCTATGAAACTGAATTCGACAGCCCAACAGACTTCCATGACAAAACTCTGAATTGTAACCAGCACGTTGTAGTGTATACCTTGAGCAACCTAATATAAGTTTATGTGAATAGCAATAACTGACTAACGAGAAGATAGATTACATAATTGTAAGAGGTCATCAGTGCCTATGCATATCTACAATACCAGGTGTGTTTGCAAAGCATTGTCGGTAAAAAGGGTGGATAAGGAATGAAGGGTCCAAAGATACCTAACATGTGATTGTTACCATACTATGATGCCACAGGCGACAGATCGAATTTTAGTAAAATTAACAAAAATACATCTATTACTTAGCAAACTACCACCACCCAAGTACGTGTAAAATCCATTTTGTAAAAAACGTAGTCAACCACACGAATCCCTCGGTTTCGTAATTGATGACTCCAATAACCCAAAAATCTTTTTTAAAAGTCACTAAAAATTGCACCGAATACTGATCAGGTTCATTTTCCGCCATCCAGCCGCTGTGGATATAGCTAACGATGTGAATTTGTCACCGGCGGTAAGGGCTTCTGCATACTGCACGCCCGATTAGTACCGACCGACCGGTAACACGGCAATTTCAGACGCGTATGGCGGTTAGGACAAGCCGTTAATATTGTTCTACTTATATTAAGACTGTATGTACATTGCACATAAAAAGAGTATCTATCTATCTATCAATCAATTTATGGAACTTTACATGATACAAAAAATTCTGTGTTATAGTTATAGTTAATCAGCCAGAAATAAACAGCTTCTATTCTATTCTATTCTAAATGTATAATGTAAATACTCTATAGTATAGAGTCTATACGATGGACGAATATATTGATGAACTCTTTGCCTAGTTGGTGGTGGTCTGCGAAGCGAGGGGTCTGGGATAAAATTCCCGACCGGAGCAGGCATTTATGTGTCGTATAAATATTGGTTCTCGAATCACGGATTTTAGTAATCTTATTTGTGTATCCTCTACCACCGGAGATACAGGGAATCTAAAGTCTAGTCTAAAAGTTATTTTAGCGACTACTCCGATGTTGCACATGTCCAATGTGACACGCCTCTTATTTGTCGTCGACCAAAGCACCTCTAATTTCATCAAAAAATGAACTTTTCTCTGCGACTGATCGCATTCCCACAGTAAACCAACGTACGCGCCCTAACCGACTATTGTTACCGCCCTCAAATCCGGTGTTTGAGCGACGGATCGTTCGCGAGCTCGGCCGAGACGAATGTATTTGTCTCACTTAGCGGGCTCCAATTGAAACGGCAACCAGAGAGCGGGGTCACGGAATACACCCGAGTCCCGAATACAGGAATAGTCTAAATCGCAACTGATGGGGAATTTTGACTTATCGTGGATGTTTAAATGACATGGTGGAGGCTTCAATGACATACTTTGTAGAAAAACAACCCCTTTTTTAAGGTTACTTGTATGGCGACATTTGGGACCCAACTTTTTTACGTTTTTATTATTTTTTGTTATAGCGGCCACAGTAACACGTACCTATTCTGTGAAAATTTCAGATATCTACCTATTTCTGCTCGAGATAGAGTCCCGTAAATGACAGACAGACAGACAGGCATCGGAGGCATATTAATAGGGTTTTTTTGACGTGACAACGTCTTAAATTAGGTTAGCTGGGAGTCACTTATGAAAAATAGTAACGCTCGGTAACGTTACGATGAGTCACCGAACGAGAGAGAGGCCCGCCGAATGCCTTGCGTCTCTCTCCCACTCAACTATGATCGGTCTGTCGCGCGCGCAGCACTAGAGAATTAGGCGCATTGAATCGGCGCGTTAAGTTTAAGTTTACATGTACAATGTTTTAGTAAACAAAATATATTTCTATAGTTAAAATTTGTGCAATTCTTATTTTCATTCAATTCCTTGTTCCTATTGCGCAATTTAATTATATTCATATCAATAAATATTCTACCGAGAAAAAGACGTTGTCACGTAAAATCTTCGCCCGTAAAACCGACTTTACAGGCAACCATTTTTTTTACCCTTTTTCGTACGGAATCCTAAAAAATCGACTACCTTCGCGAACGTATTTTTCATCTTCATTCTAAATTTAAATCTCTCTTCATTCGTTCTATCGCTGACAGCTTGCTGCCTATAAGCGGGAATGCCAATACAAATGTCCTAATAGAGAGACCGATACACATGCCGTCCTGCTCTTGGCTGCCGCTTACAGCTCGACATGACTCAAACAGCAGAATTGCGGGCGCGTGAACGATTGTACGTATTAGGAACGCACGTTGACTAATACGAGTTCGAAACTGAATGAATAGAGGCTGTCTGGATAATAGAATGAATGTTAAGTAATCGGTATTGTGTTGTAACAATTTGACTTTTAGGTTTTACTTGTGCAAGTTTTTATTTGTGCACAGTGTAAGTGGGCCATTAATGGGTTAAAGCCAACCAGGATGCTGTTCTAGAACTCCTGTTTCTCATTATTTCATTGCGTATTGATAGAGGGTGCAGGTAAGTGGAGGGAGAGCATATACCTACACCTTCTTAATTTGAAGACAGGTCATCCCTCGATCGGATGGAATGATGACCAAGGACATGGTTTAAGAGCAACCAGTTAGGAGAAGCATATCCAGCAGCAAATTATGAAGACTGACTGAATGACTGATTAGTTAAATTGTTACAATTCCTTGTGTCTTGGAATACCAGCAAGACAAATTAAGAAATCGTTGTAATTCCGTATTGCAAGTTTTTATAATTATTGCAACAAAGTCAAATATCGCTACGTCACTATAAGGTCACTATATATTATACGTCGAAACAGATCTATATACGTATCCATGACTATAAAATCAATGTAAAGTCTGCGTACGAGTGATTACCGACGTTTGTGCGAAGGCGCGGCGCCCGCGGTTTACATATTTCTCTTCCGAATGAAATTCAAGCTTAGCTTTGTATTAACGGAACTTTACCACACAGATCCACTTTGATATATTAAACCGCTCCCATTCCCAGCCAGTTTTATTACGAAACTAAACGATATGAACAAGCATTAGAAGTTACGAAGCTTTGATGATATATTAATCATTCATTCATGGGTCATTAATAATTATTCGCAATAGTCTGATTTATAAGGAACGTAAAGACATAGTATCCCTCTCTATTGAACATATTATAGAGCTTTCATGTATTGAACTAAAAGGGGTGGTAATTGTATGTGTATATAGACCACCTGCAGGCAACTACCCATCGTTCGAATCTGCTATGGAAGATGTCTTAAAAATATTGTGTAAAAAAAATAAAAAAGTAGTGGTGTGTGGAGATTTTAATATTGATATTTTAGTCAGAACTTCTTGCTCGGTAAGGTTCATTAGCTTATTCAAGTCATTTAACTTAGACTATGTTTTTTTTGAACCTACCAGAGTGTCTGCTACATCAGCTACTTGCTTGGATAACATTTTTTGTGATTGCATGATATTAAATAAGTCAATATTAAATTGTATTAGTTCAGACCATAGCGGACAACTTGCCACCATTGAGTACCATCATGACTTTGCTAAACAAAATATAATTTGTAGGCCAATCACACAAAGAAGGATTAATATATTTAAAAACAATATTGAAAGAAAAGTACCATCATTGGAAATAAAATATAATGATACACCTGATAAAGCATACTCGACTGTTTTTGATTTAATCAAGTATGAATTTAATAAAAATTTTAAACAAAAACATGTCAACTGTAAAAATTTAAAAACTCAATTTAGTGATTGGGCAACACCTGGAATATATAAAAGTAGAATTAAACTGTTTGACCTATACGCAAAAAAATCTACTTCTACAGACCCGGAATTTTTGAATTATGTTAGAATGTACTCAAAAGTTTTCAAATTAGTATGCGCCAAAGCTAAATCAATTTACATTTCCAATAAAATAAAGACATCAGCAAACAAAATTAAGACTACTTGGAATGTCATTAATAAAGAAACGGGTAAAATAAAATTGAATGATCATAATTTTACTCTGAAGGTCAATAACGAGAATATCACTTCCGACAACGCAGTCGCCGGTGCATTTGAAAATTTCTTCTCAAAAATACCGCATATGATTACAAAAAACCTAAATACATGTCCTCAACGTGCCATGGCCATTATGGAGTCATGTGTTGATAAGTGCACCAACTTGTTTTCTTTTAAACACGTCACTTGCGATTCAATTATTCAAAGCTTTAACTCGATCAATATTAAAAAGTCAAGTGATCTGTGGGGCCTTTCTACAGCGGTAGTTAAATCAATTATCAATTTCATTGCACCCCATTTAAGTTTAATCTTTAATAAATGTGTTAATGACGGTAGCTTTCCCAATCTTATGAAACATGGGAAAATAATACCTTTATTCAAAGCTGGAGAAAAAAACGATCCCACAAATTTTAGGCCAATATCTATCTTACCAGCACTTAGCAAAATATTTGAAAAAATTATTTACAATCAGCTACTGTCTCATTTTTCTATGAATAAATTGTTTCATTTTAATCAGTTCGGTTTTTCGAGAGGGAAAAATACCACTGATGCAGGCATCGCACTTCTCAAACACATCTTTAATGCTTGGGAACGTAAGCAGGATGCCATTGGTATATTCTGTGACCTCTCGAAGGCGTTCGATTGCGTTGATCATAATATATTATTAAATAAACTTAGTCATTATGGTGTCTCAAAACAATCAGTTAGCCTTCTAAAATCTTACTTATCTGAACGTACTCAGAAAGTAGTTATTAATGGAGTAGAGTCCCCTGGAGCACACATAACGATGGGTGTGCCCCAAGGATCAATATTAGGACCACTGCTATTTCTAATTTATATCAATGATCTTCCTTATTTCACTACGAACTTATGTGAAACTGTATTATTTGCTGATGACACCTCGTTACTTTTTAAAGTAGATAGAAGAAAACAATGTTTTGACGATGTAAATAATGCTGTTTCGCAAGTACTGCATTGGTTTACGTGTAACAACTTAGTATTAAACGCGAAAAAAACCAAATGTGTTAAATTTACGTTGCCAAATGTAAAGCAGGTTCCTGCTCAAATTGTTCTAAATAAGGAAGTATTAGAACTAGTAAATTCAACAAAATTTTTGGGACTTACTATAGATTCTCATCTACAATGGGGTCCTCATATTGAAGCCTTGTCGGGGAGACTTAGTTCGGCTGCGTACGCTGTTAAGAAAGTAAGGCTCTTGACTGATGTAGAAACAGCAAGATTAGTCTATTTTAGCTACTTTCATAGTATAATGTCCTATGGTCTGTTGTTGTGGGGCTCTGCTGCAGATATAGAATCAATATTTATCTTACAGAAAAGAGCAGTACGTGCCATTTACAACCTCAGGCCAAGGGATTCGCTAAGAAATTTATTTAAGGAAATAAATATATTAACTGTAGTCTCACAATTTATTTTTGATAATATTATGTACGTTAAAAAATACTATGACAGTTTCCTTAAGAAGAGTGATGTTCACGTCATTAATACTAGGAACAAGGCTAAACTGACTGTACCAAACTTCAGACTTTGTAAAACTGGAGGCTCGTTCATGGGTAGTTGTATTAAAATCTATAATAAAATTCCGTTCGAACTGACGGAAATGCCATACTGTAAATTTAAAAATCATGTCAAAGGCATTCTTATGACGAAAGGTTATTACAAACTTGATGATTATTTTAAAGATAAAAATGCTTGGACATGAGTTTGATATTCTAACTAGTAAGTAGTAGTAAGTGCTATCTGTAATGTGAGTAGCAAAAAAAGCTTCTTGGAAGTTTCTTGCCGCTTCTTCTTCCAAGACTACTCACGGTAGGGATTTGTCGAAGCGATGGCGTAGATTGACTTTCGAAAAGTGTTTGTAAAAAACCAACTTCGAATAAATTTCATTTCATTTCATTTCATTTCATTTCATTTCATTTCATTTCATTTCATTTCATTACGTGTCTATACAGAACGGAGATGATTATCGACTTTAATATACCGGCTGTAACTTTGTAAGCGTTTATATTTTATAAAATGTATTTTCTAATAGTATTACGCCACACAATGTTGAATATTGTGGTTATGTCAACTACCCTTACCATACTGGCCCTCGACAGGTAAGATGGTATAAACCACTAAGGGCTTACCGCTGTAGGAGGTACTCGGGGTGTCGTATTCGCATGAGAAGATTTAATTTAAAGCGTACTTCAGTACATTGATCTGAAGCAAAATGATACGTTTATTAGATACTTCTCTTGTATCTCAATTTTTATGTACCTAAACGTTTGATATTGCATTTTAGTTTAAATTTTTATTTGAATATTTGTCCTATCTTAATTACGAAAACATTTTCATTTTACCCTAAACAAATCTAAACCGAAATCCCTGTGAAACCTATTGAGTACCTATCACAACTAGAAAATGAAAATGTTTTAAATCAATTATATTGGGAACACTTAAGTAAAATTTTAATAGGAAGGTCTGGTAAAATACACTAAGCACAGCCAATCACTAAACTCTGGAATCACTTTTTCCATTTCAAACTGAGTAATGAAATTTCTGGTAGTTGAGAACATTTGCCTAACTACTACTTACCTACTAACTTTGATAGTGCCTGTACGCCGATTTCTGCGATCGTTCAATATATTTGTTGACGAGTCCTAGCTGTTCGAGATGCCTTTATCTATCCATATTACTTGTGCCAAAAAGCATCCCCTTTTCTTATGCACTTAAACTAGCTAAACATAGATGAATTACCTGAATTTAATACCTAATTGTCGCACCACAACCAATAACTGTTTCATTCCTGGTAAATTCTCACACAATAAGGGAAATAGGTGCAAATTGGCAGACTTTAAAATACTTTCGAGAATATTATGTTTGACAACTCACTCACGATTTTACATCATCTCCCTCGGAACAAGAATTCTCAAAGGTTTCTTACGAAGTTTTCCATCACTATGGAGCACTTTAAAAAATGCAGAATTCGAAGCCAGGTAATCCAAGCGGGACGTTAGTTACACTCTAAACCATTATGCTATTACAGTCTCTTAAAATACTTCTCCCCTTGCTACCCGTCGTTACTGTTACACTGCTCTGCGAGGTCTCCTCTCAGGCTCTCACAATTTGAGGGGTACTGGGCCTCGTTCACCACGCTGGCTAAGTGAGGATTGGTAGATTTCACACAATTTTGATAACATTATGGAGAACTTTCAGGTGTGCAGGATTCTTTACGACGTTTTCTTTCACCGAAGCAAGTGATTATTAATTTCTAATACGACAACTGTTTTTTTATTAGAGATGCGAACAGGTTTCAAAACCTAAATCCCGCGTTCGGGATTCCAACATTCAATCCACAAAGCTATCACAGCTTCTTGAAAGATCAAGTGGCCCTAATTTAACTTTAGAAATGTTTACGAGTTTTCAACACTTGATGACTCTCGGGGGCTGGACTGTTTAGATTGTCCCAATAAAACGTTCCGTTAGCAGCAGAAATAAAATGTTGATTGCAGAGCGCGAATACTTTTATTTTATTTAAGCCGAAAGGGTCAAGAGGACCTTAATATTTTTGTTTTTGACGGCATCTAAAAAAATATTATGGCTTTTTTTAATGGAATAAATTTATGTGAAATTCTTCGATAATGTGTGCAAGATTATTTCAACTGATTGTGGATTTTTTGTGTGAAAGCCGAGAAACGAGGAGACGAACCAACTGAAGGTGAGGTCACCGTCTCCCGGTCTCCCGGAAAATAAAGTGCTCTCATGCCCCAGAACAAGACAAATCTTTTGGCAACTGAGTCAAGCAAAAGAGTGTACCAAAGCGCTCTAGGAAGAAACGCCCCCGCAGTTACACACTTACTGTGTACACAGTGACTTACTATCTATAGTTTCGTCACAACCTCTCGAGCTATGAGTGTTTTTTTCAGTCGTACGTAAGCCTAAAAAAGGGAACTTGGTTACTCTATTTAGGCTAATTTATACCCGTACCGATTCTCCTTCGCCGGCGTCTTCATCCCGCGCATAGGGTTTTATTGCCGTGTTTTTACATAAAGCCTGCGTAAAGCTAATTTATGTGTTTCGTTATGTAGCTATCTCAAATGTTCAAGCTTGCGATATCTTGTTTCTTACGTTTATTCTAAATTCATGGCCTTTTTTATATATAGTTGAGAAACTAGCTGACGAGCTGGTTTCTATCTATCTAACTATCGATGAACGTAAACAGCTCCTAAAGCATCACAAATGCATTATCGGCCAAGAAAGAAGAGAGGGCGGCAATAAGTGGCCACGATCCAGTATTTCGGTTTAAAAAGAAAGTATAAATTCTTCTAACAAACGAAACGCCCCTTTTATGAGTGTCGCTAGCAGTAAACACTACAAACCGGAACATAAATTTGCTTCAAGTAAGCTACTTCACAAGGTTCACTGGTTTAACAAGCGATGGTCTTGCAAACGGCAACCTGCACTACTCGTAGTTTATCCGTACTTTTATTGAGTAGTTACTGAAATTTCCACATCATCGACATGCATGCTTGTAGTGTTTGGGTATCTATATATACATAGATATACTCTGTCTCGGGCGCACGCCGCACAGACTGTCATGGCAGTAACACGAGAGCCGTGGGCGAGAGTGGTCGTGTCATTGTTGTGTGTGCGTGGGTGAGCGAGCCAGTGTGTTCATTAGTGACAGGAGGTCCTACAATGCTATTTATTATAAACTAGCGACCCGCCCTCACTTCGCTTCGGGAAACTTATTCCTTCGGTTTGCAAAGATTTAGTTATATATTTTGGATAATTCACACTATATCTTTATATATTATATCCTATGTGTTATTCTGATGTGTAAGCTATATTATTGTAAAGTTTTTGCGAGAAAAAGTAACAAACAGACATTCATACGTTCATATTAGTAGGATAAGTTATATATTTTATACGAGGCGACATAACGTCGTAACATATATCGCGACATACTTTTAGGAATGTTAAAAATATAGCATAATTGAGACTTTGTACATAACTGACAAAAGATCAGACGAGCCACCTGGTAACTGGACCGACACTGCATTAACACGTTCCCGTGAGCTACCTCGAAGGTAATTCGGGCAGCTGTGGCGCACCATTATCCCATACAAAATTTTGCGACTTCTAAACACGTTCCGCCGTAATATTCATATCTAATTAATATGATACGCGGCGCAACGTTCCTTAACGTCCGACGTCTACACACGTCTTCGCCACTACGAATACCTTACCTAGCATGCTAACCGACGTTAATACGGTTATAGACGTCTACTTTGATTCAAGGGATTTAAAAACGTATGACTGTTAAAGGACGTCGGGCGACGGCGACGCTGCGCCGATTCACGATTAATTCAAAACGACGACGTCGTAAGACGTTGATCACGCGAACGTGGTAATTATTACATTAGAATCAGATGACCTACGATGTTCACGTATAACGTACGATAGGCGTGTCAAGTACAACACGACCATCCATTAATCATTAGCCGTTATCGACGACTTATTGGCTGTGTGGTGACAGCGTACACAACCCTACCACCGATTTGCATAATTGGAATTACTTGACTATGCATCGCAATTATAACAGTAAGAAATGTGGTGTAAGACTATTATTGTTAATTTCTATTTCGGCTGGTTGGTGGTAAGTACTTCTCAAAAGTTCTTATTTTACGTACAAATTTCTATCATAAAACAAACATTGTTCTTGACTTGCCAGTATTAAATTACGCACTAATAATTAATTCATATTATTAATAATGATCATTTATTAGCCAAAATGTCTTCACACAATTATATTAAGAAATAATTTTATTAATTCATAGAGGAAGTCATTATAAACTTGAATGCTCAATTAGAACGTAATTTTGTAGCAAACGAGCATGGAGCACCACCCTTCCGCTGCCGCCCATGACAACCGTGACCGACACAGAACCTGACTCAGATCGGGACTAGGATGGTTAGTCAGTAAGCAAACTGTGTTAGAACTTTAGATGGTTAGTTCGTTATTTGCTGATGATATATTACAATTTTGAAGCGCGTAAATGGAAATGAAATAACTAATATTCGTCCAAGTTGATATTGGAGAGCTTCATCAACATCAACAACGTTAATATCCTCATTGCTTACATCCTACTCACAACAACAACAACACAACACTGAAACACTAACACCGCGATATCGAGTAGCTAATTACACGTTACAACTTGGAACAGATCGTGTTTAGTCTGGTAATGATGGTTGCCTGCTCCGAACAAACACATTGATGGTTGTTGAAACGCATAGAAATGCAACGATTGTGTATTGAATTAAATATAGGAATTAAATCTTACTGATTAAAATGTGAAAGATAGTGAGTATATCTGTGTGTTTGTTACTCTTTCACTAAAAAACTAATGAACGGATTTATGAAACTTTTCGGTAATATAGCTTATACATCAGAATAACGTATGGGCTAAAATTAATAAAGATTTTGTGTAATTTGGCCACAATATAACGATAAAAAACGATGAGTCGGAATAAAATCTGCCCTCTGAGAGCTATCATGGCGTGCGCTGCCTAAACCGTTCGAGATACACGAAGATAATGTATCGTTGGATTGTTTGTCTTAAATATAGTCCTAAATAATAGTCATAATAATATATCTACCTTTTATGTGTAAGTCACTAGATCCAAAATAGTGAGCTATAAATACCTACATGTGTTTTGGGACTCCCACGCGGGCGAAGCCGCAAGCAAAGTCTAGTTAAAAATAAAACGCAACAACTTAAAGTTTTGTATTATGTAAAGACAAGCAGTGATCGCCGAGTGGTTTGAACCTTGGACTTTGAATCGTTAGGTCGGGTGCTGATTCTGCACACATCGCTAATTTTTAAAAATTATGTTTGTGTTAGATCAGAAATTAATTATCACTTAATTCGATGGAAAACATCGCGTCATACAGCTACATGCCTGAGAGTTTTCTACAATTTCGTAGAGATGTATTAAATGTACCAATCAGCACTCAGTCATTATCAGGATAAATAGGACTTACGGACGGACAAGGACACATCCTAAATTTTATTTTGGCGCTTGAACATGATGAATCAGTAAATTTGCAGTTTCTAAAACGCCATTTCCCAATACTCACAAGAAAATATTGTATAAAAGAGATCCTTTAAAACGCTTCAGAACTTCCCGGTCGTTTTTTCCCGCAATTTCATTCCGATATTATTTATTTAAAACTGGAAAGTTTTCTGTTACGGAGCAGAGCAGAATACGTAAGCAATATCTCAAAGGCTTATGAGTTCATAGTAAATATAACTTAGTAAATACTATTAAACTAATTGCTGGTTGTAGGTATAGAAATAAGTTATAGGTTAGTGTAGACTCATCCTTTGGTATCGTAGACTTTAATTAATACTTCCATACATCTAATGAGCAGACATATAGGTAAGTAGGCGTCTCTCTGCGAGTATCTAATAACGTTTATTAAGAGTACTAATTCTGTTAGGTTAAAAATAGGTATGTATACACCTCAATAAATAAGTATGTTCTTAAGGCATTAAATTATATATTTCTTGTAGAATTTACCACAACTTCTGACCCACACGGTCAGACGTTGTGGTAAATTCTAGAGAGTCCAGAGTTATGGTAAACATTGCTATGAGGGTAAAAGTCCGCCAATTAAGACTTTGTTTTTAGGTTTACAATGAAGATTTGGTAAATAAATTTTGAAAATTCAATAAAGTTCTAGTACACAGCTAACATTCTATACGTATAATAAAACTGCAACTTTTCTATGTATGGATGATAAATGAGCATGAAAGATATTTGAGATAATAAGATTATTTAATTTAGTGTTCGTAATAAATTGAAAGTCAAAATTATACATACATAATATAATCATGTGGTTATTTTTATAATCGAGGAGAAGAAACGGCGAATAAACTCTTCAGGTCATCTTTTAAATAAACATACATACATACATAAACGTACATTTTAGAATCTTCGTGGAACCTAGATGCTGCACTGTTATTTATTACCAGGCGTAGTTGGTATATTTCCAGTGGTGTTGACGATCCGAAATAAAAACGAAACAAATACCAAACTCCAAACGCTAAAAAACTATCGTACAGTCACCATTAAGAGTTAACTACTAAAATCGCAACGCCATTTATTTTAGCAACTGCATGTTTCCAAATATAAATGATAGTTTAACTACATGTATACAAATCACAATTTCATAACGCCTACTCACTATTTTGCTTCACTTTCGATATTAGAAATGTTTTTGATAACCGTAACAGACGATCTTTCACGACCAGTATGGTCCTAGGTATTCGATTCTCAGCAAGACGGAAAGGCGTGTGTGTGTGTTTGACATCGCCGCCATCAGGTGGGATTGTAGTCAAGCATTAACTTATCTTAGGTATGTAAAAAAATCAACTTGTACATAACGTTCCTTTTCACCCACTGCGTGACGCAAAAGAGCGTTATAAATTTGTTTACTGGTCTACATATGTATGTCTGTATGTTTGTAACTTATTTGTGGTCTAGAGAACATACGCGAAAGCCGATTTTGGTGACGCTTAAGTCAATCAATTTGTCCTAATGTTGCGAGTATGGCTAAAGACGTGACAATAATCAACATTTGATATGGCGACTACTGCACATAAATTGTGAAAATGAAAAAAATTAAGTGGACAAAGTATGTTCAATGGGATATCCTCTATTTTTTGACTCCATTAGGACGTGAGTACTATTACTTATTCTGTGACTCCATTGAGGATTTATGACGATTTAATAATGGGTAGGGAATGTAGGGATCATTCTCAGTAAAATATTACTAACTCGGCAGGTTCTTACTTAAATTCACTTTTGATACGACACACCAAACGACGAAGTTACCTACATTGTTGCAAACAATCTTAAGCCTTTTCTCAAAAATCCATTCGCCTACAGTAGTAAAAGGATACTTCTTTACCGTGTCCCATGCTTGTATCGTAACCTAACTTGTTTATCGGTAGCCCTGGGTACTTTAAAAAGGTTAACCGAGGTCACCGGTAACCCGTCGGATGCAGTGTCTATTTTCGCTGGAAATAAAATTCAATTTGAGAGCATTGCTTCCGTTACTAATGGAGTGGCGCGAAGCTGTTTTTATTGCAACGATCTATCCGTAACTGTCCGTCGGGTGTAATGAGTCTCGGGATAATGTTGTCTGCATCACTATTGTATAGAATAACCGAGACGGAACATAATTATGTTAAAGTTCGCTAAGTAAGTGTTTGAATGCTTCTCAGTCGCGAAAACCACTTTTAACTAGTCCATAACTACTCCTATATGGATCTTTTTAATATCGTTTATCAGTTTTTTGAATTAGTATACCTAATGAAAATATTATGTTTAAAACGAAATCTGTTTGCTGCTATCAAGCGAGTTGTTTTACCATTTTTGGTTTAGTTTAATCGATATTAATATATTATTATGTACGTGACTTATTTACATACAAGTTAATAAAAATCAGATGATATTATTATTAAGGAACATCTTTAATGGCATGGCTTTAGATAGGACTGTTGTTTCGAAAGTTACACTTGTCCAAAAGTACCGGCAAAATAACTACTTCAAACATCGAGATGTACGTTAGTACTTATATCTCGATGACTTCAAAATAAATTTACAAAGTAGATACCAACAAAATCCTGTAAACAAGATTTACTTGGGGAATGAGCCGGAAGGAAATTCATAGCAGCGTAACATTTTCTTAGTCGCTTCAATTAAACACTCGTGGAAAACTTGAAACAACTTCCAGATTTTCTTTGTTCAATTACAACTCCATTGTGGTATTGAAATATTGTGCACAGCGCAATGTAACAATGAAATGGACCTTACAGTGGGTAGCGAACTTACTGCTTCCTGGTAGTAGCAGATATTTTGTTGTGTTCACCAAATGATTTCTTGTTTAATTTCCAACGTACCTTTGCTTCGGAAAAAACGCTTTTCTTTATTAATCCTTGAAAATACGTCTACGTCTACACGACGTTTCCTAATATTGACATAATTTTTGAAATGGAACTTCCATATCGATGTAAATAGCGAAGAACTAGCAAAAATGTTTTAGGGGGTAAAACAAAATAATAAACGGAAGTGTTTCAAACGTTTCCTCAAACAGGAAGTTATGTACTGTGATCTTATTTTAAACCATCACGACTGAAGAATTTACCACAGCAACAGCGGAGTGAAGTGGAGCTAAGGTTGGAGGTAAAGTTGAAGTTTAGGTGAAAGTGAGGTTGAGGTGAAGGTGTGAAGGAGGGTGAGTTTGAAGCTGAAGGTAAATGTTACGGTGAGGGTGGGAGTGAATGGGCTAAGGATGAAATTTAAAGTAGGGTGAAAGTGAAGGTTAGGGTGAAAGTGCGGTAAAGGTAAAGGTGAGATGGTGAAGTTGAAGTTTGAGTCAGGTCGGATCGGGTCCAGAAACAAAGTTGGAGTCGGGGTCAAAGCTAAAAATTAAAATAATGCTTTTAAATAATAGGTACGAAAAAGAATAAAAAAATGGATACATAACACGTGGACCGTAGCACGAGCACACATTTTTTATTTGTGAATCAATATTGTAATTGAAATTCGTACTTCAAAAGAGTCCGTAAATAATTTTAAATTCAAGCCTAAAGTGCAGAAGGTTGAAATTCAAATCCTCTTTCACTGCAAAAAGTCATAATTTAACATAAAACTCGTACAACCATTTAACGTTAATGCACACATCGATCGTCGTTCATTAAGCTGAGTGCCGTATTTTTACAAATGACCTGTCGCTCTGAAATATTCCAATCACACGTCGTGGAGCCAGCGACTGATCATTGCAAATTGATTACAGCTGATTGCAGCGAAGCACCCCGTAGTGTTTGCGGCCTCGAAATGAAACTACGAACACACACAATGCAGCTTCGAGTCGACTGCTGCCGTGCAAAACATGGACTTAAGCGATTTGTACAATATTTGCTATAGCCCACGAACGAAGGCGTATGACAAATAGTCAGGGCTGCCGATTATATTAACGCAATATCCTATAACAAGGTTTTTGGACTATTTGTCGGTTTGTCTTAGCGTTTGATCTCGGTTATCTCAGAAACTGTTTAATAGATTTCATTGAGCTTGAAGTAATGTTTAGCATCTGTTTTATTTCAATAGGTTTACACATAAAAAGATAAGTCAATTTAATTAAACCTGCCTAAACATTTTTCCAGTATAGGCATTATTCTCCCCGAAGCGAGAGCGGGTTTACTAGTAATAAAATAAAAACATTTTTATTTCTCGCGTCACAGACTAATTTTAGGGGTTAATGTACAACAAAATTGCGATTATTTCGTTCGAGTACCTAGTTTCATGCATTACGAATGGAATAATCGCTTGTCCCTTCAAATTGAAGCGTCGTGTCACGAATTGGGAATCGCGACGAGCGCGAACGAAGCAAACATTCGACTGTTAACGAATAACCTTGTTGTCGGCGTAATGTCTCTGATGAACCTGGAGGGAATACGAGACTGTATTTAACGTCATATTATGTACAAGCAGTGTATTACTTAGGTACTTTAATGTTACAATGTATAAATTCAAATTAATTAATTGTTTTATAACAGGTAATTTATGTTAGTGTACATGAGCTTGTGTCTCTGTATATACCTTAGTAGATGTGCAAATTTACATTTTACATTATTTTTATGATTGGTTTTTATGACCATTTTTATCATCACTAAATACAAGTATACATAATATATAGGTATTACAATGTGGAACTCTGTGGAATAAAACGTGTTTAAGTAAATAAGAAATCCTCCAATATCGATAAGAGCACGCCCCACTCCTCCTCTTACAATAGACCTTTTAATGCACAAAACGGTCTGGAATTGAAATGCCGAACGAATTTAATATTTCATGCAGATTCCTGATATAACAGTTGAATTTCAATACTTTTATAGATCTTTTCAACATTGTGTAATATAATTATAGCCCAAGGGTTTGAAAGGTCTATGCGATTGGACCTAGATCAAATCCTGAATTAATCGTAAACACTGTTATTTAATTGATACTAAAAAAGGTTTGTAATGTCTCATTTAAAGTCAATGATATTTTAAAATATGATTTACTTATTTAGTTATTAAATGAAGATTAAACTTTCATAATATTTCACAATATCATCTTAAAATGATTCTCGTTCATGTCCGTATTGGAAAACTTTATAAGAGCCCTACAGCGAAACTGAATAGTTCCGATCCATCGATATTCCGTGATATATCCCCGATATACCCCATTATTCCCGTGAGGAAAAGCGCTTACAGCATCATGTGAGGGCCCAGCTCTTTAGTACTGAGATATCCACTTCCGATGGAAGTATATTGAATTTTTCTATACAAACATCCTCTAGCGTGTCGTGAATAATTCGCAGCGCTTCGGTATCCTTATAATGCGAATCGTAGGAGACGCTTTTGTGATTCACTACGGTGATTGATAAATCTCTTTTATTTATTACCGACGGTGCTTCGCTTCGTAACCCCATGCATTGGTTAGTTAGTTAGTTAGTTTTGACATACCTTTTTTATTTGTGGACAGATTGATTTATGATTTTCAGATATTTGGTACTGTCACGATTTGTGATATGTGCCCATTATGTGCCAATAATAATAATTTATTTAGAGATAACGATAAACCATTTTGTTTGACCGTATTGAGGCGGAATAAGATACTGACAATCTCATACCGGTGGAACAAGGACGCCGTCAGAGGTAACAGGTAACAGAAGTCAAGCCTCTGCTTTATAATAAGGCCTGGCTGGTCAGCTGGCCACCAGCTGGTAAGCTCCCCACTCACTTGAGTCAACTGCCCAACGACTTCCCGTGTACCGACTCTAACCTTTTACTTTTTTTCTCCTCTCTTATCGACAACGCATTGGTACTGATTTCGGTGTGGCCTATGTCCATGGGCGACGGTGACCTTATCATCAAGTGGATCTTCTCCTCATTTCTCGTTTATTTAAATAAAGAGTTTACTATTTGAGTTGAGTTTACTATTCAATTTATCTATATCAGAATACACATACAACAGAATAAACACACTCATACCCGCTCTCTAGGATTCCCTGTGTCGTGGGTGGCATGGACAACACAAATTACACATCACTAACACCCATGACCAGAGAACAAACATTTATCTGTCACATAAACATCTGTCCCGGTCGGGAACCGAACCCGGGACCCATCGCTTCGCAGGCAGGGCCACTACCAACTGGCTACGGGGTCGCATTTCAATCGAATAATAATAATAATGCTGTAGCCAGCAGAATTCCTCGATATTTCATCAAATCGACAAACGTTAAACGTTAATCTGATGACGCGTTGGTTTCTACCAAGAATGCTTCCGCTGGAATCATTTTATCAGCGAGCGATATTACTATGTTACTATTAGGAAAGCGCTTAGGCCAGATAGGCGAGGACTTAGTTTTTAGCTCATAAATAATTCAACAGACGGCTAAGTAGGCAGAGGAAACGAGGTCAGCAATTTCATTATTATATCGTTATCAGTTTCCAAGTTTTGAGTATTTGAGTCTGGATTTAGATACTGAAAGATAGATCCTGAAAGGTAAAGTTTTTTAAATTAGTAGGTAGGTACCTAATAATTACTTATTTGGAAAATGTAGGTATGGAATTAAAATGAAAGTGTCTGTCTGAGATTTCAAAATAACTTTGTTTTCTCAAGTGCTTAAAATGATTTACACGATAATAAAACGCAAACAAAATTTATTATTTTTTAATTTTTGTCTTGTCTTTCTACATATTTGTCCAGACTAATCTCTAGTATGCTGAACCGATTTTAATGTTACTTTCAAAGCAACATAATTATAGGCTACTTTTATGTAAGAATTCCCACGGGATCGGGACTTACGCGTGAAATGTTCCCACGCGAACGAAGTAAGGGGCACAGCTAGTCTCGTAATAAATATTAAGTGAACAAGAGCGGTTTGTAATATAATTTGTTCCCATCATTCATTGTCCGCGGCAAATTCTTCCCTTATTATTTTTATTGGTTCATTCGTTCGCGACTTCACTAATTTAGATGATTAATGCGTCCTTTGCGGGTTCCGCACAAATGACGAGGGCCCTAATTATAAATAATGAATGGATAAGATGGATGAGAACAAATCATTATTTAATTAGGATCTGTATTTTGGAGAAATGAATATTCGGATATGATATTCAGGCTTCATTTTGCAATTTGCCTGGAGTACAATCATAATTCATGTTATAAATAGTATAATGGGACTAACAATCGGGACTGACGGCTTTACGTGCCCTCCGAGGCACGGAAACGCTCAAGATTTGCCACTAGCGGCACGGTAATAGTATATTCCATCTTCATACAAACGGTCGGAACGCGAATCATACCTACGCGCCTCGGAGTTTGGTACACACTAGGTGCACAGCAGCCGCAGAAGCACCATAGGGACGAACGAACGTGTTGGTTTTTAATCAGGAAGCGTGCGATTTACCTACCTACTTACATTCACTGCAACTAGAAAGAGGCGGCTCTAGCGCGCGCTGCTGTAGGCATTTATTTCAAGGACAGGGCCGAGTCACATCACATACTGTATGATACTTTTACCGTGCTAGCGGTCACCCATCCGACTTCCGACCGCGCGCGCTGTTGTCGATCATTTAAGATCGACGCAAGCCGCCGGGCTATGAGTGCTTCATGAGCGTGCTACTATTCTTAATTTCTTTCTCTTACTCACTTCTTCTTCTTCTTCTTCTTCACAAGAGAAGATCTCAGCAAGACTATTATTCCGATACAATAAACTAATAAAGTATATTATGTATGACCACCTATTAAAATGTACGTTAATGCATATAATCTAAGGAAATAAAAATAAAAATCATCGATCAGATCAAATAATTCGCATAGTTTTGACAGTGGTACAGCTATTCTTAGAGGTGTCCAGACAAACATACTAAAATTTCCCGACTGTGGGGGGTCAGCCGGCGGTGGGGGAGGGGGAGGAAGTTCCCTTTTTCAGTTTTTTTGGCTTATAGGTATCTCGAAAACTATTAAGAATATTTTTACAATTTCTTCTACATTAAATTCAGTAGGTACAAATCATGTCGCATACATTTTGCTGCAGGAAACTTTGCGTCGGTGAACTTACTACTAGTCTTCTACCTACTATAATAGTGTTCAACAACAAAAAACACGCAAAGCGGTCCAGAAATCATGTCAACAGCTCCGTCTCTTTTTGAAATCTAGTTCTTTTTTGTAGTCTATGGAAAACGGGCAAAAAACACTTATATAGTGAAGCCATATCCGATACTTCATCGTTGCAAGATAAGAGCCCTCGTTCTGAGACCCGCCCCCATTTGTCAACACAAACTGGAGCCAAGGACAACGTAATCGGTGATATTTTTTATATTTTTCACTTCAGATAAGTGAAGTAAGTGTAGGTAAGTGTTAGTATTTATTTCTACTGGATTATTTTTGAGGAGCCCTGTGGGACAGCGGCACTGTTGTGAAGATGATGTATATTTTTTGTATATAATATTTCATTAATATAACGTATATTTGATATGACCAGCGAATCCCTAGTTTTGCTGAAACTTGAGTCAAAGTGGGTCGAGTAAGAAGAGCCCAGATAATGTCAGAGCTTCAGCAGGAATCTAAAACTTTATGCTAGGAACTTTAAAATCCCCTGTCCGCCCACAAATCGGAGCTGTTCAGAACTATCCAGAGTTGGCCTTCAACTATTCTTAGTCGGTGACAGGACTTAGCGGTAATTTGATTAGTTAAAAGTTCGCATGGAGGCTGCGTTTACAATGAAGGCGGACAGCGGGAGCGGGGAGTGAAAACATGGCGATAAAGCTGTCTGTAGGTACTACTGTACTAAAATTGAAGCGGGCATACAGCGATCGGCTTTTGGAGGTTTACTTCTATATTTAGAGTCCTAATGATCGCTTATTTCTAATGTTGAATAGCCCCTTCATTTCATCATTTCATCGGATCGGGGAAGACTGCATAAAATGACAGAAAATTATTCTTAATTTTTTTGGATTATACAAAATATATTCTGATACATTAACACCTTGCGTGCGTAAATACACAAATGAGACACCGTACACAATAATTTCTCTATTAGGTAACGCTAACATGACTCGTTTGTGTACATCACCAACTGAAATACAGTCACCCATTATAACGTGTGATGTGAAGTCACTGACAGATGTAATATGGAGTATAATACATCTGTCATTGACTTCTACATTATAATTATCTACATTATCTCTTTACTACCGCCTGCCACTTATACTATTTCTATCACTGGTTAGAGGTTCTTAATTCTATCTATCCATTAGGTAGGTATACTTAAGTCAATTGCCTAGCAACTCACGATATGGCTTTACCTACTAATTAATCCAGAGATTATAGATAGGTTATTGAAAACGACCATAAACAGCTTAACCTTACTACTGAGCCAAAACCTTCTTACTGAGAATCTGCCATAGCAACCGTTTCGCTCTCCGCGGTTAATGTAGATGTACCTCTAGGTGTATGTATTAGAAGCTGAAGTATTCTGCATATAGTTCGCTTCGCCATGATAGTTAACAACAAATATTGTATCGTCAGTTCATACTTCCATGTTTGAAGTACTCCTATACCAGCACAATTAAATCTCTTACTACAATTATGTCTATACTAAAATTATGTATAAAGAAAGGGAGGAAAGATTTGATTGTTTGTTTACATTTATTAGGCTCCGAAATTACTGATTTCGAAAATTATTTTGTCAATGTGTACAATGGAATCTTAGCAGTAACATATGTAGGCTATATAGCCTTCATTATGTTACTGCTGATTTTAGGACTTAATATCCCGGAAAATAGAAAGGATTTTTCTTGTTAACTTCTTCAACTTCGTTAATGCTACTTCAACGATAAGACATACATGAATGATTTCTACAGAAAGAGTGGTAGAACTTAAAAATGCCATTATATTTACGCCACAATAACGACTTTTATGTTATTGTAACGTAAAAAGTTATAACTACTATAATATAACGTTATAAAAACTGATACTACTTAGGCTAATTATTATACCTACTCGTATTATCGCAACCCATAACTGTTCAACTGCGGCGATCGGGCTGCCTCTCACGATGAGGTGTACCTACAGGCCGTAGTCTACCACGCTGGAAAAATGCACATTGGACTTCTTTATACTATAAATTAGTTATATAAAATTATTTATACTACTTTTACAATGATTAAAGGTGAAATGGAAACGGAAATGAAATTGCAAATTATGGTCTACACAATATCTGAATTGTAATTTAAAGCTATGTATATGGCGGTTAGTGAAATACCGAGCATAGCGTTCGCAAAAATGCAACCTTGAGCAAATTGTATTTTTTTTGAGCTAATCTCATAGAAATAACGTTTTTGTGGTTTTTAGGGTTCCGCATCCAAAGGGTGAATAACGGAGCCCTATTAATATGCCTTCGCTGTCTGTCTGCTACAGGGCTCTACCTCTTGAACGGGAAAATAGGTAGGTACCTGAAATTTTCACAGAAAGGTGTTACTGTGGCCATTATCACAATAAAAAAGTTCGATCACAAACGAACCACCATACAAGTTACTTTAAAATGGGTTTTTTACGCTCTATGTTGTTATACAAATAAATAATTAAGAGTTAATATATTAACACTAGGCGGCAGAAACCTTTGTGTGCGACTTCGACTCGCACTTGATCGGTTTTTAAAGTCGTAAGCAACATTATAGCATTTCGAATTAAAGAATCACTAGAGATAATTCGAAAACTTGGACTTATTATTAAACATTGTTTCAAACACTGCCAACCCTCCGTTCCAGACCGAACATAAAATTGTTAAACAAGTGCTCTTTTAAACGAAACTGTCTCTATAAATTTCCTTGCATTTTGTTTATTAAATTTAAATGGTTGCTCAGTACCAGTAAGTTGTACGAGGAGCCCAACACATCAAGTATTCATTACGAGTTGTTCTAGTTTTATTTTTCACTCTAAGTATAAAATTGTGTAGCGAAATGCTTAACATTAATGGAACCAATTATATTATAAGTAAAAATGATGTAGATATGTCAATAGCGCGCTAATGCGGTACTGTCAACATTGGCTTACTTTTGCTTTTTTTTATTTACTTGTTTTGGTATTTCAAGAAGCGGGTGTATCGCTTCCTTCTTGGCCGGCAACGCGTTGGCGACGGTAAGCACTTACTATGAGGTGATCCGTCTGCTCGTTTGCCTGCTTAGGCTATTAAAAAAACTATATCTTTCTGTCTCATACGTTTCGTAATTAATTTTCTCATCCATACGAGTACAAATGTCATCGGATGGGATACAAAAGTACAACTCGTGTCGTACAACAAGTGTATTGTCACAGCCGTGGGTAGGGGATGGGAAGAAACAAGGCCGGCTTCAATAGATGATGTTTAATTTCACTGTAAAAAGGTAACACACGCGACACGGTACTATACACTTTACTGTACACTTTAATTCAATTCACACTTCACTTCACACTCGCGACACTGTACTGTGAAACGGCACTTCACTATTCCTATTTCTTCTTCCCACTGGCGCGCTTCCCGACTCGCTACCAAGACTCGACTGACTCTGCCTTGGCCGGAATCGCCTTATATACCATCAATTTCAAACATTCCAAATTCAAAGGTTTTCTTTTAATTTAGCGTCGAAAACATTTTATAAATTCTATTTTCAAATTTTCTTTTTCTTTTATTTTTAATTTACGCAACACTGCCCCCTCTCAAGACATGATCGTCCCGATCATCGTTGCTTCCGTGATATCGTGCCAACCGATCCACATGTACGATCTTTAGAGGACTGCGAGGAGTACGCTGAATTCGGAGAGTGACGTCGTTGATCTTAGTCACAACTCTATAAGGCCCTTCCCAACTCGGTTGAAGCTTCGGAGACTTCCCTTTTCGTCTAACGGGGTTATGTAACCAGACCAGGGTTCCTTCTTCAAAGCTAGGACCGTTGGCCCGTCGGTCGTTTTTCGAGAAAAGATCGGTATAACGGAATAGAAAATTTCTTGCTTTTATTAATTGCAGCTTAGTAAGATTATTTTTACATTCTTCCAAAAGCTTTGCCACATTTTCTTCTTGACTCGGAACTCTTCGCTGTTGTCCTTCTTCGCACTTCCTTAGCCAGGCCACCTCATCACAGGTTCCGACAACCGTTCCCTTTTCCACTGTTTGTTCATCGTCATCAGGATTGAATACAGGTACCATCGTAACACAGCCGCTTCCCACTAAAGTCCTGGCCGGTATCCATGGTGAGCCCACGACTCCTCTCTCTATGATGGCACATCTTCGCTGTATTCCTCCATCGTTCTGCGGTAGTCTAACAGGAACTAATGTCTGAGATCTTGGTTTTAGGATGGTGTCCTTCAAACATAGCACTTTTCCGAAATTGCCCCCCTTCATTGGAATTTCATCATTTCCATGTTTTAAAACGCCTTGTTTCAAGTCGATGTTGCACTGATGATTTTGTAAAAAGTCCAAGCCAATAATGCAGTCATCGGATATGTTCGCTACAATGACTTTTTGCCAATAAAGTGTGTCACCAATCTTGATAGCCACAACTTTTTCACCTTGGGTTGAGATACGCTGACCGGTAGCAGTCGTTAACGTGAGGCTTCCTTTCGTTCGAATGTACCGCCCTCCGATGTCCTTAAATCTGAGGTTACTGATAACTGTACGCGAGGCACCCGTGTCCAACGTTAATTGGCAAGGTCGTCCGTTGATTGTTCCGTCTATCACTAGAGTGTTTCCATCATTCGTCTGTTTTACAACGATCTCCGGGGCTTTACTGCTAGCGGCCAGCGCGCACCCCACTGCTCTGGCCTTCTCTAGTTTTCCTCCGGCTGTTCCGACGTCGATACCGCCGCATCCACCTGACGTCGGAAATTGGTACGCTCACGCCTAGGGCAAGCGCTACGTATATGACCCCGTTCTCCGCATTCATAACATATGGGATTGTACGGTCGCCGTCTATTGTTATCCGCTGCTATAACTTCCCGCAGCCTCGGAGAACGCAAGTCATGTCGCACAGCTTCTACCTCAAGAGCATGAGCTACTGCTTCCTTCAAGGTGGCGTGGTGTTCAAGTCGTACGGTGGCCCTGACCTCAGAATCCCGTATTCCGTCGATGAATACTTGCAGAAGCATATCCTCAACCACGGACGGCGACGACTGATATGCCTTGCGTACCAGTCTCTCCACTTCAACGGACCATTGTTGTATAGTCTCGTTAACCCGTTGAATGCGATCCTTAAGCTGCGCTCGATATACATGCTCCAGGTGACTGTCGCCATATCTGGCCTCCAGCGCGTTCACTAACTCGTCGTAAGAGACCTCCTTTTTCCCACCAGCGAGTGCTTCCAACACGGAGAGAGCCTCGTCCCGTAGCGCTAAGATCAGCGCTGACTGCGCCTCGTGGTCACTCCAGCAGCTGGTTCTTTTGACTGTCTCCAGTTGAAGTTTGAAGGCAGCCCAAGAGGATTTTCCGTCATATGGAGGAACCTTCAGATGTCTACCGGAAGTTACTACGGACGTGGTTACGGAACCCCCGACCTCCAGGAGCTTCACTCGTTGATTTAGCTGTTGAAGCGTTCCCTTGACTTCCGTAACTTCTCCCTTGACTTCCGTAACTTCTCCCTTGACTTCTGTAATTTCTCCCTTGACTTCCTCTTTCACAACTTCTATCCTAGAGGCGTTGGCCCGGATCCCGGCCACCAGATCCTTGCTAAGGCCGTCCTGGAGCTCCTGTAAACGCTCCTCTTGATGGCGTGCTTCTTCCTCCCGGCGCCGTGCTTCTTCCTCCCGGCGGCGTGCTTCTTCCTCCCGGTGGCGCGCTTGCTTCTCCTGCATTGCACGCAGCTGCTCCTCCTGGCGGCGCGCTTGGTCCTCCTGGCGGCGAGCTTGCTCCTCCTGGCGGCGTGCTTCTTCCTCCTGGCGACGTGCTTGCTCTTCCTGCATTGTACGCAGCTGCTCCTCCTGGCGGCGCGCTTGGTCCTCATGGCGGCGAGCTTGATCCTCCTGCAGTGCACGTACCTGCTCCTCTTGGCGGCGAGCTTGCTCCTGCATCATGGCAGTCATTTGCTGCAGGAGCGCACTCATGTCCATTGACGCAGGCGGTGAAACGGCCGGAGTCGCCATGGCGCCGTCTCCGGTGCTAGGCCCCTCTTGCGACTGTTCTTCTGCCGCTGCAGCTCCCGCTCTGGTGGTTACCCCTCTCTCGTTCCTCGGCACGATCGGCATCTTTCCCATCCCACTTCTGACACCAATTGTCACAGCCGTGGGTAGGGGATGGGAAGAAACAAGGCCGGCTTCAATAGATGATGTTTAATTTCACTGTAAAAAGGTAACACACGCGACACGGTACTATACACTTTACTGTACACTTTAATTCAATTCACACTTCACTTCACACTCGCGACATTCAGTAGAACACTAAAATCTGGTACCTAGCTACACTTCAAATTAAAAACAGTTTAAGACTGGTCTGGAAAGTAGGTACCTTTATTTCAATGTGATTGGTAAAAAATAACGTGTTTACGTTATTTTTGACAATATCAATATCTATTGACGGACGATGTTAGTTTTATTTTATGGCAAACCTTTAATAACAATAAAAAATAAAAAATTTGAATAAATCGAAAACGAATAAGGATTATTTACTGAAGAAAATGTATCTAATCCAAGAAAATCCACAAGGTGCGACCATACTCTCTTATTTATGATAGGTATATATATTAAGTATGAATAGATAAGTTTTGTGTGAACAAATTGTATCTGAGTGATCTTTGCACTAGGTCAAAAATTGAAAATATAATTAAATACCTGCAACATAATATTAAAGATAGAGCAACCCGCCAAGACAAGTTTATTTGTATTTATTACGCTATAATACACATCTGCGTTAGTTTAAGCCGAGCTTTAAGGAGTTTAGCTAGAGTTACAATGGCCAAGTAAAACGCAGGACATGTCCCAATTAACCAACTTGTAACTCGATGGGATCCAGTTCACTCTCACAATGTGACGGGTAAAATTCATTGTATAACATGCTGGCCAATTGCAAATAGGCAAACTTTACACATGTCACGTTTGTTCAAAACTTACAAGGTCCAATTTCGAGCGTTATGTAGTCAGCAAATTAAAATAAAATAGGTATTTTTAGTCAGAAAACGTTAACTTGTACGTGTGAAGTAAGTTTATCAAAGGAATCTTCAGGCGGTGATTTCATAATTATACAAAGATTGAGAGTAGAATTTCAAGGACGCGTAACGATTAACTAGGAAAAAATTTGAATCCACAGATAAGAAGTAGTTAGCCATAGTCTTTCGGCTGATGATCTTAAAACTGACGAACATATTTTCTTCAATCACAGCCTAAAGCACTGCCCATCAAATCACCATTTAAAGAAAAAAGTCAAGAACGGTTCATCCATTCAAGAGCTACAATTTCACACATAGATACGCACGTTAAACTTAATAACACCTCCTTTTCGTGTCGAGGGTTAAAAATAAAGATTTTCTTAAATTAGGTCAAAAGGTTAATAAAATCAAGTTAATCCATGGATACTCTAAATAGCTGGTTACAACAGCTCAATATGACCACGCCCTATATAAATTATCTGGTGCGCTTGCACGGTATAAGTATTAGAACGCAGTTTATGGCCCCATATTTCACCCGCACCAGCCATTTGTTAGACGCATAGATTGGCGTAAATATTTTACATGGATTTTCACATAAAGATGTTGACTTCATTGACAGAATAATTTTATACATCTACTATACAAGTTAATAAAATTGGAGTGTCTGTTTGTAATATTAAGTGAACCGCTTTTTACTAACTGCATATGGATGTACGGTACACATACCAAAATATATGTTTTACAATTTTTGTCTGTCTGTCTGTCTGTCTGTCTGTCTGTCTGTCTGTCTGTCTGTCCATCCGTCTGTCTGTTTGTTTTAGCTAATCTCTGAACAGCTTAACCGATTTTAATCGGATTTCACTGGCAGATAACTGATGTAATAAGGAGTACTTGGCTACTTTTATGTTAGAAATTTTCCCGTAACAACTAAAATTCCTCGCGGATGAAATCGCGGGTACATCTAGTTTTATTAAAAAGGAAAAATAAAATACCCGATTCTATCGATTGTAAACCTTACTTAAAAAGGCATTTAAGCCCCTAAATTTAAACCCCTTTCATAAAAATCTAACGTCAAAACAGGAGTTTGAGTTTGTTTCTTTATATTAAAAAGAAATAAACATTTTTGCACCAGGCTCCTGTCGTCACTAATCCGTTTACATGACAGGCTTTCTTCAACGGTAACTTCTATTAGCGAACTTCCGCAACTCGTCACCAAAAGAGGATTTTTGACAAATCTGACAGGTGAGTCAAATATTTCCCCTGATAAGGGTTCAGGTACTTTAACGGGAAATTTCTGTTCCAAATTTATAGAAGTTTGGAAATTCTTTCGGCGTCCTCAACATTAATAATTGTTTTTAATTACATTAATGTCGACAAAGTAATTATGTTAAAGTAGGATTTTTTGTACATTAATTCATTGTTTTTATTAGTAACCAACATCTATACTGCGTTTTATGAAGCGTTCAGGGCCTGGCGACTGGCGTCGTTCCTGATCGTGAGCGACAGCGGGCACGGTCTGTAATTGGATGGGTGACCGCTAATGGCCAAATGAATGTTTTTTTGCTTCAGAGAGCACGTAGAGCGGTCGGCCTCGGTTGTTATCATTAGGTTGCAGTCCTCAAGCCATGTCGTAGGCCTTTGCATACAAATTTTCGACACTTGGGTTGGTCACAACCCCTCCACCAATCGGCACTGGATCAGCGTGGTGAAGAATGCTTTATGCTTCCTTAAGTATGAGGGGGACCCGTGCTCGCCTTTCATAAATATATGTGAACCGGCTATGTAAGTTTCAAAACAAAGATTACCTGACGTACTCACTTCACAAAAAAAAATATATTTTCCATCATTTAACTCACGAGCAAATGCGCACAGACATTCATTTCACACAAAAAAATTGAGAAAATATTAAAATATTTTTTTATGTTAAACTTTATAGACGGAAAGTTCCGAAGTACCTAACCGGTACAATTAACGTATAACAAGTTATATTAAACATTTAGCAGGTAAATTAAACGGTTGCGGACTCCTGAGAGCGGGTTGAAACTTCAGGAGGGATTTTAACTTAATAATTTGTGTAACATTGAAGATGAGGTTTGATCTTCGACTCGGATTAAAGAAACTTTTGGGTTAACACTGACTATTTAAATATTTGATCCCATTGGCTGGATTTAATTTTATAACTTTACAATTTTTGAAAGTATAGATTATGCGGCTTATGTGGCTGATTTTATTATTGTTTTTGCATTGTAAAGCTTTTCGTATCTCTTTTCGAACCCGTAGCAAAGTTGGTAGCGATGTAGACTAAAAACCGAGGGGTCCCGGGATCGATTCCCGGCCGGACAAATATTTCTGTGACAGATAAAATAAATGTTTGTTATCGGGTTGTGAATGTTAGTGATATATATTTGTGTTGTCCATGTCACCCGCGACTCAGCGCATTCTAGTGCGGGGTTATAAATATACGTGTAAGCGTACCTTTTTTGGGTGAAACATTTTTAATAGTCATATTCCTTTTACTACCTTTTACTCTGGTATTGTTTAATATTGTTGTAATAAGCTTTAAATGTATTGTTTGCAAAGTGAGTAAGTCGCTCAATATCATGTAGATGACACTTATAAAAGAGGTATCACTAAGCACTAAATTATGTATCATCTACTCTTAGAAAGTTGTAGTGTATATCTTGTTGGTGTGACAAATAAAATAAAATAAAATAAAAATAAAATAAAAAATAAATTAAAACTTACTATAGCTTTGAAATTGTTTTTGTATGAAGTATTAGCACCCGTTTATTTCTTCCATGTTCGAGATAACTGGAAAAATTCGTGTAACGCTTGTTCGTCTTCGCTTCGTCTTTTATTAATTTTCTGCTTGTAAACAAGGAAACATGAAGTAAATAAAGTCCATTATCTGTGTACCGTTTTCGAATGAAATCTTGTGGAATTAATAGGGTATTATGTTTTTGATCTTTCCCGGAAACATTAAGGGTAGAGATAAGAAGTAAAAAAGCGATTTAACACATTTTAAAATGTTAATAGCTATCCGAGGAAATGAACTCGGAGAGGATGGAGATATCTGTGTAACCAGGGCATCACAAACGAATGACAGGTTAGGTTAGACCTTAAAAATATCAACGTTACTTCATCGGCACAACGGTAACACCGGTATGCGTTTTCGTTAGCCCTTCAGGCATAAGAACATTGTAAAAGTTGCAACCTCGAATTGGAATCCTTCGCATTCGCTGGCAATGCAACCATCTGGAGTGTTAGCATTTAGGCAAACACTCCGACGGTTCCAATTAGCTCAACTACAAATTCATCTGTCTCATCCAACTCATCTGGCTCGCAAAGTTAAGCTGTGTGGCAAGACAGAACAAGACACGACATTCCAATTACGCGCCGAGAACTGCACCGAGAGCAAAGACGTTGCAAGGGGACAATGTAACAGACACTGTCTATTAGTTGAACATACAATCATGTGAAGCAGGCTTAATTAAGGGAGGGTTTCATACAGTGTCATGGTATAATGTCTATGTACCACTTTCTTAATGTCTCTCGAAATAATTTGATATTTTGCCGATGTAATGACAATGGTAACCAGGCCGAATTGCCGTTCGAAGGGTCCGTTACATATAAACATAGAGATCAAGCTAATGAGCGTATGAAATGCTATCTTCATATTTTTCGTGTTCTACGGACGTCAAATGTTACCGGGACAAGAATAAATAATCATTACGTATTACTTTCGCGTTTAGTTCAAATTAATTGAACTATATCCATTATCGGAATTGCCCCAGAGAGCCATAATTTATAGCATAGTTCTCTACGCACGTGAGTTCATACTAACTCCAATTAGGTATATCAAAGCTGTCGGTACTAATAAAGTGTATTTCTATTTAGAAAATAATTTGCAGCCGCTACTGTACCTACCTAATTAACGTCACTGAAATTGTATTGAGCCGTCATATCAAACAGTTCTCCAGTAAATGTAGCTGCTTAGTAAATTATTTAGATAGGTAGTTTTAACTACACAGTTCAATCAATGCTTTTAGTTTGCATGTTTCAGTTAATTAGTATAAAGCTTGGCTGTGTGAGGTATCGTAAGTTGTCTTTATGCGAGCCCATTGCAGGTAATAGCTACATTAATTACAATATTTTTTAAGTAACATATCTTTGTATTATGCTAAACACATAAATTCTTTAAATTGACATATTTTTTTTGGGATTGAAGGAATAAAAAAACACTTTATGTTACACTAAGCTTACGTAAACATTCAGTTAGAAGGACAATCAAATAGGTAGGTTCAATTGTTTTCAAGATTAGCTTTAACACGAGACGCACAATTAACCAAAAATTTTTTTAATCATTTTTGGGATAAATTTCAATTAAAAAGGTTTTTTACTAATTATTTGGTAAAAAACCTTACAAGTATTATTGGGGGCAATGCTGTTCTCAAACATCTTTTATTGATTGCAATAACTATTGATTAATAGCGGTTGGTCACTTTTAATTGTAAAAGTGACCAACCGCATGGCGTAATGGCTACCAACACGGACTGGCGTTCAATAGGTTCTGGGTTCAATTCCCTGCGAGGTGGTGAATAGTGAGTATAAATTTCTGTTCTCGATTGGGGTATGCGTCTTCTCGTGCTTGTGTTGTCCAATTTGTCTATGTCACCAACGAATAGTAATAATAAAAAACTAGTGTGTGTGTAGCGTTATTTATTTATTGAAAGCTAATTATTGAACCTATTATTTAATTCGAAGTTCTTTGTACTTCAATGGATTTAATTAGAGCTCAATCTGAATCGTAAAGAACGGAGTCAAGTAAGTTTCAACTTCTAATTCCATTTGTATCGCGTTCGAATTACTTTGAACTATTTCGCGCTTCCATTGATGAAATGAGTGCTCAGATGCGAATGAAACTTCACAGACATTTCCTGCTTGAGCTCGTTTTTGCGAGGTGAACAGACTGAAATGGATAAATGTAGTAATGGCCGCCTCCATTAGAGGTTAACTTGGAAACGGTTTAATAGTTTTTATCTCAACGTTTCTGTCTTGTTTTACGAGCATGTAGTTTACCTGTTACCGGACCAGTACTGTTTTTGGAAATCTTATGTGTTATATAAAATTAAACCTTATTAACACTTCGCTCAATCGTTACATGCCCCGGCGGATAGACCGCAAGTCAGTAATTAGCTTTGATAGGAAAGGATTTTGACCAGGGGCCCAACTTTGGTCATTTATAAATGATTCCATTGCGTCGTGTCGGAATAATTTGACACACTTCGTATACCAAATGTTTCAAATTATTCCAACACATCACAATTGAAGGATTTATAAATTAGCACACCTGAACATCAGGTGAGAAGTCGTATCGGGTCTCGAGTCCTGGGCTTGGGAGCCAGCCGGATTCCATCCCTACCAGCAAGCAGGGGCCAGCTTGGTCAACGACACCCTGGTCTACCGGAAAGGGCTTGAAGTCGGTATTCTGGACCAGACGAATACGCAATTATTTAACAAGTACTTAAGTCACTGAACTGAAAGATAGTCACTGTCGAAATACATCAATGAAAAAAGCTTCATCTATTCTAATATACGAGTATTACAGTGTAACAAATGAATAGGCACATAAATTAGATGTAATCGAATCAGCGTCTCAGAAGCTTTAATTAAACGCGTTAACCGATCTACAAAGGCAAAAAATACGCGATTTTAATTGCCTTTTGGGTTTTATACAAAACCGGTAATAAAAGTTTTTTTTAATGTAACCTGACAATAAGTACCTAATTTAATACATTTTTAATGTTAGAAATTTTTTGTAAAGGTGTGTTTTAATCGATACATTGATGTGTCACTATCGCAGTGTTACACATCAATTATGTACCTAACTAAGTATAATAATTGCAGTGTTGACCTATGGTGATAGTAACTACCTTACATACACACAAACATACATTCATACTCGTGTAGTTATGATTTTGTAGCGTTATTCCTCTTATTGAATATTGTGTTTATTTGCATAATGTAAAGCACAAGCCCTTGAGGGAAAGTGATACGAATTTCACTCTGAAAATCGGTGTACAGAATCAAGGATAATCGGCTTTGGACCGATTCGCTAGCAGTCCGCTAAAAATAACATTCCATTCCGGTCAACAGTCGGCTGCAATGACGCTTGGAACTACATTGGCTGGACCGTAACATCGGGAACAATATTAATCCCAAAGAGAATTTACCCATACATACTCGATAACCATAAAGGGTTTTATTTTAACCGCTTTTCTTTTGAAATTTTAGAACGACCCGTAAAGCACAATTAATTACCATGCCGGATTGTGTTCGATTCCCAGCGAGGCGGAAATTTTAATGATGAGTTTAAATTTCCAATCTCGGTCTGGGTGTGTTTTTGCCTTTGTGTATGGTTAATGGTTCCACAGCACAGAGAATCCTAGTGTGGGTCTGTGAGTGTGTTATGTTAATTATTAAAAAAAACTGGGCTTAAAGCTTTAACTTACGTTCTTACCTACCTACCTACTTAATATATTTAATTTAATGTATTTAATATATTTTAAACAAGAATCTATTTAAAATGTTCTTTAAATTTTAAACAATTTATAATTTCAGTTATGAAACGATTGTTTAACAGATTGTAGGTAATTTAACGTCCTCCCAGGACAGGGTTGATTTCATTTCAATTTTTTATATATTTTACTTGGAGAACACAATCAACACATCA
This sequence comes from Ochlodes sylvanus, assembly GCA_905404295.2. NCBI lineage: Eukaryota > Metazoa > Arthropoda > Insecta > Lepidoptera > Hesperiidae > Ochlodes > Ochlodes sylvanus. Next base: position 862,061 of record FR990132.1, read on the forward strand.
CTAACATCCACGACACGCGAACAAACATTTATGTTACATAAATGTCATTTATGTTACATAAACAGGCATCGAACCTGGAACCCCTCGCTTCGTAGGCAGGACTACTACAAACCAGGCTACAGAATAAATATTAGGAACGACCGTTTTAGCGAACTTTCATTTATCCCTTACATCAAAACAAAATTTATCACGTTACCACATTAATTGTACCAACTATCTCGACATAATTTTACGAATAGCCCGTATTGCCCGAGGCTTTTTTGAATTACATAATATTTTGTATTGGACACAGATTACAAAAATTCTGACTGACTACACCCGTTGGGTCCAATTAGTTGTAACAGGGCAGTGTAGCTCATTAATTATTGTATGTTTATTACCAAAAATGGTTTTGGTTTGGTAAAATGGGGGGGTTTGTCGCTCACGTCCGTAGGTAGAGAACCCAAGGAAGCCCTACACGTGCCCCCTGGGTGGTGCTAACGAGCGACAACGTGTTACAACCAGTAACACAAAATGGCCATCACAGGCCACGGAGGAGAATCGCATCCTCTAGAAAGAGTGAGCCAGCGTCGGCAGCAGGGCGTCTGGGCGAAATGACGACTGCGGTGCGAAAGGAAAGGGGAAGCCATCGCACTATCATTCCCGCGGAAACTGCTATGGTAAAGTCGATTAAAGAGAGAGATTGTAAGGCATGCGAACCGGAAACCAACCGGCGCCTTTGTGCGTCCAGGGCACAAGGTGTGAAATGGACTACTGGCCGTTCTGAAGTTTCCCACCAGGCACAGGACGGAAAATATGCTACTGGTGACGCAAACCAAAAGCCTTACAATAAGAAAACATTTCGTTTAGCTACTTGGAATGTGAGGGGCATGTTGGAAGATGGGAAGAAGGAGATAATCGACAAGGAAAAAGATGAACACAATCTAGCCATTCTAGGCCTCAGCGAAACTCATATGCGCGGCTCAGGTTTCGTTAATACAACTAGAGGAAATACTATATACTTTTCAGGACCTCAAAACGAGAGCAAGAATGGCGTTGCGATATCGATTTCTCCGCATATACAGAAAACAGTGATAGGATATACACCGGTCTCAGATCGCATCATTACGCTGAAACTTAATACACAGCCATGTTTACTAAACATCATCCAAGTATATGCACCAACATCAGCATCATCTGAAGAAGCTATCACCAGCTTTTATAATACTCTGGATGATACACTTCGTGAAATCCCGAAGAGAGAAATCACAATCTTAATAGGAGATTTTAACGCGAAAGTTGGTTCCACAAGAAGTGACGACCATATAAGGGATATAGTAGGCGAGTTTGGATTAGGCACGAGGAATGAACGAGGGGAAAGACTGTTACAGTTCTGTGCAGAAAACTCTCTTACTATCATGAATACCTGTTTTCAACATCATGCCAGACGACTGTACACATGGGTCTCGCCAGGAAACAGAGCTAAAAATCAAATTGATTATGTTTTGATACAAAAGCGATGGAAAACATCCGTTTTAAATGTGAAAACTTTCCCTGGAGCAGACTGTGGTACTGATCACCAGATGTTGATGGCAAAAATACGTGTCAAACTAAAATCTTGTCGGAGACATATACAAACGAAACCAAAACCCTTATCTGAAAGTGAACTCCAACAATTTGAAGCGAGCTTCTCCGAAAAAATCTCTCAAGTACCTATGTGCGGCGATGTGAATGAGGACTGGAAAAGCTTCAAAGAACTTGCACATTCAGAAAAAGAAAAGGCTCGAACACCAAGGAATGATCTTAAGCGAAAATCATGGCTATCAAATGCGACTTGGATAGAGATTGAAAAGCGTAAAGATCTTAAAGGTAACAAAAATACTGAGGAGTATGCTAACCTCTCCACCAAAATTCAATATCTGTGTCGAAAAGATAAAAACGCCTATATTAATAACATATGCCATGAAATCGAAAATTGTGCACAGCGATTGCACACGGGGGATCTTTTCAAGAAAATCAAAATCCTTACTAGAGACTTCAAAGCCAAAACTTGGACTGTCGAGGACAAACACGGAAAACTTATCACTGAGATTAATGGCGTAATTGAAAGATGGCGAGAATATGGCCAGAGTCTCTATTCGGATGTTGGCGCGGTTACAACTCCTTACGATGATTTGTGCGTGGAAGTAGAACCTGATATACTCCTGTCGGAAATTCAAAACGCGATTAAAAAATTGAAATTCCAGAAATCACCAGGTTCAGATGGTATTCTCGCAGAAGAACTGAAACACCTTGGTATTGAGGGAGTCAAAGCGCTACATAACATTTGCAACCGGGTGTGGCAAGAAAGAACATGGCCAAAGGAGTGGAAAGAAACAATTCTTGTGCCGCTGCATAAGAAGGGTTCTACCAAGAAATGTGAGAACTATCGCACTGTGGCTTTAATATCTCACGCCAGCAAAATCATTCTTCATGTAATACACGAACGTCTTAAGAGTTACCTACAATGGCAAATTCCTAAAGAACAAGCCGGATTTGTCAAGGGCCGCGGAACGAGGGAGCAAATTCTTAATATAAGGCAAATGATTGAAAAAAGCCGGGAGTTCCAAGTTCCAATGATAATTTGCTTTGTGGATTATTCGAAAGCATTTGACTGTGTAAAGTGGTCCTCTATGTGGGTAATCTTAAAAGAAATGGGAGTACCGAACCATCTTATAGCTCTCATACAAAACCTATATGAAGATGGGGAGACAGTAGTACGCGTCAACAATATCCTGTCCCAGCCATTCAAAGCACAAAAAGGTGTTCGCCAAGGTTGTATCCTTTCACCGATTCTCTTCAACATCTATGGAGAATATGTAATGAGACGTGCATTGGAGAACTGGACTGGCGGAATAACCATTGGAGGTCACAAAATTAACAACCTGCGGTATGCTGATGATACCACCTTGTTTGCATCCACGGAGGACGAAATGGTTGAATTAATAAAAAGAGTTGAGCACGAGAGCCTGAAATTCGGTCTTACCATTAACAGGTCCAAAACTAAGGTAATGGTAATCGACAGGGGCAATAAACTAACTCGCAGAGACAATCTCCAAGCTTTTGACATTGTCAACCAATTTGTCTATTTAGGATCAATGATAAATGACCAGGGAGGATGTGAACTGGAAATAGGGAGAAGAATCCAGATGTCGAAAGCGGCAATGACAGGTCTAACCAAAGTTTGGCGGGATCGAAATATAACAAAACGAACCAAAACCCGACTTGTCAGAACGCTGGTCTTCTCAATATTTCTCTATGGCGTGGAAACCTGGACACTTCGGGCAAGTGAAAGACGAAAAATTGATGCATTTGAAATGTGGTGCTGGCGCAGGATGCTCCGAATTCCGTGGACTGCCAAGCGAACAAACAAGTCTATATTAACAGAGCTGAAAGTGCAAACTAGACTATCGACCATCTGCCTACAGAGAATACTTTCTTACTTTGGCCATATAGCTCGCCGTGAGGACTGCCTTGAAAAATTAATTATCACTGGCAAAGTAGAAGGAAAGAGACCACGTGGGAGATCACCAACTAGATGGTCGGACCAGATCAAGGAGCTTACAGAAATGCCTATTACAGAATGCATCCGACAAGCCGAAGATCGGTCTCACTGGAAAGAAATAAGGAACCACCTTTGGAAGGGCTACCAGAGCAGGCACGACCTTCAGCTATGAAGACGCGACCAAGAAGAAGAAGATTACCAAAAAATCTTACCTCAACAAAAGATAAATGTATTGTATTTTTGTAGAAAAATTCTTTTTGATTACTTTATACCAACTTTCATTTACGAAGTAGTTTGGTGACCATAAATATAGACAGTTACGGAGACTCCTAATATCTTTGGAGGAATTTAGAATTAAATACATACATAAGAAAAAATAGATAAATAAAATATTTTCTATTGATTTGACTTTTTGTCCTTAAGATCCAGTACTTTCTTCACTTTTCTTCCTTGCTTGCCGCTTCGCATCAGGAATGTCTTTTGTGTTTCTGATGTACTTGGGCGACGATGAGCACTTACCATTAGACGACACGACAAAAGCGACATATTTTATTTCATTTTGTAAAGGCATACGAACTAATAGTATAGTAGTAGTAGTATAGTATAATAATAGTAAAATTTAGACAATTGAAAAATCACATAACAAACAACTACGTTTTTATGCACTTCAATTGTGCAATTCATTGTTCAATTATGCAATTCAATTAATCCAAAAATCGAAAAGTTTGTATGAATACTTGTACAAAGTTAAGTTATTCATTTCTATCAATCCTTTTTTATTATTTATTCTTAAATTGGCCTAATATTACTGAAACGACGTCGATATGTTATGAAAATTGTATTGAAATTTTATTACATGAGGTTATGTGATGAATTTATGAATCAGTTTATAACATTTAAACTCAGCAACGGATCCACATTTATTTATTCGACAATGTTATTTTCATGTAACAAGTAACAGTTCGAGTAAACATGACACAAAAAAATAACAACAAATCATGGCCACCGTAGGTACAAAATTCAATTGCGCGTCAAACCCAGAGTTCTTTGTTGAAACTTGTAATTTGAAACAGAAATGAATGAGGATTGTTCGTGCAGATTGTATCTTATTTATCTTTTAAATTAATGAGATTTTCTACTGTTACGTGAATTTATGGGGCTACACTTGCTATGATTGTCGTGATTGTCTAAAGGAAAGCTTTTTATTTGTCTATTGTTTTACGAGAACAAAAAATATAGTCTACTCAAGGAAATTTTTTTATACAGATAATTTTTATCAAAAGGAGATAATTTTAATGGCTGTAATATTATCACGAGAATTTCAATTATCGTATTATGTAGAAGTAACATTCTAAATAAGGGTGAGAAACTTTTTGCGGTTTTTCTGAAGCGCTATGTACATGGAGTTCGTTAATAAAGGCGTATAATTATCACTTCAAAACTTCAAACCCGGCTGTGTAATGTGAAAAAAATTGAGTGAAAATTGCTAACTGAAATTGTCTTAAAAGCCTTTTAGTATTTAGCATCACTGTTCGAAAAAATAAATAAAAACACAACAATTATTTCTGTATAGAGCATAATTATTTTATCTACATTAAATGCCCAACTTAACAGATTTGTCTAGTTAAAAACATATATGAAGATTATCAAAATAACTGCATAGCAGATAGCGGGTTAAAATATGTAGCAGTTTAAGGCCACCGAGGACTGTGGCCTGTTTGCGCCAAGTCCCTACTGGATCTATGAAAAGTCATGTGAACAGCTTGCCGCTGGCCACCGGCGGCTGTGTCGGTGGCCAATTTGCGGGGACCCTAAGCCTTGTTACCTTGTTTACCAACCTACTTGTTTAAATAATCTTTGTCGTTACTAACTACAGGAAATGTAACGCAGGACGGTGTAATCTTCATAAGCCATACAAAGATTCAAACTCCTCCATTTGCAACTTCCCACAGAACGTGGTATTAAGGTAATTGAGTGAAATAAGTTCATAAAACAACATTACGCTATGAAATTAAGGAGCCCCAGTAATAGAGGAACTTTGGGAAGCTTTCAACGTTTATGAGAATGACTAGTGTTTGAGCAAGGTTGTCAACTAATAAGTTTGTGATATTTTATAAACATCTGACAAACGAGTTTATACATATCGTGAGTACCCGTATCATAATAAAATGTGTACGATCATATTGTGTATGTGTATATGTGTGTATAAGCCGGTGTGTAATTCCAGTATCAGATTTTGATTTGGCGTCTTTGATTCTTCAAATATGATTAGGATACAAACAGTGTCCATGGTGTACACAAAGTAGATAAGTAGGTAGGTAGAGGTAGGTAGAGTAGGTAGGTAGATAAGTAGGTAGGTGTACCATAGCATTGCCAACTTTCAAAAAGCTTTGATTTAGTGTTATCTGTCTGCGTTAAACTTCAACCATCCATCCATCAGCCCTTAAAAATCCACTGCTGAGCAACTGGACCTCTCTTAACTTTCGCCATTCTGACCGGTCCTGAGCTTTCTGAATACAGCGGATGCCGTCCGTGCACCTGGTGAAACTTACTATAATATTATTTACAACTGAAGTTTATTCATGAAGACCTGTTGACGGATCATTTGACGATATCATCGTCCGAGGCCACCCTAGAATGACCGTAACCCGATTTGAACAATGAAATTTATCTTTCAGAGAACTTAATAGACAACCCTATATTCGAGTTTACGTTAAGAGTAGAACAGTTACCGTAGATAAGCTTTATGTCGTTACAGAAACCTCGTCAAAATGTTTGTCACGCTGGTATTACTATTTGGTTCTTTCATTATATTTACGGCGAGCAGGTGCGATCATCGATCAATACCTACACAATTTTATACGCTGTAACGATTTAAGATTTTTGATAATCTACTCGTGTAGATCCTCTAATTTTTAAAAAATATGTGCGTATTAGAATTTTATTCTCACTTGCTTCTGTAAAGGAATGTTCTGCATAATGTTCTAAAAGGTGAGTGATTCTAATATCCGCTAAACCGCACTTGGCCAGCGTGGACTATGGCCTGTACCCCTTACATCGTGATAGGGAGACCCGTGCAGCGGGACAGTTATTGCGATGATGATTAGGACTCAAAGTGGTAAACAGATTTAAATTTTGAATTTGACAGAGAAAAGTATTCGTAAATTGAATAGGTACTTATTGAATGCTATATATAACTTCCCTTTATTTATTTCGTACCTCTGTAGGTACAAGGATACACGAGTACCTATTTGATCCATTATAAAGAGTGTAGCTCCAGATAGGAATCAGAGACGTGACCTAAAAGCGACTCAACAAAGGAGAAGGACGGGGATACACACTGAAGCCGACATTTTGTGTGACAGTTGTTTACAATACGCACAGGCTGTGCAAGGACTATGTTGTTGAAAAATAATCAAAATCGTGAACTTTGTGACATTAAAAAGTCTTTCTTTTCTCTTCTTCCTTTCCCGGCTGGCGAAGCATTGGTGATGCGTTTGGCGCTGATGTTTATATGCGACGGTGACCCCTGAACATCAGGGGGCTATAAATAGTAAAAAAATATTGCCATTTGAAGAAATAATAATAAAAAGCTAAGAACAAATAAAATATTGTTAGTTAAATTTCTGGTGTCGATTTGGGTATGTGTTCTTATCTTTGTGAGTTGGCCGTGACGTCACAGGGAAACCTAGTGTGGGGCTATGGGTGTGTAGGGTATGGGTATATGACTTTTTGACAGTGGCTAAATAATTGTTATCTATACCATAGAAAACATTAAAAAAGCGTACTTAAATATCCGTAAATCGTATATTACAAAAGAAACTTAATCCGTTAAAAGGTTTCCAAGGAGACGTATAATGGCGGCCGCATTAGCACACTAATCCTTTTCGGTTCGCTTCGGTCCAAACGATTTAGTGTAAGATGAACTTAAATGCGCTTTCAGCGATTATTTCTGCAAAGGAATAGCGAATTAGTAAAGTGGAAAACGGTGATGACGCGGCTTCATTGCTGCATTGCGCGTGTCTACGTCGCAACTGCTGAATATGCTGCGGAAGTCATCATCACAACCCATAAATGTGTTACACCGACCACACAGCCAATAGACACCTAATGTTTGATTTTCCGTATTGAATGCATTCTGGCAACTAGCTGAGGTAACACAAAGCGGGGTGACTGGCTAATTCAATTCTGTGATTGGCTAATTCAAGCCCACACGAAACTTTGGAAAGAAATAGATTAATTTAGGCCACGGGAAAAATGAGACGGCACGAATTTATAACGGTACTATAAGCCAGATGTGCTGACAGAAGCCATTCGCCTGTTGTTAGGAGTCTATTGGCTGTGTGGTCTGGGCTCGGGTCTCCGTTCACACACACAGGCTAAATGCTTAAATCTCCTTTGAGAACATTTTTATAATGGTCTCAAAGGAGTGCTGTACTGTGATACGGTGTATAGGTTTCCACGCGATTTTTGAATAGCGTTAATTAGAATGGAGTATATTAATAAGGCATCTTTGTCTCGTATAATCGTTAGTAGCGATCGTCCAATTTGAAACAACTAGACCGATCGAATATCATATAAAGCGCATCTTAATCGAGCGTATCAGTACGCGAGGTAATGGATCAGCGCCGTCAGCGCTGTCAGCGCTTGGATGTTATTCACTTTTGTACATTAGCCTAACTTACATTTTCAGCGAAACATATTACAGCAATATTATAATTTTTATTTCTATTAATATTTAAGTTTAAGAGTAATTTATTTTCAGTAATTTCATAATGTAACTAAACTAAAATGGTAAAAGTGCTCCCTGACTGCTGAATATAATATGATTGGATACATTTAACGACGTCCCGAGTTCCCGACCGGGGCAAATATAAAATGTTTGTTCTCACTCATGGGTGTTAATAATGTGTTATTTGTGTTGTCCAAGCCACTCGCGACACAGGGAATCCTAGTGCGGGGTATAAGGGTTAATTTATATAACCCGACGGCTTGTGTCCGTTCTAAGTGACTAACCGAGTTAAAAAACAGCGGGTGTAGGCGGTAGTTGGACAAGTGCCCCCTGGTAGTAAACAAATCATAAGCGTTTCTGTTCTTCGGAGGGCTTATAAATTGGCCACTAACTTCTACATTCTCCACCAATCCGCATTGGAGTAGCGTGGTGGAGTATGCTGTAGGCCTCCTGGATGATGAGGTACCCGTGCTCAGTAGCGAACATTAATGGGTTAAAGCCAGTTCGTAAAAATATTAGTCAGCAAAAATATAAAATAGTTTTGCGTTCATGTTTCTATGGCTTAACCGAAAACCCTACACTAAGACTGCCCTTAATATGGATCAGATCGAATTCTACAGATTATAGTAGCTACGAGTAGATATGGAAATGCTGATTCTGTAAAGGGTATCTAGATAGGTAATATGCTAGCGCTTCTTTCGGTGAAGAATCCAGGTGTTCGTGTAAAATCTCATCAACGCTTCCCGATCTAATCAGTAATACTCATCTGTTCTGATTCTTTCATACCTGATTCGTCCGGTCACTTGCATATGGAGGGAAATTTTAAATTTGAAACATTAATATTTTATGTTCTAGAGAGTTCTTTAAAAGAGGTTTCTTTAAAACTATGCGTATAGTGTCTTACACATAAAAACTGTCTGCAAACTTTCTGCAGTGCCTGGTAAATCCATCTTCTACACTTCAGCCGCAAATTTTATGATACATAAACAGTTTTTACATCAAAAATAATAGGTGGATCACTATGAACCCTACATCATACACTTTCGCATTTATGTATTAAATATATGTGGTGTTATATTTCGCGAAAATTGTACAACAAATTAACCAAAATCCAAGATGGGAGGTATTAAAAACGATCTTTTCTGTCTGTGGTCACGTCGCCTTTTACTCTCAAAGCTTGAACGCCAGTGTTTTATCCTGTTGTTGAAATTTGTTTTTGTTCACTAATTAAATTTTTAATTAAGAGGGGGTATAAAGCTAGGAAAAAATCAAATTTCACCCGCCCGTCTCAATGGAGCAACGGTACTGATAAATGGAACAGAGCATGTCAAAATCCTAGAGCTATAAAGATAAATGTATTTTATTTAAATAATTCGTAAATTATAGATTTGATTTAGAAATCGATCTACAACTCCCTCCGTGATACTAATTAGCATAATATATTAAAATATTGACTCAAAAACATGCACCATATTGAAAATAAATTGATTTTAGTTGAAAATTAGACCTAACTTTGTGATTTTTTTCTATCGAGAAAATTTAATTTTTTTATGTTTTTGCTTCTTGCATTCACTCAATAATATGATGAAGTATAACTATGTTTTTTTTTCAGCTTCTAGAAACTTGATCTACTACTGTAAAAATTGAATCTACGATTGCCAATTTTGCTTTATACCCCCTCTTAAGTCAGAAGAAAATGTCATGTTTGAAAATTATACGTTTAGACTGTGCAGCAAGTGATGAAATTCATTATTACTTAATTAATTTCTGTTCATAAAAACTCCAATATTATAATATAATGATACCCTTCATGGGTAGTTTAGTTTAGTTTTTAATTTAATTTCAAAGTTATTATAATGTAAAAAACTGCTTGAATAATTTGTACCTACTCGTATAATTATGAGTGATGGTAGCAGGCTAAAAAATTGCTTCGTAAATGTTCTCGTATAATAAATTGATCAATATCATTACTGTATTTGAAAAATATTTGGAAATCTATTGGGTATTATTTATATGATTTTTAGAAATTTTTGTCTGTTTGTATGTCGTTTGCTATCCTCAGAAACAGCGCAACCAATTTGAGTGCGCTATTCATTGATGTATCGCAGCGTGCTTGGGGTAACATTTAGTGTTTGTTGGATTTCAATTGGTTTACAAACTAAAGAGATTCTTCTCTTCGTATTCGTATGCTCTTGACGGAGCAGTCGTGGCCATGCATGTTGTGTGGAGGCGCGTAAATAGACTAGACTAGATACCAAAACGTTAATTTAAAAAATCCCGTCTGATTTTTTTTACTAAGGAATAGATTTACCGAAGCGAGCCGAGGGCAGCCGTTCCCAGTAACAAATAAGAGGTTCATGAAGCTAACAGTCTTGGTCTATTGTATCCAAAACACAAACATACAGAGCTTGCAGTCTCTCAATTATAGGCGGGTATACAAACCTCTCAAACTTGGGTATTATACTCGAACGAAACCGAAAGCGGTGTGGGTTTATCCGGGCCACGCCGAGAACTTAATTGGAATGTCTAGTTCCGACTATTACAACTATACTGACTCTTGGCTACTAATGTGTGCTGGTAAGGAGCTTAAAGTACTTCATACGGACGTAACACTCTAGTATTGTAACATTGTAGGGATTAATATGTTGAGAAACTTTGTACGGTTTCCAGGACGCCCGGGGTAGTACCACCGCCCGCCCCGGTACTTAGTAACATTTGTACCGTGTATTAATTGTTTTAACAGCAATTGTGTTCAAGTTAGAATGGTGTAGATCCAGTTACGCTTTTTTAGAGACGACCATCTCAGTCCTCAAGGGTAGCAACGCATCTGTGCTACACATCAACGCGACTCCTATTAACAATTACTAACTAGACTATAACAATTACTAACAACAACTAACATGACTAACTATCACTAACAGTCCCTGTCCCAGTCCTCATACTAACAAACTAACCAACTAGTCCCCATTTGAGTCTTGTCCTGTGTCTGTCACAATTGTCATGGGCAGCAGCGGAAGGGTGATGCATGCTCGTCTGCTACCTTAATTCCATGAAAAACATGTAAGGATTAATATGCTGCGAAACTTTGTACGGTTTCCAGGTCAGTACACCCGCTTATCTGAGAGGTTGATTTCACTCCGAAAGTTACACCTATCCTACTCAGCCACTCAGGTACCAACTACGCCAATTATCCAGTGACGATCGGTACACGCGGTTGGCCATAAGTATTTCTCTTACTAATTAAAGTTTGTTGACATACTAGGTAACAAATCGAGAAGTAGGTACCTACTTAATAAAATATTACGGATAAATCACGGTTGGTTTACAGTGACCTATTTGTCGTGTAACTTGGTTAAAAGAAAATTATATTTAAATATATTTGGCAATTATTTTCCATTTAGAAGAGGTACCTAAGTAATGAACACGCAGCTATTGAAATATATTTAAATTTTGCTACTTTAAAATTAAGCTGCGTAATCAAATACGTTGATAAGCATGATCAATGGCATATTTCCGACATAAACAGTTACAGTTTCGTAAAGTTTCGTGTCACAATTACATCAAAATGTACATTAATTTGCACGATCACGATTAACAAAACTAGGCAATTATGTCATATAATGTAAATGTGGATCTAGGTATGAACAGTGTGAATCAAATCGAGTTTTATTGCAATCTGCTCTTAAAAGGACAATAGCAAAGTGCCCCTGGTTCCCCGCCATTAACATCGGAAAAAGGTAGAGACAAAAAGACCGTTGTCCTACCCGCGGACACGGACGTCCATTATTTCGGCAAAGGGGAAGAAATTGGCGCTTTAATGTGTCCATTGTTCGTCGCTCCCGTCACTGCGACGCCATTTTGTTTCGGGATATGAAGCCTGATCAGTTGGTGACACGAGCTACTAAAGTAACAATGTCGCCAACGTGAGACAAATCGCTTCTAACAATCTTTAGTTTCATTGCTCCTGCCCTACTTATGGAGATATAATTTTATCTACTTTATATGAGTTAGAATGAGTTAGAATGGTTTCTTTCGCATATTTTTATTTGGGTTTAACCTATTAATGACTTATAAGTCACGGGTCAATCTTTATATTTGAGGATTCCCGGAGCGCTTTGACATGGGGTTCTTCAAAAAAGGCGTAATAAGAGTTCTCCTTTAGGTTCGGCGGTGCACTGGCGACTGCCCCCGGTGTTGCTCGTGTCCAGGCGACCATGACCACGTACCAACAGGTGGCTCGTCTGCTTTTACGTCAGCCCTTCAGGATATAAAAAAAGGTCTAGAGAATCCACCATGCTGGTCCAGTGGCACGGAATACGCAAATAAGACATCACTATCACACACTTCCTGAGAACAAATATTTATCTGTCACACAAATATCTGCACCGGCAATCGAACTTGAAATCCTTCGCCGACAAAGTCACAACCAACCAGGCTACAACATCGTGTAATCATAACCAATCCATCCATTTTCCTATCTGGACGAAGCAATCGGTCGATTACTTACAACTAACATAAGCTATAGAAATTCGAACGCGACCCTAACAGCTCTCAAATCGAAATACGCGAACCCTTTTATCGCTCCCAAATAGTCGCACACTTACCTATTTAGAAATGAAACGTTATTTTTCAGTCACTGCAAACGAAATTCTGTACAAAGCAATTTGAGAAGTTCATTCGATTTTCAATTTGAAGGCAATCAGGGAACAGCTCAGCCGCCGACAAATTGTGTCCCACGTGGTGTTGCGGATTTAAATCTGACTGCCGATAGCGCAGCCGCCCGTAGCCCGGATCGTACTTTAACATACGTCATTAATTTGAATACGGCTTTGAAATGATATAAATAAAACGCTTATAAAAATAAATATATAAAAACACCCGTATGGCGCATGGTAAAATGACGTATCGCCGTCCGAAGGGCCCTGGATTCGAATCCCAGCGAGACATTTTTTTATTAAATTTGAGTATAAAATACGTAACAACGTAACGTGTTGCCAATTAATTATATCTTTCAACGATAATTTTGTGTGGTACAAAATGATTAACAAATTATATTTATTTTCGAATACAGCGTATTTTTTTATATTAAAATAAGGTACACGAGGTACATGTTTTGGCCACGGTTGCATGAAAGAAAAAATGGATCTTTTGCTTGTAACTTTCGTTGAAAAAGCCGTCGCGCAATGCGAAACAAAACATCGTATAATTCCGTCTCGTTTTTTTTCGTGTCCGAGGCGTAATTTGTTCCTTTTCTTGTGCGATATACATTAAAGAGATAGCATCCATAGGTATATACTCTACTCTGTCTACGATCCAAATAGATAACAAAGACTATCGGCGAACTAAGAAGCAGCTATGTGATTAAGTTACCGACAGTTACGACATTCTTTTCTGGGGAAACGCGCAACGTAATTTCCGCTCGAGATAAATATTTGGTCAGTAAATAGTAAACGCCTGTTACTTTGGTACTGGGAAGTAAACATAATTTAATTAGCCGTTCACTCACTGGGATTATTAACTAGATTGGTTATAATCCATTAGGACAAACCGCAGGGCATAGAAACTGTATCTGGTTATAAAATGGACTTGGAGTAAACTACCACGCTATTTCAATGGAGCAATGACGTCACATACGTAGTACCGACAACTCGTGTGGGACAACTCGTGTGGGGCTGTGAGTACAGCCCCACACGAGGATTCCCTGTGTCGTGGTTACCGTGGACAACACACAAAGACTGTCAAATTTCCGCCTCGCCGGGAATCGAACCCGGGACCCTATAAACGGCGCCCGGGCTCCCGTATAGTGACCATTGCGCTACGGGTCGTCAAATAAATAAAATTGAATTTCAGGCCCTGTGTTGTAGACATTTTAATTAGAAATATGAAGGCAAAACACAAGTGCCCGTGCTATGATCCTCGATAAATAGACTGCGACCCTTCTATGTGCTCATTATGTTCAGTCGCGCACATCACACACGGCCAGACCGGCTCCCCTTCCTCATTATTGTAATAAAGGTCACTACTCCAGAAAATACCATCTACATAACTTAACCTTAACTATTACAACCAAATAAATTGTTGGCTTCAACCCATTACTGAGAATGGGTCTCTCCTCATACCTGAGGAGGCCTAGAGCATACTCTACCACACTGCTCCAGTGCGGATTATTTTTTTATGCCGCCTGCAGGCATCCAGCATGGCATAACAGATGTGTTCCTACCCTTGAGGACTAAGATGTTCACCTCAAAAGAGTGTAACTGATGTTTTTAAAAAAACATTATCATCATCGACATTCCGATATTGATATCGATATACTCAAATAAGCGAATATATAATCGATAGAATAAATTGCAAGTGCATTCGCTCGGTACTATCGCACTTACAGATAGTGAAGTTCGACTGATACAATATTCGGTGCAACGATACGTTTAACGATACTAGTATGAAATGGAGATAACTTTGATCAAATATTAAAGCTTTCATGGATAGTTTTATCCAACCACATTTTGTTGAAATGCTGAAAATAATATGTTTGTGTAAACCAAAAAGTCGGAATTATTTTAGCAGTTGTTTGGTGTTAGGGTTTCGAGTTAAGATTATGTTATTATTTTAAGTTAACTTGTAATTATTAATGCAGTAACTGATTTACAGATAAAGTTGGAAACAAAATTGTAAACACTCGTCTGACTGACTTTCCGCCTTAAGAGGAAATACCACGCGAACCCTTTTTCAAATTTGGGATTTTTTCGCTCAATATCTCTGTCGCGCTTGCGAGCGGCGTGTATGTCAGTGCGATAGGGACAACTGCAGCTCCGTGTAAAAACCCGAGGCAAAAATCATCAAAATCGAGGTTCCGTTCTCGACTAAAGCAATCTTAACGAAATTTTGGAAATTGAATGGGAAGGAGATATTCTGTGTCGGACCGTTTAGCTTTTTGTGCTAATTATTATACAATTTGTGTACTAGGCGTTTGTTTGCGGCATATTTATTTGGCCGTTTTAAGCGCTGTTTGAAGTAGCCTAAAACTTTTGAAAACAAAAATATCAAAAAAATCAAAACGCACCGACATAGATAATGATGATATTATTCTTGTGTGAAAAAATTATTGATCTAGAGTCAAAAACCAGCGAGGGATTAGTCGAGAACGTTTGTATGGAAAAATGACCCGTGGCATTTCCTCTTAACGTCTGACATAGGCATGTCAATATTGTACAGAGGCGAAAGGATCGTGGGAAGGTGTGGAAAAGACACGCATCATATTTTTTGTCATAATATTATTTAAGTCCAGTCTCTAGTTTAGTCTAGTCTTAGTCGACTTGTTAAGATGATTACTGGCATTATTATCATACGTGAAGGTGCCTAACCAGGCTAACCAGCTACGACTCTCTTCATCAATTCATTCATCGAACTACTCGTGGTATTCCGGCTAAGGGCTTGAGAGCCAATATTTTTTTCTCACGCACGCTCTTTTTCAACGCATCGGCGATGTCATTGGTGTTACTAATGCCTATGGGCGACAATGACCATCTGCCATTAGGTGACTAGTCTACCCATTGCTTGTCGGTTATTTCTATAAATATTGCGTTATAAATACATACATTTATATGCTATACATAACACGCGAGTCAATCGTCACATTAGTCAGCCCCTTTGATCTTTCAATCCCCTATGATTATACCGAAACGCGCTGGCCATAGGATCGTTAATTTTCCTCCTTTACTGAAGCAATCAACTTTGTATATAATTTTGTCTATACGTAGCCAGTATCTAAATGAAAATAACACAAAACACATAAAACGGGTCAACTTCACACACGTTTTGGGGTTTTGACGACAGCGAAAACCAGAAAGATGTTATCTTTAAGCTTTATCTATTGTCTTCTTAACAACTTCCAACATTCAAATTGGCCAGTGGCCAATTCCACCAAATCAGTTGGAGTCGATTTGTACACACCAACATGTCCCTTATTTAACCTTTTGGATTTTAGTATTGGATCTTCTGATAATATTCTAATCGCAGTTCAGAAACCTATCAAACTCCACATTCCACACCCTGATGTAATCAATCAGATCAAACTAACTACTAACCTATTCAAGTTCCGGCCTCTTCTGATATTATTTACTTCGGTCTATCTTACAACTGTAGCTCCGACGAGCATTATTAGATTAACCGATAGGCCAAGACACTGAAAACTGGATTCACTTATCTAAGCCAGTAAGCCACAGACTAGAAATCAAATAACTTGGGGCAAACTGTATTGTGAAGAAGTTATTTGATGCTCCGAACAAAATAAGTTTCTAGTGACAACCCGAAAGACATTACTTTTTGACGTGACAACGTCTTAAATTAGGTTAGCTGGGAGTCACTTATGAAAAATAGTAACGCTCGGTAACGTTACGATGAGTCACCGAACGAGAGAGAGGCCCGCCGAATGCCTTGCGTCTCTCTCCCACTCAACTATGATCGGTCTGTCGCGCGCGCAGCACTAGAGAATTAGGCGCATTGAATCGGCGCGTTAAGTTTAAGTTTACATGTACAATGTTTTAGTAAACAAAATATATTTCTATAGTTAAAATTTGTGCAATTCTTATTTTCATTCAATTCCTTGTTCCTATTGCGCAATTTAATTATATTCATATCAATAAATATTCTACCGAGAAAAAGACGTTGTCACGTAAAATCTTCGCCCGTAAAACCGACTTTACAGGCAACCATTTTTTTTTATTTAATGTTTTTTTACGTAAATGTAAGCGTGGTTGTTGGTAAATGGAGTCACAGTAAGTAGCTATTTCATAAAAGGCACCTACTGTCAAAGTTGCAAGCTCCCAGCTTCAGCTTTTAACGTTTGTTCAGCTTTCGTTGCCTTAAATGCGGAAGTTCCGTTAAAACTAAAATAATAATATCCGCTACTGAGTTGAACAAGCATTTATATTTTGTTCTAAAAGCTAGCTAATAACTTGGAAGAGGATACTTAGTTTATAAAAATATATTGTTGACGGCAAGTTAACAACCGTGTAGCATCGTACTGTACATCGTACTTTTTTAATGGATTAACTTTGATGCTGCCCATGATTTAAACTTGGCATCTCTATAACTGGCACTAAATATATATTTTCGCTCAAACTCTAACATAGCCATATCCAACCATTCCTGTAACTTTTATAAAAACCTTTTTGTCGCTTCCGCTGCACATTTGTGAAATTTTGTACCGGTATCCATTAGACGCGCGGAGTTTCTGTACGCTTTTAAAAGGCAAATTAAGTGTCCTGTCTCTATAACCTACACTAAACTTTTACATTATGATTTTTCTTCTTATTACTCATGCTTTTTGGATTGTTATGAATACTTATTTTTCATTTACGAACCTATAGCCTAGTTGGTAGTGGCCCAGCCTGCGAAGCGAGGGGTCTTGGGCTCGATTCCCGGCCGGGTTTGATATTTACGTGATGGATAAATGTTTGTTCTCGAGTCATGGGTGTTACTGCTGTGTTATTTGAGTCATCCATGTCACAAGCTACACAGTCCTAGTGCGGGGTGTTTATTTAATGCCTGAACACCGTTATATTTTATTTGTTCACGTACACCTATCCTAATTGCCTGTTTACGTAGTAATTAATTGTTATGTCATGTATTTTTGAGTAAAATATTTTTAATTATTACTATTCATTTCATAATTATATTTTATAAAATATTCAACTCAAGTGCCTTTGTTTTATACTGTGTAAAGATTTATTAGTTTCAATAACTCAAACATTTATTATGCATCCATTCAAGTCTGCTAGTTTATAAAAGCTTCAATTGCGTCGTGTCGGAATGGCTTTGTATGTTGTAAAGAGTCCAGTTAGCTGTGGGTGTGTAGTCTACAATGTCCATGGCACCCACAACACAAGGAACCCTGGTGTGTGTAGTGTTGCGTTATTATTATTAATTTATTCTCAAATACGATATACCACGAAACAAACTTTCATCAATACAGTAATATTCATACACGCTACCAAGTTAAACCCCCCGGCACCCTGAAATGATTTAAACGCGGCTCGTGATAAATGAGGGTAGAACTCACATACATTATCGCTTGCGGAGTACCTTCGAATTAATACGTTATTATGATTCCGATACCACCGATGATAAAGTGGTTTGTTGTAATATACGCCTCGTTTTTTTATGATTAACAGAACTCTAGAACGTAATAAAGGCAACTTTGGTCGTGAGTTCCTCTGCCTGCCTTTATGCCTGCCTCTATGCCTGCCTCATTATGCCTGGCGACTTGGTGCGAAAAGAACAAAGCAATGGTGCTGTTTACTCTTCTTCTTCTCATTGATTGCATCAGAGCGGGAGTGGTCGTCATGTAGTCGCATTATTGATACATGTAATTTAACTTACAGTCCGTCGCCAGTTTTCTCTGTTGGTCGTCAATTTCCGTGGTTGGTCGTTCCATCGCCTGGGCTACCTACCCTACCAGCAAACGTTAATTCAATCGAGTCATTGCCACCCCTAGAGACACTTGACACATTCACTCTTGAAGTTCCCTAAACAATTTTTATGTAAATAGCCAATAAACGATCAGACGAGCCATCTGATTGTGAGTGGTCACTGGTCACTGTCGCTCATGGATATTAGTAACATCAAAAGTGTAATCAATACGATAAAACAAGATGCGGAGGACCCGCTTTATTTCCGAAACTGTTATCGAAACATACACAAAAGCATTCTATGGATGATTTTAAGAAGGTGGTCGATTGACGAGACGATAAAACGCCCTATCGCCGTGCATGATGCCGTCGGGATGACACTGGGTGGTACGAAGACCAGCGACTAACAGGAGGGACCGTTCGCCACAGCGCCGTCGTTCGGGAGGGTGCACGGGCAAGAACGACGGCTCAACCCCGAGATGGATGGAGCTTACACCCCTAAATCGTTACCAAAACTGTTACATGCAAAAATCTGTACAATATGATTTTGTAATTATATCAACTAGCTGTTTCGCATTATCTTATTATTTTTTTTTTTTTTTTTTTTAAATGAGATAAGTTAATGCTTGACAACTATCCCACCTGATGGTAAGTGGCGATGAAGTCGAAGATGTTGGTCGCACTAACTTATTAAAAGCCTATTCACTCTCCTCTTGAAGACTCCCACATTATACGCAGGTGGGAACACCGACGCAGGCAACCTATTCCAGTCCTTCGCAGTGCGGATGATGAACGACGATGCAAACCGTTTCGTTCGTATCGGTGGAATGTTCACGACGAAAGGGTGGATACCGGCTGTACGTCGGGTTGTTCGATGGAGGAAGGGGGATGGGGGAATTAATTCGAACAATTCCTGCGCACACTCTCCAAAATGTACCCTATAGAAGCACGAGAGGCTGGCAACCTTACGCCGGTGCTCGAGGCTTTGCAGTTTGGTTTTAACCAGATCTGCATCACCAATGAGCCTCTTTGCACGCCTCTCCATCGAATCCAAAGCTGACAGCTGAGATTTGGCGGCGCCAGCCCAGATGTGACAGCAGTACTCCACACATGGTCTAATCTGGGCTTTATACAGCGTCAAAAGCTGTTTCGGTGTGAAGTACCGCCGGACCTTCGCAAGGACCCCAAGTTTCCTTGCAGCCGCTTTAGATTTGGATTCGATGAACCGCCCAAAGTTGAGATTCGAGGAAACTTCAACTCCTAACAGCTGAAGGCGGTCAGTGCATTCCAAGGGTACATTCTGAAAAGTAGGAGCCAAGGTGAATGGGCTCCTCTTGGCGGTAAAAAGACACGTCTGCGTTTTTGTGGCGTTGAACCTCACAAGATTGGCATCGCCCCATTCGGACACTGCCCTAAGTGTGAGATTCATACGTTCCACCATGGCCTCTCTTTCAGACTGTATTTCATCCCTACTGGCCCGAGCAGACGGCAGGTATCTCTCCACTACTGTACTGTCGTCTGCGTACCCATAGATACCAGGCATGAGCAGATCGTTAACGTGCAGCAGGAATAGAGTAGCGGAGAGCACAGACCCCTGAGGAACTCCGGCGTTTGTTGCCATCGACTGTGATGAACATCCATCAACAACAACGCGGAGAGACCGTTCACTCAGGAAGTCCTTAACCCAGCAGATAAGGCCAGGGGATATACCGTACGCTGAAAGCTTGCTTAATAGGCTATCGTGCCAGACCCTGTCGAAGGCCTTCGAGACATCAAGGGAGACGGCAAGTGCCTCCCCATTTTTCTCGAGGGCCTCGCCCCATACATGAGTGGCATACGCTAGAAGGTCCCCAGTTGACCGGTTTCGGCGAAATCCGTACTGTCGGTTATTACCTTAGGGGTGAAATTACAAAAATCCGTTCATATCATCAATCCGTCACTTTTCATAAACTACCTCGCTGCCAAATTTCATCTTCATAGGTTAAGTAATATTTGAGATTTCGTGTTTAATCAGTGATTTCGCTTTTATCTATAATAAAATCTACTCTGAATCGTTTATTTATGTTTATAATACAACTTCGTTTCATTAAAAATTAACCCTTAGCACAGATCACAGTCAATTCTATGCCATCACTGAACAAATATAGGTGCCACCGTTTCGCGGCTACTACGCGGCATTAGCTGAAGTGAGTAATTAGTTTATCGATAGCAATCATTTATTATACAATTATGGCGACGCGTCCATCTTTAACCCCTTTATTCCCCTTGCGCTTATCACTGCACTTTTTCTACACCTTACACTAAAAACTCTAAGAATTTCTCAGTTAGGTATTTACCTACATGAATAGATGAAATTGGCTACATTGTTACATTTTAACAATATAAGTATTACTTTTTCTTATCTGTGTATTAAAAATGTTGTCAAAGTAACTTTCTATTCTAACTGCAAAAGGTTTAGAAATCAGTAACATTTCTATTTCTAAAATAAATAAAATGCCATGTATCTTGCTTTAACGTAACTTTATTCGGAAAACATACGTACGGGCCGGGCCTTGTATTGGAGTTGGACCGATTAACTTCGAGTCAACGCTACCTAAATAAATAAAGCTAATAAGAAAATCGCTCTGCCTACAGTAGGTAGGTACTTCTCGTCTTACAACCGTAATAGTCAAGAGAAGCCAATCACGTCCCCAGAACCGTTGGATAACTGCTTTTACGCCCCTCAACTAACTTCGTATTGAGTAACTAAAATCTACTAATGGAAAAAGAAACTCGGAAAGTTACAGTAGTTGTTGGTAAGACGAACTGAATCATTAGGCTCCCAAGTCCAACTTGCATTGCAACTTTGTAACTGACTGGGCACTCGCCCTCGCCTCACTTCGGTAAAACTACGAGTATTTCTTTTTAGAAAAATTGAGGCACCCGAAATTTTATATTGCAATAATTATTTCAATTTAATATTCCAAAATTTTTAAAAATTATGTATATCACTTTCACTTATTTTGGAAAACCAGAGAAGACCACACCCAACAGTGGGACCATCATGAGTTGCGAATATGACGGGGCCTTTTACTTAGAGAAAACACACTATACTATCGATGAGTATATTAATGACAAGGATGCTTGGATCAAGAATTTATATATGATAGAAAAACATTTATTCATTGAAACACTTCGTTACAAAAGCCGGTCAAGTGTGAGTCGGATTTGCACACGTAGGGTTCCGGACCCCCGAGCGATATTAATTATTAAGTCATTATCAATTATATCGTCCATAACGAGATAAATGACAAATTAATGTCAAACATGAGCAGCGTGGTGGAGTATGTTCTAGGCCTCGGGTATGAGAAGAGGCCCGTGCTCAGTAGAGGGCTGTTAATAGGTTGAAGCCAAAACGTTCGAAAGAAAACTCTAATATTCCTTTGACGCCAACAACAGAAGTCGATGGAAATGCGTGATTATAAAAATATTTTGTCATTTGAAAACCACATAAAATTAATAGCATATTTTAATAGAAAGATACGGCCGTATAAACAGCAACATTTTGAAGTCTTTCAATATGAATTTTGACCACTTTTATAAATTTTAGACTATTTTATGTCCCAATTAAATTTTCCGCATGCCTATACCACGGTAATAGTATACTATTACCGTGCCTATACTGCGAGTCAATTATGTACAAGTTCATACGCTTTGAGTATAATTACCGTTCTAATTACCGATTGAACGTTTATTACCCGCGGATTAGGTTTTGGTTGAATAAATCAGTGCTTAGTACAGAACGTGAACCAATAAGGTATCTGTCTCGTGAACCAATATACTTACTTATCTATCTATCAGGCTTCTCAAGTGGATAGATTCGGCCTTCCCTTAATTGGCAATACTTCAACTGGACCTGGACGCGTTCAATCCAGCTGCTTATCGCCGTTTTCTTCAGGTCATCGGTCCACCAGGTCGGGGCCATCTGTACGAACCATCTTTTTAACAAAACATGGACTTCATTGACTTTACTTCCGGAACATAATTATATCCGTATGATGTCCTTGGATAATGATAACTTTGTGAAGATAGAAAGAGAAAGAGTTACGTTTCGTATGTTTACTGTAGGGGCAAGAGAGCGATCAGATTTCGTTCAAACTTTGTACACTTATCAAGGTGGCAAAAAAAGAAAGAAAAATGTTTATTCGCAGTCTAATAAACAAAATATAGTAAAAAACTAAAAAACACATTTTTAGTAAGTAGTAGTAGTAGTAATAAATCGAAATAAAAAATACATTTCGTACTATAGTTACCTAACAAAATATATTACGAAAGATATGGCACAAAGCGCCCCACGCTTTTATTAAGATTTTTTTTTCGATTTATTATAAAAGCGTGCTCTTAGTTTTATAACTATATTTTTTATACTAATTACTTTGAAGAGCTAGTGAAAGTTTTGCTTCAAGACTCTACTCGTCTTTCTTCTGGGGCTTAAGATTCAGTCCTTACCAACTCGACTATTCCTCCTTGGCCGATAACACATCGGTGATACTTAGATCATGATAATGCTGATGTTTCTGACGTCCCGGAGCGACCGTGGCCAATCTGATATTTATATAAAAAACATTTTTTTTCTTAAAAATAAACCTATTCGATACATAATATTATTTGTAATAATTATAAACAGTAATATGGTGTAAAAATAATACTGCATGGTTATAAAAATCACAGTCGTTTATTAATTAATAAATACAGGTAATTAGGATAGACATAGAGAATTACCAAAACTTTTAGCTTAATGAAAGGTATTAACAACTAATTTAAATCTATATTCTATGGATAATTGAGTAGATATGCACGCTCGTGGCTCGTTGTCTGACAAAATTACGCTGTTTTATGTCAAAATTACAAACCAGTCACGTTGTCGTTACAGTAGGAAATCTAAATCAGATCAATTGGAATACGTGGCATTCGACATTCACAACTTTACTAGACTTAAAAATAATGATATGGATAACTATGAAATATCATAACACTCAATGACATTATAAGTTTTTTACTATATAATGTCATTGATAACACTAATACTTATGAGAACTAAAAAGTTGTATTATGAAAAAGTTGTATTATGTAAATAATACTTTTATTTTGCACTTGGGCCTGTGGTAGTATAAATTATAGAATTGACTAAACCAATACTTAACAGATAGGCAATCTTACCTAAGCCTAAACTACATGTTGGTAAAACAGATGTAACCAATACGATCAAGTATTACAGTAAAATATCCTCGGTCAAGGACTTCCCGTCACCGGAAGCATGAACGAGCATGCAGTGTCTCGTAAATATCTGCCCCGACTGTGAACTGAATCCGGAACCTCTCGCAACCAACAACCGGAACGTCAAACTCTTTAATAATTCAAATAATAAATTGCATAAGTATCGATACTTCCGCATCAATAAAATTTGCCGGTATTCTACCAAAACTAATAATTCATATTTCACTAATAACCAATACGACTGTATTGTAGGCAGATATTACTTAAGTTTACATAATATTGTCACAGCCGTGGGTAGGGGATGGGAAAACATAAGGCCGGCTTCAATAGATGATGTTTATTTCTTTACTGTAAAAGGGTAACACACGACACGGTACTATACACTTTACTGTACACTTTACTTCCCTGCACACTTCACTTCACACTCGCGACACTGTACTGCGAAACGGCACTTCACTATTCCTATGTCTTCTTCCCACTGGCGCGCTTCCCGACTCGCTACCAAGACTCGACTGACTCTGCCTTGGCCGGAATCGCCTTATATACCACCAATTTCAAACATTCCAAATTCAAAGGTTTTCTTTTAATTTAGCGTCGAAAACATTTTATAAATTCTATTTTCAAATTTCTTTTTCTTTTATTTTTAATTTACGCGACACTGCCCCCTCTCAAGACATGATCGTCCCGATCATCATTGCTTCCGTGATATCGTGCCAACCGATCCACATGTACGATCTTTGGAGGACTGCGAGGAGTACGCTGAATTCGGAGAGTGACGTCATTGATCTTAGTCACAACTCTATAAGGCCCTTCCCAACTCGGTTGAAGCTTCGGAGACTTCCCTTTTCGTCTAACGGGGTTATGTAACCAGACCAGGGTTCCCTCTTCAAAGCTAGGCCCGTTGGCCCGTCGGTCGTAGCGGGTTTTCATTCGTTCGCTGGCCTTATATCCTGCTTCTCTGATTTGCTCATATACGTCAACCATCTTCTTGCGTAGTTCGCTTGCGTAGTCAGTTATTTCTTTTGGTGTATCCGGTGGAGCACTCGAGAGCAAATCGGCTGGCAGTCGCAGCTCTCTTCCAAAATTAGCATACGCCGGTGTGACTGTTGTGGTCTCATGAACCGCAGTCCTATAGGACATGAGAAACAGTGGAATATACTCGTCCCAGTTCTTCTGATGATTATCCACCACTTTTGCCAGATGCCGTTCCAACGTTTGATTAAATCTCTCAACCATTCCATCAGATTGCGGGTGATAAGGCGTCGTCCGAGTTTTATGTATTCCCATCACTTTACAAACTTCTTGAAATACTTGCGACTCAAAGTTCCGTCCTTGATCACTATGCATCTCTAGTGGTACGCCAAATCTGCAGAACACCTCAGTAACAAGCTTCGTTGCCACGGTGATAGCCTCCTGGTTGGGTAGTGCAAACGCTTCTGGCCATTTCGTGAAATAGTCCATCACTACCAAAATGTATCGATTTCCAGCATTCGTGACTGGAAACGGTCCAGCTATATCAAGAGCCACTCTTTCCCAAGGAACCCCAACATTATACAGCTTCATTGCACCCCTGCTTCTAGTCTGCGGTCCCTTAACGGCTGCACAACTCTGACACCGCCGACACCAGTCTTCCACATCGTCACGGCAATGCAACCAGTAGAATCGTTCTTTGATTTTGGTGAGAGTTCTTCTTATTCCCAGGTGTCCTCCTGAAGAACCATCGTGGTAAGTCTTCAACACCTCGTTCACTTTTGCTCTTGGAAGCACCATCTGAAGATGACAATCTTTGCCTTTAGGAGTCTCCCACTTGCGGCAGAGCAATCCATTGTGGAGTACCAGGCTTTCCCACTGTGCCCAGAGACTCTTCGTGGCCGTACTGTACTTGGCCACTTCTGACCATTTTGGTTTAGGGGTTCCACTTTCCAGCCAGTCTAGGAGCGGTTGAAGATCCTTATCATCCTTTTGGGCTCTTCTCATGGTGTCATTGCTCCAATTTGAATCGATAGAATCCGTTCGAATAAGTTGAATTTTTATTTCCTCTTTCTCCTCTTGCCGATTACAATGCCTGCAGTCTTCAGAGCATGGTCTTCTGGACAGGGCGTCTGCGTTGCCATGAATTCTTCCACCACGATGTTCAATCTCAAACTCATACTCCTGCAGTTGCTCCAACCATCTGGCCACTTGTCCTTCGGGATTCCTGAATTCCAGCAACCATTTTAATGCGGCATGATCTGTTCTTACTAAGAATTTACGACCGAGCAAATATTTCTTAAAATGTTGCAAGGTCTTTACGACAGCCAACAATTCCCTGCGAGTTACGCAGTAATTCCTTTCCGGCCTTGATAAAGATTTGCTGAAGTAGGCAATCACAACTTCCTGATCTCCTCTCTGTTGAGAAAGAACACCTCCAATTCCAGTGTTACTTGCATCAGTGTCTACGATAAATCTTCCCTCTGTGTCAGGATATCCGAGAATAGGTGATTCACATAGACACATTTTGAGATTCTGGAAAGCTTGCTTGCAGTCTTCGTCCCAAGAAAATGCTCGTTTCTCTTCTGTTAGGCGATGTAATGGCTTTGCTATGTCAGAAAAACCTTTGACAAAGCGTCGGTAGTATGAGCACAGACCCAGGAAGGCTCTCACTTGCGACTTATCCGTCGGCGTCGGCCAATCTTTAACAGCACTTATCTTGGATGGGTCAGTTGCAACACCTCGCTCCGATATAACATGTCCCAAGTAATCCACTTGACGTTGAAAGAATGAACACTTCTTCGGACTCAGCTTCAAATTTGCGCCCCGTAGCTTTGTGAACACACTTTCAAGTTTCTTGAGATGATCTTCAAAATCACGGCCCATTATGATGATATCGTCTAAATAGACTAAGCAGGTTTCTCCCAGCAAACCTGCCAGCACATGTTCCATCAATCTCTCAAATGTAGCAGGCGCGTTGCATAATCCAAATGGCATGGTTTTGAACTGCCATAAGCCTTTTCCAGTCGAAAACGCAGTTTTTTCCTTGTCTTTGGAGTCCATTTCAACTTGCCAATATCCACTTTTCAGATCAAGGGTGGAAAACCATGTCATTCCACAAAGTGAATCCAGGGTGTCATTGATTCTGGGCAATGGATAACTGTCCTTTTTCGTTACATCATTCACTCGCCGATAGTCCACACAAAATCTGGTCGATCCATCTTTCTTCTTCACTAATACAATCGGTGAACACCATGGACTTGACGAAGGTTCTATAACGCCGTTCTTCCTCATCTCTAGAATCATGTCTTCAACTTCTTGTTCACGAGCAAACGGAACAGGTCGTGGTCTCTGTCGTATGGGTGCTATATTACCCGTATCAATTTTGTGTTTCACCAAATCAGTTCTGCCAATGTCTTGGTCGTTTTTCGAGAAAAGATCGGTATAACGTAATAGAAAATTTCTTGCTTTTATTAATTGCAGCTTGGTAAGATTATCTTTACATTCTTCCAAAAGCTTTGCCACATTTTCTTCTTGACTCGGAACTCTTCGCTGTTGTCCTTCTTCGCACTTCCTTAGCCAGGCCACCTCATCACAGGTTCCGACAACCGTTCCCTTTTCCACTGTTTGTTCATCGTCATCAGGATTGAATACAGGTACCATCGTTACACGGCCGCTTCCCACTAAAGTCCTGGCCGGTATCCATGGTGAGCCCACGACTCCTCTCTCTATGATGGCACATCTTCGCTGTATTCCTCTATCGTTCTGCGGTAGTCTAACAGGAACTAATGTCTGAGATCTTGGTTTTAGGATGGTGTCCTTCAAACATAGCACTTTTCCGAAATTGCCCCCCTTCATTGGAATTTCATCATTTCCATGTTTTAGAACGCCTTGTTTCAAGTCAATGTTGCACTGATGATTTTGTAAAAAGTCCAAGCCAATAATGCAGTCATCGGATATGTTCGCTACAATGACTTTTTGCCAATAAAGTGTGTCTCCAATCTTGATAGCTACAACTTTTTCACCTTGGGTTGAGATACGCTGACCGGTAGCAGTCGTTAACGTGAGGCTTCCTCTCGTTCGAATGTACCGCCCTCCGATGTCCTTAAATCTGAGGTTGCTGATAACTGTACGCGAAGCTCCCGTGTCCAACGTTAATTGGCAAGGTTGTCCATTGATGGTACCGTCTATCACAAGAGTGTTTCCATCATTCGTCTGCTTTACGACTATCTCCGGAGCTTTACTGTTAACAGCCAGCGATGGCTTTCTCCAGTTTTCCTCCGCCGCATCCACTTGTCGTCGGAAATTGTTCCCTTCACGCTTAGGGCAAGTGCTACGTATATGACCCCGTTCTCCGCATTCACAACACATGGGATTGTACGGTCGCCGTCTATTGTTATCCGCTGCTATAACTTCCCGCTGCCTCGGAGAACGCAAGTCATGTCGCACAGCTTCTACCTCAAGAGCATGAGCTACTGCTTCCTTCAAGGTGGCGTGGTGTTCAAGTCGTACGGTGGCCCTGACCTCAGAATCCCGTATTCCGTCGATGAATACTTGCAGAAGCATATCCTCAACCACGGACGGCGACGACTGATATGCCTTGCGTACCAGTCTCGCTACTTCAACGGACCATTGTTGTATAGTCTCGTTAACCCGTTGAATGCGATCCTTAAGCTGCGCTCGATATACATGCTCCAGGTGACTGTCGCCATATCTAGCCTCCAGCGCGTTCAGTAGTTCGTCGTAAGAGACCTCTTTTTTCCCACCAGCGAGTGCTTCCAACACGGAGAGAGCCTCGTCCCGTAGCGCTAGGATCAGCGCTGACTGCGACTCCTGGTCACTCCAGCAGCAGGTCCTTTTGACTGTCTCCAGTTGAAGTTTGAAGGCAGCCCAAGAGGATTTTCCATCATATGGAGGAACCTTCAGATGTCTACCGGAAGTTACTACGGACGTAGTTACGGAACCCCCGACCTCCAGGAGCTTCATTCGTTGATTGAGCTGTTGAAGCGTTCCCTTGACTTCCGTAACTTCTCCCTTGACTTCTGTAACTTCTCCCTTGACTTCCGTAATTTCTCCCTTGACTTCCTCTTTCACAACTTCTATCCTAGAGGCGTTGGCCCGGATCCCGGCTACCAGATCCTTGCTAAGGCCGTCCTGAAGCTCCTGTAAACGCTCTTCTTGGCGGCGTGCTTCTTCCTCCTGGCGGCGTGCTTCCTCCTTCTGCATTGCACGCAGCTGCCCCTCCTGGCGGCGAGCTTGCTCCTCCTGGCGGCGTGCTTCTTCCTCCTGGCGGCGTGCTTGCTCTTTGTGCATTGTACGCAGCTGCTCCTCCTGGCGGCGCGCTTGGTCCTCCCGGCGGCGAGCTTCTTCCTCCCGGTGGCGTGCTTCTTCTTCTTCTCCGGAGTCGCCATGGCGCCGTCTCCGGTGCTAGGCCCCTCTTGCGACTGTTCTTCTGCCGCTGCAGCTCCCGCTCTGGTGGTTACCCCTCTCTCGTTCCTCGGCACGATCGGCATCTTTCCCATCCACTTCTGACACCAGTTGTCACAGCCGTGGGTAGGGGATGGGAAAACATAAGGCCGGCTTCAATAGATGATGTTTATTTCTTTACTGTAAAAGGGTAACACACGACACGGTACTATACACTTTACTGTACACTTTACTTCCCTGCACACTTCACTTCACACTCGCGACACTGTACTGCGAAACGGCACTTCACTATTCCTATGTCTTCTTCCCACTGGCGCGCTTCCCGACTCGCTACCAAGACTCGACTGACTCTGCCTTGGCCGGAATCGCCTTATATACCACCAATTTCAAACATTCCAAATTCAAAGGTTTTCTTTTAATTTAGCGTCGAAAACATTTTATAAATTCTATTTTCAAATTTCTTTTTCTTTTATTTTTAATTTACGCGACACTATGTTTATATTAATAATAACCTTACACAAAAATAGAATGTATGAGCAATTGTTTCATTGTGGATAAAAGGTGGTATAAAGATAAAAAGGGTACTTAGTGCCTTTATTTTTGTATGTAGTATGTAGTACTAGTAATATTAGGTCCAAAAAACAGCTGTGCAGCATTCCAGCTGTGCAAAAATAGCACTATGTCCCGTTCAGATCATTTCCATATTCCTAAATAATACAGATGTTAAAATTTATTGTACGCAATTGCCAAAATATTATTGTTGCTGTCATAATATATTCATAGGATTTAACTAAAGTAGGTACTAGGGTACCAAAGAAACTAATTTGAGGCTCTAAATTACCTTGAATGATCTGAACTCATCAAATAATACACTAAATAAATTCGACTATAAATTATATATTAAGGAGAGTACAAAAAATCGAGCACAATCAACATTGATGAAAACCCTAGCGGCTAAAAATTGAACTAAACAATGCTTTTTTTATAAATAATACTTACTATAAATCACATTATAAGTACTTGAGTTTAAGTACAACGACGTTATGGCAAAATATTTAATACGCGCAAAGTATACCTAACTAGTTAATGATTAATGAAAAGTATTTAATTTATGTTAAGAAAGTGGGAATGCAGTTAAAGCGGTCGCGGTCATTAACCCATGCTAGAGACCCGCTCCGCGCTCGAAATTCGACTATAATTCATTCCTATAAAAGGGTTACTTCACATTGACCACAGGGTCAATGTGAAGTTACCCTTTAACATACACATGTACACATTTAAAACATTATACGTTATGTCATGTCGTGTCAAAGCAGTAGTGTGCATGGAGTAACTTAATGTGCACAAACTTTACTATGCCAAACATACTCTTGCGTCCGCATAATTTTCGTAAAACGGGGTGCAAAGTTTTTGCTTCACGTATTAATGTACTATAGCTAGAACCAACCTCTAACTAATAATAAACCTTCTATTTTTAAAGAATAGTCTTTCAAAGGTACATGTTACCATCATAACACAGCAAGCTCTTACACGCATACAATGTATAGGTACTTATACTCAGTGACGTTTCATGGCTGAGTAAGTTTTATAGGAACTCAAACAAATCATAAATGACCACTAGCATCTACTCCGTAAGTAAATCGCTCGATCAATACAAAATCACTTGTTGCTTTAATAAATAACGAATAATCAATAAGTTAGAGTTACATCAAACATCATTATTTATTTTTTTATTTTTAGTTGTAAATTTGATTTTTCGTCTCTTTTATTTTGCGTAATTTTGACAGACAACCTAATTATTATCAAAAAATCGAAGCGCACTTTAGAAAGGGTTGTACATTTCATACATACAAATGAAAAAATATTCTTAAGTAACTTAAAATTAAGTCATGGGCCCGATGTTCTGTAAAACCTTAACAACTAACCACTTCATATAAACAAATTAAATCGAGCTGCACTAAAGCTATATATTTCGAAATCTATTATATCCTACAGTAACAACTTGTTGCGCCGGCGCGTTCAAATATCGTTGTCGCGAGTGTAAAATTAACAAATTACGCTCGCTCGTAATTCATCGTTACGCGTTTTGTCAATCTTACGCAACTACAATAAGCTTTACGCACGCGCGAGCCACTATCGATATCCGTAGTTGATATCGAAAAGGGAATAATATCACCGTTGAACGAAGCCTTTGTGCTGCCTTACTGCATCATCTTCAACTTGAACCTTAGAACTAAGTAGGAGATTACTCTAATAAATACAAAGAACGCGCTGAGTGCGCCGACGTCCACCCAAAAGTTGGAATTTTCCATTGTCATTTCTTTTAAAAACAGACTTGGACTTCTGAAATGGCAATACGCTTCAGAGCACTCGAGTTTTTTTCTCCCGAACCCGTAGACTGAGAGCATGGCTCCTTCGAACCCGTATCTGACGTAGCTGACGTAGGTCAGCCACTCGAGGTAGCCGGGGATGGCGTTGAAGTTCACGAAGAATCCGGAGAAGAGCACCACTGGGATGGTGGTGACGGGACCGAGGTAGACGCCCGTCTCGACCTTCATGCCGGCGCCGATGAGCAGGCCCAGGGACTGCGCGACCAGCGCCGTGAGGATGTTTATGGTTGTGAACATCAGAACACGGTCTGTCTCCATCGGCTGGCCCGTCATGAAGTACACTATTATCACGTACACTCCGCTGAAGACGATCTGCGGCAGAGAAGTGATTTTTAGTTACAGATAACAATTTAGATATTAGTTAGCGAGCATATCAAAAGCCACTTGAAGCTTCTGGTTTTAAAGACTTAACACCTGTGGCTAAAGATTAAGACATAATTTACATTAATAAGATTAATACAAGTCCAAGGATTAAGAACGCTTAATTAAGAAAACATAAATAAAATCTTATCAGTAGTGTTTCCGAGTGACACAGCTTATGATTGTTTACAATGTTCTTTCTTTATGTGCAATCTTTGAGTGTTTATTAATTACTCTCACAATTATTTGATTATCTTCGTTTTTTAATACCTGACGAAACAAGATGGGTGTTAAAAGTTTGTCCATCTGTAGCTTTAACGAATGGACCGCATTAGATATGGTTTTTTGTTTGAAAGCTGACGTGATCGCATTGGTGCTTAGCTGTAACTTATACAGACCTGTTCACGTGTTTGATGATAGACATTTCCTTAGAGGTTTTTCTAAGTTGGAGGAATTTAAAATTACAGTTATAGTTGTAGTTTATTTAATGTTATAGCCATTAAACTAGCAAAACACCACCTTATAAGAACTGGTCACCGGCGCTCATGGACATCAGTATCCAAATGAAAGAGTTTTTTTAGGTTAATAACCAGCAAACAAATAGACGAGCCACCTGGTGTCAAGTGGACTTCGTTAGCTACTTAAGGTGGCAATGGGATGTCTACGGGATACAATATCAGCTTAATGTGAGGTAGTTCATTCTATTTACTTACTTTATCATCTCACTAGGCCATCATTTAAAAAATATAGGTATTTACCTGAAACGGCAGATCCGCTATAGTCTTCGCGAAGTAAAAGGCTTTCAATGAATACCAGTAGTTCAAATGCTCTCTCACAAACACGCTCATCTCAGTAGGGACTGAAAAGAAGAGAAATAATATGATTATGTCATGCATCATAAAGCAGTGATAGTATACTTGTTTGAGCTGGTTTGAATCTTACACGCCTTGTAAAGAATGAGAAAACTTGCCCCAAAATCAACAATAAAATCCTAAATGTGTGCAAAATCCCCACATGTACGTTATCAAAATGGTTGGCCGTTTCTTTATTGTAAATAGTCAATAAACGAGCACACGAACCATCGTACGGTGAGTGGTCACCATCGCCCACCACACCATTCGCAAAACGTTAAGACGTTTATGACAGTTGCTTACTCTTCGCATTCGAAGTATGAAAATAAAAACAACATCAAACGTCATTAATACACACATGTTAAAACAGTAACATTACTTACATGTTAAAATAGTGGGCATCATAGCCGTGAACATAGTAAACATCACAGTGAAGAATATGCAACCAGCGTTGCTCATCACCATTGCCGCGTCATTGCCGATGTCGTAGTACAAAAACCCGATCAGCAACCCGACCACCGTATGCGAACATAGCCTTAAATGCGTCAACATCTGATCCCTGAGAATGGACCGGAAGGTCCTCTTCAATAAGATCCAGAATTGCTTCCACCCCGAGGTCGGGAAGCCGGCCTTGATCGGTTTCTTGGTAAAACTCTCGCTGGAGTCGAGGAGTGAAGTGGTGCACGTGGCCGGTGCGAGGTTCATCGAACTCGGGACTAAAGCGTTTTGTTTCTCGGTGTTTAGTGTCGGCTCTGACATGTCTATCACAGTGCAGGTTGGTTTATCTGGAATAGAAATAATTCATAGAATAATTAATTCAAATTCATAAATAAAATTGTTCATTTGACATCGACGATTTATAAAATGAGAACATCAACGTAGTTGAAAGAAAATTCATTATCATTATCAGAGATATCTCAAAAAGTACTCGTTAGATCTCTGTTAAATTGCACCACATGCCAAGCACCAACTTCAAAATCAATATACCCAGTAAAATGTTATGTGGTAACACACATACAAATAAATTTAAATAATACATAGGTACATATAATCGAATTATAAGTCGGTTAATTATTATGGCTTAATTTTACTATGGCTGTGATGTAAGAAATATTTTCATGGATTTTTATGGATTTAAGAGAGCAAATGAGCAGCGCTAAAAAAGTATAACCGGAACCACAACTACTACTTAAGCAGTGACGGATAAATTCTAAAAAATGTGAACAGAACATATTTTGATACTTATGACAACTATAAGACAACTATAACTATAACAATAAAACTAAAGTATTATGTACATACATACTACATTATCCTCTGATGTTTATACATATTTATAGACAAACAAAAATAACCATCGCTGACAATCAGAAAAATAGAAGTAATACCTTGACTGATATCCTGATTAACTTTTCTCTTACTTTTTAAATATTTCTGTATAACTAAAAATAAATAAGGGCAAAGACACAACAATGCGGTACGACGACGTGTGTAATAAAAACAACTAACCTATAACAATATCGAGCGCTTCCTTCTTAATGTTATTCTTGCTGTTATTAAAGTTGCAGTTCTGCGGTACGGAGGCACTCGATGATGATGATGATGAAGATTGCCCTCTTCCGCAGTTGCCTTTGTTCACCGCCATCACCAGCTTGTGCACCCAGTCGCCGTGTTCACCCGTTGCCACTTCCATCACTGAAAGTATGATGAGGTATTAAATCTTCTTCTTCACAATCCATAACTGTCCCATGGCTACGTTCGGGTCTTCTCTCACAATATGAGGGGAATATGCCATAGCCCACGCTTACCAAGTGCATATTGGTAGACCCCACAATTAGAGAACATTAAGAACTCTCAGTGTGCAGATTTCCTCAGATTTCTTCACATGACGTGTACTTTCACCGAAACAAGTGAAAATATATTTCTAATCGTACATAATTCTTGACAAATAGAGATGCATGTAGGATTCTAACCCAGAGGAAAGTAGTCCATTTTACCCGGTCACAATCGGTCCTCCGATAACCAGATTTTGAAGTTTCTAATTCATCTAACAATCCACATGTGTTATTTTTTCAATGGCTTGATAGTTATTTTGTTGGTGACATCAGATTCTCGAAACCAATAGGCCAACCACCGAGAGTCTATTGTCTAAGCTTTAAAGTATTGTGATAATGATAATGATAATATTATTAACTCACCATAATCAGCTGGATTGTGATAACTCGGACAATGGAGATTCATAGACGAGAGGAACGGCACCAGACCGCTCACCTTCCCCTGGTATATGCACTGACCTTCAGCTAACATGTACAAAAAATCGAACATCTCGAACAATCTCGCGGACGGCTGATGAATGGTGCATATTATCGTTCTACCACCCCTCGCTAACGACTTGAGTAGCGATATGCATTGGAAGCATGATGAGCTGTCCAGCCCAGACGTGGGCTCGTCGAAAAACATCACAGGCGGATTATTAACTAACTCTAAAGCTATCGACAACCGCTTCTTCTGCCCACCGGACAAATTTATCGTCCTAGTGTCGCTGGCTTCCGATAACGACAACATATCCAAAATCTCGTCGATAACTATTTTCTTGGCAGTGACAGTCATGTCTTTTCCCAGTTTCAGGTTGGCTGACACGTTCATGGCTTCCTTGACGGTGAGATGTGGTAACAGGCAGTCGTCTTGCATGATGTAGCAGGAGAGCTTGCGAAACCGCCGCAGATTCCTCTCCTTGCCGTTGATGAGAATGGACCCGCTAACGTTGGATGTTCTGAAATGAGAAAAGAACAGTAATTTAATGACCATTTTGTTTTCATGACGATATCTCAACAGCGGTAGGTATGGTTTGTGTCAGTATTAACGGATTGACCGAGTTGCGGAATATGGGGCGCGGTCGTTAGTGGTTGAAGTGGTTGATGCTAGTAATTTTAATTAAATAGTAGTCGTTAAACTTCCACTGATTAGACGGGCAGCGCTAACATTTTCAGCACTTAGTCTCCCACAAATCCTCACTAGAACAGTGACGTATTTGTCAAGTTCTGTCATATACGAGGGAAACTTGTCCATACTTGGGACGTCGTTGACGGTAATATAAGAGTGCATTGTAAAATTTTCATTTACCAAAACAAGCAATACTTATTATCTAAAACGCACATAACTTGTGTAATTGTTGAAAATTAGAGAACCCTTTTCGGGGACCCAACGTTCAAATCACTTGGCTATCACTGCATTTTGCTCATAAATATATAAATCCTATATTACCAACCTACCAGAGGTTTGGCGATGTGACCTCCGTTATTCACCAAAGCATCTGACTTGCAATTCCAGCTTAAATTTATCCCTGTATCTACTGAATTTTATTAAATTTATCACAGTATATTATGCTCTTAACAATATGCGACGCCTTCATAATGTGTCAGCGAGACGATGTGATTAATTTAAGCCATGCGAAACAATTTTAAAGGGCACGTAACATCAGGACGCAAGCACGACGTAATAGCGTCAATTTAACTAATGTTTCCCACTAAGAATATTAAAATAAAACCAGCCAAGTGCGAATTGGAATCGCTTGTGAAGGCTTGCTATCAAACGAATATTTTTGGGTTATTACATGATCCACAAATATTCGCGGTGAAAAAACAATTTTAGACAACTCTAGAGTCTATAATTATAGACCCACCAGAAAAACGAAGAACTTATTTTACAAGTTATTGTGAAAATGTCAAGTGTCTTACGATTCAAGAGACATGCTGTGATAGATTTACCGACGGACATTGGTACCCTTGGGTAGGCATTGAACCCTAACTGCGAACAAACTACGACACTAGGTATCAAATAGGTCGTGCACGGCCAATCATGAACTGTCATATAAATATTTTTGTGGCACTTGCTTTATTTGTCGTCAACTTAGGACAATAGTCTAATTTTATCACCTCACATAACTAGATACAGTCTTAAATTTTATTTCGGTCACTCGTCCCTACCTTGCCTGATACAAGGGCTATAATACTCGTCCATACGTACTTCTATTTCGTCTAAATCATGTTCCAACTAAAGTTGGCGAGCGTCCAAATATTTTACATTCCAAAATCGTTAAGTGATCTAAACATGCCTGAGTAATTTAAATATTTTCAGAAGAGATAGTCTCTAATAGATTTGACCGAATGACCTAATTGAAGCTCGCCAACCTGGAAAACATGCCTTTATACGCAATGAAAGCGACTTCGAGACTCCTCTGGGAGTGACCGGGAACTACGCGTATGCCAAGGTTTACTTGAATACTGTATAGCATAATCATGAGACGGCTTAGGTCGCATAGATGGAGCTGTGAGTACCTAAGATGCGAGATTGGCAAGATGAGATGGGATCAGCGCTAGCCCTCGACGTGTGCAGACTAAGACTAGCGTAGGTACATACGCAATATTATGGAGAATAATTTGAATATTGATAATACCAATGATTGTGTGTAGGCCTTACTGTCGTACTGATGAATATTATTGGCAATCTATTATAAATTGCAGCCCAATTATTTTCTAATGAGTAGATATATTCCTTAATTGTCTATCTAAGGAAAATAATATAATTATATAATTTAATCATTCTTCAAACTACAAAAATCTTTCGTAAAGGAAACGTAGTGTCAATTATAATTTTATGTACTTACTCGAAATATAATTAATTATAACTTATTGTAGTATTCTTTGTACTGTACTAACTATAACATTAAAAATCATTCTATTTACGTAACAAAATTTAACACAATGAGTAGCGGGCATAGCCAATAAACGGCCCAGTTTGTATGGTAATACAACCTTGACGTTTATTTCTAAGAAAGTTTATTGTTTGCCCAAAACTCTTTTGTGTTTGAATCAAGTTCAAAGTGTTTTGAAACACATTTCGCGAAAATGGATCTATGCGTCAAACCTTTTATATTTTTTATAAGAAAATCGTACTAGACGTTTTAATGTAGGTCTACAAGTATTAGAGAAAGGATATTTACTCTAAAAAAACATAAATATTTTTGCCTATTACTCGTATGTAAAAGTTATGTTAACAAATGAAGCGTCGATATCACGAGTAATGTAAACTATGTGTAAAATAAATAAATGAATTCAGTTTCAAATTATTAGAGCACCGAATTTAACAAGACTCTTACGAGCAATTACTAAATGCACTATTACTAACAACGACTACCACTAACAGTCCTTGTCCTAGTCCAACTAACAAACTAACCAACGAACGTTCTAACAACGTCTGCTAACAGGGCTAACCATCCCTGTCCCCATTTAAGTCTTGTTCTAAGTCGGTCACAGTTGTCATGGGCGGCAGTGCAAGGGTGGTGCTGCATGCTCGTTTGCTACCTTATATCGATAAAAAAATCATGGCTAATGATAATAATAGATAGATGTGCCTATTTACATAGTAGTTGAGCTGGCAACCAGCCTAAGCGGAATGTTTTAGCCACACATTTCGACAAGGTTTAACGACTACTTAATACCCTAATAACGATGGACTGTTAATTTTCTACGATACGTAGGTACATAACTACGGATTCAAATATGTAAATCCTTTTAAATTAGTGGATTTATTTACATCATTATCAGTTATTCTAATTCATCTGCTTGTCATTTAAAAATGCCCACTCATTCTACGACTCCCCTTCGACTGTATCAAGTACCAACAAATTAAATGCCGGCCTTGTCTGCTCTTAATGGAAACAATTCGGCGTCAATTGCCGCGCGCGCCGTAATATAAATATGTAATACCCAATTCAAACTCACTTGTAGCCAGCTAATATATTCATGAGAGTGCTCTTCCCTGCCCCCGAAGGGCCCATAATGGCTGTCAGCTCGCCCGACCTGAACGTCCCGTTGATACATTTGAGCAGTGCCTTGTATCCCCGCTGCCTGCCTTCGCTGACCGAGTACGACAGCTCCGAGAACTCGATGTCGACTGGCGGACGTTTGGGAAGGTGTGTGAGAGCAGCCATCGGTTTCTTCTGATCTCCGTAGCCATTCGGAATCTTCGGTACCAAACCCGTGATAGTAGCGGTGCCGGCAGGGCCATTGCAAAGGTTCATCTGTGAGCCTCTGGAATAAATGAAACAGGGTATTTAGTAAAGAAAAAGGAAATTAGGAGCAAAACCTACATCTCCTACCTGACCTACATCTCCCAACAATAAAGGAAGCCAACAGCATTATTTTTCAGTACCTCGTAAAGGCGTAAAAAGATAAAGTTGTTTGAATAAAACATGAAGAATATGCCTATGCGCCTAACTAATTTAACTGAACAAAGTTGATCCACTTTGATTATAAACACGTCCATCCATATAAATATTTCATATCAGTATCATATAGTCAGTATTATAACTACGCCTTAGCACTTATCAAGACGCTTTTAACTGAATAGGACCGGAAAATTTACTGCGACGAAACAAAAGATCAAGATACAGCTAAGATTTAAATTGCATGGCATTGTAAAGTCTTCTAGTGAACGAATTCATGAAAGACTACCTACGTTTTGATGCGCAGGTGACAATAACACGCCCACGCTACACTCATCAAGATTTTCCACAGAAAGCGACGGAGGGAAAACGTTTAGAGGTATCACGTGTTATTTTTTGTTTTGTTGAAGTAAAACTTATAGCGTCATATTTATGATTTTTAAAATTGCCTAAGCAGGCCGATTTAGGTCGGCACTCAACAGACAACGACATTTTGGTAATCATATGAAGTGCCTATTCGGTTTAAATATCATCAAAATAAATTTCAGGTAGCCATTTAAGAAACCCCCCACCTAAGTAGGAAATCCTCCTCCAAAAATTCAACCGTGAAATATTTGCGTTTCGTCGCAATGTCGGAGAGCTAGAATTAGCTTAGAATAAAGGTATATCATAATATACGATACGCTTTACACGCGATCTAATTTGAAAACTAACCATACTTCGAGAGATTCTTTCTGATTATAGATAGATAAATAAATAAATAAACTCAAGATGTTGAGAAAATTAAGCATAGATACAATAAAGGAGAAAAAAACAATGTCAATAAATTGATTGCAGTTACAAACACTAGGTACGTACACTATCTTATGTGTAACGTAAACAAAACTCTAAAGTGCCGACCCTAGTGGGGCAGATTACACCTAATTTTAAAGCAGTGGAATCTGCCCCACTAAATCGATTTAGTGGGGCAGATTCCACTGCGAATTTTAAAGAATTCCACTCTGCCCCACGAGACCTTGGTGGGGCAAATTGGAATAATCCAGTTTAACTAATAGGCAGCAAACAAGTCATAATTTATTTGTTTTCACCACACATTTTAACAGCATGGCTCTAATGAAAATATAATAGCTACAGCCTGCAGGCGTTGTTTGGAATTGTAGATGTTCAGTGAATGGCTTGGAAGAGCGCCAAGTTGCGTGTTCTGTGGTGTAAGTATTGTAATGGAGAGATGTGGTGTCTAATGATGAAGCCACCGTGCTGGCAATCGGAATACGGCCGGTTATTAAATGGATGACCATTTAGCTCTCAAACTTAAAGAAGTTTGCAAAACGTGCTCAGATGATTGTCCGTGTATTGAATTAGTTAATAAGCTTGGAAAAGATGATCCAATTTGCGAGAGGATTTACTAAGAGACCCTAATGCTGAAACTTTGAAATATTTCATCTAACTTGCCCAAGCAATCTCCCCTTAGTAACCTCCTTAATGATGCTGGCCTCCCGATGAGTTTTTAGCTAAAGATGAACTTAAGCTAAAGACTCATCGGTGATGCCTTGGCTCGTCTGCCGATCACTTACAGATGATGTCTGCTCTTTGGTCATCCATTTACATAAAAAACCATTAAAGGTTACCCCAAAATTTAAAATCATATTCCTCAGCATAATGAGACTAACTTTTCGGAATTACTTAATGAATGACTTTCGGAAAGCTTAATTTCTATAAAACCGCTATTATGGATACATAAAATATAAACTGGTACAAAACTTTGTTGGAAGTTCTAACAGAATTACGAGAAAGATATCTCCAAGGTTAGCGGTCTCTTTTGTGTCGTTGCTCTTTTAATATCGTGATTTCGTCTTTCTCATTAACCATCCTCATCTCTTTAATCCTTAATTAACTTGCCTTTTATTTCATGTGTGCTTCTCCTACTGTATATTGTAAACATTTGGTTCTTACACTATACCTACGAAAATGTTTTTATTTGTTAGCCTCCGAAGCGGTGGTAATATCAAATAATGAGGTGCATACTCGTAAGTGTAGCGACAAAATATTTTTTTATTTATTTAGAATTTTTTGTACCATCCAAAGTATGTATAAGAACAAAAGACGGACTTAATGCTAAAAGCATTCTCTGCCAATCAACCTTTAAATATGTACCTACACGATTAAAATATTTCGATTGAATTACTGTAACATGGTGTGGTAATGGTACCATACAAGGATAACTTAATTCATTTTTAACTAGATTCTTTCAACAACAGATCGCTATTCGAAGCCGTTATCGTTTTGACCATGTTTCTCGATTTATCTGTTATTACAAAACCATTTGAATCTATCAGTTAATCAGTATGGGTATAATGTAAATGTTCCAATGTTAAAGACCATAACATCGATCTAGTACATTTTAAGAGAT
Source organism: Ochlodes sylvanus (assembly GCA_905404295.2). Classification (NCBI taxonomy): domain Eukaryota; kingdom Metazoa; phylum Arthropoda; class Insecta; order Lepidoptera; family Hesperiidae; genus Ochlodes; species Ochlodes sylvanus. Next base: position 903,618 of record FR990132.1, read on the forward strand.
AGTTCATATACACCCATCGGTTCATTGGTTACCTTATACAGAAAATTTCTGATCCATTCCTCGGTCACTCGTTAACTTCACTCTTACAATGTCACAACCCGAGCAAATTAACATTGATGTTCCCGTTAGAATTCAACTGATGAATATTTGAATAATTTTCAGAAAAGCCGGTGCTATGTACAGAGCGGTCGTGTTTTGACATCATTTACAATTCTTCAGTAATAAATAAGCAAGTATTTACGTCACTCCAGACATTTATTTTGTTGTCGTTTCAGACTTTCAAAACAATTGTGGTTTGAATTATTTTAAAGAAATTTATCAATTCATATAAGATGAAGTTAACAGACAGTTGCTATGTCATAAACGCTACATTTGGAGAGTCTGTTCTTAACATTTTCGTTATATCTTAATATATATATTTCTTGTGTTCGTGTGTATGTGACTGAACTCCTCCTAAACGGCTTGACCGATTTGGTTGAAATTTTTTGTGTGTCTTCAGGTGGATCCGAGAATGGTTTAGATTCACAATTGGACCCGGTAGGTGGCGTTGCTGTCGATATATCACTAAAACATTTTTTAATTATAAAGCGGTACGAAGTACGCTGGGACCACTAGTTTTAACGTAAAACTTCAAGTTAAAATTTTGTTCTTATTCGTTTAGTGAATTTATCGTTGAAGTTTCACATGTACTATGTGCCCCAACCCAACACACATTTCGATTATTTTTTCATTTAAGTACAAAGTACCATTCTCTACTTCTTGGCTTGCGTGCGACGGTGCGGCTAAGTAATCGTGTCAGTTTAAATATAAAATAATAAAGCATACTTATGAAGGTGACCTTTGATACTACGAAAGATGTTCCGATCGATTGAGTGTCGAGTTTAGGTCTTGTTAACTCGTTTATGCGAGAATAGTTGACAATGATTCTTTGATGTTTCTGATATCCATGGGCGACGGTGCCACTTCGGTGGCTTGTCTACTCGTTTTCTAGATACATTATGTAGGTACCTATATCACCGGGGCGTTCTGGTGAATTAATGCTAATGCCATCTATCTATCGGACACACACAAGAAATTACGCCAGTGACACGAAAAGAACGCGACAGAATGATACGATGTTTTCTCTCACTTTGCGTGCCGGTTTTTTCAAGGAAAGCACAGTTCCCTTTTTTTCCTACTTTTGTTCCCACACGCAAATTTGGCAGCTGACCGTCGAATTTTCCTAGTGCCACATACAATTTTACTTTCTCGTGCTATTTCATGTATCTCATGTTGGCTCACTTTTCGAAAGTCACATTGATTTTGCATTTGACGTTAGCGCCTGTCAAACTACGCTACGGGGTTAATAAACTTTAGATGGATCGAACTGAATAAAGTTTTCCGGCATCGTGTGCTTACCCAAGTAGCTGTCCATTGTTGAGTTGTTCCGGGGACTTGACGGTTGAGAAGGTGACCTTCTCATTGAGCTCGCCACGGCTGCCACGCCCCATGAGCGGCAGGTGGATCTGAGTGCCCTTGGACTCCATCTTCCTGCTGGGTGTCATCGTGGCGTGACCATCCTGTGTGAAGATGCCCTGGAAAAAAGAGAAAAAATTGTGTAGTTAAAACAATGGTATCTGCAGGGCCGTGTTTTTCTGTTCAAGGTACCTTACACCTATTTAGACAAATGAAAAATGTAATATTTATTTATTAATAAGTATCAATTTGGTATAAAAACTGATGGTGTTTATTAAGAGATCATCATCATCATCGTCACTCTTGACTGTTCGCTGACCACGAGTCTTCTCTCGCGATCATATGTATAATTGAGTGATCAAACGAAGAAGGTCGATCGGTTTGTGATTATAATTGTATTTTGAGTAAACTAAACTTTTGGCGGTGATCATATCAATTACCATCACGTTGCTTGTCCGTCACTCAAGGCCCATCAACTTCTTTGTCGGTTATTAGTAAAAAGTTAATAATATATCTTAAAAGATTCCTCTAACACCGACGACGTCACCATACCTGATAATAACTTGGAAAACAAAAACGAAAAACACGTTGCATGTAAAAACATAATAGAAAAAAGGTTGCCTTCCAAGGATTGTCTTTGCCGAACACGTCAGGGCTAATTTGAAATAATACATGTAATTAGTTGATGTGCCCATGGCTCGGTGGCGTCTGAAATTGAGTTAAGTAACCTCGAGCACGGTCATATCGGTTCTGGTTATTGTCAGAGAGCAGATGTTAAGTTATGTTGAAGATCCTCATAGAGCAAAGGAATCGAACAAGAGGTTTAGTATTAAATAGCATATTATCAAATAGCATTTTGAACTCCAATCTTCTTAAGCATTCGATATAAAAACAGTTTTAAGGTGGGCGAAAACAAATTGAAATCCCTCAGTACACCCACGTGGACTCTGGCATCGTACTTCGTAAGTTCGTACCGCCCACGTTTTATGTCGAATGCTCGTGACGTCATTTGTTAGATAAATGTGACCAAGCCTGTAGTTCTTTGAAAGAAAAAAAATCACTTAGACACTCATACCCTCACGCTAGGATTCCCTGTGTCGTGTTTGGCATGGACAACATAATCAACACATCACTAGGTACAACTCACGACACGACGAACATGACGAAGAACAAACATTGATCTGTCGCATAATATCTGCCCCAGCTTGGAATTGAAACCGGGACCCCTCGCATCGCACTACCGCCACTACCGACTAACTACGGGACTACTAGAAACAGTTGTCATCCACAAGTGTACTCACTTACTCACCGATTAAGCACGAAAACTACTTTACTGGTGAATGTGAACTTCGGAAGAGAGGATTTTGTAATATTTCAGCCATAGGGATTGAAAGTTTGTTTGAAATTCCGCCGATTTGAAAGTAGACACTATGGAAATTGGTATTTGAGATTCTGGTTAGAAATAATTAAACACGTGTCTCAACGTTTTTAGAACATCAAACCCTAGAGGGGTAAAATAAGGGCAACAGATAGTATGATTATAAATACATGTTATTCTCTGATTGTAAGTCATCCAGTATAAATACAGTTATACAATATTGATCACATCGCTAAAAGTTATGAAATAGAAGATTATTTGAAACAAGGATTTTGAATAAAGAATTACATAACATTTTTAGAAAGATACGTCCGCATTTCTGAGGTCATTTGTGAAGTCATTTAACTGTTTATTCTTTTTACTCACAAAAAATCTATACTAGCTCTATTTAGACAAATCTTTCACTTGTACAAAGTAGCAACCCAAAGTACCTACGTCGAAGTTCTTACGTCAGCTATTGTAGCTACCCTATTTTTAGGCTACACTCAGCGGAATTGGTCCCAGCAGAAACTAACTTGGCCATTCAACGCCTACTGTCTAGTTTTAAATTCTTTTTTCAAGTTCAGGTTCTGTAAGAGGTAACTAAAGCTTTTGTTGAGGTAATGGACATGTGGATGAATGTTCGTCTTCTGTTGAGCTTGGAAGAAAAGGAAACTCATGTCGAGAGATATTTATAGCTACAAACGAATAGGGTTCGAACAGAAACCTTGTATCCACGTTGTGTTTCGGACCGTGATTCTAATTGTATTACTTAGAATCACGGTCCGTCAAAAAAACATCAAAAAAAAACGGTGCATTTCTTTGTACCATATAATTTTTTTCTTAAATTGTAAAATATGTCATAGTTATTCAGGCTTTCCTAGAAATGAATGAATTTCCGAAGGCGTGGTTACGAGGTTTCTGTCGTGTAATGTTTCACAGAAAACCCATTTTTTCGTACCAACACTGTACAACAGCGTTTTGAGTTTTCGTACAACAGCGTATTGAATATTCATTGTGGATCGCATCAGACACCGCGAGGCCGCGAGGCGGTCGTTACGGCAACATAATATTTAACTATAATTTTACATTTTTCGTGTTCGTGGCTGAAGTTTTTGTAGACAACGGTAGGGAAAAACTCAAATTAGTTTCTTTTAATTAGAACTAAAAATATAGTTTTAATGGTGGAGCTTTACTATACTATCTTTTCTTATTTAAATTCAATTGAAGATTATTTTTGGTGTATACGATAAAGTTGTATTCTTTTCTTATTTAATACGCTTTTTTAGCTTGATACACGTCATGTATTGTTTCTACTATCTGTTGAGAAGGTTAATAAAGAGTGAAATACATACATAGAATGTTTTCATAATTTACAAACATGACCTTGATTTAGAATTCCTATCCTATTCATATTATAAATGCGAAAGATTGTATGGATATATGAATGTTTGTTACTCTTTCACGCAAAAACTACTGAATGGATTTTGATGAAACTTTACAATAATGTAGCATTCACATCAGAATAACATATAGGTAGGTTATAATTTATAAAGATATAGTGTGAATTATCCAAAATATATAACTAAATCTTTGCCAACCGAAGGAATAAGTTTCCCGAAGCGAAGCGAGGGCGGTTCGCTAGTAGAATCATAATATTTGCTTCATTGTCAACGCACCGCCGCCACCGCCGCGCCGTATGGTCATGAACGACACAACGACGGTGTCCAGTTACCATCAGGTGACTCATCATCTTTGTCAGATTTCCATAAAAATATATGATATACATAATATTAAAGCCAGGTCATAGTATTATGACCCGTACCGCTGGGACATTGGGAGACCCGGGCCCAGCGGGACAGTTATGGCTCGGTAATACTCGTAGTATCATACAGTATTGTGACTTGGCCCTGTCCTTGAAATAAATGCCTACAGCCCCGCGCGCTAGGGCCGCCTCTTTCTGGTTTTAGTGAATATAAGTGGGTAGGTAATACGCACGCTTCCTGATTACAAACCCACACGTTTGATCGTCCCTATGGCTATATATATGACTATATATATGATTCGCGATGGCTATATATATGATTCGCGTACCGACCGTTTATATGAAGATGGAATACTGTATGATACTATTACCGTGGTTATGGGCTGCGAAGAATAAGAAGATGTAATACCTACATCAAAAACTAGTCGGTATGTTTCCACCCTACTCCTGTTTCCTAGCGTGACACGAATTACGAGATCGATACTGGCATTACAGCCGCGGTATAACGACCTTCCCTACGTTGGCTAGTTGGGGTTATGCCGTATTAACTAGTGTTCCCAAACATTTTCGGTTTGAGGTACACCTAAAATTCTATTCTTTACATTAAAATTGCTAAGTAATAAATAATCAACACAATTTTTTTTCATTTATGGTGTAAGTACGTAACTTACTTATGGATTGTAATGGTAAGGTGTACGTTAAACCTATACCAGTAACTTAAGTACTTACTTTCACCATCAGTGAAAAACATTTGATGTTGATTGTTTATTACTTTAATCCAAGAAGCTAAAATTATTCACATGAAAAGAAGCCCAATGTAAGCCAACTAACAATAGGAGTGTCAAGACGCCATCTTGATCCTAATTCTTTGTAAACAAGCGTAGAATGAGAATTCCAAAGGACCTACTACGACAAGTGATATGCAGGGAAGTGTGTACATAATATTTTGTCATCATGTTATAGATTCAAGTATCTCAGTGAGTCATATACTTTTTCAGAACAACATCAAAGACGAAACTATGTATTGCGATGATGATGATTATGTGAATTATAATACCAGGAACACACCAATGACGCTTTGTACAAAAGTATAATAAAGTAAAGTAAGTTTTGTTGCTAGCTCTATTCATTTCAAATAAACTCGTATAACGTCTCCATAGAATCAAAAATCCATCTAAATAAACAATGAAATCAATAAATAAATAGCATTTGTCTAAACACCGCGTACAAAACAAAATGCAAACTACCTATATGATATTATTGCACCTGCAAGTGTATCCTATTCTTACTTGGCGCACCATTATACCTTTATTAATAATTCTCTAACCAATGACCATTGCGTTCCTAATCTGTAACTATCCAAAGTTCAAGATACGTTCAGGGTCGGTTAAAATAAAATATAGTCTTTTGAATCGCCGTGACTAACATAGTACGTCTTTCAACGTTATAAATAGTTAGCCCTGTGTTAAATTTATAGTAGCGTTCAACCATCATGGAACCACTTCGTTTGGTTAGGTCACTCGTAAATAAGAATGAATTTGATTTAAATGCTATCTTACCAATGATAGTGTGTCATTCGTAATTGATCGATCGAAAAGCGTTGTGACCTCTTGAACGTTAAATGGGTGACCGCTTGTGGAAAATAAGAAAATAAAAATAAAAATTTGTAAATTTATATCGGCGAAAAAAGAAGAGTAGACTGGTTTAGTCCATAATGGACGAGTTTCGTATTAATACGGTATTCATTTTAGCTGGCTCTTATTTTGTTTAAGAATTCTAGAAGAAAGAGAAGAAAACTATAAACCCTGCAATCTAAACACGTTAAAAACAATTTTACGGTTGATTCTAAAAGAAGAGTCGTAGGGATAGAATATGATCGCTCTCCATCAAGTGGCTTGGTTGCTGGTGGTCGGTTGTTGGCAATTTATACAGGGGTCCTTTTATTAACAACTTCATTACACAGACGTGGGTATTTTGTATGCCATTATCTGAGTTCGTTAAACATTACATCAAATTTATTTGTACGAATTTTATGTACTTAAATATTTTTAATTACATAGTCTAATTGTTCATAATTATGTTACCTAATATAATTTTAACTTAACAGTGCGCTTTGGCATGAGCTGTAAGCACTGCAAGTAATCGAATTAAATATATAAATAAACTAGAGGTTTTTCTTAGTAGAGGTTAGTTTTTAAATTTATAATTATTTCCAAGTATATGTTGCTCGTGATTTATCCCGCGCGGAATGAGAATTTTCAGCAGCTATTTATCCCCGTTTAGGCGTAGAATAATACAAAATCCGTCCTTTGCTGACGTATCCAGCCAAGCGTTACGATAAACCTAATAATATTATAATGACGTACGGAAAACTGATTATGTTTCTGGGTGATTATGACAATGACCGAATTCTACAATCTGGCCGGATTTATATAATCTGAAACACATTTATTGCTGGTTGTTATGTCATTATTTGAATGGCAATGAAATTTTTATAATTACAGTCCGGATGATGTGGCTTGGAACTACATATAACTATATATACTACATATATTATGCTCCATCAACATCTATAAAAAAACCTACCTAAGTTTCACATTGACATTTTGAGAAAAAAATATACAACGTAAGGATCTCTTTACAGGTTTATTTCAAATATATATGTAGGTATATGCCTGGATCAAACGTGTCCAATATTCAAAATTAATTTATCTTCATAGACAAACTTTTCTCATTATACTGGGTTTAGTTTAATTACAAAGTGATATAATTCCAAAGAATTGTATAAAAAATTATAACGAAGGTACATACATACATGCACATTAATTACTAAATCAACAAAGTTATAAAACAAAATAGCTATCTAAAAATTATGATTCAGAGCCCGTTACAACAAATAGGTAAGTACAACTTTAAATTCCATCATACCCAAGAAAAATCATAATTTATTTTTACAAAAATGTTTATATTACGTAAAGCAGTGAAATATAATTTATACAAATAGCTTTTTGCGTAAAACTGTCAATCATACACAGTAGGTACTTCCAGCACAAGTTTGAACAATGCATACGACAATTTTAAACATTTGACCCTGCCTAGTTAAAAGAAAGAAAGAAAACATTTATTTCATAACTTTATAGTAAAATAGTAGATATCTATGTATTATCTTAAGAACTCTCAAAGTTCGGCCTATAAACACCACGCTTTAAAAGTCCTCATTCTGAAGAGCACTTGTTATATAGAAGTACCATCGCTTTAGAACCTCTCCAGAACATCAAGACCTGTCTATACGATTACTTAACTTTGGGGGCAGGTGTGACCTTGCCGTCCTTGCGTACGCGCCGTATACGAGTTTGGCTAAAAACTTTGTTCATAAATTATTCGCCCAAGTCTTTGGACAAAATGTGTCACTCATTGATTAATAGCCTCTGGATGTCTATAAGGCTTGAGCTTAACAAGGACGTTGCTGACGCCGCTTCGTCACCGGCTACCACAAATATTTCGTGTTACGTATGTTCGTGTTTCGACTTGACGATCTATCGGCCCATTCCAGTACATTTGGCTGCGTAGCCGGCGATGTCGACTTAGCCGCAAAATAAATTGTATTTATAACCTGTCATCCTTGCGAGGTTTGATTTGAAGTTACATATTATACTTATTATGATACGTAACATAAATGTACAATATGTAGCTACATAATGTATAGAATAATAGGTGTACATATTGTAAAGATAAAAAATAATAAATAAACGTTAACACACTCATACCCCCGCACTAGGATTCCCTGTGTCGCGGGAGGCATGGACACACACACAAATTACACATCACTAACACCCACGACCCAAGCACAAACATTTATCTGTTACATAAACATCTGCCCCGGCCGAATATCGAACCCGGGGCCCCTCGCTTCGCAGGCAGGGCCACTACCAACTAGTCTACGGGGTCCAATATATAACACAATATAGACACGTGAACACACAGAGATTGTTGCCTATTGCCACAATTCCTAATTTTGCAATGGATTTATTGGTTAACGCTGGCATTGAGCCTTTGTAAAATAACCTGTTTAAGATCGTGCAATAAAGGATAAATAAACCGGTAAGACTGTTATATGCCCCTTTCAAAAGAACAGCAGTCAGCACTCCATCGGTTTTCATATCGGCAATGCCCTTACATCGGATACTTACACGCGTGGTTGACGCGTGAATAAAATGAATGTGAATGAAACAGCAGTAATAGCCAAGTTGGTTGAACTTTGCAACTCCTGTTCGGGATTCCAAACCAGCCCGGTTTGAAATCCTGCGCACGTGTCTGTTTTGTAAAGGAATTGTGCGTAAAATAACTTAATCATCATTAGCCTCACTGAAGGGAAAACATAGTGAGGAAACCTGCACACCTGACAGTTCTCCATTACGTTCTCAAATGTGTGAAGTCTATCTTATGCACTTGGCCAGCATAGCATAGCAGCTTTGACCAGTACCTTGATTGTGAGAAGCGCCCCAGCATTAGAACTGCTATGGGTTGCGAATAAAATAATGAAAAGTTCTACCTGTATCCAAGTCCCGCTTATATTAGGCCACATCACTTTACGAACACCTACGAGTAACACGATCGCGGCGACTAACGTAATTTTCTACGGGAAAATACACGACGTATACGTGATCCGCAGCTAAAGTGTTAACAACCAATTAAGCGACCACTAAGCACCTAAAATATTCACTACTGACGTGCATTACTTATGATTATCAATTAGATGCCGGATTCCGCTATCAGAAGCTGTACGTACGGCTTAGTAACTAAATTAATGATATGAACAAATCTCCTTGACCGTTTGCTGATAAATTAGTAACATAATACATTTTTATTAGTGACTGAAACTCCACTTATTAATTATTTATTTAAGTACCTAGTAGTTTCTTTATAGTTGTCAAAATATTAATAAGAAAATCTTTATTCATCGCCATGCCACACATGCTTGCACGTGCGAGAGCATTCGGCGTTACGCAGAATGTTGTCATCCTACAATGATTTAATTTTAAATCGACAGTTCGGTATAGGGATCATCGGATCTACAGCAATATGCAAAATTTCAAGTCCGTAGAATAAGAGGACGTAATTCTAATTCAGCTTGCAAGATTTGACCCTAACATACAAATACTTGCTATTTATATAAAAGCTTTTAAAAATGTATCAGAAGCAGCAACTGATTTGGGTTTTCGGTGATGATGAAGTTATCATGGAATAACATTTGGTGTTAGTTTTATTTACATAGGTTCATAAATAAAAATAAAAATTATACGTCAATTCCATCTGAACATTATTTCCATTGTGAAAAGTTTTCCGAAGAGAGGAGCACTTACAAAAATTATCACTGAATGTTTCATAAAATTACACATACGATCGTATTTAGTACGTATTTTAGTGTCACTTAACAATGCTAACAATGACGTCATTAAACGTAACAAAACAACTACAATCATCAGACAGACCTCCACGCTATGCAGCAACTTGTGGTTTGATCAAACAAAGACCAACCCAGTGTCATTGAACTAGGAAAGGACAATAAACGTGGATGTCATATTTTATTAATTTAACCAGAATTTAACGCTATTTATCTTATGTTATGGTACTTCCATGACGAATTTAAATGTACCTTATTACTTAATAATAAAAGTAATTGATTGATTTGTGTAGGAATCTGTTTGAGATAAACTAATATACGTAAATGTGATAATATACGTATATGAACGCAATAGATCCTTTTTAGAATTTTTGTCTACAGATAAATACACAGGAAAATACTCGTATGTAACTTACTACCTGCACTAAATTGTATTTTAAATTACTTTTTAACTCAGACGATATTTACACAGAACCTAACTTAATACTTTTTTTCTTTTTTCTTGTTTCTTGGAATCATTGTGTTACTGAGCACTAAGCATAATGGAAAAATCTGTTTTCATAGATAATGTAAATTAATTAATTGAAAAATGATTACACAGAGTACGAAACAGTACAAAAATATTTAGAATCCATTTTCGGGTCACAAATGTCTCACGATTTCCGAATCAATATTCTAATTCGTGTCGCAATACCTGCTATCACACCGAAAAAGTTCGATGCAGAATCACACTCGACCATAAAATGCTTCGGCAATACAAATCAATTTTTTATCAAAACGTCAAGATTACCTACATTAAATACGTACGCTTTATCGAGTCTACTATCGGTTGATTACATTTAGTACTGTCTCGCTCGAAATGGTTATTAAAGTAAACAATAAATTAAAAATCAAAACCCTATTATATTCATTGACATTACCCTACTAAGGTAGTTTTTAACACCGATCAATTTAGCGCAACATCCATCTTCACCCCCACAATGTAAGTTAAAATAAATAAATAAAACACGAATATACACGCAGATTGCCGAGAGCCATCAATAACATTGAGTATGGAACATCGATAACTCAAGGTTTATTATAAGGTCATTCGTACTATTCCAAATTCACTGAAGGGATCCGAAGCGGATTAGCTCACATTTGCGTTTTTATGTCGCGTTTCGTTTAACTGTCTGCAAAACCTGGTTTTAGCTAGGTCAAATTTAACATAGATAACTTACCATTGTTCTTCAACTGATAAACATTGTTGGCTATACTCAAATTACATTGAGGCAGGCGAACTTCTTATGGGCCAAACGCGTAAAGGTCACCTTGAGGACCCGTTTACTCGATGAGTATCGGAGTTCTAAGAACGACTGTAATTTTATTCGATGCATGATTTGTCCCATCTTGATTTACAAATGAATATAATACAATATTATAGAAGTAATATAAAAAGAATATAGTTTATTAAAAAAATTATGTACTCACTCAATTCAAATTACTACCGTGGGTTTAAAAATACAAATATTGGAGTGAAAAAACTATTAGTTTGTGGGGAAATCAATACCTTTGAATGCAATAAAAACATCAAAGTCAGATAGATAACATGAAGTCAATAAAGAACAGACCAAGGAAATCAAATTTTATAAATAATAAAATAACGTTGAAAAAAAGAAATTACAAAATCCCTTGAGTCAGTGACTGTACGGATCTGTAATTATGATTGCAACGTCAGCTACACTACAGAGATTGTTCAACTCTCTCCTGCTCAGTAATCCTGATAAATACAATGTCGTTATCACAACTTATCATAATGCCATACATTATTATTTACAATCACCGATTTGCGAAATAGGGTTTAGGGACAATTTTTGCGTCCTATTCTGATGAATGACCTAATTAATGGTTATTTTGTACGCAAATAACCTTTTGAAACGTTCTCGAACTTCTTAATACATTATAATTAACTTTCTTTATAATTAGATCATAAAATAAGTTTCCCCCATCGCCTGTTTGGTAGTAACCCTGCCTACGAAGTGAGGGATCCCGGGTTCGATTTGCGGCCGCCCACGAATGTTTTGCTTACGGGTCCTCGGTGTTGTTAGATATAGTGATTTCTTACTTGTGTTGTCCATGCTAACCGAGGCACAGGGAATCCCAGATTCCTAGTACGGGTGTAAGCGCTATTTATTTTATTTATTCTTGAGAGTTCTAACACTGAAATAAAAAAAGAAGTCGTCTTTTATGACCTGAATTCCAACCGAGAGTTTTGTTGGAATAAGAAGGACATAACAAGGCGACATAACAAGAGGAACAGAAAACAATATCCGACTCACGTACGCTGAGACTGACACGCGCGTTGAGGGACGTCAGTATAGAAGCTACGTCCGTAATCCGTATAGAGCTGGTTACACTTTTTTAGAGGCAACCATCTCAGTCTTTGAGCAAACACATCTGTGACCGAATTAGAACGAGACCACGACTCTTACTATCGATTTCTAACTGGGCGATTACTAACAACAACTAACAGGACAAACTTCCACTAACAGTCCCTGTCGCAGTCCTCATCCTTGGATGAGGATTGTACAGGGACTGTTAGTGAAAATTAACTAACCAGCTAATGTTCTAACACCGAGTCCTAACCGGACTAACTAACTATACTAGTCCCCTTTTGAGCCTTGTTCTAGGACGGTCACAGTCGTCATGGGCGAATGGGTGGACATGGTGCTGACCCAATACCTAATGATTCTTCTCAAATATCATCCATGTCAGGCATTTATCAGTAGCAGTTTCAATATGTTCGATTTCAAAAATAGAGGCTCAATTAGTATTCAATACGTTAGTTATATTATAATGAGAGATACTTGAATAATACGGTACCTATTAATCACTATGAGGAAAATCTTTCCTTCAATCTGTCACAGGTGATTATTATTCTCGCTAAAAGGCCAATCAATACCGTTTCTAAGATACGCGGACGTTTTCATACGTGCATAAATTAGTTCGATGCTTATTTATAGGTACCATTTTCTTTGGCAGGATAATGAGTAAAGGTGTGCGCACATTATATGCACTCCACTCGGATTTAACTCATAGGAAAGTACCTATATATTGCAACATGAGCTTTATGCCGTATCAATTACAGTCCAGTCGAATTTTTGGCTGCAACGGAATTGGAGGTGGGCCTCGATCTTGGAGTCAAGTCATTTCAAGTAAATGTTAAAAATTTAACTGTATATAAAAAGCGATATAAAAAGCTCATATTTCAATGCTTTCCTATGAATTGTATCGGAGTCAAGTCGGTGTTGAGTGTTAACGCTAATCATCCTTGACATTACGTCTATCAACTTTTTAAAGGTCATTGCCATTACCAATTGATTTGAAGTGATATCCTAAGAAGCATTCTATTTATAATTAGAACAAAGATATTATAAAGTTTTATAGTAATTATTGAACTATTTAAATTATATTTAATTTATTAACCAGTTAGATGTACCTAGTACCTACTTACAATCATAATAAATGAAGATTTTAGTTACGCTTCATACCTAAGTGTGATATAGGTACTCGTAAATATATATTATACAAACTGGTCCAAAAGCTCCAAACCCCATTAGTTAAACTTAAAGACAACATGACGTGGCTTGCTGAGTGCTTTTTGCCTGTCTTTAAAATGTATAGGTACACTTGTTTTATTCAAAGTATCTACATAATTATGTACTTATACCCAGCCTGTCGGTACGGTGACGGTAAGCCTTCGCCCATAGAGATCAACAAACTGTGCCCGCGACTTCGTCCGCGTGGAATTTAACAAAAATCTAAAATAAAAGTTGCCTAAGTTACTCCTTATGACATCAGCAATCTGCCAGTGATAGTCCCGTTAAAATTGGTCCAGCCGTTCCAGCGATTAATAGCCAAAACAGCAGACTTCTGACTTCTGTCGTCTCTTATCACACCTTACTCTGTCAGCATGGGATTGGGATCAGTATTGACCGCTCCAATATGACCAATACCACCATCCATGTAGGTATCATCCATCATCTGAATATCTCTGATCTGTATCTGAATATCCATCAGTGTATGTGAGCTTCTGTCGCCTCTGTCCACTCTGGTCTACCGTGGGGCATGGGACTATTCTACGCCGCGGCGTTGAAAACTAACCCCAGTCCCATGTCCCACGGCAGCCGCCACAATACGGCCAGGAGAGATATTTTGTAGAATACGGCTGCAGGGAGACCGCCTTATTTTAATAAAAATTGAACCACTCTACCAGTCTTCCATTTCCAAAGCAACTTAATACTGGAAAGGGGAAACCCAGGATAGACACAACAAAGGCGGCAGTCAGTCTAGCTTGCGGCGCACATGCGAAAAGGCGTATCTTTATTTATGAGCTCAGGAATGTAGACCTTATGGAAATGAGTTACAGTTCAGAAGACCTCGTCCCCCTTTTAGTATAGAAACGCGTCTCTAATTTCCAGTGATTGGCTCCCGATATACGGGGTTCGTTGACCGGATCGCCATTTTCATAACTTCTACTTATATTATTAATACTATAGGTCTACTTACGTTCATTTTTTATCCGGACGCAGGATCTAAAAGATCTAAAGAAGGGTAATGTGCTTAACAGTCTACATTAAGTATGTATGTTTTTGCATCGTGGTGTGAAAAAAAGAACTTGAAATGAGTTTTTTGTACATCACATAATATGTAATGAATAATGAGGAACAATAAATTCACCTTTCAGCTCGGCGTACCTACGAATGTTTTAAAAACTATAAGATTATTTTGTAAAAAAGGTTCAGTATCCGTCCGCGTAATGTAAAAAGGGGTACAAATTTTTCGCTACACGTATTAATATAATGATATCACGTGTTAAGTTACGTTACGTGTTTTTTGTAGTAAGGTCCTTACTACAAAAATGAAAGTAACGAATGGTTTGGTAAAATAAACAGCACTATTATAATATAATAATAATACCTAATAATATAATATAATATAAAAAAAAAAAAATAATATAATATAAGGACCCTAACACGTGATACGAAATACGAATGTGAATTCCGATTTTTTGCAACTTGCCCCGATATTGGCACACCTCGGGCAGAAGATTAGTAAGTATTGAAATAAGTATTATAATAGTATTACCTTGATATGTATATCTATGCTTTCGAGCGGTCTTTGTTCCGACTAGTGGAAGTAAGACAGAAAATCTGTTAAAGCTAGCCGTCTCACTCTACGTATACTTGACCGAAACCAAATTGCGTATCTTCCTTTTTGCAATCCGTTTTTATTTAATTATTTATCAAAGTTGCTAAGCACGATAAAAACAAATCAATAAGAATAGCAAATAAAGATATGGAGTGCCTACATCAGAATCAACATGAGAATATTGCAGAGAACTTATGGATTTGTTGTTAGGGTTGCTACACGTACTAAATCTACTATGATACGAGTAGTATGATACTATAGTATATTTTAAAGAAGCGTTATTTTCAGCAATTATTGCGATGTCGAGATTTAAGGTGGCGGTTCGCGGCCGAGACCGAGACAGGAGACCGAGACCGGAGACCGTGACCGTCACTTTGTATAGGCGCGCGAGAACGTCTCGGTCTCGCCAGTTGTAGCCTATACATTGCCTATCGTCAGGTGATGGTCGCGGTCTCCCGTCTCGGTCGCGGACGCGAACCGACACCTTTAGACACAGTTTTTTATAGCACTGGCACCAATCATTATTATACGAAAATAGAAGTAGATAATGTGCTTGGCGTACGAGGAGTGGAACAGTAAAAATTTAGCTAATTGGCTTACTTTTCATATAGCATCTCTGTCTCATACGTTCCGTAAGGATCTTTCACATACATAGTTACAATATAAATGTCATCCGAGTGGGTCCAAAAGCGCTTAGATCTATAGTTTTAATATATTTGGCTGGCATCGAGTCTCATCTCGTTTGCTGCGATGATATTATATGTACAATCGGAATTTTTGTGCTTCACATAAAACAGAACTTTTATACATTGAATGACTATTTCTCTGTCATGTGTTATTTTTAATCCCCGACTCAATAAAAGTAGTGTTATAAGCGTAATGCGTGTATAGGTATATCCATATGTATGTCTGTGGCAAAGTATCTCTTAAACAGATGAACCCATTATGATCTTCATCAAATGTTTGAGTTATGATTGGAGAGAATCTTTACACTTAAGATGATTTCTAGTTGTTAAAGGAATATTGAGCAGCTTCTAGGTACGTGGCTAATCGATTCAATTTTTTTATTTTGTGTCCATAATGCTATTACTGCATAGTAATCCTGGCCTAATATTGAAGGAGTGTATGGAATCAGCAGGATAATACTTCTCACCAACTTCCGCAGAGTTGCCCTGGTTGAGCTCATTAAATAGGCTAAGGGCAATCTCATTAGGATGCTATGGCAGCGACGCCAGCAGTGGTTCCGTGGCTACCCGTGGCGTCCGTGAGACGCCAAACCACGCCGCCAAAGCGGATGCCAGACAACAGACGAGAATCAAACACGACCCGATGACACGCGAATAGTATCGCAGCTGGCGTCCGAATGGGATAGCACTCATTCATCCGCATGTATTTTGTTGGCGTCGACGCCAAGGACGCCACGGTGGCATCGCCGCCAATAGAAGCACAGCGGGCCGCAAGAGCTGGCGTCGACGCCAAGCCGCCAACCCGTGAGGTATGGCTAGATACGTTGTAATACAATTTTACATGTTTTTACTGGATGCGCTGCCGGCGTCGCTGCCATGGTGTCCTAATGAGATATTGCCCTAACTTTTAGAAGTTTTCATAGTCGAGGATTTTAAAATTTTAAATCATCAAATCACACACCAAATAGAAGTGAACTGCATCTTCGTCTCAATGCACACACTCGTGGTTGAATAGTTAAGCTCAAATTCCCTCATCTCCAGTATTTTTGTTGAACTGAAATTGATTGATACAGCTACCTGGCGGGCCGCCAAGTAGCGCTCGCTCGGTTCCACGTTTTTATACAAAACATGGAAGCAATCGTGACCTAATTTGTTGGGTATTGTACTTGCGATGAAAGCCGTTAATTCAGCTCTATAGTCGCTTAGTTAAATACTTGGTCATCAGCGTAATCAGTACCTTTTAAGGTTAGTAGTAGCTTTGAATAATTATAAAATTGTAAATATTTGTCTGTATTTTGTAGAAAATTGAGAAAAACTATTTATTTAGAGTATTTATTGACCAATAGATCCCATAACAATAATTTTTAGAAGTGTTTGTGTTAATCTCAAAAACGACTTGAGCAATTTGGAAGCAGTAATACATAAAATATACCTATTATTATAGTAAGCTTGAGTGGAAAAAGCGAGAACGGGTTGTTATTCAAGCTAATATTGGCCCACTAAGGGCATGGGTCTCTTCTTACAACTAAGGATATCTACAGAATACTAGAGAATCATACTCTATTCGAAAAGTGTTTGTAAAAACCAACTTGGAATAAAAAAATCATTTCATTTTAATGGTTAAAATCTTATTTTACCATTAAATGAATGAATGGACTTCCTTCTGAGGTTATCCCGGACATGGGGTTCTTCAAAAATGGTGTAAAAAGAGTTCTCCTTCAGGGCCGGCGTTGCAATGGCGACTGTCCTGGTGTTGCTCGTGTCCAGGCGACGATGACCACTTACCATCAGGTGGCTCGTCTGCTTTTTTCGTCAGCCCTTCAGGCTATAAAAAAAAATTAAGTATTCATTCATTCATTTTATACGTAACAAATAGCCAAAAACACAATTTTAAATTGTTTTTTTCAACATTGTTCTAAAAACACTCTCCTGTAATGGAGCTTACAACGTAAACAAACGCACCATCCGGGTGTTGGTTATATTTCGTCGTTACTGGAAGTTAAATAGATCAAGGTTACAATATTTCCCGTAGGCAAACGGGATTCGTATCGGTCGATGCAAATTGTAACGCTAGAACTGATTTAATTTTTTCAGAAGCGATCGAAATGCAATCGCCCGTTTGAACTAAATACATGGCATGTAGGTATACTCGTACATATGTAACAACAGCTGCTGTTTGCGACGAATAAGATTAAGGTTGTTTTCCACCTGTATACATATTAGTACCTACATCTTTAGTCTCATCTATCCATATAACTATAGTTTAAAATCTTTCGCTTGTGAGAAAACTCTAATGAGCTGATGATAATCAAATGCCTGAACAGATCTTCATAAATTTCGAGCTGTATCCGAGATTTCGTCCGCGTGGAATTTAACAAAAAAATCTAAAATAAAAGTAGCCTAAGTAGTAAAGTAGTCTCCTTATGACATCAGAAATCTGTCAGTGAAAGTCCCGTCAAAATCGATCCAGCCGTTCCAGAGATTAGCTCAAACAAACAAACAAACAGACAGACAGACAAAAATGGTAAAAATGTTATTTTAGTATATGCACCGTGCATACATCCATAAGGCATTAAGTAAAAAGCGGTTATTTTAATTTTACAAACAGACACTCAAATTTTATTTATTTGTACAGAAGATGTATAGATAACCATTAATATCGACCACGTTAGCTTTGAAACAAACAAGAAAATACGTCTTATTCGGTATTCCTTTAACAGCGACTATGCCACAGACAGACAGATACACAGAGCAACAAGGTAAACATAATCGGAGTCGGAGGCACAAAGTAGATAAGTAAAGTCGGAGGTTAAAAATGTAACTCTTAGCTGTCTCTACGTGATGTATGTACGTCTGTATGTGCCTTTGCACGCGCTAATCTTAAAAACGCAGCAGTTTTCAGTTAATATAATGTATTTGTAAGGTTTACTTTAAATTCAGTAAATACATAAGTAAATCTCGCGACAAGCTTTTATATCTTAGAAATTGTGTTCTATTATTATTCTTTCTCATCAATTTTTATCTCTCTAATATTCATATTCAGAACACTAAAAACGAATGAATTCGATCTTAAGCCCTACGAACGGAAGATTACTGCTAATGAAATTATTATTTATTTGACGTTTTATATCACCTCGAACCTTGTTTACACAATAACTTATCAAGGCCTGTAATAATAATTTCCGCGTATATAAACAATTATCGTCTAATTTTGTTATGAATACCTACAACAGATGTCAAGGTCTTCAGTCGTAACGCGTTCTAAATTTAAATAAGGTCACAGATATCGTTATTGTCTGACCCGACCAAGTTCTGAAATAGGGCGTGCCGCGGTGCTCTTCGGACACCGCTTTTATAAGAAACAGTTTTAGCCGAATTCGCGGTGAAATTTTCTTGCCGAGTGAAATTTCCTGTGTCGCAGGCGGCATGGCAAACACAGATGAAAGCTCCCACGACCCGAGAACGAGAATATTTATTTGTCGTAGTGTCGCTCAAGTGATCGACGGAGTTTAGTAACAGCGGGTACGGTCGGTACTTGGATGGGTGACCGCTAGTGGCATACATTTTTGGTGTAGAGTGTGCTCTAGGCCTCTTCAGTTTGAGGAGGGACACGTGCTTAATGGGTTGAAGCCAAGTATCTAACCCGGCCAGGGATCTAACCCGTGTTCCCGCACTTCGGTGGAAGAGTCAGTACCGACTAGACTACGAGGTCGTCCAAGCAATGGCCGCGCTAATCAAGTGCGACTAGATTTCTTCTTTCTTCTTCCTGTGGAGTACATTGAGGAGAACTCTCATGTACATAGGTCTCAACACTGTTTCCCTTCATGGAATAAAGGGACATTATAATTTATCGAAGCTCATCATTTACATAATTACTTGCAATCCGGGGCAAAGTTCGATAGTGACGAACTTTACCCCGGATTGCCAGTTGTTACAAAAGTTGCTAGTTTGTTACAAAATTGAAACCAATTTGTCCAAAAAATGAAAAGCAATAACTTTTATATTGAAGTCAGTTTAATTACAGTCTGCAACTAACTCCGAATTTCTCGTGTAATTTAATTATATGGGTTGAAGTAACTCGTTCGTGGTACTATAAAATTGGAACTTGCTGCGGAAATTGCAAAACGCAATACTTTACTAGCGATTGTGACGTGTTGCTAAATAAGGCACTTCCACACCCAACTATAAATAATACCAAACTCCTATTTTTGGTTTAACCTGGCTGCGCAACGCACCACGCTGCTCCAGTGCGGATTGGTTAAGCCAAACCAAGTGCCGGAAGTTTTTATAGCGCTCGAATGCCTTCAACATGGCCTAACGACTATTTAATAATGGTAACAACCGGGACAGACGGCTCTGCGAGCCCTCTGAAGCATGTAAGTGCTCAAAATGTTCCTCTAGCGATCAGTCCTCCTACTCCTCCTACTACCCCGTAGGCGCCCGCTATTGCTAACTCGGTCGATCACAAGAATCGACGCAAGCCACCTGGCTATGATCTTTTCTGATGGCTTCCTATCCCTGACGTCAATAGTAAGAGGGGTCAGATTTAAATTTTTTATAACATCAAACTCAAACTCAAATCATTTAGGTATTTCACGTAGGTATTTTGGATACACTTATGAACGTCATTTTTTGCATTTACCGCATCATTCAATCAATTGAATGACACCCACAGTCTCTTTACATCTAATCGTATTCATTACCGTTACAAAATGCAACTAACATTTGTTTGACATGATTAATACACACAAAAGGATTGCTACTACATCAGCTGTGGGCAGTGACTCATCGCGACTCATGATCTCTGTATTTCCGCAAATAAAACGTGTGACGAACTGGCGACTCCACATACAGTTATTCTGCTGACCGACATTATGACAATACACACAACATAGGTACAATTATAGCGACGAGTGCTCCTAAATGGTTTTATGAGAGCTTCCAAATGTTTGTACTATGTTATATTCACACTTTCGTGTTAAATTACTGATATGCACACGACTTTCAATATCAATTCAATCAAATCGATTTTCAATATTCCTCTGAGACGGATACTAAAGTTTAAACTAGACTATAACTGAGATATTACTTATTCAATATTGAATTGGGGCCTATTATCCAACTCGCTTTCATTTTCAAATGATAACGACGTACTACACATTACATAATACATTTTAATATACCGCGAGAGCAATCAGACTACAGTACCAATACGGCAAGCCATTCAGAAGAGTATTAAGGAGTGCGCACATTACACCAACTCGACGTCAACTCCACTCCGACTCCACTCCGTTTCAACTCCGACGTTCCGTTCCGCGATCAACGCTTCATCGACGTCAACTCGACTCCGTCTCCACTCCGTTTCAACTACGACGTTCCGTTCTAGGTACATTACGTCATTGTGTCGGTCGACGCGTGGACTACTCGTCTACGGTGAGTCGTCAACGCAACGTCGACGCGTTGGTCTTGAAACGGAACGGCTATGGGTGTAGGGCGAGCCGTACAGGGCTTTTAAGTATAAGTTCGAAATTCAACCTTACCTTCAAAGATATAAGGCTCATAATTGCATGTTAGCTTTGTCAAGGTTTTAGTCGCGTTGGCGTCTGTCGGTCGTGGAGTCGTTGTAATGTGCGCACTCCTTTACGCGTACTGTAACATCTGTTCTACAAACTCTTATCGGTTTCCGATATCCTACAATACATCACAATGCAATGAGAACGCTGTACGAAGAACATGCCATTTTCTTTAAAGTTAATGAACATCAATTAATTTTATTGTTCTCTACTTTTTGCTTGTTATATTTTATAAAAGACTGTTGTTAAGATTTCTACTTGAGTAATTAAACTTGTTTGAATAATCTATATAATATGTATGCGCACTTATAGTTTATATAGAGAAGGAGTGCAGAATGCTAATGTTTTTTCAAAATAATGGATAAAATATACATTAAATGAATAAATAAAATATTGCACACACTATAATATATATAAATTACTCTATTCACACTGCTATACGTTTGACACGACGTTTGAAATGTGTCATAGGGTCATCGTTCATAGCAATGATATTTTTTACTTATA
Source organism: Ochlodes sylvanus (assembly GCA_905404295.2). Taxonomy (NCBI): domain Eukaryota; kingdom Metazoa; phylum Arthropoda; class Insecta; order Lepidoptera; family Hesperiidae; genus Ochlodes; species Ochlodes sylvanus. The sequence continues at coordinate 925,555 of FR990132.1, forward strand.
ATGTCATTGGTTCATAGAGACAAAATAGTAATTACCGCAGAGCGGGAAACTAGTTAATATTAATTGTCCAATTGGTGATAAATTTGATTGAAGTACAAAATGTTTTACTAATATTATTTAATTTTATAAATAACTCACACCCCCGCACTAGGATTCCCGGTAGATTGGGTGGCATGGGCAACTCAAATAACACATTGCTAACACCTACGACGAGAACAAACATTGCGATGCCCTACCAACAAGCAGGGGCTTTCGTCGCCTCTGACGAGACCCTGGTCTGTCGGCGTGGGCTTACGGTCAGTACTCTACGCCCCACTAACCCGTCGGAGCAGAAGCAGAAGCAGTGATAGCAGTGTGGTTGAACGTTGGACTGCCGAACCGAAGGATCCGGGTTCAAACCCCGCACGCACCACTAATTTTCAAAAAATATGTGCGTATGAATATTTAATTATCACCTGCTTCGGTGAAGGAAAACATCGTGAGGAAACCTGCACACCTGTTCCATTATATTCTCCATAATGTTTTCAAAGGTGTGTGAAGTCCACCAATCCGCACTTGGCCAGCGTGGTGGACTATGGCCTATACCCCTCACACTGTGAGAGGAGACCCGTGCCCAGCAGAGGGACAGTTATGAGTTGTGATGATGATGATGATGAACCCGTCGGGAGATACTGCCAATCAAATATTTCGAAACCTCTATAGCTTATCATTATCAATCCCTCAGAGCTTAGGCAACTACATTAATGGGCGCATTGTTCTAGATTTCTGCTTCTGTCTTTGTGATGAAGATAAATGGTTGAGTCATGTCTGCATCGTTTAATCGCATGTTTTATTGCTTACATGATAACGGCATTTGCTTAATATGACACCGACATAGCTGTCTGTAGATCTCACTCCGTCTTCGAACTAAAATTGGGCGCTTCCGTGCTTCGGAGGGCACGTAAAGCCGTCGGTCCCGGTTGTTATCATTTTGTATCAGTCGTTAAGCCATGTCTGAGGTTGCGAGCGGCATAAAAAACTTCCGACTTAGAGGAGAGACTAGCCACCCCCCACGCAGGGTATCCTCGTGTGGGGACTAGTGCTCACCATACGTTTCTGAATGTATTGTTTGCGTTTTGTATATGACAACTCTATTATTATTAGTATTATTACTGTAAACATTTAGTTTTTTGTGTGAAATAAATTATTATGTTATTAACAATGTGACCTCATTCGTTCTTTACCATTTATCTTGCCGAGACTTCAGAAATGTGTAAAGCTCTCCAAAGCGCATTCTAGCATTTTATTGCTATTTGAACAGTTGCCATAGTTGTGTGTTGCTATTATGTAACAGATCCATTCATTAGATTCAAGTGGCGTTAATGATATCATGTTATAAGTGATCACTGCTGAGCAGGAAATTATTAATTATTATCAACGTGCTATTAAATACTTCTGTGTATGTCATATACCTAACAGAAATAACGCAGTTAATACCAGTTAGTTTATTCTAGACGGATTTAAAATATCAGCTTCGGCCGGGAATATACATCGACAAAATATCTGATGAGGCTGTGTCGAGATTAATCGGTCTTTAGTAAAAAAATCACCTCAACCCGTGTACTTCACAATACACGAAAAAAGAACGGCATTATTCTTTCTGATGTTTGAAGTAAGACTTTCATCTCGCATCGGCAACGCTGCATTTTGTAGTGCATAATGTCGAGCCTGCGAGAGCCCTCCATAATTCCCTGGTAGCTTAAACAAGCAAACAGAAAACTAAAAAAAAATATTTTCGCATGGCGCGCCGGTGCAACACTTCTACATATAGCAGCATCCAAAAAGACCCATAATTTTAATTGTACCTTTCAATTCGTGTCCCTGCTTTAGCACCTTCCCCTATCATAATTTCACGAGTAAATAAGTCAATATAAATGTGCAAGCTTTCGTAAGAACCCATTCATTAGTAGGTAAGTACATAGTTGAAAAACTAAAATTCATCAACTATTGAATCAATGATACTATATAGTCTATAAACAGCCAAGGTTACAAAAGAAACGCTTATTTTATCTGTATGTCTGGTCTGAACGGAAATCAACAGAACATCTTTTGACAGTAGCTCTAAATGATGTCAGCGAGAAAAAATATAAAGCGTTTATTGAGAACCATTTCTTTGGTGTGAGTACCGATTAAATAAAATTAATATACTGTCTATAATATGTATATAAAAATCCTTAATTCTTATAACTAACAGCGTTACCCATTCTCGACCAATTCTAAGGGTACCAGTAGAATTTTTAAAGTGGGAAATCGTCGCGTGTGGTTTCGGTTACATGAATGGATTTCAGACAACTCTCATGAGTCACGGCCGACACAGGAGGTCCTGTCTCATTGTTTACGATGCCTCCTCTTGTTGCCCCCATCAGGGTGGAGCACATGTAGTTATACATAGGTACTTTGTACCATCAGATTTCAGAAATACTTTCATCAATTATTCACGGTAGATTTAAATTTAAAGGCTTTTCATGATGGCTTGTAACGTAAGTCGACGACAAAACGCCCGAATTAAAAATATATTTAATGAACGCTACCTTAATTTGACAAGAAGCGATTAATAGAACAGTTTCAGAACTATTTAATTTACATTCACAAATTCATAAAAAGTTAATCTTTGTTCCCTTTTTTTTTCAAATTATATGAGATTAATAAACTATATGTTTTAAAAATACATAAAGTAAATAAAACAATAATTATTACTGTCACTGTGAAGTAGTCTTTGGCTAAATCTTTTACGGTCGAATTTCAACTGAAAACAGGAGTCACTTTGCTTTATAAAATGTTTGTGTAACACATTTTCGACTTCTTGTTTGCTTATAACCACTTTCGTGTTTTTCATTTCTGTTATTGTTTATTACGAGTAGTTTTTATTAATACCGCGATCCACTGACTGATGCCCGGTTTTAACCAATCGTTAAATCGACTGTTTTCGAGTGTACGGTAACCGGAGGAGGCTTTTCATATAATCGTTTCTTACAGGAATGTTTTTAATTGCGCCTCGTAAGTAAGCAAAAGGAATCAGAACAGGGCGCGGATCATCATTGAAACAACTTCCTGGAGCAATTTGCTAATTGGACCCTTTTTAGGCTTCCCTCGTAGCGTAAGGTTTCTTTCACAATATCGATTTGTATTATTTTTCTGTCAGTGCGAGGGCTTAGTCTGGATACTCATATTAGGTAGGCATTGTAATATTCATAACACGTTGTTCAATCCCTACTAATATGATTAATGCGAAAGTAACTAACTCTGTCTATGTTAGTCTATCTGTCTGTTTGATACCTTTTCACGATTAATCCGCTGAACCTATTTAGATGAAATTATTTTACTGTTATTGACCAGTATTTTACTGTTATGTATGTGTTAATGATGAAAAAGTTTAAATTGAACTCTAAATAATAGTTATGGAAAAAGTTTTAGCATGGGTTAATACAATAAAATTAATCCCAAACATGATGGCTATAACTAATTCACAGTTCGCTAACATAGCATTGTTATACATGATTTTGTACATAATTGGAGTGGGTTTCAGAACTAATCTAATTTAACTTTTGACATATTATTATGTTAATACGCTTATTGGATCACACATTGCAGCAGGTCTTAAGGGATTATTCTCATGACTGTATAAATAAAAAACGCAATGGAATTGTATAAGATTAATGAGGTTTCATACAGACTACGCATTATTATTCAGATATCAAGCATTAGAATATCCTGTTCTATATTTAAAATCTAGTAATATGACGTACGAGTATATAAGTGAATACTACCTAAACATAATATTTAAATTTTTCAGCTTACTAAGTGACTATAGTTAATTCATGTTACAGCTGTACATGCAGGAACGATGTCCGGTTATTTAGTTGTAGTGTTCAAACTTAGAATTAAATAATTTCATTCAACACATTTGATTTATTTAATTGTCACAAGTCGAAAATACAGGGGCACAAAATGGCGTAACAAATAATAACATAATAATTATGTATATTATAGCAACAGTGACAACCCTAATTGTAAGAGCTGTTTGTAAACCGCTCGCAACAAAGAAATAAAATGACGATGACATGCGGACAGTTCTGACAATTTATATCTGTCCGTACAGTGAAAGTCGCCATCTACTATATGCTTTTTCAGTATGTCTAGTGTAGACTCATAATATCGTCGTAATCTATGTATTTAAAACAGAAGTACTCAAACTTACTTCGTATACGAATTACGATTTTCAAAGTAAGCGGTATACCGCTTACTTTGAAAATCAAGTATTTTTCAGCGCCCCCCAATTACTTTTTTACTTTATCAAAACTTAAAACCACAATGACATTAATTACTTGAACTCATTTAATTATAATGTGCTATATTAGTCTGGTCTGAAGTTTAATCTTACATTCTAAGCCAGACTTTTTACCAGAGAGAGCAATTAAAACGACCAACTTGCCCTCATCCCTCATACTAGAACTCAAAGTCAAAAGGTGCTATAGAGAGGCTTGGTTTAATATTTTATCACGTGACCGGATTACAAATTGGAAAACCAATAAAGCAAAAGGGTTAAGGGCAGACACTAAATAAGCCAGTTGAAGTGATCGGACTGGCCATAAAGTTCGAAGAACCGAAAACCGTCGAGAAGAAGAAACAATAAGAGATAATATATACAGTCCCTAAACTTGATTATTGATCTGAAGAGTAAGTGATGGTAATAATCAGTCAGAATGTCGCCGAATACATCATTCATCAGCTGTGAACCCCTGACGATTAATTAATGAATGGAAGTGGTACCAAAAACGATACATTACGAAATTAATTACCGATTAACAAAATTAAGAAGCAGTAAATTTACCGCATCCTTGTTTGACTTTGTTTTGGTTGTCCGTAAGATGGTTTTTTATACCAACCCAACCAAACATGCCAGACTTTGTACCTCACTACAACTAACTAGTGCAACAGAACGGATAGAACTAAATACGGAAATGAGCCCATGCGCAAAGGCTACACGCTACATGAGACGATCCAAGTTTGCCTAATTTTTGCAATGGAAGTCTAGTGTGTAGTCTAGTTCAAATCTTACATTAGGCAGTAGATTTACTGTTAGTAACGTGTACCTAAACCAAGTTACAAATCTATTATTGACTAAGGGCAACACTAGATTTTCAAATTGGTCCATACTTGATGTGAAGTATTGAACTTAGGGCGCGTTCACATAGGACGTCCGTTTTACTGGATCCAGAATACTGGATTCTGTGTGAAATCGCTAATACAACTACATACGCTACTAGCATCCAGTATTCCGGATCCAGTAAAACGGACGTCCTATGTGAACGCGCCCTTAGTCATAAGCTAACATTACGCAGCGTGTTAGGTAGAGACCTATATTAAACTCTCTACGCGATCAAACTTGTTGACAAAAGACCCGAAGGAGATATCAGATAGGTACACCAAAAATGCAAAAACTCCAGTAAGTTAGCCCCAGTAAATAATTGTATTTTCAGCAACATTTCTGAAGATTGATGGCTGAAAAAACTTCAAAACAACTTTTTGCAACTTCTGGGTTCGAGGCTAATTGTGCGTAAGATGTAAGTTATGAGTAAATATATACTATTTATGGCTTATAACAAGTAAATTACGTAGTGGATAATTACACGGCATGTCTAAACATATTCTTCGCATTTGTTAGTTATGCACTTAAGTTTACTTAGCGTTACTTAAGGTACTATTATATCATTTTGTTACACTCACTATAATTATTCACAAAAAATAAATATATTAATATAATTGACGTAAGCATCGTTATTTACGTAGAGGCCAAAACATATTTTTATGGTTTATATTCATGTGTTTTGCAACGAATAAATTTTTTGGACATTGAAACCGGAACTGGCTGGGGTGGTAAATAGATAGGCAGATTTGCCTTTGCTTTTGCTGAGTACCATAGGGAGTAAACTTGGAGGTACAGAGCCCAGCAGCCTACAGGAGGGACATGGCGATATAGCCTCACCGTTGACAACAAGAAGGCACCACTAGCTGGAGGCACCACTAAGCTTGGATTAAAGATAGATGGAGCCTATCAAGGTGAACGGAGCCCTATAGAAACTTAACGTTTACATCTTTCTGTTTGAATCGCTTTAAGTAGTATCGATGCATTCTGTGACACGTTTCAATGGCCAATGCCAAGTTTGTTAATCAAAAGAACCTGAACAAATTGTTATAAAGCAAGATTTAAATAAACGTCCATTTCAACTGCAACAGACAATGTTGTAGTATCTACAGAAGTAGGATCTACGTCTGGTATAACGATAACAACAAGGATAAAGAGGACAAGGTGATTTCTCGTTAAATTCAAATTTTCTTATGTTTGTTTGTAGCTCGTGTAATTGTAGCTCTATTTTTCATCATATTGATCAATCGCAAAATGTAATTGCGTTTTGATTACTGAAAAATAGGCGTTAAACTAATCAATAACACTCCTATGAATTAATAACGGGATAACATTGCTATTGAAAACAATTTAATTCCCGGGAATTAATCATTCAGAGAAAAGATTAATGATGTTAATCCAGTAGGAATCATTAAATTTCAGAATAGTGTCGTGATTAATATAACACGTAAAACACAATTTGTAAATTCAACTAAATGAATTTACACAAGTGCTTAAGATGTTCCATTAGCAGTCACTAAACTAACTCTCAACCGCGTCAAAACTGATCTACATTAGCCGTTCAGTTACAAGCATTCTCACTTATTCATCCATTCAGAGGAGTCAGTTAATTTGTTTTCAGTATTCCTAAGGGTGACACAATACCTAATCTACAAGAGTCATTTAATAATTTATTCCTTAAGTGTTATGATCACGAAACCATTTTCGAGTCAAACAATATTACAATCATAAAGTTACTCTCAATATTATTTACACAGTCAGATCGCATTTATCACGTCAGTTTCGTTTAACACAAGTACAATGCATGCAGAGAGATAATTGATGAATAAAACACGAATGTTATGTGGACCATGCGAATGATCAATATTATTAACTCCATGCCAAATTTATAAAACGATAGTGACCGTAATAATATAATTATGGTTATGTCATCTCTTATTACTAGTTTCAACTAAAGCCTTTAGGCTATCATAGATACATTAGATTCCATGACGGTTTTTTTTTTTAGTTGTAGCTTATAGCACGTAGGCACATGTAACGAAGGTCTACATACAAGACAAATGTCACTTATGCATTATGTAATGAATGGGAAGTATCTCCAATAATGTTTGCGTAAAATTGTTATGGTTAAATGTTCCGTTCATAATGCAGATTTATAACGCTGATGTTCCAAGCAAAAACATCTTCCAATTGTGATAATTACCGACAAAAGCCAGTAGTGACAATTGAAATAAAATCTGTAAACTCATAGTTTAGAAGTTGGTATAAAAATATGTCCAGCAGTGGACGCATAAAGGTTGACATAAGTCATGGCATTTTCGAAAAATACTCTTAAATCTTGCCATTTTCAATTTTCTTTAACAGGATGAATGGTAGATAAAGAACTAGGATAGTAAACGAGAAAAGGCTTTCTAAGTCTGAAGTCGATTTATCTACTTTAGATTGAATCAATTGCAATCCTTATGGCATGTGCCTGATCTTACTCATTATAAACATGACTAATCTCGTTTTCGCTAAGATAAAATGGACAATGGCAAACTCTCACTCCAAACAAAAGTATTGACTTACCACTGCGGCGTGAACTGCGGATGGGTTTTTTTCGTTTACCACCATTTGGGCTTTGTTTGTTTCACCACAACGTCTTAGTCTAAAATATTCGAGATGTCTGGCGTCGAATGGATAAACCTATAGTAATCGTGTGCCAAAATTGTGCTTTTTTATTGTTTGTTGCTTCTCTGATTTGGTTTACTTCACTGGTAGAACGTGTACTATGGTCGCTTATTTTAGTGTCAACCTCAAGCACAGGATACGACTGTTTTGATTGTTTCCGATTGAAATTAAAATAGTCTTCGGCACGTGCGAACAATGTAACATTATTGTTTCAGTTGCACCGCGACTTCAACTAATATTAGTAAGGTATGGTAGAGCTAAATATTAAAAATAAATAATTACCTGGAATGTAGTTGCAATCCACTGAAATTAAACTAACACTAACAACACGACACAGATTTGAAAATATTTTCACTGGCAGCGTTAATGTTTTAATTATTGTTATGTTAACACGAGCGAGCGGCAACGCGACCTTCCCTCACGAACGGCGTTTCGCTACTGACGGCACGGCAACGGCATGTCGGCTGTCGGGCCGTGACGGCAGACAACGAACTCGCGGACGCCGCGAACTGCGTACGCCTGTACCGAGCTGTATACAATAGTGCAAGACTGTACACCACTGTACTGACTGTACTCGACTGTACGGCCCTGGCACCGAACAAAGGCGACGCCGCCCGAAGCGACACAGCTGTTTAATGTTTGTGAACCCGAGACGCTGCGAATCGATGGCCGATGAGTGACGTAACTTTACCAATAGTTACGGCGACGGTATTCATTTGTCGGTGCGAGTTCAGTGCGTTTGTCGACGATATTAAACAGTTCCCTTTCTAATGCGCGCTTGAGTATTGCTTCACGTTGCTGTTGCTACCTACTGCTAGTAGTGTCTGTCTGACTGCTACCTTTTGACGCCTAATCCGCTTCTCCGCTCCTTCTCTCTCCGCTCTGAGACTCTTGAAATTAGATAGGATAGTTTTTATTCCGAAAATTATATCTTAATCGGGTAATAAGGGGGATGGTAGTTTGTATAGGGAGATAAAAAGTCAACATATTTAAATTATAATTATTAAATTGCGATATAATTTGGGATACGGGTAGACCATCTAGACTGGGACATGGGATACTTAAATCCCAGAAATACGATCCCATATTACCGGTTTTCTGTCGTTTTCTGACTCCCACGCGCGCGGAACCGCGGGCAAAACCTAGATACCATATAGGCATTAACATGCATAGGCCAGGTATGTCAAAAGATCCAAGCTATTATATTTATTTAGCGTAAAATACCCACACCACTGAGCCACTCTACACTAAATATAGATTGTAATTAACGAGTGTGTGTTATTTCACAGATCACAAGATTTACGTGACAGTAACTTAAAACAAAATGAAGAAATTCAACGTAAGCAAAAACCATACAGTTAACGATGAAGAACCCCGAGCTAACCCTAACAACACTTTAATTTAAGAAAGACTGCGCTTAAAATGTCAGTTAATACACCTTTATACAAAGAAAATCCAGACCTCGACCTTTGATCTGGATTTTCTTCTTATCTTTTCAACTTCTTTTGGTGTGTTTCATAAATTGCTCTTTTCTCTCTCCTCTCTTCTTTGTTGGCGGGCAACGCATTTTAAAAACACAGACAAACAGACAGGTGAACATTCTAAAAATAGTAGAAATTTCTACTTTTAATTTCAGATCCCCAAACTATTGTTTTGCAAAATATGCATTGTACAAACATGCAGAACTTGAATTTTGATTATAGGTATGTTAGTATCTTAAGAATATTGGTTATTCCTACTCTTCCCGCTGGTTGTACCAACGAGTTGGTGGTACGACGAGGTCTACACCGACGCATCAGTGATACGTTTAATGCTATTGATATCCATCCATCCATGGACAACGGCGAGCATCAGGTAGATTGTCTGGTTGTTTAACAGCAATGTATACAAAAAAGTCAAAAACCTGTGAGAATTTAAAACACTTGAATTTTATTACCACTGACACAAAATATTTCTATAAATCGTTCTGACGTCTTCAACACTCTGAAGATTTCTTCCGCACGCTCGACGTTGGCAAAGTGCTTGCAAACGTGTTTGGTAAACAAATTATAGACAAACGTTTCTCTTGATACAGAAACTGAGGCCTCGTTCATAAGCTTTTAAATTTTCAGATAACAGTAAACAAACATTCGGTATGTGGAAGGGATTTTATATCTTAGGTACAAAACTACAAACCACGCAGAAGATAAATAATAACTGATTCATATTAATACCAACACTATACTCAAATACATACGAAATAACATGCAAAATTAAATAATGATTTATTCAATAAAACATTAAACATAATTATTCATAGAAACCTCAAAAATTTTGTATATTTCCAACATGAATATCGATACAATTATTGAAGTTATTCATAATAATTTATTAACTATTATGAATAATTTCAGTTGAATATTTAAAACTATTGTTTTAAAGACTAAAAATGCCCTTATTTTAGTCACTGTGTAGTTAACCGTTGATGAGTTCCTACATCTGGAGGCAATCCTGAGCGTAGTATCTAGTTACTTACAAATATTGCAAGTAGTTAAATAAACACTTGGAAACAGTCATTAAAGAATACGTTAATAACAGAACAGCATATGATTCCTAACATTAGAACAAGGTTATTGTCATTAAAATCACTATAAGCTACTCGTATCATAAATGAAATCTCATAACACGTAGGATCTTTCCTTTGAACATTGATAAGATCATACAAGGTTCTAGCCTCACTTTATATCGCGCCTGCTATCAATATTAATAACCTACATTCATTATTCAATTTAGATTCATTGTTCCTCTGTCCAATACTCTACGCTATATGTATTCGGTGTGTCAATTGTTGGATGATACCGATGTTATTATGGTTATAACTGTCTCTCCTATTATCATCTTCTGCCTTAACTTCATTATTTGACGGCGCTAATTGTCGTGTTCTTGCAACAAACTAGGTAAGTATCTATGTATATCCTCAACTTAATATCTTAGACTAATTACACTGATATTTCAGCCAACATCTATCTCATCGTAAATGTTAGTAGCTTCTCTATTCTTTCCTTATCATTTAAACAATATATAAGTATATGTATTCTTTTATTAATATTTTCTAACATATTTTTTATAGTTATTATATGACGTGCATGTGCATCCAAGCTGCACTACAAGCTGACTGGATATACTTTGCACAATGTTCTTAATTCATTTACAGGTACCTCAATTACATTTGCTACTTATAAGTATTGTATATCATACAGAGAAATAAATTCAAACCCGATTTAAAAATTCGTTACCATACTGTATAGTAGGTAACAATGATTTGCCGCAACTAACAATTGATACTAGCGCAGTCACGCAATTTATTTAAATGTTGGACTTTGACACCGGCGGCACATTATGTACACTGCTTGTACATAACTATATGACTATGAGTATGACGATGATCTCATCGTAATCGAAGTGTACATTGACATATACCTAAACACTTCAATAGACAGCGTGTGGCAACTGTAATACTTGATCTACCGAATTATAAAAAATATTATTATGCATAATTTTATATACTACATATACATAGTTTCTTCGAAAGCAATATCAAGTGCATAATGGTTAATCGATTGAAATTGTCAACATTGCGTTGGATGGATGGCGTTGCAAAAAAATCTTGAAAGGATTCCTGCTTCAGACAAATTTACTCGTATTAGATAGCATTCGTTAAGTCATGAACTCATAATTTGGGTTTTTGGCACAGAGTTGATGACTACTTCAGTTGAACACAGGTACTCAAGACCACGGAATACGACATTACAATTTACAATACATATTACTTAAAATGTTGTTTAAACCTAGACTGAAAAACTGATGGTGACCGACCATCAGGTTGCTCGTCTGTTTGTTTATCAGCCACTTATTTACATTGGATAGGACGGGATTTTCTTCGCTATGCTACGGATGTTGGATAAGGTGATAGCGAATGGATGACGCATCCTTACTCCCCATCGACTATAACAAACATTTATTTGTCATACAAAAGTCCGCCCTGACCGGGAATTGAAGACATCTCGGTTGATAGGAAGGCTCCACTGTGTAAGGGGCTGAATAAATTAATTTAAAATAACCTTTATGATGGGCTACAGCTTAACTAGAGTCGATGACCCAGGCTTTTACACTACATCTATTGGGTAAGTACCGAATCCCCAATCAATAAAGTAATACAGAAGAGACAAAGGCATCTTCATCTCAATATACATAAGGAAGTAAGTACATTAAGCGGAACAGGAAATGTATGTTCTGACGCTTCTAGTGAAGGTGTTAATTGTTTTGTTTACCTTTTAAACCAACGAGACGTACCCCAGCTGGTCTAAGTTTTCCTCGGGGCGTCCTCATAAAATAAACATTTTCTTGGCGTACATTTTGCACGGTTGTACCTTTCCTTTTCTGTGCGTCTGACTCGCACTTGGTTATTTTTTTTTTTCAATATAAAAACTTCTTACAATTTGATAAGAAATAAATAAACGTTAACACACTCATAGATTCTCTGTGTCGCGGGTGGCATGGACAACACAAATTACACATCACAAACACCCATGACCCGAGAACAAACATTTATCTGTCACATAAACCTCTGCCCCGGCCGGGAATCGAACCCAGGACCCCTCGCTTCGCTGGCAGGGCTACTACCAACTAGACTACGGGGTCGTCCAATAATAAAGGCCATTAATAAAAAAATACAAATAATATCTTCGTAAATAAATGTTTATTAACTTTTTTATGTTTATAGCAGATAATCCATCTGATGGTGAGTGGTGATCGTCGCCCGGGGACAGTAGCAACACCAAACACATCACCGATGCGTTGCGAGGCAAGAAAGAAAAAAGGGCAAACAAGAAAAGGATCCTTACTTAGTCATACGTAAGACCAGGTCGAGTTGTTAAATTAAACCACTCAAGAAGGTCGTTCGATAAATCTCGATTGACAAGAAATCCCCCTGTAGCGGATATCATCCGTGCGTAATTGCATCGTATTGATTACTGAAGATCAATGAGCAATTATACCCGATTTGGGCATAGCACGCCAACTTGGTCATATGATAGCCTAGTGGTTTGAACAACAGTCCCTCTCACGGAGGTCAGAGGTCGAGTCCTCTGCATAATTATAAATAGAATTTTTCAAAGCTATATTATTATCCTCCTTATATCTACGAGAAAATAGATTAATATTACCTATAGTTTAATACTTGAACACGAATAAACTTTATTTCAAAGCAATAAATTAGGTCACTGTGCTCTTTGAAGAGTACCCTTGTCTTGAGCCAATCCTGAGAGTAGTATCAGGTGGTTTGCTGGTTTGTCTGCAATTGTCCCATAATTCGATGAAGAAAAATATCGTGGGCAACTGCACACCTGAGAGTACTCCATAATGTTCTCAAAGGTGCGTGATATAAATATCTGCTCGCATTGTGAAAAGAGTAAACAATTAGAACTTCTTATAATTTCCTTCAACAAAGCAATAGAATTGGTGCGTGCACTATTCGATCTCTACAACATTTAGGAAACACTTCGGAATAAATACATAATATATATCTTCAGTATTGTAGTGCATCTGCCTTCCAGCTACATTGGTAACCTACACTGGGGAAGCTGGTATCTAATCCACATGCAAACAATTGTATCCTGTCCCTAATGGTAGGGCTACCACTTGTACTATATTATATCGTATCGATATATATTATATATGTTTCAGTCAAAAGTAGTGTAGGTATATCATAGAAAAATAATGTAGAACAAATTAATATACTTTCAATAGCAAATCATTACCGCGCTTTTTTGTATTATCAATTTATCGGTGACTAAACATATTCAAACGTGAACTAAATTTTTTCATAAATAATATCCCGAAAGTTCCAATATTTTTCTTTTTTTTTATTAATTATAAGTAAGTTAATGCTTGACCACAATCCCACCTGACGCTAAGTGGAGATGTGGTCTTAAATACTTACGAAAGGTTAAATAATAAATAAATAAATAAAAGTACTAAGTAATATTTTTATGCATTTTTATCATAAAGTAATTAATTCCTACTTTTCCTATTCCTTTAAAAAAATAACGCTACACATTCCTAACATTTCTTCTGTCGTGGGGGCCATGGGTAACACAAATGTACACAGTACACACACCCCGACCCAGAACAGAAATTTAAACTCACCATTCAAAATTCAAAATCGGACCGAAAGGTCCATTCGGCAGTGCGCCATGGTAACAGTGGCAACCCTGTACTGCGACTGTCATGTCATATATGCCGTGAGAAGGATGCATCAATTGGCGAGCGGTAATATAATAGCACAACATGTTTTCGATTTCAGAGCAGTACGAGCGAATTAACTCAGAAGTCCTCTAGTGCAGTTTAAATAATTTGTTCTATTAAAGGAGAAGCTCTATTTTGAAGATTAAGATTAGATCATGTTGCCATATTCTAAAAAAAGGCTCGCAATAATAGCTGAAACGAAAGCTGTATATTTTGAACGACATTATTTTGGTTTACATAGTTAGGTTAATTACTGAAATTTACTTTAAACTATGAAATAATGATAAAATTAAATCGCAGTGCTAATTGCGACTTATTATAATTTGTAACATGATGAATAATAATGTCGTGATAAAGGTACCCGTAATCAGTAAAATATTGCAACATGAACTTTGAACAACATAAAACATGACTATAACTATAAGTGTACTTGGTAGGTCGGTTAGTATTTAATAAACAAATCCACTGTAACAAAACCACTGTACTTAACTATTCAAATTCTCTTTATTAGAAGGCTGATAAATCGATTCGCAAATTGTTAATCAAATAAAGGAACAATATCAAGGGAACAGAATCAAATTAGAAGTGTTTAGTATATTTGTGTAGTGCGAATTCTAGTATTTCTAGTATACAGTAAAAATATCTACCTTAAACCTCAGATTATAGAACAAAATATAATCTGAGCGCTAGGAGTGTCTATATCCCTGAGAATGAAATTGCTGACGGATTCTTAAGCTAAATCATGCACCAATGGACATCTGACATGTTTTATCGACAGCAAAAATTAGTTGTTATTTCGTAGCTAAAAAGATAATTGAAGGCGTCACCGATGTTTTTCCGTATGCGAGAAACTCGCTATCTGAGCCTTTAGACGTAAATGTAAGCCAAACAAATAGGTAGAAAAACATTATTATATAGGTACATATCAGTAGGTACAGTAGGATTCAATGAGTGCAACCACGATTGAGACAGGCCTGAACTTCGCTAAAGACAGATTGAGCCCTTAGAATAATAACACTATAGAAAGACAGTCTTCATACAAGCGCTCTGTCTAAAGTGAAGCACTAAACCGAAACTTTCCCAAAATGATTCGGTTGCGGATAATCATATGTTTATAGCAATAATACATAAATAGCTTTTCAGATATTTTGTGACACAATTTAACTGGACAAATCGTCATAATTCTTTTTTTTTTCGCGAGACACGTTTGGCGTGCGCGGTGTTTGGAGTCAGTTCTGACTCCAATTAAGGTGCTTGAAAACGGCCGCGCGGACTTCGTTTCTATAGTGTAATTATTCTAAGGATTAAGCCCATATACCTCTGTTGTCTGACGCCCTTACATTGAAAGGTGTTCAGCTGAATGTACCAGAACCATGCGAGGTAGCTTGGAACAGCCACGAATGAGGCCTTTGCAACAACAATAAATTCCAGCGAGCCAATCAACATTTTCATACTTAAAATACTAATTGAATGTTGATTGATTCGATTGACAAACCGCTCGCGCATAAATCTTACTTATCAATAGTAATGACGTTCCACATCCCGACAAAATCATGTAGTGTTATCAGCTGTGTGAATACTCAATACGATAAATACGCGCAGCCGGTGCATTGTTAGTACGAGTGTACTGGCGAAGATAAGGACAACGAGATATCGCCGCCCTTTTCTCATCGATTCGGTCATTGTCCCTTTCTCTTTCACTAGTATAACATCGTCCCTCTCGCGACGGCGTGCACTGCGACAAGGGGAAGTTTGGGAGAATTAGCTGCCCTATTTTAAGACTTTCGTTCGTTTTTAACAAAATAGTGAATGGCGTTGAAAATTTCCTTATTGGTGAATATTTCCGTAGTAGTTCTGAACTCAGTTGCTATTCGGTCTAGTTATACCGAGTATACTATTTCAGTAACAGATTTATTAAAAATAAGAATGTATTTTAGCCCCCATGCATGTATGTACACTACAATTTTAGTTATATGAATATTTAATCACAACTTAACACCAAAAGCATCACCAATGAGTTCGGCCAAGAAAGAAGAAAAACAAAGGGCTCCAGACGGAATACAAGCACAATAAGTCGTTTGACGGCTGACTCAAGCAAGATGGTGGTGGCTGGCCAGCCGGGCTCAGTTCTACCACCAAACCAACCACTTACCCATACTAGGCTTCGTTCGATGGTAGGTACAAAGACAGAAATTTAATTAAATTCATTTTCGTTTCTTGGATTATTTATGTTTTTCCTATGATAAACACAGCCTCCGGTTCTTCTTCTCGCCCTAAATCTGTTCACTCTAGTAATTATTTCGTTCAGTTAAAGCCATGACCCGGTTAAAGGTGAAACATCTTTATAGTCAACGATTTCATGTCTGTACTAAGCGGCCTAGTCCCGATTTGAGCATGTCTTCGTCTAAATCCGTCAGAGTTGTCATAGGCGGCAGTGTAGGGTAGTGCCACAGAGTAGTTAAATAAAGGTAGTAGTGCTGCAAGCCAGTTTGCTTCATAAATCCATAAAATAACTAGCAGAAGAGCCAGCTGAACGTAGACAGCAGGCATCACAGCAAAGCCATCATGTATGACCATGAGAGAGTTGAAAAACTGAACCTAAGTAAGACAATATCAAAAAATGTAGGTAATATGTTTTATTACCTTTACTTCGGTAACGCCTGCCCACTCAAAAGTCAATGTACTTAAGAGGAAATACCACGCGAAACCTTTTTCAAATTTGGGATTTTTTCACTCAATATCTCTGTCGCGCTTGCGAGCGGCGTGTATGTCAGTGCGATAGGGACAACTGCAGCTCCGTGTAAAAACCCGAGGCAAAAATCACAAAAATCGAGGTTCCGTTCTCGACTAATCCCCCCGCCAAAACTAAAGCAATCTTAACGAAATTTTGGAAATTGAATGGGAAGGAGATATTCTGTGTCGGACCGTTTAGCTTTTTGTGCTAATTATTATACAATTTGTGTACTCGGCGTTTGTATGCGGCATATTTATTTGGCCGTTTTAAGCGCTGTTTGAAGTAGCCTAAAACTTTTGAAAACAAAAATATCAAAAAAATCAAAACGTACCGACATAGATAATGATGATATTATTCTTGTGTGAAAAAATTATTGATCTAGAGTCAAAAACCAGCGAGGGATTAGTCGAGAACGTTTGTATGGAAAAATGACCCGTAGCATTTCCTCTTAACCCCGTCATACTTTTATTGCTCGCAGTCTATATACCAGGACATTCATAAAGAAATGGGGAACAATTAGGTACTACTCAGTAAGGAGTCCAATGACCTGCAGAAGACAGCTTTGAGCTTCGTAACGAAACGTGTCGTATCGTGCGCGTATCGCGCTACTGAAGTCCAGTTTCACTCGCAGGCCGGAGCAACGCCCTCTGCATTTCCTCAATAGCAGTCTGCTGATCCGGCCGGAGCTTTGACCCACTTTACCCGCTTTCCACTAAGTGCTGCTTTTTAACGTGAACGTTTGTGATGACAGGACAATTTGCTTTGGCGTCTACGTTTACGCGTGACTGAGGCGAGAGATTGCTTACCAAGAAACGTGGGTATAACTCGTCGGCATGGGTTTTTTTAGTAAACAGCCGACAAACAAGTCACCTGATCTTATGATATGACATAATGTAACAGCAGAGGCATCACACATGCATTACCGGCCAAGAAATAAGGAAAAAGAAAGAAAGAGTGCCGACTCTCCCAGCCGGAGCACGACGTTTGACGGTTCACTTAAGCAAGACCTTTAATTGTACATTATGTACGGATAACAGAGACAGGATTAGGCAGTACAAATGTACTTAATGGACAATGAGTACTTAATTGGTTCAAAATATATGTATAATATACAAAAACAGTAAAAATAACAAAGTGGCAGAAAAGACTGACTTATCTAATTTATTGCCTTTTCTATCTAAGATTGCTTTGTCTTGATTCGTGGTCGTATACACTTACATTTTACATTACATTACAGCTAATTACTGTAAAACTTGTTATTGTACAAGTATGTGTTATCTCGGTGTCTTGTATGGAAATATTTTGACATTATATACGCCTTAGCCATTCTTCAGCAAGATTCACATCACGGTAAGATAAGATACACACGACGAGACTCTTACTAACAACAACTAACAGGACTAACAGTCCCTGTCCCAGTCCTAACAGAACAGGGTCACTGTTCTAAAACCGTCACCTAACCGGACTAACTATCCCAGTCCCCATAATTATGAGTCTTGTTGTAAGTCGGTCACAGTTGTCATGGGCGGCAGCGTAAGATGCTGCACGCTCGTTTGCTTACCTTAATTCCTTAAAAAACGGAAGGTTGGATGGATGAATGGATCCGTTTTAATCCAACACAATAATTTTAATGTATTCATGTTATGTTGTAATTTATAAATAAATAATGTTACACTCATTTTTTAATTACTGTCATATCCCTTAACGCCAAATACGATTTGATCATAACAATTTCATTAGTGATGATACACCCGAGAGCTGTTTATTACCACGAATGATAAACAAACAGTAAAATGATACAATAATGTGTTGATAAGTGATAATTAATATTGCGTACTTAAATTATATTGATGTTTATTGATTGTTCACATTCGTAATTATAGTCATTACATTAATTTATTGTTAAATTATCTCTTAACATAAACTATTTTAGCTCAATACGTTTAATGTTATTGTGGTATTACGTATTGTCACTTACAACAACATCAATAATAATAAGTGTTCATAATTAATATGTACCTAATTGATATTCTCGTACGTATTCAAGTGGCTTGAACACCGGTTTGAACTTAAGGCCGTGAAGGAAAACATCGTGAGGAAACCTGAACACCTGAGAAATCTCCATAATGCTATCAGAGATGATGTGAAGTCTGCAAATCCGCAATTGGCCAGCGTGGTAAATGCTGCTATGGCCTGTATTACTCACTTTTTGATACTCAAGCCCAGCATTGGGACAGTTACGGGTTGCGAAGTTGCTACGATGATCATGCTGTCATATAAAACTATAACTGCTGTCTGTACATGGAACATGTTTGTGAAAAAGTATACTATAACAAGGAGGAATCCGATATACTATTATTATTATCACAATCACTCTTAGTTAAATTTGCGCAAACAATGAACGATAGCCCATATTTTTATCATTTGGTTTACATTCCACTTAATTTTTAAGAGCAATGACCTACTTTTATGAATAAAACAAAAACAATGTTTTCCTTATATGACTAACCAACCACAGAATGTTTGGCGGTGAAACCTGAGAATCAGACTTGTCATCTGATGGTTAGTGACCACTGAAACAATTAGAGGCGGATGTAGTAAAGGGAGATATACCCCAGTCCAGCTGATCAGTACAAAACATCGATAGCGTGATTCAGGTTTGATGACGTCACCGTGTAACGAGTGTGCGATGACGCTGATATATAGTAAATAGCCGAAAAACAAGCAGACGACCTCCCATTAGCCATTAGGAGGGCATCGTGGTCGATGGATGTTAGTGACCGCATAACTGACTCACCATTAGCCAAGCAGGAAGCAGAGGATCCGCTTGTTGTTGACTAGCCGATGCTTCAGCCAAAACACTGAGTACTTTCGTTTTATGTTAATAGCTATAAACGAGCATACGGGCCGCCTGACTATAAATGATCACTGTCGCCTATGGACATCGGTAACACCACATGCATCACCGATGCGAGTTTGATTAGGACTTATCTATCGCCTTCTATCGCCGTTAGATACTGTCGAATCTAACGATATGGAGCCGGCTGACGTCTTTGAAATGAAAATTGCTCATAATAATAATAGCTTTTAAGAGCGCAATTATATATTTCATCAATACGAATTTGGGCCCCTATGACAAAAGTACTTTATTTTTTTTTTAATATTTCAGACCACTCCAAGGTATTTGTAAGAGTCTAAACCTATTGAAAGATATAACTCCTTCGCTTTGAAGTAGGTATGTAATTTGAAAATATTCCGGCTTCTGACGTCTGATGTATTACAGCAGAAAGCAGCTAAGATACATAATTGATGAAGTCACGCGACGACTATAAGTATAACAAAGGAGACCTTTGCACCACACGAACCTACCTACCTAAGTATTACACGTGCTCAGTTGTATATGTTCACACCATAATTATGCTTGAAGTTAACCATAAACTTCACTCATTAAAGTAGTATTGTTCTAAAGAATTGCTTGGTCTATTCAACTCGATGTTTATGATGTACAGGCACAAGGATAGAACTTGTATCTACTAAATTTACTTTAAGAATCGGTTAAATATTCTTTTTGTAGTACAGCTTTGAACATCCTGAAAGTTGACTCTAAAAGTATGCTATTACCACTTTGACATTCAAATTAAATTTAAATAAATAAACATGTTTCGCATTCGAATTCGATATTAGTGTTAATTCTAGTGCAAGTAATCTACTCGGACTGTTAATTGAGCTTTACATCTAGATCAAGTATTACTAGTAAAGTAACCGTAGTGTTTAACCTCGGTTTGACCTAGTTAAATTCAAAACTCAATTTAAGTTCATAAAAATTGGTTTATCAATCTATCTTTCTATGTTTTACTACTTTAATAGGCACTATTACAAAAGTCCAAAGATCCAGAGATGGTAAATTATAAACCCATAAATGCTTTTATTTATCAAAACTAACACATTCGATTACTGTGTCGTCGTATCAAAGCAAAGCGAAATATAATTCTCGAAATTCAATAGTAAACTTTGTATAGACCTATTTCAAAACAATCCTCAACAATTGATCTACAATAAGCTTGAATTGGAGCAACTAACAATTTAGTTTAGTGTGGGTGACATGCGACAGCTGTTACACTCTTGTTCTACTGCCGACTAGTAAACTATAAACCATTTGCGAGTCGGACTCGCCTAGGGTACCACCGACCACCGATATAAATTTTGATTATTTGGAACCCTTTTTATTATTTGTTTTAGTTAACATGCATTCTGTGAAAGTTTCAGGTATTTCGCTATTTCCGTTCAAGATATACTTGTATAGTCATATGGTAGAAAGGCATCGGAGGCATTTTAATAGGGTTCCGTTTGCCTTTAGGGCCGAATTTTAAAAAAGAAAAAGGATTGTGTGGTTTAATGAAACCACGGTAAAATTAAAACTTTTTTTCACATTATAGACATTTAACTAAAAGTTTTTGGAATAATACTCCATTAAGGGTATAAAAAACGCTTTATCAATCTTAATTTTATACTTGGAAAATTGGAATGATAATGAAAAAAGTAAAAGGAGACTATTACATTAAACACTGACAAAAACAAACAAAATAGCGTGGAGCACTGGCACAAATGAGTAATAGTCTATACACTACACGGTCAGCTGCTGCAAACTATAGGCGCCGCCATATTGGCCTTGGCTGCTCTAACGAGCGCCTTTCACTTTATCCCTACTCCGCGGCCGACCGTCACGTGACATGCAACACACAGACGAAAAAGTTTGAGACGATATAATAAAAGTTTCACTTTAAAAAGAGATTTTGGAAATAAGAGGGGGGGTCAATAAGGCTTTGGCGCCAGGATTCTCCAGTTGGGCGTCACTGGGCCTTGCACCATTTGACCTACCAGTTGCACCTGACGTATTCATGCATGAGTAGAGTAAGTTTTGCCCACCTAACTTGCAAGCGTCAGAGAGCCATATGCATATTTTCAACAGTTTTTCTATCGTGTTTAATTTACAACAATACTAGCAATGGAAAAACCGTTCCTCGCTGGCAGTGAGTCTTGTGTTCACAAAGTAACGAACTGGGCAAATCGACAAACTCAAACAGTGAATTCGATTATATTATTGTTTGGATAGCTGGCAATATGTCATGTGTCAAACCTAATTCGATATAATATGAATATTTATTTGTATTTCATCGAAAATTTTAATACTATCCGACCTAGCAGACGAGACCTTAATTTTTTATATACAAATACTAATCTAATAAAACTAACAAAACGATGTCTCCAATAGTTTGGCCGATCTTTAAGTAAATCCTCAACAGTGCCACACAGATTCGGATTGTGAACGTAACCACCTAGAGACCCACTCAAAAAACATCGAGAGGAAACCTGCATACCTGAGAGTTATCCATAACTTTCTCATAGGTGTATGAAGTCGATCAATCGGCACTTGTTTTGCGTAGTATACTACGGCCTGGACCCCTCACTCTTTGAGAGGAAACCTGAGCCTAGCAGTGGACCAGGCCATATTTAGGCAGTTATTTAGACATCAGTAACAAGACACAATTCCTCAAGATTTGTAGTTTAGGATCAATAAAACTCTTTAAATGAAATGAAATTACCGCTTCCCTTTTCCCGAAGTATTACGTTCTACCCTCTACTTCAAGGTTGCCTGGAAGAGATCGCTACTTTAGCGATAGGTCGCCTTTTGTATACTTTAATTTGTCACTGTACGAGTATATGCCGATGACTGGTGTACAAATAAATAATATTTATAAGTATGTAGTTATTTGAAATTCATTCGAGATAACAAACATGACCATCAAACAAATCTTAATCCATAACCATAACGCAGCTGGCCCACCAACCCACCGCCCTCGCCCACTAATTGCGGCAACTGGAATCAATTGAACTTGTCGTTTGAATTAGTTGAACCCGGTTAGTCGCAGTCAAACCAATTGATGTTCGGTCGGTACCGTTACTGTTACTTTGTGGTCCGAAGTCCGCGTTGGTTGCGTTCTAATACTGTAAACAAAAAACGTACACAAGGTAAAGGCAAACGCCCTTGTACGATGCATTCACCTCATAATCCGGACCTGCCTCATTTGCCTCAGCTTCAGCTTCTTGAAACTTCTTTTTCAGCTGAAATGTGGCATGTGTATGGGATTCTCCCCCCTCCCCTTCCCCCTAAGGGACAAAAGGGGATAAACTGATTTTTTTTATTTCTACAATGCATTCGCTTGAACGTTGACACCAGTGTATAATCTATGGTTGACACTTTGTGTATAGGTGCCTCAAGTCACGCAAGTGAGCACTGAGAAAGGATTTTTTGAAATTGGCGGGTGAAGTCGCGGGGTAACACTAGTCCTAATTTAAAGACGGTACCCAGGTTACCGTCTACAAACTGAAGAACATTCATTAGTTTGGGAACAACTATGTAACAGTGCTATGTATCTATTCCGAACATGTTACGTACGGCCTTCAACTAAGAAGTACTCGCGTTGTTAACTAAAAGCACATTCGGATTAATGTTGTTTGTTTGCCTGCTTGACTTGTTTGCCGTTGAGACATAGGCAGGTACTTATGCAATACTCGACAACTAACTTTATTATGATGTTTAGTTATAATGTATACGGTTATGTATGTCCAATACTGTAATGCATGTAATACTTATCTTTAATCATTTATCATCAATACACTAATGCCAACAATATTTACAATAATCAAATTCTCGTGTTTTTTATCCGATATTTTGACCGATTGACGATTATTGCTTCGATTTTTCATCAATCCACAGTGGTTTAGCGTGATGAAATATGTAAAATATGTTCTATGCTTCCTCGGTTGTGAAGGCAGATACGAGCCCTAAAGTCGGTCATCGGGTTGAAGACATATTAATATGGATGGATAATCTTAGTGACTCCAAACCTTTCTATCCGGAACACAATTGCTGTTAAAACAATTATTACACGGTAGAAATGGTACAACTACCGTGGCGGGCTGGAGTACCCCGAGCGAACTAGGCTCTACATCATACTCCTGCGTCCGCGTAATTTTCGTAATGCCTATTTTAATCAAGAGCTACCTGGATTACATGACGATTAATTCCAAACTGTCAGATTAGGTGGTTTCCACGGTGCAATAATATACATAATAATAATATTCCATTTCGTGTAGACGCGGCCGAGTAACATAAAAAACTTCCATAAGATTATTATCACATCATTACCGCAGGGATTTTTTACTCCATGTTATTTGCAGAGAAGAATTCCGCTCTCCATAAGGCCATTGTAATGTGGAAATAATGACCATAAAGGCAAAGAAACTATGTATGATTACCACAGTGGACTATTCCATTTATCTGGTTTTTCTATAAACACCAGATAGACATTCGAAGTTTGTTCTGTGTACCTGTCGGATTGTTCTGGCATGGTGTCATCACTAACTTATATCGCTATGTCTGCTAAGACAAGCATATTTGCCAACCACGACAAGATGTTTTACAATCATACACACAGACAGTCAGACACACACACGCACAACATCTAACTTTTTCCTTTCTTTTTGTCGAGAAAGTAAGCTAGTATTCCACCTTAATGTGTAAACTATTTTTCATGTTAAGTAATTTCATTCTGTTATTATTTAGGACTTGATAAGAGCGACGAAACAGGAGGCCTACTACGAAAAACGAAAGTCGACGTTTCGGACGACGGATCGAACTTTTTCTTACTGTTACGTTTCTTTTCCTATTAAAATAAATTTATATACGAAAATGGCATTGAACTTTCTTTAAAAAAAATGACATATTCACACGAAACATAATTTGGCGACCGTGACCGGTAGGAAAAAGTACGATCCGTCGTCCGAAACGTCGACTTTTGTTTTTCGTAGAAGGCCTCCAGTCACGGCGACAAAAGTCCCCCGTGCTCTCACTCTCTAACAGTAGAAGTTTCACTGTCTCTTGGGGTACGGTCAAACAGCCGACGGGGCGTGACGGCGACGCGACGCTGGCGGGACGTAAAGAGGTTGTAACGTATGAGCAAGTATGGAATATGTCACACAGAGCCGTCGCGCTCGGCGGGTCGCGTCACGTCGCGCGCAGTACAACGGGGACGCTAGCGTCGCGTCGCCGTCCCGCCCCGTCGGCTGTTTGACCGTACCCTTATTCTAAGGTCTTGGGTTCGGGGCTTAAACCATTCGCATAGCTTGACGGACGCATGACGGGCTAGACACGGCTCAACTGTCAAACATTTTAATTGCAGTTTTGGTAAGCCAGTTTTTTATATTCCACCTCAAGGAATACAGCGATTTCTTCCAAGCAACCTTTTAACATTTGGAGACTGCACAAAAACTACTTAAATGGGTAATTATAGCCCATACTGAGAGGCTAAAACAATAATAGTAAACATTTATACACAACTGTACAGTTTACAGCTACAGTTTAACAATGACAAAGCATTGTTTAACATGCCCGCGTTTATAATTTATGACAATCAACCAAATGGAACAATGTCCAATGGTTTCGATAAATTATTCATAGCAACTGGCGAGTGCAGGTTGAGTGCGACTGTACTTGAGAACTGGTCGGGAAAAGCTTAATGCAAATCTAATTTCAATGGCCCAAGTTAGTTGACCTTTAGAATATTTTAGATTAGCGCTAAAGCCACTCGATATAGGATTGCGTTTATTGCATTACAGAACGAAAGATTGTTTTGAATTAATTGGTCACGTTATATTATATTGTCAAATGAGCTATTTTTTATCTCATTCTACCGCAGACTACCTAAACCCTATAAATACATTTAGAGTAATTCTTTATCTCTTTTCGTTCCACTTTTTCTTTTCTTTTCGGCTAATCTGGTACTGATGTAGCATCTTATATCTACTCATAGGTTAGAGAAGAACTGTCTTCTTAGCATTCTGCCCTAAATTGAACACCAAGCCTTATAACCAATAAATAACAAGATGAATAACTCGGTGATTAACTAGCAAAAATGAAGAGAATTCCTACATAGCAACAGTGACGAATCGCATTCAAAGTGCAGTAGGTTGCAATGAACTGAATCGCGCGGGATGCCAGTCCTGGCAGTGCGTTTTTAGTGCACGCGCACTGGCGGCGTGTAGCTGTGATCTGTGATTCATTTGCGAGTAGGGTGGCCAGGCGATGCACAAAGGCCGGACTGCGCTGTATCCGGTTTGTCCTAAAAGCCTAATATGTCATGTACCTACTATGTTTTTTTTAGTAATTATAAGATAATGTAAAGCACGTTCATTTATTAGAATCTTATTCACTTTTGATATGAAGACCCACATAATAGTCGAACGGAAACTCCGACGCTGGTAAGTTATTCCAGTCCTTCGTGGTGGGATAATCAATATCGAACCAAAGATACCCGCCGTGCGTCGGGACGTTTGATAGTGGACGGGAGATGAAAGAATTAAAGCGTGCAATTCCTGCGCACACTCTCACCAACTCTCAAATAAATGTATGACTAACGCCTGGTTAACCTACTCGTAAGGAACTTGAAAGTTCAACACGCGGAGAATGCATTTATTTTCCAATGTTCTTAGCGATTATTTTTATCAGCACACCCATTATAACTTAAACAAAATTTAAGTAATTTTGATGTAAAAACTAAATTATGTATGTAAAAATCTAGGTCGTAAATCAAATTTGCCGAGGATCAGAATCTGGGTACGCTTATGGCTCTAGGCCTCATTTATGATATGAGGAGAGAACCGTGCTCAGTAGTAGGCCAAAGAGGCTTTAAGCCAAAAGTTCTCCCCGTGTAATCAAAGTGATTATGGACCACAAAACAGAGACACGCGGCTCTGTTTTCCGTGCAGACATAATAGAAGAAGATATAATATACACTGCGCACTAAAGCAAACAACGCATGACGTATCGTTAGATATTGTCATCATACCAAGATTGCTGCAGTATCTTCATTGTTTAAGGAAAAAACATTTTGAAAAGATTTGCACTGTAAAAGATATAGTGATACGAGTAAGTGATTGTAAGACTATTAATCACTATATTATATATGTCTATCTACATATTTTTTTGTACTTATGCACAAAAAATTCGTTATCCGATTTCTTTTATTTTTTTACTAGCGTATGTATCCTGCCTCACTACGCTTCAGTAAACTAATTTTTTTCGTTTACAAATAATAGTATTGCAGCGCACGCGAAGAAATAAGGTAGAGGTATAATTTTAGGCAATTTTTTATACTTTGAGTAAACTATCGGCATTTTGAAATCAAATAAATTTTTCTTTCAAATTAAAATATAAGCCTATGTTACTCGCTGACAATTTAGCTTTATTGGTGAAAGAATTTTTAAAATCGGTCCTGTAGTTTTTGAGTTTACCCATTGTAAACAAAAAATCGATTTCTTCCTTTTCATAAATAGTTTCAGAGATTACAGAGAGCGTCGTCTAACTAGGGCCGAACGGCAGCGCACATCAAGATAGCTCTCAGAAGGTAGAATTTTTTCCGAATTATCGTTATATCATAGCCAAATTACACAAAATCTTTATAAATTGTAGTCTAAGTGTTATTCAGATGTATAAATGCTATAATACTGTAAAGTTTCATATAAATCTGTTCGGTAGTTTTTGTGTCAGGAAACTAAACATGACATGTTAAAATGTACATGTAACTAGACTTACTTTAAAAATAACACTCACATAATAGAATTATCGCGTTACAATGCAATTTTTCACGATTTTCCCACTCGTAGTCGAGCAAAGAGGATTACTCCACGTAAACGGGTCACCTACGAGCTGAATGGCTCTTATTGGATTTGAGACCGGCCGATTGTCTGACATTTGAAAGGAAATCCTGACAGTTACGAGAATGGGGTGAGGCACTCACTTAGAGAGTGCGCGCTCGGGGGACTTTTATCTGCGTGACATAAAAGTTTTTGTCTTCGTCGCGTCGCGTTTTAAAGTGGGGTGAGCTCACGAGGGCGACAGTGACAAAACTTTTTTGATATGGAAGCGTCATTAGAACGACGATCTGGCATGTTAACCATTGCGCCATCCGTATCGTCAATGTGAACGGAGAGTGACAATTTTGTCACCGACGCCGGTAAGCGGACATAAAAGTCACCCAGTTGTCGCGTCGTAACGTGCGCGCACCTCCATACAATAAGGACTTGATAAGAGCGACGAAACAGTCACGGCGACAAAAGTCCCCCGTGCGCGCACTCTCTTATAGTTTATAGTAAAGTTGTATTGTATCCTAAGATTGGTATTTTAAACGGTAGGTAATATAAAATATTTATTAAGCAATGTAATAATATTCTTATAAATTCTTCGAATTCAAGCTTAGACTTCGGCAACGTTACTTTCAGTTCCCAAATTAGAAATAAAAGGCACAGGCCTCAATACTAGTCGTTATTCAATAATCTAAATCCGGTTAACAATAAAACGTCGGTGACTGTACCAGCGCGTTCGTTCCACGGTTGCCTAACTGATTGCCTGCGTACGGTGCGTACAACTATTTCGTAACGAGCCGGTAGCCCGGTACGCGTGCACTGAGAACGTACCGACTTGCTGGAAACAGGGCTGTCACAAGTTTAAAAGGAATTCAAGTGCATGATGAAGAAAACTTCGAAAAGGGAAACTTAATAAAAAAATAGGCAATTTATGAGGCCTGGATTCCATTTCACAAAATCTGCTAAAGCAAAAATAAACGTGTAAGTCTAAGTGTACATGTTTTACCTGATCGACAAGGGTAATGTGTTCAGCGTTTAGTGTATGTAGGTCTAGTTTGTTCTTTTATTGCGTTTTAAAGACTAAACGCATGCGTTGATTATGATGATTCTTCCATTCTGCGAGTATTACTTTGACGACCCCGTAGCCCAGTTGGTTGTGACTGTGCCTGCGAAGCGAGGAGTCCCGGGTTCTATTCCCGGCCGGGCCGATATTTATGTAAGTACCTACATTATGTTTATAAAATGTCATGAGAGTAAATTTCTTTTTCACTGGATAATAATTGTCGATACTTTCTTATTAGGATCAGTATCGATATCGTTTTGGCAGCGCGAATCGATACATCCCCGGTTTGATAACAGAAATGAAGATAACATAAACAGACTGCGTGGCAACCATACTTAACAAATGAGTGAGTGCGCGTGTACTAACGACGCACCGACATCGACCCGCGAGGGGAGTACTGACAGAGTGGTTGATCCAACTTACAAGCGACAAGCGAGTGTATTTATTTCAAAAATTCAAAATAGATGACGCGACAGGTCTTCAAGTTTTAGCGATATTTCAAAATGTTTAACTTCGGTACAAAAAGGCATTGTGAATATATGTAATGGAATATAATTGCTATAGTTATATGTCGCTATAAGTTATTATAGGTTATAATATTATAACCTACTGCTATGTTACTATAAACTAGTAATAGAACTTACTGTCACTAACAGTCCCAGCCCCTACCATACCTATTAACAACCTAACCAACTAATGTTGTAACTCCGTTTGTTAATAACCATCCTATTCCCGATTTGAGGCGTCTTCTTATTCTCTATAAATAAAAAAAAGTACTTTTCAATCTACAGCATGTTTTATTAAAGTCATTTTCATTTGTTTGGTTTATTTTAAATTTTAAATTCTTTTTACATCACAAGCCTATTGTTTGAGTTGGTTTTGAATTCGCCGGACCCTCGTATCTTTAAAAACATGCGCGCGCATAGAAATCGTACCGGAATTTGAAACCTCACTCACAGACATGAGGATTAAACGTTTGGTGCAAACGAAAAGCGGGGTATTATTTGAGAAGTACATTTGTTTTTATTCTGAATACAAACGAGAAGACCCCTAGTCCATTGAAATGTTACATGAGCTTTGCATTTATTAGAGGACGCAATTTTATTTTTGAAACATGTGTGGGGGTCAATAGAAGCTTAACCCCAAGTTTGTGGGGTTGCCACCCTTGTCCCCCGGCCGCCATTGTTGACCGTCAACGTTTTAGATGATGATGTAGCGGATGTCCGTTTGCGAAGATAACCATTTGCCATTGCCAACACGTGGTTCGTTTATAAGTAAAAGCAAAATCTATGAATACAGTAACTGTTTAGTTGCAGTAAGTTAAAATGTTTATAAAAATGTTTTTTTACAAAATCAAATTGTCTATAGAGCATTGTGTCCCAAACAGTGTCCCGGGAACAATCAGTGATCCACTTAAAACAGTCCGCGAAAGGTGAGAAACTTTTATTAGTTTCTTGTAAGTTTTGGATTTAAAATAACTTAATTTAAAGTTTTGATTAAAGTTTATATTTAGATTACTTAACACTGTTTAGTTTCTAATCATGAGGGACCAAACCACAAATAAGATTGAAACTAAAGTTTGCCAACCACAGACTGTTCTAAAATAAAAACTATTGCATTCTACAATAGCATAGCTACACAATACACAGAGCACTCTCTAGGTACTCTACCTATTTTGTGATAGCAGTTTCATGCACCATAATAATTATTATAATGTGATGCTCCATTGAAATAGTTCATAACTTAATAATAAAGATTTTACGGAAACTGAGACAACGGTAGGCCTTCGGGCGGCATAAACTTCTGACTACTCAGTTATAAGAAGACACCACACTGCTCGGCTTAGTCAACGCTTGATCTAATACGAAATTAGTCAGGTAACAAAAATATTAGATTTAACGCTGCACTTGCGTTTGGTACTAGTGTATCTTAATGGACATCCTTACAAATAGTTTCCGTGTCCCAGGCAATGTTGCAGATAAGATTAGAGAGAAAATATGTTTTGTATATCGATAACAAAGCTTATCTACATTTTAGGCTATATTGGGGCAGCCTAGAATACTGACATTGCTGACCCTATTCCCATACCGGCAGGTCAGGGTGTGGTAAGAGACGGCAGAAGACGGCTCCCGCTCGGTGGTAGGACTACCACCTAGCTACCACCCTCTCGCTTGTCAGCCGCCAAACATGCCATGCGTGTTCTGACTGGAAGCTTGACAGCATGTATCTTCTCCTCCTTCTGAGGCCAGCAAAGCATTGGTATCGCCTTTGTTGTCGCTGATTACAATGCTGCTGATTGCAATTGCTGAAATCAATTTCACTTACCATCAGCCCATCAGGCGAAACGCTTGCTCGTTCGTCGGCTATTAAACAGAAACCAAAAACCCTTATTAAAATTGAATTATACATATTACCCCGTTAGTGTTATAATTAGTACAGATTAAAATTATTAATCTTTTAATTAATCACAGCCGGTTTTAGGTCTATGGTAATTATGGTAATGATTTTTGCGTATTGTTTATGCGTCTCTTGTAGTCGGAATCGCTGCACTTCGAGAATTTGAGATATGTAGACAATCCCAAACATTCACAAATAGCAATCGTAGGTACCTTGAAGCAGTTACGTGCTGTTTTGGAGGAGCTGCAATTTATGTGTTAATTATGCCTATTTATGTCCTAATTCTTACTTAAAATTACTCTTGCAATGCTATAATATTATTAACCCTTGCATATTTTTTCTCTTCTTTCTATAGAATACGGAAGCTAAAGTTTTGTATAAAGTATAAACCTTTTGATCTTTTTAAAACTACCTGAAACACGTTGTTGAGAGCGAATCTTGTAGAACTCGTTGACCGTATTCTGCACTAGCCAAGGTCGAACTTACACTTAACTTACTTTTTATTCAAAGCAGGTATCTAAGTATGTATCTACATTTTTTACGACGGGTTAGGTTAGGAATACCATTAACATTACCATTAACAGTAACATTGCCCGAGAGCTATTTTTGATAAAACATAGATTAGGCATCAATAATAATCTAAGCTTTTTACTAAATGCATAATGGATGTAGGTATACACGGTACATAAAGCAAAATAACATTTTTTACAAACTGTCTGTTTGTTCCGGCTAATCTCTGGAACGACTGGACCGGTATTGACGGGACTTTCACTGGCAGAAAGCTGATGTACTAAGGAGTAACTTAGGCTACTTTTATTTTAGAAATTGCCACGCGGACGAAGTCGAGGTCACAGCTAGTTTAGTATAAACTATCCGCCGTACCTATCCATTGCTGAGCAGGATGCACAACGAGCAGGGGAGGTGGAGAACTGGAGGAGGAATGGAACACGATAAAATCATCTTCTTCTTTTTTCTTCTTTTGCGGGCTAATACCATAAACAGCTAGGATTACATGGAATGACGCCACCGCCAAACTCTCCTTCCTTGTAGCCAATACCAAGTACGTGTAGCCAAACGGTTCCTGATGACTCACTGGCTCATCGCCGTCCTAACATCCGCGTGTACTCATAATATTTATTATTTAGCTTCACCGGTTCAACAATCTGCACTCGTGTTGTCCTTTATCTCAGTTGTTGAATCAATAACTAAACGGTAAAAGAACATTGTCTTCCGTATGAATATTCGGGAGATACAACAATTTTGAAAGGGAATATGACTTGAACTGTAAGAAGCTTTTAAATCCTTGAATCCAAGCCAATTTTTCCAGCTCATGGTGCAGCATGCTGAACACCGTTATATCAAAAGAACTAAAATCTAAGTGCAGTAACCATTGACTTATTATTACTATGGACGTCGGGTCCGCACTAAAAAATGTCCGAGACAAATGAGCTACAAAATGCACACAGAGCTACAATCGACTGCTATCGAAATTAAACCGTGATGTAATGATTTTAGTGTTTAAATAACCTTGTTATCATTTCTATTTTTGCGATGGCTGTGACTGGGACATTTTTCGCGATTTTAGTATGAGACCCGACGTCCATAGTAATAATACATCAATGGCAGTAATGGCAATGAGCTGAAACAGGCTATTCGATAGCCCCCGCCTATATTTGGCTACCATACACCTCTACAGCCCGGTTGGTAGTAACCTTGTGTAGTTGTAAGTAGTCGTGTTGGTGGTGGTTCGATTTCCATTTTACGTGACCAGTAACCACCAGACCAGTAACCAGGAGACCAGTAACCACCAGACCAGTAACCAGCAGACGAGCCACCTGATGATAGGTGGTCACACAAAGGCATCACCAATGCGTTGTCGGCGAAGAAAGAAGGAAGATCAAAGGAATAATATCGTTTATCGGCTGACGGTGGTAGAAGCCCGTTCAGTCCTACCACCGAATCTAAAGTTCAGCGGACTCTGAAAAAATAAATAGTAAAAATAAACTTTATTGACTTAAGTATTTTTACAATCACATAAAATATGAAGCATCTGATCCCCGAATTAGTTCGAATTCTATAGTATAGTAGAATATATTATATTCTAAATATAATTATTATATTCTAAATATTTGCTTTGATTAAGAAATGTCTTTTATTTAAATAGCATAGGGATTGTCGGTAAAATTATGGGCTATAAACATTCGATGGAGGAATATTTTTTGAGAATAAGATGGCGCTATACAAAAAGAAGAGGACAAGAATAACTATGATCTTTGATTTTATAAGGGTTGGTGCTGTACGCCATCTATGAACACGTTTGTAAACTAAAAGGAACGCGTGTACAAGCTTACGATACAAGAAAATATTATTCGATGCACGGTCCCATACTACTCGACTTAGACAACAGGTGGCGCTGCAGCGATTGTACAAATTAACGTTTGTACCAACGAGATATAAAGTATTCGCTGTTTTATACATGCTTAAAGCTCTCGGTAAAAAATTAAAAACGGCAAATCGGCCGTGTACTTGCGACAACACAGCCTCAACCAAATTTTTTTCTATAGGTATTCAACTGCGAGATGACAAACGAGAAAGAACGTATTTCTGAGTCTAGAGTCTTCGATCTGATGATGGAATCCCACGGATATCAAAACTCTCAATTTTTTTACTAGTTATTTATCGATATTGAAGTCGGGTTTTGTTTTGTTAAATTATTTATTTATCTATTAGGTATCGTATGATTATTATTACCTACATTTTATATATACCTACCTACATTACTTACACTTTAGACGAGAATTTTCACAACTTATATATAAAGTCCATTCACATTATTATCTCACACGCTTACTTGGCTCGAAGCCTCACGCCTTGAACCCCTCTTGACCTACAAGAGAAAGGTGACATCGAAGCTGGTATATTTTTTACTTTCGAGTGAAACTTCAAGGTAGGTCCCTACTAATACGAATATTTATTATTAATTACCTAAATAAAACCGCCTATTCTAAAACTTTAACTTTATTTAAATGGTATTTCTGTCAGCACCTTTAGGTACATAAAATGGTATCATTCATTATTTAATAGAAATACTTAGAAAATTTACATTATCAAGCTCGTAGAAAAATGTGATAGACGTTTTAATTAAATACTAAATAGGTATATTATGACTAATAATTATTATTATTAAAAATAATA
This sequence comes from Ochlodes sylvanus, assembly GCA_905404295.2. NCBI lineage: Eukaryota > Metazoa > Arthropoda > Insecta > Lepidoptera > Hesperiidae > Ochlodes > Ochlodes sylvanus. The sequence continues at coordinate 959,788 of FR990132.1, forward strand.
AAATAATTAATTATAGGAGCATATCAACCCTAGCCGAAAATTATGTTTACTATATAAATTATAATAATTATTTTATTTATAGTATTGACTCGATATCGACGATTAAAGGTACTTATTTACTTCATTATATTATTATTTACTATAGTCTTTTATTATTAGACTTACAGGTTACACTTACAGCCATTATGATTTATTCGAATTGGACTGCAAAAAATAAACAATTTTACGAATCGGTTTTAAGAAACGGTTCTATAATGTATTTTTTGTAGGTGGGTATCACTCAATAAAATAATAATTTAAAAAATGTATTAATTTATTATTTTATAATAATGTTATTTTGATTTAAGATCATCTGTTAGTTCAATAACACACTTCGTAAATGCTCTATAGATTTTGTGTGTAATGTTGGTGTCATTGAATGAGTGTTGCAATATCTTACGTCTTGCCCATATATAAGGTAAATTTTCAAAAATGAAAACTTTTGAGAAAAAAAATATTTTTTTATAGATTTTTTTATTTTGTACATGTATTATAGTAAAGAGATTTGTATTATAGTAAAAAATAATAAAAAAAGATATGAAATAAATATCTAATATATAAAACCACCACATATTATGATGCCATGTAACAATTTAGTAGCGACTCAAAAATAATTAAAATTACTTACACAAAAATGTAAAACACTGATTTATAAATGAAACGAATTTAAAGCTTTTTAAAATAATAGTTCATTAAATATATTATATCGATAACGTGTATCTTAAATTGGAATCCATTTAAGTATCCAACATTCACTTTAATTTAATTATTTACTTTATAACCTATGATCTCGCCAATCTTAAAACATTCAGAAATATAATTTGAAAGTTTATGTTTATTACCAAATATAAATAAGTAAACTGATACATGCATATTTTTTCCCCATTCTACAACTTTCCCCATGGCAAATAACGAGGCATATTAACAAGTCATTGACGAGCATGGCAACATTTTAAAAAGAAAGTGAAGTGAAAGAAATGAATTTACGAGAATAGGTCGCAAGTCGCATAGATTTTTGGTTGATTTCCTTTACACTTTACGTTATTATTCTCCTTAACATCTAATAAACTACCATTCATTTGTGTTCCCGATTACGTTTTGATTCAACGGTCTCGGAACTTTACCACCGAAAACAGGATAAGTACGAGAGTGAACAGCATCTTATTGATTTTCTTTCCTTGCTTATGCTTTCAACCAACGCGACCTGGAGTTAACGCTACAACTCAAGTATCTATGGTTTAATTAGAGCAAATCTTTATTTCGAACGAAACAAAGCGATATAGTGAAATTTAGAACGAAATCGTGACTAACTTGCGTTTCAAAATGATGGCAAATCCGCTCGATTCGATGAACGCGAATCAGCCCACGCAAAATGGTAGTAAGTTGCAGCCGTGCAACAATGAATCCAAGACTAATTTAATAGTCAACTATTTGCCACAAACGATGACCCAGGAAGAAATCAGGTCGCTGTTCTCCAGCGTAGGCGAGGTCGAAAGTTGCAAATTGATCAGAGATAAGGTGACCGTGTTTCCGGACCACATCCTAAATGGACAGAGCCTGGGCTACGCATTCGTCAACTACCACAAGGCAGAAGACGCCGAGAAAGCCGTCAACACACTGAACGGCCTGCGTTTACAAAATAAGATTATAAAAGTGTCTTACGCCCGTCCTAGTTCCGACGCAATAAAGGGAGCTAACTTGTACGTGTCGGGGCTTCCGAAGCATATGACCCAGCAAGATTTAGAGAAGCTCTTCTGTCCGTACGGCACCATCATCAGCTCCCGCATCCTTCACGAGAACATGAACGTCGGACATTTGATGCAAGGTGGCGTAGAAGACCATTCCATCCAGGGTCCGTCTAGGGGCGTCGCATTCATCCGCTACGATCAGCGCTGCGAAGCGGAGACTGCGATTCGTGAGCTCAACGGCACCATTCCTCCAGGCGGTACCGGCCCAATGACAGTTAAATGTGCTAACAATCCAAGCAATCAGAACAAGGCGTTGGCTCCTCTCGCTGCCTACCTTGCTCCGGCCGCCGCCCGGCGCTTCGTGGGACCTGCTGGTAAGGCCCTGCTCGCTATTAACAAAGGTTTACAGAGATTCTCCCCGCTCGCAGATCCCCTAATACAGGGCAACGCACTCGGGGGATCCGGCTGGTGCATTTTCGTGTACAACATCGGAGCTGATACGGAGGAAAGTATTCTCTGGCAACTATTTGGCCCATTCGGTGCCGTCCAGAGTGTTAAAATAATCAGGGACCCAGCCACTAATAAATGCAAGGGGTACGGTTTTGTAACAATGACCAATTACGATGAGGCTGTTGTTGCAATCCAATCATTGAACGGATACTCTCTTAATGGTCAAGTGCTGCAGGTCAGCTTTAAAACAAATAAGAGTAAATCCTAAGTTCTCAATATCTAGTCAATAAATTATAGCTAATGCATAAATGTTGATCAAAACTCAGTCGTGGTTTGTCACCAGGACATACGGTTTTATTTAATTATTGCTTAGGAAATAGTCAGTGGTGCAAGTCTGACAAATACCAACTTAAACCAGTGTTCATACTTAACGAGTACAAACCATTATATCACATAAATTGACATCACAATCACTTATGACAAAAAGTATGGCAGCTCGGAATGATTTTGACACAATTATGCCATAATGTGAGCTTTACTTTACGTAGCTCCTGCTATGCATTGAAAAATGTTATAGTCTAGAGATCATGGTGCCCGTAAGAAAATTACGTCTCAAAATAAATATGTATATTAGGATTGATTTAATTATAGGCGATCATAATTCTTTTCATAAAACTAAATTTAATTTGGAAATCCTCAATTCCAAATGACTGACATTGAAGATGCTATTATTTTATAAAGTAACTTATTTATATTTAATTTTTGTAATAATTTGACACGTAGCTGTATAATAAACTTTGTGAGGTAAAAAAAGCATTCCTTAGGAAATAGATATGTCTCAAATTATTACAAGAAAAGTGTCGGTCTGTAAGTCCTTACAGATGAATAACAGATGACTAGATAAGTGTTTAAAAATGTAAGTGTTTACGGAATGACTATAATTATATCCCATCAAACAAGACAGATGACAAGCAATATATTTAATTTTTTATGAGAATCTACAGTGCAATATTAAAAGATTACTCTAAGTAAAAGTATGAAAGATATTACTAATATATGTATATGAGAAACTGTGCAATTATACCACACATCTTTATAGATATTTGGATATCTGCAATAATTAAAAGAAAATATATTATTAGGAATACCTTTATATTTACAACTGTGTTTTTAGACTACCAAAGATGTCATATGACTGATTTAATCATTAGATTAAATTTGCGACAAACGGAGACACTAATTTTAAGCAATATCTTCCATACAGGCTTTTATAAATTGATATAAGGATGACCGTACCATTAGTGATTATAATTATTGGAGTAATTAATTATACATTACTCAATACCTGGAGCTTGACTCGTGCACAAAATGATTAGTAAGTGTGAATAAATTAATAAAACAATCATTAGTATGTTTAGAGTCATAATGTTTCAAATTATTTGTTTTTGTGTATTTATTTTGCAATTATTTGCTCATTTTGATCTAAAGCTTATGACTTAAAGTGACTGCTCGAAATCTCAATCGAAAATTATGATGTATATGGACCATGGTAACATAAAATAACTAGTGTCTGATCAACATTTTTCTAAGTTTTGTATTGTCTTGAATAATCGAATGCATCCACTTTGTGGGCACATTTTTACAGTTAGACTGACAGTCGTCGAACTGTCGGGGATGGGGCGTGAATATGTCTAAAGGCATCCATTTTGAAATTTACGATTAGTAATTTCTCAGATATTCTCTAGATTTAATGTGGGATTTGGTGCAGGTGGTAAGTCTGATTGGTTACATTGCAATGTCCGCGAAGACGTTATGATGTAAGCTGCAGAATGTTTAACTTTCATGGCATGATATTGTCTCTCTAATTCATTTGATTGTGTAATCACTATTTATTATAACATTTAAGTAATGTATAATTCATAATTTATTCTCGTATTAGATAATAGAAATATTTATAGTTTTCATTTGATGTTATAATTAATATATTGTATTTAGAGTAAGTTTTAAAAAAATTAGTTCAGTAAATTTACTCAATAATTGAATGTTTATATCCACTTCATTATTTATATGTATAACCAATATATATTCGTATTTTGTAGTTTCTGTCACTATAGTAAATTATTTGATAGGTAAAATGATTAGATGCATATCATATAACGGAGTATGAAGTTGGATCTTCTCTTGGCTCGTATGTAATGCATTTTGTCCTAAGTATTTGTTTTAATATAATGTACTACTGATAAGCATAAATGTTTCATAAGTGTAATAATATTTATTTAAAGTACTTAACTACACGGAACTAGTCAGTTATAATTTTGCGCAACATTAAATCTTTAAGTACCTTTACTTAAGTATTTAAAAAAACTGTGTTCTCTAATATAAATGTAGTCCTTTAGGATTTGTGTTTAAATTACGTTGGTGTGGTGTTTCTTTAATTTTAGTATAAATATGATACCATTGTGGAACACACGGTAACAGAATAACGAATGGTGTGTACAACTAGTCACAGCTCGAAATGTACCTCTCAGTAATGTAATCTCTTGAGCCATTCCAAATCTTTTAGCGCGAATATTGAAGTAAGGAGAGACTGAGGAAAAGACAATGTATGTTGTTTATTTGTATCGTAATTCCGGCATAGTAAACCATGAGATGCAATACAGAAGTTTATTCACCTTTCTAAGCAATGCACGGTACGTATTCACTGGGAAAAGAGACGCTTGCAAGTTATTCTTTGCTTATAATTATGTATAATTAGTCAATAATAAATTATTCTACGCAAAGCAAATGTAATCCTTTTCTACTTCATTTATTTTTGTCCGATGCGAACAAATGCGAAGTCAGTACTGGTTTTCGTATCTTTACAAAGACTACCTACTTATGTACATTAGAATTACCGGTGTTCAGAAATTTTAATTTAATTTAGGTATGTGCGCATGTATGAAACCGCTGGAAAAGGGCGTAGCCGAGTGCGGCGTAGCTGTTCCAGGTTTTGCGTAATTCTTCACGATAGTTTTTGAAATGCACAAAATAAAACGGTGATCGTATTGAGTAGAATATCTTATAATCATTTATCTTGTTCACGAAGGAAAATTTCGTGAACCTTTGACATAATGAGAAATAAATAACTTTTGTATTGCTTCTCACAGTATATTGATTACGTTAAATTGTACATAACTTGGCGCTTTTATTTCATTAAGCCGTGTTTACAAGTTGTCAATAAATATAATTATGTAAAATAATTTTCTTTACTCCAGCTTCTTTTTGCTATAAATTTGCAGATTTGCGAGCGATTGGTACAAAATGAGGGATTCTTGTGTCTGGTAATTTTGAATGATTTTGAATGTGAACGCATCATTCGAATCCGATTAAAGTACCTACACTTCAGTTCATGGAGTCAATATTATAAAATAATATGGATGATATCGTAGATGTATATATTGCTGATTTGAAAATGATGTATTCGAAAGTATTCCTATTCCAAATATTTATCGTAACTGGTTTTCTGAGCTATAATTTTAGTAACCGGTTATTTTGAGACGTTTTGCTGCCTATTGGTCTGCAAAATTTAATTCTGTAAAATTAGTAACGCAAAATCAGTAATAGGATATACTTATGAAATATTTTATTAATTGGGTGTTCTTTTTACTTGTTCCCGAGAATCTCAGTAAATATAAAAGTCGCTGGTTGTAAAGCGCGAGTGTGTACGTAAATGAAGGCACTTGTCTCGCAAAGGCTGGCAGGCTCAATGCTATGAATACCTTGCGAGGGAACCTTTAGTCTAGACGGCGTCTGATCACACTAACTCTATAGGATTTGAGCTAGTGTTGTGCATTGAACAAAAGCGTCTTTGTGAGTTGACTTGTGGTTTCTTAAATTTAGTGCTGTCTACGCTGCAACTCGAATCTCCCGGGATTAGAATAGGAGATAGTCATGCTTTTGATGACTGCGTTCAAGAGAAAAGTAACCATAGAAAAGATTTGGAATCGCTTGTTTATAAATAGTGTTGTGTCGTCCCTAACTTGATTCGATACATTTGCTTACAGTAAATTAACATTTGTAAAGTCAACACAGTAGGTACATACAGTCAATGGAAAAGTCGTCTCGTCCATTTTCGATGCCGATTTACCCCTTTTGACTTGTAATTTAAAACTGAGGCACACAAACGACTTACGTCTGTCTACGGGTGTAGTGAAATCAATAATAGACAATCCGTCAATATTTGCGTTAATTTTGCTATAAAGCTTATTGTATACTGTGTTGACGCATCCAATACACACCTGTCCTCTTTATTGTTTTGTTATGGTTTTCTATTTCGTGGTATTTTGTGTTTAGTGTAGACTCAGTTTAATAGTTTAATAACTAACATTTTTTCGACTCTATAGTGTTTATTTAACTTAACCACATTTAACAAATTAGTTGTTTTTTTTTTGTTTGTTCTTGGGCAGGTTCGGGTATTGTAAGGTTTTGGCCTAGGTATAGCTAGCAATTTAAGACAGAGTACAAATTGACGAATGTATTGAAACAATTTTGGCTTACTTACCAATAACTTAAAATGTCAACGAATGTAATCTGACGTAGGAAATATTGAAATAGACATTAAATATCGACATTAGCAATAATGTATTTAAAATACTCTTTCATTTTATACCTGGTACCTTCATATTCCTAATCCTTGTATGATGCTAAATAAATAGCTGTTGTAATGTTACTTGCATTGGTTATAATAAAGTTACCATTATTCTCATGATTCTGAGTTTGTGAGTTTAATTTTGTAAAAGTAGGCGTATAGTGATAGGAGGATCATTCAGTAGCAATGTTATGTATAATTATGTAGACGTTGAGAGTTGCAAGACAAAAATGTTATTCTATGGTTTAAGATTTCCAGTCTGCTCTCTTAATAGTTAACCATTTTATTCTTTTAGCATCCATTATTTAATCAATAAATAGGTCCTATAAAACAGTAATTGATCGTTGTCTGATATCCTACGATATTTGAGAAAATCGATTACCTATCGGCGCGCAATAGATCCCATAAGTTTGGTTGCGATTTTACTGATATACAATCATATTAACGCTTAGCTTGGGATAACAAAATTACCTACCTGTTTATTTATTTTCAATGTTTAAAGTCTAAAAATTTTAGGTTTCCTGAAGTGGAGGGAGGGCGGTTATTAGTTCATAATAATAGATTTAGAATGACTTCTAAATCTGGATATCTGATATATAGTAACTACATCATTTAGCATCTGCACTGCACTTTCATTATCATGCTCCTCACGACTCGTCATTGTTGCCGTACTAAGTTCACTAGTTCAGTTATTTTTTACGTGCTTTGCGAAGCACGGAAGCGCTCAAGAACTGTCGGTCACCCATCCACCTACCGACGGCGCTCGCTGTTTATAACTACCTAGTAAGTATAAGCAATATGGTCGGTAGAGAGAGACGGACATATTGCGCCGACCCCAAATAGAATTGGGAAGTGGACAGGAAGATGATGATGATGACATAAAATAAATCCTTGTTTATCCTAATACTACGAATGCTGCCTCGCAGTTTTATATCGTTGAGGAGACTGCAAGATCAACGATATCGAACAGTTTTTACTAAATGCGGTGCATAATGGACAAATCCAATGACTAACTAATTTTGTTCATTCCAATTAATTTACGTTCGAGACACGACTCCTATGGTAATCAGGCCTTTTGTTAAATAAAAGCCTACTCAGACCTACAGGTTTCCTAACGGGGAATAGTAAGTATAATTAATTCTTATACATAGCGTGCAGGACTCGAACTAAATCACCCTGCTTTTACTTGTATCCATATTGAGCCAGTTCTACAATGAAGGGCGTACGCGCTGAGTCAAATTTATTTCACCCTAAAAAAATGGCGCTACCCTGTTACTTTAACAACGAAAACAGACAAGCATCACAGAAATAAATAAGGGGCCTGAATAACAGATATCTGGCACACCGAAATCTTTGTGCGGAGGGGTGTACTATAAAATCTCCACCCCCGGGGTCGATGAACCTTCGATTCGCTGGCAACGTGTCGTGTCACGGGCGAAGGGATCACCCTTCGATTTATCCCGTGAATTTTGTTATTATCTCTGTTTATAACAAAGAGGTCGTTGACTGAGATACACACTTGTTGTTTCGTAGCTATTCATCCTAGAAATAATATAAGATCGGATTAGATACCTATCTAATGTAGTCTTGTAATATCTACCTACTTCCTACCCACCCACTTGGTTAGGAAGGTATCTAATCTAGGATTGCCGAAATTCACATGAATATTAAAAATATTAAAAACAGGTAGCTTGTTAGCTTTTTGAAATCTTAATTAGAGCAAAAAAGGTTACTTTTCTTCTCAATCATGAGATCATGACAAAGCGCCTGACGAATGTCGCGTAGCATTTCACATTCAGTCCGTATAATTATTACACCAAATTAGGTCATCATTTGAGACTTCTGCTTTTGGTAATCATGAGCAATTAAAAGGCGCTACTAATTGGTTTTCTTATTAAAATAGTCAGATAATGTAAATGTGTTTTAATATGTTACCTTCCTAGCTTATGTCCACACTTGCCTCCGTGGCAACGGAAGTAGCAACTATGCCAATTATATTTATGTAAACGATCGATATGTCCCATTCCCGTGGGGCCCGCAGAGTATAAGATCATCGCTTTCTTTTCGTATTTTGGGGACAGAAACTAGCAGAAGCTTTATAATAATAATATACCACAAGCTTAGCCTGCAGCTTTGTTCGTAAATAGATACATAGTTAAATCTTATTTTAATGTTTTTATCCTTCAAGGGTTGATTTTTCAAAATCATAGAAACAGGCTTTGTTGTGTTGCTTTTGCTGACCCATATATTAAATACCAATTTTCATTGAAGTTGATTCAAAATCAATCAGTGGTTTTTAATAAAAAAATTCATCTGCATGTTTACAATCCCTAAAGTTGATTTTTTATAAACTTTGAAATTGATGTTTTGTTTCTTACTGGTTGACTAACTCGAAGGTTGCCCGGAAGAGATCGCTACTTTAGCGATAAGGTCGCCCTTTTGTATACCTACCTATTTGTAACCACCTGTACAGTAGAGCAACAGTGACAATTTACGAAGTACAATAATTATATAAAATCAGGCCTCTATAGCGTATGTAGTTTGTGTAATTCCTAGAGAATAATAGAATAATGATTAAAAATTGCATGGCTTTGCTGGAGCTGGAGTAGAGCATTATTCTCTTTACTTTAATCTGTGTACTGTATTATTTAATATAGTCTCTAGTCTCTTTTTTGTCAAATTCAACATAAGACTGTCAGAAAGAAGTGTCAGACTCAGACTGTCACTGTCATTTTCATGAGTCTTGTTGAAAACAATCTGTAAAGTTTAAATTGTGATTTGTGTTTACAATATTTTGAAATGCATTGAATTAATTCATATTTGGTATTCTTTAAATGTTGAACTTAATTACTAGCAATGCTTTAAGATCAGTTAAAAGTTATAGTAAAAGTGGAGAGAGCACTCAATAGCTCAGCAGATGTTATTGTGACGCAGAGATCGTTGCTACGTTATTACTAAAATAATATTGAATATGGAATCGTTGTCGAAGCAAGAACTAATATCTACGATAACTAAGCAAGCGGATCAAATTAAACGTTACGAAGCTCGACTCAGAGGTGAGTTTTTATTTACTCTAACAATATAATTATACAAATTACTAACTTCCAGCAAATTATTGAAATTTTAACAGCTGTTGCACTTTGCTGTTTCTGTATCCTGTTTTCCAGTTTCAAATTAAGTGTGTATAAAGTCTCTTAGGATAAATAAGTGGACATTTTATTTTTCAGATGTGGTTGCTGCATATAAGGGTCTTGCAAAAGAAAAAGAAGCTCTGGAAATAAGTTTGAAAGCACTGAACAAATCGGATGGACAAAATGAAGGAGGTTAGTCAAATCACCATCGCAACCCATAACTGTCCCACTGCTGGGCGTAGAACTCATCTCACAATGAGAGGGATTGACATAAATATAATTGGCATAGTTCTACTTCTGTTGCCACGGAGGCAAGTGTGCACATAAGCTTCAAAGTCAACACATGTCTTAAAACAACATTCAACAACAACAACACAACAACAACAACACAACAACAACAAAATTCTGAAATTAACTGATGTCTTTACTACATACATTATTTATAGAATTTTTTACTTCAAATCAAATCTTATATCTTTAAATGAGCAATTCTTGTATATATATAAATGGAATCTCGGAATCGGCTCCAACGATTTTCATGAAATTTAGTATATAGGGGGTTTCGGGGGCGATAAATCGATCTAGCTAGGAATCATTTTTAGAAAATGTCATTTTATTCGTGTTTTTATAGTCCCAATTTAAACTGAAAAATATGACTCTTCCTGACATCTATTGGCGAATAATAATACTACTATACTAATACTAATTGCTTTAACGACACAACAGCAGATGGCGTTGTTAAGTAACACGAAGTCAATGAGTGTTTGCTTTGAGGTTAGACTAAGAAAATCAATTGTTTATTTATATATTTGTGTCTTCTTAATATTATTATTATTCGTACTTAAATATAATTTCCAAAAAACACAATTAATAAAAAAAAGAAAATACCGAGCAAAGCTCGGTCATCCATCTAGTGTTTAATTAACTCTTTACTTAAACTCAATTCAATTTTTACAGATTAAATAGTGTTTGTAGTTCAGTTCAGAACATTTTTTGTTATTTTCATAATAATTTCTTCTCTATTTCAGCTTCGGATGACTCAGTAGCAACCTTACTCGACTCATTGTCTACCCTGACAGCTGAGAAATGTCGCATGGAAGAGGCATTTCAGGCCGATAAGAAGGTTACTAGGGAGAAAGTATGTATTTGGATGAATTATTAGTTACATATCCTACTTAAAAATTAACACTGTGAATCTTATAAATCTCATAGGGAGACTTGGTAGTGGCATACCGTTATCTGAATTGAACAATAAAACGACATGGTTTGCCCAAGAAATATACGTTAGTGCTGTGTTTTGTCTTGATCTTTTTGACAAACAGGTAAACAGACACACATTCTCAAAATCAGTGTTTTGGGTTCTCTTGCATATAATATATATTCCATGTACAGACAGTGATCAGTTACACTTTTATTACATGTATAGATTTGGACAATGTTAGCTACATATAGATCGTTAAAAAAAATCAAACATCCAATTTGAGAGTACACACTACAATTTTATTGTCTATGCATTCTTGTCCAATTGGTTTATAATAACTTATAAAGATTTGTGAACATGTTCAATTTCAGTATGAGAACATGTTAGCAGCAATGAGAGAGGAGACGAAGACGTTAGTGCAGCAACACCTGGTGGAAGTCAGTAACTTGAAAGCAAAGATCGCATATGAGATCCAAGAGAGAGAGAAAGAGAGGGCTGATCATGCTGCTATGTTGAAGTGAGTGTTTAAGTTTTATGCACATGGAACCATTTAAGTGTTTATTATCTAGGTGTAAGAGATGAATTTTCTTCTGAGATTTCTCCATAGCACCATGGCATGGGGCTCTTCAAGGAAATAAGCTCTCCTTCAGGACCGGCGATGCATTGTCTGAGGTAGGCTGAAGACCTCGCGGCAAATTTGGTAGCGGCCCTGTCTGCAAAGCGAGAGGTTCCGGGTTCGATAGTGGCAACCAGTCGGATTTATGTGACAAATAAATGTTTGTTGTCGGGTTGTGGGTGTCAGTGATGTGTTTTTGTTCTAGTCCATGCCACCCGCGACATGGAATCCTACTGCAAGGGTGTGTGTAAAAGTTTAAGCATTACTATTGTCCTGAGCCGCCAGCGTTCACTTTTCTTATGTAAGCCCACGAGGAGACGAACTGCCTCATGGTAAATGGTCACAATCGCCATGGACTGCCAATGGTCTTGCCAGCCGAAAACGAAGCAAGGGACACATTTTTATTTTTATTACTGCTTATTGTAATGGTTAACACTAATGTCATATACTTTGATACATGTTACAGAGAACTGCATATTAAATTTGACGTGGAGAGAAAAACTAAGGAGAAATTGGAAGACAAGATGGTTCACAGTACAGAGACCCAGGGTGAGAAACTGCTCGTGTAATTTAATGTTATTGTACCAATAATTAACGACTCCAGAGCCTTGTTGGTAGTGACACTCACTGCCGACGATGCGAGGCATCCTGGGTTCGATTCTTGGCCAGGATATACTTTTATGTGACAGTTAAAGGTTTGTTCTCTGGTTGTGAGTGTTAGGCGTCGTCCTAATTGGCATAGATCGTACGATGGCGCGATGCGTTCTCGTGCGATGGGTTCAAACAAAATAGGACACTGATGAAATCTGTATGTTTGAACTCATCGCACGACGAGAACGCATCGCTCCATCGTACGATCGCTGCCAATTAGAACGACGCATTAGAGATTTGTAGTGTCCATATCCAAGCAGTATCAACCAATCCAAGTTCAGGGGGTTGAGTGTATAAACGTTTATTGTTATTTAATTATTGTTTTTAAGTGTTTTCTTACCTATGTTTCTACAGGTAGTAGGAATGGTAGTAACATGGGAAATACACCGTGGGTATCAGTGTAGTCTATAACCGGAGACATTATATTCCTGATGCAAACAGTTTCTGATGTGTTTTGGTGGCACTGGCGTACGTTATTCTTGGACAACGTTGCGCAAACGTTTAAAAAATCTAACTAGTTAGTGTGGGTTGATTTCAGACAAAATACATATATACAAATACAATGCATAATATGTATGTATGTACAGAGGTCCATATCATAAATACCTTACAAACTAAAAAAAAACAAAAAAGAATTTGCCGGCGTCGGTGTTCCCATCCGATTATAATGTGGGTGTCTTCCAATCAAGAGTGAATAGGCTGCTACTAAGTTATTGCGCTCTACCACCCAAGACCTCATCTCCACTTACCATCAGGTGGGATTGTGGTCAAACATTGACTTATAATTAATAAAAAAAACTAACATAAATAACAATTTATTTTTATTTATTTATTTATTTATTAATAGTACACCCAACACAGATAACACTATACAATAATAATATATAATATACAACTATAGAACATAATGCTAAAGAGTTATAAATATATTAGTGTACCCATAATTACAGGGTGCCACAGCAAGCACATTTTTGCAGCTAGACAACATTTACACATTTAGGGCTAGTTTCACTGGTTATGGATATAGTTCCGGATAGTCCTAGGAACTCTACTCCCAGATAAACTACAACTTTTGGCTTCTCAGGTAATCTGATAGAAGTGACATAGAAAAGTGTTGGTTAAGGTATCTGCCAGTTTAAGTGGCTGTTAGGCGTTATCTGACGGATAAAAAATGTTTCAAGTGGCGTTTCTATAACACATTTGGAATTTGAACTGTAGTAAATCATATTATTATGAATCCTACTATTTTCGTTCTATAATGATAAAATTATACTTGAAAATATTAAAAAAAGTCGAATTGGATTATTTTGAACAAAAAGTATTTTATTAATTAAGTTTTCAAAATAGTTTTCAAATGACAATAATTTACGTAGTAGTAACGCCGTTAAGCGCCTATAAATTATTATTACTATCCAGAACTTTATCCGTAACCGGTGAAACTGGCCCTTAATGAAATAAATTTATTTAAAAGTGTAAAAGTGTTGTGTGCACGGCAGTGTGCCAAGCGGAGCTGGAGAAGCGCGTGCGCGACCTGTCCAGCTCGCTGGAGGCGTCGCAGCGGCGGCTGCAGCGGGCCGAGGCGCGCACCGCGGAGACGCCCGCGCTGCTCGTGCGCCTGCAGAACAAGCTCGCGCTCGTCGAGCAGGCGCACTCGGTCGCCATCCGGGAGGTACGACGCGGCCGTTGCGACCTTACACGCAAACTTTAATATCTGACAAACTTTTTTTTTGTTGTGAATACTTCTTTGGGGTCATTCAAGTATTACGTAAGCACAACAGGGGGGCCGGGGGAGCTTAGCGTTGTTAAAAATTGCAAAAAAAATCTGCTTAAGTAATACTTGAACGGCCCCTTTAGTATTGCTGTGATTTGGAATTCGTTGAAACGGAAATGACGCGAATGAAGCATCATCAAAATGGCGGCTGACTGAAACAAAGCAAAACATTAGTATTCGTTGTTTTGAAGTTTCACTTGTAGCACGTGTGAATTGCACACATTTCGAGTTTTTCATGGTAATATTTTTAAAAAGTGGTCGTTGTCCAGGAGCAAATTAAGGTGAAGCGCGCGGAGGAGGCGGCGCGCAAGAGCTGCGCGCGGCACGAGGAGCGCGTCGCGGCGCTGGAGGGGCGCGTGGCGGAGCTGTCGCGCGCGGTGGGCGAGTGCGACGCGCGCCGCCGCCGCGACCAGCGCACCATCCAGCAGCTGCGGGACTCGCTCAACGGCCGGCTGCTGGAGCGCGTCGCCGGCGCCGGCGCGTCGCCCTCCGGTCGGTGGTTATACGACACGCTGCATAACATTTAACCAAACTAAAAGCCTTAGAATAATTACACTATAGAAAGACAGTCTTCATACAAGCGCTCTGTCTAAAGTGAAGCACTAAACCGAAACTTTCCCGAAAGCGGGGAATGATTCGGATGCGGTTAATCATAATGTTTACACGGCGCGCCAGATAAACCGACACGCACGGAAGCACGGTGCGTCTAAACGCCCTATAAACATTGAAGGCACGGTAATGCCTCAGCGAAGAACGCTCTTACCTACGTTTCTCAAAAGGCCAGCCCTTCTCTGTTAACAATAGTCGAGTTAGCGGTTGTTTGTAAGAGTGTAGCTCTGACCCGCTCATTCATATTGCAGAGGACACGCAGAAGAGCGAGACAGACAACGAGAAGCTGGCCGACAGCGAGTACCTCCACACGCTGGTCGACAAGCTGCACATCCTGAAGAAGGAGCTGATCGCGGAGAACGCCAAGCTGGGCGACCCCGTGGACGTGTCCGCCGCGTTCAGCGTGGACGGCTACGAGCACGTGCACGCGCGGTGCCGCGACCAGCTGGACGCGTTGAGGGCGGAGTTTGAGGCTTACAAGGTACCCAGTATAATAGATGTATAATAATAATATAGGATATAATAATAATATAATAAAAAAATAAAATATATCAAATGGAGAGAGAGCGAGAAAAAAATATATAAGATATAAATGTAAAAATGATATTTTTATCTCCTATTGGCCCTATGAAGACCCCTTGATACATTTTTTTCTCAAATATCCTATGTTTTACCGATGATCCATGCAACTGGGTCGAAATATCGGTAAAAAATTCAAAATCGTGAGTACCGTGAGTTTACATTTAAAAATGTACAGCAAAAAACCAGTTATATTTATTATAAGTGTGCAAAATAATTTGAAAACATAAAAACATGCATATAATTTAAAATTTGATTAATACCTATAAATATATTTAGTATTCTTAGGGCCGATTTTTCAATCCTCAGATAAACAGAGGGATACACTATCTATCTGTTTATTCGACAGATAGCAAAATATTGCATTTTTCAATCGTCAGTTAAGCTTTATTCGGCGAATAACGCTCCTAACCGAAGAATAAATCTATCTGCCGCTTTGACGGCTAGATAAACGTCTATTCTATAGATACGAGTATCGTCGACGTTTCTGAGGTTGTTAATCTAGTGTTTCTAATATTCTACAAAATTATGGATATTTTCGATACTATTGATGACGTGGCAATTGAAGAAGAGGCTTTAATATATGAATATTTAAATCCTGAGAGAAAAGAAAGAATTATTAGACCAAGGCCCGATCACTTTGCCATGTGTACTTCTGCAGTGTAGAAATTTACCACACGTTCTCTCTTCTTTGATTCCATAATTAACAAATTACTTAGCCATTATTAAAACCGAACAACACGGGTGAAACGAGAAATGAATGATCGTTTGATCGTAATTCGTAAATAGAGACAATAGAGATTATGTTTAAATGTCAATGTGTCAAATAAGCGAATGTCAAAACATTTTCTGTCTTCTTCTAATACACTTAGACATATGCGTATCTCTCGCTCGTACAGGATTATCGTGAAGTTGGCGACTAAAACCCACAGATAACTATTGGCTTGATTTCTGGCCATTGAAAAATGCAAAAATTTTATTCGTTCGATAAAACAGTCAGATAAGTTATTTGCTAGTTAGTTATTCGTGGGTTTATTCGATGATTGAAAAATCAGCCCTTAGTTAGATTACTGTTCAGCTAAGCTAGAATAAAATGGACCCACACAAATGTAACAATCGCTTGACGACCCAGTAGCTCAACCTACAAATGAATTTTGATCGATGGAATGTTCCAGAACATAAAAGCGAGGGTGTCAGTGAGCGAGAGCGAGAGAGAGGGTGAGACGGAGGAGCTGCGGCTGGAGGTGTCGCTGCTGCGGGAGAAGCTGGACACGTGCCGCCTGCTGCTGGACGAGGAGAGGCGGGACAAGGAGGACCGGCTCAAGCTGCATGAGGAGGTTCGGCACTAAATACTTTATTACAACATATAATAATATATGTTATAATATATTATGTATCTCATAAGAGAAGAACATTGAAAATTAAAATGACACAGTGTAAGCAATGGGCATTCTTATCGTTAAGTTCTATATCAAATGGTCCAAAGTATGTTAGGTATGTTAGTTATGTTACTTGTGCAGGGGTTGTCCACCCCTAACATTTGATTTTTATTTTTTGGACGAATTTTTTTTTATTCAGCATCAGCAAAAATTATGTGAATTTTTCACAAAATTTTTATATTCATTCACTACAAGTAATCTACATAATTATAATTATGGCGGAACAACGTTCGCTGGGTCAGCTAGTATTAGGTATGTGTAGTACGGCCGACGGTTCTAGGCCGGTCTGAAGTTAGGCTTTCGGATATAGTGCGCAGGTATTGTACTTTAGAGAGAGATAGCGACACGAACACTGAGCGCGTGACTGAAACAATGCTCAAAGTGACACCGCGCTCACCCCGCGCGTCTTGCCACCATTTCGACACTAAAATTGACTTCTGCGCAGCGATCCGAACAAAGTTCAGAGCGGCCTAGAACCGCCGGCCGTACTATAATATGGATGTGGATTTAACCTCCAAATTCCCGTACCCAGAAGCTGAAAACCGAGCGAGAGTACCACCAGCAGGTGTGTGCGGAGCTGCGCGCGCGCGCGGCCGCGCTCGAGCGGCAGGCGGCGGCGCAGCGCGAGCGGTACGCGGCGCTGCTCGACGAGACGGACGGGTACATCCGCGCGCGGGCCGAGCGCGCGCGCACCGTCAGCGCCGACGAGCCGCCCTGGAGGGACGCGCAGCCCGGCGCGGTGATTTACTTTTCGATGTCATACTTGTTTAGGCGCGTTATGAAAAAATGAGAGAATGAGAGCGAATTTTTACGTTGTGAGTGATGTTTTGATGATGTTGTTGGCGATGTATGAAAACATTCAAGAAATGAATAGGTTGAAGTTGCTGCGAGTGAAATTTTATCAATGTCTTATGTCATGTGAATGTCAAATTAAAATGCGTGTTATTGTACAATAAAAAAAGTAAAGCTACATCATAGAGGAGGTCCCCGTACACTTAATAAGAGTAAAAATTTGTCGGTGGGACGGAACCGTACGTGTGCGAGTCGTACAGTCGTACAGTCGGCAGCTTGTCTCACCGCAGTCCCCGCCGGTCCCCAGGAGCCGTCCGCGCCGCCGCACCTGCTGCACTACGCGCACGAGCTCGCGCGCAAGGACTTGGACATCGCGCAGCTGCGCAAGGAGAAACACGCCCTGGAAGGACAGTATAGGTGAGCTTTTTAACCGACTTCAAAAAAGAACGAGGTTCTCAATTCGACTGTATTTTTGAAGTGATAAATTCTTTAGTATCGTTGTGATTTGAAAGTCGAAGAAACGGAAATGACGCGCAAATGAAAGAAACGGAAACGAAAAAGACAGACACGTTTTAACGTGGGAGAAAATGAGATGGGAAGCATCGGCAAAATGGCGGCTTACGTAAGCAAAGCAAAATATCAATATTTGGACTGACAGTATTCGGTTTTTTTTTAAGTTTTACTTCTAACACGTGTGAATTACACCTTTTTATTTTTTTATATTCGTTACCTCAGAATGTTCGACTGGGTGAACCGATTGTGATGATTCTTTTTTATTTGAAAGCCGGTGCTTCCCGTGTGGTCCCATTTTAATTTGGTCCAGTTCTGACAATGGCATCCGTGAGAAAACCGTAAATGTTAAATTTGCACGTCACATCATTTGTACATCAATTTAATTCCAACCCCCTTCTGATCGAATATGCTTTTTATATTGTTATTCATTATGTACTTCCAATACAAAGTTGATCAATATTTATATATCCGCAGAGATTTACAACGCGAGGCCACTATCGAAAGGGAGGGATTAAAGGAAGTAATCAGAACATTGCGAGAGGAAGTCGACAGGTGAGAAATATTAGTCTGTTTTAATTGGTACTATATATAATATTATTGGTTATTGATTATTTAATAGTAAAAGTGAAGACACCGAATTATATAAATTCAAGACAATTTTTTAAAAAAATTTTGAAATAAGACGTTAATGATAATATAGAGGCCAAGAAATGAATATTGTTTTTCTAAAATATACGTATTGCCTGTCTGTACACTAGTCCCTCGGAAACCATTAAACCGATTTAGATGCTATTTGTGATATTTTTGGTTTATTTCCAACGAGCTGTGCCCGCGACTTCGTCCCCGTTGAATTTCACAAAAAAAACTAAAATAAAAGTAGCCTAAGTTACTCCTTTTATGACATCAGCAATCTGCCAGTGAAAGTCCTGTCTAATTCGGTCCAGCCGTTCCAGAGATTAGCTTAAACAATCAGACAGACAGTTGGAGAAAAATTGTAAAAAATTTATTTTGGTATATGCATCTCCTCATTCCTCTCCTCCCTCATCCCCCTCTCCCCCTCATTTTCACTCCCCTCTCATTCCCCTTCTCCCCCTCATTCATCTCTCCCTCATTAACCCTCCTCGCCCCCCCCACTACCCCCCACTCCTCCCTTTCTATCCAGCTTTTCATTAAGCTACTAAAAAACCAAACAATAACTCCAGGCTGGGCCGCAGCCAGTCCCGCGAGGGCGCCAACCTGGAGTACCTGAAGAACGTGGTGATATCGTTCGTGACGAGCACCGAGTACAGCGACCGGCAGCACATGCTCAACGCGATAGCGGCCGTGCTGCACTTCACCGCGCGTGAGACCAGCGCGGTCATGGCCAGCCTGTGAGACGGAGACAGAGAGGGATATAGATAGGTCTGGTGAGCGGGGCCGAAAGGGATAGCACGAGAAACTACTATTCGCGCCCTTAGAATAATAATATTTAAAACTAGAAAAGTGTATTTTCACGTCACATTGAGTATCCAATGCTGTGGTTCGCAACATACCTAAACGTATTAATAAAAACTTAAATATATAACGAATGAAGATGATTTTCAAATACATATTCCTTCAATGAAATGACCATTTCAGAGCTAATGTTGTTTATATGATTAAAATATACTGCTAAAACGAACGTTGGTTACTTTACGAGAGGTTGTGCACGGACAGAATATTAGGAACCGTTAGGGACGTGAAGTTAAGAAATCTATTATTTACATCGGGTTAGTCTAGGAATAGATCAACGGGTGGAAATAGAAATCTTACCCAATTTATAAATAGTCTAGGAAAAGTAAATGATGTCTACTAAGATTTAAGATTGATATATTAGGTCCTTACATATGAAATTGGCGTTTTGCAAGGGAGGAACATGAAGTCGATTTTTTTTAAATATAATATATTTAGTTAATCAAAGTATGTACCATTGCTATCTATGCACTTTTGCCATCTCATTGGTAGTTGATTGATCCCTTTACTAAAAAAACTATTCGCACGGGAATCAATAAAATCTTTGAAGGCGCTTTGGTCTGCCCCATCGGAGTTGAATTTTTTCCATTTCAAGACGTTATCCAAATTTCGTAAAAAATGGTAATCTATTGGAGCAAGGTCCGGGTAGTACGGTGGATGTCTAAGACATTCCAATTGAAGCTCCTCTAATTTGGTAGCCGTCATTTGTGCAGTGTGTGGTCTAGCGTTGTCCTGAAGCAGCAGTGGCCTAGAGCGATTGACCAGCCTCGGTTGTTTAGCAGCTAGCTTGTCCGTCATGGTTTGCGGTTGCTGACAATAGACATCCGCCGTAATCGTCTGGTCAGATTTAAGAAAGCTGTAGTGAACGACACCGGCACTACTCCACCAAACGCTCACAAGAAATTTTTTTTGAGTTAATTTTCGCTTGGGGCAGGATTTGGCTGGTTTGGCAGGGTTCAGCCATTGCGATGAGCGTTTCCGATTATCGTACAGGATCCACTTTTCATCACAGGTAATGATTCGATTTAAAATCCCTTCAATATTGTGCCGGTTGAGTAAAGTAACACAGCAGTCGACGCGCGTTTGTCGGTTTGCTGCACTCAATTCACGAGGTACCCACCTTTCAAGCTTTTTCACCTTTCCAATTTGCTTCAAGTGGATTAAAACAGTTTTATCACTAACACCGCATACTGCAGCTAGCTCGGACGTGGTTTGCGATAGATCCGCTTCCACAATAAGCCTTCAATTCTTCATTATCAACTTTGGTCTCCGGCCGTCCACGGGGCTTGTTCTGCAGATCGAAATTTCCAGAACGAAAACGTTGGAACCAAAAACGCACCGTGTTTTCTTTTGCGACACCGCCGCCATACAGATCATTAATCCTTCAAACCGTTTCTGCAGCACTGGTGCCACGATGGAACTCGTAGTCGTAAAATAACGCGATATTTCAAGTTTACCATTTTGTAAACTGAGTGACGCAAAAAAAAAACCAAAAGAGGAAAAAACAAATGACTTACGGTTTTCAAAACACAAAAGCATGAGTAAATACCTGGATAAATTTGAAATTGCAATTCCTAACCAAAGAGGAGATATTTGAGATCAAAGTGGCTAGTACGACAAAACACCAATTTCATATGTAAGGACCTAATATTATAACGACTATGAAGTGATAATTTGTAAGTTTATTATTTAATTTTTTGTAAGCCTAAGCTAGGGGTATACATTTTAAGTCTGCGGTCTCGATTACACCGCTAATAAATTCCTTAGCTGTCGATAAAAGTTGTTATAGACTTAATAAATTAATCTATACCATAATGTGATGAAGCTGAAGAGTTGTTTACTTATTCTTTTATGTATGATAGCCACATTCATGAAGATAATGTTGATGTTGATGTTGTAAGTTTTAGTTCAAAACGAAGCGAGGTTGGCTGTTATATGGTATTTAGACGATGGGTTCCCCTTATAATTTGGCTACGTATTGATTTTTCGACAACCCACGGGGTAGGGAATAAAAAGGATAGATAAACGATAGATATAGAAGGGATAATATTTTCGGTATTAAGCTGCTTTATTTTTATTTATATTTATTTGTTATGAGGGCCTCAGGATGGATGCGACTCCCTTATATTTTAAGTATTATTATTATTTTTTAATTTAATACCTGATGGTAAGTGATCACCGCATACATACACTTCAGCAACACTATAGACATTACCGATGCGAAGAGGAAAGAAACAAATATGTGATAATGTTACTTACCTTTTTTCTTTTTTAACCATGGATCTCCAGCGCACCTAATGGAGCCCTATGGTTACCATGGGATATGGTTAACCCTGCTGTGGCAGTTAATTGTAAAATAGTATTGTCGATATTTCTAAAAATATTGTTTCCTATACTGTTTGAATTATTGTCTATGATATTGTGGCACTGTAATTTACACATTCCTTGTATTATTGTTAAATAATAAATTATTTGTTTACAAATCGTTTGTTTTAAACCCACCACTTTTTTTAAACGCTTACACTCATACCCACGGTCTAGGATTCCCTATGTCGTGGGTATCGTGGACAACATGCCTTTGAAAAGAACACCCAACAACCCTTCCACTGCTAATCGATACCAAGACCTAACTAACCTAATCTAACGGCATCGGCACTCCGATATGGTATCGTATGATAGGTCAATATGG
This sequence comes from Ochlodes sylvanus, assembly GCA_905404295.2. Lineage (NCBI taxonomy): Eukaryota > Metazoa > Arthropoda > Insecta > Lepidoptera > Hesperiidae > Ochlodes > Ochlodes sylvanus. Next base: position 982,074 of record FR990132.1, read on the forward strand.
TTGAGGATATCACTGAAGTATTGAATAGTTAAAAGATATATGCTTGGTTGTAGTAAGCTTTGGGTAACTTTATTTTTTATCTTAATCGATTCTCAAATAAAAAAGACATTTGTTACGGAGGAATTTTGTACCTCTAAAACAACTGCGAGGAGCACGAACAGCAGGACATGGTCATATGGTGTGGTGACACGAGGTGAGGTGTGGTGAGCTGGTGAGGCGAGGTGTGGAGTGGTGAGGTGCAGGCTTGAGGAGAGGACACGAGATTGAGGAGCGGAGAGGAGAGATATTCAGTTGGTAGTCTTTCATAGGTTTCAGGTATTCCAGCAAAATGTTACTGGCCGACGAACAGGCCATCTTCAAGAAGAAACAGATGATTAAGAAGAACAAAGGAATTGTGTGAATATTGTCATTCAATAAAAATGTATTGTAAAATGGAGCTCGTCTATTAGGTAATTTGCCCTTTTACACATTATTATTTAAACATAACGAAATCCCTCTTAAACATTGTCTGTAAAGGCAAACCGAGGCGAGGGTGAGTGAGTAGTATCAAATAACAGTAACTAAAAATACTAAAACATGCAAAAGATATTTGTAATGAGAACTTTTTTGCTACAAGTTTACCTTCAGTATGTAAAAGGTTCTCTGTGGTTTACCTTTTCTCATGCTTTTCTCGAATAAAATTATTTCTCTAAAATTATATGAAAGTACAAGTGCTGCCATCTTTTACGCTAGTACCTGAACTACTAACTAGGTAGCTAACGTTTAAAAATTTATCGAAACTGGTACACTTACACTTTGTAAATAGTTCTTTACAAAAATAACAGAGGGTGCGGATTTCTTATTTTAATACTTTATTTTTTTGCGCATGTACGATGAAACTTTTTTATATTCATTCAACCCAATTGTTTCCTATTTAATATAGCAAAAAATATTTTATTAGGTACTGCGGATTAATGAAAATTACAACGAATTAAGAAAAATAAGTAAGTACCTAACTAGAATAGAAATATAGGTAAGGCTTAAAGAGAAGAAAGTTAACTAGCTAATTAGATATAAGAACCTACCTAATTAGCCAAGTATACCTACTTACTAATCTTTTTTTTAATCCTAATAGTCATCTACTTTAATTGCATAGCCAGTACAATATAATTGCAAAATCCTTTTGTTCCGTTGTTTTAACATCAATTGAACCGAAGTGGCGTGTGGCGCAGGACGCGTCGCTCATCTATCACTGTCGTTTTGAAGATGACGTCGCCGTAGGGTGGCCATGACTGTCTTCAATTTAAAATTAAATGATTTATAATAATAATTATGTATGTGGGTATGACCTATCTTATGTTTTCATGCATCTTTTTATGTAAAATGGTCCATACGACAAACCTGCAGACGGATTATGATTTTTAGCTGTTTCTGCGTTTCGATTTAGGCTTGGGGCAAGCGGGCCGTCGACCACACACCGGTCGCCAGCGTCAAGCAATTTATAATGCTTTTTCATATATTTAGTAGGAACTCGGTGCGGTGATCCTTACTCATGATCGGGACGCCATTTGTCTTAATTCGTCACAAACATTGATTTAATAGAAAATTTAACAAAAAATCGATCAAAATATCGAAGTCACGACTGTTATTTATCCCCTTCAGTCCAAAATTTAAGCTTAAAAGTAGGCAAGCCACCCAATGGTAAGTGGTCGTCGTTGGCCATGGACATCGATAATACCGCATTAACGATGCGATGTCGTGATAACGTCATAAAAATTGCGTGCTTGCTTCGATGACGAAAAACATTGTTAGGAAACCTACACACCTGAAAGTTTCCCATAACGTTCTCAAAGGTGTGTGAAGTCCGCCAAACCACACGTGGTCAGCGTGGTACGGTCTGTACCCCATCACATTGTGAGAGGATCCCCTTATCCAACAGTGGGGTAGTTAAATGATTTATTATAAATCCGCGATAATCCAAAGCCAGCGTGTCCCTACAAAACACTGAACCGTTTTGCGGTGGTACGATCATATTGATTGTCTCTTACAACTCTTTTGTCTCCCTAATGGAGTGGGGACTGGTTGATTAATGCCCCGGTATTGTTGGTATAATTAGTTCATTATAAACTAATCCAGGGAAACTTCGTTCTTCGCAACTTGGCTGACGGCTCGCCATTCCGGCGTATTCTGATTTATTGGCGCTGAAAATGGACTTTAAGTTTGCAATTCTTATGCTAAGGCTGTTGATTTAAGATATGAATTTGTTTAATACAATATCTAGAATAAACAAATAACACTACACGCTCGTAGCCCCACACTATGATTCCCTGTGTCATGGGTGCGATGGACAACACACAATCTATACAAATAAATAAAATTGGAGTGTCTGTTTGTAATATTAACCTTTGACTGGTGACATGGTTTTTGTGTAACATAACTGGTGACAAGCGGCCTGAGAGGCCGCTGCTGTATTACGGTCTATACCATCGAAACTATATAAGGTAGCTTATCGCAGTGTTTAAAGACACTTGATTAACATATAAAAGGATAAAATAAAACTATCTAATAGAATCTAAATACAATTTTAAATGAATAACATGCTATTACAACGCAAGTATGAACTGAAATCAAAAATCTAGAGATGAGATCAATAATCACATACAAAAACAGTTAAATCAACATATTATAACAAAAATACTATTTTTCCTTATAGTTATGATATACTAATTATCAAAAAAAAAATTTTTCTCATCACAACTATCGTTATAAAAAAACTAGCAATGGTCAAACTTTGGTTATTTTTATTGGCACGTGAGAGATCAAAGTCATGTCACTGGTAAATCCATAGTGTCGATCCCACCTCTCTTGATTTACTCGTAGATGGCAAGAACTCTTTGGGAATTTCTCGTTTGTTTTTTTACAGTACTTTGAGAATTACTCATTGTTGATAATAACTAAAAATGCGAAAAAAAGTAAAACAAAATGACTTTAAAAAGTTACGTAAGTGGTGACGTGGGGTCTGAGAGACCGCTGCCGAACTTTATGTCGATGTAACTTACCGATTTGGGACAATACGACGCAATTATCCTTCGCTACGGCGCGTACACAAGTAAACTCGAAGCTACTCGGAAGTTGAAATAAAGAAAGCACGGGGAAGGGGGTGAAATGATGTTTCACTGACGCCGCTCGGCCTGTGAGACCGCTTGTCACCAGTTAAAGGTTAAAATAACCGCTTTTTACTAAATGCATATTCAGTGACTATTGTGATGATGATGACCAAATTAGTAAATTAAATTTCTATATAAATCCTAATCTGTCGATAGTTTTTATTTTATTATATATCGCGTCTATCAAATGGTGGTGCTTGTTTGCTTCCTTAATTCCATAAAAAAGCAGAACCCAGAATTTTGAACCAGGCAATACAGTTAACCAGGATATAATCTGCATGAGCGGCAGTAGACTGTTGACAGGAGTTTCCGCGGCCTGTCCATAAGAGCCGCAATTGCCAAAGCGTTTTAGTGCTTAAAAATCTCACAGAAGTTTCCATAAAAAGTACTTGTAATAATAGCCTACAACAAATTTCTTCCAGACAAGTTTTTGTCATACAATTGAATTGTCTGGAAGGAATCGCTTGTTGGCTATAAGGTTGTCCATTAATTGTACCATTATAAGTACCTATTTACTTCGAAAATGTTTTATTACACTATATTTATGTTATGATCTTACAAACAATAAAGAGTTGAAATACATAAATAAATAAACCATTATATCCCGAAAAGACATTTCGTTCCAGTTAGAAAAAACTTGGCAAGACATGCTAAATCCTATCAAAAATTGTAAAAGTTGACAATATTTGTGGCGCATTCTAAGCGCATTTGCCTGCCGCGCTTTGCTGCGGTGGTCACCTGCCAACTCATAATGGGGGAGTGCGACAGCTATTGACAGTTTCTTGGCAAGCCTCGATTTAATTACGAGCCACTTTTTGTGGCCACCGCGGGATGTGGACTAGGAGCCAAGCCTCGGGAAACACACGGGTTAGTGTTTGTGACGTGTCGCCGCGTCGGAGATTGAAGGACTAGTAAACGCTTGAATTCGGAGCATAAGATCTACAATTTTCCTTAAGGGGCATCATGAACTCATGATACGAGTACACCTTCCCCTAGTCGTAATAGGATTCTTAGTGCGTGTGTGGGCGGATGTACACAAAATTTTATTTTACCTTATCTAAAATTGCAAAAATGCCAAGTTCCTATTTTTTAATTTTACTCATGTACCTAATCAAATATACGTAATTACACCTTGTAAAGATTTTTTTGTATTACTACTGTACATGTAACGTCTACAGAATATTATTTTAATCTCATTCATGTTTGAGAAAAAAGCTATTATACCTTCACCACTTTTGACATACCGGCAGTAGCTGCCCACCTTCATCTCCCGTGTGTTTATAAACAATTTCCCGGCAGTACCAAATCGCCGTCACCGATGTTTTTATGTGCCGTAAGTTACACGTTTTGTCTCCTACTTGCGCTGCATCTATAGCGCCGTGGATTGAAACTTGTAGGCTAGTGTGCCAAGTGATTCTAAGTCCAAAGCCGGCCGAGAGACGGTATGTAATTAGTCTGTGGACTTTACCTATTTACTTTGTGCTGGGGACTAAGTAGAGTGGCAGATTCTAAAGAGAGGCCGAGTCTTGGCGACCCGTACGGCAGAATCTTACCTACGCAGGATCGAATCCCTCAACGAAGAATCCCGGTTTGGTCACTTTGTTAGGGAGTTTGAGACTGATAAAATTAAATAAGTTCTCAGTTAGAGATGGAACAAAGTGTTTGTTGGGTAAATTAAGTTTATCAGTTTATTAATTAATCATCGACTCAAAAACATTATTTAAGATTGCTAATATTTACATTATCTAGGTGTGCTTAGCATAAGATACATTTATGATATTGACACGAAAACATTTGGCAATTATATTTCTGTCTAAGGTCATACAAATCTCCGGTTTATTTTGAATACAAACCTTACTTCGTTAGGCCTCTCCACTCACTAGCGAACTAACCAAGAGTTATTAGTTATTCCTATAAATATAACACACTATGGATCTCAGCAAAGCCGCAAGCCAGCTACACATCATTTGCGATTGCATAGAAATAGCTTACTGTAGAAGTATTTTAGGCGAATATCTGATCATCATCGCAACTCATAACTGTCCTACTGCTGGGCACGGGTCTCCTCTCACAAAGTGAGGGGCAGAGGGGTACAAGCCATAGTCAACCACGCTGGCCAAGTGCGAATTGGCACACTTCACCACCTCTGAGAACATTAAGGAGAATTCACTACACGACGTTTTCCTTCACCGAAGCAAGTGACAATTTATTTCTAATACACATCATTTTTGAAAATTAGAGGTGCATGCAGGATTAGAACCCAGATCCCCATGTTCTGGTGTCCACCGTTCAAACCACTTGGCTATCGCCGCTTCAAGGTTTAGGTTGAGTTTATGACCTAATACCTAACATCGAGGTTGGATTACAAGTTACCAGTCTAAACTGGATAGGTTGTAGGTAGGTTGATCAGTGAAGACTCTACCGCCGTCTTGTATCAGTGTCGTAAACGAAAGGAGACTTGGTAACGTTATTTGGCTTAATTTAGAGGGTGAATGCTTAGAATAATGACACTATAGAAAGACAGTCTTCATACAAACGCTCTGTCTAAAGTGAAGCACTAAACCGAAACTTTCCCGAAAGCGGGGAATGATTCGGCTGCGGATAATCATGTTTTTAGCATTAATACATAAATAGCTTTTCAGATATTTTGTGACACAATTTACCTGGACAAATCGTCATAATCCTTTTTTTTCGCGAGACACGTTTGGCGTGCGTTGGCATGAGCTGCCCGGTGTTTGGAGCCATTTCTGGCTCCAAATAAGGTGCTTCAAAACGGCCGCGCAGACTTCGTTTCTATAGTGTAATTACTATAATATATAATTACTGAATGACTATAAAGTACATAGACTCCTTCGGACTCATGTCCCGATTAACTTTTAATGTGTAACAAATTGTCCAGACTTTGACCGACTTTAAAAAAAGCTATTTAACTGCTCTTCGGTGACGTCAACGTAGCACACATCGGCATAGTTAAGTATCTGAAGAAGTAAGGACTGAGCCAGCAAAATAGTCGGGATGGGCAAAACGTTTTTAATCTCTGGAGCGAACCTACTGCAGCGAAGAGCTTTCTGCTCACTTTAGATATTTGCCGGTCCACGGCAAATACACGGGGGGTTAAGGTACCGGTCCATTCACATCCCTAGATTACGAACTTTGTCACTGTACGGAATAATTTGGTTGTTCAGTTGTACAGGTGGTAGTTGCGACCAGTCTATTTTCGTAATTAGGCGAGAGCTCCCGATGATTACATGGCAGCCTAAGATTTGGAGGCGTTCAGTTGGAAACTCCGCCAATCCGTACTTCGCCTGCGTGTTAACCTGACTGTGAACGACCTGTACTGTAGGTACCCCTCACATTGTAAGAGGGAGACCTGTGCCCAGCAGTGGGATATTATTACCTACTTGTCGATGTTGAAGTCGGTTTTTTTTTAAAAGTTATAACTAACCTTCTTGGTCAGTACATACATCGAGAATTTAAATACTGAAAAATGTAACCCATAATCCTTTCTTCCTGAAATATTTGTGACCGAAAACTTGTACATGGTTTTACGAGTGTTGTCTAACTTTAACAACCGGGACCGACGGCTTAACTTTCACAAAGCATGCAAGCGCTCATGTCATTTTGCCACACGTCCTACTTTCGAATGCGCTTCAAGCACTTAATTTGGTCGATCACTTACGATTGACTAAAAGCGTCATCGTCATGCGAACACAGAAATGATATAGTCTGATTTTTTCGAGCCGACCATCTTAGTTCTCAAGGGTACCAACACATTTGTGAATGGCTCTTACTAACAATAACTGACGAATACAGTCCCTGCCCAGTCCTCATATCTATTGACCAATTAACCAACTAACGTAACACCCTCTGCTAACTGGACTAACCTCCCTAGTCCCGATTTGAGTCTTGTTCTGTGTCAGTCAGTTATCAAGGGCGGCAGCGAATGAGCGGTGCTGAATTTTCGTATGCTATTTTAAATCCATAAAAAAAAACAATATATTTCTCAGCCGTACAGCTTCTTTGGTAATATAATGCCAATTAACTCAAGTTGCACGACTATGAACTTCCACATAAATCTATTCTTAATATTCATACAATGTTATAATCTATAAACCACCAATAGCCAAAGTTGAAGCGATTATACGAGTCGTAACAATTTTATCGTCGAGCAAGATTGTCAGCTCGTGCGATATCGTGTCGCCGCGGTTATCGCCCCTTTGTCCGCGGTTGATGCTGGCTTTATGACGCTAACCGCGGCTCATATTTTGCTCCCACCTAGGTTACACACCGGACAGGGTAATGGGCGATTTTACTGATCTGAAAGTGCCTGATTTAGTCGCAGTAAAAGCGCATTTTCTGAGAAAATTAGAGTATTATTCTATAGGTATTAAGTCAAAATAAGGTGAAAAAAATAATTTTTAAATAAAAAATTACAGTATGTTTGACACATTAAAAGGTAAGTTTTCACCTTTCACATTTGAATTTTTCACATAAATTTTGAGGTTATGTCAAAAAAGTGTAAAATACAAAAGTTGTAGAAGTTTTTATTACCTACAACTTTGCCATTAAACTTTTTTCCATAAGACTTGTAGTTTTGCCGGAAATCGAGATAAACCCTTTTTTACCCTTAAACCCCCCACTTTCCGACCACAGATCACCCGTAAATTATTTTTTCTTTCATTTTTGTTATATTCTCATCCTTTTCCAATGGGTTTTATCCTATTTTTTTTTAATTATCTACCTTGGTCATATGTAGTGGTAGGGAATGACTTAACAATTTAATATAATCTATAAAATATATAAACCCTACCAACAAACTCGGGGGACAGCTTTTGTCATCTTTTACGGCACCCTGATCCTGACATGAGATTGAAGTCGGTAGCTACCATAATACGGCTAATCATACGGCATAAACGTCGATGCTACGTTCGTGGTCTTCGGGTGGCAAAAATTCTAGTACACGTATTAGCATCTAACGCCAAGAAAGAGATACCATAACCGTACAGTATCACTTAACTACGAATCGAAAGGAGCAACTTTGTTGCGTTGATTGTAATTCTAGTAGAAAACTGACCTGAAAATGGACTGGTCATCTTAAAACTGCCTTGAATTATCTTTTTTATCTATTCCGTGGCGCTTTTATTGTACCTTTCAAAATAGGCTAAAGAGATCCTTTTACTTATCAAAGAACTGCCTTACTGTATCAATAATTAATGTAATGCTATCCATTTGCTGCACCCTTGAGTCTCGAGTGCCGCTGCGCCGGCGAACCAGACTTTGTGATACATCGCTCCTACATTGTTGCGCGTTTATCTTCCGAGCGTACTTCAACGTACACACATACATTAAACGAAGCGCTAAGACGATCTGGGAAACTCATGTACGTGCACTCCGCAAATGTGTTCTTACCGAACCTAGTGCTCCTTTGTTAAGTGGCCTTAGGCTAACTTTCAATAAGCATATTGTAATGCCTTTGTTAGTCTTTTCTTATAGTCTTACTTAAATTCGCATGTGTACTGAAAAGTTACCCGTATAAGTGTACGTATAGATTTTCACGATGAGTGCCTATCGATTCTGAGCTAAGCTACATTGCAAGATACAACATGAGAATTAACGCTGATAATAAATGTAGGCTCTAGGGAGTATGGAAAAATCCATGTTTAAATCTAAAATTTAAACCTTCAGGTTTACAAAGCTTAAGCCGTTAACAAAGTTTTCATTGAATCCCTTTGTAATCTCGTTAGAGACGCAGGGTCACTGTCTGAGCTCTAGAACAAAGCCACATTACTCTCAACTGACTGGAAATGATGGGAATTCAACTGTGTCCTCATGGTTCATGATTTCGATTCATTATATACTGTGATTCGTCTGCTTCGTGCATCATCAATTTAAGGTGTAACGTATTTCGTCAATTCACTGTAGAAATTCTTCAAGGAATACTTTTAGAGAAAAAGATAGCGCTATAGAAAAAGAAAAGGACAGAACAATTACTATTTTGATAGTGTTATCGTCGCACGCCGTCTATGAGTTCGTCCGAGAACTACCTCAATGAAAGCTTACGTCGTCACAAGCTTTCGCTACAAGGAAATTACAAGTTGATGAACGGTGTCGCAACTATGAATGTACAAATTGATCGATTTGCGTGCACAGACTGCACAGAGTAAGATTTCCTCAGAGACGTTTCAACTTTAGCAGTGAACGTAGCAGAACAATATTACAGAAATATTCTTATCGCCGTCTACTAACCTGTATTGTTGTTTTTGCCTTTATTTCGTTTACAAAGCTCGTCCACACGAACAGTTGTTTAGCGGCAGAACACGAGGCGGTATTCCGGGGGGACCTTCAGGAGCGACGCGACGCGACGTGGCGGTTCCATCGAACGTTTGGAGTAAAATACGTAAAATGTAGTTTTCATATCTCCAGGGCATTCCACGAAGGAGTAAACGAGCCTGTGTCCTCGTATATGTAACTGGAGAGGTTTACCGGTATGAATATTTAGAACAAAATCAAGTTAAAACTTAATATCTATTTTATCATCATAATATTCATATTATGTGCAGTTATAAATTCTGTATTCGGATATTTCTTTACAATGTTCCAGTTCAGCTAGAACCATAGCTGTTAACTCTTGAACGTCAACTTTATAGAGAAATTGGTGACTTAGGACCTGCACAGACGAGAAAAATAATATTCTAACACCGTCTCCGAACCGGACTAATTATCCTAATCCCCATTTGAGTCTTGTTCTGTGTCGGTCACAGTTGTCATGGGCGGCAGCGGAAGGGTGGTGCTGCATGTTGGTTTGCTAAATTCCATAAATCAAGGTGACCTGCTTGTACTACTACCTCTAAATATATGTACCTACTCTGTTTGTAATGTCTGTTTTCAGTAGAAGATAATTAAATCAAAATTAAGGGGTTGAAAGTCTTTGAGAAGATGATTTCCCTCATAACTCCTCAGCGATATGCTTATCGCCAGCGTCACTCGTGATGCAAGACGCAGCCATCTTGCACATGTTTAGGTGTCGTTCGGCGCACACGTCAAAACGTATCTTTGAATCTTTGGTTAGAGATGGGAAATATCAAGTCTCGTTATCGAGTCTCGCTGGGCTGTGAAACTGTACAAAACGCACGGGTCTGGATTTGTTGAAGTATCTCTTGGAGTCCGAAATAACGATAAAAAATACATACGTAATTTCTTTTTTTACGTCATTTCCGTTTCATCGACTTCCAAATCACAACGATGCTAAAGAAGTTTTCACTTCAATAAGTTAGCTCAGTACATTGTTAGGTATGTTATTGCGTGACATACATTTACAACTTGTTACTTAAAAATACGAGGTGATGAAAAAATATTACATATTATAAGTGTCTTCCGTTCTCAACACCCTTTTTAATAATTACACCATTTTCTTGTTACCGACATTGCGCTAGTCAGTAATGTTCAAAACGCTAAGTATCGATAATGTCTCTCCCCGGCCAGCAGAATATATTTTCTGCTTAGCGTATTTTACGACAGTTTTGAAATCTAGCAGATGTCGTATTTGCATATCCCATAAACATCCGGTGTATTACCGACATACCGTGCAGAAATTTTGCATTGCAACGTTATTTTTCTAAAAACAACTACTTATATTATCTTAAAATTATTGGATGCTCCGTACATTTTGGGCCGTAGTTTTTCTAGTATTTTCAAGGATATTTGGATAATATATGGAGGCTATTTTCGGTGTGTGCAAATTGTAAATATTACAAACAGTAGGTACAATAGGCTTATGTTAATTAATAAAAAAATATTAATTATTTTTGAAGGTCTCTTTCTCTAGGCTCCGCACCAAGCAGTTTCATCCTGACGGTATTACATGCATTACCCTGGCTACCAGCCTACTTGTAAGTCGACCGTCAAATGCAGGTGAAATCATGTTTTGGTGGCTTAGAATAATTACACTATAGAAACGAACTCCGCGCGGCCGTTTTGAAGCACCTTAATTGGAGTCAGAAATGACTCCAAACACCGGGCAGCTCATGTCAACGCACGCCAAACGTGTCTCGCGAAAAAAAACGAATTATGACGATTTGTTCAGTTAAATTGTGTCACAAAATATCTGAAAAGCTATTTATGTATTATTGCTAAAAACATTGATTTACGCAGCCGAATCATTCCCCGCTTTCGGGAAAGTTTCGGTTTAGTGCTTCACTTTAGACATAGCGCTTGTATGAAGACTGTCTTTCTATAGTGTTATTATCCTAAGTTTGGTGGTTATGTCGGAGGGCCAAAAACAATGCGGGTCCATTATTTTTGGCCAACTGTGATTGCTTTCAAGGTAGTGTTGTGTTGGTCACAGTTGTCATGGGCGGCATCAGAAGGTTGGTACTGCGTGCTCGTTTGCTATACATAATTATAATTATAAATCTATAAAAAGGCAGTGATCACTCTTCATTACTCTCCCGCAGGCCCGCGCCAGGCGCTGAAATTTAAACCGACAGTTATATTCGCTATAAATTATTATTTCATACGAGTGCCGTGTACTGTTGCGAGAGGAAAATCAAATTAAAACATAATAAAACGTTCTCAGTTACTTCTCCGTTAGCTGGTAGCGAGCACAGATAAAATATGGTCGAGAGGGATGTGTACAGTCGCGTACACGGTGAGGTTATACCGTAATGTAACTAAAAGAATATTTTTATTAGTTAACCTTTTTATACCATTTCTAACACTGTTTTAAGTATGAATAATTTATAATGTTAAAACTGTAATTGTGATAAAAGAAGTTTTTTTTGTTTGGAAAACACTTTTGTATAGAAAAAAAAGTTCCTGAATTTTTTTAAATGTCAATGTTGGCGTATAATCTTATACAGGGTGTTAGGGGCTCAAATAAAAACCTTGTAACCACGCTTTCGGACCGTGATTCTAATTAATACTACATAGAATAAAAAGTATTCGATGCATTTTTTTGTACCATATAAATTTTATTAACGTTTTTTTTTCTTAATTTTAAAATATGTCATAATTATTCCGGCCCCTCCTAGCTATAGTGAATGACTTTTACTATTCTGGCTTTACTATTCCCGGCTGGTTAGCTACGACCGACATGCTTGGCTAGCAAACGACTTGTATGTTCCGACTGGGGACTTGAAAGCCAGTACTTTAGGATTAGTTTATTCCTTGTGCCTTCTGTCTTGCCGGCAACGCATTGGTGATGCCTTTCGTGTCGCTGATGACCATGGGTGACGGTGAACACTTACCATAAGACCATAAGTCTCGGTTGCTTGTTTTTCCGCTATTAACACAATAAAATAAAAGAAAATAAAGCATTGTCTACAAAGTTCCTTCACGCTGTATACTAGAAAACTAAAAATTATTGTACTAACAGTCAGCACGCAGCACTACTTAACAAGTTTAATTTTAATTAGAGGGAACTTGTATTGGGAAACACGCAGACGTGTTCGCAGATACCGTGCGAATTATACGATATAATATTATATTATACGACTTTATTAAAACGTAGTTTTACCCGAGAGCTATCCACCACAACCTTATTACAATTTATTTATTTACCTACCGAAATATAATTTACTCGTATTTTATGTGTTTCTTTATACTTTGTAATACATAGAGCAGAAAGGTGAAACATATATTCCCAGATGCTAAGTACAGCATAGACTAGCCGCACACACGCAATATCATTGTCAATATTGTGAATAATATTCACAATAATATTGGATGTGTGCGGGCCGTACACATACATACATTGGTATTGGTACTGATGAATATTATTGTCAATCTTGTATTGGCAATAATCTTGTATGTGTGAGGCCAGTCATGGGGAATCTTAAAGAGTTGGTATTAGTGTGGGAACGTAAAAAAAGAAAAAAAGAAGCAAGCTAATACCGTCCGCATATTTGTGAGGAATTAACGTCACCAAAATGCTAATTACCAAATATAGAACAAAATATCTAATTTTACAAGCACTACTACGTGTCGATAGTGCGAATCGTGTTCGAACGCGTGTAATTCAACGTTCGACACCAATTAATGTCGTGTGAGCATCCCGCGCGGCTTGCGGCCTGTCCGACGACAAATTGCCGGCCGCCGCCGCCGCCGGGACGGATAAAGGCCTCCGATATCGGATGGGAACGATTGATTATCTGCTCTCACTCAGTGTTACAACTATTTGTTGAATTTTATAGTTACTATGTACTTATATTTTTATAGAATACTCTTTGGGCGCGTTCCATTAAGCGATCACAACGCTTAAAACTACTTTTTTTCTATAGAAAAAGGAATGTTTTGAACATTTTGATCTCTTATTGGAATGCAGGATTTATTGTACAACAGTAGTAGTAACATTTAGGTACATAAGTAATCGTTTTTTTATTTACATTATGTGATGATTGAACAGCTATCATTCCTCTTTGGCGATGCCCTTGGTATTCCGGGTGTCCATGGGCGCACGTGACTAATTACCATCAGGTGGCCCGTTCGTAGTGTTCATTTGTCGGCTGCGGCTACCGACCTACCGTCGCATTTGCCAATTTTACCGTGAAGGGATAAGGACATAAGAGGGTCTTGAATTTAAATTATGTTGGCGCAAAACCTAGAAAATGAGGCTTCCTTTTTGAATGTTGCGCGTTCTTTAATATAGGTACATCTGTTTGGTAAATAATTCCAATTTTCTATTATACATACCTACTACTGCTACTAGCTGTTGCCCGCGGATTGCCTTACGCGGAAGTGATTTACAATGATTAAAACACTCATTTCCCCCCTTAATTGGAATATTATTATAACAAAATCTGTTCAATTTGTTTATTTGTCTAAAGGTAGTTACATAAGTAGGTTTTATAGGTAACCTCACTTGTCAGTAATTATAATAAATTCGTGGAACCTAATTATTTTCCTAACATACAAATATTTTGCTACATTTTGGTACATACATATTTGGCGATTTTACCGTGTTTCTGAAAAAACATACAGAACTATTCGTGGGAAGCGTTAGCTCCGAGCCCGACGCGCGTTACTTTTTTCAAGCATTCCTGCTAGCCACGACAAAAGACGCGTTTTTGTGCCTCTCCCTCAACGCTGATTGATTGAACACCAAAACGAAGGAGATGGATGGATGCGGATGGTTGCTCTAGTTTTGAAAGTGCTGAGTTAGATCTTCAGTTTTTTTTCAAGACTTTGTGTAAAAAATAGTACAGGTAGTAGAGTAGATACAAATGAGAAAATTGAATCTTATCGACATTTTGACAGGTACGACATTTGAGGAAAACTGTTAATAAATAAATACTCCCAGTATTTATTTTCGCAATAGATCCCATAACTATTACCAACAGTCCCTGTCCCATACGTAAATAAGTACCTACGTACTAACGAAACACTGCTAACTAAACTAACCATTTTAGTCCCGGATTGAGTTTTTCAGGGTCGGTCACAGACTCACAGTTGTCATGGGCGGCAGCGAGAGGGTGGTGCTCGTTTGCTATCAAACCCGAAAAAAACAGTGATTTTTAGAACTCGTCGGTTTTCCTTTCCTGTCGTTGGTTACTCGATCGATTGGTTAGGAGTTATGACTGACAGGAGGCATTGGTTTTTCGATTTTTTTGTCAATAATAAGTGGTGGTAGTACATCGGTAACACGAAAGGCATCACCAATGCGTTGTCGGCTAGAAGGAAGAGGAAAGGAAGCCGGATTACGACAAGTTTTTACGACTCACTCAAGAGAGTGGTAGCTAGCCAGCTGGACTTCGAACCTATCACCAAGCCTAGAGTACCTTCGGAAGGTTAAACTTCGTACCATAGACCAGAGACCTGTGAAATGAGGGGCCGGGAGCCGTAGCCTCGTCCTTTGATCACCAGGCCACGGGCAGGGGAGATCGGGTTGGAGTCAGAGATGAATGGAGTCCTATATTGATACGATGCGATGTTAGTAATACTCCCCTGCAGACAAACATACATAAATAAGAGACAAGAAGAGAGGCTGTTCTAACTGGCTGAGAGAATGTTCTAACACCGTCACCTAACCGGACTAACTATACCAGTCCCCATATATGAGTCTTGTTCTATGTCGGTCACAGTTGTCATGGGCGGCAGCGGAAGGTGGTGCTGCATGCTCGTTTGCTATCTTAAATCAATAAAAAAGGCTAAAGGGCATGTATGTACCTACATACTCGTATATGCGATGCAGTCGAATATTTTTTTACATACAATAAGTTAATGCTTGACTACAATCCCACCTGATGGTACGCGGCGAGGTAGTCGTGGGTGGTAAAGCGAATTAACTTATAAGCCTATTCACTCCTGACTTGAAGACACCTACATAATATTCACGCCAGGTTTTCGTTTTAACGAAGCTAATGCAATGAGCTCCGTGCCGTCAACCATCTTATTCAAAAGCTATGCATATATGAAAGGCAACCGCAAAACAGCGGGAGCAGAGGATAAATCTGAAATTCACTGTATAATTTCTCACTTAATGCTACTCCTATTTCAGTTTCCTTAATTTTTCGCGGAAAGCCATTTAAAATTCGAATATCCAGTCAAAAAGCAATCCGAACAGTTGCGAGCACACGTGCGCCAAGTTCCACTCTCAATTATAATTTCAAAAACATCTTCTAATTTACCGGTTGTTCTTATTCAGAAAACGCCCGGGCTATCTCTTAAAATCCCATAAAAATGCAAAAGCCGACGGGCGGGGCGTTATAAATATTTTTAATGACTATATTTAATTAAAGTTGGCCGGTAAGATTCTGTTTCGCGATAGTAGTGGGTAATGAGAATAAATTTGAAAGAGTAATAACCCGTTTCCCTTCGAAAATAACTTGGCGTTTTTGCATGCGCGCCCGCTCGGGCGGTTAAAAAATGGTTTTAATAACTTTCGGCAGTGAAACGGAATTGAACCGAGAATTAAAATTGGAGTTAATTTTTTAAAGGATTCCAATCGTGAATTTTATGTGTAGGCGACCGGAGCGGAAAATTGTCTCATCATTTTGTTTACTCCCGATACTCGCGGGAGGTGGTGGCCGGCGAGATCAATTGAAAAGCTTCACAAAAATTGACATAAAATTAGTTTATGAAACGAAAAATTATATTCCTGAATATTATGAAACGAAATTCGAATGGCAATTTTACTTTAATCACGGCTTTCAGGAGGTGAAACGATTTTCAATGCTGAAGTTAATGAATCATTATGATTTGAAAGGTTATAATTTAAATTATTAGCCAAAGGTACCTACTGAACACTTTACTGGCTTTAAAATAAAATTTAAAATTCTGATTTAAAATATTTTTGAAATCACATAAATTAACCAATGTTATTGAGTTGGTAGATAACACGATTATTTAAGTTGAGATAATTTGATAAAAGTGGGTAGATGCTTTGCTTTAACTATTCAGTTATAAAAAACAGTGAATAACATCAATGTTTACTTTAGCAAAACTGAAATTGTCTGAAGTAAATACATAATATCATTTTGAACAGCTGAAAAGTTTAACAACAATTTTTCTCTGTATTTTTTTCTGTATCTGTATGTAGAGATAGAGAAGAATCTATAGAGAAGAGAACATTTGTTAAACCATCGACTTATTATTACTAAAGTCAATGACATAAACAAACGCGCCCCATTCGCAATGTTACTTTTTTGACATTTAATTTATTTAGAGCCGATTTGGAATCAGGTCTCATGGCCTGCGGCTAACATCCTAATCAAATGGAGACTAGGATGGTCAAGTAACCTTAACCATCCTAATCCCCATTTCAGTCTTGTTGTTCTGAGTCGGTCACAGTTGTCATGGGCGGCCGGAGGGGTGGTGTTGCATGCTCGTTTGATACCTTAATTCCATAAAAAAACTTTTCATGTCAACAATGTTATGTTCTTCAAACACATATTCTTAATTATCTCCCCGGCGTCCATATAAAGAACATAATTATGATTTGTATCTGTATATGTATTAAATTGAAATTACCAAGAAAACCGATTGAACAATACCACACTGACTTAATTACAGAATAGCGTACAAAGTGTAAGAAAAATAAAAACGAGGGAAAGCAAAAAACATGCAAGCGGTAAAAAGCTGGGGAAATATAAGAAAACTTGCAGTTAGAGCTGACATTTTAAGAAAATTGTATTCCAACTGCATCTGTGAGGTTCACGCTCGGGAGGTCCTGTTCCTCATTAGAAAACCTGGCTTTAAAGGGCTCAAGAGCCTGTCAAGGACGACTGAGTTACGTGAACGGGTTCCGGTTAACACATTCGCTGCGGCGATCGTAATTTTGTATGTAAAAACACGACGTATACGTACTCCGCATCGAACATGTTAAGAATGTTTTTTAATGTTTAAAGTCGACAAAGTTGCATTATGTCACCTGATTGTAAATGGTCACCGTCGGTCGCCCAAAGACATTAGTGACATCAAAGACATGATGATGATGATTTGCCGGCCAAGAAAGAAGGAAAGAAAGAAAGTACTAGTTTAGTCTCTCTCAAGCTCCCAGCCGCAACATACAAGGCGTTTGGCGGCTGACTCAAGCAAGCTTAAATACAGTCTGAAGCCCACTATCCGAAGCAAAGTAGCGAGTTAGATTCACATGCCTAAAGACTATCTTATCATTTATGTGTCATTTCGTTTTTTTGTACATTATGTCAATTGTACCTAATATTTTTTTCCGTTTTAACTTTACATTATCAGTTTAACCTTTTTCAAAATTTATTCCATTCCAATCCAAATTCTGCTGGTTTAACAAATCCTAGTATTTTCCCTTTTGTGTTTATTCCTTGCACAACGAACCCTAAAACAAATCTGAGCAAACGAATTCAGAATCTCAATTTGCTTACAAGATCCCGTAAGCAGTAACTGCGGACTAATTACTGCAGACGAGTTCCTTACACAAGCCTACCTGCCGACTTGTCTGCAGCCTAAACTTCTCCCCTACATTGTTCTAACAAACTGCTCTTACCATCGAAACTCGACGCTAACTTGCGCTTCCTTCCGTGTGTGTAAAAAAAACCATAAATATTGAGTACATAAAAAAGGCGGGTATACAAAGTGCAATTCTGTGTGTCAAAGTGCAATAAATTTTTGAAGTGAAAACTTCTTTAGCGGCCTTGTGCTCTTTTTGGGATGGGTAAAAAATGTTAGACTCGCGTACCTACACGTGTAGTGTCCTGAATTCGTGAAACTTCTAGAGATTTATTTTAGTATCAAGAATATGTTCAGATACTTTGTAATAAGGTTCCTTTTAAACTGTCAGTGGTGACTGTTATTTATAATACCATGGCAACGTACTGACACTAATGACACTGACTGACTGCAGAATTTAATATCTCCTCCATTTTTGAAGTCGGTTAAAAAAAAGCTATGGCGATTCGAGTTACCATAGTAACAAGCGTCGGCAGACATGGCACCGCAACGTATATTCGTTATAGCGTCACGGGGACAGTTTAAGAATTTGTGCCAAGAGACGTGAATTGCGAACCTTTCAGGTAAGAATTATTTTTGGCTCAAGATCAAACTTATGAACGGCGTTTCCTTTAACATTTTTGGGTTTTTTCAGCCCAAACTTGATGCCATCTACATGAAATATCTGCGCTTAAGTTCCATATATAATTAAAGCCATTATCACCAAGGATCATTCTTTTATGTTACTATCTGATGTTTCTAGAACAAGACTGGCCAAGCTAGAAAATTCCACCCATTCTAAGAGACCAAGTAACATTGGGCTTCCACCAGAAGAACCATTCGAAAGTTACATATTAAATATTTTTTCTCACCTCTCACTCTCTCATCTGTTATAGATTTAGGTCTGTGTACAAAATCTGCAGAAACTTATCTCGAACTTATCTGACAGCCGCAAAACGAAGAAATGGGCCTTCTGATCAGAGTCATTTACATCAACAACTCCCAGGGCGTCACATCACCAATTCCTTACACATCAAGAAGAAAATAATGAACTCATTCTGTAATTTATTCTTCCTAATTAACCCTGAAACTAAGTATCTAAGATTGATAATTTAGTTCAGTAGCGACATAGACCTTCCCACGATGCCAAATTACTGTTGAAATGACATTGAGTAGTTAATGCCCAAAAGCTCAGTGACTAACTGGAAGGGACATGACGATATTGCCTCGTCCCTCTTGACTCTTCTCATTGACGTCAATGAAAAGTCGTCTATTCAAGCATTGCTCAGTGACAAAATCGCGTCTGCCGGTAGCTTGAGCCACTGAGGCCATGAAATCAGCGCGTCGGTTCGCAACTTTATACGACCAGTAACAGTGTTATGCGAATATAAAATGTTAATGCTGGAAAGATGGCGCGGAATGGCTTATAGGGTACCGCACTTCAAAAGAAAGAAATTTATGAATACTTACATACATACACATACTCTTTATACCATGTGATATGGACAAGTCATAAGATGACCGGAATCCTGTTACTCCCATTATCCGTATATCAAATTTTTCATCACCGGATCTCTATAAATACTAGTAGGACTGTCGAGAGAAAGATTTTAAACATGTTTAGGTCGCGTGAATGAGTCTCCATCTCCAGCTTCTTTTTCGGTTAGTAACGCGTTGGTAATGGCTTTGGTGTTAATGATGTTCACCGACGACGGTGACCACTTACCATCAGGTGGTCCTGGCTTTTCGTGTCATGAAACTAAAAACTATAGTGCGTGAGTTACTTTCTAATTTCTATACTTAACTCCAAGAACTCAACGGCTGACATAACAGCTATATTAAATTCATTGCTTTGCATTTATAATAGTATTTTAAAAGGGTGTTCAAAAGTTTTTGAAAGTAATATTTTATTATTATTAAATAAATGTATTGAAAGAAAATGGGAAACCCACTGCGCTCGGAGCAGAGTTGAACTGTCCTTGGGACCGCATTCGCTGCTTTATATCATGGCTTTAAGGATTAATGTAAGTTTAAAATGAGACTTTCACGGGAAAGTTGGGATTTAAAACAGTTTTAATATCACAGTTAACGTCTAATGAAAAATATATAAAGGGTAACTACGATTTATGTAACATTGTCGTGTAAGTAGAATAATAAGATAATTTAAAATTTCTCTAAAGTTCTACACATTGTAAATTGACAGTGTTATCGTTTAAACTTGGTGTAGAGTCTCTGACAGCTGAGATATTTTTGAGCAGAAATCAATTTTTTACACGAAGCTAAGTGCATACTTGGGGCAATAGTTTTTGTGTTTGTTTTTGTGTCTACGAGTGTTTGTTTGTTTGTCATGAGTAATTTCTGTATGTCATGTCACTCGTCACACATGGAATCTAAGTATGGAATGTAAGTAAATATGGAATACCAACCTATACAAACCATTTTAATAAAGCGGATGTTTACCCGTAAAATAACACACAGACACACACATAAACACACCTATAACTTTTACGGGACTGAGCAATAAAAATGGTTTGGGGAGTTACAAAGTAAGATATTTACTGGCAACAAAATTTGGCTTTACGACCCCTTATGGGTTCGTCAAACCGCGCGATTTATTTAAAGCGTTTATGTTGTGTGTTGTGAGAGTGAATTGTTTATAAGATTTTCGTGCGAGCAGTGGACCTATGTAGGTTCCAATTTTGTATGTACATACTGCGTCTGTAATTTCTTAGTTTATTTACGTATACACACAAGAAAAATTGTATATAATAACCTATATATCTTCTTAAAAGATTAGTGATAACCGTGTCGTTGAAACCCCGCGTGCACGTCTAATTTTCAAAAAGTGCGTACTGCAATTAATTATCACTTGCTTCGGTGGAGGAAAACCTGAGAGTTCTCCATAATGTTCTCAACGGTGTGTGATGTCCGCCACTCCGCACTTGGCCAGCGTGATGGACTATGGCCTGTACCCCTCACGTTGCGAGAGGAGACCCGTGCCCAGCAGTGGGACAGTTGTGGGTTGTGATGATGATGATGAACTCGAATGCTTTGATTCACTGCTTTGACCTATCACCTATCACCTCGTTCAGAGCGTCGAAACCGCTCCGTTTGTTGGCCGCCCGCGTCATATGTTTGCAAATTTTCTCGAGTCGTAGGTGCTCCATTAAAGATTGCTATAATTTGATTACATCGTGACATTTACGGCTACGCGGCGGCGGTTATTTTTCGCTGGCGGCAGCTGAGTGATTGAGACGTATGTTTGGAGCAACCTTTGGCAAAGGTAATAGTATATCATACTTTACCGTGCTTTAGCCATTTGATTGGGTACTGTAGTTGCCTTCATCCTTACTAATCCTTACTAATATTATAAATGTGAAAGTAACTCTGTCTGTCTGTCTCTTACCTTTAAACGCAAAAACTACCGAATGGAATTTGCTAAAACTTTACAATAATATAGCTTACACATCAGAATAACACATAGGCTATAATTTATAAAGATATAGTGTGAATTATCCAAAATATATAACTAAATCTTTGCAAACCGAAGGAATAAGTTTCCCGAAGCGAAGCGAGGGCGGGTCGCTATTTATTATATAAAGCTGTTAATTCGTAAAGTTACATTTAGATATGCTTTTAAAAAGTATGCTCATAAGCGTTCTTAAGATTATCATGCTGTTTAGTATACATTTGAGATAAGTATGTACCTTAAGCGTTGATAGTTTTCCTTATAACTTTGTTACACATACTACGGTTGTGATTTATTACAACTTGCAATGTCTGTATGAATGTTCGTGTCAAATCTTGCAAGCTGAATTAGAATTACTTCTTTCTTACTCTACGGACTTGAAATTCTGCATATTGCTATAGTTCCGATGACAATTCAATTTTATGAATCAGGATTGACAAGAGCCTAGTTACTAATATTGCTTTGCCTTTATACTTAGCATTATAAAAGTCTGTTTTCGTTATTCTAATTATTAATTTATACATTGTTTGTTTTTCAATAAATATTAAAACTAAAATCTGTATCATAATTGCAACTGATTGTAGTTAGATAGATATCGTTTCTTTAACGGCGTTTAACATAAGCTTACAAGCCTCATTTTAGAAAACCATCTCGAATGTTCAACATACTCGTATATCTATGACGTCTAACACGATAAGACGCAATATTTTCCCGTGACGTATTACGCGGAAAATTTTTCGCGTCCATATTTTAACCCTTAATTAGGCGCATGGGGTCAAGACAGTTTGAAGTTGAAAAAAAAATATGTTAAAGTGATTGGAAAGCGAACGCGCTCTTTCTAGCTTCCTAACTCCCCACGGGGTATGCAAATCAGTCTGGGTCGGAAACCCAACGCGTACACATTTGTCGCTGCTCTCTTAGGTGCTGACCCCATGCGACCAATTACGTAACAATTTTTGGCAAAAGGTAAGTTCTCATTTTTATGTTTTTACATATATCCATTTTATATCTTAACTTGTATTCGTGTAATATTTAATTTATATACTCTTGTCTTTATTTTTGTAATGTTTTCTTTTTTCTTTTAATTTAAATTTCAATATGAATAAAGAAAATCAGTTACAGAAATAGCTGGAAGATTTATCCGATGATGAGGAAGACGTCGCTGGTTCTACTTAGGATAGTGAAATTGCGGAAGATAATAATACTCCTATACTTAGTGCTCATGAGTCGGAAAGTGTATTTGAAGAGTCCGAAGATGTAAAAATGTCCTTGAATCATCGGAGGGTACTATTTTTTATCTAGACAATCTATGTGACAATAAAGAGAAAAACGACAACAAAGGAACGAAAAAAAAGTGCCAAATAAATGCCATAAGTGTGGTAAATTTGTTTGTCAGCAACACTTCAGGACTTACAGCATTGAATGCAGAATAGAAGAATCTGTTGACGAATATGAATTACATATATTTTTTAATTGATCTCGGCTATATCAAAAATAAGTAGTTTTAAGAGATATTAGAAGTTGATTTTGTTTAAAGTCAAAGTTATTATTTTATGCATATATTTAATGCTTTATTATAATTATAATAAAGCATTTAAGTATTTTTAATAACACATACTTAGTTTTATTAATTTCTTCCACTCCATTTTTATATATTTGTTTGGGGTCTGTAGTGACCCCATGCGACTATTTGTGTGATTTTCTTAATGCGCCTAATTAAGGGTTAAGTGTCCCCGACGTTTATGTAGCCCGTGTCTTCGTAGATCACGATTAGGCCGCATCGGCCGTAATCGCTCGCCTGTAAACAACAATATCTCCGCGCGTAAATCCACATTTACCCTCCTTCCCACCTTGTCATAATGCCCTCTGAATGCGATCCCCACCGAGATCATGCCGGGCTCCTACATTCAACCAATCGTTAAACCGATCGTTTTCGAGTAACCGAGTTAACCGAGTAACGAGTCGTTAAAGTAGTTCTTCATTAAGGAATACTTTTGACGTGATAACGTTTTATAAATTGATGCCGCTCCGACAGGAGGCATTCTCGAAAAGTTGTCACAAGCCGGTCACGTCCAGTCACGTCCGCCGTTCGGTCACGTAACGGCGCGCGCGCGCGCGACATTCGAGAAAGAGGCTCGCTGGCCCGCTCTCTCTCTCTCCCACTCAAGCGGAATCGGTTCGCATAAATGACAGTGTAAGAGAAATGACTGAATCTTCATTTAATCCTTTGTCCCTATAGACTTATACTACATATAAAACGTTATCACGGAAATTTCGATCGTAAACCGTCTTTACAGACAACCAATATTTTTTTTTAGTTACGCTTCGTAGATAGTTGTACTATCGGTAAGCAACACGAATCGTTTTTCGAATAAGTAATTACTTAATCAGTTATACCGATTGTGACAACGTTGTAGATTTAGGAGCTGCTCTCCGAAGTTACAATAAACGATGTTTCTATTGATACATTGATAGTAAATGAATAGGATTTTGATGATACTTTGACGACTCGTTTCGCACAATGGATATCATGCCGAAATATTAATGATAAGTTTAAACTACTGTTATCGTTCTGGTTGTGTGTGTTTTATTATTGTCCATCGAACTCATGACACGGAATCCTTGTATGGGCTATGTGTGTGCTGTGTGACTTTGTAGCGTTATTATTTTGCGGTAGGTAGGTATGTGCTGACAAGCAATATCAAGACAAAATAACAAAGCAAGTACTTATATCTTTAGCCAGGCGAAATATACTTTAGACAATAAATTATAAAAACATTCAGCACAAATTCCTGCATTTCAACAATCGCCGTGTAATACATCCAAATGCTTAAATAATTTAAATTTGAATGAGTTTCCGCGAAGGTGGGGGCCGGAATTCACCTAATGGCTATCGGGTTTCTGAGCCATTCATTACGTTAAAACCGCGAGCAGAAGAATAATTGTTTCAAGGGTTTATCGGACACCAATTTTATCTGGAATTTAGACCAAGTTACGTATAAAAGTTTGATGTATATTCTATACATAATAATGAAATATTAATCTGTTTGTCTGTATATTTGTTTGTTTGTGCCTTTGTACGCGCTAGTCTCAGAAACGGATTAATCGATTTGGGAGGGGAAAAATAACAGATACGGACAAACTGTATACCATACATCTAAACAGTACGACGGTCTGAATAGCACTAATGCGAGTTTGTATTCGCTTTTGAATTTGTATTTGCTATGGTGGCTTCACTTTTTTGTTCTGCACGCTCCATCTGCTTTCTTTGTTAACCTGTGACCTTCACTTAAAATCTAGTGTTTGTTTTATTTCAAGCAGTTCATAAATAAAATAAAAAATATCAGTTTAAAGAATCACGTTTGAAAATTTTCGAGTGTGGTTACTAAGGGACAGGTTTCCGAAGTATTCCGAGTGTAGGTGTAATTAACTTGAATAAACCCTTTCTTTTTTTCTACAGTAAGTTCGATAAATGCCACATCCATTCGCAGCTCGCTCAGGCGCCGCCCGGCCAAGTTTTTGTGACAGACAAACTGTAATACATGTATGCAGGCTGCAATTTCACAGTTTGCAACACTTGTGACACTTGTTCGCTGTTTGAATGCAACTTCCGAGGTTATTCAGGTGTATTATTAACAAGTTTGGACTTGTTGGCCGAGCGCAGGCAAAGTTAACATGTTTGTGTCGCTGCGCCGGGGTTAGGACTGAGAAACTGAGGAATACTAAAAAGGTATTATTATGGCTTAATTTAAGACTTAGTGTAGGACAGATTTTTCGAAGAGTCACGACGTGAGTCGAGAGCGCATATTGAACCGGTCTTGAAATTGAATGATACATTGATAGATATAAAGAGTTTAACGTGGGACGAGAGAAAAAGTCGGATGCAAATTAGTTTATACTGAAATTAAAGCAATAAAATGTAGTTAAGTAAAAATTTTCTTATTCAAATAATTATTTCTCTGTTAGTCTTCGAGAGGTTGGCAAGTAAGCTCCAAATTTTAGTTTATGAGATGGGTCGCGGTCCAGTTCACTGTAGGAACCGCTGGGATAGAAGTATATCGTAAGTAGTTGGCCAGCAAAGCATCGGTGGTTGCTTTGGTGTTACTGAAGTCCATGGGCGACGGTGACCACGTACTATAAGGTGGCTTCGCAGCTCGTTTGTTGGTTATTAACAAAATAAAAAATATGTACCTAACTACTACTATTTTTTACCAAACTAGAATTTATGTTTCAATAACTAGGAACTAATTTGATTTTTTTACCAAAATACAAAAGCGGAATTAAAACAGCTATTCGGTCTAAAAATGCTTGTCGACATGCACCCGCCACGCTTTTTGTCCGTTTTTTCTCGGTACAAGTACGAAAAACCGAATGAATTTTTGTAGTTGCAAAGGATTTGGACATGTTATCGCGGAGTAGTTATGTGGTGCAAATGTAAATGAATGTAACTTGTTGTTCGTACGGAATTCTGAATAATTTACGACATTGATTCAGGAAAATACTTAAAGAGAATTTTTATTTAGTTTTCTTGTTTGCTTGTTGTGCAAGTGTTTTATTTATGTTGCAATGGGGTTAAAAGGGCTATCTATTCAAGTTCAAGCCGACTTCTGTCGTAGTCACGCAGTCTTATTAGAGGTCATTCACCAACCAGTATAAATAGTACCTATTTTTGAATGATTTTTTGATCATTATCAAGGTAATTCTTGTATCTGCTTGGTTCATCACCGCAACCCATTTTGACTTCTATTGACATTATAAAGACTCATCATACATTTTTGTCTTAATCATATTATTATCCTATGTAGAAGTTACAGTTTTATTGTAAGTATAGATTAGATAAAATAAAACATTGCATTTAATTTTCTATAGGTATAGCCTTATATAATAAGAGGTAAAACTCTAGTAACTGGTGACATTGTAGGACTCCAAGTTGCAGTCAAACTGGGGAACTGTCAGGCACGGAGCTTCTCCCAGGAGATCTGATGTTTGGTTTCTGCTTTTATGCAACACTGTTTGCCACTTTGAAAGCGGAGGGTGAAAATTTTTCTTAAACAATACTAGTGATAAAGTTCCAAAGGGGATACTCTGTAAATAAAATTGATACAATTTTGATGACTGAATGACGTTATTTGAATCTTTGAGGCATAAGACGGTACCACGGAAAACAGGCGAAGTTCTAATAGAGTCCTAATTTAGTAATTTCAAATTAATGAAGTTCTAATACAGATTATATTTTTAGGGTATGCCAAAATTAAAAATAAAACTTAACATTCCAGGTTTTATATACAAAATATTCAGTACAATGATAATTATGTACCTAGCCATTGACATATGAGTATTTATGTCAATGTATGTAGCTAATAAAATTGACATGCAACTTTTAACTTTGCAACTTATTAATTAATGCATATTATTATACTCCTCTCAATAAGGTCTCCTCAATCAATAAGCCTCCGAATAAATATTTTTCTTTCTTCTTTTATTTTTTTCTTTAAAAAGTTACAATACTGTAAAACCTACTCAGTTTGGACTGCAACATCTTTTAAATTCTAGAAAACTCCAGTGTAAATACCTCCAAAGGAACGCTTACGACCACTATATTATCTAAAAGTTTCGTAATCTCCCTAGTTCACAAAACGACCGCAGGCTACAAATTCTCTCCCGTCACGACACTATCAAAAAACGTGACCGCTCATCCAACCTTAAATATTTCAGCTCATTTATTTCTTACCTTTACTCTGTAATGGTGTCTGCACATAAGTTCGATTTGTAGGTGCTATTTAGCAAGAGACTTATTAATATGGGCGATCCAAGAAAAACAATAGAGTTTTGAAAAATGCAATAACACAATAAACATAATATTTGACTATCTCTATAAAGTATTTTTAGATCATTTAAAATTGTCTCATGAATGTGTGATCTACTGTGACACGAAATACCTGAAGAATCAGTAGTTTGCATTCATAATCATTAAAAAAATGCTGGAGATTCTTAAACTCAACATTAAAAATTTTGCTGGGAATCGAATCCAGGATCCTACTAACGGCAGTCCGGTATTGTAACTATTATGTCATACGGGTTTCCCATAGACCATTTTACCCATTATTTCAATCTAATGTTCATGTTATTGTATGTGAGAGTCTCCCCTCACATAAGATTCATAACTTCCAAGTCAATACACATGTTATACAACATTCGCATTTGTTCGCGAACGTTTATCAAGAATCGATGAAATCCGCAGAAACCTTTAGAGAGCTGATTTGAATATCTAAATTGGTGCTTCGAAGTTCGCTCATTACGCTCACCTGCTAATTTCGTCGCACGAATCGACGCTTCGGCTCATTTTTATTGTAATTTATCGACGACGCGTGACTAGGCACTCGGGCGGTGCAGGGTATCGAGTTCGGCTCGATAGGTTCCCGAGGAAGTTTTCAGATTCCCCTGTTATAGCGTCTCCGTCATTCTTACGATATATCGATTAAAAAGTTTTACGGCTATTGAGTTTCAGTTTGAATATGATTTTTAAACATAAGTAAGTACTACACATCTTAAAATTTAGACTTGTATATTAATAAGACTAATGAGTAACTTTTTTTGCCTTACTAATAACTACTTTAAAATGAACTACACTATGAACACTAAGTGAAGATAGCGTCTACTGACAGTATTTTTTATAATCTGAAAGTATAAACGTAAATACATTCCCGTGGCTTACTGCTGGGATTGGGTCTCCTCCCACAATGATAGGAGCACAGGCCAAAGTTCATCACGCTCGCGAAGTGCGATGCTAGACTTTACACACCTCTGAGAACAGCATGGAAAACTCAGTCCAGGTTTCCTCACGATTTTTTAATTTTTAATATGCACATAATTGTTGAAAATTAGCGGAGCGGCCACGATCCGAGTTTAATAATGAAATTGCGTTATTAAAGTACTTAATTAAAATAAAATCATCAATATGTTCCAAGAATATTAGATGTTAATTAGTGAATCGATTAGCATTCAGCGTTGCAATTTGATCAGTTATCTTATTATAATTGCTTTGGGATAGCGTACTTCAGCATTATCCAATTATATGGAAACCGTGACATGTAACGTAAACAGAACTGCATTTGCTGTATAAATACTAGCAAATATAAGGACGTGATATATAGTTTCAAGAAATTGAAATGTCACTTGAAGTCTACTGGGAGCGCGCAATGTCCCCGACACTTTGCAAGTGTACGGAGAGTAATAGCAAAGTTGAACAAGAAGTTAGGCATCTTACAAGTATATAAATATCATTATAACCATGTTGATTTATGTATGAACTATCGGGGTAAAGTATCATTGATTTACGGGAAACATTACAAATGGAACAGTGTGTCAATTTGTAGTTGGTTAGATGGTACTTATATTACAAAAAATACATTTGACTATATCATTATTTTGCTGGTTGTAAGTGATTCATCGTTAGATTCCTTGTAGATTATTTATTATATTAGATTGTCGTTACTCCCTTTTTATAATATTACTTTTTATGTACCTAATTATATCACCATCCCAAGACTACATGGCCTAGTAGGTAAGTGTAGTAATCAGATGGGATTTATAACTGTAAAGTGCAAAGTGGTAGCACCGTTACACCGTATTGCAAGGCAATTTTCATGATTACAATTAATATTTTTTAGAAGTTGGATAATATTTAATTAAATCGAAATGTTGACTTATGCAGGTACTGATATAAAAAAAATGACCCGCGAATATCAATATAATTATCGAGATCAAGACTAACATCGAAGTAAAGCATGAATTCGTGTTCTTAATACGGTAATTATTCCAATAGGACCATCGTCCAATTTAGGGATAGTAAGCTATCAGCAGGACACTGAACAAACAAACAAACATAATCACGGAGACACGATGCGAATGGGCTTAAATTGGACGGAGCTGTCAACTTACACTAATCTCAATGGAACCTACGCTTCCTAAACGGTTCACTAGAGAATTAATTAACTAAAATCACAGTAACACACGCAATATACAGATAGCACAAGCACCTGTGCAAATAGGCCACGACGTAAATAGCCGGCGTAATTGCAGTCATGTGATTAACGTGTCTTGTGTCCTTGACAGATTTTCTTAGTAAATTAATTTATTTCTTTATGTAGGTATCAGACATTACATACAAAATATGTAGAAACTAAGACGGACTTATTGTTAAGATCGTTATCTGCCAGTGGACTTCGGGCAGTAAAAAAAATGAAGATGGCGGTATATTCATCAATAGAATAAATAAAAATCAGATTATTTTACTATATCTAGTTATATTCGTATTTACATACTGACACACATAGATACATGTTACTTATAATATTCCGATACACAGAAAAACGGAGTAGGTATTGTAAATATTCACCGATATCCATGAATGTCAGTAACAGCATCTGAAGAGCTGCAGACCAAAAAAGGAGTCAGAAACCGGCTTTTTAACTGGCATTCTTACAGTAAGCAATTTATATTAAAGATATTTGGTTGTAGTCAGAAAATTGCTGATTTAAATTGATTGAAAATTTCTTTGCCACGTTCGTTGCTTAGCTTGTAGTGCAACATGGTGTGCACCTTGCGGTGCCGCAAGGATATGAAGTTGTCTTGTACTTGAGGAAGGGATATACGCGTATACGATAGCCATAGTTAAAATCGAATTATTAAGGAGTTACCAACGATCACAGTCAAACTTAAGTCTAGGTGGACCTCGAGAAGGAATATTTAACAGATATTTTGGGGAAGACGTTGCCATTTACGACAGTGCAAACTAAAGTCATGGCTTGTAATGCATTTGTATAAGGTTGTTTGAAAAATATACATATCAAAAAGTATATGGGCAAAAGTAATTTATAAAACAAAAATTTAAGCAAACTTACATTAATTTATAAATTAAATTACATAAACGACATAATTAAAATCTCAACTAATAATCGTTACGTAGATTGCAAACAGCATCGCACGACCAGCTGTGCAAATAGTCTCGACGTAAATAGCCGGCTTAATTGCACAGCCACCGGCCGACGTGTTATCCCGTCCATGACGGATGGCTGCAGGTAATAAGAGTAGATGTTGACCGAATGAAAACTTCAGAGCTTTATAAACTTGATTTACGTTATTTCTACATTAGGTCCGTTGTTGAATCCTAATCAATTAACGTTGCTGTAAGGGGATCTCAATCTTTATTAAAAACCAAACATTAAGTTAAATACACACATAATATAAAAAAAAAACCTGAATTCATCCATCTATAATAATATTAAAAATGCTAAAGTAAATCTGTGTGTGTCTGCTACCCACGCTTAACTCATTGAACCGATTTAGATGAAATTTGGTTTGGAGATTGTTCGTGACAGGAGGACAATGGATTACTCGTATTTATCCCGATAATACCTTCTCTTGGAATAATTTTACCAGAATTTCGTTTTCCAACTCCCACGCGGGTAAAAACGTATACAAATAGTTTAAAAAATGTTGAGATTAGAATTGTTGCTTTACTATGCTAATATATTTTATCGACAAACAAAGAGACCCATGACATAAATTAACATACATATTGATTAGTCGACATTACTTCAACACGTTATGAAGGCGAACTTTGGTGGACCTATTCCAATTTACTCTTAAATCACAAAAAATTATGTAAAGTTTTTAAATTTTGATTTACCATTTTAACTCTTAAATCAGAAAAGAAACTGCCTTTCTTTATATATTATTTGTTATTCTATTTAGTAAATACAGTTACAATTTCGTTACTATTAGGTATGAAGTATTTTTCATTACTGTTTAGTTCATTTCCTTAGTTATTACTATTTATTTTCTTTTTAACCAACTTTAAAAAACTTTTAAAAAGTTGACAACCTACTCTTTTTTTGTTTGTTACGTCATGTTATGTCATTGTTATGTTTGTTACGTCAGAACCCCGGCATTTATTAACCGATTTGAAAATTACTTTTTTCGTTAGGAGTTAGGAGGTTATAATTCCCGGTTAGTCCCATTTTAATTGCACGAAAAAATACCACCAGCTAAGGGTGGAAAAATAGGAAATAAAGTTTTATGTGACCTAGATTTGAAATCGGTTTTTGTTTTGTTAAATTTAATAAGAGCTTCTAGAAATTATAACTGATTACAAAAGGCTGTATCTATGAAACTATTATGACATTGGTTAAAATATTTAAGTATTGACTAGTACAATCAAATCACGGGTGCAAAATCAAAGCACTGGATGAGACAGGTCATCGCGTGATTTGAACTGAAATGACGTTTCTGAGTGGAAACTAATTTGCGCTTTGCAATGTCATATTAGTAATTTGGCAACGAATGAGTGTCTGTGCGAATGCATCAATCATAATCAAGTATCATTCATCTTTGCTAACAGTGCGTAATTTTCATCCACTCGTATGTTATGTTAGTCTTTCTCAAAGTGGGGGATAACGCCCTTTCTCTGCAAAAAAAGTATGGCTTATAACGTAAATTTAAACTCCAGACCAGACTAATATAACACATTATAATTAAATTGATTAAAGAAATGTCATTATGGTATTTAAGTTTTGCGCTGAGAAAGCGCTGAGAAATAATTGACTTCAAAGTGGGCGGTAGACGACATAACTTTGAGAACCTCTGTTATAAAATGATACCTACCTAATTTATTGAATAACATCCGTCGCTTCCAATTGTTCTTGTTAGACATTAGACAGCAGTCGCTAAGCCATGTCGGGCCTTCGGACGGCATAAAAACATCCACGTGTGCTTTTAACCTCTTCAGCAATCCGCACTGGAGCAGTATGGTGGCCTACGCTCTAGGCCTCGTTTGTTACGAGGAGAGATTCGTGCTCTGTAGAACCATTAATAAGTTTAAGTCATTGTATGCCCGGGTCATGTGTGTGTACCTACTAACACACACGACCCGGGCATCACTAGGTATATGTCTTATTTCTGGTGTACTTATTTTGGCGTGTTTGAGTATGTAAGGTTTAATTAATTATAAACATTTAAAGAACTATTTCTAAATAGACTAATGAATTCTCAATAGTTCATTATTGATGCCAAATCTGGGTGTGAGTGCTAAAAAAGAGTTTTGTACACAACAAAAGTACAATGTATACAAGTACAAAAACAATTCACTGGCATAAAACACAGCCTTTATTGCCTATCGCTGGTAACTTCACAAGGTAACGTGAGGTTCATGCTTATTCCGTGACATAAAGCGCCCTTAAGACGAGGAAGTTATTACCGGGTAGGCGTCATAAAGACGTATTGGGACCAATAACTCCGGAATATAACGGGTTTGTCTGTACATTACCATAACTATTAAAATCCCGGCCGACGTCTAAGTTGGGTACGGTGAAGGTTAGAGCGGAAGAAAAAATGAAGAATCTTTTTACTTTTTCTAAATCGACTTAATGTTTCATAAGGCTTAGCATGGATAACCATGTGGTTGAACGTTGGACTCCCGAACCAGGGGGCCCGGGTTCAAACCCCACACGCACATCTAATTATCACTTGCTTCGGTGAAGGAAAGCATCATGAGGAAACCTGCACATCTGACGCCAACATGACGTTGAAGGCTTAACTTAACTAATGTCAAAAAGTATACGTTCCATCTTTGGGGTCTAATAGACTCCATCCATTCCTGAGTCTATGCAAAATTATCCTGCTCCCGATGGTATCACGTGGTATGGTTTTAGCGATGTCCGTGGGCGACAATCATGCTACATTTAATCGTTAATTACCTAGTTACTTAAAAATCTCCGATCTTTCTCGTTATGATAATAACTGAAAATGCAATTCTGTAAAGTTACTTCTATAAATGAATAATTATGTAACTTAATCTCAACTCTTAACTATAAGAATATCTATTAAAAAATGAAAATCGTAGTGAATAGTGAGGCGACGCGCATATTCATAATCATAGAGCATTATCACACCAAACATTGTGGAAATAGGTTCCAGTGCGAACAGCTTATATAATTACATGAGCAAGATGCCGGATGTGGTATCCCGTCCAATGATGGCCGCCACTAATGGGACTACATGTACAACGGATGATGATTCAACGATAAAATATGTAGATTTTATGTTTTTAACAAATGATTAGTAGTATATAGGGTATTGCCTTGCGGAAGGATCAGTAACAGTTATGGAAGAAAGGTCTTTGAATGTATACCACGTCTCGGAAAAAGGCATAGAACACCCCCTGTCAAGGTGGAGTGACGACTTGTAGGAGACAGCGGGCACCCGCTGGATTCAGAAGCATCAGACCCGGTCAGAGTGGTCATTATTATAATTATTGGTGGTGGTTATTATTATTGAAATAGCATCAATAACGTCACGTTTTTTTTATTAGGAAATTATCATATAAATTTTATACTCTTAGTTTACGCTAAAATGCAATTTTTGTATAAACTGCACACACTGTTTGATGTCATAATTAATTAAAAAAATAAGTCTTCGTAACTTATGTTCGTGGAAATAATGATAATGTTTTACTTTATTGCGAGATGCAAAGGGTAATACGTTAACTAATGTATAATTGATGTATCTTGTTCCTGCGTGGCGCTCTAGAGACCAAAGGCGAGGGCCGATTTTGATAATGTTATACAAAGTTTCAAGTGAATCCATTGAAGAAATAAAAAGTTTCAGTTTATTCCTTTTTTATCCCCTTATAATTACCAAAAATCCTCTCTTAGTACTCCCCAAGGAACATACATGCCAAATTTTAGCTTTTTGCGTTGAGTAGTTTCGGCTGTGCGTTGTCTGTCAGTCACTCAGTAACGGAATAGTTCAATATAATTTATTGTATTATTGTATAACATACAATGTTGTCCTTATTAGATCGGGGCCTATTTATTAATTCCATTCACAATGAACTAGTGTTTGTATAGCGTCAAACTCGTCAGTTACACAAACATGCCGCTTGAACGTAAATAACCGCAGTAATTACACAGCTAGGCACTGGACGTGTTATTCCGTCCATGATGGATTGCCAGCGTAATGAGGGCGCATGTTGATCGGCGAGTTTGAACTGGGAGAACGTTTGTGATGGCTGATCATTCGTGATTAATAATAACTCTAATTAATATAATATTCAGTAATCAATAACTATGAATTGAACGTTCTATTATCATAGTACCAAAGTTTAAAAGGCGTAATTGACTTAGGTATATGGCGTTTACATTTGTTGTTTTCATAAAATGTACATTAATATACTTAACTATAATATTAATATCACTACCTTTAACTAATTAACACGGTGACAGGGGTTTAGTTGCATCTTACTATAAGATAGATTAATGTCTAGTATTATATCAAGTGAGCTAAGTGACCATTTATACTATTCGCAAAAAAAAATGTGTGCAATTCACACGTGCTAGTGAATCCTTCAAAAAATATTTCATGATAATTCGGCTTTTATGATCTATGTAAAATTGTACGCGTAATCACCACGAAATTCATGGCGCTTATAGCGTTTTGGTCGCAAGTAAACTATACCCTATAAGCGATCTAGCGCTGCATGTTTTAATAGTTTGGTTAGATGTCATAACTATTTTATTAGCGCTGCAGCGAACTTTAGTTCCAACTCTTGCTAATGTTCCTAAGTTCCTATCTCATTTTCTCCCACGTTAAAATGTGTCTGTGTTTTTTCGTTTCTGTTTGGTTTCATTTGCACGTCATTTCCGTTTCATCGAATTCCAAATCACAACGAAACTAAAGAACTATTCACTTCAAAATGACACATGAACTCATCATGATCCACCGAGCTTATTCCAGTTCTTTTGATTCCATTAAAAGCGTCACTCGCACAAACACGTCGTTTGAACGTAAATAACCGTCGTAATTACACAGTTCCGCGTTGGACGTGTTATTCCGTCATGACGGATGGCCGGACGCAATCATCACGAAAGGAGATCGTGCGAATTGCAATTGAAATGACATTTGAGAACGGAATATAATTTGCATTTAGGAATGATGTGTAGCTATGCATTTACTGGCTTCGAAGTGTTATTTCTGTTGTTGATTTGTTTCCATATTAATGTAAGCAACTTAGTGCAATTAGCAGTAACTCACTGTGAACTGTGCATGGATTACGTATTTATACCTGCACTAGTCTAGTAAATCCGCCCTCGCTTCGGTTAGGGAAACAATCTTTATAAGGTACCCACATTAGGAAATTGTTTGGCGTGAGTCTTTAAACTGACATACCTAACTTTTTATTTGTGAACCGATTGAAATAAAACAAACATTAAATGTTAAGTGAAGCTTACCACAATATTTGAATGAAAACCGGCTGAGCCGTTTATGAGATTTGCTCGTACAAAACCACAGACATAGAGACACAAAAGTAATATTTATTGTTTGTTTAATTTTAATAGATTTTCAAGTAAAACAGAAATAAATAAATTGAAATGATTTAAAGAGTTCCATCTAAGGCTAATTAGCCCCACATCATGGTACGATCGCGATGAAGCTTCTTGATAAATCACACTTGCAATGGGACAATGGATAAATAAATGTACGGGAGTCTGTATGTACATATTAATATATGAAAATATAATTCTTTTTCCAATTAAAAAAAAAACATGCACGTAGGAGCGGGAGAATTGACATATTTAAAGTTTACATGGAGGAGTGAAGGAAGGTAGATTTTATTTACAAAAAACATTAAATAAAGATTATTACTAATGTCAACCCTTTGAATTAGTTTTAATTCGAACCTTAAACTTAAACGTAGAGGTACTCAGTATACAACTTCCTTTAAAGTTATTACATCACTTCCGTGTCACAATAAAAGTGATTTTATTTTAGTTTTTCCGCTACTCAATTTCTCGCCAGTAAGTAATTTTAGAAGTTCTGCTTCAATAAAAAATAATAATGCCAATGCCAAAAGTACAGTATTTTCTCGTATCGTATTATCTGTTGGTATTACATCTTGAAAAGATATTCACGAAGTTTAAAGTAAGTTAAACACAATAAAGGCTTATTTACATTGTTACATCCGCGCCCTCCAGCTACGACTTTAAAAATTTTTAGTTCTCCATTCCATCGCCGTAGAACGACATAATAAACCGGAAACACCGTAAAAACGCTCAATGGAAGGTCGCCATGAAATTATTTTCGAGCATGTTACTATGCTAATTGAGGTACGGGGATAAATTATAAAATTAAAAGGGATTATTAATATCTTCAGCGCGTTTTATGATTATATTTTGAGCGCAATTGTTTTACGCCGTACGGAAATTAAAAATAATATTTATGTAACCCCATCTTTTGTATGCAGTACATACACAGGCATAAAAATGTAGGTTACCCTAGGGTTGTCAAATTTTTGTATAGGAGAAATAAAATATAAGTCAAAATTCTTACTTACTAGATGTACCCAGTTTGAGTTGCTTCGCTTATATTTGTTGTAGGCACCAGTATAATATGTTTCCAAATGACAAAAAATATGTTAGCACCTTCTAGTTATTCAGTACTTCAGATAATGGAACCCATTTAACGTGAGTCTAAGAAATCAGACTCTAGATAGCAGAAACCAATTTCCAAGTCAGCTAAAACCTCCTCTTACAAAACCCTGTGGGCAAAAAAATAATAAAACGATAAATTAAAGTTTGTATCCGAAGAATATTTATTTTTGTTACGAATTCCATTACAGTGACTGAAGATATGATCTAAAACAATTATAAAAGTTGTTTTAAAATTTCCTTCGTACAAAATACAATTTGTATGGCTGCTGGTGACCTCATTTACCACGAGGTCCATGGTTATTCCGTGACACAAGTGCCCTTAAGACTAGAAAGTAATTACCGGGTAGGCGTCATAAAGACGTATTGGGACCAATAATTCCGGAATATAACGGGTTTGTCTGTATTACCATAACTATTAAAATCCCGACCGCCATGAAAAGACACGGAGGAGGGTGTCTGTTATGGCGGGATTCAGAAATTGAAATAAATTATTTACACTTTCTTCGTGACGCACTTCGCGTAAGTGTTTTCGGTGAATGAGTTTTGATGTTTGACTTTAGGCGAGTGAAGTTTAGGTAATTTGTTTAAAATAGTTTTTCTAAGCACAAATCTCTCCTCAACATTGAGGAATCCTATTGAGTCTATGCTATCAATGGTTCGAAGCCAAAAAGTTGATTAGCAGCCATGCTTAGACGGGTTTTGAGGTTTTAAATTTTATCTTGTTGTTGCTATATGCTTTGCTGAGCAAAAGTGTATTTGTATAAAGTGTATTTGTACATGGAGCAAAAATGTATAATTAAGTCCCCACATCAATACGAAATATAGACAACATTAAAAAAATTAAATTTGAATTGAAGAAAATATTAATCAATAATTACTCAGTTCATGATTTATTAGTTGACACCGAATTAAATTTGTAAATCATATTTGTATACCTGAAAGGATTAAACATAGAGAACTATATTTTTAAAATTTTAAGACCTGTAAACCTACAAATAAAATGACAAATAAAGTAATTTGAATTTGAATTATAGTTATATCGCTAGTAAACCGGCCGCACCCTTACCATTACTAATATTATTAGTTGAGGGTGCGTGGAGCAAATGGTGACGTCGAGCCAGCGGGCTAGGTGAATAACTGTCTCGATAGGGATCTTAGACCTAGCAGCTGAAATAGGGAATTTGTACAATTTCACTTTTATTTTGTCAGAATAAAGCAAAAATAAAGGGTTAATAATATCATGTTCTGTAAGAATTTCGATTTTATGAAGGATCGTTAATTTACCCAAACGTCTTACTTTTAAATCATAAACTCAAAAGTAAATCTTAATGGCTAGCTACCGGGTCAGCTGCCAAATGACTCGTGTTGCGACTGGGGCTTGGGTATTTCTTTCTTTCCTATTCTTTCTTTCTTGGGTGGCAATGCAACGGTGATGTGTTTGGTGTAGCTGATGTATTTGTGTGACGGTGAGCAGCTACCATGTAGGCTCGCATGCTTGTTTAATGGCTAATAACAAAATCTGGTAACTTCACCTTCAATAGGTAGATTTTAGGTAGTAGAGCCTAAAGTTTGCCCGGGGTAGTACTACCGCCACAGTACTTAGTACCATTTATACGATGTAATAAATGTTTTAACAGCTTTTGTGTTCCGATTAGAAAGGTGTGGAGCCGGCTACACATTTGAGAGGCGACCATCTCAGTCCTCAAGGGTAGCAAAGCATCTGTGACCGAATTAGAACAAGACTCTTGCTAACAATTACTAACTGGACTTTACTAATAACAACTAACAGGACTAACTATTACTAACAGTCCCTGTCCCAGGCCTCATACTTACTAACAAACTCTTAACTAATGTTCTAATACCGTCTCCCAATCGTAACGTCCGTAACTAACTATCCTAGCCCACATTTGAGTATTGTTCTAAGTCGATCACATGTCATGGGCGGCAGCGGAAGGCTGCCTTCCTTATATCCATAAAAAATACTGGTAACTGTAATAAGTTATTGACTGCTTAAGTTACTGAATCATTGCGTGAAAAATTCAAAGAAATAGATGTATTAACTGTAGCTTCCCAATATGTTTATAGCAATTTAATTTTTATTAAGAAAAATTTGAGTTGTTATAAACAAAAATCCGATATTACCGATCGGCAAACTAGAAATATGCACCATTTAGTGACTTCCTCGTACCGCCTTCGTAGGGTCCAGCGGTCATTTGTGGGGCTCGGTGTACGCTTTTTTAATAAGTTACCAAAGTCTGTTATTGATTTGCCCTTACAAATATTTAAGAAACATGTAAAAACACGACTATTAGAGAAAGGTTATTATACAGTAGAAGAATATATTAATGACAAAGATGCTTGGACATAGACATCTGCGACCAGTTCTACTCATGTTAGTATGTATGTATCTGTATGTAGGTATAAAATTTGTAATCTAGCATTATTATTTTATTTTTTTAAAAGATGTGCCGAGGAGTTTCTTTCGCCGTTTCTTTTTCTCCTCAAAGATTTAAAAAAATCAATATTTAAAGGCACCTTAGTGAAACGGTGGTAAATGCAAAAAATTGACGTTCATAAGTGTATGCATCATACCTACATGAAATAAATGATTTGAGTTTGAGTTTGAGTTTGCTTAGATTACCCGTTTATGTGACTCCGATCTCTAGTTCGCGTGCTTCATAGGGCACGTTAACTTCATGACTGCGGTGTAAAACTCAGCAGTTTATCGTCTTTGTTTACTCTAGACAATTTAACATCGTCTAGACGTATCGTGGCGACTGAGCCATGATGATGTCAATGTTATCTTTTTCTTTCTTTGCCGGCAATGCATCGGTGATGCTTTAGGTGTTGCTGTCGATGGGTGACGCTGATCATCAGGTGGGTCGTCTGACCCTTTCCTGGGGATTTACAAAAAAAGTTGTTTAAATTGAATTGAAGAAAGGAATTGAGGAAGAAAAGTACGAAAGTACTGGCTACTTCTCTACTTCTTCTGTTTTCTTCATCTTTCGTAGCCAGTGTCGCATCAGCCTTTGTTATTGATGTTCATGCGCAAAGGTGACTTGGTGTCGTGTGGCTCTACTGCTCATTTGTCACTATTCACGATGTTATAATGTACCTATACGGGTACTCACGATTTAAAATTGTTTTACCGATATTTCGACCCAGTTGCATGGATCATGGTCACGGCGAGACCCGTGAAATCGGCGAAATCGTGAATACCCGTATACATTATAATGTTTAGTGGCCGCAATGATATCAGTTTAAAATTATATATTCACGATAATTATGTATAAAGAACTTTGTAACTATGTAAAGAAATTTTTGCAACAAAGTCTCAGTTACAAAGCCTTCACTATAAGTAACTCTCACAGGTTTATCGACAGCCAGTAATCGGGGAATTGGCAGCCGGAGCCGTAAGTTTGCTTATCAGTGAATTTTATTAGAAATCGCCGATGGAAATTGCCAGTCCGTGCTTTTAAAAC
Source organism: Ochlodes sylvanus (assembly GCA_905404295.2). NCBI lineage: Eukaryota > Metazoa > Arthropoda > Insecta > Lepidoptera > Hesperiidae > Ochlodes > Ochlodes sylvanus. The sequence continues at coordinate 1,022,557 of FR990132.1, forward strand.
GTTTTCGTGGTGGCAATGCCTTTAATAGATTGCAGCTAGTTTAAGGGATCGTGCTTGTATTAAAATCTATTATTTTGTATTTATGTAGTACTTTCCGAGTAGTTCTGAATCCAGGCGATTTTTTATCCTCTTAATGACGTTTAATGCTAATCTCAAAGACTTTGTCAGCATTCTAGGGTTTTCACTTGGTCTTATAAAATTCTTACTATTACTGAAGCTAACAAAGTAACATCGATCGGCAAACTAGAAATATGCACCATTTAGTGACTTCCTCGTACCGCCTTCGTAGGGTCCAGCGGTCATTTGTGGGGGTCGGTGTACGCTTTTTTAATAAGTTACCAAAGTCTGTTATTGATTTGCCCTTACAAATATTTAAGAAACATGTAAAAACACGACTAATAGAGAAAGGTTATTATACAGTAGAAGAATATATTAATGACAAAGATGCTTGGACATAGACATCTGCGACCAGTTCTACTCATGTTAGTATGTATGTATCTGTATGTAGGTATAAAATTTGTAATCTAGCATTTTTTTTTTAAAAGATGTGCCGAGGAGTTTCTTTCGCCGTTTCTTTTTCTCCTCAAATATTTAAAAAATCAATATTTAAAGGCACCTTAGCTAAACGGTGGTAAATGCAAAAAATTGACGTTCATAAGTGTATGCATCATACCTACATGAAATAAATGATTTGAGTTGAGTTGAGTTGAGTTGAACATTATTTTACTGATCAAATAGTACAAATGATGTCCTAATGTTGAAGTATTTTAGTCTACAACAAAACCATAAAGTCTATTTCAGTATGTCGTCAGTACTTTATTCAATCGGTTATAGCCTTGGGTAATGTAGATTTTGCAAACCAACGCCCAATTTGTGCTGGATTGGTGAAAAAATACAAGATTCGGGCTTACCTTGAATCGATAGCAGGTGTGTAAAGGCAGGTTCACTCTGTTCAGACGTACTCGTACAATTAATATTTAATGCGATATTTCGCGTTGAATATAAATATTTTGATTTGTGTTATCTTAATATCCACTTTGTATTTTGTCAGGAGAAAGTTTTTATGAAAGAAAAGATAAAGAAAATTGAGTGGAATATTAGAAAATTTAATAATACTTAACCACCATATTCAATTTTCTAATGATTTTCTAATATAACCTTAGCGCTTTTGACAATATAAATTTTTAATGTAACCTTATGGCGTTAGACATTGACAGAATGCGTGCTGCAAATATTCGACTCCAATATTCATAGTTAAGACAGGACAACGTCTGTCGGGTCAATAAAATAGTTATAGACATGGTGTAGAATGAGCTTTAGTCTCATTTTCCAAGCTAAATGTAGCTGGAATGTCGTCTTTTTACCAGACCTCACGTGTCGCTAACGCCCTTATTTCGGGAAATATATTACTTACTTAAATACGAAAAGATATCCATTTTGAATGTAATATTTTTACTTCAAGGTTACGTCGGTAATAAAGCTAACAAGTATTACATTGTAAACAAAAAGCGGTTGGTAATTCGGCTTTTCTTCGAATATTAGAGAATTATAAAACTATTTTAAGATAAAGATGAACGCAACTTCTACTTATTTCTTGTATCTAATCTAAGTCGTTTTAATCGTGAAGTGAACAAACGTAGACCTTCCGTAGATAGCCGAGTGGTTAAACGTTGGACTCCCGGGGGGGCCGGGTTCGAACCCCAGCACTCACCTCTAATTTCCAAAAATTATGTGCGTATTAGAATTTAATTATCACTTGCTTCGGTGAAGGAAAACATCGTGTGGAAACCTGCACATCTGAGGGTTCTACATAATGTCCTCAAAGGTGTGTGAAGTCCGCCAATCTGCACTTGGCCAGCGTAGTGGACGTTAGCTTGATGGAATGTTATGTAGGCCTTTTCAACCGAAAAGAATACTCGTTCGGCGATAAAATAATAATGCAAAATTGAAGAAATTATTGCTTATAGCTTTGCAAAGGGTTATACTGGCCATCGTATCTGATGTTACAACGATATTACCCTTTTTATATAATAATTTATCCACTTAGTAGCACAGTTATACAGTTAAATTTTATTGCAACATTGCGTTTCAATCAATAAAGATATATTTATACCTATTCTATCCAAGAGAACTCTCATTATCTAGAGAAGTATATTATAGAGAGAATAAGTGTGTGAGCTTTTATCATGATTTTGACTGAGGTACTAAAAATGGTCTGAAAAGTTAGATTGATGTCGATGATTTTTAATACAAGTAAGACAAGCATGACATGGTTTCGACTGTCCATGGTATACAGAAGCTAATGCGCCCGCCAACTTCCTGGAGGCTGCGTCACGGGATTTTTGGCAGTGATTCATGATGTGTTTTGGCTATGAAACAACCAGGCGGCTTACACACGTGCGACTGAGTGTCGTGTACAAACTGGGAGCGCCATCTAGATATCTGTTCTTGAACTTTCTGAAGCACGCTGTCACGTTGCTTTTGGTTTTGGATATCGAAAAGTGCAGAATTATCGGTGATACCATTCTAAAGGTCTTTTGATATAATATCATTTTGCAGTTTTCTGTTTAGTCTGTTTTTTGTTAGATATTATTTTTGTTGTAAAGAGCGATTCGGGTAAAAATATTGAATTTTAGTCACACCTATTAGAGCATGGATTTTGAACTATTATAGAATAGAGCATAGTACGTGATCTTAGTAGAAACATTAGTGGATAACTATTATGTTGAGAGATGTGCGAATTATACTGCTACGTAACGATCATAATTTGGGATCGACAGTGCCCGAAGTTTAACTAGCCCGATTACTTGCGATTCACATGTATAGGTGTTCCCAAAGAGGTATAATATGACATGGGGTACTTTAAGAAGCGGTTTTATCGGTTCCTCCTTGGCCGACAACGCATTTATGATACTCTTGGTGTTGCTAACTTACGTCACTTGTTAAGCTTACGAATAATTCTTCTAAACAAGTAAACTGTCGTAGCCGTGTAAACAGCCTTATTTAAGAAGCCTGACTGACTAATGGATTTGCTAGTGGTGTTTTAACATTAACGTGAATACCGGGTACAACTTGAGTCACCAATTTTTTCTTATTTTACTCTTGGCTTGTTTCCCGATGGGGCCCGTTAAATTTCCGACATTATGTTCACAAAGTATTTAAAAAGCCATATTATTATGTTAGAAGCAATCGATCCTCCCTTCGCTTCAGTAAACTTAACCTTTTCATAGAACCTTCATGCTAACTTTTATTTATCCTGCGGGAACAAATCTGTTTCCTGGGATGAAAAATATCCTAGGTACCCGCGATATAATCGTAAGTCCATAAATATGTCAAGAATTATCTAAATCTGTTAAGTGGTTTTCGCGTGATGCGCATACAGACAGACAAACAGTAATTTCAAGTAAGTTTTTGGTTCTGTATTAATAACGAAGGCTATAATAAAATACCCCAAAAATATCCAATGTACAGATTTTACTCTGCAACAATAAAAGTTTATTGTGAGTATAAGTAAGTTTCTGATCCATAAGTTATTTGAGCAATAGGAATTGTGAGCGAATGATCGCGGTCCATTAGCTCTAAGTGAACAACGGTAAAAGGAACTCATATTTTTGTCTACTTTTCATTTACTACTCGACTGCACGATGCAAAGGAGGGTAATGTGTTTAACCATCTATATATTATTATTTCTTTGTGACGCCCTAGAGACGAAACGCTTGGGTCGATTTTGATGATTTTAACATCAATCGATTAGTCTTAATATTTCAAGAATTTAATATGGCGTCTACCAAACATCAAAGAAAGCTCGTCACAGCAGTCACACTTAGAGCAGTTACAATTTCCACGTTATCCAAAGCCTACATCTATATTAAGTTAAAAACTAAAGTGATTAACTTAATAATTTTTTAAATTAGAATGTTATTTACGCCATAAAACGCTTGTAAGTAAGTATAATAAAGAAAGCGATTCATCACGCTGCCTCCCGACTCGTCGGTTGCCATCAGCGTCGCGGATGTGCTATTTGCATTTTATTAAAATCACAATTTCATTTTTGAGCTACGTCGGCAGTTTCTACAGCGTGCCACTTGTCTTGCTTATTTTGGTATTGTTTGCTTAGAATTTGAGTTCCACGTAAGTGTTCCAATTCTTTGGGAGGTATTAAGGTCTTCTCGATCAACTTTTGCACACAACAACCTTTGCACATTTGATTTTAAACCTATAATATAATAAACATTTTAAATCCATACGGGTACGCATAATTTTGATCAGTGTCGCCGTGACCATAATCCATGCAGCTGAGTCGAAATATCGGTAATAAATTTTCTAAATCGTGAGTACCCGTTTGCGTTTAAAATACCATTGCATCTTGTTTTCCCCTTGTCTAATTTTTCATTCGGATGGAAAGTTAGTTAATTCCATTAGTGGCCAAACTAAGTGTCAGCATTTTTTATGGATCCCAAAGGCATCCGACATGGCTTAACGACTTCTACCAATCGAATATGGGCATCGAAATCTTTACGAAATAGTTATTGGCGACATTAATCTATTGAAACGCGGATTTTATTAAATTCACCCGTATCTCTTTGACCGTATACTCGGCTCCGTGAAAGGACTCATTCGAACTTTATTTCAGTGGGAGGTTCGGCGAAATAATACAATCATTCGATTTTCTCTCAACCACAACTGATAGGTATAACAAACTCGTTGTAATCGCCTCGTCGTGTTCCGGCGGGGGCTTGAGTCTCAGTACATTCTTTCTTTCTTCTTCATCATCAACGCATCGATGACTCCTTTGTTGTTACTGATGTCCAAGGCGTCGGTGACCAGTTACCATCAGCTGGCATGTGAGCTCGTTTGTTGGCCAGTTACATTAAAAAAGGATAGTTTACAACGAGGTTGTTTAAGCTCTTCTTTGTTTCTTCGCTCTTCTTTGCATTCTCTCTTCATCTAATATGTAATGAAAATGTAGATGTCAGCCATGTATCCTTCAAGACACGAAAAAGCCCTTAAAATTTTAAATAGCAGCCATCCCCCCAATAATCCCCAATCTTTACTATTATCGCAAGCTGTAGAATTGATCTTAATGAAATGTCTCAAATAAAATGTTTTCAACAAATAGTTCATCATAATCACAAGTAATAATTAACGGCAATTGATTCGATTGGAAATGTAATTAGTATGAATTTATTGAGCTTAATGGGGGGTGATCAGCATTAGTTAGGGAATTACTTACGGCTGAGCGAGGTCTGTAAGTGATGGGCGGACGCGGGTATTGATTCTGATTATTTTTATGAGTTTTAGCTACATTTACTGAGTTTTAGTGAAGAAAAGATTTTAACTACCTATCTTACTTAAAAATGAATTAATAAAGATTGTAAAGATATAATACTATACTATACTATACTAGTATACCCGCCGTCGCGTCGCTTCGCTTCGGTAAACCTATCCCCAGCGCGGCGCCTAATTACAGCATCGTATGACATAGCCATCGCGAATTTTTTTTTCGCTTTTGAAAATCATGGCTGTGGTCAGTCAGCTAGTTCGTTTGTTTCTTCTTTTTTTTTATTAGTTTTCATTTTATTGTAGTAAAAGCATGTAGGAAATTTTCATATAATTAGCACTAATCTAAAACTTATACAATTCGCTTGCAACTCACACCAACCCGTAAAGGTTAATACAGCAAACATTCCGCCCCACTGGAAGTTAGTGTGCCGATAGTTGGAGGAACAATTTCCAGATCTTACAAACACAAGAACTTATGGTTTTCATTAATTATTGCAGCATCTTACAACTTGGCTTTAGGATTCCTTCTATATCGTGTTATTATAAAACACGTATGTTAGGCACATACTGGTTTTTAGTTTCATCATCGGTTATCTAAAGTACATAACCACTTCACCAGTCCCTCGTAATTTCAACTCAGTCGCCCATTTAACCTGTAGTTTCCTGTTATAAAATAGTTTCTTTTTTTGGTTGTATCAAACTGTGCAATCGATTATGGAATCCGCCTTCTGATACCAGACATGCACAACATAAAAATACCTCAACCTCTACGTGTTGGACATGTGTCCCCACGGAAGCCTTCCAAACGATCGGGTCAATTTAAACTTTAAGTTTATAACAATATTGTTTACGCAATACCTACGCAAAGTCCTACTATCAAGCATGTCAGCTTCTATTGCCTCTAGACTGCATATTTACAACAATAGCATTACAATATCTCATACTTGAACCAGTTACCGCGGATAATCTTAACAGAAAGTTTAATGTAATAAGAATTTAATTTAACATCCCCGAGACGTAATCCGAGGAGCTGACGGCGCGGAGCACAGTGCACGGAGCACAGACAAGGCACCTCACTGGAAACCACTCGCCAGGTATTATTTATGATCGTTACTTTCACAACGCTTAACAAATGTAGCTTCACGTAATTCTTCATGGTTTCCTTGTTCACACGTTGCACATAATCTATACATGTCTGTATATAGAAGATACTTGTTTAATACTTCGAAACAAGTATGTAAGGATCGTAGCAAGTGGAAAGAAGTGGTCTCTGCCTACCCCTACGGGAAAGAGGGGTGATTATATGTATGTATGTATGTATGTATACAAGATACTTGACTATCTCGTAGCCTGGCCAACTATTGGTCGCAAATAATAGTGACCCTGCCTGCGAAGCGAGGGGTTCCAGGTTCGATTACTGGCAGGAACAAACATTTATGTGACAGATAATTGTTTGTTCACGGGTCGTGGATGTGTAATTTGTGTTGTCCATGCCACCCGCGACACAGGGAATCCTAGTGCGTGAGCGTGTTTGCGTTACTTAAAAAAAAAACAGTTTTCTCGCCTGTACCTGTAATAGTTTTAGGTTTTATCTAGAATAAACGATCGCTAGCTTCTATAGTGGCTGCAATTACAGCAAGAGGTGTTCAATCTTAATCGCGCGCCGTATGCATCATTGATCCACTCGGATAAGGCGTTCTGAAGCCTTTGTTTTAAGTGGGGCAGGGAGATCGATCACGTGTGCAAGGCGTTTGGATAATTTAAGACGTTACTAGTTTTTATAAAGGCAATGTAATGTGTAAGTTATATGGGAAATAAAAATTAATTACTTGCTTCGATGAAGGAAAATGTCGCGAGAGAAAACATGTAGGTACACCTAAGAGTTCTCGTGTTTCGAACACGGGAGACGTCTGCCAATAGTGCCAATCTATACTCGAGCAGCGTGGTGAATTATTGCTTGTGCCTCACATTTTGATAGGAGTCTATTATGTCACCAAATTTGTTTATTAAATGTAGAGCCGTACGAAGTTCACTGGGACAGCTTGTTTAAGGTTATCAGAATCTAACTCCTAGATAGGAAAACCTTGTTTCAAAGCGATGTCATAGTATACGTTAATAATAAGGTGCGTGCGGAATCCGACTCCTCGAATATGTAATTTTATTTCAAACGAAAGCCATATTATACCGCGTATTTATAAAAAAAAGAAAATGTGGCACTCGGAGTCTGCCGCGGTAAAGCTATTGCATAGCATTTTTTATCAACTTATGCAATTATAATTATTAGAAGTTATATAGTTATATCAGAATAGCGCCATCTAGTTTGTAGAAAACATACGTACCATACCTTAGTATTAAGGTACTAGATGGCGCTGATTGGGGGTGTTAGGTTTTTTTCGTTACGGAATTTCTGGATTCGGTCCCCACGCTCAAGGCCCGCGATAAAAGCTATACAATAGCTTAAAAATAATAAAAGCAACCGAAAAACTCAAACAAGTTAGCAATTGGCACCGCCATGAGCAACTGCGATAGCGGGCGAATGCCAAAACCTGTAACGGAACAGAGGCAATCGTCCATGGCAATGCACTTAAGAACTTTTTGTTTCACATAAACACGATATAGTGTAACGCAGGTTGAATTTAGTTAGGCTTGCCAACAAGTTCCGGTATAAATCGTGGCACGCGAGTGCGCCGGCTAGATACGGGGAATTTTGGCAACGGTCCTCAATAAGAACTGAAAACCACTGGCTACGGGTGTACGCTGAGTGTGGATAACAGAGTGAGTTTCATTTATTACGCCTATCGACGTTTATCTTTATATTTAGTACAAGTTCTCGCTTTACTACGATCCCACCTGGTGAGTGGCAATGTAGCTCTTAGATGGCAAATCGCGCTACCTTAAAAAAACACTCTTGACTTAAACACACCCAGATTTTTCATGTAAAATAAATTATTGCTTGACAACAATCCCATCTGAAGGTAAGTGGCAATAAAGTCCAAGATGTTGAATGCACTAACATTTAGTGCATTCAACATTTAGTGACTAAGTAATAAAAGTCTATTCACTCTCTTTAAGACTCCCACATCATACACGTGATTGATATAATTTGATTTGAAAAAAGGAACGCTTAAAACTGCACATCGTTCATTCGTATTAAAAAATCAAATTCTTTGATGAGTAAAACTATTGAAAAAGAAGGGTTTGCATAATGTTTTCTTCTCAGGTTAGTGTCTTAGTGTTTCTGGAATAAATTATAATAACAGCTAGATAGCACGCAATAATCTGCACACCCATACTGTAATTTAATTTGCATGCCAGTTAAGACGGCGTTGCAACACCGCGTCAACTTGAACATTAGATTTAACTTGTAAGCTCAGAAGGAAATTAGAATTTATACGTGAAGAAAGGAGATTTAGCAGAGATTAGCGCAAAACTTTAATACAAGTACGAATACACTTTGAAAGTACGTATTTATCTCTGTCTGTGACCGTAAAACGTTCGTTCTGAACACATTTGGTTTCATATGACATATGATATGTCTTTAGACGCACTATGCGTAATAATTGACTCAAACCCATTAATGGCTTACTACCTCGAGACTCTCCTTATAAATGAGAAAGCCTAGAGCGTACTTCACCACGTTGCCTTATGCCACGTGCGGAGGGGTGGAGGAGTTAGTAGCCAACCCACGTATCGGAAGATTTTATGCCGCCCACAGGCGTTAGATATGACTCCACGACTGTTACCTAATAATATCAACCTTGACCGAAGTCTTAACGTGCCCTCCGAAGCACAGAAACACTCAAGGAATTTTGCAACTGGTTGTCACTCATCCAACTTCTGACCGCACCAATTTATTGTGCTTTATATAAATCTATGAACATTATATTATTAGTATAGATTCGCGGGACTCTGTCGCATTCGTGCTCCACGTCAGACCACTTGAAACAATGTCGCCCGAAGCTGGTCGCGGTTGCAGTGCGGGCAGCGAATCTGATTCAGTTAACTCAATCCGGATCGGTCTTACTGCATAATCTTGAGATCGGGGCGTAATTTACCTAAGGCGTATCCAAACAATGTTATCTAGGTATATATCTGGCATACGACCCCTTTTCCTATGCAGATGGTTTCTAGAGTGGCATTATGGTGTAGCATAGATCACTAATCAACTCAGTCAACGTTCCGATTGCAAATTAATTATTGATACAGTTAACAACAGAAGCGATGGGTAGTTGAATGTATGAACGCTAGTGACAAAAATGCTTTAATGTATCAGTGCTGCAGACGTTGCCCAGGCTCGATTAACGTTTCGAAATGTTTTCTAAGTGTTTTGGATGCAGTGTCGGAGAGTCAGTATATTTTTTCTTCAAAAATCAAAGTATGCTATCGCTTCAACAAATCCCTACCGTGAGTGGAGTTGGAAATATGCAGGTTCTTTGATAAATAACTATTCGGAGTATTTGTTACTTATGTCCATGGGCGACCGACCCTGGTGGTGACTATTTACCGTCAGATGGTTCCTGCTAATTTGTTGACTAGATACATAAACACAAAATGTGTGCAATTCACACGTGGTAGAAGTGAAACTTAAAAAACCGAATACTGTCAGTCCAAAATTGATATTTTGCTTTGCTTACGTAAGCCGCCATTTTGCCGTAAAAGGTATTGCTCTAGGACCTCGACCTTGGAGCACGCAAACGGATAATGCTTCCTATCTCATTTTCTCCCACGTTAAAATGTGTATGTCTCTTTTTAATATCGCTTTTTCGCGTCATTTCCGTTTCATCGACTTTCAAATCACAACGATACTAAATAAATTCACTTCAAAAAATATCTAGGCCTCAAGAATTAAGAGGAGAGTCCTAGTTCTGTCGTTGACCGCTAATAAGACGAAGCAACGTTATTTACACAATTTTCCCATTATTGAGTGAAGTTCGAGGAGTTCCGTACAAGTGTTCAATAACATGTTGTTGTGGACTCGAGTTGAGTTTCCAAATGTAGTTCGCCGCGGCTCCTCAACCGTTTCAATGCTATTATCTGCTTTCAGTTTCTTTTACAATTTTTGCTTTTCCAAATCGGCGCCATTTAAAATGTCTGAAGATAAAAAAAACGTCAACAACTATTAAAAACTGAAAAAATATTTTATATTACCTATAGTACCTTTTTAACTATTCCATTCCAGTCCCTATATGAGTCTTGTTCTAAGTTGGTCACAGTTGCCATGGGTGGCAGCGGAAGGTGGTCTGCATGCTCGTTTGCTGCCTCAAATCAATAAAAAACAAGTACCTACACACTCTCTTAAAATTTGCTCAGGCTAGGAATGAAATCCAGAACTTTAGTAGCCAATAGTCGCCATTAGTGGTTAGTCTATACAGAATTGAGTTTAATATTCTATTTTTAAAGCGAAATGGTGATACAATATTTATTTTCAAAATTTTAACTGAATAATGTCTATTCGCTTGGAACTTTCCAATTGATTATGAACGTGTCGGTAATCAAAGGATACTTTTTACTCACGTGTATTCATATAAAATATTTTTAACTTTACTCTTCCATAAAAATGCCATTAGGTACGTTTAGGCCTTATCTCGAGCACGCACACAAATACCGCCCCTATGGACGGGGTATTTCATTAAAAGTCTAAATAATTAGCATGGCCGATGACGCCATACCGACGCCACGTTGGCGCCTCACGCATTTCTCGTCTATAAACCAGTGTGGCGCCCGGCGCGGCGTGACATTTGTCGCAAACACCGTGTGACCTCTCGTTTCCAAACGATCGCCCTCCGTACACCTAGCTTTTAAAAGCGAAGGGGGGCAGAGGGGCTCAGGTCGAGCCGGTTTCCTAACCCATTCCCTTCCGCCACTTCAAAACGCTTCCCCAAGTGTATAGCAGTAGATTGAATGGTGAAAAAATGAAGTGCGAAGCAACACGTCACGGCTTTACAACTGCAGTCGACTGTTTAAGTGATAATTTCCTCAGTGCGCTTGAGTGTGAAGATGGCTATTGTTAGTGGAAGCGTTAACTTTGGCTTCACTTCACTTTTTGTTGAGCGTTATTTATTCACTCTCGGGGCATGAAAGGGGTTTGTTTTGTTAGCGGAAGAGAGATAGAAAGCAGTTGGAGTGAAGGGATATTTAAGTCAGTTTATTTCCCTCAGTGGACTTGATTTTGAAAATATTTAACTGTTATTTTAAGAGAACTTCTGAAGTATATCATATTTCTGTCTGTCCTTTGACCTACTAGAGGAGGACTTTTAGCTGACATGGCATGACATAAACGAACACCAAAAGCACTTTGAAGGTCGAGAACCAAAACCGAGTGACAAGAACTGAAATCTGCTGAGTAACTAACGACCATCAAACCCTATGAAGAGTTGAATCATCGCTGCAGCATTTAATGTAGATTCGTAGCTTTAGTCTATCCTACTTTATTTGTATACAGTTTAGACTTTACAAAGTTTTAAAGAACGACAGACCATTTTTCAGCGGCATGACGGAGTGAATCTGCCCGGCGGCGTATTATCGGACTTGTATTTACAATCTCGCTCCAATACGTGCCGCCCGTTACAGTTTACTTTTACTGCTGTGCTCCAAGTTAAAGGATTTGTTATAATGTCTATGCTGTGATGACGAATAGCTCTAATCACTAAAATATGAATCGTGTTAGAAAAGGGTAGTCTCCAATCCGTGTAACATGTTTTTTACGCTGCGAGAGAGCAGAACAGCCTGATTGTAAGAGTCGTTATTCTTATATGTACGTTATTCGTATATGTAATTATTTTAATTCTATCGCGCGTTTCGCAAAGTTGCTTTACAATGCTTTATGATGGAGGAGAAGAAACGGCGAACAAGACCTCTTAGCACATTTTTTAAAACAAACGTATAATACAGTAATAAATGTTAGTGGAACTGGTTGCAGAGCTGACCATTCCCATGCATCTTTGTCATTTAAATAATGGTCATTTAACTGAATGGTACAGAGGTACAGGAGAGATCTGGCGTTAAAGCAATATTGAGCAAGGGAGGTTGGCTTCAACTCATGTATGGAGCCATTTCAGGAATCCCCTGGCTATGGAGACAGAGCCATTACCAACTAGACTACGGGGTCATAATATATAAATATATTATTATGTTTTTAATTACATATCGCTGTTTCCTGTCGCTCGGGCCGAGCGTTGCATCTATCGCGGAGATTGTCCGGGGACGTATTCAATTTTGCACGACGCGCTATCTGCAGCCTCTATTAGCCAACTTTGATGCGATACATTCCGCCCCGGGTACACGGAATGAGGTATTCACTACACTTTGATTTCGAGAAGTATTTATATAGTGAAACTGCATCCCGGCAGTATATCGAATATACTGCCAGAGATCGACAATGAAACGACTTCGGGAGTTAAAATTAAAAAAAAAATGTTGTTACCTAAGCCAAATTTGGCAATGGCCGCGGAAGTAACGAAATGCCAAAAAATATTGATTCACAAACATTGTACCTACTATAGATCTATGTTAAGTTCATACAACGCAACTTTTTGCACTTTTTGACTCGCTCCAATGACATTACTGTAAATAGGAATACGAACGATCATTACGGAACGTACGGGGCTGAATGGACATCTTAAGTAAACTAAAAAAAAAGAGCCAAATTTAACTGCGTCACTTTTACTTATAATCATGTTTCTTCTTATAGCTATCCTTATGGTATATCTAAATAAAAATACGTAATGGTTCATTCAAGAGCTATATGAGTACACGAAGGTCTTACCAAGCGAAGCGTACCAGTTATTTCACGCCAAAATTCTGCACTGTAGTTAGGTTCATAGCTTATGTGTTGAAAACTTAAATTGTTTGCTACGAATACACATTATACAGTACAGATTTTCATCTCAAAATTTGAATAGTCTTCGAAACTCATCGCGCGCCAAATGAGGTTACGCTCGCGAACTTTAACGGGGGTCTTGTTTTGCACGGGAAAGTTTTGAAATAAAAATGTTAGTACGGCGCCCGAAACTGCTACACAGATTTACTTCGCCGAGTTTAAAGGTTTTATTCTAATGAGATTACAAAGCAATATGTAAGCGATGGGCAAGTAAACGATTTTATAAGTCACTAGTTCTTGCAAGTGGTTTCGTCCGCTTGGGAGGAGAAGATTTTATCGAGAATTAAGTATTAAAAGAAATCTTAGATCATAGAAAATCTTTGTGTTGGGGGTATGAGAGTGTTTGCGTTAATTAATAATTTATTATTAAATAAAAATTTAAAATATAATGGATTCTTAATATGTATTGGATTATGAGAACTTTCAACTTAATTCCCATTTTAAATTCCATTTGGATACGCTTATCGTTAGCCAAATGAGGCGAGAGGCGACGCAACTTTCACGCTACTTGTATTTTGTATCAGAAGCTTCGGAAAAGTATTAAAGTTGTGAGGATCGAGAGCGGCCGATAAAAGAATTAGGTAGTTGGGCGGAAAGTGCAGATTTACTGCGAGAAAAGCGCTTGGAAGAATTATTGCGGTTCACGGTACGATACGATCTGTTTGTTAGTATGGAAATGAAAGTTGTGATAGGAATAGTAATAGGTAGTCTGTTCCTATAGAGCCGTTATTATAAACGGCATTACTCCATAGTTTTACAGGTTACGCTCTTTCTTTTGTGTATAACTCACTTATCTTTAACACGCTTTTTGAACCGCGGTGCAGACCGCGTAGAAGTGCCTACTTTTAACTGATTTTCAAACAAATTTTCAGCCGTCATTTTACCCCCTTAGGGGTTTATTTTCCAGGAATGTTGGTGATTTTTTATTTGTTGCCAAAATTCCAAATTGCCGCCTGCTAAAATCGCCGGAATTTCAAACATACTTTCAATTTCTGTTTCACTCTCTTTGGGGTGGCATATCAAAGAAATAAATTAGCTGACGTCTACTACTTATAGACTATCTCCTTACTAAATGTCTACTTCATACTTATGTTAAGAAATTAACGTGTTTCTTGGTTAGTCCCAGTGTTCCATCAAATAGCCAGAATTAATGCAAGTTCACGCTTCTTTTTCGGCCCGCAACGAGTCGGTGACGTTTACATAAAAAAAGAAAAACAAATCCATTCTTTACCTCTGACATAGACCTTTAATTAAGCAAACATATAAACGTTAAATAAAACTAAAGATAACTTAATAAAAGTTAAGTTAGTACGCGATGGGTAGGAGCTTGCAAATACGGTGTTTTAATAAAACAGCGGAAAGACGGCTGGTCCCAAGAACGGCGAAGCCTCCGGAGGCTGCGCTAAATTATTCAGCGTACCGTTTGCAGATTGGCTGATCGCCAGGTGACGGAGTCCTATCTCATCCTATTTACCAAACTTGCACGTAATGTATCTCACCTTCCTCGAATAAATTACTAGACACCTACACGGAATCATTCTTAATAGTCTATTAAATCGTGCTTGCATCGGCAGAACCAAAGACATCACCAATGCGTTGTCGGTCAATGAAGAAGTTTCAAGCACTTAAAGGATAAATGTATTTTAACTAGTTCTTAAAACAGAAGAGGTAAGGTGGTAATTAAATATATGTGACTTCGAATTCGATCAATCCTAGTACAGCGACTAGCACAGTGAAGCTTTCATTCAGTTAATTTGCTCTACAGCTTCCAGGTTCTTCTTTGCTTACTCTGTCTCACTGCTGGGCTTAGGCTGGGCAAGGTATGCCCTTGAGGGGAACAGATCACCGGGCTGGCTTTGGATTGGCAGACTTAAGACACCTTAGAGATCCTTATAGAAAACTCTCACGATGTTTTCCTTCCCTGAAGCAAGTGATAATTAAATTCTAATAAGCACATCGTTTTTAAAAAATATTTATACGTGTGTGCCGGATTCCTACGCTGTCCCCCTATTCGGAAGTGTAACGTTCCTACGACTTGGCTATCACTTTATTGCTTCGAGTCGCAAAGGAAATCTTTTAACCAATGGCGCTCATCAACTATCTTCGATTTTGCTTAGTTGACCATCGGACAAGCATGCAATACGACCTCAGTTGTAGTTTCTATAAGTGCTTCATACAATATATCAGGCCAAATTCAGTCTCTGGCAGAGAAAAATCTTACAGAATATTCCTGAAGAGGAACCCACTCTTAAAAAGGCTTAAGTTCTGAATAAAAATCCAGCTTACCGCATCTCGCTTCTCAACTTTAAAGATTGGCTACGGTGACGTATTGCAGCCCATTTGCACTCGAAATTGCACTTTCGAGAGTATAAAGGCTAAGGACTTAAGGTTCAGAATTGATCGCATCGTCTTAAAAAGTCATTTTGTAACAAAGCTTTGAATAGTCTAATCATACCCTCTTGCACTTTCGATTACCAAGTTGTTTGATGTCGTAGACGTGTCTAGTAAGAGCAAATATTTATTTTACGTGCTAAGAACTACAATGAAATAGAGTTTAAATTGAATTTGTTTGGGGCCCAAAGTTGGTATCGTCTCTCTCGCCCTCTTCGAAAAACTAGCCAAAAAACAATTATAGTCGTACGACCACTTTTTGCCGTACTGGGGTGGCCTAAAATACTAGCCTCATTGCCTTCAGACAAGGATATCGTCACTATAATTCTATGGTTCTTCTAGTATCACAAAACAGTACGAGAAAATGCATGTAGTAAGAGGCGACAGTAGGCAGCCCCTGGTGGTAGGGCTGGAGTCCAGCTGTCGGGCTGTCCAGCTGGCTAGCTACCACCGTCTTTTTTCTAATAAGCCGGTCTCTTTGTTCGTCAGTTATTGACTCAAAAACCCTTTAATTTTAGGAAGACTGTATTCGTGTGACACGAAAAGTGTAGATACCTCAGGACATTGGGTGGGCCATCATTATTGTGTCCCAGTGCCTCTATATTTTTCTCTCTCAGTAAAACACAGCTGGGCTTGGTATCCACGCTTAGAATGAGGAATTCGATTTCACAGCGATTCATCAATCGAAGTTAAAACCGAGAACAGAGCTTCGATCCAATACTTTATCCATGGTTTAGTGGGAAACACTCGAATCACGTGTTTGGATTTACGGCGAACTGCGGCCACAAATACGAGCATTATGTTACGGCGTGAACCCTATCAATTACGGCTCAGCCCGATAAATCGTAGCTTTGTGTGGAAACAAACCACTGCTCCATCGTTAGTTGGCCATCCGTGATCTATGGCTGCGGTGACCACGCTCGTGGAGATTAGATGGATTTGTTAAGGCTTGGTTTTGAGTATGGAGCGAAATAATATTTTTCGTTCTCTTAGTTATGTAATTTGGTTCAAACGATGCCTACTCTTATTGATTGGCCCCAATTTTACAACAAATTTACAAACATTTTTATTGTTATATTTTAACGGATAACGCAATTAGTAAAAGAACTAAATATACATATAGAAGCATTATTTTTATAGGTAGGTACACTAACGATGTAACTATGGGGTTACGAGATATATTACTATATTAGTATTTGCCTCCTAAATTTTAAGTTAGATTACCATAAAATTTATATTTTTTTTTGCCATGATGCGGCTTTCAAACATATTTTTATCATACCATGGCCCTTCTATTTTAACCTTTGCAATGATTTATCGTGATGATCAAAACATACAAAAACATTATAAGGCCTCCAATGCTCACTTAAACATCTTTTATTGTTTTTGTTTGTCCTGAATAATTGTCCTACCTTAATAATAGCCACCCTATTCATAGATAACTAACACAATTGTCTGTCCGTTTGAACGGTCGCTACTGTTATCGGCTTTCTGTTATTGATTATTGGAAATCGGTCTTTTGTTTTTGTACACCATTAAGGTTTTAAACGTTTCCTGTATTCACTGTTGGTTGTTTTTTTATTGAGTTTAACTTGGCAGCCAATAAAAAGGAAAAAGAAAAAAATTGTCATAGTTTTGCGGTGAACCACGATTTGGCGGGTTCTGTAGTATGGTTCTAACTCAGACCTTTTTTTGTTGGTCTGAGGGTTCTAATAAAAAGGAGCGTTCGAGTGGGAGAAGAGAGAAGTACGAAGTGATACTTTTTATCGTATTCGTTTGGCTGTTAAATTTGACTTTGGAAAACGTGTCATTTTTGTTTTATCCCATATAAAATATCTCGCGAGTACCTACGTCAATATTGAGGTTTCTCGGGTTTCTCTTCAAAAATCGGGTGTGGCTGTGTCGGGACTCACGACCGTTAGTTTGAAATCCTAACAAAATCCTGAAAAAAAACCTATTTTATAGGAACGTCAGTTTCGATAACCACTGTGGTCATTTTTAACAAGCTTTTAATTAGGGTTAGTAACGCCGAGACCAAATTTATTTGGTTGCATTTATTATTCACTAAGCATTATAAAATCATGTTTTAAGTTTTTCAAACTATTATTATTTATTATATCACGAATAACACGACGTCTATCTGGCGAAGGATCACCGATCATTATATTATGCTACATATTCAGAGACATACACACAAGACCGCGTTGTGTTCCACTCAATACACGCAGTAGATGTCGATGTTGGGTTCCGGCCACAATTCACTGATAACGCCGATGGGACACTATCTGTGTTGACGAGGGTACACGCCACGCCAGTCTGGTAGCCCTGGGCTTTCGTTTTTATTCAGTACCAATTGTTCTTCGTACTTTAATTGGTGATTCGGAATGAAACATACATTATGTTTTTAAAAGTAATAAAATATTCGGCATCCACTTCCGTGTAATAATCTCTTCAGTAACACTTAACATCAGGTGGAATTGTTGTCAAGTATTAATTAGCAGATGTCCTGAGGATGTCCTAAGGAGTCCTTCGGCGTTTTTTCTCCTCAATTATTTATGTATGTTGAAGCACCTTTACGCAAAACAAAAATGACGTTCATAAGTTTAGTGTATTGTATAAATATCTACATGATTTTTCATTTGAATTTAATGAAGATGTTAGCAGCAATTCCTCGCTATTATAATTACGCAAAGTAATACGTTAGGCTTGAAAACTGTAACGCTCTCGTCTTACCTTTCCTAGGTTTTTTTAAAATAAACGCAGTCGTAAAGCGATCTAGTTTAAACGAAATGGTTTACTATGAAAGCCCTTATAATATAAGCGTCGATGAATATATTAATGACAAATATGCTTGGCAATAGACATCCGGGTCTGCTCATGTTAGTATGTATGAATGTATTTGTATGTAGTTATAAATTCAGTAATGTAATTGTAAGCATTTCTTTTTTTTTTTAAAGATGTGCCGAGGAGTTTCTTTCGCCGTTGCTTCTCCTTAAAGATTTAAAATTTAAAGGCACCTTAGCGAAACGGTGGTAAATGCAAAAAAAATGACGTTCATAAGTGTATTGAAAATATCTACATGAAATAAATGATTTGAGTTTGAGTTTACTTAGTTAAATCGGGTATAGGATCCTATTTCTGACGTGGTGTCGTTGTAACATTCGGGGGACGAAGCCGCGCGGTCGCCTGTGATAGCGGCCCTCAGGGACCAGCGAACTCTAGTTTGGGTCAAGTTATAGTCGATAGCGAGAGGAATTTCTACAACTGTCTAAATCGACGCAAGAAATCGGAAACGTAACCCACATCTATGGCAATTTTTTTTATTGCGGAATCACAAATATATTCTGCGCCGAATGGTCTTGGAGCTTTACGACCACTAGAAAATTTTGTGCAGCGTTAGAATGCCATTCTATTCTATTTTGAACATAATAATGGCGTTCTATTATATTTTTAACATAATAATGGCGTTCTATTACATTTTGAACATAATAATGGCGTTCTATTATATTTTGAACATAATAATGGCGTTCTATTATATTTTGAATATTTTCTATTTTGTGGGTTACATCGTTTCCGCTTTTTTGCGTCGATATTATTAGTTATTTTTAAATCATAATAATCCCTACTATAATATTATAAATGCGAAAGTAACTCTGTCTGTCTGTCTGTCTGTCTGTCTGTCTGTCTGCGTGGCTTTCCCGCTTAAACCTCTCAACCGATTTTGATGAAATTTGACACAGACAATCTTTAGACCCTGAGAAAGGACATAGGCTACCTTTTATTGCGACAAAAAGGGATGAAGAAGTTGAAATAAAGGTTGAAAGTTTGTATGGGATTTCTTCGGGTTTTAAGCACAGCGCCATCTAGGTGAACCTTCCTAACTTAAAGAATAAGAACGCCTAGCGCCATCTCTTAAAGAACCATGAAACTTTATATTTAAGCACTTGATAATAAGTTTCCCGAAGCGAAGCGAGGGCGGGTCGCTAGTAAATAATAAATCTAATAAATTTAATGTATTATAATAAATATAATTGAGTAATTATATTTGATAATATTAAAATTTTTAATCTATTCCTGGATTTGATTGTAAGTTGCAAGTTCCTAAGATGAAATAAATGATTTGAATTTAAATAATTAACCTCAGCTGGAAATTTAAATGATTTACTAGCTTTTAACAGAGTTTTTTTAAACAAGTGGGTAATCTTCAAACCTAGATGTCAAAACGCATTTTATGTGTAAACTACACCTTTGCATTTAGCCCTGTGTCATACGTACATTGCGCAAAGTGTTTGTTACTAATTACAATTTCAAGTATACTATCCCGCTATCGCCCATTATATGGACCGACCCCGAGTCGAAATTGTACTGGGAATGATTGAATGCAGTTGTAATAGCAACTCACTTTGAATATCAGGAATCATTAAATTGGACTTAAATATTAGACCTTGTGGTCCACTTGTATCAATATGATGACTTGTAGCAAGACCACCAATTAATCAATTAAGCTACGCATCCATATTAGAAAAAATCAATAATACCTACATCATTGTAATGAAGCGTAGGTACATAATAATTCCCCTCACTATGGTTTACTGTGTCGCCCCATCACTAGCACCCATGACCCGAGAACAAACATTTATCTGTCAGATAAATATCTACTCTGGCCGGGATTTGAACCTGGGGCCCTTTGCTTCGCAGGTAGAGTCCTACAACTAGGTAACGGGGTCGTCGTAAAATGTTTCCTTCTTCTTATTTCTTGTTAACGACACACAATAGAAGTAGACGTAAAAAACCCGCTCAAGTTCGAATTTGATTGGCTGACGATCGCGTTCCGTACTTCAAATGAATCCAAGAGCATTTTCCGTTTTTCAGGTAAACTTGTATAATTATTGTAATATTAACTTTAATTACAACTTGAAAAAACACCAATTTACCGCCTTCTTCGTGGCCGTAGAATATCTTAGACTACACATAAATTAAGAAGCAAAACGGAAATAATAATAATTACAATTAAAAAGTAATTTGAGACATAACGGAATCAAAAAACCACAAATGTCTAGAAAATGATTTAGGGCGAGGAAGCGACATAATTAAAGAAAGGGGTGTCCCACGAGCTTTTCATAAACGGACGCGGGAATAATAATTCTGCTGCGGCTGAGCTACTTAACTCACTGGGAACGAATGAGCGACATGCGATAAACATATTTACTTCAGCTCTAGATACATAATATGTATGTTATATATAATATTTTTTATTGGCAACATTTGATTTTCCATCCCTTCATCTCATCATCATCTGCTACCTTAACTCCATAAAAATGCTATAATATTTGCAGGGCTAACACCACTTCATCTGTTAAATACTTTGTATGCAATGAAAGTAAAGTAAGCACTTAGCCTAGCCTTATAAGCGTCAAAACCGTGTTCATAAACAAAATAAATTACGCCCTAACTGTACTATACACAAACATTGTATTCCATTACTTTATAAAGAAACACACAAGGTTGAAAGGACCATCAAAGAACGTTATTATGGCCTAAGAGCCTCCGGGCTAGAACCTTTGCAATCCGAGCTATTTGACCAGATGTTTGGCCTGACGCAATCTCTTTGATGTGTTAATCGTTGTAATTCGTAACGCCTGAGGTACGGAAATCAGGGTTGGTGTACAAAAGGTACTCGCATAATTGTAAAAAGGCACTGAGAAATAATATCGGTACGTATTGAAACACGCGACGGATATGCATGTTGGGCTTTATGCTATGGGTCCTCACGAATAGTAGATGTTTGTTTCAGTGTGCATGTACCGTTAATATTAGATACTCAGTAGCTATTTTTCAATTCATCATTCGTTGCAACCCATAAATGACCCACTGCTGGGCACGGGCTTCCTCTCACAATGGGGTACCGGCCAAAGTCCACCACGCTGACCAAGTGCGGATTGGCGGACTTCACACACCTGTGACAATATTATGGATAACCCTCAGGTGTACTGGTTTCCCCACGATGTTTTCACTGCTATTTTTTAATTAGGAGAATCAATTACTAATTCAACTATAACCAATCTAACAACAATAATTTTATTAACAACCCCGCCACAATCTTCATATCTTCTAGCCAACTGACCAACTAACCAACTAACATTCTTAATAATAGCTATTGGCCTAATCATCCTTGTCCCAATTTAGGCTTGTTGTGGAAGGTTGTTCAGGATCGGTCGGATCTGTTATAGGCGGCAGCGGAAAAATAGTGCTTCATGCTCGTTTGATATCTTAATTCTATAAAAAGATACATACAAAATGACAGACTACAGATAAGTAACCGCGTCTGGCATAATTAAATGACGTGCCATAAACCTTATCTATTCATTCGGTACTCATCGCGACATCTTAATTAATAGCCCTCGAATAATTAATCATTTGACATTCCACGAGCATACCTGAGGGTGTTGGGTTCGAATTAATTAGTGGTAATTACATTAGTTTAATGCGTTTAGTACGACAGGTAGCGAGGTTTTATTTGTCTAATGCTGAAATATTTAATACTAAATAGATTAAATATATATAACCCTGGACTAAGTTTCCCGCTATTGCGAGTAATAGGGATACAATTTTAAGAAGTAATGACGAGATAATAGAAATATATCTGTTGCATCAATGCCTGTTGCAGCCGGGAATTGAACAGGAGACAGTTTGGCAGTAAGGTCTATCTACTAAGACGTCTATCAACTGAGCTCAAAACCTTAATAAAAATATTCATCAACATCGTAACCCCTAACAATCCCACTGCTAGGCTTGGATGTCCTCTCAAAATATGAGGGAAACAGACCATAGTCGCGCACGTTGGCCAAGTGCGGTTTGGTAGAATGCAAACATCTTAAGAACATTATGGGAAACTCTCAAGTGCGAAGGTTCACTCACGATGTTTTCCTCCACCGAAGGCTGACAATAATTAACGATGCAATTGACAATTATTATACAAGAGATTCTTTCAGGATCCCATGTTTGAGAGTGCGACGTTCAAACAACTTTGTAATTAAATGTCAATAAATATACATAATTTATTATGCGATGTTAAATTACCTGATTGTATTGAACAACAGAACCGAGTTAGGCTCTAGGTAGGTATTGCACATATATGTAGTCAAATACCTAATAAATGTTTACTAGAATCGCACCAGATGGTAAGTAGCGATCAAATCAAGGGTGGTAAGGGCTCTAAGTAAACGCCTAACAAATGAATATTATATTAAATTCAATTAATAATCTGTAACCCGATGCAATCCCAAAACCAACGAATTTGACGCGCTTTAGTGAAAAGCCTGCTTTACACACTAGTAAGTGGAGCCATGCGGATTGTGACTGTTGTAACCCATCGAGAGAGTTAAGCAATGTAAGGATATTCACATAGAACTCATGAATGATAGTATAGTTATATAGCACAACTGAATGATTATCGGAAATCCTTCCAGTTTTCTTGTACGTATGTAGTCCGTGGGTAAAAACCAAAAATGATTTTTTTGTTTAGATTTAGGTAAATTCTCTCATAAAGGTTACATTACATTATTGGATATACTTGTACACATAGGTTCATTGAATTAAGATAGTAAACGAGCATGCAGTACCCCACCCTTCCGCTGCCGCCTATGATAACTATGACCGACACAGAAGACTCAAATTCGGACTAGGATGGTTAGTCCAGTTAGCAGAGGGTGTATTAACGGCACCTAAATTTTAGCCACTACATGCGCGCGAGGCCAGCGCCTAACAACTGGTTGGTCAGTAGCTTGG
Source organism: Ochlodes sylvanus (assembly GCA_905404295.2). Lineage (NCBI taxonomy): Eukaryota > Metazoa > Arthropoda > Insecta > Lepidoptera > Hesperiidae > Ochlodes > Ochlodes sylvanus. The sequence goes on from FR990132.1 coordinate 1,045,898, forward strand.
TCGTGTAACCCGACACTAAATTAGGATGCCCCGTACCAAAAACCACAAGCAGCCTCTCCTGACCTGCTTTGCATTTAGAGAAAGTCACGTTTATATCAAGATAGAGAAAATTTAAATTCTCTGTGTTAAATAAATGTCTCGCTACATTTTAGATGTCTAATAACGTTCTTTAAATATAAGTCTTATTTTAAAATTAAATTATTTGAAATATAAATCCGGTATGTACTACCCATCCATAAAAAAGACTATAGTAGGTGATCTACATACCTAAAGCTGTCCATATTATACCTCAAATAGGTTTTTAATTTGTTTCGATTAATCCCTTTTTAGATTGCCAATGTTGTTCAGCGAAGATATGAACATTTCAATTTGGTCATTGTTAACACGAGTATTTCACCGTTTCGTTATTGAAACTAAATGCACAAACAGTTGTAAAACAAACGCGATTGCCTATTGCATTACTCTGTTTATTTGCCCAATTAGTGTCCTGTGCCAACTTACATAAATTATTTTGCGCTCTGACTACGGCTAGACTGAAATTTTTCGTACCAATGTAAACTCAAACTCAAACTCAAACTCAAACTCAAACTCAAATCATTTATTCCATGTAGGTATTTAGAATACACTTATGAACGTCATTTTTTGCATTTACCACCGTTTCGCTAAGGTGCCTTTAAATTAAACCATCTTACGAGGAGAAAAAGAAACGGCGAAAGAAAACTCCTCGGCACATCTTTTAAAAAAATATATATATATATATATATAGTGCTTAAAAACTAATTACAATCTTTTTTGCTAGGTACTACCATTTTATACCTAAATACTAACTTGGGCGGAACCGGATGCGGATGTCTATTACCAAGCATCCTTGTCATTATATGAATTGTTTCGCCGAATGTCGGAATAGCTGAATTATGAATATCATTAGAGTTATAAATAAATAGAAATTTAGCTTTTAGTAATAACCTCACAAATGGAAAATAAAAGTACCTAAACGAAAAAAGTAAGTTGAAGAAAAAATTATTTATAAAATGAAACTGGAAAAGGTTGGTAGTTAGGTTAAACTTGAAAAATATATCGACAGGATTCTTAAATCGAAATATCTTTTTTATTTTGGAACTGATTGAAATTAAATAAACTTTAAAATCTATCAGCCTCAGCGAGTAGTATTGAGACTCTCTGGGAAACTCGGATCAATTAGAGTAATTCGATTATTAAATGTATTAAATTTGCTAATAATTGACAACGTCACGATACAACTGTCAGTCTTTGTCATAGTTATCTGTGCTATATTTCCTCGTCCTTAATAAAAAAATCAGAACATTCGAATCTTTCTTAATTTCCCGTTGGTTAGATATACGATCTGATTAGTGTAAAATTAATTAATTAATTTATGTTATAAAAATAAACGTGGCTCCAACACGTATAATTATGTGGAACCCTAAAAACAGTTCAAGAGTGGTTGCTCTTGAGAGTGCCTAGCGTTTACGTAGCAGTTAGTTAGTGAACTAAAAATGAAAATCAGAATACCGACGCGACGTCTAAAATTGAAACAATAACCAATCCATTCTAATAGAAACAGTAGTTGACATTCAAAAGAGTTTACAAAGGGGATTTATTCGAGTCGTAATTGAACTCGTTCATATTCCCGATAGTCAATCAAACGAAGAGAAAAATGAAGCCAAAGACTTTTGTAATTAGCTCCGGGGGTTGAAAAAATGAACGGGGGATGAATATTCAAGGGCGGTGTTTGTCGCAGTGACGGGGGCTGAATTATTAATGGGAGAAACTCATTGGGTCTTCCGTTAACTAGGACTGCGAATGAATCCGCATTATTGATGTATTCATGGAGTTTAGTGACTACCAGTGTAAGATGGAGAGCGGGTTCTCTGCTTCATCCTTGGCTGGCTGCCTTTGGTGTCTCTGGCACCAGTGAAAGGTATAATATTATAATTATAGATATAGTGATAAAACATTTTACCAACCAAAATGTCGCACCCAAGAATACATTTTTACTTGTTACTGTTTATGGTCCTAAGATAGCAAACTAGCATGCCGCGCCATCCTTCCACTGCCGCCCACGACGGCTATAACCGATGTTAGTAAAAGACCTATGTGTAAACAGCAACCCAAAAGTTCATTGATTTCATTTAAATAATGATTTCAATACAAGGATATTTCCTTGTCCGACTTCAAAATTATGAATATTTAAGACTTATAATGAAAAAAAAAATTCTCATGGATGCCATTGACAGAAATTGACCAAATTTAAACGTCGTAACCACAAGGAAAGCACCAGCTTTCAAATAAAAAAAGAATCATCAAAATCGGTTCACCCAGTCGAAAGTTCTGAGGTAACAAATACAAAAAAAACAGTCGAATTGAGAACCTCCTCCTTTTATGAAATGGGTTAAAAAACAGACATTTCTAAGACAAATCAAGGTGTGCTCTTAAGCTGGTTGACCCGCCATATATCGAATCAAGTTAAACCCGGTATGGGATGAAAAAGCAGTAAAGTTTTCTTAAAAAAACGAAATGTGAAATGCAGATAATCATGAAGCGAAAAGCAATTGATGTAAGTGCACCAGTATATGGGCTGAGTGTTCGATTTATTCGCACCAAGTCACGTAATTAAGGTAAATGGACCAATTTGGTACACTGAATCAGGGGACAATTAATTACAAAATGGCCGCCCGATCCGTTTCCGTTTCCTGCAGCGAAATAACCGTGTCCATAGACACAGATTTGTTCAGCGATAATGAATCGTGTTCAATGAGCGTTAATAAGTTTCGAAATTAAACATCTTGCTAAATGCAATTGTTAATTAAATAAATAAATAAAGGTCCACCCTCATAGTCTTACACTAGGATTCCTTGTGTCTTGGGTGTATTGGACAACACACAGACATCCAAACCGAGAACATAAAGGAGATGTTTCAAAATGTATGGAGTTTCGGCCACATTATTGTACACCATACTAAAAAATGGATAAACACAATTAAAACAGTTTTCAATCATCCAATTACTTTAAATTGGCTTAGTTTAGGTGTAAAGAACAAAAATGTACACTTGAAATTGCAACAAAAAACAAAAATTCGTCATGGCGGTAAGCTGTCATGTTAATTGAAGTTTTATTTCTGTCATACTTACTACAATTAATTACTAGATTAATACATTACATTTTACATTGTTTAAGAGAATTTCTACGTTAGTCGTTCAAGTATACCTTTAGTCTTTTGTAATATTATTTTGGATCTAGTTGACAGTTCTACTTTGTATATAACGTAGACAGTTCACGATCTATGATCATTGATCAATGCCATCGTCGATCTATGGTTTACTGTCACTGTTTTTTGTTTTTTTTACCCGCAGAGTAACCTAAATGGACGGGACGCCATGTTGAAAGTGAATAAAAATAATTGATAAATATAAAATTATTACACGAAAAGTATGCATTTAAGTAATTGATCTGTATTTTTCTCGGATTTCACGGATTTTTCTCGATTGTTCGAGGTACTGTACAAAAGTGGGCCGGTTTTGAAACATCTCCTTTAAACTCTTTAAATTTCCATCTCCTGGGAATCGAACCTAAGAACGGTTAACATTACGCCATACGGGTCATTGAATCTTTATATAATTTTATTGCATAGACGCACTTCAGTTTAGGTATAAAGTGCTTAATCTCCAAAAGCATATGCATGAAAGTGGTTCTAGCAATCCCTCCTGATATTGCCTTTGATCAGTTTATATGGTCATTATGTCTATATATATGTCTCACGACGTATCGCCGTCTCTCTATATTGGCATCTCACGGGCTACCTACCACAAATTTGATTTGGGTGGTCCTAACAAGGACGTAGCCGGTAGGGTGACGTTACGCCTTACCTAGCCTTAATTAGAATTAATTGAAATGCTTGGAAATGTTTCCATCTGATGGTAATTGGCGAGGAAAATTAAAATAGTAATCGCTATTAACATAGTAAAAGGCTCTCACTCTCCTTTTGAGCCAGTGACTGTTGTGAATGTGAAAGATACTATTTCTATTAAATCTTAATGTCAGTCAAAATTTGACTGACATTTGACTCGTTGACTCATTTGACTCGTCATTTGATTTCGTTTTTCATTTAATGAAAAACGAAATCAATAACGGAGTCAAACAATGCGCGTATTAGAAATTATAATTTGCTCTGGCCACCTTCGCGGATTTTTACTTACGTCTAAATAAGACGAGATCCGATCCCATTGCAATTAGGTGTTTGTGATAAATTAATACCTACACTGTTGTAACAATTATTTGGTAGGTACAAATTGCCAGCGGTTCGTCTCAAACTAACTTGTTCGCTGACTTGGCGTTAGCATAACTTTAAATTTGGACCGTAATTAAAATTTGCAGCGGGGATCCAATTATGCAATTTAGCACTTCGTCACTATCAACGTTTACAAACGAACGCCGCAAAGGCTTTGAATGGGAAAATAAATTAGCAATTTTCTCGTCGTTATGGATAGAGTGAGGTTAGTCGTTTTAATACCTAAATTGTAGGTAAGGTTTGAAATAAACACCTATTGCTTTACTTCCAGTCATCCTGCCGCAATTTTTGTGTATGGGTGTAATTCTGCTTAGGTTAGAGACGAATGGGCCACCTGATGGTAAGTGGTTACCGCCATTCATAGACATCCTTTATCGATGTGTTGTCTGCAAAAAGAAAGCAATAAGTATTGAAACACGTTTAATACGCGAGTTTAGATACCTACGTTGGGTTTATACCTACTGAAAGGTTTACCTAACGATGTTATATGATGGTTAGGGTTTTTTGTACGCCTTCACTGCCTTCTAGAATTGATCCTCAAATGTTGAATGTTAACGTGTTGGAGAGACAGAAATAAAGCTCGTGATGCCTTTGGTGATACTGATTAGAGTCAATTAAATAAAAGAATGAACAAATTTTGTTGTTCAAAAGTCAAATGATGGTCATACTAATTAAGAAGGAAGTTCAAAAACCAAACCCCGACTGCTGAAAAATTACATTAAAAGTGTGAATCAAGAATTCCCATCTTAAATACTTATATACGAGCTATTTAATATTTGCTATCTATTAAATAAATAGCTTACATGTAGTACCTACCAATATGCTTACGTATTTCATACATAGTGCCTGGATGGCCAAGCTTTATATTTATTTATTTATTTATATATTTTAGATTCATAATGATGTTCAAATGATATATGTATATATGTACATAGTCGTATGAGACGTTCTCTAACAAAACAATACATTCTAAGTTAAGTGACATATCTGCGACTACGGCTATTGTTAAGTAGTCTGAAAATTCCCGAATCACCTGTGTTTTAATTAAAACATCGAAGTAACACTCGTTACCCGAAAACTGAGCATGGTACCGTTTCATGCCTCGTTACCGAGTAGCAGCACAAAGTCTCAACACCGCCGCCACTCGCCGCCTGTAGGAGAACTGCGAACGCTAATTATTGAGCGAGTTTTCGCGCTGTTCGGCTGAGAGGCGCTCGGATGTATGAGGTTTTTCAAACTTCAACCTTTTTCGTTGCACTTGTTGGTTGTTATGATATAAGGGTCTTATCCTTTTACTCTTTTATAGGGTAGGGTAACAAATGAGCTGATGAGTTCGGAGTTAAGCGGCTGTGAGGTTCACACTTAATACGGGTGTGTAAGCTTAGGGTACTAACAGAATATGAATATTAAACTTCTGTAAGTTAGTATTAGTAAATTATTAGTTATTAGTAAATTATTAGTCAAAATTCTGCAGTACTTATGTAGGAAACTTGTAGTATAAAATAAAATAAATGAGCTTAAATACAGCTTGTGATTATTCTACTTGGGGGAAGCGCACTTTATGGTATATTTATACACTGCTAGATAGTTACGTATTTCTGCTCTAAAGTACATCATATATTCAAACATCCCTGTTAAATTTACACAATGTCTTTTGTCGCTTCTTCTGTCAGTCGAAGGGTAACTCGCCGTAAATTATAACTGTGCTCCTAACACATTTAGTGTCCTATGACGACCGAACAATGTGAGATGTCACGTATCCAGTCGGTCACCAGACTAATTCATTTATGTGACGGTACATCAGCCGATAGATCACCGATGAGTGATATATCTACCACGGGCTGTAGCCACAGATTACGCTCTATAAATTATTATGAAGCAATCAGTGTATGGCAAAAGTTTACGCTGTTGTTACACAGCACGGGACGATCACGATACGACGCGTAAATTAAACTTACACTCAGTTAAAGCATTTATTTATTATGAATGGCTGAGAAACCTCATTTTCATTTGAGCTCACCTTCACGTTCGACCTCGTTTAGGTACTCGTTTGGTCGGCCAAAAAACATCCCAAAAACTCTATTACCCTTTATTATAAAAACATCTCTAAGAAAAAATATATGATATCATTATTGTTCAGCCTGAAATTCAGATAATATTACGTTAGCGTTAACGTAATATTATCTGAATTTTTTTATTAGGCATCTTTTTCGTGAGCTTGTGTTGTAATAAATCAAGTATTTTTAGTAGTCTGGTCTCTAGAACTTAAAAGAAGATGCGCGCAATTTATAATAACAAGTCATTGTTGGTCATCTGAAGTGTCCACTTTACACGAGAAGGAGAGGCTGTTTGCGTGCGACAAAATAAAGAAAAAAACAAAATCGTCGATTCTAAAGCAGCCCTTTCCGCCGAGCATGAGCGCGTAGATTTATTGGTAATATAATTTTGATTGATAGGCGATCCGCCAGAAAGGGTCTAGAGCGACTAAGAGCTGTGCTGAACTCAGCTTAAACGGTTTTTATGTACAGATCAGTAGCTTGCCATATTTCATAGTTTGAAAATTTTCAGTTTAGTTAATGTTGAAAAATTTATGTTTTACAAACCTGTTTATTTTAATGCTTGCTCATAATTATGTAGTTTGCAGAGTTAAACAACTGAGGGCGCGGTCGGTAAATGGATTAGTGACTGTTAGTGGCAAAAATTCTTGACCTTCCGTGTTTCTGGGGGTCACGGTAATCGTAAATTTTCGGAAATTCTTCGACCTCTTACTCAACGGTAACTAATTATCTACTGCATAATCTACCAGCCCGATCAAGATCAACACGTAGACATTGTCATGGTACTCGAAAGTCTCGAATAGTTCGTGATCGATAACCAATTACTTTTGACCGGAATCAATTGTTCGATGTGTTCCTGGAAGCATAAAAATAATATTTTCCGAAAATGTATGATACATATTTGGAATTCATCGTATTTGTAAATAAAATAAAATTACCCCAGACTGCATTAACACTGTCTGAATGTGGAGACAAAGTGTATCATTATTAGGTGAAAAATGTTTGAGTGTGCGCAGCATCTTTCTTGTACTCTTTACCTCCTTGAGCCAACTTCACCCTTTCCAGTTCTTGACGCCGTCCGCGCTGTATAACTCCAATTCTGTCGAGTGTCCTCTTTGCGGGAACAATGGCTTTGTTAGAGCTGTTTTATAAACTAACAGAGTTCTTATGTACCTTTTTGCCATTTCCATAGCAAGATAATCCGGTAATTGAATCTGGTCTTTATAAGTCGATGATCCTAGTTCGAGTACAGCGGCTGGCTGAAAGGCATGTTTGATAGATTAAGTACCTCGCTTAGATTGCTGTTTACGGGTTAGGACCACCAACGTGGGCATAGTCTTTACACCTGAAGTTCTATCTGTGAAAATTTCTATCCAGGTATTATAGAAGACAATAAAACTATACCAGACCGCATGCCCTTGTTGTCCATAGCAGATCCATAGCAATCAAAACATCTCTCATTGCTTCCTTCTTTAATACTTGAAACAAACATGAGCTCATTTAAAACAAGTTTGATGTAACCATAATGCGCGTAGATGCATGCTGTTTCAGTGCGCCGGCCGTGTGGCGACTGGCGCCGCGTTGTCAGTCGTGTTAATTAAACGTTTGTATCGCGGATGTAGAGAGTCCTGGAATACACCGCAATTTATTATTTTTATACAAGGTTTCCAACATAGCATAAAAAATTGGCAAGCTGAAGTGGCAGTGGGCAGTTCACATACGTCGCAGATCTGATGGCCGGCAATCGGCAGAAGCAGCGAAGAACAGAGTGTTGTGGTGCACCTTGAGAGTGGCGTATGTTCAGCAGAGGATGGATAAAAGCTGATATGATGATGACTATTTTTGTAAGGTTCTAGTCTTCTTCTTGCTATAGCAGCAAAGCATTATTGAAAATCAATGCGATCTACAACACAATCATAAAGCGAAACGACTTCTAACAGAAGGAGCCGTTCCCGATAGCCTCGTCAGTTCAGCATAGTGATGCCACTATGGTAGGTTAGCTAGTGAAACTGTGAATCGCATACGAGTATAGCACGACCGTGTTTTGGCCGTATTAGAGTAGCCTAGAATACTGACCCCAAACCCATGCGAGCAAACTAGGATATCGTAAGAGGTGGCAGAACGCAGAAGCTGCCCATTGCTTGGTAGTAAAGTTGAATCCCAGCTGGCTAACTCTCAGAGCTTGAGTCATTCTACTTTCTTTCCTTTTCTTTCTTTCTTCTTAGATATTTGGTGTTACTGATGGCCATGGGCGACGCTGTCATCAGATGACTCGTCTGCTCGTTTGTCTGCTGTTGACATAAAAAGTCCGTTCCAGTACACAAGCATCTAGGTAGCGACACGAAGCGTCCGACACAACACATCTCCGGCGCGGCGCGTGTCTATATTTATGTTCAGTTTTTCCATAATTGGTTTTCGATTTAAAGGCGGTCCACAAATGAGGGACGACCGTAATGAATAAAGATGGAACGATAATGTGTACGTAATTTGCGATTGGTTGGGAGAGTAAAATTGATGTTTAAATTATGGCCGGAGTAAATGCGCTCGGTGAAATGGATGGGCTTGTTTCAGTAACGAACTATGAGAGGGAAGGTTTTGGAAAGAAAAGAAGTAATGGCCATTAGCTCTCTGATATGGCGTTTAATTAAAAGTACGTTAACGCGATTGATTCTAGAAGGTTAGCTATTACAGAGTGTCCAGTAACCTCCAACATAAAGGTCTCACCCCGAAGTCTCACCCGTCAACAGTAAGCACCACAGACAGGGCAGGTTGGCTTGGACTCCAGTTTAATAGTACATGACATAGCCGTTGCTAATCAAACGACTAGTCGTACGAATACGATTGTCTGATTAATAGACACTTCCTTTTGTGAATTTCTTATTTAAATCAACTACTGTCTTGGCTGAATGTGGCTTCGGATTGTACATGCCTTTGGTGTTACGATGGGTTACGACCACCATCAGATAGCCCGTCTACTCATAATATGTCAGCTAATTATGGAGTAAATACTAAGTTGCACCATTATGAACTTCTGGAAGTTCTATCAATTGCGATCATCTATTTCGAACTCAAGGTTATGGATTTCGTCTGCAGATTCACAAAAGGTTTCAGAATCTTATTACTTTAAGACAAGTTGAGATCGTTAAAAGATTTCAATGAACAGTTTGTCTGAAATACTATCTGTAACTCAAAACCCAAACTGACGTGGGTAGCTGCACCGAGACTCGCGCCGAAGTCAAATGCTATTAAAAGTTTTAATGACTTGGAGCATTCTTTTGGCTCTGTTCGAAGTGGTATTAATTAAAAAAGAGCTCGGATCAAGCTCTCGCGGGTTGAACCGGCTGCTTTGTTGAAACACACGGATCGTATAACTGACTAGCCAATGTAATGAACAGGATAACTGATCTTTAAGCAGCTATTCAGTTTATTCGCCCCTGTGGCGATTCTCACAAAGACAGATTCTCCATTCCTTCGCAGAATCTGTCTCTCTGAAGGATTTTCTGAAAAGGAAAAAATCTAAAAAGGATAGTTTCTGAAAATGAAAGATTCTAAAAAGGATAGTTTCTCAATCGGACAGCTACGCATAGGACATGCATTTGTTAGCGCCGCACCAAGTGTAAATGGGTATTTTGGCCCAGTATTTAAGTAGAAATGTATTAAGATAATAAGTAAGTAGGTATATCAATCAGCATCTTCGACTTCATCGCCACTTACCATCAGGTGGGATAGTTGTCAAGCATTAACTTATCTCATTTAAAAAAAAAATATAACATTATATAATTAGGGCTTTAATATTTTACTTCAATGTCTATAAACTGTTTCATGAATACACCCTTTTTTTAATATATAAAATGTATGAAATGTACAAGTCGTTATTATTAAGCGTTTGTGAATTTTGTAGACGTTTGAAGATTAGTGTTAATTTTAGTTTTATGTATTATGCGTTAAAATAATAAAAACGGCTTATAAAACACCGAACCCAAATACAAACTGTATTTGACTAAAACGTTAAAAAGAATGCGTGTCATTGTACGTATCGATGTGTCTCGACAAAATTCGCTTCCACCTCCCGAGATATTTGAAGCAAAACACACTTCCCTCCGCTTCAGCATATTTCAACAAATTTCTTCCTGTAATAAAATTATTACAAATTTAATTAAATTATAGTATTATTTCATAACATAAGATAGGTTGTTATTAAGCGACGGAGGCGTTGACCGGCTACGTTTATGTTCTGTTTGTCCATCCTTACTTCCTTACTATAATATTTTAATGCGAAAGTAACTCTGTGTGTGTGTGTCTGTCTGTTATGTTTTTAGGCAAACGCTGCCGCACCGATATGGAGATAGTTACGAGTATTTTGTCGTTTAATACAAAATATGTAGGCTTACAATCAAAACTGGCATTCGATATCCTCTCATAAATCAATGAAATTAGAATTAAAATGCCATGAATTCGAAAATATTGGTAACAGTGAGATTTGTGTACGACAAGTCCCACAGGTGCACAGCGACGGCAATCATAGCGGCGGTATCACATGGAACGAAGCCAAACATCTGTTCGGCAGCACGCACGCCTGCCGCTACGTGATCGCCCCAAGGGCTTTGCTGTACGATATTTCGGAAACAGAAGGGTTTCTTTTCACGCAACCTATTTCTTATATCCTTCAAAGTTATCGGTGACGTAGTTTTCGGATATAGCTATGATAGCTCTGTGCGATTAAAGTATTAAGTTTATGAAGGTAGGTGTTTTATGTTAATCTTTACAAATAAATAAAATTTGAGTGTCTGTTTGTAATATTAAAATAACCGCTTTTTATTAAATGCATACCGATGTATACGCGGTGCGTATACAAATATAACATATTTTTCAATTTTTGTCTGTCTGTATGTTTGTTTGAGCTAATCTCTGGAGCGTCTGGACCGATTTTGACGGGACTTTCACTGGCAGATTGCTGATGTCGTAAGGAGTAACTTGGGCTACTTTTATTTTAGTTTTTTTTTGTTAAATTCCACGCGGACGAAGTCGCGGCCACAACTCGTATTTGATGAACAAGCAACAGAGCCTACTGATGCTAAGTGGTCACCGAAGCCCATGAATCTATAGAGTATCGCTAAAGCCATCACCGACGTTTTTCACGCCAGGATGAAAGAAAAAAGGCTAACTCAAGCATTGAACATTGAAAAAAGTAGTTGTTAGTAAGAGTTTCGTTCTAAGACAGTAATGCTGAGATGCATAGACGATACTTAGCCTTAGCTCACACTTTACTTACGAAAAACTTGACTTTGCAAAGACTGCGATTTGGTATATTGGACCATTATTTTTGTTCGAATAATAGCCAAAGTTTTTGGTTGCTCAGCTCGTACTCAGCCAAGTCAAAGATCGCTTTATAAATACGAACGCTGTCTTAAGTCAGAGTAAAGTCTGAGCTAAGGCTAAGTATCGTCTATGCATCTCAGCCTAAGAGTATTTATGTGAACATTAGCACTCCATCGGTACGTACTCCGTGACTGAACTAAATGTTATTTAAATTTATGCTCTAAAAGAAAGCGGCGAATGGCGCGCAGCCAAACCGCGGCTGATCCATCACGCACGGCTAACAATGTGCATGACAGGCTACGTGACCGTGAGTTAGGATATGCAGTAATACTAGATTTACACACAAGGTATATTTTCGCGATTGATATATTTTTTTTACTCAAAATAAGGTACTGCGTGACTACAATCCCACCTGATGGTAAGTGGCGAAGAAGTTCAAGATGTTGAATGCACTAACGTTAAATTGTTTTGTTTTATAATTTTTTTTATTATTCCTCGTAATTTTACTAAAAGTACTAAAATGTACCAACAAAACCTTAAAAGTGTTAGTTAAAAATATTATTAAAAAGCAAAAAATATTGAACGCCAGATATAATTTAAAAAACAAATATATTTTTTTATGTTAATAATAGTGATGGTAAAGAAAGAGATGATGAGAATGAAGACATATATTATCTTATTTTATTCTTGAAATATTTAAAAATTGTATTTTTTTATCAAACTTATGTCTTGCAGTGCAAATAAATCAATATTTGAAATTATATTGTTCCAAAGAAGACAGAAAAGTGACATTTAAGAAATTATTCGAGAAACATTAAACTATTAAGTAAACATAAAGTAAACATTGGTCAAACTACGGACCTATAATGACTTCATCATTAGTCCAGGAAGTCGCAAACAGTTCGGTGAACGCTGCAGTTTGCGAGCTGCGTCGGTGTTCGCTGACTGCTGCAGATACCGTGTCATTCGGATCTGCAACTAAGCAGAACTGCTTGTGACGGAGTTTCCAGCTGACCAATTGGACATTAGAGGTTTCTCGCTTTGATATAATTATAATTATTTTAATACACGCTCTTTTTAAAGGAATAGCCAGCAAACGAGCAAATGCCCCTGTCAGCATTTACATGCCTATGTAAGCGACAGATAGGCATGTTAATATACATGATTATTAAGACCATTTTGTTATTGCATAATCTCAAATAAATATCGTTTCATTTCAAACTAAAAATGGAATACCCATTGACTTTAGTAATAATAATTCAATAGAAACACCTAATACATACATTCAAAATAAATAAAAAATAACGAATAAAAAATGGCCCATTGGGCCAAAAACATAAGGATAGAAGCCATTCACACCCCATCATTATAAAGGTCGTGTACGTAAATCATGATTTTTTCACGTAATAATATTTCTTTGAACAAAAGTAGCTGTTACAATGTCTTCCAATGAATAACAGCTTTTCATATATCAAATCCTCTGCGTTTCACAAATTCGTCGCAAAGCTGTATTTATTTAAGGTGTGTTTTTTATGTTGATATCCAACACGAGCAGAGACACCTGATGGTAAGTGATCACCGTCTCCCATGGATCAGTAATACCAAAGGCATCCCCATGGGTTGTTGGCCAAGAAAGGAAGGTAGTAATAACCGCCCATGCTGCAGCTATTAACTCGGTCTATCACACACCCGCACATCTCCGCCGCGAAACTTCAGTTGCGAAACCGCTGTAGGAATTCCGCTGCAAGATCGACGCAAGCCACCGCGCTATAATCGCTTTATTCAACACATTTGCAATTTTATTTCATTATACTTAACAACTTAAATTACTCAATATTAAGCGAAGCTAAGTCATCATAATTATCCAAACGTTTATGCACAATGAGTTTTTATTCTCAAACAATCTTACAGACAATTTAACACAATAAGTGTAAATTGAAAGATACAAGCCTAAGCTTTATCCATCCGAACTATTAATGGCCCGAAGTATTGTATTCGTTAAAATGTTTCCCGAACATCGTGAACAATCGCATATTGTTCGGAAGCTGCTGCGAACATCTTTCATCGGAACAATGGTACATTCTTCAATGGCCAGGAAATTGATAAAAATGAAAAAAAAAAACATGAATAATCCGTACCTGTTCTGTTATGCAAACCATTGAATATTGAGGAAGTTGCGAAATGGGTGGTATTACAGATTAGTAACCTTTCAGTCTCTTTCTCTCATCTAGTGATGTGTAGTAGAAGTGACTATGCATAATTTATAATTGATTCATTCAATGGAAATCATTCAAGTCATCCTAATGATGTACGTAATGAAATGACTAATAATCTACACGACTACTGAGTACTTTTTAATCTAACTCCACAGAGTAAGTATCATGAAGTAATGCCTATTTGACCGTTTTATAACAAAAGCCGCTTTGCGTAAAAATTATACTATCAGTGTTATTATTAAGTCATTATAATATTTTTATAAATAACCTGGTATACATTGTTGTAAAGTAAAAGTAAAATTGTTGTCATTTTGTGTTATACATAAGCCAAAAATAAATTCTATTCTATTCTATTCTATTCTGTTCTGTTCTGTTCTGTTCTGTTCTGTTCTGTTCTGTTCTGTTCTGTTCTGTTCTATTCTATTCTATTCTATTCTATTCTATTCTATTCTATTCTATTCTATTCTATTCTATTCTATTCTATTCTATTCTATTCTATTCTATTCTATTCTATTCTATTCTATTCTATTCTATTCTATTCTATTCTATTCTATTCTATTCTATTCTATTCTATTCTATTCTATTCTATTCTATTCTATTCTATTCTATTCTATTCTATTCTATTCTATTCTATTCTATTCTATTCTATTCTATTCTATTCTATTCTATTCTATTCTATTCTATTCTATTCTATTCTATTCTATTCTATTCTATTCTATTCTATTCTATTCTATTCTATTCTATTCTATTCTATTCTATTCTATTCTATTCTATTCTATTCTATTCTATTCTATTCTATTCTATTCTATTCTATTCTATTCTATTCTATTCTATTTACTGACATTATTACTGAGTATTATTATCTTTACGTAGCTGGCTAACTACCACTCTCTTGCTTGAGGCCGCCGCCGTCTCATAGCGTTCCAGCTCGTTACTTTTGAGTTGACTACTTTCTTTCTTTTTCTTTCTTCTATCATGGCCCCAAAGCTTTGGTGATGCGATTGGTCTTACTGATGTCTATGAGCCACAATGACCACTTACTGGGTGGCTCGTCTGCTGGTTTCTCGGCTATTTACACAAGTATTTTGAGGAGCCGTAGCACTTGAGTAGATAAAGATAATTATACTGTGTCATTTATTTTAAATAAGATATTTTCAATGACGAAAATGTTATTACAATATTAAATAAGACTGCAAAGTAAAGTAGTTGTCGTTATACAATAGCGGAGTCTTGAACTTCTCCGTGATTAACTTTAAAAGGGAACCCGGTCGTTCTGTAATTGAGTTTGTCTGTTCGACTGTAAGGCTTAATAGCAGTAAGAGTACTCCGACTGTCCTAAAGTTTGTGCCAATTAAAATGGGAGTAAAATATTATATTTTAGGTAGTATTCTAAGCAGAGCGAGGGCCTCATCCCACAGTATACATCTTTGATACCTCTACACCACACTGCCTCAGTACAAATTTGTTTCCAAAAAGTTAATATATCAATTATAAAGGTGTGGAGCCGGCTACACTGTTTTAGAGGCGACCTTATGAGTCCTCAAGGGCAGCAACACATATGTGACCGAATTATAACGAGACTCGTACTAACAACCACTAACTGGACTATTACTAACAATAATAGGACTAACTTTCACTAACAGTCCCTGTCCCAGTCCTCATACTTACTAACAAACTAACCAGCTAATGTTCTAACACCGTATCCTAACCGGACTAACTATCCCAGTCCCGATTTGAGTCTTGTTCTAATTCGGTCACAGTTGTCATGGGCGGCAGCGGAAGGTGGTGCTGCATGCTCGTTTGCTACCTTAATTCCATAAAAAAAGTACGTTGAGTCAGGTAAGGTTACAAATTGCTTAAAGTTTGGTTAAGTTAGATATTGCCCGCGCCACTGGTCTCCGCGCGTTCCATCAGTTAACAAATCAGCAACGACTTCAATTACTTTTCATTCCGCTTCAGTTTTTATTCGGGCGAATATTAAAGGCAGTATTTTTGAAGCTCCCGCTCTGATTTAGGTGAACGCAGAACGCTTCGGGGCCTTTACTAATGGATTCCGTCCATATTTTTCTTCGCCAGCATTAATTTCGGCAGGCATTTTGAGGTTGTACTAAATTTGTTGTCTTGTATCGTGTTATTGTGTTCAATTATATTATGGGAAACATTTTTAGAAAAATATTGGCCTCAAATTATAAAAAAGGGTTGTGTGGGAATACAAAAGTACAAGTAAGTACTTCATAATGTAATCTTCATATTTAAAACTCTTGCGTTACTGGACTGACAGATAACACAGCCTAAACTACTGAACGCAAAAAGTCGAAATTTGGCATGTAGGTAGGTATGTTCCTTGGGGAGTGGGGAGCACTAAGGGGATAAAACGGGGATAAACTCAATCTTTTTATTTCTTCAATTGATTCACTTGAAACTTTGTATATAGGTTCCTCAAGTGACGCATGATGTGATAACTAAGAAAGGATTTTTGGAAATTAAAAAGGCGCTATATAATTGAACTTTACGCGGGCGAAGCCGCGAGCAGAAAGCTAATTATAAATAAAGAATAGCTTACAAACGCATAAGAGTTTCAAGATTGCCTGGACATATTTTTTTAATGGACAGTTAGTGTAGGCCCTACCCAGATTTATAGCATCACTCAGACGATTACCTGGACAGGTACCTCACCACCCACTTATACCCGCTTACCCATAACTCCAGAAAATATATGTTTCTTACTCGTAGGTATCTGCTCTAGCTCGGGATCAAACTCATTGTCTATAAGAATTATATTAAACAATTTATTATACGTCATATAATTTATCTATATCCGACCTATTGGAAAAAGAAGTAAAAAGGATCTGTGCCTTTTATTTATGAATATTTTGAGAGACTTTAGATATTGTGAAAGATTAACATTTCTTACCAGTTTTGCAATAATAAATTTGCTGCTGGTATTTTCTAAAGAAGAATGAGAGTTGCTTCACCGCCAGCGAGTAACGAAAGAGCGCGCTCGTTGCTAAACAATGTGACGGGAGCAAAGTACTTACGAGAAAATACTTATTTAAAGAGTTAGTTAGATGTAAAATTTGTACATAAGATACATGTAATTTATACAATTATTATATACATTTTTATTAATGTACTACCTCGTTTCTTTGAGATTGTTAAATATTTTATGCAAGAACCACGCACAATATTGGGTTCAGACTAATATAATTTACGCTTTAAAGACTCTTTTTTTTCAGATGTTAAAACAGTAATTTTATGCATATAATTATACTTATACACATAAAAATACATGCGAAATATATATAAAGTGTATAAAACCGTAGATGTACCATATTCCCACCTTTAAGAAAACTGCTAGTGGCTAAATTTCTT
The DNA here is from genome assembly GCA_905404295.2 of Ochlodes sylvanus. Taxonomy (NCBI): domain Eukaryota; kingdom Metazoa; phylum Arthropoda; class Insecta; order Lepidoptera; family Hesperiidae; genus Ochlodes; species Ochlodes sylvanus. Next base: position 1,063,168 of record FR990132.1, read on the forward strand.
GGCACTTGGGTTGGCCACGAATCCGCTCCACCAATCCGCGCTGGAACAGCTTGGTGGAGTATGCTCTAGGCTTCCTCATGTATGAGGAGAGACCCGTGCTTAGAAGTAGGCCATTAAATGCTTGAAGCCTATCAAAACCTAATGTACCGGTACAATTTATTTTTTAACAGCGTTTATCTTTCGATGTGAGACAATCGAGTATAGCTTTCAACGTCGTATATCGATTTCAACGTACGTGGACGGCTCATGTTTGTTGATATGCGAAATGAAAAGTCCCTCGGTTTCCATCGCCGCTGGCAGAATAGTTGCCGGTATAGACGAGGTATATGGATATCCTCAGGACGTCTACGTTTAGAGATAAATTGGTTCTTCGATTCCAATAGTGGAATATTGGTATACCGTGGGGTTTTTTTATGGAATTAAGGTTGCAAACGAGCATGCAGCACCACTGCTGCAGCGACTTTGAACAAGATTTTAATGGGGACTAGGATAATTAGTTCGGTTTTTTAGAACATTAGTTGGTTAATTTGTTGATGTGATTGTTAGTCCTGTTAGTTATTGTTAGGTATTTCGTTGGTATTCTAGATTTTGAATCAATACAAGTAACACGCTGTCCAACTACTTTAGTCGGGAATCGAACCTGCCACTGCGATTGTAAGTGACAATTTAAATAATAAAAACATCAAAATCGATTGATTCAGTAGGAAAAATATTATTGCCACGTTTAGCAGAACTGATTTTAACCTATAGTCTATACCTAATACCTGTCTTATGCGACATCTTTAAAGGCTAGGGAAGAAATAACAAACAGACAAAACTAGAATACTATTGACAAAGCGACCAGAGTATCTTGTTTCGTTTCGAGCAACAAAAAGCCAACACATTAGACGAATGAACTAAAGCCTCTATCTTTTGTCCAGAACTGATTCATGTCTCAGCTTTCGAGGCTGTTATCTTTTACTTAAGTAATGACAGGAATGGTTCAAATCCGTATCTGTACTACATATCGTACAAAGCGCCCATAACTGTAACAGTTTAGCTGGAATAAAGTAATAGGCGAAAGTGCCTAGAGTTCGCCCCGGCGTAGTACCACCGCCCGCCACGGTAACTAAAACCATTTCTACCGTTTTATAATTAGAGAGGTGTCGATCCAGTCAAACTTTTAAAGGCGAACATCTTAGTCTCAAGTGTAGCAACACATCTGTGACCGAATTAGAACAAGACTCTTACTACTGGACTATTACCGACAAATAACAAGATTAACTATCACTAACAGTCCCTGCCACAGTCTTAATACTTACTAACGAACTATCTATCTAACGTTCTAACACGATTTGCTTACTGACTACCATCCTAATCCAGATTTTCTGTGATGGTCACAGTTGCCATGAGTGGCAGCAGAAGGGTGCTGCATACTGATTTAAAAAAAGTACATGTCATAATTCCCCACGCACGATGCTCCACGACCAGTACCTTGGACTCAAGGATGAAGTTTTGCAGGAGGAAAGAAAGAAAATGAACTTATGTATGTATATCAATAAAACCCTTGAAGTTCAACATACCATTGACTTAACTTATACATTCAAAAATACATTTCTTGTCCGAGTAGCCTCATGGAGTATCTGTAAACGATTGCTACAAACTTTATATCCCTGAAAACGGAAGCATTCCCGCGGGATGAGGGATAAAAGTTAGATCAACCTGTAAAGCGATTTATCTAAGCAGACGGAATTGCGGGCTACACTGGTAAGGTTTGAAAGGATTAGTGACAAAATGTATTATCTCATAGAGTGTTTTTTCCGTTTCTTTTTTTTTCTTAGCCACCAACGCAGGTGATGGATTTGGTATTAGTTATTATCATAGACGATGGTGACCATTTGCCATGTGTTAGATCGTCTACTAATTTACATATATCGGCTATTTGTTAGGTAGTATCGCATTTGTACCTAATATTAACAAGTATGGATGGAGTATGTTGTAAGTCGGCACTTAATTATTGAATAATGGGGCTATGTAAAAATTGCGGCAACTATTCGGCTTCTACCCTATGGTCATTTCGTTTTATAAATTTTATTTGAATTTCGCATATCCAATTGGTTCGGTTACGACTATGGCCTTCCATAACGTTTCTGATGTCCGAGCGCAATTCAAACGGAAAGCGACGATCATTATCCGCTGTCCCTAGGTAAACGTGGCTGTATGGGTAGGTGCTGTGGTCGTATCGTAAAACTGTGCAGTTTTTATATCCCAGCTGTGGATAGATGCTGTCTTTTTATTCCGCCTGTCAAAGTGCTTTTTTTAGAAGGCACACGATAGTGAGATTTTACTGTCGTTACTAAGTGTTTTCGAATCTGTTTGCAATTCAGTTATTAATTTGCTTTGTATATTAACAATTTCAAATATTGCAAGAACCGATTCTTTGCAGAACAGCAAATAAAGAGTAAAACACCAAGTTTAAACCCAATACTACTTTCTTGACTCTCCTTATGATGTAAGACAATACAAGTAAGGACTTTTGAATACTACTTTAGTTGTAACACTTCATATTTATGTAGCTTATTTTTTTAATGTACAAAGTACCTAATAATATTTATCACTGTAATTAAAAAACGTTTTGTCGCTTCGGCGATCACTACTTTGCCTTGCTATTTCTTTATTTATTTAATTTAACCTTTTTTGTAATTTACATAATATACAGGAACAAAAGGCTAACATACTTCTAAAAGCATTATCGTCCAGTCAACGTTTACGTTGCAGAAAAACAACTCACTATCCTGCAGTGTCATAATCGAGAGCTCGGAGTAGATATCTCTATAGAGTCCCATACGAGCTGGCGGTTTACGAGTAGCGACAGTGATAAGAATTGTTAATTTTATTTGCCGCCGAGACGAGCGCATCAAATTCAATGTTGTCTGCCAGTTTTAATAACATTTGACACTCAGCATGCAAACTGTGATCCATATTTTAATACCCTGTTCACTGGTATTCGTTTTGTCTATACACGTTAATTCTTTTAAACTTTATGTAGACAAACATAAAGTGGTCAGATTATTTCGACGGGAAATAGTACGGAAACGGTTGTTGTATTGTTAAATATTTCATATCAGAGCGGCCTTTTGACATTTGCGTATCGAGGAATTTGATTCTTATTCAAATTCAATATTCAAATTTTGCCTATATCATTGTTGCTTCTGTTACCGTTTCGAAAAAGTGCTTTATCTTAGACAAGAAACGGTGAAAGAACATCCTAAATATCGACATCTCTTTCAACTAAAATGTAAAGCGTAAAAAAATATAATTTATAAAATCAAAAAGTAACGCAATTTTGGGCTTCTTAAAATGTTATTACCAATAAAGTTCTTGCAGTCGTATACAAGACCTAGACAGACAAATAAAACTTCAGATGCTCTGACGTTAACAAGATAGAATTACTTATCTGTCGTTTAAAGGTCAAAAGAGCTAGGTCTTTGGCTGGATTATTGGCTGTTGAATTCTCCAGAGCATGACTGGAATTCTGGAATCGTAATTGTCGAACAACATGAATTCCTATACATTTTAAAATACTCTTTTTTGCAAAATAAAGACATTCAAACTTGTCGATAGTTTCTGCGCTGGAATTAGGGAATAAATGATTTAGGATATTATTGTGTTATTCGGGGGGCCAAATCGCCGGACCCGATGGTTACAACGCCAACTGCCCTGTTGGCTTCAACTTTGATACGGTGAGGATGGAATTAATTCCATTTTTAATGTAAATAGCCAATAAATGAATAGATAAGCTACTTGTTAATAAGTGGTCGCCATTGCCCAGGAACATTACCAAAAAGGCATTTCTCATTCGTTGGCAGCCAAGAAAAAGAGACGAAAAAAGGAAGAACCTATTAAATCGCCTAAAACGTAGGCCGTAGATACAATCTTTAATATCCTTACTTTGTCCAAGTAAAAAACGCAATTCGGAGCGTATGCCTTTATGACGGTACTTTCAGTAGATCCAAGTTACGAGTTGATTCATTCCACTGAGATAGTCCTTTGTTTCGGCGATGTATCCTTTACATAAAAGGGACCCTTATTATCACAATAGTCATCAGTTTAGATATGTAACAGCCTGATATAAAATTGTTGAGATAACCCTGTGTTGTAAAATTTGCTCTGTAATAAAAATACGTTCTAAATAAGCTTTATGAATGATCATAGCGTCAAAAAAATTTATTCCATTGAACATTGTCTTATTATTACGAAAAGAAAATATGACTTTTGAGTATAAAATATGAAAATCATTATAAAACAAACCAAAAATTAAAATAAGTGTACAGTGTCAACCCTACCAATTCGAATGGCCCAAAACGTTTTGAACAAATATTCATTGGATGCAAATCCAGCCAACCGGGATTAGAAGCGATATACAATAGTTTTAATACAACTACTAGTTTCATTTAAAATGTTTTTGTTCCATAACGGAATAGAATTTGAATTTTATTATTCCTCAATTTTTAATAAAATTGACAACCAAATCTATTTTGACTAAACGCTGAAATGAAATTGGGAACGTTGTTCTATAACAATGGTTTTCACGTGCAGCCGAAATAGTAGTGTTTTGTTGTGGAAAATTATTTTGTTCAGATTTATGAATTCCAATATACTCGTAAATTCAAAATCATTTAATCATGTATTATTTTGCCAATATACCGATACTCGTATTTTTTGGTTCTACAACCGTGTCGAAAAGGTGCTGTTACTTGTAGGAGAAGAATAAACGAAATTCCTCAGCACATCTTTTAAACTTTATGGACATAACAGCTCCAGTAGATAAGCTATTTCCAGGGTATGTGGGAATGAAAACTGATTAACTCCTTAATTATTCCAAATATACTAGTTGTATTGACTTTATTAAATCTTGACTTAAAGACCCACAATATTATTATAATCAAATGGAAACACTGACGTAGACAATTTATTCCAGTACTTCAGGTACAGTACTTACGACGGATGTGGAAATTAAATCTTCTAATGGGTATGGTAATATGGGTTGCGATGTTGTGATAATAACGAAAAAGAATATAAAATAGAGAAACAATGCTCTTAAGTGTGATATACGAGTAATTAGTGAAGTTACAAGGCCGTCAAACGTCTTATAATTTATATTATACCGGCTTCACGGGGTTTACTCCGCCGCCACGTCAGTTGCGGCGAGATTTATCGCTCGCTAAATTAGTTCGCAAACTGTCAGGTGACATACTTGCGGAATAAATTAAAACCGAACTGTCACAGTGACAGTTCTCAAATTGTCTGTATTTTTATTATATCGAATCAAATTAATTTCAAGTAATAAATATTATCGTCGTACTATCTAAGCAGGTCGTTTCCACAGTAGTTCAAGCGTATTTTCTTATTGTTCAGAAGCACTTAATAAATGACTAACAACACTTCGTAACATTGCGAGTATTATGTGGGTGTCTTCAAGTAAAGAGTGAATATTCTTAGCTAAGTGCTCTTTACAATCCAAGACTAAGTCGCCACTTACCATCAGGTGGGAATGTATATAGTTGATGGCTGTAACCCATTAATGGCCCACTACTAAGCATTAAGGGTCTCTCTCTCTCTCATAACTGAGAAGGCCTAGAGCATACTCCACCACACATAGCCAGTGCATATTGGTGACGTGTATTTGAGTATTCACTTATAATTAATAAAAAATCCCGGAAATAAAAAAAAATCGGCTTAAAATCTTAATAAATTCTGTCAATTTTCAAAAACCCAGCGTGTTGGACTATATTACCTAACTTCAAATCTTAAAACTGTCTCTAAATTTTCAAAACGCCAGCATGGTGGACTATGACTTAATAACCACTCAATATGAGTTTAATAGTGGGTCAGTAATAAGATAAAATATTTGTACAACTATGTTATCTCCGCGATTAAAGTAGTAATTACGCGGTCCTCAATAAATTTTGTTTCAAGACTTATCATGGTTGTATGCAAATGGGGCATAAAAACGTTAATTATACCGTGGCCTGTAACATTGTAACATCACCGGCATAAATTTAGATAAAACAAAAGCCATACAACGGATTGCAGATACATGAAATTATTTGAATATGTAAACCCGCCCTCGCTTCGGGTTACTCGTTCTTTACAAAGAGCATCACCGTCCAGAACAATTAATCCAAAATTTTGTTTAAACGGGATTCTTTGAATTGGAATATTTTTTGTGAACCGACTTAAATAAACACTGAATGTTATCTCTTATTAAAACAATAACCCAACTTAGAAAAAACTATACGTATAAAGTAGAACTTTTCATTGTGACTTTTCCAATGAACTCACACCCCTGCTAGAACTTAGGAAAAAATTGGCTATTATGCATATTCTAGCTGTTACTACAGATGTTATTGTAACATAATTGAAGTCACAGGTCAGCGAAGGCGGGTTACTGTTAAAATAATATGTTTCTTATTCATAAAACCTGAAAACCCCTTACAACCAAGCGACGCGTGCAGGTTAAGTAAGACATAAGTCTGTATATTGTAAATCTTGTTCCCCGAATTTATTCAGCTCTGCAAGACATATTAAACCTCCATAAATTGTTATGCTATCTAAAGGTTTTATGTAAAAATATCGTAAGTTGAGGAGCCATAAATCTCCGAAAATTTATTGCAGATTGTTAACTTTATGCCGGGTCGACGGCATACAAGACAACTCGAATTAGGGTTCGGAGACATGACCTTACGCCCTCGGTGCTTAGGGTATTGAAGATAATAAATAATAAAGGTAATAAATCCATAAGATCCAATCCTGATAAAACAAACCTACATTATTATAAAACACGTACTTTGACGTAGTGTCGTGTATGTCTGGATGATATTGCAAAAAAGTTAATCATCATAATAATTTTACTTATATCCTTAAATTAAAACATACGAGTATGAGGCGATATGAGGCGTTGGAACGACAATCTAATAAATTAAAAGACCAATAATATTTATAATAATAATGATAGATTGTTCTTGAAGTTTTGTAATGTTGTCCATATGGCGACATTATATTATGAAAATGGCTGTTTTACGATTTCACATCAATGATATTGACGGTAGCTAATCAAATACCACACTTTACAACCTCCATGCAGATCAAAATTTGATTGGATGTCTCCCAGATACTAGCATTTTAAGCGTCAAACTTAATATCGGATTTTATGAGGTGTGGTAAAAGTTTTAAGGGGGCCGAAGGTATAAGACGTTTACACAAAAGCTGAATAAACAGAAAACATTATACGAGAAAACCTTACTTAAATTTAACAAAATTATAATACAAATTTAAAAAGCTTTACTGCGTTAAAACCCTGAACCATTATTTATGTTTGTAATGTTATTATCAAAGTATTATTAATTTTCTCTTTTCTATCAATCTATTTTTGTCTAGCACATCGGTGATTATTTTTAAATTGAGTAAGGGTTGCGTTTCTAAAGGCCTGTGCGACTGGACTTGATCCATTGTAGCCGAAGATATCGGCGATGCCTTGGTGTTACTGATGTTTATGGGCAACGGTTACCACCGTAGATGGAGAAGGGTATAGACCCTTGGATGCGATTTTGCGCACTCACACAAGAAAAGGAACCGCTTACGTCAACGTCACGAAAAAACGAGACAGAATTATACATGTTTTTTTCACCTTGCGTGCCGGTTTTTTCAAGGCAAGCTCAGTTACAAGAAAATTTGACAGCTGATGTCGAACTATTCCTGTGCCACATACAACTGTAATCTCGTGCAATCTCATGTTGGCCACTTAGTAGCTTAGCTCGTCTGGTTGTTTGTCGTTGGAAAATTAAATCAAAATATACTGGCTGTTGATGCCTTTTTTTTCAAAACGTACGTTTAATTGATAGTCAATGACAAATGCAGATATACCATATCAATTCAATATTTTCATTCAGAACTCGAATAGAGGTCCAACAATAGCATCAATACAAGCTATTCAGCAAAGCTCCAAAAATATGACGCCTACAAACAAAACAGATTCAATTAACGTACACCGAAAGCGGCAATTCGGCATTTTCCAACAATAACATTTTCGGAACTCCCAATTGGAAAGGTTGGTTGGGAAACACGTTTTCAAAATCGTTAAGATTTACTGACGCACCGATTCTAACTGCAGGTCAACGAAGTCCCGGGGGACATTCGCAATTTGCGAGTGTTGCCGCTCCATTTCAGATTTTTACACGCCCCGCGTCGTAATTGCGTTACCCCGCGGACGAAGCCGTAATACCGTACTAAATCATAACACGACATCCATTGTTACTTACTGTTTTTAGTGTCGATATTTTCCAAAACGCACGCAGCGATGGACAACGCACAACGCTGTAACATTGCAAGCACCAGAATGCATAGTGAGTCAAACGAATAAATGATCACACTGCCAGACCAGCCCAAAACGAATGTCTCCTAAACCTCACGCATTCAATTACTCTTCGTGAACCGTTTTTTCCATACCCCTGTTTCCGGACGCAGCGGGATGGGCCACCGTGTATAGAACCAATTTGGGCCCGAAATTTTTATTAGATGGACATATCTATGTTGGTGCAGCAAGAACAACTAATAGTTTTGCATTCCGAACTTTCATATGGATTTTTTTGATTGGAATGATAATAATAAAGTATTTATATGTATCCAGCGCCCTTCAATTGTTACGTCAGTGATGTATTTTGTTATTAATATTCATAGTTGTCTTAAAGTTAGGATCCGTCAAATATGGTTTTTGTAATTTTAAGTAAACTCTTGACTACAATCTATTAAATATTTTGGGTTGTAATGCTTCATCCATGAGGCTCCCTTCAAGGTCCAAGCAAATCTCTCCTGCTCGTGGCGCTTTCTGCTGAAGAATAGACGAGGGTACGGTGCACAGTCCCTCTTGTACTCTTGTCCAGAGGGCGCTGGTCTCTGGACCATCAACTTTTATTCCCAAGGTTGGTGGTAGGCCTAAGCTAGGTAACCTAGCTAGCTACCACCCTTGCTTGTACTTTTGAACACGCTTTATACTCGAATGAAAAGAAGAAATAAAAGACTTGAATGAAATCCTGTGCGAATAAACCTATGTTCTTTAGTTAACCAAGTTATCGTCAGATAGCGGCTCTTCGTGCGTCAGTACTTTTGTCAGAGACCTAAAGGCTGTGCGAGATAATTCTCCGATTGACTCGACCCCTATGTTAATCCAACATTGTATATCTAGTATCGTAGTGGAGTAATGTTCCTCAGTTGAGAAGGCATATGGATTAAAGTTTAAGTCTTCATCAAAACCCTAGTTTAACAATATTTTAAATATGGCAATTTAAGTGTAGTGTGTGTAATTAAGTTTAACATTGTAAGAGTGAACAAGAGCGTTTAAAATTGATTTTTATTTGAGCATCAAAACAATTAATAATAAATTCTCATAATAATTGTAATAATTATGATTATTTAAGTATGATTTTACAAATAAAGCACTTCGTAAAATTAAACATACTGTAGTTCATCGTGAAATAAAGCATACTTCCTATAATGTTCAACGCGTTTATGAGAAATATTAACATTTTCACCTCCCCAGTTTGGAAATACTCGTAACTAGACGCAAAGCTGCACGTTACGGTGATGATAGGATTTACTAAAATACTTTTTCCGTGTCCCGTAATGACCATCCATTAAAATGAATGCGTTGTAACTGATTTTAATCGCAGATTTGTGGTCGTAGATTCACCTGCAATTGAAATGTTTTTAACGGTAAAATGCAGAAATTAATTTAAATTTAACGTAAAAATCACTTTAGCAAACTGTGGGTTGTAAATTTTACTCTTCACGTTTGTGTGGATTTTAAAACCAAAAGAGGATGCGTACATATATTATTTAATTTATTAAGAAAGAAGCTTGGAACTTCTCTTCATGCCTTATCATCGCACTGCAGGACTTGGGCCTCCTCTCACAGTGTCTAGGCTACGGGCCATATTCCACCAGACTGGCCGAGGGCGGGTTGGTACATACCTTCGAAAACAGTATCAAGAACTCTTAGGAGTGATTTCCTCACGTTGTTTTCCTTCACTGAAGCAATCGCTGACTCATTCCGAGCCTCGGACTGAATACAAACCCAGGCTACCCTGTTCGGAAGTTGAACATACAAAACACTTGGCTATCTATTTATACCCTTCCTGATGATGATATACTGCACACAAATGTGGAGAGTAAATGTACACACACAGTTGGCGAAAGTGATTTTTACTTTAAATTTAAATTATTTTCTGCATTTTACCGTTAAAAACATTTAAATAGTTTTTAACTCGTACTTCTGCATACTAAAAAAAGACGAAGAAGAAATGAGGGTATGATACTACTGGTCTATAAATAACTATGATGTATGAAGTACAACTTCGTAACGTTACACCAAACACCCCATTTTCGCAATTATCCTCCAACAAAGTCGTGATTTCTTGTTCGCTAACTTCGATTACGAATAACTTTCATATGAATTTTCTTAGTCAAGTGTAATAAATTTTAGTTATGAGATTCTATGGACTGGTATTGTATTACAAGTTTGTAATATTACTTCCTTATACATTTATATACTCGTAGGTATAAAAATTATTTAAAAATATTTATATATTTATTTAATTACTAAATAAATTCGGTATTACATTATCAAATACGCAAAAACTAACAGAAATTTCAGGGAGAGAGTGAAAGGCTTTTACTAATAAAATTAACGCGCTCAAGATCAAGGACACTGTCGCAAATTACCATCGACAATTTTACCATTTAAACGAGAATGGTTGCTAACCAATTTTAAATCATTATAGATCCTAAATGCTTATTCGAACTGAAAAATTTTAAGAAATTACCATCACGTGCGATTATATCCCACCTGATGGTAATTTGACAATAGTCAAGCATTCTTAATATGTAAAAATAGCCTTATCGTAAGAGACAGATGGTTTTAAAAAAGGAACCGTGACTGTACTTGCGTAAAGTGTATGATTTTCTTATCTGTTCAGGTAACGTAGTATGAAAACAATCGCTTTAGAAAAGACCTCTTCAGCGTAGCCAAACACGAGGGGCTCAAAAAATATCTTCACGCATGGCTGGAAGCAAACAAGGTGAACAGCGTATATTATGCCCTAACGACGCGTTTTGGCGTTCCCACCGCTGATACACGAAAATAATCTCATCATAGCATCATATCAAAACACCCCGCAATGCAGGTAAAGTTGAGACACTTTTAGAGGGTGTTTTGATTTACTGGTTTAATTAAAACAAAACAATAACATTTCATTGTACGCAATGTTCTCAATCTTGTGTAAAAGTTAATTTAAATCTTGCGGTTTTTTTCTTTAGTTATTCTTCCTTCTTTCTTATTTGACAAGGCATCGGTAATGCCTTTGGTATTACTGTGGCATTACTGTTACATGCGCGACAGTGACCACGGTTTTAAACGGTTAATAAAACTTTCGGTTTCTCATTTGATACCAGTCGCAGCCATGCAAATCTTAGTTTACTATTTACTATTCCTAACACAATTCCTTACTTCAATCAATGAAAGACTAGGCAAAAATGCGACGCCACAAAAGGCGATAACAACGAAGTACGCAACGCAGCGAGTTGACGATATGAAAAGCATTACCACATACATACGTAAGTTTCACAAACAAGCATCATAGTTCCGCGGAACAACATTCCCAAACAAAAGCGAGACGGAACCCATAAACAGCCGCGCTGATGTTTCGTTTTGCCATTCCCGGACCGCGAGCAAAACTGTACGCGAAATGTTAGAACTACGCGTTCTAGAAATGATTTTTTTTTCTGATTGCGCGACACTAAGGACACTAAGGACTCTACCGTTTTGTGCTACTTCTAAATTCCTACCCAAAGGTTGTCTGGAAGAGATCGCTGTTAAGCGATAAGACCGCCTTTTGTGTAATATAATACTCAATAAGATTTGTACATCCTGACAATGACCTGACAAATTTGTAATTCCTGTATTGCTGTTTTCTATTCTATTCTATTTCTAAGGATGTTAATGTGGATCAGTCTATACATGTATGTTTGTTATTTTCTGGTGCTCTAGAGATCAAACGCGTGGGACGATTTAGATGATTCTTGCATCAACCGATTTTTATTGATAATGCAAATATCACAAAAGGAAAGTCATTAATCAAAATTCGATATGGCGAAAACCAGCCAATATGTTGTGCAAAAGAAAAAATAAGGCTACGAATAATGTCAATGGTAGGTGCCGCGTATACTGAATAGGTATTTGGAAACCTTCTTCAGGTTTTCTTACAATTTTTCAGTTCGAATAAGCATTTAGGATAATGATTTAACATTGGTTAACAACCATTCTCGTTTAAATATTCAATATTGCTATTACGATGTCTTATTTAAGTTTTGAACTTGTCTTGTTTTACAAATAATGTATTAAATTGTGATTTGATGTAAAACGGCTCTAAATTGAAACTGTTGTCATATTGGATCTTAGCTAATGAATATGTAGAAAATATAATGTGACAATCAAGTGTAGCTTTACTTTGACACATAAATTTTAATGTTTCAGTATTAAGCATAGTAATATTAACTACATAATTATGTCCTTTTCCTGCTAAGCGCAAGCACCGAGTCTAGCAAATGAATAAACGTATCTTTTGAAATGGGAAAGCATACCGAAAAAAGCCACCGCGGAAAAAATATATGAGCGCTGAAGCGGTTTTTTACTGCCACCGTTATAGGCTTCCGCGCTAATCTCTTAACTCTTAGCGGCGAAACAATAAAACGAGGTTGTGCGAGTATTTCGCACATGAAAAAATTCCGGTCGGAAAATGTCCTGGACATCTGACTCGGTTCCGCAGGTGCATTTTTTCTCAGCTCAAATAGCGGTTTTAGTTTTGTTAAATCCCGTCTGTGGCTAAAATAAGTGTGGCCACCACTGCTGAAGCACTAGCTTTGTTTTGCATAACATTTTGTTTTAGACTTATTTTATTGTACCGTCTACAAAAAAGATTGGTTTGTGTTCGGCGTGCATCTTTTTATACAATATAAAACTCAACGGTTTTAAATGGAGGATGGTGTTTGGTGATTATTTTTATTAATAATATATTATGTAAAATGTAACTCACTATGTAGAGTGATTAAGGTTCCACGCCTCTTTGAGTACAATCATGTTGTATTAATCATTCATATAATCCCGAAGTAGACTTTTCAAACTGCCTGACTAACTGCCTCAATGCGGCCAATTCCTTCACGAAAGCAAAAAATAAATGCGCGAGACATTTAATTTTGAAGAATTAATGAAAAATCCACGACACGGAGGGGCCGAACGATGAAAGATACAATTTGCTACAAGGCGGCGCTCATACATAAAAAGCTGAGAATACAAAGAGCGAGCGCAAAATCAAAATGCAAATGATATTCCCGGGAAAAGTGTTTCGGGATTAACTATCTTTAAAACGCTCTTGATTTTTTTTCTCTTTAAGCCGAAAGATAATGTTCATTATTTTTGCGGCCAGTGAAATTCTCTTTGCTCGGCTTGATTTTAGTTGACGTCATTATTGTATCTACTGCAGTGGAGAGAGAATTTTTAGGGATGAATTAAGTAGGATTTGAACAAATACCTCCTACTCTTAAGCTTTTACTGCAATTATTAGTATTAAATCGTTAGTGGTAAAAATTCTTGAGCGGAAGCGCTCATAGCCTGGTACTTTTGCATCGATTCTAACTGATCGACAGAGAAGCAACAACGGGCGGTTGGTTGTTGGATGGGTGACCGATAGTGGTAAAAATTCGGAGGGAACTTAAAGCTATTTTACTATGCGTTGCGTTGTGCTTAAACCATTTTGGAGGTAGGCCTTCTGAATGACTTTAAATGACAGAAACGCTTATAACTGCGGAGACAGCGCGTCCGTTCATTTGTTACATGAAAAATGAAAAATTCATTTTCGTATTCTTTGCTGCTAGTCCGAAAAAATCCTCATATGTTTATCCCAGATGTTATTACTAGATTCTTAGAGGATGTTTTACTAGCCAGAATATATATTCTCCACGTATTTGCTGTACAGAGAAGCGACTGCAACTTATTGTGCTGCGGACGTAAATAGACTACCCGCAGTATTACAGCGTTCTGTCAAGTGGCCTGCTATTACATTTTGTGGTGTTCCAGGACGAAAAGTTTCCGCGAATTTTATTTTATACTTATAATATTTAAGTACTTATACAATTTATTTCATCTTTATAATATTTAAGTGAAAGCTCCTATAGTATCATTGTGATTTGGAATTCGATGAAACGGAAATGACGAGCAAATGAAATGAAACGGAAACGAAAAACACACAGACACATTTAAACGTGGGAGAAAATGAGATAGAAAGCATCGGCAAAATTTACGTAAGCAAAGCAAAACATCAATATGTAAATAACCGAAAAAAAAATTCACAGCAAAATCCTATAAAATCTATGATTTGCCGGCCGAATAAAGGAAAAAATAAGCAATCTTTCCGGGCTCCTACTATTACCGGTACCTGAGAACGTGCCTCAAATATTAGCATGAAGCAAACTATAATGAGAGAGTACATTAGAATCTATTAAATGCACACAGCTAATCCACACATCACACTTCCATACCGCTAGATCTTTGGCAACGTAACAGCTAGCTTGCATGTGCTCAGAACGTTGCATGCACGCTGTAATAGGCTCGGCTATTGCTTGTGTTTCTACTTACTGCTGCTTTGAACGACCAGCAAACGTTCGTTTCAACCCATTCATAGTCAAACAGAGCAGAGGCTTGTCCTCATAAGTGTGGAGGCCTAGAGCGTAATCCACCAACTTGCACCAGTGCGGTTTGGCGTAGTCAGCGGGAACCCATGCAAGTTTCTGTATACTGTGCGAGAGGACTCGTATTCCGTATCGCATAAACGTTTGATTAAACAGATGATGACCCCGTTGTGACTGCCTGCGAACTAAGGGGTCCCGGGTTCAATTCCCAACAGGAGCGAATATTTTTGTAACAGATAAAAGTTTGTTCATGCCATGCTGTCCATGCCATGCTGTCCATGCCACACGCGACACAGGGAATCCTAGTGAAGGGTATGAGTGTATTAATAGCGTTTATTTGCTATTTGTCTGTAATATTGTGTAAAGTAACCACGGCTGATAACGTCTCGGAACTTAACAAAGAGGTGCAGCAACTATTGTAATGTAAAGTTGTTCTGTCTATCCGAACGTCATCCGAGAGGAGCGTGTGTGCAGTGTTATCGGTCTCGTGATGAGGCTTCCTACCGCCGTTGCTCAATCGACTTATAATCAAACATCGATACAATCTACTATGGAAATTCTGCAACACACAATTGTGCAGAAAATTTTAGTGTCTGTAATGATTGCATTACAGAGTGCAGATTATAGGAGGAAGCAGATTGGATACAAGATATATGCCGTCAATTCACGGTGTTTTCGTAGAGTATACGTACTTGTATTAGGACCTAACTATTTTAGTAGGTTATCTAGCATATAATAGAATACTCTATAGAGTACACTCTAAACAGGTAACAATTAATAAAGTACATTATAATTTTGAAAAAGTAGTAAGGTAACTCTTTCTCCACCAAACCGCACTGGAGCAGCGTGGTGGAAGAAGAAGGTAAAAACCTACACTACGAATGGACGCTTTAACATGTATCTCTTTTTTAACTCGTCTGGTTGTTTTCAGTGCGAACTGTGTGGCATTTTTCATTAGGAAATTATCCCAGCGTACTTCGTACCGCTTTATAATTAAAAAATGTTTTAGTGATATATCGACAGCAACGCCACCTACCGGGTCCAATTGTGAATCTAAACCATTCTCGGATCCACCTGAAGACACACAAAAAATTTCAACCAAATCGGTCAAGCTGTTTAGGAGGAGTTCAGTCACATACACACGAACACAAGAAATATATATATTAAGATATAGAAGATCGAATGAGTGTAGCGCTATAGTTAGTGCTGTAACTGTCCTATATAAATATAGTTTTTAATTTTAGAAGTGATTGCTTTTCAGGCAGGTAAAAAATCCTTCCACCACGTATGAGTACCATCGTAATTAAATTGGGTGATAAAGCCAGTGATATCCAATTGGCGGGATCAGGAGCCACAGCAGGGAAGGTTGGCTTGGATTAAAGGTGGATAGAGCCTCACACCCCAACTGGTGAAACTTACAACCTTCCTCAGAAGGTAGGAACTTTAACTACTTTCCAATATACTCGTTAAAAAGCGCTTCAAAGATCGCAAACAAAATTTCCTGCTCGGAGAACATTGTTAAAGTTGCTTCTCTTAAAATATCAAACAATACGTTCTAGTTCCCAATCGCCACTCGCAATTAATTTTAAGATGAAAGCAATGAAACAAAACAGAATGGCGCCCAGCGGGCGTGCGCTTGTAGAATCGAGAACTTTTTTAAAACGCGTGAGACCATTCAAATATTTTTCGAATGGAATGAATTTTCGAGAGCCTTTGACGATATCGACAAGTTGGTTTTATGAGTTACTACACTGTATTCTCTGTTAACAAACGGTGAAGGGAAAATGCAACGGACAGAATGGAGACCGATCGCAGCTCGCTCGGCCAGAAATAAAAGTAAAAGTACGGTCGGCATAAAAAATAAACGGGGAGCCAGCGTTGATGTTCGTGATGATACAGGTGTATAAGAGTGACCAGTTAACAGTTATTTTGTTCAAAAATGTCATTCTAAACTTAAAAGTAGTTTTTCAAAATCAGGATACTAATTAGTTGCGCTAAGTTATTCAACGTAATTAACTCTAGATGTTCCTGTACTATCCTCGGATCTCGTCGTCGATCGTATTTACATTGGCAGACTTTAGGTACACCCATTTAAGAAATTCGCGAGACTATCACATTGGCAAATTACATTTTGAATGGATTTCTTGCGATTAAGTTCGTTTCGGTTCGTTTCCTTTCCATTTTATTTCATTTCACTTTTTGTACTAACTGTACAAACAGTAAATAGAACAAATGGAAAGGATCCTATAACCTGAACTCCAGACTAAAATGTAGCCTGCATTTATATGTTACCACCTTTTTATTGCCGAAAGCACTACTCGCGAAACTTGGTTTGATAAATCATTTTCATAGCTATCTTTTAACATATAACTTTAAAGAATCCGATTTTAATGATTCATGTACGAATCTTTGGAAAATGTTCATTAGAACCATCGCTATATTGTCGCGTAAATACATCCATTAACAAATTTCACCGTTTGTCAGAGCCGTCATAGCGCTGTAGGAAATCATCGGGTCATAGAACCGTAGGGCATTACGCGATACGCGAAATCGCTAGGGTAGTGTTATGTTTTATGAAGTTTGCTAAACTGATGTTAACCACAAAGGCTAAAGGCCACTGTCAGATGGGACTATAAAATAATATACCAACACAATTTACTTATTAATGCAATAAAATCAGAAATGTGTTAAGCCCAATTAATTGTCAGTAATCAATATCATACATGGAAGACTATTGAAAAAAATTGGAGGTATTTTTGTGTGCCTGTTTGTTGGTTTATCGGTTTTTCAGATTATGTGTTTGTTTTCGTTTATATCAGAAACGGCTTAAGCGATTAGACGTAGTTTTTATATTACGATTATAGTTATATATGAATTTAGTTTTATTTCAAGCGGTTCACAAATCAAACTAAGTGTAGAATGTAACTAAGACACTAGTTTCCCGGGTATAGCAAGGGCGGTTACTAGTATAAAATAAATCCCTTATGTGAAGCTCAGAGTGAATAATCTTTGTTGCACTTTCTACATTTTCTTAGAATATTTTACGCTTTCAAAGCTTTTACAAGGAAAAGTAGTAGAGAGTATTCCCATTTTCTTTAAAGGTCTCAAGATACCGCATTTTCCACTTCATTTGTTCAGAGTGAGGCCGAAGTGACCACAGATGTAGTAAATATATGTTTAGGGGTTTGGTTTTGTAAAGTTCGATATATTTTATCATTTTAGAGTTTTTATTATTAAGTTAAGTTTAAGCGTTGATTGTTTATTATTTTTCATTAACCGAGTTAATAACAAGAGAAGTGACTGCTGAGAGGTTTAAATATTGGACTCCCGAATTTTAAACTTTAACATTTCATATGGCACCTTACCGAATCGGTGATGGTAGGTCAAATTAATTGACGTTCATAAAAAGTCTGCTACCCTAATGATTTGAGTTTGAGTTTGAACATCAACCTGGTTTCAAATCCTGCAGGCATCACTAATTTTCAAAAACCATATGCGTATTAGAAATTATTAATCAATTGCTTCGGTAAAAGGAAAAGGAGTCATCGTGAGGAAACCCGCAAATCTGAGAGTTCTCGATAAAGTTCCTATAGGTGTGTGAATTCTGCCAATCACGTCGTCAGCGTGGCAGACTATGACCTGGGCTTCTCAAATTGTGGCAGAAGAACCGAGACAAGCTCTGAAGAGTTATGAGATGCGTTGATGATGATGGAAACGCATCGGTGATGTCTTTAGAGTTGATGATGTGATCATGATGGCGTCGATGACCACTTACCATGAGGTGGCTCATCTGTTTACTCTGGGTATTAACAACGTACATATGTTTAGGTCTCTGCATCGCCTATGAAAATAAAAACTTATCACACTCCGCCTTCACACATTATTTCACCAAGCGCATTTTCATAACCGAACTCATAAAAACTGTAAGTCTAGTGTCGTGCGTCCAACTTGAGCAGGTGTGAATGGCAGGGGACTGGCTGTTAGTAGGGCTACCCTGTCAGCATATTAGATCATCTTGTTTATATTGAATCAATAGATTATACCAGCGAACGTATTTCGTACAATACAAGTAACTCTTGAAAAGACAAACCGATTAATCATAAAAACCTCCTAATGCGTCTCAACTTTTATGTCTTTTATGTCAGTAGTCAAAATATGAATCATTAAGCGCTCATAGCGTAACCGAGCAGCGTGTTGGAGTATGTGCTTGGCCCTCTTAATGAGGGGGAGAAACCAGTGCTTGGTGGTGGACCTGGTGGGTTGAAGCTAGTGAAGCTAGTCAAAATGTGATCAGATTATCCGAAGCACGAAAGCCCTCAAGGGTTTTGCTAGCGGTCACTCAGCCTATCTACAGACAGTTACGTTGGTAATTATAATATTATTATGGATTGAAAACGGCCGTGAGGAGACTTAGAGCTATTGCTACTATACCTACTTAGACATAGGACTTGGAAACTTGAACTTTGTTACACCTCAAAAGTGGTGATTTACATACATAACAATGTTCTATGCAGAGAATACTTTCCCCGGTGACATCAGCTCGTGATATAATATCGTCGAGCCAGCAACCAAAGCTGTTCAGTCACCGAGGGGTAACCGTCACTGGGTAACCATTAAGAACGTTTCCGGACTTCGGAATGTCATCCCGTAATATAAAACGGGAGACGCTTCGAAATTTCAATATTGGTCCGCTTAGATTTTAATATTAAATGTGCCTCGAGAATCATGGATTCTCCGGACTTTAATAACTTTGGTAATTGTGTTATAAAGGTCACGGGAATTGTACGTAAGGAAATTGGGATCGTTTGTGCTTACTCGTACCTTAATATTTTGTATAATTTGGCTCGATGATTTTAGCGTAGCGTTTTTGTTGAAATTTATTGTGTTTTGCTGTATTACAAGACACACCAGTGGTTTTAAACTAAATATCTCATACCAACTATTAAGTTCGTGTTTTTTTAATGATTTGCAACCTCCAATTTAAAAGTACTAAAGCGATCGACTCATAAACTCTTCAAAATTCTAATTTCAACACAAATGTCACAAATTGTATCAAACTGGGTTTACTTGAGAGTTTAGAGAAACTTTAGGATTCAGTATAGACCTGGTGCCAATGTTTTTTTCATCATTCAGCAGGAAGCATTATGAGCAGGAGGGGTAAACTTGTACACATGTCCTCAATACCCAAATCACTCGTAACCGGAGCAGTGTACCTAGAAGAGACGCAGGCAGACGTACGTGCTCGGGATATTGAATTACGTAGTTATAAGTGCAATCTATAGCCTTGAGTAGGAAGCAAACTCCTTAAAGTTTCTTGCCGCTTCTTCCTCCAAGACGACTCACGGTAGGGATTCGTTATAGCGACGGCGTAGTTTGACTTTCGAAATGTGTTCGTAAAATATCAACTTTGACCAAACTTTATTTCATTTCATATGGATAACTCCTATAATCTCCAGGTATCTGGTATTGCACTATCAACTCTCACTACATTAGTAATACGTAGTCAACGGTGTTGGTTACATACAGTTGGTCACAATTATTTATTCTGCAAGGTAGTTAACCACTCTTATTTTAGATGCAATACATAATGGTGCAGTACACCTTCATAATTACTGTATTAGCCCTGTGTTAGTGAATATTCAATCGGTAGTTTAAATTATGTTCAATTGAAATTATTTGATCAGCTGTATAAATCCGACGGTGTCTGTAACATAAATATTCATTAGTTTGAGAGTCCAGCACTAAAGGTCAATAGTCTGTGCGTACTAATGGAACTATCAGTGAACTTCCACTTCCTAACCATTCACTACGAAATTCATGATTGTAGACTCTGTCTATTGTAACTGTACATTTGTTGCTGGTTTTATCGTAAAGGTTTTTGAAGTTAAAACTTCTTTAGGCGCGTTAGATTTTTTTATTGATTATGTTTTGCGTAAGATAGGAGGAGGTTAAATAAGTTGTGTGGGGTTCTGCACTGTAGTGTAAAGTTCATAAGTAAAAAAAATGATTTTATTTATGCAGACAGGAATAAATAAACGATAAGAAGTCTAGGCCCTCTCAGTTATGAGAAGAGACCCTTGGGCAATAGTGGGCCATTATTGGGTTGAAACTAATTGAATAAAGAACTAACACCAACCATTTAACATCAAAAACGTGCTAACACTAAAAATTTCGACCGATAAAGCAATTGATACACGGTGTAGGTAGGTGCAACGTTCTGTTTGCTCTGAGTAGGCACTAGGAGATGCCGCGCCCGTCCGCTCAGAATTGAGTCTGCGTCCGACGCGTTATCGGATTTGTTCGTGCACGCGGCCTGAATGCACTCGTTGCATTTACAACTTAACTTTGCGGAACACAGACGGAAGTGAAAATATTAAGTAGGTACATGTATCTGAGTTCTAAATTCAAAATCATGTATTTATGTAATAAGTGTAACTGTACTTATGCATGTATTTTTATTCTATCACCATTTTGGAAAGATGCTTGTACAGCAAGGAGTCAGTCAAAGAAACTCCTCAGCATATAAAAAAAATATCGAATTACTTACAGTCATTTTTAAAGAAAAATCTAACTTCAGCGGAATTGATTGCAGAGCTAGTTCTTTCCATGCATCTTAATCATATAAATATTCATCCCATTTGTTCATTTCACTTACAAATATCACGAGGCATTTCTCTAGATCCTTCTGTAATATTTTCCACCCATCTAAGAATAACGTCAGCGGCACTCGGCCACAATACCCGTCATTACCAGTCTGAAGTGAGGTTCAAGGGTCATGACGTCATGAGTCATCTCGCGAGCTGTAGTGTGTAATCATTTTGTCAATGTGCTGTTGATTTGTGAAAGAAATTGTATTACTAAGTATGAACTGTTGTATGGAAAGTTAATTCGCTCCTTAAATTTTCGTATCTACTTATTCGCTTGACAGCGCAAATTAACTCATAATTGTATTTTTAAGCAGTGATAGACAAGTGATTTAAAGGACTTCATCGCCACTTACCATCAGGTGGGATTGCTGTCAAGCACTACCTTATACGAAGTAGATAAAAGATCCCTAATCATTCTTGATTTGAAGACACCCACCATTTCACTTTGCCAAGTTCAATTAATTTTATGTTAGCGTCGGACTAAAATAACATTTTTAGGACTGTTACTTGAAGAAAGTTAATATCAATATTTTTGTCGCCGCTCTTTTCTCTTTTCCACTTCGCTCTGCTCCGCTTCAGTCAGAGCATTAGTATTGCTCGTGAAACACATATTCATACTCTCATGCATACGTAGCGAGACGTAACGGTAATATATTTTTGCCTCATGCCACGCCTTATATTTTTCTGTCACCTAAACAACGTTGTCTTCAAAAAACCTCTGAGCATGTCGCTCACATAAACAAACAAATAGTAATATTTTGACTAAATTATGTACGTACATCAAATAGATGAAGTATGGGAGTTATAAGTATAAAGGAAAAAGTATTTCTAAGGTCAGCTATTTTACCTATTTTTTTTCGTTGATCTCAGAAACGGATTAAGCGATTTGAATGGGGTTTTCATTTATGTAGATATTATACTGAGTTTAGGGCAACATTTAGTGTTTGTTTTATATTAAATATAAAAAAATCTACACTTCGAGATTCTACCATGAAAATTTCATTAAACCCTTCAAGGCTTTCCTAGTACTATATCTCGCCGAACTTCCTCTACCCTTGTAATCCAATTACAATAAATGTTTCATCTCGTTTCCACGAGCGCGTCACCATCAGATGCCACCGGTACATTCCGCCTGTTTCGTCGTAATGGCTTGTCTCCTGGCACTAACGATTAATGACGCGGCCGTGAGTGACGTGTCACATTGTTCTTGGATTGGGCGGGAACATTCCGAATGTTCCGTGGACAGACCGACGACAGCGGAGGTCTATTAGTTATTAGCGACAATGAGAGTTCTTTGTTAAAGCGTTTTAGACGCGGCGCTGAAATGGATTGTACAGCGCCCAATTTATTGATCGTGCGCGCGGTTTGTGTGAACAGGGAAACATATTGAACTTTTACTTGAAAACTTTGAAAACTTACTAGATTTGACAGTGAGACAATAAAATTGTAGAAGAACTCAAATAACACTTAGATCAGAAATAATTTAACTGTGTGTAACAATTTAAAGTTTAAAGTTTACGTCTAATTTCTTTCCATTTCAAAAATGTAACACGAAAACTAACATGATTTTTAGTAAAATTGGCGCAAAATAAAAAATAAATACTTAAATGGTTTAGGAGTACGATGAAGTTTTTTAATCGATTTATTGCTTAAAAGTCACATAATGTTTAATTTACAGAATATTTTACATAGTACTCGTAGGTATAAATCTACTAGTTCCTAACTGCTGCTCCGCCCGCGTGGGATTAACAAAACGACAGATTAACGTTTAAATTTTCCCAAGGCAACATGTCCCGCGATAAAAACTATATGTCCTTTAAAAGGTCTCAAACAATCTTCGTACCAAATTTTATCAAAATGGGTGCAACGAATTAGGCGTGAAAAGGTAACAGACAGAGTTATTTTCGAATTTATAATATTACATTTAGAAAATTGAATTAATAAAAGGTATAAAATATTAGAAAAGCAGCTAAATTGATAAATTATAGTAAGTTGCTTATTTTTTGTGCATTCTAGATAGCTATTAAAAAAATTATTAACGTTTTAACTTGCAACAGTGGCTTTAGACCGAGTTTGATCGAAAGCCTGGCTGCAGCGCTCGAAACCATAATCGGATCAGCGTTCATTATTCTGGCTTCACGTAGGTACTACTTTCATACGTATCAGAGTTATGAGAAAAATATCGACATGATTTTAAATCAGATAAGATATAATGTATCATTATAATAATTATGTAGTTTTAGATTTAGTCTAGATTTAATACTCCAAAAATATATACCTACATATGACTGAAATTACGCCTCTTATGTTATTTACATTTAAATCTTATGTTATATAATATATATATTTCTATTTTATAATATTTTTAACTATTTTCGTCATTATTTATTCAGATAATAATAATAAATAAATTGAACTTTCCTGTGTTGCGGGTGGCATGCACAATACAAATAGTACATCACTAACAGCAATGACCTGAGAACAAACAAATATCTGTCTCATAAATATCTGCTCCGGCCTGGAATCGAACCCGGAAACTCTCGCTCGCAGGCCACTACCAACTAGGGTACCGGGTCGCCGTTGTCGTTCAATTAAATAAGGAAGCAATAGTTACATATAATGCATAATAATATAATACTCGTATAACTTAAGCTTACTTGAAATAATATAAGCTGGCAGTAGCCTAAAAATTGTTCTTATTACTAACGAGCTGACTCCATCAACGTTACCTGATCCATTCCACAGTCACATCCAACCAAAGAACAACAGGAAATAAAACATTATCGAATCAACAAAAACAACAAACTCGCAGAGACCTCAGAACAAACCAGAACAACAAAATCGACACATTGTAACACTTTTATTTCCAAACAAAGCACGTGTGAGCTCATGAGACCGCGAGGCATTAGATATAACCCTCGCAGATCGCAACCAATTTCTCCAACAAATCCGAGATTACGACGGCTATTTTAAAAGGACCCCGATGTCCCCAATGCAATAAACCGTATGGAGAGAGAACGTCTTAATAAGTTGGCAAGCTTTGTTATTGTCCAGGATGCGCGGAATCTGCACCGGGTTGTCCCTAATTGTGCGCCTAATTGCCCCAATCTCCCCTCTAAGATGGCGTAAAACAATGCGGCATGTTTTAGAGGTCCCGATTTTATTTTTTTATTTTACTAGTAACTCTTGTTAGTGTTTAATTTTTTAATATTTACACATACCTACATAAGGTAATTACGAAAAGTGCAAATAAATCATAAAATTAGATTAATCTCCTCTAGATTTTGGCATGTCCATAGGTCATGGTAACCACTTACCATCGGGTGGCTCTTTCCTGATTTTGCTTTTCAGCCAAAGCAGATCAAGATTAAGGTTAGAAAAAAATCCACTCAAAGTGTCTTCCTTAATTTACGCTATATCATTAAAATTAATGAACCGAGAACACGATATTTCATGAAACATAATTATGTATATTCAATAATTAAAATAGGATGAGTTTGAATATATTTTACACTTTTATTTGGTCCGAGTTTGGTAACAGTCGCGGTTTTAATCTGCAACATGGTGTTCCTAATTGTGGCTCTAATTGCCCCAACGTCCCTTTTGCTCGAACATCGCTGCTCTGTGTCTATTTATTACACTTTAGTCAGTTATTGTTTCTGAAATAAATTGAAGTTTACAAGTTTAACTTCTTAACTTTCAGAGAGGAAGATATTCTTGCAACGTAAGACGGTTGAGTTGATAATTTCAAAATGTGTTTATATTTAAAAAGCTGATATACGAGTTGTCCATGGACAACAGTAATCGAGCTCGGGATCGAACGGCAGTACTGCATGGCCCACACTGTGCCATATGGCTATAATAAAAAGTAAGTAATACTGACTTTTGTTCAACAACAAAACGCATGAAATAGTCGTACATCAGACGAAAAGAAAGCTTTTATTTGTACGAGTATATCGTGTCAGGGTGTTCGGTAACTATTACCTACGACCCATGGGAACTGTCACCGTCCACAAACAAGATTTCGTTATTCTTTGGGACAAGTCACAGAAGAATATTCGTATCAAATGAAATCGTATATTTTCATTAAAATAATATCCCATAAGTAAAACAATGTAACGTTTAATATTAAAAAGTTAACATAAAATTAAAAAGAAAAAATTTCCCATTTTGATTTCATTTACGTTATTCATAATATATACTCGTATATTGAACAAAACTTATGCGACAAGTTTGGAACGTCTTAATAGTTATCTGGCAAGCATTGGCGATTGCGGTCGTAATTTGCCACACGCTGTTCCTAATTGTTGTCCTAATTGCCCCAACTCCCCTTCTTTATCTCACCAGATTCGAGACACATGCCTCCCGTTTGGTCAACTTGCTTTGTTAGGGATTTACTTCCAGGGCGAGATTATTTGGATTATAATGTCTTTTTTCGCTGAAATTAATTTGTTAATCTGGCACTTGACTTTAGTATACTTAACGAGCTTGTGGAAGATATAAAAGGAAAATATTAGTATTTGTATGAGTAGGAGTATTTATTAATGCAATATATCTCATAACCTTTTCAACTTCAGACAGAGGTTGGTCAACTCTGACAATATTTCCAGATAAACATAGAAAACTTATGACCGTTCCCGTTGCAATATTTTTTGTTAAATGTTATTTTAAGTTTACAGGTAAAGTAATTCCTAATACTACAATTTAAATGACTTTATGACTGCCACTAGTCGATTCACTGAGAATTTTATCCAGATAGATATTGAAAATGGCCTTGAACTTAATATGGACACTGATTAAAACTGTTATTTAAAAATAGTTGTATTGGTACAGGTAATATTGTACAAAGTATTTATTATATTGGTACTGGTACTTGGTATTGTGTACACACTAACCCTAAACTTTAAATAATTACTATCTTCAACTAACAGTAAAACAAAAATGTTATAAGAAAAAAAAATTCAGCAAACCCAGGAATGAAAAGTTACACGAATGCATATTGGCAAATAGAGTGACAAAGAACGCAGGTGCAAATTCTTGAATAGGATCGCAAACACGACATCTTCCGTGTGGACTCTAGAGTAAATACATAACAGAGTGTTCTACCTTATTCAATCTGTGGAACTAAAACACTGTCAGATTTGAACAAGAAAATGTAAAAGTGTGATAGTGTAAGAGTCGGCTAACAGATTTGGTTTTAACGAATTGTGTATTAAGAAAATTGAACACTAAACCATTTATTTTTCAGGATAGTACTGAAGGTTGTATAAGAAATTACTGTGTCAGGAATTAAGCAAGCTACTTCAGTTCTCCATTCTACCGCAACATGGACTATTCAAACACATATAGAATATTTGTTAAACAAAATCGAACTGTATTCGATAGCAGTTAGGGCTAATCAGACCTGATTAAATGCTTTGCTACGGCGTAGCCTGTACAAGCGTAGCTTATACTCGTAGAGGTTTGGCTACGAATAACATGTCCCGCTAGAGACTTTTTGACGCTACAAACATGTAAACGTCAATCTCAATTCGCACACAAATTCAAATAATATCGCTACATTATGCAGCGTATTTCGTGGCCATTTAAAATCAAACACATACTTTTGTTTTTATCGCTCGACGCTAACGTATGCACAGCAGAGAAAATTCGCTTTTAGAGTTGTATGTGATCCTTGGGTTATTTTTGAATTGTTTGTGGGTTCGTTTGTGAGTTAAAATATTGGGAACTCCCTTCTTTTATCTCTGTATTCTATGGTAAACAGTAGAGCAATGCAAGGCAATATTAGAACACTAGACGGTTTCGTCTTTGTTCGTTATTGGATTCCGTTTTGGAGCGTGCGGTTCCTCTTTACAAATACTATTACGTATCAGTAATAGGTACGTGGGCTGCTCTCGCGGAGAGGACATATCTTTTAATCTTATAATATTATTAACTGAAGTCAACGGTGAGAAGTATGTGTTGCTAGAGTTGATTTTATTATTGTTACAACGTAAAATATATCAGGAAAAATATTATGAAACTCGAAAACCCGGCCACGCTTTGCTTTGGAAAACCTGTATGTTACTACCTACACTCGAAAATTGTTAGACGTTATTCTTTAAACTGACGTACCTTTTTTATTTATACCTTGATTGAAAAAAACCACATTTTTACAAGTTATATCAGT
Source organism: Ochlodes sylvanus (assembly GCA_905404295.2). Taxonomy (NCBI): domain Eukaryota; kingdom Metazoa; phylum Arthropoda; class Insecta; order Lepidoptera; family Hesperiidae; genus Ochlodes; species Ochlodes sylvanus. The sequence continues at coordinate 1,090,762 of FR990132.1, forward strand.
TACTAGTTTTCCGCTCTCGGCTTCGCCCGCGTGAAATTCTTAATTAAAAAAAAATCTTTGTTCTACTTGCTTCACTTTCGGCTGTGCGTTGTCTGTCAGTCACTCAGTAACGGAAGACTTTTATATAAGTACATTATATTGAAGCGTGCAAAAATCAATATATAGGTAATATATACTATATAAAATTATCCGTACATTTTCATACGAGTCTGTATACGAGTATATACAGCCTTGTATGAAAATCTCCGTTTTATTCGAAAAACGCTGGCAAAAGTAATAAAATAAAACCGTCCTTTCATTCTGGGAACCTTCGTTCCTGTATAGCGCGGACATTATTCAAATTAACTTGACAAATATCTATTCAGCCGGCCCAATGGGACTTCTCATCATAAAGTTCTTGTCTTACCTTTTACAAAGCTGTCGTTTGAAGCAATGATAGCTTAGTGAGCCACACGTCAAACTCCCGCTTAGATCTGGATGGTCTAGGGGCCTGGATTAAATTTCTGCAACCGCTGTCATTTTCAGAAAATATATCTCTGTATTATGCGGTGATGATGATGATGAAGCTATCGATTTATAAAAATTTACTTGAGCGCATACGGATTGATATTTTATGACAAGCCTCTGAAAACAATATTTTTAAATTTACGGTTCGAGAAAATACCCATAGTATAGTTTGATATGATTATTGTTTAACCAATATTATATTTAGTTACCCTGGGAAATTTAGGTTCCTTTTCTAACTTACTTTTCATTACACCTGCTCCTTCGTTTCTCGTCCATCGCTCGCTATATAACAAGCTATTACAGACTTTGGACGCAGCATAAAAACACTATTTACATGATAGAGGCCGGGGTTGAATGCGGTTCATTGAATTTCGAGGCTTATGTCGCGCGTCATGTTAAATCAAATTCTAGCGCTTATTTATATCAAATATTAGTCAGTTATTACAACATCAATTAGGAGATTTTTTAATAAAATACTGATAGTACAAACGTTAAATCGTGTTCAGATGTAATAAGACTTTATCGATGAAATTGTGCTGCTCTTAGGTTAAGGTACCACTGTACCCTTACTTTTAGTCTTTTAATTATGTAGGTAAAGTAGCAACAATAAAAAAATTGTACTTGTGTGGGGACCCCCTTTGGGACCTGATTTTTTTTACTTTTTTTTAATATTTGTCTTTATAGCGCCACGGTAACACGCATTCTGTGAAAATTTTAGGTTTTTACCCATTTTTGTCCAAGAGATAGCGCCCGCCCCGTGGCAGACAGACAGCGGAGGCATATTCATTTCCTTTTGTCGCCCGTTGAGTACCCGTTGGGTTTGCGGAACCCTGCAAATGTTCTTCAGATCAAACATTTGAAACTAAAATTCAATTGTCAAAGTATGTGTGTCCGATTACCGTTTCTGTCTTTTTGAGAAGCAGTCCTTGTGAGAGTTTGTCTTTTTGCGAATAAATTAGATTTTATTTGATTTACTTCAAATAATACACATTAGCACCTCTATAAGAACTCAAGAATATTAGCAGTTTCATAAAACATTATTTTATATCAGCTGCAACGCAACTTAAGAACAAACTACCTGAAAGGAACAATCGATGGAGCTATAAATCTAGCGTTCGGGAACTATCTGAGGAACAAAAGTCATAAATTGCAGCTTGCAATACCAGGAACAGTTTGTAGCGGGTGTCAATTGTTTTGCCCGCTTCTACCGGTTTTTGCGACATGAAATATCATTTTGAAAACTACATATATTTTAATAGGGGTGGCAATTTTTTTGAGCAATTAAATATTAATTAACGATTTTTAGTAAGTAAACAGTTAGGTACATTGTTGGGGTACAGGGGAATCCACCCATACATAGTAGTATAATTTCCGCACAAACATACTTTGACAATTGAATTTGAATTTCAAAGGTTTGATCTGAAGAACATTTTCAGGGTTCCGTACCAAAAGGGTCACAAACGGAAATTAATATGCCTGTCTGTCTGTCACAAGGCTCTATTTCTTGAACGGAAATAGGTAAACATCTGATCATAGAAGACGTGTTACCGTGGCGCTATAAAGACAAGTAATAAAAAAGGTATAACAATCAGGTCTCAAAGGGGGTCTCCATACAAGTACTCGTAACTTTAGACAATTCAAACTTGTATAACTTTTTTATTCGTAACAGGGATCGGTCAATCTAAGATCAGCTCGAGTGTAATGCTTGGTAAATTGGTATGTACTTTTGTATAAGTTGTCACTTGACTACGATCCCACCTGATGGAAAGTGGTAAAGTGGGCTTTTAATATTTAACTTATAATAGATTTTAATGGTTATATCATAATTATATATTATAATTATCATAAAAATTGGTTTATATCGTCCAGGGTTGGCTGATGGACACTGTCATTAGGCATAGTTAACAACAAAAATGAATAAAATCGATATTGTAAATAAAATTGTAATATTAGCAAAGAGAAAAGGAAAACGACAAAGATGCGAAGGAGAGCAAGGTAAGTCAATTAGCCAACCCTCGATAGCCCTCCATTGAATGAGTGTTTGAATAGCTTCGTCGATCGCAGACGCTCCTGATATTTAATGCCGTATGCATAATGTGAGCGAGTTGGATAATTTATTCCTCCTTTCTGTCAATAATCGGCAAACGAGCAAACGAATCATCTGTTGGTAAGGAGGCATCGCCCGTGGACATCAGGAACGCCAAATGCGTCACAGATGCGTTGTCGGCCGAGAAAGAAGAGAAGACAGAAAAAACACATTACGTCATATTTTAGGCTGAATAATCGAAGTTTCGGGTGTTTTATCCAGTCTATAAGAATCCCGGTAAAGCTATAGTTGTATCCATGCTGCAGTACAAAGCAGCAAGCAATACAAAAGGAAACTAAGAACAAAATTTCACAAAAACATCAAATACAAACTAATCAAAAGTAACTAACAAGAATGGAATGTAGTCTCGTTGCGTATACGTACTTATGAGTACGCTATTAACCGATGCGTGGAGGCGAGTTTTATCGCTGGAGTAGTAAAGGCTGGCATAAACGGGATGGTTATACGAGGAGAATTCAAGTGGCAGCGTAACCCTTACATTTTCGTGTCCCGCCGGGCAGTAAAACGCACTCGGCAACCAACAAGCCTTCTACAATTTGGCTATGACTCTATGCGCACTGTTGAATCAATGATATTGTGAGTAAAATTAAGAAGATTATGTCACTAGCGAGCGAAAACTGGGATCTTCCAAGACGGGTCACCTGATGTGACCGTCGCAATGTTTTTTTGAGTGAATACTTCTATAGTATCGTTGTCATTTTGGAATTCGATGAAACGGAAATGACGCCCTAATGAAATAAAAAGTCAACATCAACGTCAGACACATTTTAACGTGGGAGAAAATGAGGTAGGAAGCATTGGCAAAATGGCGGCTTACGTAAGCAAAGCAAAACCAATATTTGGACTGACAGTATTTTTTTTTGAAGCATTCACTTCTAGCACGTGTGAATTGCACACATTTTGTTTCTTTTTTCGCAATTTTTCTTTGTTTTTCATGTTTGGTTGAATCGGCTTTTTTGTTGGTTTGAACGTAGCTACAGCTTATAGTGTTTTGTGGCTGTATGTGCATTCATAGTTACTTGGTTATGTGGTTATTGGAAACCAATCAGGCCTGTATTTCACCTCAAATAGAGTGACTGCAGCTTTATTGTCAATTCAGGTCGGTTGATGTTGTTGTTAATGAGGTCTTAAATATCAAAACACAAAGCTAAAGTACGAGAAAATTTCAATAGGTACGGGATATTTTTAAGCTATTGCATAGCCTAACACCTAACACCCCCAATCAGCGCCATCTAGGTACGTATGTTTTCTACAAACTAGATGGCGCTGTTCTGATATAACTATATAACTTCTAATAATTATTGTAGGCCCAAATGAGTTTATATTTACACTTTACCGAAATTAGTTTGCAGACTCGTTGCATTTAGCGATCGCAATCGCCATATTTTTTCACGGTGACAGCTACTGACTTCTTCATCGATATATATTGTATAGATTAATGCCATCTAGCGAGATTCTTCCGAACATCCCGCCCACCAAGAACCTTGTTCTTCAGCAGCCGCCCACCGTAGTGTATTGTCATTATTGTTTCAGAAGAGCGACCAGTTTTGAAACTGGACGCTTGAATAGACCAGTCCTGGTTTTCAGGCTGACTACTCGTATTTCACCATCGGGACCCGGATGTGTACCTACTACCCTTGCCATAAGCCATTTAGTTGGAGGAAGTGCTGGTTCCTTCACAAGGACCAATTCACCCACCTCGGGTGCACGAGCATTATTTAGCCACTTGTGTCGCTGTTGTAGAGTGTGTAGGTACTCTGTACTCCATCGACTCCAGAAATGGGCCGTCATGCGTTGGACTAATTTCCATCTATTAAGAGGACTGAGAGGTAGGTTGCTTTGTGGTGTGTCTGGTATGGCGACTAAAGGTTCGCCTATCAAGAAATGAGATGGAGTTAGAGCGCTAACGTCATCCGGGTGATCATTCAATCCACAAATTGGCCTAGAATTGAGACAGGCTTCTATCTGTGTGAGCAAAGTAGTAAGCTCTTCAAATGTAAGGGTCGAATTCCCGATTATCTTCATCAGGTGTGTTTTGGCCGATTTTATTCCTGCTTCCCATAAGCCTCCAAAGTTGGGAGTTCTTGGTGGAATAAAATGCCATACTGTACCATAATTTGCTAAAGTCTCGGCTATTTCAGACTGAAAACTTCCTTGACACTGTTTGAATAACACTTCAAGTTCTTTGGCTGCACCAACAAAATTTGTGCCATTGTCACTCCATATGTCAGAACAATGGCCTCTTCTAGCCACAAATCTCCTGAATGCTGCTATGAATGCTTGGCTGGTCAAATCACTCACAGCTTCCAGATGAATAGCTTTAGTCGAGAAGCAGACAAACAGACATATGTAGCCCTTATAAGATTTATGGCCACGTCCTTTTGAAGTCCTTATTTGAATTGGTCCAGCATAATCTACTCCACTGGTCAGAAAAGGTCTACCTGGTTGGATTCGGTCCAGTGGTAAGTTTCCCATAAGAGGTTGAGCGGTGCTGCCTCTATGTTTAATACATGTTACGCAACTATGAATGACTTTCTTAACTAAGGGCTTTAAACCCATAACCCAATACCTTGATCTAATATAGTTGATAGTAAGTAGATTGCCTCCGTGTAATAGTTTTAAATGAGCATCCATAACAATCAACTTTGTCAGATGAGAGTCCTTTGGCAATATAATGGGATGTTTTTTCTCATGGGATATCTTAGCAGCTTGTAAGCGCCCTCCAACTCTTAAAAATCCTTTTTCTAAATAAGGAGATAAAGTTTTAAGTTTACTTCTTTGTTTTATTTGTTTACTATTCTCTAAATCTTCAATTTCTTCTTGAAAATGTTGTGATTGTTCTAACCTTATTAAATTGTTTAATGTTTCTCTTAACTCTGTAGTTGTTAAGTGACTAGATTGAATTTCACTATTTTCCCTTCCTTTCCTTAACCTTAGAAATCTCCTACAGTAAGATAGTACTCGAATCATTCTATTCAGGCTGGAAAACCTTTCCCAAATATTTTGTTCCGTGTGGCAACAGAACACCTTCTGCCTTTGTTTTCTTTTTTCTAACTCAGTCTGGGCCACTTGTGGTTTGTTTTGTTCTATTATCTTGTTTCTAAGCCACTCAGGGCCCTGCCACCATAGCATTTCATTTTTTAATCCTGAAGGGTCCACCCCCCTTGAAGCTAAGTCAGCAGGGTTAGCTTCAGATTTTACATGACTCCATCTATCATTGTCCAAATTTCCCTGTATTTCTGCCACTCTGTTTGCTACAAATGTTTGCCATCGAATAGGTTGTGACTGAATCCAGGCTAATACTACCATAGAGTCAGTATATGCATAAACATTTGTCTTTGGGATTTCCAGAACTTTACTAGCTTCTGTAAGTAATTTGGCAACCAACACAGCGGCACATAATTCGAGGCGAGGTAAAGAAACTTGCCTTAAGGGAGCCACCTTTGTTTTACTTCCCAGAAGAGTTACTGTTACTCCTTCTTCATTGACTACTCGAATGTACAGCACAGCTGCATATGCAACTGTTGATGCATCGGAAAATCCATGGATCTCTACATGTGAATTGGAAGGCTGTGTCTTAATCCATCTATCTATTTGTACCTGTTCCAGGTGTTGAAGTTTACCTCGGTATGTCAACCATTCCTCCACTATTTCTTCAGGTAGCGGGTCAGCCCATCCAGCGTTGCACAGCCAAAGCCTTTGTATGATTATTTTAGCCAATATAATCACGGGTGCTAGCCAGCCAAAAGGATCAAATAGTCTGGCAACTTCTGATAAGATAGTTCGTTTGGTTACTGTTGGGGCTATTTCTGGTAGGTTAACCTTAAATTTAAACTGATCCAACTGTCTATCCCATGTAAGTCAAAGAATTTTAAATACTTGGTCAAATTTTATTTCAAAGCTTTGTCTATGTGTTTGATTGTTAGCTATTGCATCCAAAACTTCATTGGAATTACTGGACCATTTTTGTAATTGAAACCCTCCACACTGTAATAGTTGGGTCATTTGTCTATGGATTTCTACCGCCTCTGCAACGCTTTGACAGCCTGACATCAAGTCGTCCATGTAAAATGAGTTCTTGACTAATTCCGCAGCAATAGGATACTTGTGTCCTTCATCTTCAGCAACTTGCAGTAGAGTGCGTACTGCAAGGTAAGGAGCACATGCTGTTCCAAATGTAACGGTTAACAATTTGTATGTATTAAGCGGCTGATCTGAATTGTCCCTCCAAATTATTTGTTGATATGCAGTATCGTCATCAGCCACAAGTACCTGTCGGTACATCTTCACTATGTCACTAGTCAAGACAATTTTATGTTTTCTCCACTTCATGAGCAATGTGCGTAAATCATCTTGTAAGATAGGGCCAGTAAGTAGGGTATCATTTAATGAATAGCCCCCTGTACCCTTGCATGATGCATCAAATACCACTCTAACTCGGGTAGTATCCTTATCATCTCTCACCACTGCATGGTGAGGTAAGTATATACCATTCTCATTGTTTTCATTTGCCAGTGTCATATGACCTAGTTGCAAATATTCTTGCATAACTCGAGTATATTCTGACCTTAACTTGAGGTTGTGTTGGAATCTTCTTTCCAACTGTAGAAATCTAGCAGTGGCATTTTCTTTTGTTTCTCCACATTTCTCAACAGGATTCTCAATTTCTTCCTTGAATGGTAATTTCACCTTGTATTGTCCTGTTTTTGTTTTGGCTGTTGTTGCACTGTAGATTTCTTCGCATCTAATTTCCTCTTTTGATCTTTTCCTCTCTACTGGTAGGAAGTCATTCTCCAATTCCCAGAACTGCTTCAGCATGTTGTTTTCACACACACAAGAATGCATGCTAACAATTCTGTTGTTTTCAAACATTGTGTTCGTGTCACCCGAAATGATCCATCCAAGTTGTGTTTTCTGTGCTAAAGTTCCAACTGGACTTCTCGACATACCATGATCCATGATCTTGCTTGTCACACTGGCCCCTAGCAGCATATCAATCCTTCCAGGTTTGTTAAAATTTGGGTCTGCTAGTGTAAGTGTATCCAGCTCTGGCCAATTTGACAAAGTGACATATTTCTGTGGCAGGTATGTTGTTATATGGCTAATTACATATGCTTTTACCCATAAAGTAAAGGTTGGATTGCATCTTGACTTCATTTCAAATTCAACGGTGAACTTGGAATGAATTGTTTTGCCTTCACTTAAATGAAACTCAATGTTGTTTTTAATTCGCTTCAAACCTGTTGTTTGTGCGAAATCCTCAGACACAAATGAGCTTTGGGACCCCTGGTCAATGAGTGCACGGTAGACCTGTGTTTGGCCGCAGCTAGTTGTAATGTCTACTAGTGCTGTAGCTAATAAAACTTGACAAGGGTTGTTTGAAAAATGTGACACGGTTTGTAATGAGTCTGCATGTTTCGCTTCCTCGCCTAATTTCGGTTGGAATTCATGAAATTTCCCTTTATCAGGATGCAACAATGAATGATGCTTTTTCTGACATATTTTACAACTTGTTTTCCTCTTACATTGGTAGGCTGAGTGTTTTGGAATCAAACAATTAAAACAAAGATTATTTGTTTGAGCAAAAGTATATCTTTCCTTATAATCCCTTTTTGCAAATTGCTTACACTGATAAATGTAATGATCAGCCTTGCAGTAAGAGCATTTAATAATTTGTTCCGGAGAATCCCCTACAGCCGCATGGAAGGATCTTGTTTTGTTAGGTTTGTTACCGCAGTCCATGATCTCCAATGATCTAAATCGGTTTTCTAAAAAGGCAAATAAATCTTTTGAAGTTGCTAATTCATTTGACTCAGATGCAATATGTTGTTCCCACAATCTGTGACTTTCACTATCCAATTTGGATACTGTGAGATACACTATGATAGCGTCCCATGATTCTATTGGCAATCCCAAGTTTTTTAGAGAACTTAAACATTCAGTTGTTGTATCTAAGAGGTGTTTTATACTTTGATCCGATTCACTAGTTATTTTCTTTATGGTAAACAAGTTCTTGAATATAGAATTAGCAATGTACCTTTTGTTGTTGTATCTTTTCTTGAGAGTCTCCCATGCTTGTGAATAGTTTTGACTTGTAATGTGAATATTCTTTAGTAGAAGCTCAGCCTCTCCGCTCAAATTTGATTTTAAATAGTGTAATTTTTGTACATCATCCAGTCGTGTATTTTTGTGTATTAGAGATTCATAGATGTCATGAAATGAGGGCCAATCTATATATCTTCCTGTAAATGTAGGAATATTTATATTAGGAAGTTTCAGCTCCATATTATGTGATGGAACTTGTTGTGTCTGTTGTAATGCTGGTTGTGATACCGTAAGTTCAGATAACTTTGACTTTAAATCGCTTTTATAATTTATGTACGTCTCCTCGCAATCAAAATAAGTGTTCTCCTTGAAATATGGTATATCATCCACGTCCATACCCTCTAAGCAACCTACGATTTCATCATGAGTGGCAATAAACGATGTCCAAGCTTTTTCTAAGCCTTCTAACCTGGTTTCTAAATAACTAATTGAAAACCGAGTTTTAGGCGTTTTGCTGTAATTAAGCAACGCTTTTTGTATGTTCTTGTATCTGTCGAGTTGGCATGCTATAAGCTTGTCAGCCTTTGCCATTTTTAATAATGGCTAGATTTATCGGCAATATGTAGGTAGTAGGTAAGTAGGTGACCGGTCTGTCCGTTTTGTGAAAATACGACTAAAACCACGCTATTTCTATTCAGAACTCGTGTGTATTGTTTAGTATTACACCAAAACGTTGTTTTTGATGATATTCAAGTCCTCTTACTAAAATTGATACGCGAAAACACTTTTGCAAAGTTCAAATTGTAACTACCGGTTGGAATTTTTCTAACTAAATTTTCTCAAAACTATTAGTTAGAACACTTGTTATTGCAAATGTAATTATAGTTCTTTATGTTATTTAGCGATTTAAGTCCACTTTGCACGTTATTATATAGTTTTAGCACAGTTTTCAAAGTAATTATGTACTTACGCACGTGCCGCTTACTTACGATACTTTTACCACACAAAACACTTTTAACTTAAAACAAACACTTTCTGGCTCGAAATCATAAACTTCCGACGCGAAGGACCAAATTTTGTAGGCCCAAATGAGTTTATATTTACACTTTACCGAAATTAGTTTGCAGACTCGTTGCATTTAGCGATCGCAATCGCCATATTTTTTCACGGTGACAGCTACTGACTTCTTCATCGATATATATTGTATAGATTAATGCCATCTAGCGAGATTCTTCCGAACAATTATAATTGCATAAGTTGATAAAAAATGCTATGCAATAGCTTCACCGCGGCAGTCTCCGAGTGCCACATTTAATTTTTTTATAGTTACAACCAAGTTATTGCTACTTTCGATAACAAATTTAAAAATGGAACACATTTTTACTGAAAAACTGACGTAAAAGTTTCTTAATAACACATTAACACATAACATGTCTTGACACATTGCGGCAATAATTAATACTCTTAAAAATAGGCGCATCATACAATAGACCTACCACCTATCATTAACCAATATAACCTTACTGCAGTGCGTATAAACCCACGCTGACCACGGTGAAGACCGCGGCGCAGACTGTGAATACGGAATTGCAGCCGAACAAGATATCATACTCTATGTTATCATATCTACCTATGATTGTATCTACACTATGATTAATTAATTTAGTGTTTCATTTGGACAGCACAACCAACCGTTTGTGTAAATAGTAACACACATTAGCACATATATAGCTGTCGGTACGTGTTAACATAGCTCATATCCTTACTTATTGATTTGTCTACAAAGGTCACCAACATTTCGTACATTGTTCCATCTTCTGTAATGTGATAGAAAAATACATTGCAAGCGCTAATATCAAATAGCAATCACATCATGCAAAAAAAGCATGCAAATTTAAGGTATTATAGCCAACTAGTTAATAATAGCAGTATCCTTGATTCTAAAGGTTAGTAAAAAAATTTGAAATACATAAATACTTAATTATAAATAATTAACCTACGTTATTTAATACACGAATAATAGTTTGATAGGAAATTGTTACTCTTTACTAAGCTTTTTGTAAATAACGTATACTTTTTTCTAAATTCATGATTTCCTTATACTCGTAAGAGTAATTCACTCTATAAATTGTTAGAAATTGCATAAAAATCCGTGTAATTTTAAGACGTTATCGCGTGCAGACAAACTAATATAAAGGTTGTTTTATACTGTGAAGTTTATTCACATTAAACATTACCTCGAAAGAAAGATGTATTTCCATGACTTAATAAACCTAACAGTGCACTCAAAACAACATGAATAATCAAACGGAATTTGCATTAAAAATCTTTCCAAACAGCATAATCACATCAATGCTAATTTATGACACGTTTGAAAAAAACTCCCTTGACAGTAAATATAAAACAGAAATATTAGCATAAAACACGGCGCATACATTATGTTTTTATAATCATGATTCACGACTTTATGCTACGTTACTTAAATGAGGTGCAAAATTGAAAAAAAGTCGGCCTTTCATGTGAAGTTGGCTAGTCGAATGGAAAATGTCATAGGGAAATACTTGAAAGGACAATAAAGTTTTTCAGGCCATGCGGTTGGACTGAATAGTTATAATAATAGTCCGTTGCGGTACATGTTTGGGGTGGATAAAGCCCCATCTATCTTTGACTTCAAGCTAACTTTATCAACGCACATCCCTAACATTTGGAGCTAAAAAGCTGTACATTTTGCACACCAGTTTCCATTACACTGCAGACAAGTGTCAAGGCCGGAATTTTGTAACTTTGCACAGGATAGGAACTAAACAGGATTTATGTTTACATTTTTAAGTTACATTTCCCTTAAATATATCATACTAGCGACCCGCCCTCGCTTCGCTTCGGGAAACTTATTCTTTCGGTTTGCAAAGATTTAGTTATATAATTATTTTGGATAATTCACACTATATCTGTATAAATTATATCCTATGTATTATTCTGATGTGTAAGCTATATTATTGTAAAGTTTCATCAAAATCCTTTCGCTAGTTTTTGCGTGAAAGAGTAACAAATATTCATACATCCATACACAATTTCGCATTTATAATACGAATAGGATTATAGTTATATCAGAGACTTCATTATGTAGCATTAAGTAAGTCATCATATTCACAAAAAAAATGTATGGTGCTCTGTCGAGACATTGTGGCCGTTGCTTTAACGTGAAATGTCTCAGTGTCAGCGAATCAATGTTAGGGCAATGTACTCTTATTAAATGAAATCAAGAAATTAATTGTGTGGCAGTCTTGCTACGCTCCCGATATCTTGTTCTGTGCTTTTAACATTGGAATCCTCTTTCCAACCATATGCGTGGTTCATATTTTTAGCCGGTTCTTACACTGAGAGAGGCCGAGATTAGTATTTTAAATCCTTTATCATGAAACGTCTTCTAAATCACACTATAATATATTTTAAGCAACTTCATCCTCAAACATACAAGGGTTAACGGCCCTGAACTGTTATAAAGGGTTCTTTTGTCCGACTTTCGTATAACGCTAGCGATAACTATGTTAAAGTAAGCTTTATTGACAACATCTCCTGTAAGGCAGGACGCTCGTCCTATTCAGCGTAGGAGTTGGACAGACAAACTCAATTACTGGACGACGGGCTCCCTTTTAAAGTTTAGTGCGAGAAAAGTTCAAGACGCGTTGCTTGTATTAGTTAAACATTTTGTTATGTTTTATATCCAAGTAAAATAATATTGTATTGTAGATTAAGAGTATCAGTATTGTTAGTTAATGTTAGTAATAGTCGTTATTTTACGGAAATCTTTGTAAATAAATTAGAAGTCTACTTAGCAATAATCAGCGAAAAGAGCCTTTTTTAACCTTCAAAACATTGGTGACACCTACAAAGGGAACATAGAGGGCGTAAATCATTATAACATTCTGTAAGTATTACTTTTAACTTGATAATGTTGTCTGAAAAAAGTCTTTGATTCAGTAAAATCATTTATTATTGACGTTTGTATTTGTTAAACGTATTAAGAAATCTGCTTCTTTTTCCCTAACGACGGCGAAGGCCATGAAGATTGCCTGGCTAGCTTTAATATAAATATATCTCTTCACACTCATAGCCCCACAATAGGATTCCCTGTCTCGTGGGTACTATGGACAACACACACAGACAGAATAGAAATTTCAACTCATCATTCACGTTTCAGCCTCGCTGGAATCGCGGGATTCGAACCCAGGACACTCCGAATGGCGCATCGGCCGTCCGGCGTGCTTGCTCTATACTTACCTACTAGGCAATTAAGTCGTCACATGACACTTGTTTTATTAATACATTTAATTTATTCCGCATTACACATGGTTAAATTAATTCCCAATGTAATTTAGCGTTATTTGTGTTCAATCTGCACGGTTTGCGAGATCACGTTAAACAAACTAACTAACAACCGTTGATTAACGCGCGTGTTAGAATCCACGCGGCGGAATTAATTCCAAACGTATATATTGTATTAATTATTTTTTATTCAAATAGCCGACGAACAAGCAAACACACCACCTGGTGCTATGAACATTATCGGCCGTGGACATCAGTAACACCAAAGGTTTACATTTTGCGACCCAAGAAAGAAAAGAGAAGTCTATAAGTAAGTACTGGCCACTGTAATAAAGTGTTAGGCCTCCAGTCCGATGACGACAATCTGTATGTAAGTGACTTGTACGTAGAGACATGAAGGCCATTACGTCTCCTTTTTATAAATGAAATGATAATAGTCATAATCAAAACCCATAACTGTCCCACTGCTGGGCACGGGTCTCCTCTCACAATGTGAGGGGTACAGGCCATAGTCCACCACGCTGGCCAAGTGCGGATTGGCGGACTTCACACACACGTTTGAGAACATTATAGAGAGGGTTTTGAACCCGGGCCCCCTGTTTCGGGAGTCCAACGTTTAACCACTCGGCTATCACTGCTTCTATGATAATGATGATAATAGTATCAGTCGTTAATTTCAGGAATCTTTTGATCATAAAGTTAAGCAACAGCGGGCGCGGTCGGTAGTTGGATGGGTGACCGCTAGTGGCAAAAATTTCTTGAGCGCTTCCGTGCTTCGGAGGGCACGTAAAGCCGTCGGTCCCGGTTGATATCATTTGGTAGCAGTCGTTAAGCCATGTCGGATACCTTCGGGCGGCTTAAAATTTCCGACACTTGGGTTGGCCACTAACCCCTCCACCAATCCGCACTGGAGCAGCGTGGTGGAGTATGCTCTAGGCCTCCTCAGGTATGAGGAGAGACCCGTGCTCAGTAGTGGACCATTAATGGGTTGTAGCCATTGTCCCAAAAAGCAGTTACTCTTTTCCCTTTTTTGATCACTCGTTCCACAATAAAGTTACGACATCAAACGTCGGGGACGTCATTGTGTTCAAAGCCCAATTCAGAAGTTAATTTAGACTATTCCAATTCTACCCGACAAAAGGAAGAGCACTAAGTGAAGATCCCGCATAAGTGGAAATTAATTCCATCTCGAGTTCTAACTGAGGGTTAGGCATCCTTTGAATTACCATGAGTTATGTCAGTTCTACTATTGCTTTAATCACATTCTGACAGAATTACAATCTTTATTTTTTATTGACTTTCAAATAGGAGATTCTATTTTTTGGATGAACGGTCACCAGCCACCACGATTTTTATTTACATGACGATATTGAAGTCCGAAATCAAACAATTCAAATCCATAATGGACGTTTATAAAAGATAATTAATATTATAGGACGTGAAGATGTAATAAAATAATGAGTCCGTGAACATTAAATAAGAAAATGAATAATGAAGTTTACGACCGTACTTCACCACCAGATGTCGGTGAAGGATTCGAAGTTCGAAGTTGTCGAAGTCTTATTAGCGGCAGGTTTATAAAAACATGTGTTTGTCATCGCTTCTTGCTCTTTATAGTGCAAATGTGGGACTAACCAGCCCTATTATTAGAACCACGTAGAGAGCTTGGTCATTGCACTTAATCCTGCAACAGTTGTTTCAGACTTTTTTATAGCATTCGCTTGGTTCCGTTGCCAGTATACAATGTGTTATTGGTGGAAAATTTACCGAAGTTTTTAATTCCACCGTTCCTATTTTTGTTATATCGGACGCCATTTTTTCAATTGGTTTGCGATTGTTTAGGCAGGAAGTCGTTTGTTTTCGCTTGTAAAGCGCTTCCTCGATGGTCTTTTTTGGGCGATATCAGGGATACAATGTGAATATATGTTTTACTAGTTGGATGTAACGGATTAAGCCAGAGCAGATCCGCTGGTGCATAGGTGGTAACAAAATAACGGTTTTTTCAATGCAAGCTCCACTGTGAAATGCATATAAAAGTGATGCTTTTTAAGATCTTTTACTACCTTAATTCCATAAAAAAGGTTGACAAGTCGAATTATACAGTGAGATATCTGGTGAGTACAGTACAGTAAGAGTAAAAGGAGAGTAAGGGGAGAGAGAGGAGTAAAAAGTAACAGTACGGACTTTAGTGCCCATTCGCAACTTCACTGGTGCGGCAAAATGGTAACAAAAGCAGGTGGATGCAATTCTCGGGACACCAATAATATTGAATATGGAGATGCAGGATAAAGGAACGCACGTAAATAATTCGCCGCGTGACATCTGGCGCACCCCTTCGCTGTAGACCGAGCCGCGGCGGAGAATAGACTTGCACGCCTACCGACGCCGCGACGCACTGAGTTCTTCAAAGAGCTGGTGTTATTTATTGCTCAGAAATATACGGAGAAGAATGGAGAGAATTGAGGAAAATTTTCGTTGTTTTATAATGTAAATGAGGGAAAGACTAATGTGTTTTTATTGTAATAGAAATTAATACATGCATAATAATAATGCACTTGTATATTGGACTGGTTTATGTACGAGTAACTCGTGGAGTCATAACACTAACTAGTCAATAGTATCTGATCGTCTAAGGCCATTTAAGGTCATTTAAGGTCATGAGAAGGCTTCGAACATAACGAACACTTTCAACCATTGCATTTTTTATATGAATGTTATTTATAGTTATGTATTAAATAAAACCACTATGTTTTTACTAATATGTTTGATGTAAATTATAATTCTCAGGATATATTTTTATTGTAAAATAATATATTCCTCTATTTATGTAGCATTTTTTAATATAAACCCTTTATACTATTACCTATTAATATTTTAATAAAAGGACCGAAGATTTAACGGAAAGCAGGGAAATATCAAAACGACAAGTCAACAGCCATATTAATCTGCCCTTTCACTGCGATCCCAAGGAAATGGACAATACGGATACAAATTTCATCTTCACAAAAGGCCTCATAAATTGTCTTCCCCAACCGTATTTTTCACTCACCTTCCTAAAGAATATTCTGAATATGGGAACAAAAAGATGAAGCAGAAAAAAGTGCCGTTTCCGTTTTTTGTTAGAGCTGTTTATATAGCTTGAGCAAAAACTTATTGGCACTATAAATTATGTATTTGAAAAGTAGTGCTATTGGAAGGGCTAGTGGAAATCAACAAGATGTTAATTTCCAAGTAATCGAGCAATAACCATAAATGAAATAATTGCTATCATGACCATTCTCAAGATAAACAACATCAAGATTTCGTCATCTGAGGAGAAGAAATCGAGTCATAAATCTCTCGCTCCGTCAAATTAAGTGTACACTTTAGCTGTAACAGAATATCTAGACACGAATCGCGTCGATATAGATAAGAATAGATCGATTGAAAAATTTACAGTAAGAAAAGGATTATAGAAGATATATTTCTAGAGATAAGTAAGTCTAGTCCTGAATACCAACTAGCCAGCTGAAACTGGAAGGTTTTCAAATTTGAGAACTTGCATCAACTATTTCCTTTGATACACATGAAAGAACGGAGAAAATTATTTAAAAAATTGTCAAATTTTACCGACAGATGGCGTAAAAACTAGTAAATATCAAGTATTTTCGACAATTCCCCTATATAGTCATACCAGCAGATGTTTTGCTTGTGATGATGGATCGTCCAATTCCAGTGATGGATGTGCTAACCATTCCGAATGCAATTCGCACTCGATTTGTTTATCGCGAAACATTTGCTGTTATGACGTTTATAGTGTCGATTGAATTGAATATTTAAAATCTAACGCCCGTGACTGATATTGGGCATTTTTTTGAATAATGGAGTTTCGACTAAATACGCAGCATTCGAATTGTATTCAACCCATTAATGGCCAGAGAGCAAGGGTCTCTGCTCCTAACTGAGGAGACCTAGAGCATAGTACAATACCCTGCTTCAGTGCGGATTTGTGGAGGGGTTAGTGGCCAACTCATGGTGTCGGAGGTTTTTATGCTGCCCCAACAGCTTCGATATGGCTTAACGATTGTAACGATAACATTTGATACCAACGGCACGTTTATCCCTACGAAGCATGGAAGCGCTTAAAAATTTTTGCCACCAGCGGTCACCTAAGTACCGTCCGCGCCCGCTGTTGCTTAACTCGCTCGATCACTAAGGATCGAAGCAAGCCGCCGAGCTCTGAGCGTAGGGGCCATTAATCTATCTTTATTACCCACGAGTTTGATCACGATGAATTCACATAAACGTGTTTACATCACCGACGGTGACTAAGCGTTACGTATTCCATTCCATATTTCTGGCTTGACTAAACACTTATGTTGATATAAAGGGCGTTTAGTGATACCAACGGGAGATTGAAAAGCGTGAGCTGAGGGGTGAGAATATTGCGTTTTGATTAGTACCCTACAGGCCCTCTAGGGTAGCGTTAATAAGTATTCCATGAAATAAATGATTATAAAAGAAACTTCCTTTCGCTGCAAAAAGGTGTGAGATGAAGTCAGTTTGATCACCTCGTAGCCCAGTTGGTAGTGAACCTGCGAAGCGAGGGTTCCCGGGTTCGATTCCCAGCCAGGGTAGGCATTTATGTGACAGATAAATGTTTGTTTCGGGTCGTGGGTGTTGTCTTATTTTGTTGTCTCTGCGGTCCGCGATTCCCAGTGCCCCTTGCACTGGGTATCGCAAGAATAAGAGTGTGCAGGCGTTTATTTGATTATAAAGCAGTTATATATTTAGTTGTACATATTTCTATGGCGGGATTTTTAATTTTGATTAAGTTAAACAACGCAGGTATAGTCGGAAGTTGGCTGGCATTTATTTTATTAATAGTTGATAATAAAGCAGATTTTTTTTACAGAATATAAGTTTCCGCTTGACTGCGACCCCACCTGATGGTAAGTGGCGACTTAGCCTTTAGATGGTGAGGCGCGTTAATTTAGAAAAACCTTATTCACTCAACTTATTCCAGTCCTTTGCAGTACGTATCATAAAAGGTGAAGCAAAGCGTCTCGTTCGTACCGGGGAGATGTTCACGACGAAAGCTCCTATCTTTCTTACTATCCTATCTATCCATGGAAAACGGTGACCACTTACTTAAGTTTCTTGTCTGCTCGTAAGACGCCTGTCTATATCCGTAAGATCCGTAGTCCTTAAGGTACTCACAGACTGAAGTTATTACAGCCTATAAAATTAAATGCTTTTGGTTTTTCTCTGTTTCAAAAACCACTTACGTTTACCGAGCTGAAACTCTTCGAGTGATATAGAAAGCAGTTAAAGCGATAAGACGACTGAAACGAAGTGTTTACGACTGCGATTGAAAAACTAACTTCACGAAAGCGATTAACTGAAGTTTAAAGTAGTTTTGGTACTAGAAAAAACGCGAATGCAGTTTAAGCTGTTGACAATAGTTTACGTTGGTAATTAAATTGTTAACTTGTGCTGATTAAATGTATTTAAAGTTTTAAATCAGCGCATTAAAGTTTTTACATGAAATGGGTACTCATAACTTTGTATTTACACTGAAATTTCGATTTAGTTCCATGGATTAAAACATCGTAATTTATTTTTCGTAGAACATGGATTTCCAGTAGGAGGATGGGCTATTGTTTTGTCCTTTGTTCAGCAAGACGTACCACGTTAGAGATTCGACACAAGTCTGGCCAAGTCTGGATAATGAATCTTGTAGAAAGCTGATATAATCATAAGAATAGATGAAACCAGTCACGCCTCTTAATATTCTCCTCAAATTCAAAGTCAGGGAAGCTCCAAAATCAAATTAGCGACATGGGAAGACCTACTTCCATTTTCCTTCGCATCTCGTGGCATTAATATAAAAACGGATAATAAGATCCTTTATTAAAATATCCTGGGTCCGCACGTAGTGACACCATTAATATTTCATAAGGCGAGTCAAAGGGGCTTAATAACTCCCAAGGTCTGACTCTGACCGCCATTACGACATCAACCCATCAAAAGATAGTTCGGCCCTGTACGTGTCAACCTTTTCGTCGTTGTGAAAATTCCCTGAGAGAATTGTATAGACCGTCAAAACTTGTGTTTAGGAAAACGAAACAGAATTCGGTCACAAAACGCCTTTTGCCAGATTTATATTTGGAAATGTAATGTTACAATCGCATTCATTTGAAAATCGTAATATCCTTTTAGCGATAGAAATATAAAAATACGGATATTTTTTTTCTTTTATGTAAAATTTGCATAAACAAATAATTTTTATGCTGTTTGAGCTACAGTGTAGACCATCCAAAAGCATTGTAAGAAATTGCCTAGTTTATTAACCTTCAAAAAGTGTTAGTACAATTTCAACTTCAAAAAAAGAATTTGTTCATTCATTAGTAAAAAAAAAATAACATATTAAGTTACACAGCAAACCAATATAAAACAGGCAAGCAGAAGAGGTATCTAATGTCGTTGGGAGAAACTATATTATTGATAAAAAAATTACTGTTAATGAGGGTTAAACCATTGAAAAACGTTCAGAGGAATAGTTAAAATGTAAAAACAATCATAAGAACCGCTTATACACTTCAGGAATTTCAAAGTTACGAGTACAATTAAAAAAATGACGTGCTTAAGTGTATCACACAATCTCACTTCCGCACTAGAATTATGTAATACGAGTGAAATGGACTATCAAAACTGACACATAAATATTCAAGATCTGAGAATAAACAACTATACATTTCTTGATACTGGCTGTTGTTTTGAGTGAGAAGTCTTTTGACGTTATAGCACTTCCGGGGGCTTGAGTGGTGGTAATGTATGATAGGGCTGTAGAGGCATTTCACGTCTCTAGGGAGCTCTAAGCGTGAGTACCTGCCTTTTTAAAAGCTTTTATTTAACTTGCAATGTATGTATTTATGTATGTAACTATGTTTGTTCGGAAACATAGTTACATACATAAATACATACGATACGTCGAAATATTGCAACTCAATTTTGAGGCAGTTATCGTCAAGTTATTGACTAAAAATTAGAAAATGAATTAAAAGTAAAAAACTTTTTAAAAACAAACTTTTATTTAAATGCACTGAAATTAATAAATAAACTTTTACTTTTCATATTTTAGTATCTAATTATAATGCGATTGCACAATTTATATGATATAAAAACTTTTCGCGAGATTTACCTGTTTAAAATTTTCAAACTACGTAAATACGAGTACTTAAATCATAAAAACTTCAGATACTTGAGTTTGCCATTAAACCCTCCACCATTCCGCACTGGAACAGCGTGGTAGAGTACTCTAGGCCTCAATGATGCGGAGAAACCCATACTCAATAGGGGGCATGAATGGTTTGGAGCTTCAATACAATATTGAACGAAAATATTGTATTGAAGCTTGTAAGCGCACACAAAATAAAGCTTCTACGCGTCGAATACACACAAACCTGTAACCGCGTGCAAATTGAGATCCACGTCGGAAATAACTTTAGCTCACGAATGTCATTAGTTGCAGTGTTGTAACTCCTTTATTAGGGACCGGCATCACTTCACCGTCCGTTACGCTGGGAGAAGGGTTATTAGGGCGTTTGCAGACTATCCGATCCGGTATCGGTAAATGCGTTATATGATACGATTACTTATTAGTACATTATAAATAATTATATAATCCACAGTAGTAAGGGTCTGTGGTTATATTTCAGTTAAGTTCATTTAATTGGTTTATTGCAACCACTGTATAATAAAAAAATAAATGAACCCATGCTTCCATAGGGTTAGAATGGCTTTTGCTTACATACATTTCGAAAGTAAGTTTACATAGTCATTTTTGTAGTAAAATTACAAACTACAAACAAATATACAGCATTCATTCATTGTTTTGATCAACTAAATATATAAAATAAGGGAATTCATATTCTTAATTCAGGTAATGACTACCTAATATAGGCTTAAATAACGACGTAATTGTTATTCACATTACTGTGGGGAAAATACCTCTACAGCACTGGATCACTCATATACATACTTGTATAAGTATCAGATATCAAAGCGGATGATATGCGTCCTTGAAAATATTCTATTTACCGTAATCGGATCGGATGGCGTCCAATATACCGCACAATGTAATAGCGCTGTTACAGAGAGTACGAAGTAGGGTTGTGAGGGTATGATAAGTCGGGATTGTGACGTGGATACTGGCAGATAGGTATTTGTATAGAATTAGCATTTTCGGCGATTGTCTGTATAATAGATGAATGCTGCCAAGCGGAGATTTCCGCGTTCGATTTCAGAGCAGACATTAACAAATTCATTACAAGTCTATACTTGTAAGTACTTGCACCTGAACTTACTTAGAATCTTTGTGAGCCGATTTTTTGACGGATATGCACGGATTATGCGTACTTGATCATAATAAAATGGGCACAATCCATGATGAGGTAAGTTCAAAATTTATAAACATTGTCTAATTACATTACTCATTACCGCTTCGGATTATATTTCGGCTATCCGATTTCATTTACAGGGTGCCACTTTAAACCCCACAGAGGTCTCAAAGTTAAACGCCCTCACTGAAACTACACTCGTGACTCCCCGAGGCTCGGCTTTGAATACGACGTGTATGGGATACAGGGGACTGACGTTAGTCCTCTATTCTAATATTTTCTTTGACTCAAGATTTAAACGTTTTAGGTAACTGTGATATAGTTTGAAAGGTAATTAAAGAGTAAACGAAGAAACTTTTTTATTTACAGACATTTTAATTAGATCGATCACTTGTTGAACCACAACACAATACTGGCATTGAGAATGAAACACGTTAAATACATTTTACGCATAAATAAATAAATGGAGCCCCTCGCCTCAACCGATTAATAGCTCAGTACTAATCATGCTTCTCTCCTCATTATTGAGGAGGCCTAGAGCATACCCCACTACGATGCTTTTGTGCGGACTGGTGGAAGAGTTAGTGGTCAACCTAAGTTTCAATCAATTATTAATAAATCTTTCGGTATCGGAAGTTCTTATGCCGCCAAAAGGTCTCCGACATAGCTTACCGACTCTGACTGCCGCCTGACAATAACAACGGGGACAGCATTGCGTGACCTCCGGAGAACGGATGCGCTCAAAAATTTTTTGCTACTATCGGTCACCATTCAATTGCCAACCGCGGCCGCTGTAACTTAACACGATCGATCACGTAGGATCGACGCGAGCCGCCGCGCCGGTCTCAGCGCTCATAGTTTACATACCAATTTATTTTTCATTCTATCCAATATCCTGAAAAACTCATCAAAAGTCGTACCGTGCATATCGCACACCGTCTGATTCCCTGACACAGTTGTTAGTGCGAAAATACAGCATGCCCCTCATAAAAGGGTGTCCCCAGGTTCAACGACCTTCAATCCACAAGGGTGAATGTCCACTATCGGGTCTTGATGGTGCGCTCATTCATATGAGAATCTTTGTATTAATAGTTATTGGTTTTTCTATAGTAAATAGAAAAGTTTATTGATAACGCTAGCCGCCGCATGAGTTGCTCAGCTAGCTGGTGGTAAGTTGTCATAGGCCCTTACAAAGCGATGAATTTCCTAATTTTCAGCAGACTTATTTACTTACGAGTACTCCTAACTGTGACATACAAGAACATCATTTTATTAGGTGGGCAACTGAATTTTTATTAGTGTTTTGTTTTTAATGGCCGCCAAACAATTCAACATTAGATTCCTGATGGTAATAGGTTACTGTCACCCTTGGACGTCATATACCCCAAAGGAATCACCAATGCGTTGCCAGCAAAAAAGAAGCAATAAAAATAAACACTACGCTGCTCAGCTAAGCGTCCGTTTCTTGAAGAATGCCAAATTGCTCAAGATCGACTATTGAGTCTTAAACGCGTGAGACATTAATTAAAAAACCTCGTAGACCAGATAATGACTCTAACCACTTACCGAATAGTCCCGTGATCGACTGCCAGTGTCGTCATCAATAATGGGTAAATATTTTTTCGTAAATGGTTCTTTGTGTGCGTATTTCTACGCACTTAAAGACCAAGGATATACATGTGAGTGTGAGCGGGTAACTTAAGGTGTTGTCATCGCAACCCTCCCCTCCTCTTTATAATTCATCTGTAACCAACTTTAAAGGACTTCAGAGCTTTTGAAGTTCACGAATTATATTGCTACTGAAGACACATAAAGCCTTGTTTATAAGTACTACCAACAACCTTCAGTCCAATACTAATTAAACTGAATTTGACGCGTCTCCCCACACCGGCACATTAGTTCTATTTAGCGTGAACATACACATTATGAGTGAACAAAAGCGTCTATGTGTGCTAATAACTCTTGCGTAGGTGTGGAGGTCCGTATAGATTTATTTTGTGACAGCGTGCGGTTATCGGATCGTCCCCGTTGTATTTAAAAGTGGGAAAAGAGATGGATATGTAGGGTGGAAAGGAATGGCATGGAGTTTGGGACTTTTCATTTTTAGTACCAATATCCTGCAACTATCGTATAGTTGCAGGATATTGGTCTTGACGACCAAATCATCAATCCGGCAACAATAGATAAATTTTAATAGCATTTGGGACCGCCACCCTAACCCAATTTACAAATAATTATAATTCGGTACTTTCTTACTTGGTAATGTCTTATTTGTGTTGTGAGTTGTTGTGCGTTGTTGTGCGTTGTTTAATATTTTATAGCTTCGTACAAAAAAGTTATCTAATTGAGTGACGTCCCGCAAAAGGAAACGTGGGCATAATCCATGGCTACCGTTATGCAGCAATACACTATCCCTCACTTCAATTCTTGGTAAAAGAAAAATCATACAAACATACTTACCGTGACCCTTTATACTTCCTTCTTATATTTCCTTCCTTTATACTTCATCATCAAAACTCACTGTCCAACAGCTGAGGAGCGGATTCGAACTGCCTATTTTGGAAAAAAATATATTGAGCAGAGAAGTGCTTAAATAATAATACCAGTCGTTTGGCGACTGACTTAAGCAAGAGCGTGATAAATAGCTTGCTGCACAGGAAGATAATAATACTGCAACCATATAAGAGGAAGTCGTCTCCACGGACGCCGCTGTCCCCAAAACGCCGAGAAGGGCGCCCTATCTCGGCCGGCGCTATTGATTTCCATCGCCCATCGCTCACTGCCTCCCCCTGTCACACACCTCGTCACTTGTTTTACGACGTAATTAACTTCGCCGTAACCAAAGTGTATTAATATTTTCATATATCACTTCTTTATACATCACATAAGGAAAATAATTATGATCTTGTTTCTTGGAAAGACAATGAAACGGGTAAAATATATGAGTATAAGCAAGAGTTTAGAAATTTAAAAAGCACTTAAAATACTCGCATGATCGCACTGGGCACGACTTTGATGACGAGATCTTACGAGTAAAACTAACTAAAAATACAATCAAACTATTAGAGACATTGAAGTGAAAAATTGAAATTGAACAACGTCAGCTAGGGCAATTAGTAACTTTATAAAAAAGGTATAATTATATCAGTATGTTGTAACCAATTGTTATAATAATGATGTATAGTATTTATTTGATGTTTTCATGCTTCTTTTATATGGAAGTAAGTTTATCAAACTATTTCGATTACCCGTTCGCTATGCGTGCGAATCCCGAACTAAAAAAAAAACAAATTATTAATTCCTCGTAAACGTTTCACCGAAACCAATAAACTGGGTAAAAATGTCCAATAAAATCAGCTATTTATTTCATTACGTTTTCAACTCGTAACGTAATTTCGACCCCTCTGATAGCATCGACAGCCCAGCGACCTAAACTTGGCTTGCTTTATTTCTACCGCAATATCTCCTTTTCTTTATTAGCACAGAAACGTCAGAGCCCGTTCTTATGCAGTCTGTTTCGTGGTTACGTTTGTTTTATTGGTAATGTTATGCTTTTCGCTATTTACGAGGATCTCCCTGTTTTAAGATGTAGTTGACTGATTTTGTTCCTCCTTTATTTTGTAGAACTTGAATTTCTTTTGGTTTTCGTATCCAAAGACGATAAAAGGAGCTCTATTATGAACCGAATCCAACGGCGAGCTATTCGTCTTGTCGACGATCCCATGCTCACAGACGGTTTAGACTCTCTGTGTGTTTTCTACCGTCTGTATAATGGGGAATGTTCTGATGAACTGTTTAACCTAATACCTGCGGTTAACTTTCGTTACCGCACATCACGAAATAAAGTCAGGTTCCACCAACACCACCTGGATACCTGGCGTTCGTCCACAGTTCGGTTCACACGTCACTTCCTGCCACGTACGTGTAATCTGTGGAACGAACTTCCTACAACGGTGTTCCCACAGTGCTATGACATGGGGTCCTTCAAGAAGCGGGTCTTTCGCTTCCTTCGTGGCCGGCAACGCGATGGTGACGCCCCTGGTGTTGCCATTGTCCATGGGCGACGGTGATCACTTACCATCAGGTGACCCGTCTGCTCGCTTGCCTGCTTAGGCCATAAAAAATAATTAATTGTTATCGGCTGTCTGTCCGTCACATGGCTCTTTCATACACGGAAATAGGAAGACAGCTAAATGTTTTACAATATGCTTGTTACTGTGGTCTCTATCACAATAACCAATCCATAAATTTGAAACGGCGTATCCGATTTGATAATTTCAACGGAATTTTGTCATTTTTCTACTCCCACGCGGACGAAGCGGCGAGCAACAAGTAGTGTTCCATAAACACCGTGCTGAAATAATTAAATATCTTCTTATACTGTGGTTAGAACCTTGAACTAAATTTAGGTATCTTTCAGACCAGTGAATCTGTTACTTCCATTTCAGTAAAGTTTTAAAGACCGATATGTATGACATTGTTACTGTTGGTATAAGTACCTAACTAGTTACATATAATTAGCAATGTGAAAATTGAGTTATTAATGTAAGTCTTATATAAATAAAATATATGGGTCGTTTTTGGGCATCAAATGAAAGCATGGGCATTATATTATTTCCAGATGCATTATTATACCTATTATTCAGACCGTAATATCTTACGTAGTCGGGTTTAGTTGTTAAAGTAATATTTTGTTATTTCAAGACTGAATAAACACTTTCACTTGATAATGCCACAAACAGAGAAACATACCTTATTGGAAACAGAATAAACTCAGCAAACAAACATTTAGACCCGTAACATGTTTTCCCAACAACGCTCTGGAACCAACAAAATCAGGACAGTCGATCCTTCAAAGCACCCTTCATGATAAATTGCCTTTAGCGGTCACCCGAATGATGACCCTCCCGTTGCATAAGTTACTTGATAGCGGACCCGTACCCTGGAGCTATGACCCGTCCAAATCTTACTAAGCTACTTTGCAAAAACAAAACAAATAGGACATTCGCATAAAACATCAGGATGTTTCTTGTTGTAGATAATATGAGAGTTTGCTTCATGTTCTTCTTTATATTGACTTTAGTTATGTTCATATTGCTTTGTTCGGCTTCAGCTTGTTTTGTTTGACTCTTACTAACAATTACTAACTCGACTATTACTAACAACAACTAACAGGACTAGTATTGTTCACTAACAGTCCCGTTTCTAGTCCTCCTGGTTTCCCACACTTAAGAAACTACTATACTATGTGTTCATCATTTGCTGACGGGCAGTGTGTACATGGCTGATGCTCCGCGACTGACATCAGTGCAGGAAAAATTCAGGACTCAGATCGCGAAGTTTCTTAAATCGCTACTTCACTTATGATTGACATAAGCCATTGAGCCAAGAGCATTTCAATGGTGCCAATAATACGTAATCCGTTTATTTACAGTCGCAGAATCAAAACCGAACGCTATTGGAGCCGAGGCTAAGCTCTGGAAATCGCTGCCGACTTCATTCTTGCGTAAATTTTAGGCATATTGGACTGCGTAGTACTCACTTGTCAGTACATTTCGGTCAGTTTTGTTCTTGACTCGATCAGTTTGAACGAAGTTGCAAAAAAGGAGTGTTTGTATGAAAGGTTGCGTATAAATGTATCATTCGTTTTGGGGCTTTATTCATCTTGGGTCCAGGCCGACCTCCGCTACTCGTAGTGTAGTGAACTAAGGAACGAACGAGATCCCTCTTTTCAGACGACTCTGTTCCATCCAGTTTAATCTCGAAGGTAGTTTAGGCTGCTGGTAGGGGTTTGAATCGAGTTACCACAGTGGATCGTCTGTTCCCTTTTTGGTGTGAGCACTTGTTCATTGTTGTGAATTGCCCAGAATGAATAGCTGGTTCTAAACGCAAGAGTATCAATATTTCATTGTGAATTATTTCAAGAAGAATGAAATAATCGCGTTAAAATTTGAACAATAAAACAGCAGTTATTGTAATAACACGCGTTCCCGAATTCCGGCAGCCACCCTCCGAGCTTCGTGACAATAAAACATTCTAATCACCGACGCTTTGTTGCAATGTTAATGCTTTTTCCATCAAAACACAACAAATAATAATCACACTTTTAGATTTGAACATTAAATTTTTTAACATGTTTTGTTTGTAGTACACGGGAGCCAATCCCTACTAATATTATAAATGCGAAAGTAACTCTGTCTGTCTGTCTGTCTTTGTCGCTTTCCCGCTTAAACCTCTCAACCGATTTTGATGAAATTTGACACAGACAATCTTTAGACCCTGAGAAAGGACATAGGCTACCTTTTATTGCGACAAAAAGGGATGAAGAGGTTGAAATAGAGGTTGAAAGTTTGTATGGGATTTCTTCGGGTTTTAAGCACAGCGCCATCTAGGGGTGAACCTTCCTAACTTAAAGAATAAGAACGCCTAGCGCCATCTCTTAAAGAACCATGAAACTTTATATTTAAGCACTTGATAATAAGTTTCCCGAAGCGAAGCGAGGGCGGGTCGCTAGTTATAAAATATAAATTCAAATTAACGCTTTTATACTTTTTCCCTGCACTAGGAGTCCCTGTGACGCGTTTTGCCAAAACAACACAAATAAGATTTGATTATTATCTGTCACATATCTGTCACATAAATGTCTTATGTATTTGACAAGTCTACTGCTGGACCTATGTCCAGCTTCCGGTCCTAAGCATTATGAATCCTGCGGATGCCCGCTGTCTTCTTCAAGTCATTAATCCA
Source organism: Ochlodes sylvanus (assembly GCA_905404295.2). Lineage (NCBI taxonomy): Eukaryota > Metazoa > Arthropoda > Insecta > Lepidoptera > Hesperiidae > Ochlodes > Ochlodes sylvanus. Next base: position 1,118,875 of record FR990132.1, read on the forward strand.
TCTAGTTTGGGGGCACCCTATACTCCTTTTTTCGAGATGTGGTCTCAAGGACCTGTCCTCTACAATTGTTATCAGTTGTCGAAAAAAAATCAATAATGATTTAAATACATATTTTTTCTTTGATCATTACAATAGGAATGTTTTTGGAAGCGAATAGCAAAGAGCTAACACAATAACAACCGCGCGACTGTGGCGGAGCTGGTCATAAATTAAAAATGAGTGAAACTTTCGCATTTACAACTTACCAACTCCTATCTCATTAATGTATAATTTAAAGCTTTTTGCTACGGTGCTTTTAGTGTCTAATTGCGGACTGTCATTGTATTACTGAAGTACATTTGAAAGACTGGAGGACCTCTGGCGTCACAATCACACTTAATGAGGACGAGATAGGCCTCTCGAGGGTTGGAGATAGTGTTATTTAGAGATTGTTACGGTGATACAAGATTTGGAAAGGAAACAAAAATGTTGAACGACTGAATCAATAGACTATAATGTAACTGGGGAAGTTAAGGAGTATTCTTCCAATCTGCTTCACTAGGGTATGAGGGAAGAGGCAAGTAAACAATAATAAGTAAATAAATAAACGCTCACACAATCATACCCCGCACTAGGATCCTCTGCTACGCCACACAAATACAAACCACTAACACCCACGAATCTACAATAAACATTTTTATCTGTTCTATAAAATATAAATTCTATCAGACATCGAAACCAAGAACCCTGAGTTCACAGTCGAAACCAAAGGTTTGGATAAGTGATAGCACCAAAATACCAAAACTAGCGACCAAGTCAGAAGTTGTTTGTCATGAGACGGACTTGTCGAACGCTTTCGACAAGCCTACGAATTATTTTTTACGATAATAACAGGGACCGACTCCGTGTAACGTTTCCAAAGCAGGGGAATATTCATAATGTTTTGTTAATAGCGGTCACCAAACTCTCACGTTATTAAATATTTTCTTGGATATTCGTCCGGTCTATTGAGTCGCGCATTTTCTCGAACACGAGTTTTGTTTTCGTCGTACTTTCTGTAGCCCGTTACTCTTGGACCCCTGGGGGCTCTTATGCCCTTTGAGCGCTGGGAGGTCTGCGGAATAGCACTTCGTAAAGGTCAATTACTAGTTAGCTCTGCTTGTTTTATATAGTGGGAAAATAAGTTATTTACTATGTTCATAAATACCCACCGATGAAATGATTATTTACCTACTTGATTTTTTGTTTCTTTAAAATTAAAAGTTGACTATAACTTGTGTTACATAATTATTATTTATCACTAGCTTTCCCCCGCGGCTTCGCCCGCCAATTTCCAAAAATCGTTTCTTAGGGCCTGAGCTTCGGCGCCGGAGACCACTTTGAACCACGTTAAACATCAATCAAAATACTATTGTAATAGTTCACAAAAAATACTTCAGTTATTTTTTGCTTATAAAAAAATTGAGAAAGAGTTCACACGCAGAAGAAATGGAACCTTTTTTCTGGTTAATTTTGTTGGAAATGAGATGAATACACTATGGAGTTGGTTACCAGAAAAAGGGAGAGCGATTGATCGATTTTTTTTTTATTAATATAAGTAGGAAAGAACGAAATGAAAAGAGAACAATTCTTTTATAATAATTGGGCATTTTTGCTCATTTCACAGCCTATTTATAATTCGTTTTATAATATCCAATTCACACCGTCAAAAAAGAAGTTGCACTTCAAAAATCGTCACAATAATTTACGGTAAGCAGGTAGAAATTCTCACACCCAAAACTATATTATCCACATGATGCTAACAAAATTGCATATCAAAGGCCACACGAGGGAATTACGTGGAAAGTACAAGTGTGTAATAACAGAGGCACGTCACTCCAATCATACCCCTTTGTGCTCCAACTGCGAACTAACTCCAGTTTTCCCAAAAGGACAGCTCCACAAACAAATGTGTTGCCCCAAAGTAGGTCTTTGCTTCTGGCGCACAAATTGTTTTGTGACTGTGTTTGTATTAGAATAGGCAAATCATGAAGTCCTTTTGTGTTCTGTGACGTTGTGGCGTTGGGGAACGGATGTGGGTAAACTCAAACATTAGCAAGTAATTATTAATCTTTGTGTTAACATAATATTAATCTTTGTAAGTAATTATTAATCTTTGTGTTAACATAATATGTCAATTAAGAAAGAAGTCGGCGAAAATAATTCTTTACGTTTTAAAATTAAGAAATAAAGGGTTCATAAAAATTTGTTCACATATTCTGAAAATGTTTTGTTTTTTGGAACTTTATGTAGTTTTTGGTTTAAAGCTGAATTTTTCAACAAATCACAGTCGATAATTATATTTATGGACTTTATGTGCGCATTAGAATTGCAACAGTTGCGTGTAAACATTATTACCACGTCATCTATTTTATTTATTACATACCTATTCATACTGATATTCATGTTGTTTCATAATTAATATACTATGGCACAAATATTTTCTCTATTCTAATGTATTAAGCCCTGAAACAAAATATGTGTATTCAGAAATACTTAGTTATTCATAATTATGTAGACATTTCGGAGCTCGTGGTTTCGCTAGGCATTTGAAAAGCTATGTTACAAGGCACAATACAACAGACAGACGGAAACAGACAAGTTGATGTTCTGTAAAATTGAAATATTTAAGAGCATAACTCTAAAGCCGTTATTATTTCATTTTTATGATATTAATTCATCATCATCATCATCATCATCACAACCCATAACAGTCCCACTGCTGGGCACGGGTCTCCTCTCACAATGTGAGGGGTATAGGCCATAGTCCACCACGCTGGCCAAGTGCGGATTGGTGGACTTCACACACCTTTGAGAACATTATGGAGAACTCTCGGGTGTGCAGGTTTCCTCACGATGTTTTCCTTTACCGAAGCAAGTGATAATTAAATTTAAATACGCACATAATTTTTGAAAATTAGTGGTGCGTGCGGGGTTTGAACCCGGAACCTCCGGTTCGGCAGTCCAACGTTCAACCACACCGCTATCACTGCTTTGATATTGATTATAACATTCTATTTCAACATTCGTAAAGTTCTACATAACACGATACACCTCGAAGTAATGAAGAGCACGCTACACATTTTAATATCGCAAATGAAAAGAAATTCCCAAGTAACGGTAATCAAGAATGTAATAACAAAATTTCACTCGAATCAACTCCTTTGTGCTTCAACGGACTCACTCAAGTTTCCCCAAAAGGACAGCACCACAAACAAAATGTTTAGCCCCAAGTCTCTCGGCTCATGTACAAATTGTTTTTGTATTTGTGTTAGAATATTTGATTTATAACGAAGTATAGGATCAATGAACGTCGCGTGATTGGCACGCTATTGAGGCGAAACGTTTCTAAAACTAACCACGAATCTCATGGTCATTTATGTAATTAGAAGTAGTTCAATCAACATTTTATTATCATAATACTAGTAGTCGCCCGCTTCGGGAAACTTACCCTTGCAAGAATGTATAGACGGGTTAACAAACTATAAAAGTAATCCTAAGTTTATAAAAATACATCAGCGAAAGAAACCGCTTAATCAGTTATGCCATTTCCAAGATTTGCGGGTACGAAATAGTACGACTGCACAGATAAACAGACAAAAATCTAAAAATTAAGGATAATTATGGAATCTGCTTTGTTATAGATTCGAGCTTATAGACACATGTACAAGCATTGATTAGTTAGAATTTTATGTACCTATAGAAAATAGCACTATTTTTTTGCACAATAAATGATATCTTAAAGTAGTTGCCTAAATGGAGGCTAACTAATCTAAGGATGAACATGATTAAATACAGAATGACAAATAATAAACTATTAAGATAGTACTACGGAATTGCTCCGTAACATCCTTGCAGTATCAATTGCAACGTGTTAACATACCTGCACCATTATATTATGTATATCTCCAATAATTCAACCCTAAAAGTTTATCCACGTGAAATTAAAATTACATAAAAGTGGTTTTATAGCCTTAAAAATAAATCACCATTTAAAGGTCCCAATAAAACTTCAATTACATTAAATAAACAGTTCATTGATCGATGTGAATTCCTTTTGCGGAATATACCGTAGAGTGTAGCTCGAAAGCATTCTTTGAGCATTAAACAATTTAAAGCCCTCACAACGCAATAATAATGTTCCGTATAGAGCCACACATCTGGTGCGTAATCTTTGCCTTTGCCGTTTTCAATTCTCTCTAATCCTTGACTCCAGAATAGCTACGTATCGAAATACGCCTCCTCTCCGCTGTAACCTCACTTTGCAAGATCATAGAATTTCCATAGCCCCCGAATACACATTTTGTGAACGATATTAGAGATACAATTCCCTCGACGTTCGACGATCCATGCATCAAATTATGTTTTGGGGATAGAAAAGTAAGAAGTTTGTTCTTATTTCACGAATGTATTTTGTGAAAAAGTATGGATAGTTTTAGTTTCGTCTTGATAGAGTTTTCGCCTGGATACTTATAACTATGTTAGTAACTATCCTCGCCTCTCGTAAGGATACATCCGAGCGAATTGAAATATTAGCGTACGACTGCGTCAATATACTAGTTGTGAGCGCATCACGCACGTGAGGTATACTAAAAGTTTCCCCAAACAGTAAAGGTAATATTTAAACACGCACTAAAATAAGTAGGGCATAAAAACAAAAAGAAAATTTAAATTATTACTCGAAACACGTCGTAAATTAAATTGAGCCGGGCGCGAAAATTCTAGCGCGTCGTAAATTTAGAAATTCATAAAATTTATTTTCCGATATATTTTTTCTAAACAACCATCGAGGCGCGTGAAAATTATCCGAACTGAGGCTCGGAGCTTCCGGTGCGGGGGTCGGGGGGTGCGAGGGTACATCCCCTTCTATTTTCGGCGCTTGAGTTATAGCTCGACCAAACATTGAAGACCTTTTTACCGAAATTCGCGTTCCGTTTTACGACTGTTCCTAAGCATCGGTCGGATAAATTATTCAAATCCCGAAGTTTTTTCGTAACGCCTGATGTGGGTTTAGGTGTTTGTAAATAATTGAAAATAACTGCGCGTTGTAGGCCGGCTAATAATCGACGCTTTGCTTTTATTTTTTTGTGGAGAAGTACGGTTGGAGTATTTCGGGGCTTCGCCTTAATCTATTTGGTTATGTTCCGTAGTCAATACGGATGCCCAATAGCAACTGTCTTGTTTTGTGTGGAAGCGTTGTACATATTATACATTTTTTTTAATGACTTTCCTTTTCCTCCGAGTGAAAAATTGAAAATCAAGTAAATACCAACCATTTTTGTTGTTTGGTTAATTATTGACGATTATTATATACGTACAAAATAGTCTCATTTATTTTTATTTTTTGCATAATGCTTAAATTTGATTTGATTATCTATTTCTTTTTTTTCATAACGTTAAAATCACATTTGAAATAAAACTTTTTATACCTACCTAAATTATAAACAACACTCAACTCATTTTGTTTAAGTAAAAGCGTACAAACATTTTATACATACATACGTTTTACTCAACAAACAAACGCTTTAAAGGAGAATGATTATTTTTGCCTGCAATTTTCTCACACTTCAGATGAACTCCAGAATCATAATTATTAGTTTTTAATCTAACCGTCGTCTGAGTATTGGAATCAGTATTTTGAACAGGGGATTTTATTATAAAGATATAATAAGTAAGAAAATTATTATTTATTATTTTTATTATTATTTAAGTTTACATAAAATAAATATTGAAAAAGTTAGTACTAACAAATATATAATACATTTATTAAAGACTAAAAAAAAAAGTAAGAAAATATTATAAAAAAAATATTAAAACAAAAAATTATGGTATAAGTGAAATATGTTTTTGATATAGCACGTGATTTAAATGTAAAATCATGGTTATCTTACGTGACTTGGTAATCAATTTTATTTACTAAGCTGATCAAATTAAGTAATTATGAAGCCATTTTAGGCCATTTCCCCATACTTTTGGTCATTGTCCTTTGCAATAAAGTACGAACCCATTTAAGGAACCTTAAATAAAGTCGAAAGTAAAGCAATCACTTTAAAAGTGACCGAACATAAACACCCCGGTCACCAATCAATATGACTCGAGAATTCAATCAAAAATTTTACGCGCACAAAAATTCCAAACAACATCGAACTACACTCACTGGTGACATACCCTTGTCAGGACTCATTGAAAAGAGAGGGATGCGCGCGCACCTCATTGTGAAATCGCCCCCACTTTGAGCTACGAATTTGTTAACGCGCGCGTTCGATTTGTTAAGAATATATGAAATCTATTTACTACCAAACCTGAATATTTAAACAAGAATGAGCGTAAAATTTTGTGTAATAAAAAACACTTTTTTTTAATTTTTTGTTTTATTACCTAATTGTATTTAAAATAAATATTATACAATAAATAAACTTAATCGAAATTTTTCAATTAAATTTCATGTCAAAATTGATTGGCTACGAATTTTTCGTAGCGCGCAAATTGTAGCGGCTTAAGAACACGCATCTACAAAGTATGTCAACAATACAATTTCTCGCATAACATCGCGCGAGACAAGAGATTCGTAATAATCAACCACGTCGCACAAAGCGAGTTACTTGCCTAGCTAAATATCTGCGAGGGTGAGTGAAAGGGAGGGTGTATCAAGATCCGAGCCTCCCCATAGCGTTCCGTACCGAGAGGAAATTTTAGGTTAGTGGACATGTAGACATATAGACGGGAACACGGCAATTTTGTTGCCTAATTTAGTTCGTGTCGTCTTGTGTTTCTTTTGTGCGTAAGGTCATCGTTCGTCGTTGTCACGTGATTTTCCTGTGTTTAGAATAAGTGTAATGAGTGTTTAATGAAAGTTTAATTAAGGTAAACGGTTTCGGCGCCGCCGCGATTCAAACCATCGCGTGTTATCCCGACTTGGAACAATCGAGCCCGCGGTTTTTGGCGTGCAAAACGGAGGGAAAAAAATTGAAAAATACACAAAAAATACATGTATTTGTTTGACCGCGGTTTGTTTGTAAACAGTGCGGCGTGCGCTCGACAAAAGTAAACATTAGCGCGCATTTCGCAAACCTATTCCGGTATTCGAAATTCACGTCACCGATGCACTTTTAAGTGTTAAATAAAAGCTCAAACTTCGTACCTAAAATTGTGCCAATAAAATTAGCGTTCGTGTGTAAATTGTGTAAATAGTAATTGTATGTGTAAAAATAAAAAAATAAAAAAAATAAAGATGATTCTAGAATTGTTATATACGATCGGGAACTTATTTATTCAGTCACGTGTGAAACATTGAGTGGGTGAAATACGTGAGGTCTGAGCCTCTACTATAAAGATCGATAACATTACGCATTACGGGGCGAGTGTTGGTACACAGGCAAAGCGCACGCACACAGGCGCGTCAGCCCTACGCCCTCCAAAAGTAAGAAAGTAAACAGCGCCAAAGCTTTAAACCAAAACCGAATTTATAGCATAAGAAATCGTAGTACAAATTCCTGTGATTAAGTTTCGTGTTCATACAATCATAAGTCTGTGATATAAAGACATGCTGGTGGGTGCGAATCTGTGCAACCCGGGGGTGCTGTTCCCCGGGTTCATGCACAACCAGCTGGTGATGAATGGTACCAGCAACCCGTCGCGACAGGGATCGGTGATGAGTTCGAGTCCGCCGACTCCAGTGCACAATCCTCAGAGTGACACTAAGAGGTCATCACCGCTGACTCTCTCGGAGCGCACGGGAGCCCCACCGGGCGCTGGAAAGGATGCCGTAAAACTCTTCATCGGTCAGATACCACGGCATCTGGAGGAAAATGACCTCCGCCCCATGTTTGAGGAATTCGGAAAAATTTACGAGCTTACGGTGCTGAAGGACAAACACACGGGAATGCACAAAGGTAAGTAACTATAAGTAAGATTTGCAATAATACAGTTCTGTTAGTTATGAATTTTAAACTAGTTCACTTTGTCTTTTGAAGATAAATTTTTTGTAAAAAGTTTTATAGAATTTTATGATAGCAATTTTAAAGTTGAATATTTTAAAGGACTTCCGCAGACGTTTATACGACATTTTATTGACAGCTAAAACTTTAATTACGATATTATTTGTTTTACAATGTGATTTTCTAGTATTTTACACATCAAATGTGATATTGCCATGACATTCAAACAAAAATTCCTCCTTCTCATACGATTATTTCTTGTCTATTCAGAATTGGTATGGATATATCGGAATAAATTTTCGTGGTGACATATCTCTACGATTATCTGATTACTGTGTATCTGATTACTTAGGAAATAGGACTGTATTTCTTGAAAAGATGTAGGTATCTGTGTTTTACGTACAGTGATGGTTCTGAATATAATACATAATATATTTATTGTATTAAACATGTTTTATAAAACGTAAACATTATTACACCGGCGCGTGTTGAGTTATAACAGCGATTTAATAATAACATTTTACTTTACTGATTTTTCAAGTCATACAAAATACACCTAGATAATAATTTAATTCAACTTAAAAGATTTGACCCGAATAATATTGCAAGTGAACTAAAAGGTTGTAAATACATAATGACTACAGAAACACAAATATAATTTGAACCCTGCTCGTTATTAAAACAAAACTGACTCGTTGGTTACCGGAATATGTTTTAACAGTCAGTAATTAATATAAAAGGCTGCTCTTGGACGTTCATAATATAAATTGGTTTGACGCGCGATGCCCAGAAAGCTCTCAAAGCTCTTATCCATTTTGCAAAAAATTGCAAACAGCTCAAAAATAACGTTGAATAAATTTTCATATCCAGTTAATTCTGTATGATAGACTAAATTACTTATAATATGAACTGGTTGAGTGTGAATTGGTGGGATAGGGTTATGTGCTGTATTTATTATGTATTTAAGAATATTTTCTATTTTTTTTAAATAGAGGGATTACACTTAACACAGCATTTAATTTTGTATTGTCATTAAAATATTTGTAAAATTCATTTGATTATATATTTTTCCAGTTTTGAATTTATATATTTTTAACTACTACTACTATCATGCAAGTTTGAGTTTGAGTTTGAATACTGAAACATTGGCTTATTGTTAGAATTTGATGTATTCTTCATAAAAATCCAGCCAGATACACCAAGCTTCTTCATGTCTACAACATGGTGATAGGTTATGTTTAAACAAAGGTGTCAAACAGGTCAGAATTAGCACAAAGGTCTTCGTTGGAGGTCTGCGTAAGAGTACTTACATGGTATGCATACTATCAAGCCTCGTATCAAAGATTGTCAAAACCTAATGTTGTTTATTCTATCACTCAGGAGAGAATGCTGTTAGCGATAAGATCGCCTATTGTATACATCATATTATTTGTAGTAGTGATATTTTTATAAATATTGTTACTGTTTCTAATTGGTTTGCAAGTGGTATTGTATTGTTTATATATGATGGTAAAGGGGCCACTTGTAAAATGTCCTTGAAGCTCAGTAAACACTTGGCGTGCGGCCGCCTCGACTTCAATTAATAAAATACGATAATAACGATATTAACTCAACAGAGATTAACTCGAACAATGCTTACGGTCACGGTATGCGCCGATTTATCGAATGGCAGCACATACAGTGAAAATATTTTTTTTTTTCGTGGTGTCCCACGGTAATTGGATAAAGGTAAACTCATTAACAGCCCAATACTAAACAGGGGTCTATCCGTAACTGACGAGCCTAAAGGCATTCACCACGTTGCTCCAGTGGGGAATGGTGAAGGGATTTGTGACCAACCCCTATGTCGGAAATTTTTATGCCAGCCACAGGTCTTTCTTTGGATCTCTCTCTATTCTCTCTCTGGTTGCTTAATGACTGCTATCTAATAATAACAATCGGAACCGATCGCTTTACGTATCCACTGAAGCACGGAAGCGGTCAAGAAAAGGTACTGCTCCGTTAAAAGCTCCCATTCAATATCGATGAGAATCACAATTAAATACCTTCAAATTCAATTCCTTTTCAATGTTTGAAACAACCGGAGTCGTTATTTAAGGCTAAAAAGGTAAGATATTAAAAGGTTGGGGTTGGTCAGGTGGTTGGTTTTTGGGATGGGTTGTGGAGAGACCATTACATCTCCAATTTTCATCTTATTTCCTGGGCAAGACGTTTGAATAAGAACTCCATGAAGGAATGATTAGAGTCATTCTCTTTTATGGTAAATGTGTGTCTCTTCAAGTATTTAAGAAAAAATATTGCTTTTTAAGCAGGTTAACAGTGTTCTTAGTCTGTTGAAACATTTTTGTTTACGTTAGAGTTAAATTGAATCCAAAGTTAATCAAAAGTTCGCTAACTTTGTAACGTCAGGTTTAATAATATTTCCAGTCATGATTGCTGTAAAGAAACGAAGAAAAATGGAAAATAGTTGCACGAAATAATAAAATTAATATACGGTTATGTCTAATTTTAGACATGACCCGAGGACAAACATAATTACATCTGTAAATTGCTGCCCCGGCCGGAAACGATCCCGGGACCCAAAGTTTCGCAGCTGGGTTACTACCAACTAGGCTACAGGGCCATCAACTTATAACCGAGGACCACCCAATAATTGAAAGATTTGGTAAATTTTACGGCGCACTTCCCACGGAGGTCATTGACTTTCAATTCAAACATATAAATATTTTTATTTCATTGTTCAATGTTATCAGGTGCACAATTAATGGTTTAACCTTTCGTAGGTTTACTCCCAACGGCCACCACTAAAACATCCACCAGTGGTGGCCGTTAGATCAGTGCATAATTTTTTGGCCCAACGGCCATCACAGGCGGACATTGGGACATTAAAAAATAATATTTGTGGATCAATTCCAGCAGGCAGTTTACAACCAATTACTACCTTATAAACAAGCAGAAATGTTTCACAAAGTCAACGATATTACATGTTTCTAAAATAATAACTATAATAGCAACAAATTGGTTTACGTTGCTAACTCTATTAATTAGAAAGTCTTTATTACGAGTAACTAACATAAAAATAATTACTTCAAATTGGTCTTTTAATAAAGTAGATAGCTTCAGCCCATTATAAGTCGTGGGTGTATCGTGACTGTGGAGGAATTCTTTAGGGAGATAGTTCCTCTGATAAAAGAGCAAGTAGCCAAGAAATCTAAGATTATTCAGCAGAATGCACCACAAACGGGGCAGGTAAATTTGAACTTGAGGATGGATGGCATCCACAGACAGGCATACAAACCACCTGATGATAAGTGGTCACCGTCGGTTTTGGACATCAGTAACCAACCAACACATCATTAATATGCTGCAAAGAAGACCAGCATCAGTGGCTCTCTGACATTTTCAACATCGAAAACCAGACCCGCATTAGCGGCTCCCCGAAATTTACTACCCAGATCTGGAGGTTACATTCGTACCACCATACTGTATACTACGAGTATTGGGGTTGTTGTTATATATACTGTTGGGATTAAACTGGGTTGTATGGAGCCCAAAGACCCGCTACAAAAGGGACTTGGCAACATAGTCTCGTTCGTTGCTCAGCAGAGTGCTTATCACACCGGGGAGGTAAGCTTGGAAAAGGACGGATGAACACTTACACCCTGATATGCGACACGAGTTTATGCGAGACACAATTGGTACCTTAAGTTTATTTCAATAACGATACTCTGATAGAACCGCACTAGGATTCCCCATGTCGTGGGTGTGTTTCTTCTTGTTCTAGTTATGTGTAATTGTTTTATGCGATGTTCATGGCACCCACAACTCAGGAATTAACACTTCTGAGGGATTTATTATTATTTATAGTTCAAAGCTAAATTTGTGAAGAAAGCGTTAGAGCCACAAAATGAAAGGTGTTTTACACATGTACAGTTAAAGCACGACCGTGCATTTATAATTTCGTTGTGCTCCTGTTCTCAAACGGAGTGTTTCTCTGTACCTCTTTTCCCTAATTGACTCAATAATACGGCTAACACGTCAGGTAGAACGTGGGAATTTAATATACGTGTCTTAAAATTGTTTCAATAAAATAGCTACATAAGAACAATGTGTATGACAAGGGAAATAACTCTTGCACCATCGCCCAAATAATTTTATGGAATTAACATACGGATAACATCAAAGACTTCTTCCGTTGTTTTGTTAATCACCTGTTTATTTCCGAAGATGATTGCTCACCTCTCCTCACTTTGCCTTCGCTACCGCACCTCATTTCACCATTTCCTGCTAATCCTGCTCCGCCCTGCTGTTTCTAATAGAGGATTAAAATTACTTCGTTACAAGTGTTTGAATATCTTTGCGGTGATATCTATAAACGAGGGATACAATTTTATTGTCATTATAAATATTAATAAATTTACTTAGTCAGATAAATATATTTGTTGGTACACGAAATGAGTGAACCTTTGGTATTGATCACAGAACAGAGAGACAAGGTATTGATGTTCAGGGGCGATAAGGCAAGAGCATGAGCTACCTGATGGTGGTTACCATCGCCCGTGGACAGCAGTATCACCAAAAGGCTACGCCGATATTTCCGCCCAGAAAGAAGAAAAAACGTACTAAGAAAAACCATCAATCTCAAACATAGTCCCATGAAGTTGGTAGAAATTCATGTTGGTTTCACATACGACGGGTTTCTCGTAACAACGCATCAATGACGGACTTATTGGATCGAAATGTAATTTAAAATCCAATCCCAAACGTTTATTTAACACGCAATTGCAAAAACATATTTTAAGATAAAACGAACTGACAATTGAATCTACATATAAATATAAATTTAATGGAATATGTTATTTTCACGAATTTTAGATAACATTTGCTGATGCAATATTGATATATTTGCAAATAAACTTAATTGGATATTAATGAACCTGCACGGTATATGCAACATTTTATTGCCAGTGAAATATATTAAAACCAAATTTACTCGTAATAAAATTTAACTAGTAAATACAACTGTCATACAAGCATTCAGAATTGGCTTAATTTAAGCATGACATGACTCCTATATGTATATTTTTATGGAGGATAACGGATTTAAAGTTCATCCTATTTATTATCAATGTCTGGTCAATGAAGCCGATGGTTTTATTTCATAAGCTAGACACTGATCGGTGTTTACTATAAACGACACGTCCGTTACTAGCCAATCCACAAATGTGAGAAATTCGTTCAAGCTCCAAGCTGGCCCAGTGCGCAATGGTAAACAATTTAGTAGGTATTGTTACTAGTTCTCTACGTGAAGGCTATCTGGCTTGCTCTTGCTGGCCGGCTGGAGGCTTAAATGCCTAGGATTTTTTCTTTTTTGAGAATGCAGCAACACACTTCCGCTGCCGCCCATGACAAAGTGTGACAGACCTATAACAACACTCAAATGGGGATTAGGATGGTTAGTCCTGTTAGCAGACGGTGTTAAAATGTGTTGGTTAGTTTGTTAATAAGAACGAGGACTAGGACAGGGTCTGTTAGTAATAGTCTTGTTAGTTGATGTTAGTATCCTGTGGGCCTCCTCAATAACGAGAAGAGACCCACGCGCAGACTCTGAAAGAACTCTGAAAGCATTACAGTTTCCTTAGCTTCAAGCTTTCAACGATTTCCTATAAATACAAATCGTAGTATTTTGTTAGCCAATAACTCGTTCTTCATTATTGAAAGGAAGTTGGGCACAATGTCTCGATATCTCAAGTTTCTGTTGACTGGAACCCGTGCCAAATATAATGGAATAGGCACGGCAGTTCCAATAGTGCTCGACCTACTGATATCGTATAACAAGGATTACTGATTCTGATTAGTACTAACAACCAAGTTATTTCAACGTTGAACTCTCGAACAAGGGGCGGGTTATTTACCACTTGTTTTTAATCAAGGAAACTCAAACTTAAATAATTTATTTAATTAAGGTATCTGTCAATACACTTATTTACGACGAAACAACGTCAGGAAACGGTAAAAGTCTGAAAATCCGAAGTGAGCCAACTTGGAGTATGGCCTGTAGGTACCACAGCCTGTACCTCCTCAAATTGTGACTATGATTACTGACAGGGACAGATATTTAAGTTTTCTTATTAATAAAAAGTAACTAACACGAGTCATCTATGTATGATCGCTACCCATGGACATTAGTTTGCGCTGTTTCTTTTGGTTATGATAGTGAGTGAGTGTATTGGACGTTTATTAATATTATTATTTACCTTAGAGTTAGATATAGAATAGATATAAAAAACAGTTACTATTTGCTCTATAGGATATGCACTGTCTAAGAATTTAATTTTCTTTTTCTCTATTAGAATTGTTACTTTCTTGGTTATGTTTTGTAATTCTCATAATTCTTCTTCTATTCTGTTTTTAACTTATCTCTAATGCCAAGTCTGAAAACCAGCGAAAATTATAATACTAATTAATTATTCGACATATGACTTAGTATTGGTACTAGTAAAACGAAATAATTATTAATAGTGATTTTGTTCAAACTCAAACTCAAATCATTTATTTCACGTAGGTATTTTGAATACACTTATGAACGTCATTTTTTGCATTTACCACCGTTTCGCTAAGGTGCCTTTAAATTTTAAATGTTAGAGGAGAAAAAGAAACGGCGAAAGAAAATTTAATTGTTATAAAACGTAGAGTTAAAAACACATATAAATGAAATCTACAATAAATTATTCACATCTTCACCTAACTGTACATAAGCTAACGCAAGTTTGAGCTTAACGTAAGAGAAAATACAATAAAATTGGTTGTTAAACTATTAGACAAGTACTTGGCAAGTGTAAGTGTTTTGCATAATAGTATAAATTCCATGTTAAAAGCCACGTCACAGATCCGTGGGGTGCCAAGATTTTCACAATAGCACTTCCGATAAAATTAGGGAACATTCGCTTCGTTCTGAGGCGGATTAAATGTTGAAACGTGAAATCATAAAATGTTTTTATTCCCTGTCATACTATGTACCTAGAGATTAAAACGGAAGTCGAGTGTTGTAAATGCGTATGTTCAGAGAAATTTTCTTTAACAGTAAGTAGTACAAAAGTAGTCTAGTGGCCTTAACGGGGTTTGACATATTGGAAACCTTATGACAAATATTACTACCAAGGTTTGCACCTAGGACCGCATGTACAGGCTGTCATAACCGATTTTAAAACGGTATTTAGCCATTTTTACCCTTATATTATTGGTACACGTTTAAACATGAAAAACTGCAATCATTTCTGATAATATTAGTACAAATATTTTTTTCTCGTTTTTATTGCTTGTAAAATACATCCCGTGTTTCCATACCAAAGTATATTAAGAGGATCATTTCATAAACTTCAGCTGCACAGCGGCAAAGCCTTCAAAAACTCTTTTGGCTGGAAGTAACAACCATTAAATCGCTGTCTGTAACAGATACAAACGCATAAACAACGTATTAATGTTCAAACCGATACAAAACAACTTGAAACTTGCATATTTTTACCGTTACACCAACATAACTTTTCCGACAGCAACCTACGCTCAAATTAACTTCGACCTTATTTTCAAAATTACTAGGTTTAAAATAACATTAATAGGGCTATTCTGTACGAGTATTCAAAATGGTAATATGTTACAAGTGAATAGAGCGGTTCAAAGAGCAACATCGGCAGTTTCACTCGGCTTTCAGCGAAATAAAGCTTTAAAAAAACGCCAAGTTTTCCACTCAACTGAACGAAAACATTGTTCAAGCGCCCGTAGCGCTTCTAAATAGGGTAACTAGAACAAAGAATATGTTGGGGGTTCGTCATCAAGGACTTATTAATGGGCTGCTGTTGGGGCTACCGAGATTTTTTATCTTTGTCTTCTTATAGGTATAAGAATACATTATAAGAAGTTAGAGAGAAAAATACGATAATTTATTAAGGCATGTATAACTCAATAAATAATTTTATTTTCTTACATATTTAGGTTTTTTACATTACACTGATACTGATGGAGTTGTATTCGTTTATTTTCCTAATTATAATACGCTCAATATTATTTTTTCATAATAAATTATTAAAAGTGCATCATTAAATGTCATCGTTATCATGTCAAATGGTGTCTCAGAATCAGAAAATATTTGGGATGCGTGTTTTTTATCTAAAGATCTAATTCTAGATGTACACAAAAATTAAGGTTTTTACTATCATAATTACATTATCAAAAATATATATATGGGAGTCAGGACTCATTCTTTTTTACGTTTCGTGGAAAATGTTGGTTTTAATAAAGAACAAGAATAGAGAATATTAAGTCAATTCAAGCACCAAAAGCAACATACTCGTACAGTAATCAAATAGTTATAGTCAAAATGATTTCACCACTACTATGATATCACACTTCCTTGGACACAACTTGGAACGTGATATTTTCTGCACGTTCAACTGTTCTCCAACCGCCCGTGCCGAACAATCGATGAAGAATATCTGAATATCTGGTCAGCCGTCAGTGCCACGTCGTAGACTCCATCGAACGCTTTCAAAAAGCGCTAACGTTTCAATTACTTCTTTTATCGATGGCCAGACTCCGACATATAAAATGCATGGAGGTAATTTTGAGACCTTGTCTCTGTGTTCTGTGTTTGAGACAGACGAATTATAGAGTCACCTATAAGAGATCAGTTTTATATCGACTGTGCTAAACACTAAAAACTAGTTGCCCTGTTAAGCGGAAAAAACCGGTCAACCAGGACGCGCACATTCTGGTTCGGTACCACCGATTGATATCAAGTCTTATTCTTCTTAACTTCTTGGTGAATAACAAGAAAGAACATGGAAAACCCCCATTTTTGAGTTTATCTTTTGGGATTAAACCTTTTTTTTTATTTGTTGTGGTATTGGCTCTAACACTGCTCTTGTGAACATTTAAGGTGTATTATTTGGGTTCCGTTAGCCACCCTTTTGGATACAAACCCTCAAAATAGTTTTCAAAATAACTAATAACGTCTCAATGCAATCTTGGATATATTCTTAATCTTTCAAAAATGGTTTATAATTCGCTGCAATGAATAACATGGTATCAATAACAATTAAAATAATCATGAATCTGTATTTTAATAAATAATGCGACATAAACATGGTATCGTCGGTATGTTCCATTTCATTGCACCTCCTGTATCACAGGTTATATTATTTATACGCCTTATATGTACATAAGATTATGAACCATTGAATGTCAAACTTTAGCAAATTACTCGTACATTCTTAAAAAAGTTACTCTCTTTCATCATGACCTGATCAATTTATCTTCACTCTAGGAGACCGCTTTATAAGTAAACTATCTAGTCAGTGTTTTCCCATTCATTTGATAACTAAAGTTTGTCCAGTTTAATTTTTTTTTATATTTAATTATTATTTTACCACTATTAACGAGGATTTGAATATAACGAATTAAAATACAGTGAATCTTGTTCTAAGATTTTTTATATACACATTACACATTATTACATTATGTAAACCACATACGTTTTGCTTCATATAAAAATACAGATAAGTTGAGTACCACTGTCTCAGGACACTGGAAAGGCAGAATATACGAGGGAAAAAGTCGTGAATTTTCTACGTGCTCACCTCACCGGTGTGAGGTAGAGAAGTATAATTCATAAAAGAATTCTGATTATATTTCTTCTCCTGGTATTAAATGCCGCCGTGTTTTACTGAATAGAATAATTTTCGGAATAAAATCATTTTATCGATCGAACCACGGATTTTTGGGGTTAATCTTTATAGATAAAATAACATTAAAACAGGGAAGCTTTCAAAGTTTCTTTTAGAATTTTGCAATTCGATTCTAATTTAAATATTTAAATTATGAATTTATAAACGTATAAACATTGCTCGGTCGGTTGTAGAACTAGTTTTTGTAAAATAATGTACCAACGTTTCTAAGGCTTGTCAGAATGAAATAGTGGTACAGAGCCCCCAGAACTACAGTTTCTTTGAACAGCTGGGTGTACAACGAGCACGGGAGCTTGGCTTGCACCCGAAAATGGATAAAGCCGTTTACGGGAACCCTAATTACATAGAAAACGTCTCATTTCGCGTCCCTTTCAGGTAAAATAAAGTTAACTTTGAGCGAGTTTATGACAGTGCTACGACACGGATTCGCGACCGGAACGAAAGTTTCATATAAATCCAGTGACGGCATGGCTGCATGTCCGGTAGGCAAAGTTTTTATAGCCGGCAAAACGTATAAAGTTTTCATGAAAAATAGTTAAAACATTAATCTGTTGGCGTATTACGTCTTTTGGTTAAAAGTTTGTTGATGTCCGTTTTATGGGGTAACTAATTCTAAAATTTAAAGGAGTAATAGGCAAGTGGTTTGTACGTTGGACTGCGGAGCAAGGGGTGTAGGCTGTTGACATAAAAAAATCATAAATATTTTTATGACAATTCGTTTTCTATTTAAACTAGATTTATTATTAATTCAAGACATATTGTAGTGTGAACGTGGTACAACATGTTAAAACATGTTAATGCTAATTATGTTGCAAAATTTGTGTACCAAAGTTATAACTGAATCGTTGCTGGGCTTGGACGGTGATGTCATTTTATTAAAACTCATATACCGACCCAATATAAAAAATAAGGGTTATTTTATTTTATTATGCAAAAATAAAACTTTAACTTGATAATCTTTAGATGACATGATTTTAAACTTTTTCATCGCGTTGAATTTTTTAGCTCTAACAGGTATCGACGACTGACTACTGTCGTAAAAAGCACGGTACATTTTTAAGGCTTGATCTTTCACAAAAGTTAATTTTCAAGCAAAAATGCTTATAGAACCAACTGTTTGAAAGAACAACCGACTGTTTGCTGACAAGCGATTCGTATGAGTCAGATGATGGATGCGAAGAAAGTTCGTATTTTTTCGCTTTCGCTGAAATGACGAATAAAGCTCGCATAAAATAACGAAGGCCTCGTCGACAAGTTGGGGTAAGAACAATTTCATGTTTGGCTAAACTAATAAAGGAACTTTTAACTTCATGGGCAAGTTTGTGAGTCCGACACGGACACGACACGTGTCGTGTGCGATCGCGCATGTGTTCGCGCGGACGCATGCGTGTCGGCGTCGTGACGTCACGGCGACTCGGCCGACTCGCGACCGTCAGTCGTGCCTCGGACGGCCGCGAACCTAACGAGCAGTCGCGCCACTACCGGCGACGCACGTAAACAATCATAACCAACATGCATCTCCGACACTTATGATCGCGGCCGGCTGACATTTCGGTGTATTTAGTTCAATTTTGATGTATTCATTTCAAAGTAAATAGTGTTATTCGTGGTCACGCAAAGTTTTTTTTTGTAGTAATAAATCGTGTCTTTTTAGTGCCATTTTTCTAAGAAACGTAGGTTTAGAGTACGATATCTTATCGCAGTACAAAGTTCAATATTCATTGCCTTCTCGCGTATTTGTAGGTTTTATAAGATTAGGGAAGCTTCAAAGTGATAGTGCTAGTTCGCTAGATAGAGTTAGGGTTAGTTGATAGGGTTGAAAAAGTTTTATATACACAGATTTATAATGTCGCTGATTTGCGGAGGTGAGTGCAAAAGTATGCCTTGCCGAGAGATCGTAAGCCACTGAAAATTATGTTCCTTTCATCTGTGAAAGGTTAATTGACTCACTCGTTATAGCCAACGTAAAGCAAACAGTCCTAATTACAATTTATTTTGGCCTTTAAATTTAAGGGTCGCTTGAAACGGTTTACGGGAATAGGTTATTAAATTACGTAAATAAATCTAATTGCGAGAATAAAGTTTTATTCTGTTGTTAAAAACAAGATAAAGTGTATTATTTAAATAAGTTTAAACTTAAACAAACTTTTTAAAGTCTGTATTACGTAAAATTTTCACATATTATTATACCTATTGACTGAAGCCGCAACAGACGGAGTGGTTGACTCACGAAAAGCTATTAGTTCTGCATCGAAAGGGTTGAACTTTACTAAGTATAGAAGCGTAACCTTTGATGCCAATTAAGGAAAATGGAATCGATAAACAATCATTATTAAATGAATATAAGTTAAGACAAAGACTAAAAATGTACATAGTTAACAAATTATTTAAAATGATAAGATAATTTCAAGGTCGAGTGATAGTTGTCAAACAAATGTTATTAATGAAAACAAGGAAAAGAAAATCCCAATCGGTCGATTTTAAGTGATCGACAAAGTTAAGCAACAGCGGGCGCGGTCGGTAGTTGAATGGGTGACCGCTAGTGGCAAAATTTCTTGGGCGCTTCCGTGCTTCGGAGAGCACGTAAAGCCGTCGGTCCTGGTTGTTACCGGCCCTGGTAGCAGCCATTAAGTATAAAAATTTCGGACACTTAGGTTGGCCACTATCCGTCCTCCAATCCGCACTGGAGCCGCGTGGGGCTCAGTAGTGGCACATTAATTGGTTGAAGCTTTGAAGATTAGAAATTATGTAAAAAATATATAAAAAATACATTATAATCAAGTTAAACAACAACACAACCTTGAACCTGAAACTCCAGAATGTCCATTCTAATGCAGAGACGTTGCTTAGATGTTAATTAACTTTTCCTTTGTATATCGGATAGTATTATTATATGGAATCACAAAATATATTATAATACTAGGTATTCTTACTATTATTATCTTTTTGTTGACATCGTAAAATATGCTACGTCCTAATAACAGTAATTATTGCGCTATGTTTAAAATAACAATAAAATTGTGTATTTTTTAGAAATTCATTACATTATTTTGTTTAATAATATAAATGTTACGCAATAATATTAAACGGTATTTCTGGTGAATATAGGTAATAGTACCTAATTTAACAATGTTCAGTAATAAACAGCGATCGTTTTACAAATAGATTGACGTAAAAATAACTAAATGAGTCGTGTTAATAGTTGCAGTGAGTTCAACGACTCAATCGTTGAAAGCTTGGGCTATTCACCTTTAGGTTATTAAGTATTAAAAAATGTTTCTTTTCGAAGAAAACCGTCTGAAACTTGTACCACATATCGAAAATATACCTTAAGCCATTTGGGATTAATGTGATATTTGATGGTCCGTATGCCAGTGTAGTTGACAAGATGCAGAATGTAGTGTTATAAGAGTGATGTTTGGCTTGGGCTTCAGAAGAAAAACTCAATACGCACAATACTCAATATCAAAGTGGATACTAGAGTAGAAATGATTTAAATATTCTCACCAGTGACAGTTTAAAGAGAACCTTATTACAAATGCATGGAGTATCTTTTGGATAGTAAATTTCGAGTTAATCCGACGTTTTGAAGGGGATCAAAATCATGTTCAAAGTTTCTGTTACATACAAACCTACTAACATACTAACATACGTCTCAAGCTAATAAAAGCGTATTAAAAATGTAAGTACCTATAACCGCTTATAATAAGGCTTAAGTTAACTGTTAAATATCTTTATGGTGCGCAAACGATCATTATGATATCGGTGAGGTGGACTTTTTATTGCAATTCAGCTCGCTACGTTTCACTACCATCCCATCTGATGGTAAGTGGTGATGTAGTTTTGGGTAGTCAAGTGCATGAACTTAGAAGCTGATTAATAACTAGATAAAGTATTCACCGTATATGGAGTGGGAATAATGGCAGTTGTGTGTGATAGTGGAAAAATTTCAATCGTTTCTGTGCCTTAGAGGGCACATTAACCTCCTGATGGTTATTTACAATCGTTAAGCTTTGTCGGTAGTCTTCAGACAAAACAATACTAACAGCGTTATAAATTACAATTTTATATTTTATTTGTAACTCGAGTTGTAACTCGAGTAACTCGAGATTTATAACGTAATTTAGTGCTATAAGAATAAAGTTGAAATTCCTTTGATTTCATTGTTGTAGCTTTCAGACAGAACTATCGCTTTCAGGTTACTGTATAGGTAGTAGAAATAAAACATTTACTGAGCCAAAGTATAAAGAACGTAAAAGGCTTTACAAAGTATCCGTAACGTATAATCGAAGAGGGTTGGGGGAGGGGGTATTATAGGCGCAATAAAGGTGAAAGATGAGGTTATGAGAATAGGTGCGAATATTTCAAAACCCAGAAAATGTAGTAACGTCGGTGCGAATCTGCGATAAATTGGAGTTATGATGATAACGCTTTGAACATTGAGAATTATCGCAATTCGAGGCATTAGCCTTACAAATAGTTGTATTTGTAAGTTGTAGACAAATAAAATATAATACCTACAAGCAAAGCTGGGAAAAATCTAATCATGATTGCAGATTAGATTTATAGATAGATACTCATTTTATTTGTAATATAAGTAGGTGCTTTTTTATTAGGTTATTAAGTCATATCATAAGGTATAACAATATTTAGTTTATGTAAGTACGATATCTTACATACTTATCTGGCATTTTGCTCAAAATGTAACCATGATTACGAATTACAATTACATCTGGAGGCGCGGAAGTGACCCCGCCAAGTATGCGCCAAACATTTGTTTTTTATGGAATTAAGGTAGCATACGAGAGTGCAACATACTACATGCATGCAGCTACTTTTATTGCAACAAATTGTAATACGATATAATAAAAAAATGAAATCATAATTTAATTCTATAAAAGTTATTTAGAAGTGACCGTGGTAATAGTTGAAGCCATAAAAACCTTATGAAAGTACTTTCGTGATGAAAATACATCTTTGTAATTACAGTTTTATCGCTCCAATAATAACAGCTCACATTTGCTGCATTTTTCAACGTTATTGTATTCGATAAACGAGTCGGTAAAGTTGCCACAAAGAATAGCGGGAATAATTATTACTATTTAGTTTTAGTTTTCACTTTTTAGAAGCGTTTTCAGCGTTTTTAGTCTGTAGTAATAGTACAGGTCGTTAGGAAAATATCGATAGTGTCGTATTTTATGACATTTTTAGAGTGCGGAATTTGGCTTTGCACACAATACCACGAGTAGAATCCGCAAGTAACTTTGTGTGCGTAAGTGTGTGTAATCATGTGTGCGTGAGCTTATGCTCACGCACACATGATTATGTTCATTAGTAAGTATATTTTTCTAGTATTGCTGACAGCGTGACGCTCCACCTAGAGAGCATTTTATATTATAATCTGAAAATTATATTTTTACTGGTTTTAACCCTCGGTATTAATATATTTCAGTATTTCACTAATATATCATGGCATCGTTTGAATTATTCGTATCGGACATAAAATACATTCCCAAATTGTTATCATCTATTACACATAATTATCAACCACATGTCGCGTTACATTTTTTTAAATATCCTTTTCAATAACACGTCACTATACTTTTGACTACACTACATACAATAAAATGGGAATTGACATGTTTTTGAAATAACAATAAACGCTTACTTTCTTCTATAGGAACACTGTGTTGCTTTAAGACCACTTTAATATGCCTATTTATACGTTGTTATCCTATAAGTATACCTACAAATGAAAAAGAATCATTAGACTACGTTCGCAACATCCAATTAGAGTCGCACCCAAAATATTTCAGAGATAAAGCGGGAAAGCACCACAACTTCACCAGTGCGTCACAAACGTGATTATATTTGTGCTGGCCTCGCAAATCGCTACATGTAATATTTAGTGATGTTTACCTCAGGACGACGCAAGGTCGAAGGTCGCACTAGTTTTTTGGCATCAAATTACTTTTATATCTCAGTCCAATTTGTTAGCGTGTTTACGTTCATGATATTAGGTTAATTTATTGATATTGTTACTTTTCGTTCGAATTCTTTCTGCACTTTCTCTGAGTTTATGTAATTGATTCTTATTTTTATTTACGTGTTGGTACGATAACGTTGTATTTTTCACATGATGTTTGATATTCGATTCGTTTATAATCTTATTTAATTCAAAGAAGGATTATGTACACTATTTACATGAAGCAAATTTTATACTTTGAAATGAAACTAGATTTTTTGATAACCTTTCAAACATTATTTAAAAGAATACCTTAGAAATACAATTTCTTTTTCATGACTTTAATTGAGTAGAACTATTAAATATGTGTGTTTTGTGATTCTTAGAAAGAGAATAAGATACTAAAAATAAATGTGTGACGGAATACCAAAGCTTATTTACACACTGGAATATATTTATCGTGTCACTAAAAGTAATTCATTAGAACTGTGAAACATGTGCAGTGAAGGTGACCGGATATTAAAAATAATGTTAGCATGAAATCGTGTGATGTTTACAAAATATGATGAATGACCCTATATAAACAGTGAGAGTTAAAAATATGTGTCTTTGTAACGGGAAGAATATTTTTATAAATACTTTAAATTACTACATATATTTCACAAAAATATCACGTCAAGAAGCAAAATAGCACACATATAATTTATTAAAGGATAATAAATTATTTAGAGAGTAGCACTTAAGGTCAGTGACAGATTTCCGTATGCTGACTTCGCTAAGATCAAGAAATCAAAACTGAAAAATTAGCATGAATTTGTTTTGGTGGACTAGAAGCGCTTGGTTTGGTAGCCAGTACTGTCTGTCTACTTTAACCTTTTTAGTCCGACAACGCGTCAATAATGCCATAGTGTCATGGATATTTATGTGCGGCGGTGACGGCTTACCACTTGCATTAAAACAGAAAGAAAAATTTACTAGTCAACGCTAATGATAAAGAGTGTGTTAACACTCTTACCCCTGCACTAGGATTCCTTATGTCGCGGGTAGCATGGACAATACAAAAAGCACATCACTATAACCCACTATCCGAGAAAAAAACATTTCACTGTCACATAAATATCTGTCCTAGCAAGGAATCGAAACCCGGGACCCCTCGCTTCGCAGGCAGGGCGACTATCAACGGTGCTACGAAGTCGACGTCATTGTTTTTATGTTATTAGTCAACTTTATAACAATCTGCAAGCTCAATGTATGGTATAGTAACAGTGATAACATGGCTCCATGTATCTTCTATTGGATGTGATTAAGTACTGTATCACCTACCACCTGCATTTAATTTCAACGGCATTTATATGTGGCGGTAGATTTCTATCAGCTACTTTACTCCAACAATATTTACGAAAAGTACGCTGTGGGATTTTATGTGATCGCATCGATGCTTCTCTCCAATGCCCAAAGGGCCTGTCCTCGGGGAGACATACGTACACCAAATTGAAAGCACTTTATTTGCTTATGGCTCGGAATTTACAGTTTTGAAGCAATGGAGTATCGCGTCCTTTAATTTGAACGACTACTGTCATATTGTTCTGTTTTCATATTATTGTAAATAGATGACAAAAAAACAGACAAGTGCCTGACGGCATGTGGCCACCGATGCCAATATATAAGCAAAATCAAAGGCATCACCAGGGTATAGCCAGAAAAGAATAGACAGGAAAGAAAGAAAGAAAGTTCTGGCTCCAAGTCCCCGGCTGGTACACGACGTGTCATTTGGCGACAGACTCAACTAAAGGAGGGGTGGCTAGCCAGGTAGGCTTAATGGAAAAATAATGATAGTTACTATTAATGACTTAATAATATTAATGACTTTAACAATATTGTTAATATAATTCTTACGCGAAACATAACCACCAACCATGATCTTGACAATTTATCTAAAAGTAAAATTGTGAGATGAGGTTCGCTCCCAGCAGTGGGACTATATAATTCTTTGAGTTGCAATAATGACATTAATAACGTTAGTAAATCATAAAGTTTTTTATAAAGTCATACACATTGTCAAAATAATCGTTAGCGAAGATCTATTGAAGCATCCTCCAATATGCGAACATCCGAAATGACACTATTGAATTGAAAGATTTGATGGTTTAAATCGTTAAAGCGAAAATCACGTTTCAATTCGCGAAGAACGGATAATAATAGAAATGAGAAATATATTCCTCGGAGATAAAAGACCGATCACAGAAGCCATTAAGCTAAGGAACAGAATTGAGAAACGTTTTAAAGCATTATATTTTTATCATTTTCTTTTTAAGATGTCTTAGTAAAAGAAACAGCTGGTAATGTACGATAATTTACTACAATACAGATGATTTTTTGCTAGTTCAAAAGTGGACGCTAACCCTTTGTCTCTGTCTTCCGTGGCCTAACCGGAGGACCACAAAGTTCAAAGCGAATTCCCTTTGCGCTGCAACCATCAGCGTCAAGCGTTGAAAACAAATGTATGAGTTCGACTTAATATGGCCACGAAATTACGCTGCAAATTGAAGCGATATTATTTAAATTTGTAAGGAAAATAATATATTCGTATCGTTCTATTTTTGGCCGTATTGGGGCGGTCCAGAATATTGACGCCAATCTCTTGCCGGCAGCTCAGTATGACAGAGGATACGACATACCACCACCACCAGGCGGCCGTTTGGAAGTGGCTTAAAACACAGACCAAGTTGTTGTGACAGATTACGGCCTCTGCTCGGTGGTAGGGCTGGAGCACGGGTAGCTAGTCTTGCTTAACTTATTTCTTTCTCTATCTTTCATGGCCCGCAACGCATCGGTGATTCCTGTAGTGTTACTAATAACTGGGCGAGGGTGACAACTATCAATGGCTTGTTTGGTCGTTTACCGTTTAATAACATAAACAAAACTTATATAAAATACCTAGTATACTAAAGCTATAAATCGGGTCGAACAATCAAGCATGTATAAAAATAGATGTTAATAAAACATCTTTTACGATGTTTTAGTAACAAGCTATTTGTGAAATAGATTAAGAACCACAAAATACACTGTACTTATTTATAAAACGCGACGACAGCCCAAAGACACTGTAATATCGCAAGATTTTAGCGTAACAATCGATCTAATGTCAGACTTTGGAGACAAAATAGATTCAGTTTTATACAAAGCTTTCGTTACAACACTCGCGAGTAACGAAGAACGATATAATATTTATTAAAAGCGCGCGCTTAAAAGTGCTACGTGATTACCATTGGTTAAAGTGTCTTGCTCTTGTTAACCTAGTCTATTTTATTATACCCATGATCTATTTCTATAATAATTTTGACTTATCGATATCTGTATATAGAAAATATTTGAGAAAGTGGGTACCGCGGCAAAGGTGAGGTGAGGTCAAAGAAGACTGAAAAGGTAGCAGACAGACAGACAGACAGAGTTACTTTCGCATTTATAATTATAGTATGGATTACAGTATACACATGTTCACAACATATACTTTAAGTTAGTTAGTGTCTTCTCAAGCTTTCGACAATCTTCGTGTTCTTCGAGTTTCATTCTGTCAATTTGAAGAACTTGTTAATATCAAAAAATGGCAATAACGCTGTTAATTAATATCGGGAGGATGTGGCCCATTGTCTGTGTTACCTTTTTCATTTTATACCTTCTTGTTACTGACTATAATACAATTATTATGGACCTACATACATTTTTGGTTAATAGTTTATAATAAGTGATAATAAAAATATTGTATTGGTAGATGGGTTTTATAAATTGGAAGCAGCCGTTAAATGTATTGTTTACTTTGTAAGTAAAAAAGTAACGTAGTTTATCTCTGTCTCTCTCACTCTCTCTCTGGTCCATCTCTGTGTTCCCGCACACGGTGGAACAAGAGGGCTCTCCTTAAAACGATCAATCATGAACAAAAACTGCCAAGGTATTTGAGCTGAAAATATTAATCCCATTATTGTGAAAAATTACATTGTCATCGCAAAAGACTGCCAAGTGTGAAATTGTGTTCTGGAAATTTGTGCGACAAAGAGAGCTTCCGCAAAGAAGTCCTAGGTTCGCAATTGAGTTAGGGAAGTTAGAAGTGAAATTGCTTTGGAAGTAGCAAATAATTCTTTTGTGAATTTCTTGGCGTTTCTAGATGATGTACTTCCACGCTATTAGTACAGTTGTTTGTAAAGACGCGTTTTGCGAGCTGAGCCAAATGTTAGGTTTGTTTTTAATCTAGTTTCCTCGTTGGAGCTGAGGGAAACTTTTGAATGCTCTCTTAAACTTTTTTAAGGATAAATGAACACACTTTTTGTTAACTTTAGATTGCATTTTATATTAATGATGGATGTACACACACATAAACAAATCGGGTGACTATTAATATAAGAATCTATTAAGTAAAATGCTACACCAATTACTTTATGTAAATGCTAAATCAATTATTTTCTTTAAAAACTAATTGTGAATTAAACAGGTGTCTCTGTAAACGAAACAAATAAAGCTGTAGGTTTTATAAAAGTAAATAAATATGTAAAAGTATTTCAGTTATGAAAATATTTAGTGTAATATGTAATAGAACATAATATTTATTTTTAGTTTGACGAACATACTTCCATGTCTAGGTCACCATTACATGACGTCTAGTTGGAACAGAAATCAGTGGCTTACGTGACTCCGGCAAGGCAAATTTAAGTTTTATTCAACGAATAAACAAGTGCTTTATTAGCATGATTGTATTTCAGAACCGGGAGCCGCCCTCCTAGCAGAACCAATTCTCAGTTTATACAAATCGCCTTTGTCAGGTATGAGAAACGCAAATATAGCAGTGAGTATCTATATTAATACGTGAAGAGAAAACTAGTGAGTGTGAGGGTGTAGCATTGTTCATGTTTCCATGAAGTGCAAGTTAAATTTTAGATTATAATATGTAGTTTACGACAAATACACTTAAAGATAATCGAACATCGATTTTTGTTAATGTAACGTAAACTTTTGTCAAAATAAATTACAGTTGGATTTTGACCGCAGTGCAAGAGTCGCTTTTACTTATTATAATTTGCATTCCCGTTCACTTAAAGATTTACTATTATATACGAATACGAAACTTATGAAACCATTGTCTAAAAGTTATACCTAATAATAGTACACGCAGTATACACATTTATTTACAATTATGTATAATTTAAGTCAATTAGCGAAATATATGGCTAGAAGTATAATTATACATTTGATTCAATCGAAATTCAAATAATATTAGAGTTGGAAATGAAAATATCGTTTATTATTCCAGAAGTAAGGTACTTTTATTTACGTAGTTGCGAGATATCTCCTTTTTAGTTAAAAATTACTTGAATTTTTACTATAATACTTATAAGTATTACAGTCAATACTTATCTTCTTAAAAACTCTTTAGCTTCTATAAGTTAATACTTAAAATATTGTAAGTTAAGTACTATCTTGTTTAATCAAAACTGTTTTTAGAAATAGTTAATTTATCTGTGCGCATTTATTTTTGCTCTCATGAAAACTTTCCTTAGAAAGCGTTTGGAATCGGTAAGTGAATTTTAATTTAAGTTAGTACAACTTTGCAAATACCGTTAACGATAGGTAAGTGAATTGCATGATTATTAAGAGGAATAATAAAGATCTTAAACCATAATTCATCTCTGGCCTGTAAAGGCTGAAGTCGCCTGTAAAGTTACTACGAGTATTACACATGTCATTTAAAACGTCAGTAACGGATGTATTTCATCATACTCGTACGTTCGTAGCTTTATTGCGATATCAATCATGTGATAGCCCGAGTTTTGCCTATAGTGCAAGATCCCAGGGCCGCCAGACGTCACGTATTTTCGGACGGACGAAATGTGGACGATTGGGTAGTGTTACTGAGATCTTGGCTTGTTGAAGCTATCTAGTTTGGCTAGCAGAATTGGAGCGTTTGGGATATTAAAATAAGGTATCTGGTTAATGGAAGAAAATAATTTTGGATATGATTTTAAACTTTTATCATCGCAGACAATAAACATTGAAAATGTAACGGGTGCTCTCAATTTTTATTATTTATACCGATATTTCGACCCAATTGCCTGTATCATGGTTACGTTGACACTAAAATCGTGAGTACACGTAACAGTT
This sequence comes from Ochlodes sylvanus, assembly GCA_905404295.2. Taxonomy (NCBI): domain Eukaryota; kingdom Metazoa; phylum Arthropoda; class Insecta; order Lepidoptera; family Hesperiidae; genus Ochlodes; species Ochlodes sylvanus. The sequence goes on from FR990132.1 coordinate 1,148,688, forward strand.
AAAATGTTGATTGGCAACGCATTGGTGATGTGCAGAGACGATCGTGACCACTTACTTCTAAGTGGCTCGTCTGCTTGTGTTAACATAAGAGACGATAAACCTCGTTGAAGAATTGGCCCAGGGTTCAAAGGGCACCTCTGACTTTTAAAAATCGATCATACAAAGTAATGTTATAACTGATGATGATCATCATCATCATCATCACAATCCATAACTGTCCCACTGCTGGGCACGGGTCTCCTCTCACAGTGTGATGTGTGAGTGGGTATAGGCCATAGTCCACCACGCTGGCCAAGTGCGCATGTGTGGACTTCACACACCTTTGAGAACATTATGGAGAACTCTCAGGTGTGCAGGTTTCCTCACGATGTTTTCCTTCACCGAAGCAAGTGATAATTAAATATTAATACGTACATCATTTATGAAAATTAGTGGTGCGTGCGGGGTTTGAACGGACCCTCCGGTTCGGCAGTCCAACGTTCAACCACACGGCTATCACTGCTTTTTTTTAACTGATGATGCCGACCCGTATAGCACGGGCTACCATGACAGACTGTCGATAGAAAGGTCCTGAGTTGGATTCGCGGACGGGGACAGTAAAGTGACAGAATGTTTGTTCTCGGGTCATGGGTGTTCAGGCGTGTTCTGTTTCTGTAGTTACGCGGATTCTACTGGGGGATATGAGGTGGTGAGCTTTTATTTATTGTGGTTTTCACCCTTATGTACTCGAGCCAGGCTATTAACACTTACGGGTTGTGGTTATTTAATTTATTTATGCACAGCCAAATTAAAGACCCTTCCAAGCCTGACTTAAAACGCCGGTACTTTTCAAACCGACAGCGCTTTTATTTGCCTAGCTCATACGAGGGTGAATACCGATCGGCATTTTATTTCCATTCAGTATAAAAGTAGAAATGAAAATAGATTTCCATTTGTTGGAAACAGTTCAACACTATACAGTGGCTTCGTCGATAAATTAATTTGTTCGTCGCTATATGTCCGTGCGGATTTTTCCCGCGCATCAATAACGGTTGGTGACATGATCGGGCCCTGCTAACAGCTTTTACACTAGCGGGTAAAATCGCCGTTTTAAAAAACGCTACACACTCGTAACTTCGCACTCGGTTTTCTGTGTGATGCCATGAACACAGAAACAAGAACATTTATCCATTTATAAATTTCCAGCTCGCTGTGAATCGAACCCATGATCTTTCGTACGGTAGTCCGGTATCGTAACCATTACGATACACGAGTTTTTATGATTTTGACCTTATCGTTATTTAACCTAATCTTTTTTCAATATGGCTTGCGTTAAAACCAAAAGTTAATTTCAACACCCTTCTATCTGCCTGTAGAAGTCCACTCCTGGATGGAGTCCTGGAGTCCTACAGATTTGAATCCAGCTGATAGCAAAATTCTTCAGCTCATCAGTAACATCAGACAGCATTTTATAATCCTTTTTCTTCAGCGTAGTGTTCGAGCATCTTTATTTCCCAAATTCAGTACAAATTTGACTGAGCCGCACTGAAATTCAAATAAGTCGAAACTGTTTTTTAACCATTCCTTTCAGAAACGTGTCAATACCGCTAGTATGAAAATGCAACATCACCCTTCCCATTTTATTACACCAGCTGCAAACCGCTCGTCATGACGAGCGCATCACTAGTCACCGTCGAATTTATTACCGTCACGGCTAAACTGCGGGTGTTAGGGATGTCGCGGTATATGACACACATATCCGGACGTTATATTATGGTTATGGTTGTGTGGTAATTTTTAAAGAAATTTAAAAAAAACATCTTACAGGAAATTTAAAAAAATACTCCTTAACCACGTAAATGCCCCAAATAGTTTAAATTTATTACTCCAACAAAGCCTGTAGATTTTTTTACAACAAATTTTAAGATAATAATCGTATTTCATCAAAAGCGTTTTTCATCGAATCTTTGTCCCATTACACTGATCCTTTTAACGCACTATTACATCAATGTACGTGTAAAATTAAATATGATAATTTTGTACAACATGAACACAAATTTGGTACATGGTAATTAATGTTATCGCGATACAGAATAGAGGTATTAATTAAGGGTTAACGTAAACATGTATCCGTTAATAAGTCTATGGCACTAAAATCTACATCATTTTGTTTGCTATTGGAAATTGCTATGAAAGTCTTTGAGTAATTTTAATATTATGTACAATGAAAAATATTCTACTAATAGGTAATTCGACCATGCTTTGTTGCTTATTTCTTAATTTAAAAATTCAGTTGAGGCGGGAATTGACATATTTTTTTTTGTTTGTGAACCAATTGAAATAAAATTTACTTGAAGCTAATTTCAAAATGTTTCATATAAAACGGTAAGAATAATTGTTATGTCAGTTTAAAGGACCACGCCTAACAATTTCAAACAAACGCCTAACAAAATGACATATTTCCCGAAGCCTAGCGAGGGCGGGTCCACCAGTAAATAATATGTTAAATTTTACCGAGCCCAATAACTAGGCAGGCATTATGGAAATAATGTCTAGTTAGACCATCGGAGCATGCTCCGCGCTTCATTGGGCCCATTCACCAATTTAAATCAATGACAAGTCGATTAACTGCCACACTCGTCAATTGGAAACATACATTTTGGTCTGGTAAACTTGACTAACATCATTTTAATTTGACTGGTTTTAAATTATATTTACTGACTATTATTTTCATGAATAATTTTGCAAAATATTGTTAATTGAAATTAAATGTAAGTTGCAACCCACATTAAATTCAAATTCAAAATCGTTTATTCATGTAGGTATTTGGTCAATACACTTGCCCGTCATATTTTTTTGAGCCTGCCATTAAAAAGTTAAAGTTTGCCGCTTAAACGTCTTACCATTAAAGATGTTATATTTAAGTTTGCCGCTTAAACGTCTATGGGTACCAAATTGAATTTTAATAACTATTATGTCTTACTCGCAAATTACTCGCAAAGTTATGACAAATTGTATCTTAAGAATCACCAAAATCGGCCTACGCGTTTTTCTCTAGAGCACCAAAAAGGAACAAACAAACATACATACATATAATTACATAGACTAACTTATGACGAAACGTATAAACGCTATATAGACGACGTTTGTTTCTTGCCGTCATAAAAACTATTACTACCACAGGCGAACGAATACGCACACGATCAGTGAATTCACAAAGACCATCGAAGATTTAACTGAAGATGTTCAAATATTGGAACGGCGCTCAAACAATGGCCGGCGATAAATATTACCGAGTAATCCGTAGCGAAAATCGGCAAATTTGAACAGGGTACGAATACAAAAGTTCAACCATTAAGCAAGCTGACTGCAGCCGCTTGAACTCTCTTCGTAAGGTATTTATTTCATTGCGTACGACATGCTATACGAGTAGTATCATCAGGTTTATCCACGAAATACAGAGGGTTTATCAATAAAAAATATTCAGAATTATCATCCCAACCCTTAACTGTCCCACAGTTGGACTCGGGTCTCCTCTCACAATGTGAGGGGTACAGGCCTTAGTCCACCACGCTGGCCAAGTGCGTATTAGCAGACTCCCACCATCTTTGAGAACATTATGAAGAACTGTCATGTATGCAAGTTTTCTTACGATGTTTTCCTTCATAGAAGCAAGTGATACTTATAATACGCATATAATGTTTTGAAAATTAGACAAGCTGCTGGATTCGAACCTGGGGCTGTTCGGGAGTCCAATGTTCAAACCATTTGGTTATCACAGCTTGTATGTATGTTCATAGTAGACGATTAAACATATACTCTGGCTTGGTAGAACTTGTTTCATATCCATGCAGCCATTAACTTACTTAACACGTTCGCTGTGGATCACGTATACGGCATGTTTTTTTCCATAGAAAATTACGATCACCACAGCGAACGTGTTAACATTTTCGTTTAGATTCTTGTGATGTTTTTTGGTAATTATGCAATTTTAGATAATTTTTTCATGTAAAAATCTAATTAATTCTATAGCTTATCGTTTGATATCAGTTAGTGTGTTTAATGCCTCCATTACCATTTAGATTCTGTCGATTTTATGTATTTGCCACTAAAACTTTGTAACATTGAGTGGGTATGTCGAGTGAATGGAGCCAAATCCGATATTTTATTGCCTGTTATACTATGACTTTAGAAAAATCTATAGTCTTTTTAATGTGTCATTGACTAAGAGAATTACAGTCAACTGCCGTGGTATCAAATCCATACCAAGTCCATAGCAATTGGTGTTTGCAGGCGTCAACTCATTAATGGCCCACTACAACGTACAGATCTCTCCTCGTCATTAAGGAGGCCTAGAGCACACTCCACCACGCTGCTCCAATACAGATTGGTAGAGGGGCTAGTAGCCAACCCAAGTATTGGAATTTATGCCGCCCAAAGGACTCCGGCATTGCCAAACGACTTTTCTAACAATAACAACCGGGACCGACAGCTTCACGTGCTCTCCGGAGCACGAAAACGGTTTGGATTTTTTGCCAATAGCGGTCTCCCATGTATATACCGACCGTGTCTGCTGTTGCTTAAGTCGGGCGATCGTTTAGAATCAACACAAGCCGCCGAGCTATGAGCGCTTCAACAACAACATTCTGTAAAACAATTATTAATGACAACAAGACAAACATTGCAACTTCTGTTTGTAATCCATTCCCACAGTTTCAGAGGGCGTTATTAAGCAATTATGAACTAGTAAGGCCAGTTATATTAGCATAACTGATTCGGTCAACTGATTTATGCTAAGCTTCGGCTACTAATGAGGCGTATTCATAGACATCGCATATTAATGTCACATTAATAATTTACGTTTTGCCGCTGGGTTAATGCAACGATTGTAGTTTTATACGCTTTAATGCAAAGGATTGTTTCGCATTTATTAAAAAACACAATTAAAAATATACATTAAAATCGATTTAAAATCATTCGAAGAATAAATATCATTTCCTTTATCGATTCTCCTTTCTCCTTTATCGATTCCGCAATCTTGATTCGCGTCTAGAGCCTTAATCGATTTTGTGCCAATTGAAGTTAATTAAGTTTAGCTGAAAAATCTGTTCGGCTCAGTGCTTGTGTATTTATTGCCTTTAAGGCTAGCTATTCTAAGATAGCTAAAGTTGTTTAGTACAATTCAACAAGGTTTTAACATATATTATATGTTTTAACTTCTGTTGAGCGCTTCGATATCGGATTATCTAAGTCATAAATATATGTATTGTATTTATGAAAAATGAGAAAGCAGGGGTTTTTATAATAGTTTAATGTAAATAGTCGACAAATATATAGAAGAGCCATCTAATAGCAGGTGGCCACCATCGCCCATTGACAACAGTAACACCAATGGCGTCACCGATGTGTTCGCCTGGAAAGAAGAGAGAAGAATCAATGGAACACAAAAACGTAAAACTAAGTAGTTTTTGGTCCCCACACACCGATGAATCATATGAATATCTAAACAAATGATAACACACTCATAATCCCAAACAAGGATTCCCTGTGACGCGGTTGGCAAATGGACTATACAAATAACAATAACTAATACGTGGAAAAAACATTTATCTACCACATAAATATCTGTCCCCGCCGGGAAGCGAACCCATGACCCCTCGCTTCGCAGCACGCCTACTACCAACTAGACTACGGGATCGTCAAATGCGTCTACATTATAATGTGCATCAGCATTATAGAAGTTTGGTCACAGCATTCTCATGTCAGAATATTTTGTGTTTGTTATTCTAATTCTAAAACGGACTGTCAGAATAAGCATCAATATCTGTAGCAATAATAATTCAACTACTATCATCCACATCGATACGAATAGCTACATCCATTTCTATGATGGATACTGGACCAGGTTTCGCTCGTCCATTTGCAGTAACAATAACTCCTTGTCCTTCATACATACGTACATTAAGACCAGCACTCATATCGCCACATAACTCACAAGCCAATGTCAGGTGAAGCTGCGCACTATCTTATTTATTTTCCTACGGAGAGCCATTCGCGGCAAGCTGTATATTGATCTGTCACCGCACATTTGTATGGAGGATTTATTGTGATTCGAACTGAATTGATGATGCACCCTCGCATCTGGCGGACGGATTCGAGGGTATTTCGCATTTCGACGACAATGTAATGGACTACCCTAATGCGCTTTGTATACCTTTATTTGTATTTTCCTGTAATGTTCCACGACTTTATTCTCGCCTCTCGTCTTATGCTATGTCTGTTTGTTGTTTATGGTAATTGGTGTTGTTTATGCTACTTGTCTTATAATTATGTCTATCTTTGATCATACCTTTCTTACTTTTTAAATCTATTTCAATTTTAAATCTTTTTCTTTTTCTTCTTCCTTCTTTCTTAGCCGACAACGCGATGCGTTGATATTTTGGTGTTTCTGATGCCTATAGGCGACGCAGACCACTTATTATCTATCTACGGAGGAGGAATCTATTGCTTTTTAGTATAAAATAAAATAAAGGGTGTTTAAGATAACTAAACATAAATACATTTAATAAAACTTTTAACTTCCAGGACAAATTTATGTTCGTAGGTAGTAGCTAAGTCAATTTATCTAATGGGGCGTCTAACCCCATTTACTAACTTATTGCTCTAATCTTTAAAGTTGCCCTTATGAACTTCTAAGTCTGCAGAACTTAGTCAGATTGAGCTTCGTTTAGGTAAGTCTGGAAGACACCAGCTAAATTTAACAACAGCTAATTAGAATTCACGTAATTCTAATTTAGTTATTTTATTAATCAGTATGAGCACTGATAACCGTGTGGTTGAACGTTGGACTCCCGAACCTGGAGGCCCGGGTTGAAACCCCGCACACACCTCTAGTTCTCAAAAATTATGTGCGTATTAGAATTTAATTATCAATTGCTTCGGTGAAGGAAAGCATCGTGAGGAAACCTGCACATCTGAGAATTCTCCAATTTGGTTTCAAAGGTGTATGAAGTCCGCCAAACCGCACTTGGCCAGCGTGGTGGACTATGGCCTGTACACTTCACATTGTGAGAGGAGACCCGTGTTCAGCGGTGGGACAGTTATGGGTTGTGATGATGACTATTTAATTTCTCTTAAATTTTTGTTTTCGATTTTGGAGTAAATTTGCCAAAAAAATGATCGTCAACGCATTTACGACAGCATAATTGTTTGATTAGACTCCAGATATACAAAATATTCAAGGGAATAATACAATACAGATTAAAATTTTACCGATTATGATTGTCCCGTTTCCTATTCGTATTACCCCGGATTCGATTCCTTGTCAAGGAGAAATTTGTGTGAGAATTGATTATTTATTTGTGCATGCCCACCCATGACTCAGATAATCTTAGTACGGGAAAAAGTGATGAAAAAGTTTATTATAACTCATTAACGATGGTGATAATTGCAATAGAAAAAGGAATTTTGTCTTAGGTTTTAAATTAAAAAATCACGTAGGTACTATTGCCACAGACCACAGTTTTGCTTCTCTGTAAAAATAACTAAACTTGGATTGTGAAGTATTTTTAATAATTTTCGTAAACAATGTTAATATTTATCCAGCGTTAGCTGTTGTTTCTGAGAATCACAATATTTTGCTTTCGTTCAGTTGATACGAGATTGGCTCGGTATTATTTTAGGTTTAGTAAAAACAGCGGGAGTTTCGCTGTCTTTTTTATTTTTCTGTCTGCTCTGCTTTGGGAATTGGAAAAATTGGTTTGTGAACTAGCATATCAATAAACAGTGATATCCCAGTGGATTTGAATCATCATATTCCCGATCTTATGTTTGTGGAATGTATGATTAGAAAATTTATTTACACTATAGCTTATAGTTTGAAGAATTTTGTCTATTTAAACAAGATGAATTTGGATTGCGAAAATGATTAAATTTGATAAAGATACTTGTTGTGTTCAGACTGGCGGCTTCAGTATTTCCTTTCTTGAAATACACGTTTCTTCTTCTTCTTCTTTCTTGGTCGGCAACGTATCGGTGATGCCTTTGGTGTTGCTGATGTCCATAAGTGGCGGTGACCACTTACCATAAGGTCGCTCGTCTGCTTGTATGTCGGCTATTAAAACAAATACTGAAATAGATAATTCATATCCAATCGATTTATAGCCTCATTTTTCATGTTACTAAAAACAATTAAAATCGCTAATCGCCCAAAAATAATTAACAAGTAAGATACAAATTACAATCTTTGTAATGTCTCACAAAAATAGCTGGAATTTTCGATACTTGTAGCTGTTGACGTCAGCACGTGTGAACGTCGTATGCACTCGCCTTTCTAAGTGCATGTTTGCTCGGTAAAGTTACAAAGGACGTTCTTATAATTACTATGAAAAAGCCCGTGTAATTAATCACAAAGGCTTCGTGTAAACGGATCGAAGCGGAATCAAATTAACTAACTTGAAAAATGCAAATATCACAATGTCACCTTTATTTTTTTCTCATGGTTCGCGTGGCGTTGGTTTTTTGCCAAGTTGGAATGATTTTCGACGGAAGTTAATGCGATTTAAAAGCGGCAAAGCGGGACGCTTATTCATTGTTTCGATATGCGTTTTAAAGTACCTACTGTTAGGTTCGCGTTAGGGTTGCTGAGTTGCTAGTTTTTTGCTTTCATTATTTAATTATTTTCTACTGTTTCAATTTTCCTAAAAACAAAAAAAAGTTTTTTTTTATTTTCTTATCTCTTTTGAACCCATTAAAATGTTACTTCAAGCTTAATACATCGTTGTAAAACGCAGTCAAATCAGTCAAGTAATTTCTGAGATTATCAGAAACAAATAGTCAAACCTCTAGATAATTAGTTTTTCCTAAATACAGAAATCGTTCAGGTAGAATATTATTAAAAATGAATGACGAAGAGAATAATGAAATTATGATGATAATGCCCTAACTTGAAAGATAAGAAACATTATTATATTTACGGAAGATGTCTACCAAATTCCCTCGAATTTCTCGACTGTTCTAATACTCTCAAGACTACTGTGTTCGGTTGCATAACTTTGTTTCACAAAGCGTTTTAAGCAATTCACAATACCAGTCGTCAATACGGATCCACTTCGATTGCTACTCCCATGTATGCATAAGCCTGAGTGCTTCAATGTGTGCTTTTATCTGCTACTGTCTTTTCGATGTGAGTTACGTCCATTACGTTCATGGTTTTGCCAAACTTCACTTGGATGATTTCGAAATTTTTATTAAGTAGTCTGGCTTTAAATTTAATCGTTTAGGTACAGCAGTTTTTTTCAAAGGGAGAGTTATGTTTTTATCCCGTTTATAATATACATACCTAAGTTCATTTGTGTTGTTACAAAATTTCTTAACTTCTTTCGTATCGTTGGAAGCGTCTGGAAAATCAGCTGGTGAGGTCACGTAACATCCAATCCATCCATCCAAAGATATCAGTAACACGCAAGGCATCACCGATACGTTACCGGGACAGAAGAAAAACGTCCATGATTTTGTATCATTTTTTGTCTTCATGATACTTTTTACAAAGCTGGTGTTGATAATCTGATATACCTGAATACCAAATAAAATAAATCATTTTGTATTTCTGCAATATCTGTTATACTATACATCTTTAATCAGATGAAAAGTAAATTTAAGTGCCAATCTGGAGAATAATGGCGTAAGCGATGACAGTAAATTAAGACTGTCTTTGTTAAAACAACACGAGTCACTTAAAGTTAATGTTCCATTTGGACTTCTGTAATTTGATTTGGCTTTGTGACCTTCACTACGACTGATATTTTATAAGGCGCTGGTCTCAGTTTACACTGGTTGTACAATTTTTACATATTTTAATTTAATTTTCATGAAAGATGAATGATATAGGGACACCGTAGATATTTGAGAAACGCTATATTTGAGAAACGCTATTATATATTACGCTTTATGAACGCAATAGAACTTAAAACAATGACTGTTATAATTTTTGTCTGAATTTTTTCAATAGAATAGTCAAACCAGGTATTCCTTTCACTCTTTCTTTTGTGTTCTTACATATACACGAATCATTAATGCTTAACGGAATTATTGTGGCACAATAATTATTTATTTATTAATTCTTTATTGTAAGACCTGAAATTAGGTTTTTTACAAATAAAAGGGCGTACTTAATGCCTAGTGGCATTCTCTACCAGTCAATTAAAATTAAAGGTCAATCAAAATTATACTTGCACTTAGTAAAGATTTCAGTTATTTAGTAATAAAAATAGACAACGCTGCACACTCATAGCATCTAACACTAAGGTTTCGTGTATAGTGGATGCCATGGATGCCACACAAAGACAAGAGCACACGCCCAGAGCCACAACAGAAATTTAAACTCATCATTAAAATTTCCACCTCGCTGGGAAACGAACAAAGGGCCCTTCGAACGGTAGCCCTGAACGTTGTATTAATGTCAAAGGAGGTAGAAAGATCACTGGAGAAGTGAACAATAGCACAAGAAATCTACGCGTCACTGACTGGTCGAAGACTTGTAATAAGCTGCTTGTTTTTCTACTCTATTAAATAGTCCTGATTCTCAAAGTTAGTACCCAATTGAGCCAATGCTTGGGCGTGAGTGGCCATAGAACGTAATTTGATTTCCAAACTCGGTGTTTGTGGCAATTAACGACTTTAGCCATTCGTCTTAATTAGGTAAGTAATTATAAAGTTTTCCAAGCACAGCATTTCGTTTTGTTTTGTTTCGTTGTGTTTTATTTTGCTATCTGTTCCTGTGCCTCACACATTCTAGATCTAATACATATAACTAGTAAATAGGTTCACCCATAGCACAGGTCTGTTGGCAATCATCACTTTAAAAAAAGTGAATAGGTTCTATATATAATTACTCCTACAGTCACACCTTACATACGTCCAAACACACCCATATGTATATCCTATATGTAAACACACACAATAATGTTCTCAATATTGTCCATAAAATATCATAAACGTACAGATCATCATAATACACACCCAAAAGCCGGGAACTTAATTTCCGTGGTTTCTTGTTCTCGCTAGCAGTAACAAACTTGCCTTATTTTCCGTTCAGAAAGTTTTCACCGACTGTCAAGGCACTGGATACGAGAACCGAGACGTGGTAATCGATCATGGTATCTTTAAATAACTAAAGGGGACAATCCAAAATATCGAGGTAAAAAATGTTTCGCGTAACATGCAGGTACATAGGTATTATTTACTTAATCTTTATTATTTTAAAGAACCAGCTTTTTAGAGGAATTACTAAAAAGTCGTAGTAGAAAATTATAATGTTTTATCTGACATAAGTTTTATAATATTTTTATACGTAAAATTAAGCTATAACAATAATATTGCCCAGTGCAGCGGGCGGGTATAAGATAGTGTAGGTAACAGATAGTGGTCAATATTCTTGTTTTATTTACCGTTGTAGAAATAGTCACAAGACTGCGTGTAGCACTAGGTATAAAACCTTAGCACACAACGCCTCACGTTGCGTGCTCCCGCTACATAATACATTCTTTACTGTTTCCTCTTTTCTAGAAATAGTAGCACCCATTAACTACACTGTTTCTATTATTACTGCGTTATCCTTGCATCTTGAAATGTCACTTTATAAATCTTTAATACCTATAGCTATCGCTTTGCGTCTCCGTATTTTTTTTATGATAATCTTCATCACAATTCACACCTGTCCACGACTGGACTCGAGCCTCTTCGCATAATGTGAGGGGCACAGGCATCAGCCACCAGGCTTGGCAGGCGAATTGGCAGACTTTATACACCTTTGAGAACAGTATCTTTGCTGTGCAGGTTGCCTCACGATATTTTCTTTCATCAAACCAAGTGAACAAATTCTTATAGGAACAAATAATAACGTATACGGTATCAACATTATTTTTATTCAGAGGGAATTAGAGGGATAAATAGTTAATAGAGAGAAAATAGATAATTGGGATAAATAGAGGGATAGAGGGGTTTGGACATCAAACAAATAAATAGATTGTAATTTTTAACCAGAAAAAAATACTAGCACAAGAGAAAAAATCGTTTTGTTCGTTAGAAAATATTTTCACTCGCTGGTAATTGAACTATATAGAAGCCACGGTAACCGCGAACAATAACAAACAATGCCGAATGTGATTTTTGTACGACTGTATATTTTTCTAGAAATAAATCAGTCCAGTCAACACACGAAAACTATGCACGGTAAGTCATAAAATTAGGCCTAAGACGCTTGAAAAAATATTCTGGCACATTCTTATTTTCTTCGTATAAAATAATTCACTACTTTTAAAATGATTTTAAGATCGTACTAGTACGAAAATTTTAACTACCTAATAAAAGTACCTTCGTACCTGCGATACGTATGTATACTCGTACATACATATAATGTATAGGTACGTCAAAAAATATTTAATTCTCTCCTCTTTCAAAATTATTAGTTGTGGTCGCGCCATTTCTGTATCCGCACAACTTTTTAGAAATGAATCGAATAGCAATGAATGAATGAATGAAATTATTGTAAAACTTATACAATTACACAACAAGAGATTCACTTAAAATTATTACGATTTTGCTCTAACACCAGAAGTCCCTCATACATATTTATATGTGTAAGAGTAGTTTACCCGCAGTTGTAAGTTATTTGGATCAATGATTTGATGACATCCGATAGTATAAGTTAAATAATAGTGTCCGAAAATAAATGACATTTTCCCAACTTTATCAATCAGACTAACACCAACGAATTCTAAATGTTACGAGTATAAATTCTTACATTACTCTCTAACTAAAACTTTATCCTTTACGCCATTGATTCTACCTCTCTGATCTTCTATTTATCTTGAGTAAGTCTCGAAGTCTTTTACTGCTTACGACTACAGTTTTTATGCGAGAAATTTTACATTGTTACGTGTCTATCGGGATCCCAAGTTTATAAGGTTCAAGGCTCATGGTTTGAGATTGGGACAAAGGGACGTAATTGAATTATTTTTCAAGTTTTATCCTGAGGGACTGCGAGTTGAAGAGGGGAAACTAAAATTACTTTCTAAAAAAGACATCGTCGTAAGATCAAAGATGAAACTATTGTTCCAAGTTTTTATCTATATGTACTTAAGTTTAAGATTCTGAAGTATATAGAAAAGTATTTAAGTCGTTTTTATTTTGTTGATGTGAAGATAATTATTTGTTTACTGTATTCGTTTTCAGTATCGATGTGAAAATATTTATTGTCAATAACAGTGAAACAACACAGAAAAAAACGAAAGAAATGAATCATGTCATGATATAAAAATAATTGTGAGAGAGAAAAACAAAACATCCTAATCCACAAATTTAATAATCAAATTGTAACTAGGTAAAATCAACATTGGATATTTCTGAGAAAATATCATGCGGGTAAACGTTGTTTTCGAAAAAGAGGTCATTTATATATTTTTCTAAAACTATTGCTAATAATAAATAAAAAATACTTTGTCAGCATTTTTACAAGTAAAAGAAAATTCCCTAACTCCATAAAATGATGTAAACTTGACATTGCTAATGCCTGATATGATAATGATGATGTACTCCTCATCGTGTCCGATAACAGCGACCCTTGCTACGTCCTTGCATGCGATCGCAAAGAGTAAGTAATACCTAAGTAGCAATGTCACATGCAGTAAATGAGTACGTGTCTACGAGTATAAAGACAAAGATTTACCGAAGCGCGCTTCAAGTGACGTGTATAATTCAAATTTATTAGAATATAATTTTATTATAATAAATCAACACCTTCCCATCCTTATTATGATGTTCTGTGCTACAAATGGCATAAATAGGCATACATAGGTGAAACACCATAAATATTCCAAATGAGAGAAAATAAAATATTTGTCACATAAAGCGTTACCTCGACGTTTACCATTTACCATGCCTGTCTTGTTATGAAATAGACAAATACGTGTCACTTTGCCTAGCAATCAAATCAAGAGCCTATATTTTTCTTTCTTATCCTTAACAGTGTCAGTCAGTATTCGGTAATATCTATTTACATAAAAATAAAAACATAACGCTACACACTCATAGCCCCACACTAGGTTTCTTGTGTCGTGGGTGCCATAGACGATACACAAAGACGGTCTGGGTGTATGTGCTTACATACATCCATACCATCGCAGCGCCCGCCGGGATTAAGGTTGGTGAATTCCCATTTTGGTGTATGCATTTATTTATTTTTGTGTGGTGCCGAGAAAGGGACATGCTAAATATTTATAATTTAATCCATATAATTCCATATCTCAATTAATAAACCTATTACCAATTTTAAGGTTCACTTACATGGAATCAGGGTGGTTATATCTATGTTTTGAGCAAACTGATCTATTGTAAGTCATAACTTCAAATTTACATTTTTGTTTTAAGCTAACTGTCCTCGTACTTTTAGTATTGGTAATGTACTCGCTGTAATTGGCAGTCTTCTTTGAAGTTCCGATCGTTTACAAAGCTTATACAAAAACTGATGGTGATCCTTAAGTTACTCAGTCACCATTCACGAAAATTTCAAATTGGCATTATCAACTGTATTTAATTTTTTTACGTATCTATGTTTACATTTTCCAATTTCTTTAACTTCTTAAGAGGAAGCAGGGATAATAATTATATGCAAAACCAGGTATATTATGGATCGTGCAAAGATGACAAGCTTGCTAAACTGGTCTAGCACATTCGTATGCCGCGATATGTTAATGATCAAATCATTTCACATCAGTATTCACCTCATGTCTACACGAATGCCCTAGATGCTCAAACTTCTGAACAGTCTACGGATTTACATTAGATTGATCTCTCGTAACTTTGTTCAGGTAAGTTGGTATCATGTGGAATTATTGTTCAGGGAGATAGGAGCTATAACTGTCTAAGAAACTAACGTTCCAGTGAATTGATAAATTCGTGTTTAAAATAGGTTAGTTAGAAGTTTTCATGTGTTCGTAAAACAGTGATTTGGAAAGAGTTTTCTTAAAATAAACTCTATAGCTTGATTACAATGTTCTGTGTTATGAATGGCTTAAAATAATAGACAGGTGAAACCATCAGAAATGAAAGAAAATAAAATATTTATCACTCAAAATTATTACCTCGACGTTTACTATTAACCATGCCTATCATCTTATTTATGAACTAGATAAATACGCGCCAATTTGGCTGCGAGTCACAAGGAGCCTTTATTTTTCCCTTTCTTTAACTACTATCACTATCAAAGGCGCTCCTAGTTTCTTAAAATTACAGAATCAAAAGTGATTAAATTTTAGTTTTAACGGTTGTTCCAACCTTGTTTCGATTCTTGAGACGTATTTTTACTTTCACAATTAAGTATTATGTTTGTGTATGTTCCACGTTATTGTTGTAGTGTGTTTGTGTAATGTGTATGTTCCACCAAGTGGAAATCTCATTTTTTCGAAAAAAGTTGTCTATGTCACTTTCCAGCCCTTCAACTATCTTCATATCACATCGATCTGTTGCTCCGTTTTGATGTGCAGGAGGGACAAATAAAGAAACACAAATTCGCATTATACTGCAGATGTTTGCTTGTTTCACGTAAAATTTTCGATAGAAACATTTCTTCGGTTTTGGGAATTCGTATCGACTGTCCGTGACAAGTTTCTGCCTTCAACGAATCTCATGAATCATCACATACATTGGCGATACAACTCTCGAACGCTGAAACCGTATCTCCAATTTCAAAAGCTGCAAATCAAACAACGAATCAACGGAACAGCAAATCTCGGGTGCCGCTCGGATTCCGACCATGCTGGTTAAATTTGAACCCGTTGAGATATACGAGAGTGGTTCAATCCACTTATCATGGCCTCAAGGATAGTTTGCTCTGAAAATAGTGAATTACAAAAATTCACTTGATCGTTACCTACCTCGGATTCTGTTGTTTTGGTCTTTTGTTTTTATGAATTTGGATTATTTCTAACGCATTTTTAAATCACGGGATTCGAATTTTATTAAATACTAGAGTAATATTCCTCAATTTTTTTAGATCGCATTTTTGCAATTGACATAATATCGTTTTTATAATTATATTTGTAAAAAGATTAAAATAAAACAAAAACTCAAGGGTCCCGCAGGGTGCAGCAAAAATAATATGAGGCACTTCTTCATCACAATCACAAGAACTTTTTGCATTGAGCTAGCCAAGCCATCTTGAAAAGGAGGGATCATTACAGTTTGTTGCTCCTGTTGCAGCGGAATTAGAAAGATTGACTTCTTCTGCGGATTTCCTTACCCAAACGTCAATTGCCCAATTTCAAAGTTATACAGATGTAAATTAGGTCAAATTTGTACCTAAATAATACTTTTTCTGTCACTCCTTTAGTCCGTGTTGGTTGTTATTGTCCCGCTGATTGATGTCATTTAATCAAATAGACCATACGAGTTCTGAAGCCCTATGTATGGTGTCAATTTTAGCGAGTGGTGAAGATGCAAAAAGCAGGCGATATTTTGTTATGAGTGGACTATAATTATTTAGTTTGTAGTGATGCCTTCTGAATAGAGTAAAGGTCCAATCTTTAGCGATTATATAAAAATAGACCTAAAAGTTCAGAGACGACCACGTAGTTCAGCAGTAATTCTACAGTGACCCTGCCTGTGCTTCAAGGCGTCTCGGGTTCGATTCCCGGCCAAGGCAGACATTTATGTCTCTCCACCAAAATTTGGCTTTCCGGGAATTATAGTTATTTCAAATGTCTAAATTAACCGGACTATTAGTAATATCTTATTTGTGATGTACAGACATTGCAATTTCTATATGTATAATTTAGTAACTGCACCCAAAACGAATGTTTTTTGTCAATACTTTCACGTTTGACACTTTGACTTTCTCTTCATGATTTATAATGCCAGACTTACAAGGCCATTGATTCTAGTGTAACGTTTTTATGTCAATAACCGAGTGTGCATGATTGGAGGTGACCACCTACATCACGTGACTCGTATGCTCGTTTGCAAGCTATTACTATAAAATCCACCGCCATAAATAGCTCCACACGCTTTATACTGTTGGTTGGGAAATACGCAACAGTACTCTCTTATAAAGTTGATAACGCGGTCTCGAACTCATTGGCAAACGACACCTGCACTCGAGCGTCGAGTGGAAGACCGAAGCCTCCTGAATTTTGAAGCACCGCCTTGGAATTTAAACTGCTTCACGTACATTTATTGGTTTAGCGATACCATGTTACTGTGATACTAGATACGTGATCTTTGTTAAAGATTGTGTTCTGTTGCGATAAATAAAACGGCTATTGGTAAAATATTTCTTTTGTGTTATATCGAGGTACCTGTGTACTCTCCTGGAATATAAATTGATACTTGCTAAACTCGATTACAGTTTTTTTGTAATTAAGATAGCAAACCAGCATGCATTACCACCATTCCGCTGCCGCCCATGACAACTGTGTGTGACCGACCTATAACAATACGAGTACCTACTTAAATGGGGACTAGGATAGTTACTCTGGTTAGAAGACGTTGTTACGGACAGACATTAGTTTGTTAGTAAGTATGAGGACTGGGACAGGGACTTTTAGTGATAGTTAGCCCTGTTAGTAGTGTTAGTAAGAGTCTCGTTCCAATTCGGTCACAGATGCAGATTTCTTATAGGAACACTATTTAGTTACGCCTCGTACTAGATAGTACGAGATAGTAGTAGATAGTAGGAACGAGGTATAACTGATAGTTATATAAAAGTTGTATAAAAATACTTTAAATCCATATAGTAATAAGAGTTGTAGTTTATAAAAATAATTCCACGTACGTGCCCGCACCGAAGTTATTTCATCTATTGAAATCGGTGATTATTTTTCTGAAACGAAATGCACGTATTCGAGCGTAACGTGTTACTTTGCAATTAAGCCAATCCCTGGTAGGATTTGTTTCGCGAGTTTTGATAGATTTATTGTTTACTGTTTATAATTTTATAATAAATCGCGTCATAATATTTTGTTTGCCTCTCTTAATTGGACAAAGGTTTGAAATTGCAAAACGTTTCACTAATATATAAAATTGGTCGGCAACGAATCGGTGATGCATTTTGCAAGTCCATAGCCCTTTGTAACATGTTTTATTTTTCTAATTTGTGTAAATAAATGTTGTAAAAGTATTAAAATATACTAAGTAAAATATATTTTATTTATTTATATTCAGTTTATTTATTAAGTTTACCAACGCTTGTTATATTTGAAAAAAATAATAATATATGGCATCTACACTTTAACAAAGATATACTCTCGAAGAGTTTTACCTTAACCTATAGAACCTTTTAACAATCTAAAGAGCGGATGGACAATAATTTCGTTATAAAAAGTCTTCGGACGTATTAGTTCGCATCTAGTGTAATAGTGTCATGCATTAGGGCGAACTCGAGGGAACAATAAAGGGGTAATCACCCCTCGGGTGGCTGCCACCCAAGGATAGGGTCGGTTGGGATAGATTATAAGAGATAGCGGAGATAATCAATATGTTATTGGTTTATTTGACATACGCGGTATTAATTAGTTAATAGCCCTTTAATAAATAATGCTACACACTTATAGCCCCTCACTAGGATTATCTGTAACGTGGTGCCATGAGCAATACACAAAGACAAAAATAGACACTTAGGCAGATTTTTCGACCTTCAGAATATTAGTGTGAACTCTTAGTTGTGTCGGATTCATTACGATGCTTACTTTCACCGAAGTAAGTAATAAAATTCATTTTTAATGCGCACATACTCGTCACTTTGAAAATAACGATTTGTGTTCAGGTTTCAAAGTCAGACTCATTAAAATCAATATGCCATAACTTCTTAATATGTTTAATGTCTATTTACCTTGTAAGTACACGTAAGAGAACGAAGAAGTAAAAAAGTGTATATTTTTTTTATATTTTTAAGTTTTTAAATTTTTTCTTAACTGATATAATAAAAATAATAAATTTAGAACACATCCTATAAGCCAAAAGGAATAAAATTTGGGGTTAAATTTCTACTTACGTAGACATGGTAACCAGCCAGAATAAAATCGTAATTTAATTTTTATACCGCTTTTGTTTATAACTTGTGCGTTTTTCAAATGATGTTTGACTCGGTCGAGCCAGCGTTAGATACGAACGCATGATTTCTGATATCGCGATGTGCGTTGCCTTGAGGGTTGTGGGAGGCCGGAGAGTCGTAGTTACAATGACGTGATACATTATATATGTTAGTATGTCAGTAATATGAAACTATATTGATGTGATACAGGAAGAGTGGGAATTCCAAGACTATGTGGAGAGTTATATTTGAACACGTTGAAGTTATCTAAAAAATTGATTAATCATTTGAAAAGCACAGTATTCAGAAGGATGCGCTTGTATGTGAAAGGGTCTAAGTCTAAGGCTATAGTTTAACTGTCTGGTCATCTGTGAATAGGCACACTTTAATTTCAGATCGTTATGAAAAACTCACAGATGTGTAGATTTTCTCACAAATTTAAAGAAATACAGAGAAGACATAAACTTCAATTGTTCCGATAATTTTCAAGTACATAATAATATGGAGAAGAAAACACGTAAAGAACTTCTCCTGATATCGGTCGGCCGACCGCACAATTAATTTATGATTATTATAATGTTTATACTGAGCGTTATTAAACTACGTCCAACAATATATTTACCGAAACAATCCGTTAAACCTGAACTTTACGAGTATCTGTATCGTAAAGAGCAGAACTTTTACAGCGTAAGGTAATAAATAACACGAAAATAAACAAATAAATAAAGTACACTATCTCAAGCGTTCATACACGTGTCGTGTTCTGATAATGCGTTTCCTCTCGCTCTCACACAACCGGTTAGAGTAGGACGGCGATAATAACAAGTGACGTCGCAATACGTTACGTTCGTCCGGAAATATGACACGCTTATTTTCTCCGTCTTGTAATATTTTAAGCGAGAGAAAACTATACTTCGCTTGACAATACAAACAAGTTTATTGGAACGGTAAAACATTTTATTGCTCTCCTAAATCAGCCGGATTTAGTAGTCCGCGTTAAGTGACCTTTTGTGACCAAAGACATTATAACTATAGATGCGTAATACAACGCTGGTTGCATTTTTTGATCGCTCCGATGACATTAATGTAACTGTAAAGATAATGACAGAAAAGAAAGCGAAAGAGAAGATAAAAGGATAGCTAAATGAAAATGACATGAATTAAAGGAATTTGACTACCTTGCCTTCAGCGCACTGGTAACATATCTTTGAAATTTGACTTTTAGACACTAAGAAGGATAATGTGTTAACAGTCTACGTATTGTATGTATGTTTCTTTGTGGCACTCTCGTGGTCCGATTTGGATGATTCTTACGTCGATTTGTCTTAACATTAAAAATATCTAGTTTTAGACGGTTTTCAAGTTTTTGAATCATTACTTGTAGAATCATTTAATTCTTGCACTTTACCATAATCTTACACTGGTTTTGGTCTTTCAAACAAACCCTCAATTGTAATGATTTTTAAACTACAAACCTAGTCATTTGATTGACAAAAAATCCTTTAGTCACGACTTCTCAGCCCCTGGTTGTCTGGAAGAAATCGCTCTTAGTCTTTTTCTCCAGTGTTGTAATCTTCTTTCTCTGGTGTACAATAAAAAGTATCACTACTACTATTACTACTACTACTAGAATTGTTTTTATTGAATTTAAAACTGTGCGCCATGCGCGACTGGCGTTGCACGGATCCTCGTGTAAACAGCGGCACAATAGCGGCGAACACGTAAAATGAGATGTCTCATAACAGTGCAGCACCGACGGACCTTCACGGTATAGTCCACGTATTCGATCCTTACGTTCCAACAAATTCTTCGGTAATAACTCTGGTAGGGTTTAAAAGAAATGACCTATAAATTGTAACATATTACTTAAATGACAAGACAGTTTAAGAACTTAAAATCTGGTTACGTGTAAGCAATTTTAAATAATTATAGATCCTAAATGGCCATGCAAAATTAATAAAGATATGGAAACCCAAGGATGTCTTCTAATACCAATTCGACGATGTTCCATTGAAGTCGTTCCCTCTGTCAAGCCTACGCGATAGTTTTTTACCACGCCACAAATGTACAAACACATTTAAATTATTTTTATATAGGCTGATAAACCTATTAACATGCTATGCGTTTTAGTGACACTTGTAAGGTTATGGCAAAACGTAATAGTTGTTAAGATAGGCCTACGCGATTTGACTCTAGAGTGCGAGAAAGGAGCACACTTAACTTAATGAAATCTATATCATATAGCTGAGAAAAAAAAGAAGTTTAAACTAGGTATTTTTTTATAGATTCAACCACTGCCTTCCATAACAACTATGACCGATATAGAACTAGACCGAACTCGGAACTAGGATGGTTAATCCAGTTAGCGGAGGGTGATATTAAGAATGTTAGTTGGTCAGTTCCTTAGTAAGTATGATGACTGGGCTGTTTGTAATTGTTATGCAATAGTTATGTAATTGTAATGAAATATAAAAAAAATGTGACACTCGGAGACTGCCGCGGTAAAGCTATTGCATAGCATTTTTTATCAACTTATGCAATTATAATTATTAGAAGTTATATAGTTATATCAGAACAGCGCCATCTAGTTTGTAGAAAACATACGCACCATACCTTAGTATTAAGGTACTAGATGGCGCTGATTGGGGGTGTTAGGTTTTTTTCGTTACGGAATTTCTGGATTCGGTCCCCACGCTCAAGGCCCGCGATAAAAGCTATGCAATAGCTTAATATCAAGTTTTCGTAGCATTAAATACAGCGGGCAGAGTGGGCGGTCACCCGCCGCGGATCCCTGCCCCTGACAGATATTAAATTCGCATCCGCGATCCCAGCCGGCCACAATATATCTACACAAACATACGTCACTACTGTCACGCCAAAGCAAATGAAAGGCCAGTAGTTCTGTTGTAATCATTTGAATATTGGAATGTTTGGAATCGTGTTGCGGTATTGGATTTACCCTAATCAGTTTCCAATATGGCCGTGATGAGTTTAGTGTTGTATAACATGGATGGAAATAAATTAGCCAATAACCAAGGTTTATTGTGTTGTATTTATAAGAAATATATTAATAGTAATTGTATTATGAAGATTTACTTCCTCGTTACAACAAGAGAACGGAAAACCAGATTTTTTACAAAAAGACAAAAAATATCAATTTTGTGTTGTGTGTGAATTGTCCTGACAGCCAACGCGTCTTCGTCTTTGGAATAGATGATGTCTTTGTGCGACGTTGATGATGAGATGATGTTGGCTACGTGCATAAAAAACTACCACCCAACCTCGTCTTAACTTATATTTTATACAAATGCTTGATAATGAAGAGTCTATCTCTAAATAATAGGATGAAACCATAAAAATAAACCGGATAACTTATCTATGAACACTACATGTCTACATTACAAATGTCGAGTTGCGTTCATTCCGAATACGTTACGCCGGCCCCGCGTCGACTGTCAACCACTGGTTTAGCCGGCGAACCTTAATTTGAGTGGCAATGGATTGAACAATGTGGCTTTGACGGCTCTTCGTGTTGTGGCCGTAATGGTATTTCTGTGGTCAAGCTTACATCGGTTCCAATTTCAGTGTATCGGAGTTTGGTAATGAGATTTCTGTTTTAATTAATTCTCCAATCAGTACGAATAAAAATATACAGAGCGTGACTGTGTCCGGAATTGTAAGGGTAAAAGATTGTGAAGTAATGTTGGATTGTTTTATGTAAATGACCGACAAACGAGCAGACGAGGTACCTGATAATTTTAAATGCAAACTGGTACTCACGATTTTGAATTGTTATCAGTAGGTACCAATATTTCAACCCATTTGCCCGGATCATGGTCAAGGCGAGACTGATATTGTAAGCAGTTAATGTCGCGTCGCTAATTGACGTAATACCAAAGGTATTACAGATGCTTTGCCGGCCAAGAAAGAAAAGGGAAGAAGGAAAGTTCTGACTTTCAGGCTCCAAGCTGGAACGTGACGTATTGGTTGAGGCGTGGGGGTGGTAATAACGGAAATAATGTCGGAATCTTTATTCTTTTTAAATTGTTCATCCTTCTGTTACCTTACCTTTACCTTTACCCTCTTTTTTAAACAAATACTGGCTTGCAATTTTTAAAAAGTAGATTGGTTAATTATGCGAATAGACCGCGTAGTGTATCTGAATAGTATAGTACATATATGTATGTTCTCTTTGGTTTCGACACAAAAAATGAAATAGGTACATTCATATTTTTATGTGACGTTATCGTACACTCTTTTAATAAAAAATGTAATTATTGTTTTCCTGGAGATCCTTATGATGAGATCTTTTACTAAATCAACGTTTTCCTTAGAAATTGTTTTTCTATACATCGTCGTCTGAATTGATAATTACAAATAAATAAAACATACGAACATCAGATGTATAAAACCTAGATTTGATTAGAACAATCCGTAAAACAAACAACAATTTAAGAACGAAGAAAAGTGTCGTAATATACCGTTTGTAAACGTCTTCCCGCTTACACTGGACTAATATTAATAATTCCAATATTACAATAACAAAAACAAAAGTAATCAAAACTCATCAACGGTATTAAAATGCAGGATATATTAACGACGTCGTCGGCTACGTTCTTTCCATCAGGTTGGAAATCCTCTCGGAACTTTAAAAGAAACCCCGCTGTATTAAAACCCTTGATAAGAGTCCGCGCGCCGAGTTAATAAACCCCGGGACTTATTTACATAATGTTTCTCTTAGCCAAGTCGCTTAGGGGATCCAAAACTTTCCCGGGAGCTTCATGACGCGTTTGTATGTAGTAAATATATATAAATCTCGGCGTTGGAGTGAATTTTGGACTTAGTGCCTTTTCTTACGTCGCGGTCTAAGGCAAACGGAGTCGGTGAATCATTCAGTAATGTTTAATCTTTATCAATACATATTTTCTCATAATTATATTAATTCACAATTGTTTATCGATTATCGAGTGGTAATGTTTTGGTAAATGTCAAGGAATATGGACTTAGTATTATAAGACAGTACGTAAAAAAAGAAATACTTAATTAAATTTTCTGCTTATTTGTGGACTAAGCAAATAAAAATAATGTTAAAGAGCCGAATTCTCCAAAAATAATAATACATAAGTCAAAATGTCAAAAATAGTGACACTTTTTGTAGTGATTTTTTGACCTTTATTAAGTCCATTTCCAAGCTGTGTTCCACGTATGTTTGTCGCAGAACTTGTAGGACACCCTGTATACGTAGAGTTAACTAATAGTTTCTTATAATCCAAGTTTTGCTACAATCGTCCCTTACATTTCTTCTCTCTCTGTATTCCGTGTTACATTTCGTAAAATTTTCCAAAGCACAATGTTGGAAAATGTACTGAGGCTCCGATTCGAGTGGTAACGCAATGCCAGGATTATCTTATCTTGCTTATCTGTCGCCATATTGATTTTCTTGTTTTTCGTGTTCGCTAAATCCAAAGGACTCTATTGGGATTTGCGAATTTGCATGTTTAAGGGGTCTTTACCGTTCAGAGCTTGTCAAGGACTTTATGTCCTTAAGGGCCAGAATGGCGTGCATTACTGTTTGCCTGAGGTTCGCTTGTGCTCCAGCCGTTGTTTAATCATAGCCTAATAACATTTAATAGTGCAAGATGAAATATGATATGCTTTATGTAATATTAAGATAAGAATATTTTCCGCTAAAGCTTCTAAAAATACAAATTAACCGCACTTGTGTTCTCCAAATAGGAATTAAAAACCTTACGTCTTTTTACATTATTTTATTTTTATTTTTACATCAACGTAAAATTATAGATACGAGTACGTTACGTTCATACAACACAAGTTGCACTTTTTGATCCGCTCCGATGGCATCACTGTAAATATTGATGCAAAAGATGTAAATACATTTAATCATCTTTTGCATCAATATTTACTTCACTTATTTCAAATAGTGTTTCACTATTATTTCAAATAGTATTTCAGTTTTAGCAGAAATTATTTAATTTCTGCTACATACTTCTACAAGATAAACTGGAGTAGCGTACTACCTCAAGGCTACGCCGGCAGATCAGGGTTTCGTAAGAGGCGACAGAAGTCGGTTTATGGCTGAAGCCCACTTGGCTAGCTACCACCCACTTGCTTGAGGCAGCCGCCACACGCCGTGACGTGTACAGCTGAGGGCTTGGGAGACAGTACTCTCTTTCTTACCTTTTTCTTCTGTTTGGCTGGCAACACATTAATGATACCTGTGATGCTTCTGATGTCTGTGGACAATCATTTATCATCAGGTGGGTCGTCTGTTAGTTGGTCGGCTATTTACATCAAACAGATAAAAGAGGCTTACAATCTGGTCCTAGCAGAATGCCCCATCGTTAAAAAATATTGTAGTCCTCTCTAATTTTCACGTAGTTACACAATAAAACAAGTTCCAACGATCGGTTAGTTTTTCATGTAAAGAGAAAACCCGTCCCCAACAACACTGTTCCGCCATACAGCGGGTCACAAAAAATGGTTTGAAAACGCCGCGTCTATATTCCAACTTCCCCGATAATAATCGCCGTCTCGTGTGCCGGTTTGCTTTTAAAAGTTTTATTTGCGATGCTTAAAAAAGCGACACAAACAACTCATCTCTCTTTATTTTGTTCAGTCTCTCCATTGTTTCCCCGAGGAGTGATTTGTTAAAAGTAAAGTAAGAGAAATAGTCTGCTTCTCTTGCAGAGTAGCGGCCTAGTATCGGTCGCTTATTTAGTTAATGTACTCAACTTTTTTGTTTTAATATTATTAATTGTTTTTGTTTTTAAAAATTAATTCACAATTTCATGTGGTATCGATAAATGTTCGACAACAAGTCTTCAGAACAATTAGCTCATTGATCAAGTCACTTCTTGTAATGAGAGTCAAACAGCGCTATACTCGCCATACCCCGTTGACGTTGAGCTTGCCTTTTTCTAGTTCTAACTAGTGGAGAGAATAGTAACTAAGTTATCCATCCTCGATTACATTGCAACTTGTTGACTAACGGACGAGGTAGCAATTTGCCTCTATTAAAGTACCTGAACCAATTATATTTAGATACATTACAAGAGGTATAATGTCATTGACCTGAACTGATAAGAGCCATCATATTGCTGACGGTACGCAATCTTCTTCTTTTAGTCTTAAATTCTCTAAAGTTACCAATATTCAGCGATAAGGGCTGTTTTACCTATGTTTGAAATATCTGAAACATAGGTAATAATGTCAAGAGGTTGAGACTTATAGATAACATGTCCTAAGGACTACTTTAGGAGTATAAACTATCTTTTTTATGAAATAAGCTAATGCTTGACTACAATCCCACCTGATGGTAACTAGCGATGAAGTACAAGGTGTCTGTGTGTGTGTTTGCGTTTGTGTCTGCCTGTGTCTCACCCGAAGATCACGCACAAATACATCAGCATGAAACTACTTAATAGCAAACATTTACATGTCATTGTAAGCCATTTTATTTTACCAGAAAATAAGCAAAACCTTCACTTTCAGTCGTTCATATTCAGTATTTTTCCACTCACACCTGGCGACCCTCATTGCATAGAAGCGTAATAGCTCACTTCATATTCCATTTAGCGGGAATGATTTAGTCAGAATTACCTGACGAGTGCCTTTTCAAGTAATACTGTGGCGAGGGAGTAATGCGCGTTGCAATTATGAATTTAAAAATGAAAACGTTGATGACGGCAACTTTGTACATTTTAAGTGGCTGGAACAGCATCATTGGGTGTGCTTTTTGTTTCAACTTTGAGTTTTTAGATTATTTATTCAATGATCATGCAAGTTAACAAATGACAAAACAAATAGCAAATAAAATTAAAGTGATAACAAATCCCTATACAAAAGCTGTTCAAGAATAATATATTGATGCATTTTCATTAAATCGCTAATAATAAAGGTCTATGAGTATAGATGACTTTATGAGTTTTAATCTAAAACAATTATCTAATATTTGAAGCATTAACTGCCAATCATGAAATGTAAGGATCGTTAAGTGAAGTGGCAGTCCATAAGCAATATTTCATTAAAGTGGAAATAAAATGTTCCCGTATTTCAAGTACAATGGCAGTCTGAAGCGTATACAACTTTTCATCGGGAACCACAATTTCCCCTTTAACAGTTACAATAATTTTATTTGGATTCCAAAGGCGTGGGAAAGGTAATAAAATTGCCAATAAGCCCAAAAATAAGTTATACATTTACGTTATTAATATATTTACAGAATGTTTAATGTTTACAATAGCTCTTAAGTATAACAATTTGCTTTGAAGTTTACGTATTGATATCGATACAAAATAGGACTTTAGTAAAGTCGAAGTAGATATTTGATCGACTACGACGACGTTGAATTATACGTACTACAACAATTAAATCATCGAAATATCTTTTGTTCATTGTTCAAGTTCATCTATCCTATGTATTAATAATGAAAATGACTGATTTTAGAATATGCACTATTCCGTATCATGTAGTGATATGTGAATTGTACTTCGTTCACATAAATATCCCACAAACTTCGATGTGATGATAGTTCGATATAATAAACTATCGATGTAACGTGTTCGATGTCATGAACTTCGATGTAATGGAATTCGATGTGGCGTATGGAACCCAACCAAAACTACCAATATATCAATACAATATAGTAACTCCATGCAACTTTACCATCGTAACTGTACGGCTTACTTCGGCTTCACTTTCAGTAAATATCAATATCCAATATCCATCTGCTCGGCTCGTTGACCCAAAAGTATCAGAACTAATACTGATCCGCTTACCTATGCGTCTAACAAATTTTATTGCTCCCTAAAACTACAGATGAAAACGACTTTGAGCCGAGGTGGTTAGGTCAGCGCAAACGTCATTCTTAATGTGAGTTTTACTACTCACACGTCAGCATACGATTTCAATGGAAAACAACCAAATGCTTTTAACTTAATCGGTGCGAATAGCTAGTCTTGACCTGTTATTGTTATATGTGTGATATTTATGATTCTTATTTTTGAAATCATTGTGAAAAACTCTCAGGTGTGCAGGTTTCCCCACTAACATTAACTAACCATTAACTAAAGGGGCGGGAGACTTTTCCTCAGGAAAAATAACGCGCATACTGAAATAATTTAGTTTCTTTTTCTTTTTAATTAAAACGAGAAAAGGAACCTACCTAGTGAAGTGGCGTTCAGAGTTATCCAGATATTCAAAGTTACCAGAGTTGACGAGCCGTATTTTTGTTTCAAATTACAATTTTAACGTCACTGTCATAAACTATAAAGGCCTGTTGTAGAATTAAATTAGGTCTATATATTAGCATGATATATTTTGGCATGTCTCAGGCACTGTATAGGTAGGTCCGGTACTGTTAATGTAATGAAACAATAATTGTAGAGTAGCGTTTGATAACGCGTCGCTTCTCCTGCGGTCGGCGTTTCGGATCTGTGGCTTCTAGTTTCGATTATCTGTAGCAGTTTGCAGCGGGTAAATGTGGCTTTGAATGTCTTTGACTGTAAATCTATTCTGAATCACCAGCTTGTTCATTGACCAAGCTGATTTGTTACGATACATTGCTATTATTTAATAAAATATCTGCGTTTGTATTAATTAAAACATTTCCAACACACGCTATACTTCTCAATTGCACATTTGTTATGATTATTCTCAAGTTAATTATTTTAGTAAACATAATCAGTAACTTTCATCTCTAGCTTAGGTACCGTCGGAACCAAATATATTAAAGAAAAATGCAATAAACTCTAAATGATGTAATTTTATCGTATACTTTCATGCCAGATTTTCATCCCTTAGTCCGAAGAGAAACTGGTTCTCCCCTCTGTCAACACCCTGTTTCCCGGCGGACTCAATCAAGCGGGTGTTAGCTTACCGCCGTGTAAAATTACCCCGAGATAAAAACTGTAATCTGACGAAGTAAACCTAAAAAGAGCTTCGATTTTTACCCGACTACGCTGAAGCAAAATGTGTGTATCTTATGCTCATCTACTCCCGCAGAACTTCGAAACAACTTATCAAAATACGACAAATGAGGTATCATTAGAAGCGTCTTGATTGTCCGCTATGTTTAGACAATGTGACGTCACACTATAATCAATACGACACCATCTAGTCAGTCATGGCGCTGTCTTGGGTATCAAATTAAAGGGTTTAATTAGCAAATTATTTTTAACGTTAACACACTCATACCCCTGCACTATAATTACCTGTGGCGCGGGTGGAATCGACAACACATACATATTAAACATAATTTACACCCATGAACCGAGAACAAACATTTATCTGTTACATAAACATCTGCCCCGGCTGGGAATCGAACCCGGGACCCTTCGCTTCGCAGAGAGGGTCACTACCAACTAGGCTACGGGGTCGTACATAATAATATTAACGATTCAAATATATTTACGAGCGAGTTTTTATACCGGGTTTTAGGGTGTAAATTTTTTTACAATTATAGTTCTTCATTCATATCGGTTATTCCTCTTTTCGGATTGACTCATTTAGTAAGGCCCAACTGATATGGCTGAAGTTACAACCTTTTATTAACAGTTTTATAAACAGCCCATATATACATTATTTAACATTAGATTATATAAACAGCGCACAAACGAGCGACTAATGGTAATGGTAAGTGATCACCGGCGCCAACTAGATGTTTCACCAACGCGTTGCCAGCCTCAAAGAAGCTGAACTGCATTATTTCTGGCTCTTCGACGTTTCTACAAAAATGCGCCACCAACGCGTTGGCAGCCTAAAATAAGCTGACCTACATTATTTCTGCTCTTCGACGTTCCTACAAAAATATTTGAGCAAATGTGTTAGTTAGTCGCATCACAATGCAAGTTATTTGCAAGAATGTTACAAAATCATTTCTCAAAATAGTAGCAAAATTGGGACAATACTTTTTACAAAATTGCCAGTTACGTTTAAAGTCCGTTAAATGTTTTATATTACCTCTAAATTCAAGTAGGACCGATTTAGAGATAGCTTTGTAGTCTGGGACCAGGTGTGCTCAGAACCGCTAATCGAATCTCGCCATTTTATCGTAAAAGCACCAATTCTTGCGATATTTGAGGTTATTACATTGTTTCTATCTTATTTTATTTTTGAATTAAGAACATCGTAAATAAGCATGCAGTTTCTGTGTCATTCGTTTCTCCTTTAGCGTAAATAATGTAGCGAAGAATCTTCATAATTATATGCATTTATTTTTGTCATATTATATTACCTTTACAAGGCGTGATATAACTTCATCATCATCATCATCACAACCCATAACTGTCCCACTGCTGGGCACGGGTCTCCTCTCACAGTGTGAGGGGTACAGGCCATAGTCCACCACGCTGGCCAAGTGCGGATTGGTGGACTTCACACACCTTTGAGAACATTCTGGAGAACTCTCTGGTGTGCAGGTTTCCTCACGATGTTTTCCTTCACCGAAGCAAGTGATAATTAAATTTTTAATACGCACATAATTTTTGAAAATTAGTGGTGCGTGCGGGGTTTGAACCCGGACCCCCCGATTCGATATATTATTTATATTATATTGATATAACTTATTCAAACTAATTCTTATAGGTATACCTTCGTCTTACAAAATTCACTATACATAATATTCAGATATTGTTACTTGTGAAATAAATACGTTTTGTCAAGCAACATCAGCGCAAAATTTTGTAATAACTGACAAAAAAGCAGATTAACTTTACGCATTAAACACTTAAATCAAAACCGCAGAAAACCAAATTACGGGGTTACATACCATACAGTCCCAAAATTTTATTGATTTTGAAACATGCTGGCATTCTTCATTTACCGGCCATTGTTTCATTTAACTGCAGCCTCCGCCCTGGTTGACCCCAATAGGTGGCCGTGGGTCGCTGATTTTGCATAATTAAAACCGTCCACAGTTCTTTTAATACAGGCTTTACCTTTGCTCAGTTTACGAAAGGGCAATACTCGTAGACGCGTGCTTTTTAACGTTTTTTGTGTCGCTCAAAGATTTGCTTGCTAACAATTTTCATTCGCGTTTGTCACATGATTTTGAAATTGTGACAATGAAGGCAGGGCTTTTTATTTTTATATTGGGCAGGTCCAGTCGGAATTTTTTAAGTGTCAGTAATCGACGATTTTTCATTAACTAACATTTTTTAGTATGGAAAATAGAAAATAGTATTCTTAAAAAACAAGTTTAAGAATACACATAATTCATATACTTAAATGGAATATAATTATTTTCAGCTTGTTGAGCGATTTATATATTTATGTTGTGTACCTCAAAACAAATCTGTTTCTTGAACAGAACCTTATTACAAATACATTTTGGAAAATTGTCCTTCACATGTTTACTCATAATATATTCTGAGCAAAATTTAACTGCAATATGCGAACAAAAAATAATCTTTAAACTTAGCAACATCAGCGCAAAATTCTGTAGAAACGTCTAAACAACGAGGGCGGGGATTATAAATTTAAAATGTTGGTCCGGCTCAATTAATCATCTTCAAGTGAACTGAAGCCTGTAAGCAGAGTCCGGCGTTACCTACGTAGCTATAACCGTTGCAGATTTTGTTATTAGTACCACGTTATGTAATCTTTAGCCCTATTAAGATAAGGCTGAAATTTTTTAGAGTGATGTAATATCATTTTTCATACTAAAAATTAAATTCGATTGGCTGGCAATGGCAAGGTTATAAAACAATTAATGAAAGCATAATTATGATGAATGTGTTTTGAAAAAAAGTTTTAATTAATGTTTTAAAATAAGAAAAGAAAAAGAATGTAAGTAAAAAGAGACTTATAACGTGTGTATATGTGATCTATTACAAAACGCATTGTATTTATACAAGATCCCTCAATTTCATAAACGTAAAAACAATAAAAAAGCAAGAGCGAAAATTACACGTGTCAATGTCCTTATTGCTCCCCTATAAAATAATTATACTACAATAATATACTTACTCCACACCACTTTTGAAATACTTACACATTTGTGATTATTGTCTAAAATAACAGTTTAAATCAAGAAAACTGGGTGCTCGTGGGTTCAAGTAAAGTGTTTAAAGAGAGTCGAATCGTTAGCAATTCTATGAGCCTTTAGAAGCTTTCGGCGCCAAGTGGCGAGTGGCAACAACTATCTGATATTTCGTATTTCACTTCGTATGAAAAGGAATTAGTGGTGTTTTTTTTTTTCCAAAAATCAAATAAGTAATATTTCATATAATAACTTCAAATTATATGCCTGTCATTGTAGGTTATTTATTTATTTATTTATTTTGTACACATAAATATTTATAAGAAACTAGCTGACCCGGCGAACTTCGTACCGTCTTACAGTAGAATCTTTAATTTTTTTTAATACTTATTCTGCTATTCGGGACACCTTCCCGGAACCCCTCCACTAACACTTGAACTTTATGTTATAGTATTAAAGTTCAAATTGACTTTTAAGTATTATAACGAATCTTTTGTATGGGAATATAGAAAAGGGTTGTTTATAGACTTATTCAGGCAATTTTTTAAATTTTTCTCTCCGTAACAACCGTCCTCATACTTTAAGGAATATTATATAAAGAAGAATTAGCGAAATCGGTTCTGTTCTCGAGATTTGCGCTTATGGTAGGGGAGCCCAAGAGGGGATTTCGGGATTTACAGAAGCGCGGCAGATTAATATACAGGGCGATACCCTGTACCCGGTTAAGTAACTCCACCAAAAATGAGCCTCATATATAAGGCCGCCCGTGAAGGATACAGGATCAGATTAGTAAAAAAAAATTGATCATCAGACATTCTCGAGCGCGTCAGATTAAGGTAGGGTGAGTTAATTACCTCCTAAAAAGTGTATATTCCACTAATCTGACAATTTGAGAGTGACGTAAAGAAAGGGGAGGGCAGCAAAGTTGTAAAAAAAAAACGTCATCTTGACATTCTCGAGCGTAGTTAATTTTTTTTTTATTTTGAAGGAAATAATTCAAGAATAACGAAAAATATATAATCTGACGATTTCCGCAAGCCGAAATAACAAAAAAATCGTCGATAAAGTTAAATGCGTGCAGCTGCGTGATGCCTATATTTCCTTCTCCGCGTTTCTATTCCTCTCTCACTCTTTCTCTATCTATTACTCTCTCACTCCGTCCCCACTCTAGTTTCTGCTGTCATGACGCCATCACCATATTCCAGCAAAAATTTTTTTGAAAGTGGTTTTTTTGGAATAACTTTTAAACGGCTTTATCGATCAACTTCAAAAACTAATCCGCCCTTGAGCTTGAAAAACCACGTCGATCGCAACCAAGTTGGTCAAAATCGGTTGATTCGTTCGAGAGATATCGTGAACGAAAGAAACCCGAAAAAGTATTTTTTCGGGATTACTCCGAAATTTTTTGATTCGATCAATTAAAACTTGTGATTACTTATGAGGATGATAAAACTGCGTCGAATGCCGCCAACCGCGTGAAAATTGGTTGATACATTCAAAAGTTATTACGGTTTGAAAATTCCAAAAATAGGGTTCTATGAAACTTCTATCAGACTTTTGAGCTGGGAGAGCTCAAATGCATAGAAATATTATTTCTTTGAACTCCGCGAGCTCAAAATAAATGTCATAAGTACAATTTTAAGCGCCCAGGAATGGAATTAGCGGGAAATTGTAGGGATGGCCTTTAGGGTGAACCGTTTTTTTGTCAGATTAGGCGAATCCCTCTAGATAATCGTCAGATTATGAGACAGTACGTTTAGAACATAAAGATGAACCATATATATCTTAATCTGACGCGCTTGAGTATGTCAAAATGGCGAATTTTTTTGCATATTATGAGAATGGCCACGAGTTTGCGTCCCATCGAAATCGTCAGATTAGTGAATGAGAGCTTATTTTTGGTGCACTTAACACTCCCTTAGAAAATCTGACGCGCTCGATTAAATTTTTTTTTTTTTCATTTTCAACCCTTACATACAACCACCCCCACCATGCAAACGGTCAGATTAACATACGTACATTATTAAAAATACGTAGGGCATTGATGCTATAAATATCTGACGCGCTCGAGGATGTCCATGCATCAGTTTTTTTTTACATATTTAAAAATCTATAGCCGCTTCCCCCACCGATGAAAAGGTATATATTATATAACATTTTTTTCTTCTTATCATCTAAGCTTTGCAACCCAATAGGTCTTTGTGACGCTCGAGTAAATCCCCATTTAGCACCACGGGCTCCCCTACCATTAGCAACAATATTAGTGATTCCTTTTTATAAAAGAAGATAAAAAATATAAGTGAAGTGTTCTTTTATTTTGATTCGTGAAAAAGATTTCTGGAGTTAATACTTTAGTTATTTATTTTCATTTTTAAACCCTTAAAACTAATCAAAGATAATATTCATTATCTAAGAGCTCGTTATATTTTGCACTTCTTCCATACAAATTTACTTCCAAAAAACTTCATTACTTGACTAGAGCGACTAAGTTAGGCGAAGTAAATTTGCAAATCATGTCACAAACTTGGTAAATGCCTAAATTTGCGAGAACTGCTTTCGGGAATTTCATTTGCTGTAATAAATTGTATTCATGTACAGTTTTTGCTTAACAAATTTGGGGGATTACTGAAAGGTTCCATTAAAAAGCTTATCGACTTTATTCAGTCAGAATAACACCAATAGCTCTTGAAATTTTCTATTATTTAAAATTTTCCCTGTTGCCAATGAATATTTTGTTCGTTGGATTAATAAAAAATTTTCTTGATTTGTGACATAAGTTTTCTATACTTAATAAATTTAGGTCCTAATATGCTATGTATAATCAAGATATATGCTATGTATAATGAAAATTACTGTTTCTAAAACTCATTTACTTGCGTTTATGTACTTACAAATATTTATCTCAAATCCACTTTCTCTGTGTTTCGTATGACAACAACACAAAAACAGCGACAATTAACAATTAGTATGTTATAGTTATTTACCACATAAAAATCACAGTGGTATTCAACTCACCATTCAGAGATTACATAAAAAAATTACTTAAACCATCCATACTTCCATAGAAATATTATAAATTCGATATTGATGATTATTTGTTCTTCTTTCACATCGCAACAGAGTGATGTTTTGGTATATTTTTGTTTATGGAAATAAAAGACTGCAGAGTAATGTAGGCTACTTTTTACCTCGGTAAAATATCTCATTCCCACGGGAAGATCCATTACGATGCGTTTTTGAATCACAATAACAATATCAGTAATAATGTAAGTTGTCCAATAATTTAAAAGTTATTACGATAAGATTGAAGATTATGACAGTCATGTGACAGACCAACTACAACATGTTTTTACTAAAAATAAAAAAATACACTACAAAACTTTGTCACAGCCAGATTCTGGATGAAAATTTAGCTTCAACCAATTAAAACACTAATCTTTCTTAAGTGGAGAAGTTCTAAAGAACAAGTTGTTGGAGAAACAAGATCCCAAAATAATTGATTCGTTTTAAAAATTCAGCGCAGGCCAGTTTGAAAGCGTAAGCAAAAATTTTCGTATCTCAACAAGTCCCACAATACACCACTAACATACCATCGAAGAATGAACTGAGATTAGGAGTTGTGTCACTATTGTCATCGGGAGCTTGTGCAAGGTAAAAATACTTTTGGATGGTATCAATAATAGAATCTTCTCCCCTATTCGATCGGGCGTGAATTTAGTCGACAATTGTCGTGTGTCGGTGTCTGCAATCATGTTGGACGTAATCTTGATCTGGAATGTTTCACTGTTTTCTCTTTCATGTTGTTTGTTCTCTTTAGATTTCTCCTCTTTGTTTGAGCTTGTTATTGGTTTCAGTGTATGTTGTTCATATGAACAAAAATATAATGATGTTACTTATTCCCTAAAAGCGACTTATGAAACCGACTTTACAACCTTTTTTAAAAAACATTTAAAATAATTTCCCCAGTTCTAGGAAACACGTAATAAAAATCAGGCATTTCTTCCCAAACCCTCAGTTTGCACACTACACACTCATTTACATTTTCAGATATTATTAGAGAAATGAAGGTTGCAAAGCCTCCGCCGGAGGGCACCACATGCTCATTACATCTCTTGTTTCTCTCATCATAACATGTTCTCGTTTCTTCATTAACGCACATTTTCTTAGCTAGTCTAATTAACGAGCGCCATAAGGACGTGCCTCGCGGCGTTTCGTCTTCGCTTTGACGAGAATGCCAGCGATGGTTTAATAAGACTTGTTGTGTAAAACTAGATTTTTGTACGCCTTTCGTTTTTAACTTGCTTATAATTTTAAATCTCCGAGTTTTATACACTTTCTAGCTTTATACTGTTGACGGATTATTTTTACTACGTAGAAAGTGTAGAATATTTTTAGTATTTTTATATCTCAATGCAACCGAAAATTGTTCCGCTGCTTTGCATGGGTCTCCACTCACAATGTAAGAGGTAGAGGCTCTAGTCCGCTGGTCATGTCCAATTGACGGACTACACACGCCATTGAGAACATCATGGAATGCTCTCAAGTGTGCAGGTGTCATGTTACCGATGCAAGTGATACAATTCATTATCATCAATTTTAAAACGCACATTTTTTTATTAGTCTTGCATGGAGGGTTAAGTCCCTGGACCCCTGCTCGGGACTCCAACGTTCTAATCTCTCAGTTCTAATTAAGTAATAGTAACTTTCAGTGATTTAAGAGACATTAATGCTATTCAGAAATAAACATTATTATTTAAACTACATAATATATTTATAAATAGTTTTGTATTCAAAAGTATAATATGGTTTTAAGCTGGCTATTTTCAAGCATATCTAAATAGTTAATGTATTGTGATATCCATTTTCATTTGAAACTATTTTACCTGGAAACTTTTATCCTTTATCATTGGATCCTATTGGGTATCTTCAATTAAAATTGTTTCGGGTGCTTTGGGATGAGAACTTTTCAAATTATATTCTAATTTGAGAATTAGAATATAATTTGAAAAGTTTTGAAAAGTTGCACATTGAGATGTAGAAAGGAAATTATACAGTATCAATATGAATATTGTGGTAGGTAACAGAGGTAGTGAAAAAAATAGACACAGAATTGTTTTAGTATTGAAAATAGCTAAGTTATGATTGAATTAATTTGCATCTTGGTTCTAGTAACGCATTGCTAATGCCTTGGTGCAACTAATGTCTACGGACGAAAAATGCGTTCAATATGGCTTAACGGTTGCAATGTATTATAAAGTATTTTTTATAGCCTGTAGGACTGACGAAAAAGCAGACGAGCCACCTGATGGTAAGTGGTTATCGTCGACACCAGGGAGTCGCCAGCGCAACGCTGGCACTGCCTGAAGCAGAACTCTTTTTACACCTTTTTTGAAGAACATAAATAAATTTTAATGTGTAAATTTTAATGTGTAAATTTTAATATGTAAGTAATCTGGTCTGTGTAATGTGGAATTAAGAGATTCATCGTGAATATTACGAAAGTTACGAGACACGGAGCGAGGACAGGATGTGCTTAATTAAATTCCTTTTTTTTCTCATTCATTGAGATAATCCTCTGCCTCGCACATGTACGAGTTTTGTTAATGACGTTCCTGCTTTTTAAAATTAGCAGTACATTTTCATTTTATCTTATCTATTTCATTTAATCTTCCATCTTTTCGACACTCACATTGACAAATTACATTATCAAATATATATTATTAACAAGGATATTACTATATTTTAAAATACAATACATTTTAAATTTTAGTATTCTCTTTTTTTCTAAGTAAGGTTATTATTAGAAACAAGAAAATTGCATATCTCTAGCATATGTAGGTACTTACAAGCAAATCCTTCATAACAGTACCGTCAATGTAAATGAACGAATTTCGTTTTGTTCTGTTTTTAATCGTTTAAGTAAATTTTAAACGCAACGTATTCCGCAATGTTGGTGATATTATTTATAGCTATAATGACGACGGAATGACATAATGAAGGGCTGTTGACAATCCTCACGACATTGTAATTAGAGGGGAATACGCCCAGTTTAGTAGACACCTCCCCTACTAATTATATTGGACTAGTTGACAGCAATACCTTGTTTTAATTAGGTAAACAACGCCCTTATCATATTTTTCCTATTCATCACTATGACGTTGTCAACATATTGTTGTAGTTGGGTTAAGTTACTTTGCGGACATCCTATGTCATTAAGTTACTTATCGTTTTCGGCTGTATTGGGACGGCAGAACGGACGGTAGAAATGGTACTTAGTACTGTGGCGGTGCTGGTGCCCCTACCCTTCCTATATCCATCGCGAACTCTAGCCTACTTCTAGCCGGATTCTACCACCTATAAATAACATAATATCATATTAAAAGATGAATAAATGGTGCATTTTTAGATTTTTCTTCCTTACTATGTACCAAACATGATTTAAGTTTTATGGCTCAAGATGTTATAGCAGAAAGAGACAACTATCACCGCATAGCTCTAGCTCCTTCCACAGGCTCGTTAATCGCGTAACGACTCGAATGCTTCTCCAGCACACGCTAAGCCCCAACTATCTTACGATCTTTTAATTAGTCAAGGCTTGCTCCAGATTTCTGTTCTCAGCCAGTTTGGTTTATGAGATTATATTTTTCTTACAAGTTTTAAAATCCATGGTATTTTTAGGGTCCCGTACCCAAAAAGTGATAAGTGGAACCTTGTTAATATGCCTCTGCTGTTAGTCTGTCTTTCAAGTTCTTGAACAGAAATATATAAAAACCTGAAACTTTCACATAATGCTTTTTACTATGCCGCTATCACAACATATAACGTTAGATCCCAAAGGTCGTTCCCATACAAGTAACGTGTAAGTTATACACGAAATATTTTGTACTTTTTATATTTTTATTGACCAAATAATAAGAGATAATATTTCTCAGCGGTACGGAACCCTACGTGAGCGAGATGTCTTCGATCCAATCTGATTGAAAGTGGCTGCAAAATGTTGGGTGGTAAAGCTTAAGAAGTTGTAGAAGCCTAATCACTCTTTATTTAGAATGGTAAGACGGTATATAATATGTATGTAATTATCGATGTTTTGGTTTTCAATGTTAATTTAATGATATATTATGTATTATTTTGGACTCGTTCCATTTCATTGCTAACTTGGCCACATAAATATAAATCCAATTCAGTCATTGAATATAGACGCTGGACGAAGTTCTACAATACAAAGGTCTACTGTTTAGGATAAATATAATAGAAACAAATGATATTAATGATAATATTAATACACCGGTATTAATATTACTATCAATATTAATATCTGTATCGATATTCCTTTGAGAATCCTGATTATTGTTACGGACGGCGTCCATTAGTAGATAGAGTGAATCATTCGATCATATCGTTGTTATCCGTAAGTCCACATCTGTTTGTGGTCCTGGAACCAACGCAATCATACAAATGAGCTGCGTATTGCAGAGCTATTCGTGAGTGGCGATTATCCTAGTGCCGGGGCATGAGCATGTTAACGTTAATTATTATTATTATTATGTATCTAAACTTAAAGTTTCAAGGGTCCTAGATGTAAGTGGAGCCGGTCATTGCCACAAATACCGAATGACCACGACCTCTCAGCAAAGAGTGCAGCGACTTAGAAGAAGAAGAAGTCATATTTTGCAACTTTTCAGGGGATACAAAAGCCGATTCATTTTATATTGTGCCTTCCGTGCTGTTACTTTTCCTTAATTTTATTGTAACGGAGGAATTTTGTACCTATACTAGAACAACTGCGAGGAGCAGGATTAGCAGGAGATGGTCATATGAGGTCTGGGAACGCGAGGTGAGGTGTGGTGAGCTGGTAAGGCGCGGTGTGGAGTGGTGAGGAGCAGGCTTGAGGAGTGGAGAGTAGATTGAGGAGCGGAGAGGAGAGATATTCAGTTGGTAGTTTTTCATAGGTTTCAGGTATTCTAACAAAATGTTACTGGCCGGCGAACAGGCCAACTTCAAGAATAAACAGATGATTAAGAAGAACAAAGGAATGATGTCAATATTGTCATTGAATAGAAATGTATTGTAAAATGGAGCTCGTGTATTAATTTGCCCTTTTACATTATACCTTGATTTTGATTGAATGAAACGACGCGTCTTTCGATTCTCTAGCGAATAGCATCAAACTGTCAAATCCGCCGAAAAATGACTTACTGTGGTGACAGAACCTAAACGACGATGTATACAATATAATACTATTTAAGCTCAGCAAACAGAAGAATCTTATTACATAGAAACAAATCGTAAAATTACAACCGTTAAAATATAAAATATGGCTGCGATAAAGGAAGACAATATGATTTTAATTAAAATTTCAATCCCAAGTTATGGGATACCAAAAAACGTTTCTATAACATAATCCGGATCATAAACTCGTACTAAGAGTGCAATTAAGGGCAATATGATCTCTTAAACCCGGTGCACATTATACCTATTTAACGGGACCCGGGATACGGTTATGAGTTCCGAACGTAATCCCGGTATAATTGTTGTCCGAGGAATGCCTAGAAAGTTCTTGTAATTATTCCGGGTCAGTATCGAATCCTTATACGGGTAGGTGGAATTCTCGTACGTATCTATGCGATATTTGTATTTTAATTCATGCTAATATTGTAAATGCGAAATTGAGTTGGTTTGTCCTTCGTTCAGGTCAAAACTGAGTAACCGATCGATGTGAATTTTGGTATGGCATAAGCTACTTTTTACGGAAAAATATCTTATTTCTAGCGGAAGACACCTGTTAGTCAAAATCACTCGCACTAGGATTCCCTGTATCATTGGTGGCATGGACAACTCAAATAACACAATTAACAACCGTAACCCGAAAGCAAACATTCATCTGTCACTTAAATATTTGGCTCGGCCGGGAATCGATCCCCATACCCCTCGCTTAGCAGGCAGGGTCACTACTAACTAGGCTACGGAATCGTCAAAATTGTCTTTTAGTCAGTAATATTAAAATTTAGCGTTTTAATAAATATATCTCTCCACTTCTGACACTTTTGCGTAAGGCATCAGGGCTTAGTTCGCCTGATTTTAGAGACAAAAGATTTTAAAGATTTTAAAGACAATAAAGCATATTATTAAATAATTAAGAATATAAATACACCAATAAATAGTTTATGTAAATTAATAAACTATTCAATGCCGCATATTGGGACCAGTAAATTTTTTACCATCCATTGAAAAAATATAAAATGTTTTCCAGTTTTCTACGCAATTGTAAGCACAGCAAAAAAGTCTATAATAAAATCAGTATCAGAAAGCGGATAATCAAAAACGGGCATCCGTAAATGGGAGGCTGTTAGTCGGGATTACTGGGACTGTTTAGCATTCAAAGGGCCGAATAACCGCTTACTGTATTGATCGTGCGGCTTTGTATCTCTCAGTTTTAATTTTACTTTTAGTTTCGATTCTATCAACACACCTATTTTTATTTATTTATTTATTTATTTGGATTGCCAACGCAAGAAACAGTGCAAGAAGCTTGAAATCAAAACAATATGGATGTATACATAACTGCTCTTTCAATTAAAGGCAATCACAGCATGCGTTGTGTTACATTTTTACTACACACAATCTACAATATATTACTTCTTAATTATTATCACAAAACAATTAGGCACAACAGAAATTACAATATTTGCTTATGTTATAAATTATATCAAATAATTACATCGGAATATTTATAAATCAAAATGTCACAATAATCATGAAGCACGTTAAACTTAGTATTATTAAAAAATCACAATAAATTGAATTAAATAATGTCAGTGGAATATTAATAAATCAGCATGTCAATATGATACACAAATGTACAACGTTATAATTTGGTTAAAAATTTAGGAAGGTGCATCACCTATTATCTTTTTTTTTAATTTGGTAAAGGTGTCGAAATGTATATCTATTTCTGGCACTTTATTTGTATACTCGTTATAAAGACGAGATAGTCGGACTATCGGTGAATCTCGACCCAAGTTGGTTTTGCAGAATTTGGGTGCAAGTAAAGAACATGGATGTCTCGGTATTCTAGAACGGTATTATAGGGTTATAATACTCGCTAGCATTTAAACCATCCTTTGAGATATTTTGTTACTTGTTTGTTATATTCTGTGTCCTTAAAACTCAGTCATCAGCTGAAACGGCTAAAATTAGATGCTTGAAATTTGAACAGCAGATTTTTGAGAAGTTCCACTTTCAAAGGAGTAAAATAGGTAAGGAATGCTAACATAGTTAAGTAAGTTGGTACGCAAGTCCGTTGTTACAGCAGTTCTTTATCTAAATAGCTGACAAACTAGCAAGCCGACCCACTTGATGGTATGGCTCATGGACTCTCAATTGTTAAAAACAGAGTAATTTAACAGTATCGCAAAATAACTCCTTCAAAATATTGCCAAAATATCCCAAACTTTTACTACACCCATATCGCCGATTCCAAAACAAAAACAGTCATAACGGAGTATCCATTTCTGGAAATAGGCCTGAAACAGTGTCCATTATAATGGTTCGAGGGGAACTCGTTCGGAGCTATGAAATGAGTGTAAATCGTCCAACCGACAGAACTCCGGCCGTTTCGCTAAGTAACTTCCAAACTGGCATGGAAGTGTGAACTTTCAGGATTTCCGCGTTATTAAATGATAAACAAACAACACGAACCCTGGAATTGTGACTATGGAGTACTGTTTAACCTTTGCCTTTATTTTTGTGTCGGAATGTTTCATTAAGACCATTCTAATGATTATGTAAATCGCACTCGTCACATTAAACAGTCGTAATTATTGTCTAAATAGACTGGATTACACTAAAATTAGTACGTTGACCGTATACATCTTAATAATAATGATGAGACGTTACTAGGTAATTTATTTTAAGATTAAATTATACGGCTATTATTTAAAAACAAAACGCTCATTATGCTCGCATTAGGATTCCCTGTGTCGTGGCTGGAATGGCCAATACAAGTAAATATCACCCATGATCTGAGAACAGACTTTTGCTTCAGGGAGTGGTGTTTACCTTTAATTGGAAGTGCATTCATTGTTTTCTTCTAAGATATATCAATTGTGTTCTATCCTAATGTATCAACCGTTGGTAAACTTAATAAATAAATAAATAAACAGACAGCCTTCTGCCACCTAAGTATGCAATGTCAATAACTTAAAGATAATAAAATTATTGTACAAAGCAAGCAATGGTTTAGTGAACTTTGTCAGCGACTATCTAGGGATTTAAAACTCAAGTTTTTACGTCTGGGTTTGAACCCTGCACACTCCATAATCTTCTAAATATTAAGAATAATTAAGCACTGCATTTTATTATTATACATCCTTTACTTCTTACATTATAAGAGTAGGTTCAAGCCTTTTGGGATAGTTATGGTTTATTGTGATAATAACTTTTTATAAATATTAGCAATTACATTCAAAATGTTCTGTATTAAACATTTATTTTACGGTCTAATTTCGTATCATGTAGGCACTGAACAATAAACAAAAGGGACTATAAAAAGAAACATCCTCTCTGTCGTCAATTTGACGTCCACTCTCATTATATACCCGGTATAATCTCGTTACTGGGGCCAGTTGCTTGACCTTTAAAGCCTCTTGGCCGCTGCGGCCGCCGGTCTCTGTTAGACATTACGTTAGGATAAACTTTTCGCCAGTTAAAGTTCGCCGACTTGGCTTTATTTCACAATTCAACTGTAATAAACTTGAAAGAGGCTTGGGGTTAGATCTTGGTTACGTCGCTTACACGTAAACACTAATTTGGAAATCTCTTGGTATTTAAATTGTAACTTTGTTTATTATTTTGACACCTATTTTGTGTTATCTTGAGATAATTTTAATGAACTATCTTACAAACTACTTAATTATGCGCTTACAATAAAATCTCCATTACATTTTCTTTTTTTTATTTAACAAAATAACTGTATTTACAAGTACAATTATATTTTAGTGGTGGCAATATATTTTATCTAGAGTTGTATTATTGTCATTGTCGTACCAAGTATGATCATTCATCATCGTGAATAACTGTAGCAATTAATTATCATGAAGCAAATGAGCGACACACAGTATTAGATATTGTAATATCTTCCTCTTACCTTCATCTTAGTTGAGTGACAGGATCTGGCAAAATTTAAATATTGAACAGTATTTTAAAAAACCTAGGTCTAACAAAATATCTTATGTTGCTATTGTAAATAGTTAAAAACTGTTGATAATGTTAAAGAAAAAACATTGAAAGTGCTGGCATTGTTCATTCTACATTATTTCTATACGCAAATATTGAAACCTAAATTAATATATTATATTTATAAGTGGCTGTTAGTTGATTAAATTAAAGAAAAGAAGATCTTTCAAAAAACGATTTTTATATTTTTGTAATTTATAGCGTTTATAAGTTAATTCTTTCACTTCAGTGACTATTACAACTTGATCACATTTTCTGAGCATGTAGTTAGCGGCAAGTAAGAAATCAACGTTACCAACGGAATCGGAG
The DNA here is from genome assembly GCA_905404295.2 of Ochlodes sylvanus. Classification (NCBI taxonomy): domain Eukaryota; kingdom Metazoa; phylum Arthropoda; class Insecta; order Lepidoptera; family Hesperiidae; genus Ochlodes; species Ochlodes sylvanus. Next base: position 1,193,297 of record FR990132.1, read on the forward strand.
TAGAAAGAAAACGTGTCGGGGAAAGGAGTAACAAATCAGACGGCAAAAGGAAACGTAAACCACCAGGTAACAATGTGCAAATTGCTAAGTCTAAAAAGAATTCTCAGTAAAAACCTTAGCAGAAATTGCAGGCAGTCAGACTCTGCAGTGCTGTAAACTATTTAATATACGACCGCTGCCCGATCGGTAGATCGTAGATACAAAGAAAAAATGGTGTAACGAAAGGAATGTTTATAACACGTCAACTTAATATACTGGAACACAGTCGTGTGGGGATCAATATTTTTTGGAAAAAATTAGGATGGCATTATAAATTGTTATTAGACTTCAGCTATCTTTTTGTTACTTGATACAACATGCACGTTGGTGCATGATGTATCAATCAACAAACTGCTGGACAAATAATGGACAAATAATTCAAATTCATAGTTATTTAATATTACTTACTAAACTTTTAAGTAGGCTGACATTATAAGTATACTCGTATTATGTAATACCAAAAAATGAACAGAACAAAAATTTACAATAAACACCATTGACATAAAATAAACACGAAACAAGAAATAAGAATACTGATTACCGAAATTTAAATGAAGTAACGAAACATGAAATTTAAGAACGCTTGATAAAAGTGGCTTTACAATTTTATTGTTATCGAACCGTGGTATTAACCAAAGTGAAAACAGAAGTATCGCGAGTTACTGCGGATTAATATTTATGAATATTATTCTTTAATACTTTTACACTGACCATGAGAATATATTATCTTAATCCAACGAAGCGAACGAAAAGCTTTTCAAATATATTATTTATGAAATTTATATTATGATTTTACTCCTGAATTTTAATTTCTTAATTTTAAATTTATTGTAACGGCTTAAGACGCGGGATGATTTACTGCTTCCTGCTTTGCAAGCAACTTTTTGACTTTGTGACGGATAGTGATAATTATGTATTGACCGTGAACACTTACTATTTCGTTATTCCTCGGCTGGTTTGTCTGTCTTCGTTTTTCTTCGTTATTTCGTTATTTTTACGAAAAAATAACCGAATCTTTCTTCGTAATCCTTAGATTTTCAAGTTACTTACTTTGTTCCATGTCATTGTGGTACCATTTTCCTTGCCTATTAACAAGTTAACATAGATCTCGTGTTACTAGGTATATCGTTATTAAAACCATTATCAGTTGTATCGTTATACGGTCAGTTCCTAATGCTTGACTTAGATCCTTCTTTCTAGACAAAAGAGAATATGTTAAAAAGCAAGTTAATTACTTTTCCCTTCCTAACAATTTTTGTAATGCCCTGGTGTTACAGATGTGTATGATGGAGATCATTAACCATAATCTGGCTTATCAGTTATTGGCTGTCAGTATTAGTAATTAACATTTAAAGATTCAAAGGGCTTAAAAAAGAATCATAAAATATGGCCGAGAAGAAAGCTTACTATTTCAACATAATATAGTGCTGCTAAAGTAGAAAATGCGGCTAGCATCTTGGGCCCAGTTTCATTAAATTTTTAGGCATTTTTTTTATAAAGTTGTACTTAATTAAAAATAAAGTAAATAAAATATAATGTTGTCAAAACTCACGTTTACCCGTAATATTTACTCGTTTCTCGTCTTGCGAGAGACAATATTCTTCAGAAAGTCGAACTACATTTTCTGCGTTCGTGTGTTTCGCATCATAATACTATTATGAACTTTTATTTCGACGATTCTTTTCCAGATGTTTCGTGCCGCGTTTTAGTTCGGCGCAAACAATGACTCTCCCGTTCTATTATGGCATGGAAGCGGTTCGGTTTAAGTGGTGAATGAAAAACGTGTGTAAGTGCCTGTTTTGTGTGGAGTAAATTGTGCGAGAATTTTATCAGAGCGTGTTTTGAATTGAGTGATTTTGATTCTGAAAAGGCACCTTGGAATAAATATATTTCGTGTTTTGTAACTTACGTGCAATTCGTTAACTACGTCGCTACTGGGTAGAGAATACCGCAGAGGGTGTAATAACACCCATATATTTTTTTCTGCTCAACCTAACAACAGGCCGCTTTAGGTACCTTTCTGCATAGAAACCAGGGATGCACTCCTAACTACGTAGTCGGCTGGTGCCACGTGCTCAGTCGCAGTGGATGTGTGTGTGTGTTATAGAATGGGTGTAAAATACCCGGTAGCGACAGTGTAACTATTTTTTTGTTATATTTTTTTAGTGTCTGTTCTTACTTTTATACTTAGTTAACATGGTTTTTCATCGGAAGATAGCAGAATATAATAAAATTTAAGACAAAATTGTTAGGAAATCTGCACTCTTAAGAGTTCTCCATAATGTTCTCGGTGTGTGAAGTCCGCCAATCCTCACTTGGCCAGCGTGGTGGACTATGGCCTGTACCCCTCACACTGTGAGAGGAGACCCGTGCCCAGTCGTGGGACAGTTATGGGTTGCTATGATGAATGTGCTCGGTAGAAAATTTCACCATCGCAGAACCCTACTTTAAAAATGTGCCATAGGATTACCATTATTAATAAAATTTAGATACCACACTAATGCTGCACAAGACACAATAAATAAATAAATTGACAAATCTTAATATATATAATTCGAGTGTGAGTGTGTATGTCACTGAACTCCTCCTAAACGGCTTGACCGATTTGGTTGAAATTTTTTGTGTGTCTTCAGGTGGATCCGAGAATTATTTAGATTCACAATTGGACCCGGTAGGTGGCGTTGCTGTCGATATATCACCAAAACATTTTTTAACGACTGGACCGATTTGGATGAAATTTTTTGTGTGTGTTCAAGGGGATCTGGGAATGGTTTAGATTCACAATTGGACCCGATAGGTGGCGTTGCTGTCGATATATCACCAAAACATTTTTTAATTATAAAGCGGTACGAAGTACGCCGGGACAACTTGTTACATATATTATAAAACAGATCGGTTCGCTCCCACTGTATTGCCATACCCAAATAGGGTTCATATGTGCGCCTAATGTTGATTATTTAACACCTAATTGTACACCATATGATCGCAATAAAGGATTGAGAATTGAGAAAATGACACTTCATACGACATTGGACATCCTTATTATGATATGGTATTAAAATATTCTTGAAATAGAGCCATCGTTATTACGTTTAAGTCCACCGCGGAGGAGATAAAATCTAGTGGAATAGGAAAACACGGGCGTCGCCAACTGCAGTGATATTTCGGTTCTAAGAAATTGTGGCCCTCCCTGTTTCCAGAATAAGGCTGCTTTTTCGTTTACCTTTTAATTAAATTGGCGAGTCGCTCCGCAGTAACTCTTCGTTACTTTGTCATAAATAGGAAACGTAAGATAAGGGGGTTTATGCGATGTATATTTCGGTTACTTCGTCTGTGAATGTTTGCAAAAAAGATAATAATAGGTTTAATGTAGTTTCGTTCTTAATAGAGTACACCAGTTTCATTTTGACTGTAAAACCTTGGGAGAATTTTCAAATAATATATACTTTACTTTTAAATAAACTAGGATGTAGATTTTACTAACACATTACTTAATTTTTATTTTTCTTGTGTTTGAGAGTTTTTGTTTTCTATTTATAGCATTTATATTTAGAAAAATATAAAAAAGTTATGATTACTAAATGCTGTATGTAACAGTTTGTTTTTACCAGAAAGCCTTCAAACAATATACAACTGTCCCGCAGTAAGAAAAAATCCATTTTCAAACAATGAATTTTGTTTCTTATAATTAAGTACCTACCTATGTATTGTCGAAACAGTTTATCGAAAACTTATAGGTATTAAAATGTAAAACTTCCCAGCTAATATTAAAGTGAGGGCATAGTGTAGGAGCGTGTAATTAATTCGGCGATAACTATATTCCGCCCGGGCTCGACTTAACATTACCGCGTCTTTGAGCGGACCGAGACGCCTTGATTGAACGTTCATTCTATTAAATACTTTATGTCTTCGTGATATGGTTTAGGGTGTGAATTTATTAAAATATTAATTTTTCATTTTTACTACAATTTATTTATATTATAGTATTATAATGTGTAAAGTAAATGGCTTTCAAATAATTACCTATTTGTTGAATTTCTTCAATTAAATAGATTGTTGCCGCTTCTCCATCCAAGACCACTCACGGTAGGAAATTGTTGAAGCGACGGCGCAGTTTGACTTTCGTTTGTTTGTAAAAAACTAACTTTGAATAAACTTCATTTCATTTCATTCGTTTTTGATGTTTAGTATATTCTATCTTCTGTTTTTTTCATGGCCGGTAACTATTTATGAAATTTCAAGGTGCTCTTCGATCTTGATTGACGCGTCGTCCTATACCTACGGCCAAGACGACCAGAAATTCAACCGTAAAAACCAAATAAAGTTCATATTTCAATGCTTTCCTATGAGTTGAATTTTAGTTGAGTCGAAGTTGAGTTGATATAAAAAAGGGTCTTAAAAGTCTTTAATTTTAGTGCGCTAACGTATCTACCGTTACCATGACTTATTGGGCAGTTGCAGTGGGCTTACAAATATATCATAGAAAAATATATTTTATATTTTGCACTTGCATCATTCAATTGAAACGCGATAGAATGAATGCGTACTTGACTTCGCCTCACGGGCGTTAGTGCTCCAAACTGGAGCTCATTCACAAGCACCGTTATGTTGGTAACATACAAATACGGAAATATGAGAGGGAAGTGAATCGATCGTGAAGATGCTATGTTCTGACCTCATATGGTTAATTGAAAAGAATTGCAACTTGCAAGAAAAGCCAGCGAAATATTATGTAATAGTTTTGAAGGTCATAATTTTTTACGTAATTGAAATAGAAAACAGGGCGGTACAAAATTATTCGTTGATTTTATCCTACCTTTGACTGAAACGAAAAATTCATCTTCATGGATTCATGATCCTACATATTATCTTATGACTTCATATTATTATCGTGACATGTTTTATTTTTTTTTCACCATGTCACCTAATTTGATAGAGTAAATTAATCACAATTTTTATAATAGTAAATTAAAGTTTCACTAAAAGTCATCCCAAGAATCGAAATCATTAATTCAGTCAAATAAAAAATAAACCTTCATGAATCAGTTTCGGCTCATGCAGGAGTGATCAATCATCTTCAATTTGCCGTTTAACGTCCATTGAAGCATTTCGCATTATCTCGAATGGAAATGCGATGCATCGCAATCATAATCAATAAACTATTTTATGCATCCGTGCGGATTCCGATCGACGTTGCTGATAACTGATTTATTGTCTTTCACTTCATAAATAATTTCTGACTTATGAAAGAGGATCCTTCAAATGCCTCCTGCATCTGTAATGTTACGAAGAGCTAAAAAGATTTCAAGAGATCCAAAGACTTCTCCTAAAGCTATTGTTTCCGCACTGCAATTGTCTAAATAATCATTGGAACTCATTACAGATCACATGAGAATCATATAGCATACAGTATACATTATACAGTGAACAACGGGTCTGTATAGACTAGGGTCAATGCTGTTTGTGACCCAAGAAAAGACATTTATCAGCTGTGAGTTAAACTAAAGATTATTTCGGTAGACATAATTTTCACCAACTGTTGAAAAGGTATATCTCATCTCCATCGTGATAAGTGCATGCCATTTTGTTACTGCCAATATTTAGTATTCCTTGAAAATTTTAGCTGAATAGTTTCGGAAATAAAGTGTTAAATTCGTATTTAGGTAACCACAACATAAAAAATGTAAAATGTTAGCGCCAAGAACACGCAACCGAATCCACTTACTTCAGACAAGCTGTGGATGGATGGATTAGTAAGCTGATAGTATTTCTTCGTGATTCTGACAGTTCCTAATAAGATATCTTGCGAATAACCGCGAAGGCGTCAGTTCCGCGTGAATTATGTCACCGTCAGTACACGACACCGAGCTTGCTTTAGTGAGTAAATTTACATAAAAATACAGCTATTATGGAACATTTTCTAGAATCTACTGTAAAAATAAAGTAAAGGTGTAAAAATCTATATATTTTTTAAATTACTTACTATCTGTTAACTCATAATAAATAGACCTCAGATTTTGTCGTTTTTTTAAGTCATAAGGTAGCAAACTAGCATGCACCACCACCTTAATGTGAGTGATAGATATAATTTAAGCTTAAACATGTATTTTGCCACAAGTATCGTCTGGTTTTTAATATAGGTTGGGGGTTCTTTGAACCCATGGGGTGTTGGGCTGAAGCCCAAAAAGCCCTTAGGATCCGCCCCTGATAAGTCATTGATGTCCCTCTTTTCTAGGTTCTCAAGATTTGTTAATTTTGAAGTTAAAAGAAACTGTCATTATCTTTTTCACATTAAATTATGAAATTGTTCAAGTGTCCGAAATGCCGATGACTTACCTCTTGAAAAATCGATCAACAAGTGTTCTTAGTGGTTGTAATATGGCCAGTATCAGTCATTAAACACTGTCCAATGGGACTGCGAAGCTTGGTCTGCAGTAAAATTACACCTTACTATAAGGTTTCCTTTCGTAATATAGGTACTATAGTGGGGTAAAGGCTTTACGATGTATGGTTCTATGAAGTCGCCAAATGCGCACCAAAGATACAGTTTCATATATTATATTTTTTCATGGTCTGGGAACATCGTTGTGGTACATGTCTATTGACCTCAATCTTGCAATTCCTCACCATATACAAGCGTTAAAACCGTAACTAATTTAAAGAAACCGCTCAAATTTCTCGCACAAAACATGAAGAACAAAAGATACTGATGCCTAGTACGGGCCTTCATCGCTATTTGGCTGCTCGAAATCGCATCGACCGCTAATTAGCTGCGGGTTTTATTTCCTGGCCGCTGTTATCTAAGCCGCTGTAATCTGCCATTGCCTGTTATACTGGCTGGTTTCGATTTAGCGCTAAATACGCTGGAATTTATCCTGGTTTACAATATGATTTTACTGTAATTCAGGATAAGGGCAATTAATTTAGTGACATTTAAGTGAGCGGTGTATTGGCAGGCAAAGTCAAAAGATGATGTATGGAGTACACCACAGTTGGAATTTTGTGTTCAGATATCTTAAATATTCTTATCATAATGATTAACATGGATATTATTAAACGAACAGGATTTTTTTGGGATCAAAAAGAAATTATGATAATATAAACAAAAACCTCTAAAAGTCCTTTAAGTAAAACGATATTATAAATCCTGAATGTGTTTTTTACTTTTACTACTTTCAAAACTGTACTGTATAAATTAAAGAGAATTTTATCGTGGAGGAGAGCAAACGACACGGAAAGCTTTCAAACCGACCAAGGTTAGGAGATCAGCGCAGATACAGAACGTAACGATTCATTGAGAGGAACATCATCCGTCTTTGTTCAACTTGTATTGTAATAAAACCAAAATTCTTTCTAAAGTTACTGAAAACGGTCGTTGTTTGTGGCTAATTTACGCGACCGGGTCGAATTTGCATCCGCCACGGCAGCCACTAATTTGCCAGCCGGTTTTATTTTCCGCCATTATCTGACCGCTGTCTACCGGCCACGCCTACCAGCTACCTACGATTTCACGTTTGAAATCAGTTTTAAAATTATCGCCTGGTTACAAAAAGAGCTTATTTGCATGTGAAATAAATAGTGGCTGTTTTGTGTTTGGAGTTAACCTTTTGTATGGTTGCCTGGTGCTACTGACGTAGATGCTTCTGTCGTTAAACAACCTTTTGTTATTTTGTTGTGTTAAAATGGTTTAAGTACCTACCTACTTCGAGTGTTCATATCGATGACGAAGTCATCTTTGATGATGCCTAAATGATCCCTACCGGCCAGCTATCCAACTCGATTATGCCGGTTATGGAAATGTTCACGACGAAATGATGATTTCTCGATACATTACATCTTACTTTCAATCCGTCATAGTTTAGGTTTAGAAAATGATAGAAAGCTCTGTATAGATAAATTATATTTTTCAATTAATAAGCTATTGCTTGACTACAATCCCACCTGATGGTAAGTGGCGATGTTATTAGACATGTAAAGTTCAATAAGCTTCATTTGTATAGTTTTTATATTTTTGGTTTTATTAACACTTCAAACACGTTGAAATTTAATCGAAGTAATTAAAAGTTAAGTAGCATTAAAAAAATTTGAAAACTAACGTACAAAACATATTTATTAATGCACAAATTCAACCACTGAGTACAGAGATGAATTGAATCGCTCTGTGGAAGTAACCGAGCGGTATTAACACGCCGTCCATCCGAGTGCAACTGACTACGAAGGTAAACACCATCGATGAAACATTAAAATACATGTCATGTGTCATGACAACTCTGTAGCTAACTTGATAGTGACCCTTACTGTGCTATAAATAAACGCTAATATCCGCACTAGGATTCCCCGGGTGGAACACAAAGAACATATTGCTAAAACTCATGACCTGAGACAGATAATTATCTGTCACATCGACCAGACCAACCAGAAGTCGAACCCTCGGGTAACTAGTTAATCACTTACTTACTAGTTTAATCACTTAAGTTTAAGAAACACCTGTCCAAAAATTCATAGACCCACGAGTATAGATCATATACTTTATCGATCAATCAACTATTAGGTAGGTGTAAGACAATAGGTCTAAATACAAAAATATTTTCCGTGTATTATACCTCTAAATTTAAATTTCCAGACTTAAATCTTGATCCATAGCTACGTACAACAAATACACGAGACGCAGCCCACCCATAAGAACATTACATCAAATTATTTTTGGTCATCCATTTCTTTTGAAGTTCCTTTAATGCGAACGATTTCACAACGGCAAACTTTAGACGACTTTCTATAACCGTCTTCTGAAATAAAAAGGTAAATTTAAACCTGTCTGGATCGTCTTGAGAGGTTAAAGTTGTTTTCTGAACGTCAGCTGTTGAAGATAACTTATTTAAAGAACTTAAAATTGCTTGGAAAGTTTTAATAAATGATTAGGTTATAACTATTGTATTATTTCTTGATCATTTAATCCTTAGTCTCTTTGTTTTTAAAATATCAATGATTTTGTATGATATATTACTCTGTCTATGTGTATGAATCTATCTTGTGTGATATGTCACTTCATAGAGCTAGACAAATGAATAGGGGACATAGGAAGAAAATTATAATTTTTAATGAGACCTTCTTAGAAAGTTTTCATTCTGTCTTCATGTATCACTGAATGGTACTAACACTTAAGTATCAGTGTAATCGTTATAATTATACCGAGTTAAATAAAAATCAAGTAACATTAGAAATCTCATCAGAAAAATCGTACCTAAAATGAATGCAGTTTTTGCAAACTTTTTACACTGAGTTAAAAACGCAAACAATTTAAATGTGTTTTAAACTGTATCTACTTATCACAAAATAAAAAATGTAATTAATCATTTATGTTACTAAAGTTAAGGAATTGTTATTTGGTATGCATTATTCTAATCTATCCGCTAACATTTTGACGTGAATGCAAGCGAACATCATGATTTAAACATATCTTAATATAGACTTTATTGTTTACTGAAGAAAGTTTTTTATTGTTCACAGGATGTGCGTTCCTGACGTATTTCAATCCAGAAAGTGCATCGAGCGCACAAAATGCGCTTCACGAAAAACGGACATTACCTGGGGTAAGTCAAATCATATTATTATTACTACGAGTATGTAGGCACCACATAAATAATACTAGAGTCTTTAGAAATAACAACACAATCACTGTTAAGCAAATTACAAAAAAATACAACCATTCTCAATTACTTTTACGTTGCAATAAATATAATATTTTACTTAAAATAACCTTTATGGAATAAGCTGATGCGCCATAAAATTTAAAATATCTATACAAATAAAACGATACTTTTAGAATGTATCATTTTGTGGAATATTAAAATTTTCTTTATGTTCATCCTGTCTTTAACTATGCTAAGTGAAGCGCTTATAGCCCGGCGGCTTACGTCGATCTTAACTGATCAAAAGAGTTAAGCAACAGCGGGCGCGGTCGGTAGTTGGATCGGTGATCGCTAGTGACGAAAATTTGTTGGGCGCTTTTGTGCTTCGGAGGGTACGTAAAACCGTCGGTTCCGGTTGTTATCAGTTGTTAGCAGTCGTTAGTAGCAAACCTCTCGACCAATCCGCACTGGAGCAGAGTGGTGGAGTATGCTCTAGGCCTCCTCAGGTATGAGGAGCTACCTGTGATCAGTAGTGGGCCATTAATGGGTTGAAGCCATGCTAAATCACACTAATTTTTAACTACTGCAGCGACCATAGCGAGCATAGCAAGCTAAAAATGTAATATTTATCTACGAACAATCACCGAGAATCATAATGTACAGAAAACCGTATCTAAATTGGTTTGTACACAAACAGCCTCTCCAAACGCATACACCTTCTACGTTCCGTCAAAGTTAAAAAGGCGAACAAAGTTAAAACAATAACATCAAATGAGCCATTTGCCCGCACGAGATTGTAAACTGTGTTAAATGCACACCATTTTATCGTAACTGATCCATTGCCTCTAGATAAATCTGAAACATTTCCCCTCATAAATATTTCAGCCTATATTTTTCCGCTCAATTCGCCGTAGACTCAGGTGGACGTAATAGTCGGAATGTTTACTGGCTCCATCAATCATTTCCAACGTAATTCAATCGAACGAGTTCAATTATTTCGGCCGATTGTTAATAATCGAGTTGCGGAAGATTATTATCCGCTCACGAACACAATTACAGAATATGATGTATTTAAGTTTTCGGGGCATTATAGGGTCAATGATAAAACGGGAAAATATATCTATACTGGCTTTTATAACTGTTGTTCTATGATACAATACTGTGGGCTACGGTCATAATCATTAGTGATACTATGCGCTCATAACTCGGAGGCTTATGTCGATCAGAAGTGACCGACTGATATAGCAACAGCGGGTGGGGTCGGTAGTAAACATTTATATGTATATGTTGAAAGCTGACGTGATCGACATGGTTAACTATAATATTGTGAAGCTCTGCTCAGCCGCACGAACTTTGTCGCGACAAACCCTTTGATGTGCGGCAATTTACCGACAGCGGCGCGAAGGGCATTCGTATTCGCAAAGATGATTCGCGATAGGACGAATTCTTGGCCAGACGTGTCGCAACAACGCAAATCTTCGCGTTAACGCGATAGTGTGGCCCCAGCGTTAATGAAGCACGATATGGTGTGGTGGCTCTAGGTCTCCTCAAGCATGAGGAGACTCGGTGCCCTGTAGTAGGCTATTAATGTATTAACGCCATTAGTACATGGGGATGATTATAATGTAGTCATCACAATAATAGTTCATCGAAGTCTTATCGGCTTTAAGGTTCAAACGGCAGGCACATAACGTAATCGCGCCTTACTGAATGTAATACAAACGCAAAATTAAACACTACTCTGTATTCTCTACACGAAGTAATTTTATTTTGAGGGCATAAAACGATTTCTGCGTAGTGACTGTATCATCGTAAACGCAACCGACCCTGAGATTCTAATGCTCCAGAGTTTGTACTTGTAAATGGTAAGTTTTTAAATATGTATTATTTTCATAATAATATTATGTAAATGCTATCCTTATGGGCATAATGAGACAATGTCGTTAAGTATCTAATTAATCCTATAGGGATTTTGAGTTAAAAGATGATAAACCACTGATCCACTGCCGGCCTAAATGAGATATCTAGTTTCTTATTATTTCTAGCTCTCCAACATTGCGACTGAAACACATAAAAACATTTAACGGACGATTTTGGACGAAATTTTAGAAACATACCAGTAAGTGAGCACTATCGGGATTCAACTAGGTGGTACAGGACCCAGCGATCTCCAACAGGAGGGTCGCTCTCATACTCAGGGGTCATACTCAGGGTTCGCCTTACATCATAACTATTAACATTCAACATTTATGTATCTTTTGTCCTCACGTGTACATATTATACATGTCATAGTGGTATGTTGGTACCATTCTAATTGAAGAATCAACCATTTCGTCAGCTGCAGAGTCAGTTAAGAAACGGATTTACATTTGCTTATTTCATTTGTACCTATTTAATATTATTTCTCTTTGTTTTTAAGTGTAATCCGTTCTTACTAACAAAAAATAAATAAATACAGTTCTGATACTATCTTGGTTACGTCCTTGATATTGCACATGTATTTGGCTGGGATTGACCATATACTCGTACACACATATTTTCTAAACATTTTCCGTTGTTTCCATGATAAAGTTTGATACCGCTTCCCTTGTTTACTTAGTATTATTCATAGAAACAGCATAATCATGTTTATTTCTCTTTCCCTTATCGTAATCATGTTATCATCCACTTAGCAGTTTATGTTTTCTTTGAAATATTGTTGTCTTCAGATATTCTTTTCCCTTGCAACCCATTTCTTATGCGTTGTTTATCTGAAAGTAAATAATATTATAACTATTACGACTACCAACAGGAATGTCTTCTCTTATATGACCAAAGTTTGTAGAACATGTTTTATATGTAGGTAAATGATTTGACTTTTTTATGACCAAAATCATCATAATGAAACATTGTTTAATATGGGAATTAAATATTAGTTACTCATTGTTTTAATACGCAATTTGTTATAAAACATCAGTTTTAGTACACTAGTTGACCTGCCAGATATACTTAAGCTACATATTTTTTATTCAAAATTTCAAAGTTTTATTATGCCTTTGGAAATAGTCATCAAATACCTACAATAACTTTTTCTATGGCAGCATTTTGATGTCCTCTTATTTCTTAGTTAATTCACCGTCTACTGGTTTCTATTGTAAATCTAAATCATCCAGAGACCCACTCAAACACACACTCAAACAAACGCACACATTTTTTTTACCAAATCAGTCCAACCGATGAGTTGAGAGACATACAAATTACTTAAAAAAGAAATTACCAGAACTTTTTAATCTTGCCTAAATAAATAATTTCTCTATTCATCTAGGGTATTGGTGAGTGGGACGTAATATTGTATCAAATTCAATTTCGATGAAAGGCGACACGTTGCACACATCGACACTAGCTTAATACGAACACCTCACGCCGTGTGTGCCAACCTCATTATTTATGAAAGCCGTTATGGGCTCAAAATTTCTTACGGCTGAATTATTTAATCTGCTTTTCCATTAGGGTTTTGCGAAATGACACAATTTATATTCAGTGCGTAGGCCGGGAACTCACGAATATGACTTTATGGGAAGATTAGAAGGGATCAAAAATTAAAAAGCTTCCCTGTGTATTGCGGTAACTTAATATTCTGCTGTATTGCAAGAGATTGTAGTGTTGTCTCTATTGTTTTTTATTCTTTCCTTTTCCTTGTTTATTGCCCGACAACGCGTCGGTGATGCTTTTAGCTGAGCTTAGAAAAAAATACATAATTTTACTCACTTAAGTAGACTTCGCTTGAAAATACAATCTTTTTTTATTTATTTTTTTATTTTGCTTTTGCCGGTTCCGGTGGATCCCCTTTGTTACTGGCCACTGGTGAACTGGTGAAGATGTGGAAACTATCGCGTTCCAAGTTGTGTCCAAGGATGAGTGATATCATAAGAATCATTGTGACTGCAATTTTATTGTTTAATGGATAATACACGATGTGAATGGATTGATTTCATTGTAACCAACATTTCCCATGTAACGATCACAAGAGAATATCGGGTCCTTGCAAAGTAATATTACACAAGATTGCGTAAAACACGACTATAAAAATGCAAAAAAATTGATTTGGTCAAAAATTTAATTTTATAACATACATGACATACAACAACTGAACCAGCGAATAAACAATGTCAGGTCGAAACAAAAATCACATATAAATCCACACAGAATTCCATTTAAAAGATAATCCTTCACTTTCAGAGCTAGTCACCACTCAGCGTTATAAATATTAAAAAATAGGCCCGGATCAGATGCGGCTAATTTCGGAGGTTGGGTCAGGCGTGCCGGAATTACCATACGTCAAAGTGGAACTCTCCAAGCTTGTATAAAACACGAGTGTGTCATTACGTGAGAGTTAGGACTACCTTGTTTAGACTTTAAAATTCAGAGCATGAATATCAAGTGGATTAGACTAACGTGACGGTTTTCAGGTGGAAAAGTCGATGTGTGCGGAGAAGACATTTTTGCCGGAGATCCTTTTTTATTTCTAAGGGTACGGTTATTTTATTTAAACATTAGTATTTTAGGTGTGTTGAAGTAAAGTTACTTCTTCGTATTTTTAAAACATGAATTCGGAAATTCACATCAGTCTTTATTAAAATTCATGTCAGTATCCTTCATCATAATTACTAAGAGCTTATAAACTTTTATCCAAGAAATTATGTTTAATTAACATAAAATTAGCTTAATATTTTTTTCATACTTAACCTAAACCGATGTAAGGATCTCAATGCTATGTGAAGTTAAATTAAATTATTATATTATTTTATTGATAGTGAATAGGATGATATAAAGCTGTATTTCTCCTTTACGAAGGCATTCTCCTTTACAGGGCACCTGTCGCGATGGATGCGTCGGGGCTTACGATAGTAGAAAGAGGATGATGAGTTAAATCGGGCAATTCCTCTCAATGGGCACACTCGCTGAAATGTATCCTGTAGAATAACGAGAGGCTGGCGATCCTGCGTCTATGCTTGAGGCTTTAGAGATTGGTCATGACCAATTTAGGATCACCAATAAGCCTCTTAGCAAGCCTTTTCATTGAATCCAATGCTAATAGGTAACAGGCAGCAACATCCCGAATGCGACCGCGGTAACATGACTGAACTTGTTTTTTATGTAAGGTCAAAAGCCGTTGCGGTATGAAGTTCTGCTGCTCTTTTACTGAGATCTAGTTTACCAGCAGTTGCTTTAGCTTTGGACTTAACGAGCCACCTAAAGTTAAAGTTCGAGGATATCTCGACTCCTAACTTCAAAATTTCTTAAAATTAATATTAACGATTTTTTGGAGTTTTCCGATTATTATTTATATGTGTTGAGCCTAAAATACAATTTTTTTTTCAAATACATCATGGAAGACTTTAAATTTTTAATCAAACTACAGTCGTGATTTCTTCTTTGTACTGATGTGATTTCTTTCAATATTTACTATTTTCTAATTAAAAAAAACGCTTGTTTTTATCCAGTAATAAAAAATAAATTTAATGGTATATTTTCTCGATGAAATACTTAACAAAGCGGCGCTTGTAAATCACTGTGATAACATTTTTCGTCGACAATGCACGGGTGCACAATGCACATGCGATTCCAGTTTCGTACTCGACTGTAGATAGACGAGCGATAAGCCGACCCTTATCGTTGCTTTCCGGTAGCATTTTAATGTGTTCTGCCCTAAATTTGCGCGTGCTGATCTTGATTTTTTTTATGGAATTAAGGTAGGAAACGAGAATGCAGCACCATATTACATTCATAAGCAAAATAGGTATGTGTTATATCAACACAAACATTTAATTTAAATACATAACGTCACATTAAAAATCTTGATTATGTGGACTCTAGAGAGCGTCACATTTAATTTATTGTGTCGTCATAGCTAGTAACTAGCGAATTATCTAGCTGCCTGTAACGATACCTCATTAAGTCAAGATTTAACAACTTCTGCGGGAAAAGATGAAGATACAAACATAAAATAATAAACCTCCTTGCTTCGCCGTCTGGTAATGATAATTAAAAATGATCCGACCGTTACCGATATTTGCCGTACGGTAATGAGATGTTATGGCGAACGGGTCGTGTAAGCCGCCGGCGATTAAGTTGTAATGAACGCCCGTGTTGAAAATCGGGCGAGTAATGATTAGGAAATTGTTTGCTTAGGCTCTAATTTGTGGGTTGACTAATGAAACGCTAAATCCCATCGCGGGCGTGAATATTACTGATTATATCTTATTTAGGGTATCGTTTTGAATTACGTTATTAATATTTTGAATATTATCAAACAATTAACATACACATTATTGCAAACTTTAATTTAACTTGAATGTATGTGTGTTTGGATCAAATCTTGCACGCATGAGCATGAATAAGAACTTCTTACTCTTTTTTTTTAGTATAAATGCTTTACACAGCTTTTTGGTTAAGCTACTCATCTATTCTTTTACAACTTACCTCATCCAATCGCACCGGCGCGGTTAGCGCGGCGGCATCGGCGTGCTAATTTGAACCTCAAACAGCGTCTGTCACGCATGCTACATCTGTTATGATTTTTCTATAACCGCAAACACGTACATTACTGGCGTCTGAACAAATCCTCTAGAGATCAGGGGAAAATATGCGCCGAATTTCCCTATGAAATATTACGCCCAACCCCTCCAGTTAAGCCCAGGTTAGTGAGCGCTACGAGCTACCTATAAATTGGTTTGTTATTCTCACTCGACGGGACGCGGTGTTTTCAATGCCTTTCACAGCTCTGTTTGCTTTTGATTACATTTATCTGCGTTATTCTGCGTCGAAACGGGACGGCCGGCTCTCGAGGTTGGTTGGAAATTTTAGAGAGATTTTTTGCTATCCGTATCAGCCTGTTTTAATTTGACGTGTGTTTTTCTACCGAAGAATTCGACTTTGTTGTCTTTGTTGAGAGAATTTTCGTCGGAATGTTATTTTTGTGCAATGTGAGATTCGTAATGGATTTTTTGTTATTTTTTGTTTATTAAGGCATGTATGAGTGTCTAATTAGAGCAAGTTGCTTCCCGAGATTATGAATTTATGTATACTGTCACGTCGTAGCTGAAGTTATTTGTCTTAAAATCTGTGATCCATCATTCATTAGGTTTACACAGACATAGAAGTTTATTTGAAGCAGCTGGATTACTTCTCAGAATTGACGATCAATATTTCTACATAGCTAAACATCTAAATTCTAATTTGTCTATTTAGAAAACGTAAAACTAACAAACGTCTATATAGGTCACGTCTAATAAGCTGCTTTACCATCGATTTCAATAGTCCATCTTCTACTCATAATCAGCAAGTCAGTTGCCTAGCAATCGTCAAAAACTCGCAACCTTAAGGTTACACATTACATCACCTGAACTTGACTGAACCGACTCGACCTCGATTCAACTCAAAGAAAAGCATTGAAATATGATTTTTACATTACGGTTTAATTTTCTGTATTTACGCGCGATAAACTATTGTTATTGTTAATTAGTTACCTAGTTTAGTATCTGGATGTCATCATTGCGCTGTTATTTGGATAATAATTCGTGAGTACTAAACAAGAAGTCTCTTAAAATTTAATATTAAGTAGCCTTCAGACTGTAACATAATATAAAAGAAGCTATTTTTGTAATAAAGATATTGATCTAACAAAAGGAAGTTAGAACAAGTTTTGTTAATAAACATAAACTTAAAGCCACATTTATGCCATAAAATTACTCTTTTATATTGGGCATACATACTACCTACAATGTTTTTAAATTCTGAAATGTTTGTTGAGGTATCATAATCTACGCTTATATTGTGCAATGAAGCTTTTACAGCAATTTGAAAAGTTGTTCCATTTTTAGTAAGAAACGATACAAAGTTGTGTAAGCCTACTAATATCATTTAATAAAGTAATGTAAATAATATTTAATGTTATAAATGGTAGGTAATTGATACATTGTATAGTGATTGTGAATTGGTACTCGCGGTATAATATAGAATAGCGAGAGCTGTCATGGCAGCATATTGTTGAAAAAAGTTAAGAGTAACAATAGTTGTTTGAGAAGAAGTGTAGTTATTTTCCACAAAATAGATTTCTGAGGCTGTCCTAAAGTTGTAACACTACACACTCATAGTCACACAGTAGGATCCCCTGTGTCGTAGCTCAGACTTTACTTACGAAAAACTTTGCTTTGCAAAGACTGCGATTTGGTATTTATACACATGTCACGTTGAGATTGTGCTCAACATAAGCTAAGACCGCTAATGTCATAATACCACTATTGGTTTCATTGCATGCAATACACCTGCAAAGTTTTTGCTAAGTAAAGTCTGAGCTAAGGCTAAGTATCGTCTATAGATCTCAGCCTGAGTCTTGAAGGGTAGAAAGACATCTGTGACCGAATTAGAATGAGAATGTTACAAACAATTTCTTACTGGACTAGGTATTACTAATTAAAACTAATAGGACTATCTCGACAGTCCAGTCTGCACCAGTCCTCACAGATACTAACAATCTTGATAAGACCCTCTGCTAACTAGACTTACCATCCTAGTCCCAATTTTAGTCATGTCCAATCGGTCACAGTTGTCGTCAGCAGCGGAAAGGAGGTGCTGTATGCTCGTTTGCTATCTTAACCAATAAAAAAGCTATGAGGAAGCGTGTTAAGATGTTACGTTTAAAATTTCTCTTTACAACCCAGTGTAGTAAACGGAACATGCGCCATCGTACTATCCTAGAATCTCCGCCACATACGCACGAGACCTGTTGCCTACTGGATGGCTTCCAGTACTTAAGTGAATTATCGTCAAAGGAACGGTGCAGTTAGCATTCACATTTTTCAATTCACTGCGCGTGCTAAATGTGTAGGCAATTTTGTGTAGCTTAATGGCTTTGCTGTAAATTGTTTGTATGAACTTTTTATTGTAAACTTCAGTGTAATTTTAATGTAAATAACGATTTTTCGTATTAAATTATCTTTCATCGTTGAATTTCAAACACCGTTTAGTGTTTGAAATTCCAAGCTTACTGCAATACTTTGCTGTAAACATTCAAATCGAATAATCCGTTTTTGTGATTAGATGGAACAAGCACACAGATATAGTGATAACCGACAAACCAATAAAATTAGATAAACCGATGAATAGACAAAAATCCAATGTTTTTCTTTAAGAGATCTATTGCGTTAATGAGTACCAAAATTATTTTCGTTAAGTATTTATTTTTCAAATATCGCCCATGTTTTACTATAGATATGTATTGACTTAACCTGTTGCTTACGTGCTGTATATTTTCCAATGGTTAATACGTGAATTATCGGCCATAAACTATAGCAGTTATCATTTACATCTTTCAATTCGTGTTCCGTGCCAACTACGTAGGCAATATCTGCTAACTTTTCGGCTGCAACTACCGAGTAGGTACAATACTTCATTGCTTAATACTTAGAAACTATTATTTAATTTTATTTATTTGTGCAACTTTTGCAATAAAAAACCCCCTTTTATCGAAGCGAAACGCGGACGGTTGCAAGTTTGGTTTAAAGATCTTTATTTCTCATTAAGATAACAAAATATCACTTACAAGAGAACAATCTTATTAGTAGTTAAAAGTTAGAGTTAAAACAATTTCTTCAACAAAACTGCCGACGTCCGTTTCCTGGATTCAATTAAGGCTCTTTACCAGCTTTTATGTTTTGTATTTTTAACTGTCAGCGAAAGGAGGCCACCGTCACGGCCGTGATTTGGTATTTTATGGTTACAGCGACCCATTAGGCCCCCTCTGACAGTAACTGGTCTTTTCTAATAAATTGTTTTACTTGGAATGTCTTACCACCGTATAGGGTAAAGGTCCAACACACAGTAATAACACAGAGTAGTTAAACGGAACTACTCATGTGGTAAATTATTACCACTGGTAATAGACCCCGCAGCCTAGTTGGTAGTGACCCTGCCTGCGAAACGAGAGGTCAAGGGTTTGATTCCCGACCGTATTCTATTGGATAAGCGTTACATCTATTCAATGATACCCCACTTAACACGTTCGCTGCGGCGATCGTAATTTTCTATCGAAAAATGTGTTAACAATGTTCGTCGCATTTCACCTTTATCTTTATTAAAATAATGGCGTCTGATTGTCGCCATATTGGCTTTTGAACAATGTCAAGTCTTTAGTATCTAATCATAAGATTAAGACAAATCCATCAATCAACAAAATCGGTCTAAGCGTTTGGTCTCTAAAGCGCTACAAAGTAACAAACATACATATATTATAGACTTCTAAACATCCATTACCCTTTACGCATTAAAATATAATGTGAATGTATCTATTACACTTAAGCCACATAATTATGTAATGAATCTATTTTATTTCTTTCCAAGCAATACCTAATAAGAATACAAAAGATGACTCGAATACGTCACGTCCGGCACCTTACATTTTAAAGCGCCTAAACTCCTCGCCAAACCCCCGCGTCACTCGTTCGGAAACTAAATCTTATCCATTAGGATGTGTCAGTGCGCCCACAATTCAGATTTGTTCAAGTTCCTTTTTCAATGGCGCGCAGGTGACATTGGCTTTTATCCAGCCGGTATTTTGGATTTAACTGTCATGTCTGTGCAGAATAGCGTGTTCTGATGTAAAATTAATTTGGTTGTTATTGATATTTTGTTTTTTTTTTTTGATATTTTGTATGGATAAGATAATGATAATACTATTCAAATTCTATTTATATGCATTGATATAGTACCTTCTCAATTATGTAATATTAGAAACTCTTTAATTAATTATTCACTTGCTTAGGTGAAACAAGCGGAAACCACTATACAGAGCATACAGAGCAACTCGGCATATTTATAAACAATGTTAATACAATGAGTGTAGATTTAGAAAACTTTTTATTTCAGGAAATGGATTAATTCCCGCGGAATAAGAAATAACATTTTAATATACAGATTCTATAAAAAAAATGAAGTAAAAAGCAACAAATTCTCAATTGTTCATGATAAGGGTTTTATATGTTACTAAATTTAAGATTAAATAAAACATAAAATAATCGTGTAACGTATAGGTACGTCGCATGTATCGCAAAGAGCTATCTCTACGCTTTTAAAATTTTATACGTAAAATTTACCAAGAAATTATAAAACAAACTAACATTGGATGTTTCGAGAGCTTGAAGTAACTCATGCTCATGAGTCGGGCATACGTTGTACATCGCTTCCTCTTCTAACGTAAGAAATATATTTATATAGAGTGGTTTGTACTACGTATAATTACATCCTACAAATACACAATGTTCAATAGTAACTAATTGAGGATGAACACTATGAAAACTATTTAAATTTTAATGTTAGCTGATTTTATCTGAATTATGTTACTTGCATCTTATTGTTGAATCAAATAAATAGGTGGAAAAATATTTACTAGCATCAAGTAATTTATTATATTGCTTTGTTTCATACATTTCAATAATTTACTGAAAAGGGATACATATTTTCTACGACCAGGAATTAATATTGCTTTCTATTAGCAGAATTTATTAGAAAAAACTTATTTTTTGACAATAGTCAATCAGATGTGGCGGACAGGTGGTATAAAATGTGAATTAATAGGAGAATGTGAGATAAAAGTAAAGTGAACAAAGACTTAATCTATTATCAAAGAATTATTTATATACTCCTACATTTATAATCAAAATATTTCATAATTTAAACCACATACTCCGAGTAAATCTGGCGTACAAACGCATAAAACTCAGTAACATCAGCTCTATATCCATCTCCGCGTACAAGATTTGTGTTTAAAATTTGGTCTTATTTTAGCTTTACAGGCGGTAGTATACGTCAGACGTTACTCGGCCAATGCGTCTTAAATCGACGGCAAGGCGCACCGGGAAATTGTCAGTGACTTGAAAAAAAATCTGTTTAACACCGTGTTTGAGTGTCGCTTGTGAACTTGTGATAGTGTGTGTGACAATGGATTACGACTCGCTCATCTACTCGCACATCGCCAGCTACTATGACGATCTGGTAAGCTTTCAACTGTACATGGGGTAGGAAGATGTTATTTATTTTCGTAACATAATTTAAATTAAAACAGAATGAATGAAAGTAAAATATATTTATATACTAATAATTAAATCCTAATATAACACAGACCGTGATATAGTCACTTTAACTTGTATTAAAACTTCCTGCTTATATTAAAGCGATTCGCTGCTTTTCAGGCACGCCCGTGCGAGTATTTGGAATTAGTTTAAGTTTTAAATGTTTCCAAATATATTCAAGGTTTTTAAGTTAATCTCTGTCATGTTCACTAGTCGAAAGTTTATACATATCGATGGTCAAAATATATTTTATACATATAATTGAATTTAAGTATCGTCAAAAATATATTTAATCAACAGATGTTACCTAATACATTTAAAAAGAAAATTACTTAACAAGAACCAAGCGCAAATAGGCGTTATGTAAGAAAATATTTGTTTAAAAAAGCTAAAACCAAAAATTGTTTAACGCGACAACCACAAAAAATCTGGACACCGTAAACAATTTCACGCAAATCCAAGCCCAAACATGTGTGTTGGCGAGCAAAAATCGTAAACATTTCCTCGCGACTGTACTCGTACCTGTTAATTAGGAGTGTTTATACAAACCGTTTGTGTACAAAACGAACATTTCTATGCGTGACGGGAATTTTTTTGTAATTATTTTTAAGTGAATGTAAACTACAGCGATTGTATTGAATTCATTATTAATATTGTAAATGCGAAAACAACTCGCCTGTCTGTCTGTCTGTCTGCTACGTTTTCACGCTTAATACGCAGAGCCGATTTAGATGAAATTTTGTAGGAAGATAGTTGGGACAAAATCCTTGGGAGGGAATGGACCGTATGTGAGTCAATAATTTCACATATTATATCATATATTCATATAATATCGATAAACATTGGTGCACGGGTAGACCTCCACTGGAACATGTGACCCTTTATTCCTGGTAAAACTTAGAATAATTTGAATAGTATTTTATTGTTTTCCGAATTCGACGTGGACGAAGGCGCGGTAAACACTAGTCAAGAATACACCTTTAAAAGGAAGCATAATAAATGAAAAATCTTTATTTTGTAGAAATTTAGCATTAGCAAGTCTCTAATTGTTATAACAACGTTAAGTCTATAATATTTATTAAAACATTAATTTTTCTTAATGAGCCATTTTTCATATTGCATTTTTGCATATTTTTTTTTATTACTTTTGTTTGAAAAATCTTTTTATAAAAATAATAAATTTCTTTTTGATCAACAAATGATCAACAAATGATTCTTTTTGATCAACAAATGATGATGATTCGGGCCTCCCCTGACGCTATTGTGGAATTTATTGGTAAATTATAATGGAATTGACAGTTTGACTGAACGGTGAAGGAGTGAGACGAATGAGTGATAGTGGAAAGGGATATGCGAAACGACATGATGAGTATCAAGTAGGCTAGGTATCAGTATTTTCAAAGACGTCACCGATGCGTTGTTTGTCAAAAAAGAAGGTTAAGGTTAATTCATTTCTGAGATTGACGGAAAGCTATACACAGGCAATCCGACAATTATACAACAAATCTTAAAATCGTTGTTATGAGATAAATACCACTACTAATAGTTTTTCTTAAATATCTGCCATACACAGATACCGATAAGTTAATTATATTATAGGTAGATATGATTAATATTTCTGCTTAGGTCACACTGTGAATGACTCTTGAGACGGCATCAAATCTTATTTCATCAGACAAACCCGATTAGACTCTAACAAGTACAGTAGTAGGTACTTAGTACCTACGTGGTAGCACTTGGGTACTGGATATATTTTCAGAGAGTCCAAACAAAGGTGAAAAGTCTATGGCTGAAGAAATATACAGTAACATATCATAAGACATAGAAAAAAATACCAAATTTCAGCAAACATTCGCCAGAAAACAGAAAAAAAACCGTATTTTTTTATACATTTTGTTGGTACATTCACGAACACTTATACTCGTATTTACATACATGCTCGTCGAGCTACACAGAAGCTTTTCGCTTACATTCAGTTGGCTAACAAATGACCGCGACTGTACTCGCCTATTAATTGGGTCTGTTTACACGGAACGTTTGAACTACTCCAGAAGCGAGCAAGTTTGGCGCAATTCTGACGTTGCTTGGAAATTATGTAAATTGTAAACGTATTTCAGCTCTAAAATTATACAAACAGCTAAGCATATATTGTTTTCCAGAGGCGAGAAACTTGATTTAAGTACTTCTTTTGTCTTGGATCTTTGAAGGATTGGGCCGTTGATTTTGGATCCTTAAGTAACACAGCTTATTGTGTAAAGAACTCCTAATTAACATTAAGTAATTTATGATTAATTGAATCATTATTTTAATTATTTACTTCAACTGTTATTAATTGAACCTGTTAATGCCCCGCTCGTGAGCACGGGTCTCACGTCATAACTTTTAACTGAGAAGTTAAAGCATACATGTGGCCAACCCAAGTGTTGGTAATTTTTATGCTTTTGGAAGCCCTTCGATATGGCTGAACGACTGCTAATGATAACCACCGAGATCGACGGCTTACTTACTCTATTCTATTATATTCTTATTTCTATATTATCAAATACTTATTGGAGCGCGGTACCTGTCACATTTCACCTGTTCGTCTACTTGACGTGGTAGAGTAACACAGAATTATAGAACTGGGCCAATTTCATCACCTTTACACCCGAAGGCTCCTGTAATTATCGAGCTGTTAGCTGATCGGACTCAATGACAATTAGTACTAAAACAATGACTCAGACACCTTTACAATAGACACGGCACAGTGCGCTCTTGCTTACTGAACTATGAGCTCTGATAATGGGCTGGGTCAATAGCGCTCGTAGTTAGATGGTCGACTAACGTATGTGTGTACGTATAGGTGCGCGGGTAAACCGTTCGGTTAATTAAGAACCGATCTCGATTCAAATTAATATCATCACTATAATCGAATTTATGTCCAAATTATTATTGGTGTACCATATCCATATCCAGTAACTAACTGAATAAATTATATTCAAAGCATTTTAAACTTTTATGAAGGGACATTGCATATAAAAAAATTGTTGCTATAACACCACTTTCTTTATTGAGTTTATCATTTATTATGTACTGAAAATAATTGGTGTGTGATGAAATAGATTCTGTATTGTTTTAAATATTTTAGTGTTTGTATGTAATATGATTGTTCTTTGATGTCGTTCTTATAATTGTGTAAACTTTGAGAAAGAAAACTTTGACGAATTACAGTAAGTGAGATAACAACGAATTGGTATGAATACTTTTCCTTTTTTTACTAAACTTATTGATTTAAATTCAATTATGATTGTGATCTTATTTTTGTGGAGCCGGCTACACTTTTTAGAGGCGACCATCTCGACGAGACGATATAAATATACGAGACTATAACGAGACTCTTACTAACTTACTACTAACATTTACTAACTGGACTAAATTAATCACAACAACTAACAGGGCTAACATTCACTAACAGTCCCTGTCCCAGTCCCTCATACTTACAAACTAACCAACTAATGTTCTAACACCGTCACCTTACCGGACTAACTATCCCACTATATGAGTCTTATTCTAAGTCGGTCGCAGTTGTCATGGGCGGCAGCGGAAGGTGGTGCTGCATGCTCGTCTGCTACCTTAAATCAATAAAAAAAATGTAGGAATATAGGAGAGTCAGAAGCCTCTTCATCTGCAACGCGACAGTTACTCTCTGGAGTACTTCGAAATTCGAAAATAAGAAAACCGGTTAAGTGCGAGTCGGACTCGCACCCGTTCAACAAATAGAGCCTTGGAACTGACAGACAAATAACTGAGGCATATTAAGAGAAACCTAACAATGTTCACTCTTACTCAGACATTTAAAGGGTGATAATTAGCAATTATATTAGCGAAAACTTAGAGAGTGCGCGCACGGGGGACATTTGTTTGCGTGACATAAAAGTTTTTGTCTTCGTCGCGTCGCGTTTCCAAAGTGGGGTGCGCTCACGATGGCGACAGTGACAAAACGTTTTTGATATAGAAGCGTCATTGGAACGACGATCTGGCATGTTAACCATTGCGCCATCCGGCTCGTCAATGTGAACGGAGAGTGACAATTTTGTCACCGACGTCGGTCAGCGGACATAAAAGTCACCTAGTTGTCGCGTCGTAAAATGCGCGCACCTCCATACATATCCAAGGACTTGATAAGAGCGACGAAACAGTCACGGCGAAAAAATCCCACTCTCTTATTGTTCCCTATAAAATGGTTATTTCTAAAATTTAATATAAGCTCAAGGTAGAGAAACATCCCCAAACATTTGCAATAATCCAACGCTATTACGTAAGTAAATGATTAATTTTCATTTAAAAAATCCATGAAGATTTTATTAGAAAATACCAGCGTATTTACTGTATTTGCTATAAAAAGTTCTGAAACTCGAGAGACTTTTAATTCGCGCCCCTCCGCACTTTAAAGTAATTCCCGACACTCGACTTTGAATCACAACAATTGTACAGCAAAAACTATTTCACGGCTTTCTCAATAGCTTTAATCTGCTTTTGCTACGAGCAGAAAGTAATATTGAAATATAAGGTAACATCTAGACCTTACAGAGTTGCTAGACCTACTTCTACTCTAGCTAATTTTGCAAATTTTTTTTGTATTATCATAATATAAGTTACCGCTTGACTACGATCCCACCTGATGGTAAGTGGCGACGTAACCCTTAGATGTTAAAGCGAGACAACTTAGAAAAAAACCTAATCACTCTTGACTTAAATTACATTATGAAATTATTGACACATTATAACCGACGCAGGCAAGTTATTCTAGCCCTACGCGGTACGTATCATAAAAGACGCAAAGCGCATAATACAATATATATAATTATCTAAATTATAAAATTAATATAAAAAAATATATTATTTTTTTAATTTCGACATTTGTCAGTACACCACACTACACATACATATTAGGAAAGGTACTTTAACCACTTAACTTCGAGGAGAAAAAATATCAAGAAAAACTCATCAGCATGTCAAGACTGTAATCCTGTCTGTTCGAAGTGGATTTCTAATATTCGCTTTACTAACAGCCACTAAAATTTATTTTAAAGCTGTTTTATGTATCACACTATGCTGTGTTGTTATTCTTTCAACAAGGATCCATCAGTGTGAAAATGTTTTCACTCTGGACGAATTTAGCATCATTCCTGTTTAATCAAGAGAATGCATTCACAGTGTATGGAGAGATGGCGATGGTTGATTTCAATTAGATGAGTGCTATGCTTTCCTATTCCTGTGGCTTTATGACCATTGGTGACCTGACTGCGCGACACGAAAGGGTAACATGTTTACGTTATTGACGTCCCCGTAGCCTGGTTGGTAGTGACGATGGCTGCGAAGCGAGGGGTCCCGGGTTCGATTCCCGGCCGGGGCAGATATTTATGTGACAGATAAATGTTTGTTCTCGGGTCATGGGTGTTTGTGATGGGTAATGTTGTCCATGCCACGCGAGATACAAGGAGCCCTAGTTAGTGTTTATGTTTCTTCTTTTATGGTTAACAAGCCTACACCCTCGGCTTCGCCCGCAAAAAATCCCTAAATCTTAATATATATAAATCTCCTGTCACGATGTTTGTCCACGATGAATTCCTAAACTACTTAACCGATTTTAAATTAAATTGGCACACCGTGAGCAGTCTGGTCCAACTTGAGAGATAGGATAGCTTAGATCTTTAATATATTATAAAAATGAATTGCTGTGCGTTAGTCACGCTAAAACTCAAAAACGGCTGTACCGATTCGGTTGAAATTTTTTGTGTGTCTTCAGGTGGATCCAAAAATGGTTTTGATTTACAATTGGACCCGGTAGGTGGTGCTGCTGTCGATATGTCACCATATTATTATTTGTTTATTAATTATAGAGCGGTACGAAGTTCGCTGGGGCAGCTAGTATTATATAAGTTGCTGAAATCAGAGAACTTTCATACTAAATTTGCACCCCCGTTTTACCCCCTTAGGGGGTGAGTTTTCAAAAATCCTTTCTTAGTGCTCCCCTACGTTATATAAGGAACCCCTGTGAAAAAATTCAAGTTTCTAACCCTTATAGTTTAGGCCCTCCGTTGATATGTCAGTCAGTCAGTCAGTCAGCTTCTCCTTTTATATATATAGATATAGATTAGAGACCAAACGTGTAGGTCGATATTGATAATTTTTTAACATTATCATCATTAATTAATAATTAAGTTAATTCTTACCCATTTCGAGTAGTACTTTCAAGTACAAACCATCATTACTCATTTAATTTGAGGATCTTGTTTAGGTTTTTGTCACTTGATTTGACACTTATCAAGGTTAGAGTAAACTCACGTTTCTAAAACGGTGATAAAAGTATACAAAATACCTACATTATTAGAACATGTAGAACGTTCAGATAACTAGGTCAATAAAACTCATTAATAAAGCTTTGTTATAAATCACATGTAATAACGTCTTGTTAACGTTAATTAATCGCTTCTGAACCTACAAAATGAGCATTTATTACAATAATGAAATTATGGCGCAAAGTCGTTTCTTTTTTTAAATTACCCACAAAAATTACAACATAATAATGGTACATTGCGGCATATACAATAGCGTGATGTAAAAAAAATCTAAAAATATAATAAAGCTCCTGTCTGCACATAGATTATTCGAGGCATCTATAACACAATAGATCTCGTAACAATATTTTTTTGAGTTCTTGTATGTTTATTGTCGATGATGTTAGCCAATGACAAAAAAGACTACATATATTTTAACCTGATTATTTTCTCTTATTTTTTTCTCCACATGCCAAATGCAGGTTTAGCAGAACACTCCTTGTAATCATTATGCTGAATTGAGGTATGCATGTCACGACATTTACCTTTACCGGAACAATGTTAAGTTGTTTTCAAAGACATACATAACACAGGCGTTTTTAACATACACACACGATTACGAGATGGATTTTAATTTTACTAGTAATGGATATTCAAAATTGTGCTTTTGGACACTTATTGAAAAATATTTTATGTAATTACGAATGACTAAAAACTTCATTCAGATGAACAGAAATAAATAAAATAACTATAGGTTAATAAATATAGATTTTAAACCCTTAAAGCCTTCTTTTTTCTATACTGGAATTGACACCTTTACACTTACTTTGTCAGTGGGACCGGGCAATTTTTATCTTAGATGAAAATAATTTCTCGAGCAATGATTCAAACCTTGTGATTTGTTTAAAAAAACAATACATTCTGTATGAATACAGTGATCGAACACCGCAGTATTCTTCCATTCCCTACATTCTGTCGTATTTCATTTAAATTGGTGTCTGCACGTTGAAAAACAGCATTGCTAATTTCCGCTGAAGCTCGTATCGGCTTTTTGTTCTTCGTTTCAATTTGGAGTTGAGAATACTGTTTTTGCATCTTCACATTGTTATTCTGGCCTTCTTTATGTCTTCATTTTGAAATCTTCTTGACTTTGTTTAGGTGCTGTGTATTCTATGTTTATAATACGATAACTTGCACAAGTTGTTTGTGAAGAAGTCTGGCAAATACTATTGTGCTAGATATTTGTGAATCCTAGTTCAGCTGTGTATGAGCGTTTCATCGTGTATAGCTCGACACTTTATAATAGTCATGACCGACTATCGGCCGTTGTCAATATTCTATCTACAATAATCTCAAGTCCACTGCTTAGCAAATGTCAAAAGGTCACTGCATTGTATTGTTAGTTGTTATTACTTTACCTACTAAGGCGAGACCTATAATAGAGGCCTCGGGCCAAGCTCTTTATGCATTGCGTAGGGCAGGCACAGGTGTTTTAATGCAAGATCTTGGATCTTCTTCTTAATTTCTATATGCGTCAGATGGTTGCGTAGAGGGCTTTGGTGAGTACAAGCCTCACATAGCCGAAAATCTATCGGGTATCTTTTAGAATGGTTTCCCTTTCAAAGAAAGGGCCCCGACAAAACCGACGATTTAATATACAAAGAATAAATAAGAAATACACAGGTAAGAATATTCAAATTTAGTTTTTATCACGTAGCCCTAAGACAACATGTGCGAAATCTTCATTCAGAGAATGCTTTAACCGATGCGGCACGTGGTCGCAATATTATAACGAGTACAATCTTTTTATAGATTTATTACTCCGTCCGTACAGAAACCTGGATTGAGCTTGCTCTGATTTATTAGCACATGTTACAAGTTGAAACAATTTAGTAACAAGTACAGATTTAAAATTTTAAATCCTTCAATTCAATTCGAAGAACCCTCTAAAAAGATAACATTCTTATGAGACAGCTCCAATGGGCACAAACACAGTTGCAATTTTGAACTTGGGTACTAACTGCATATTATATTATTTCTATCAGCTGTGGATTTATATAAAATTTTAACTTTAAAAATGAAGACGTACCAGCCAACAATAAAATTTATAGCTCGGTTTCATATTTATTTTAACTCCCCAGGAGTTTTAACTTACAGTTCAGTTATCTTTCAACCGCTGTTGGTTTATAAACCTTATTTTTAAAGAGTCAAGGTAGATTTTAAATTATTATTTAGCATGAGTATCTGATTGTGGAAAAATATTTTAATGTCTATTCAAGCATTTGCATTTAAACTAAAATATTTTTTATTGCAGCCAAAGAATTTAAACTGGATTTGAATTTAAATTAAGAATTATTTATAATAAAAACAACGCACAAACAGTAAAATATTGTAGCTTTTTCTGTCTGTGACACTGCACATTTAAAGCTAGCTAGAGTTCTTTTAAAATGGACGCTTGTCAGATTATCGTGCAATGTTTCCTTCGTTAAGCATTTTTATTTCTTTAAATTACAATATATTTACGATCAAATTAAATAATTATATTATAAGTTACCAGTAAACTTCATAATAATAATAATCTTTCACTTTGTAAGCCTATAATCTTAACATAAGTAATAAAAAATTGTAATTAAAACAATACGGCCTAATATTCATTTCATCTAATATAAAGTTACATAATAATATAACACTATGTATATGACAGAATACGTATAATTAATATAGCATACAATTAAATTAATAAAACGACCATTTAATTTAATTTGGCGGCTATAAACGTTAAGCATTGCGTAGTAATTAAAAATAAATATTGATATATTTGCACAATTGGCAACCGATATCGGATTATCTTTAATACAAATGTGATTACCACTTCATAATGGGAACGATAATTAAATGGACGGTAGGGAGGCTCGCCATTTTTCATTTAAGGGATAATTGCTTCCGTTCGGCCGCTGAATTGGGAATTTTCCCTGCAATACTGTGTTTTATTTTAAGTAGTATTCTTTGAATCATAGAAAGTATTCTAAGTATTCTAAGAAGGTTGTCTAAACATTTTTGAAGTGCATATACGTACATACTAACTCATACCCGCAGTGTAGCGAGGGCAGTTTCTAGTAATTAATACTAGCCGTTGTTTAGTCCGCTCAGAAGTGCTTTTAACTGATTTTTATACAAACTTTCATCCCTTTACCTCGTTGGAGCAGAATGTGTCAAAATGCTTTAATAGCTGACGTCACTTATTCACAAACGAACTCTTTACCAAATTTCATCTCCATACGTCAAGTATTTCCAAATCACATTTTAAATCGGCGAGTAGGTGAGTATCCTTTCGCTTTTATACATTTAGATAACCCAATACGCATCTAGCTTTACTACGAGTGTTTCTTCACGTACACAGGATTATGAAAGATCTCCTAGAACAAGTGAACACTGAACGCCTATGACCGGTCTATTTCGATCGCTCGATCGCACCGCCGCGTCGTAAATAATCCATTTGGTGTAGATTCGAACGCGTGCATTCGTTGTTGTTAGTGCTAGACTAAAAATAACCGCATTCCGGATTATTGGTACCTACCATGTACAGTTGCGGTCACAAAGAAAAGGAGAGATAAAAACTAAGTTCACTAACTAAAACCCAGACTACTGAAAAATTACTATAAATAGTATTCAACGAGAAAATATTCTTATCTGAAGTTTTATGTATTAATTATTTAATTAACGACATACACGAAACATGTATTATAATGTATTAATTACATATTTAATTTTATTATTCAGTTATTCAAAACATTGATCAAAGAGTAACCGTGTCTATAATGAAGTAATGATGCTTCATTTGTCAAATAATGATAATTAAGTTAGTAATGCTATGGGAACATAAATATACACACATCACGGTCAAAACCATAACCCTTCTTCCTGCTTGGCTAAAAGTCGGGTAAATCCAAAGACATAACGCACAAAAGTTAATTAAAATTATATACAAAAGTTTACAAAAACATTATTTGTAGATACAAATCTATGAACTTTTTATGGTTAATTCTTAGGATCAAAATAAGTAGTGCAAATTTGACTCATTAACATTTTTGGCCGTAACTGTACGGACGAATAAAAGTTCACTGGCTTCAATGTCTGTTATATAGAATACATTGATACGAAATAATGAAAAGTTCAAATAAGAGGTTTAGAACAATTTGGAGGTATACCTCTGTAGCCACAGCGTCAAAAGAATTGCCCGATACTTTCGATGTACCTGTATAATTCCGCTAGTAATTACTTTATTAATTTTCTGGATTCATTCCATTAATACCCGCAATATAGTTTAGTCAAATCAATGTTCAAATTTCCCGAGGCGAGGATGGTTTACTAATCACCTTTAGGTAACTCATAAATACAGTCTCGTCTAAATAATATTTTGAGTGAATTAGTATTAAAGCCTAGGTTTTCCAAAGCCAACCAAGAACAGTTAATAAATAGACATAAAATAAGTCCGCCAGTTCGAGATCCAGGTAAGTATGTCTTTAGCTATAAAGGTTGGCTTAAATTCAGGGAATTATTTAAATTCTCAGTCAAACCATACAAAATTACTACTCGTACATTACTAACTATCCGACAAAGTAGCAGTAGGGGATATACGAGTACGTGTATAATTACTACGGGAACACAAAACCGTAAACCCATTATAAATTCGTCACACCTCTATCTTACGTCAGCCGAGCATAGGGTTGCCAGGCAACAGAATTCTGAGGCGTAAAATGGAAGTTCATTTTGATGTTTAGGGTAATTGTTTAACGTTCAATGAAAATAATTTCCAAAAAAGTGAAATTCGTATTAGACTGTCGTGTTTTGTAGTCATTATAATGTTTCTGTTTTTATTTTTCAAATATTTTGAAACAAGCGTTTCATAATTTCAAACCAGAATCCCAAATACTAATTGTAAATTCACAGTTCTTACTTTAAATTTGGCGGAATTTCAAACAAACTTTAAACCCTTAAATAACACCCATAGGAGCGGAATATGGTTAAATCCATTCTAAGCTGACGTCCTCTCCTCATAAACTAACTGCTGGCAAATTTCACTTTGTCTGATTCAGTTAAATAGTTTTCGTGGTAAAGTTAAGAGTGAAAATTACCGGTTCTAAATATGAATCCAAACCATTCAGAGACCCAATCAAACACAAAATATTGATCAAAATAAATCCAACAGTTTAAGAGCTTTGTGATAAATATTACGTATATTTAGAAGAAGCAGAATCAGAAGCAACATATATTATATCTTCTATATATATAAAAGGAGAAGCTGACTGACTGACTGACTGACATATCAACGCAGAGCCTAAACTATCAGGGTTAGAAACTTGAAATTTTGCACAGGGGTTCCTTATATAACGTAGGGGAGCACTAAGAAAGGATTTTTGAAAATTCACTCCCTAAGGGGGTAATAGGGGGGCGCAAAGTTAGTATGAAAGTTATCTGATTTTATCAACTTTTTTATATTTAGGGATTTTTGGTGGGCGAAGCCGCGGGTGTAGGCTTGTATTATATATAAAGATTATAAACTGGTAACCCTATATGCAGCCGACGCATCAACTCGTACGAAGCTGAAGTTCCTCTATCTAACAAAATAAGAGCGCACGCCGAGAGAAGGCGCTAGCGACGCTAAACAAAATTAAATGTCGGTTCGACTCAGAAACTTTAATGTTTAATTATGAAGATGTGTTTTGTAAGATGTAAATTGGTTCTGCGGCAGAGGTAATTGATGTTCTGTTGCGAGCTCACACTAACAACTTGCCAGTCAGTCTACATTTGGTATTCTTTGAAGCTTGGGACATCTATGCGTAAGTTTTCTGTTCTAAGAACAAAAATTTAAAGTATAAACAATCTATGCTTTAATCATAAAGCAGTAAAAAAACAAAGAAACTGCTTCCAAAGAACTGTTCCGTGTGAATCGGACGGACGTGAAAAAGTTTTTCATGTATTTACATGATTGTAGTCAAGCATTAACTTATTTATTATAAAAAAATGTAGTTAATATTGTGTCCATGAATGTTTTTTTATTAATGTTTAAATTATTATAATTCTAATTTACCTGAAAGGTAATAAATTTTGTTAAACTTGGTTTGTAGAATAAAGTTGGTCTGTAAATTGTAACCTACATAATTATATTCCGCGTTTTTAAATCTCCAAGTACCTATGCATTTTAATGTAATTAGGAAAATTTATATGGGTGTTTCTATTCATGGTTGCTTTCATTTGATATGTGCGCACAATCCACATGACTAAAGGTTTTTTCGTTAATCACCTCCTACCTCCACTTCCACCTTCTTAATAACCCACCAATTTATCAATTTATTTACGATCAGTATTATTTTTTCCATATCTAACACTCAGGATTACTTTCATTTACTCTTTAACTTCAGATTAATTATACCAAGCGATAAACGCTTCCAAACCAGCTTGTATTTGTCAACGTTACATATCCGAAACATGTCAGAACATGTTGAAACATGCATCGCCTGTTTTCGACATCCGTTGTATGCGCGCAAATTAGTTCCTAAATCAGGTACCGGATAGTTATGACAGATATTCAGCGTCGCATTCCGCGCTAGTAATGGACAGTGTTATTAACTAGTGTTGTTTATGGCTCCACGCAGTGATTAATTACTCCCTATAACACGCAGCATGGAAATACACTCTCGTGTCATCTAAAAACTGCTAGTGTGATGTTCACTGCGAATTTTAATTAAATTACCGCGTCGGTACTCCACGCGTACTTTATTAGAAATTCATCGTTATTTATGCAAATGATCTGTGTTTTATCTAATAATAAAAATAGGCGAATATCTGCAATATTATATTTGAGAAAAACTATAAATGTGGCAGTAATTAACGCAATAGATCTTAAAACAATAAATTTAAGCATTTTTGTCGGTTAACTAAATTATCTATGCATTTGTCCCCACTAAACTCTAAACTGATATCCTCCGCGAGTATGCAAAAGTGTTTATTAATATTACATACACGCCTCATTACAACAATTAAATTATTCGCTATTTATTCGTTAAAATATATCAAAAAGTGCCTACATTCGAATCCAGAACGCACCCCAGCATAAAAAAAATTATATGCGAAACTTAAAAGCAGAATGATAAAAATATCTGTGTTGCTATATCGATTGCCTAAACTTCGGCATCTAAATTTATATTAAGAGCCAGGCCACTCAAAGTTGGTACCAACAGTTAGTTCCCAAGTCGCTGCCTTCCGAACATCTTTTGACAACAGTTGAAATTTTGAAACTAAGTTTAATTATGTCTTCAAATGTAACTAACCTAATGCAACTTTAATAACTAACTAGTGGTCCTAGCTTCATCGATAATAATAATATGCATGAGATTAACCCATAAAGTTATTAAATTATATAATTTCTTATTTATCTGCATCAATATACATAAAACTTTTGCGTTACTGAGTGACTCACAGACAACACACAGCCGAAATTTAGCCGAAATTTATCTAGAGGATTTTTGAAAATTCCCCCGCTAAGGGGGTTATTTCTTCAATGGATTCACTTGAAACTTTATGCAAATTGACAAACCGTCCTCCTAGATGATATTGACTAAGAACAGCAGTAACTATTTAGTGATCTCAAGTATCGCAAGTAAGCACTAAGTAAGTAAGTAAGGAAATTATGGTATTTGTAAAGTAAGTTAGAAGAAAAGGTGCTATCGGGGTTATTAGAAGGCGGAAAACTTGTATGATATAAAAGCTAGTTGAGAGATGTATTTACCTGTTTTATAAAATGCATACCTTTTCCACTTAGACTTACATACATTTAATATCTAGTAACATAACTATTATACTCTTATTAGTTGGTTCGCTCAATATCATAATTATATTATCTAGTACCTACTTGATTGCTACTTATCATCACGTGGGATTTTTGTCAAGTATACTATACAATACTACACTATACTATAGATAAAATAGATAACATTTTTAGAAGTCATCATCGATTCCCAAGTATAATGTTACAAGCCGGCCAATATCAATGAGTGACTCAGCGCGGTGCGGCATTAATCGATGTTCAAAAACATTCTCCACGCTACACCTACCCTGATAACGCAAGCTAAGGCCGTTGAATATTTATCAATCATTTTTATGGTGTAAACGTTTTTATATTAACGAGCTTTCGATATGGGGTTTATATACATACTGTCCTAGCCATGGACGTCGATACTTACTTCATATCATAAGATTATAGAAATATGTCTTCAAAATTTTCCCTTCTTATTAAATGGAAGAATCACGAATCTTTCAGTAGTAAATGGAAGAAACTGTTCTTCCTTCGCGGTTCATCAAAAATTTATATAAGTACTTCAATTTACAATTTATAAAGATTTTCAAACATTTAATACCTACTTAGTAAGTAACTCTAAATAATGAAATTCAGTTATCATAGTATATACAGTACACACGCAATGGTATTAAAACATACAAAAAATTTACGAAAGTTTAAAAAAATGCAAATAAAGTCACCAACATCAAATTCGTTCGGGCTGCCAACAAAAGGATTTTCACGCCTTCAAATACTGAATGTTTGGCATTATTTAACTAGTTTCGAAGAACATGTTCTTTCTGAACTAAAGGTGACTGTACACGATTGTATGTTGCTAACTGTGGAGTAAGTTTCCTTCTGAAATATTACTAAACCGCTATTGCATGGGATTCTTCAAAAAAGATTATAAAACAGTTCTCCTTCAGGGCCGTTGTTACATTAAGACTCCCCTAATGTTGCTCGTGTCTTTTTTCGACGATGACCACTTTCCATTTGGTGGGTCGACTGCTTTTCCTTCAGCCCTTAAGTCAAAAAAGGTAAATACTTGCACTTTGCATGGGGATTAAAAGACTCTTTCCATTATTCGGTCTAAGCTAGGGCCACTCACTCATTAGTCATTATGATGATAATTATGTAGTACCGTCAGGCTCTGTTCGTTTAAGTTAATGACAATGATTGTAGTAGAATTTAATTAGCCAGCTAATACCCATCTTCTAGAATCATGTGTAATATATTTTTCACGCGTTTTAATTACAGTGTCAAGGTTTTATAGTCAGGAGTCAAGGAGGCAATATCTAAAGGTGTAATGAAATTTATCCTACAAACTTAAGTACGTATCTAAATTTAGATACTTTTATACTATACTTATCGTAACATCATGTTCTCGAGTCCTTTTTAAACAAAATGATTGTAGAGTAAAATCTGCAACGTTAGACTTGCACAGATTAGGTACTTCCATGTACAGTTCAAGACAATTTCAAGAATTCTCAAGTTATTCGTAACGTTTTTCATAGTGAAAATTATAATTTCTAAAAAGCCAAGAACGAGCAAGATTCGATTCATGATGAGCTGAAAGGTGCGATTCCAAAACACGACGACCTCTAGCTATAAAAACCCACGAAAAATAAGCAGAAGGAACCGAGGCGTGGAATATGACGCTCCGAAATTGGAGAAAATTTATGTGCCTGAAAATGTTCGCGTGCACTCACCTTTAGCAAGTAAAGAGGTTCGTGTTGCAAGAATCGTACTCCGGAGATTTCGGGACGAAGTTTCCAAACGAGCGGAGGTGCTCGAGTCTTGCGTTTTCAAAACACCTTTTATATTTCGACTACACGGCCGTTTTCGTGAAATAGCGGGCCGATTGAACGAGTTGGGATCTTCGGATATTGTTCCTAGTTTACTCCGTCGTCAATAATCCTTGTAAAACTAAAAAAATGAGTCACCGTCAGAAAATTTAATGACAAAAACCAAGTGTATGCGATTGGTCTCCTTGGCCAAGAGGGATTTAGCGTTATAGATGCGATCTAAGATGTGTAAATGC
The DNA here is from genome assembly GCA_905404295.2 of Ochlodes sylvanus. Lineage (NCBI taxonomy): Eukaryota > Metazoa > Arthropoda > Insecta > Lepidoptera > Hesperiidae > Ochlodes > Ochlodes sylvanus. The sequence goes on from FR990132.1 coordinate 1,231,270, forward strand.
TACTTTATTTGTATAGACCTGGAAATCTCGCCCCGTAAGGTTACAAATTGAAACTAATGAGAAACTATTTATTATTATTGGGGGTACTCATGAATACATTAGATTCCCTAACAACTATTTTTGTCTATTTGGCAGTTAACCTATTTGTCTAATTGTCTGTTTATCCATCCGTTTGCTCCCACACTAATCTTAGGAACGGATTTACCGTTGTCTGTAATGTTTTAACATAATTGTAGTAAGCTTGGACTAGTAACCTTAAGTGTTTGTTTTATATCAATCACTTTCACAATCTATTTCATTGTAATCCAGTTGTTCAGGTAATAGTGGTTTGTCTTACTGAACATTGGTACCAAATTATTTTTAGAGCTAGTAAAATATGGGGCGCACCCTGATTGGCGAATTGATCGACCACTTATTTCGGGATGACGTTTTACGATCATATTAGGGCTTCGGTCGAATTGGATCGACGTTTTATATCTAGCTCAGAGCTATGGGCAGTTAAGTGAGATTTTCTTTTCATTATTAGGTCATTGGCAATTTTTTTATGAGGTACATTTTATTGCTGTGGCTTAAAGAGCTAACTGACCGATGTGGTTGTCAGCTAAACACACAGACCACTACCAATAGCTTGTGGCTAAACACGTTTGAACTTATGATCATTGAAGTCCTAACCGCTCACCCGTCCTACCGTGGCACAGGATGCCACCCACTCGTGGGTTACACGTAGGCTCAACACGTGGCTCTTGGTGATTATTTAAAAAAAAACTGCTTAAAAATATTAAATTCCGTTAAAAGCGTGTTTTTTTATTATTGATTTAATGCAGCAAACGAGCATACAGCACCACCTTCCGCTGCCGCCCATGATAACTGTGACCGACTTAGAACAAGACTCAAATGGGGACTGGGATAGTTAGTCCGGTTAGGTGACGGTGTTAGAACATTAGTCGGTTAGTTTGTAAGTATGAGGATTGGGACAGGGACTGTTAGTGAATGTTAGTCCTGTTAGTTATTGTTAGTAATAGTCCAGTTAGTGAATGTTAGTAAGATTCTCGTTATAATTCGGTCACAGATGTGTTGCTACCCTTGAGTCGCCTCTAAAAAGTGTAGCCGGCTCCACACCTTACTTGATCGAAAACTACCTTCAGTGCATGAAAGACTTATACTATCGCAGATCAAATGTATCTAAGTCTAAGCCGGAACCTAGGTTTATGCAAATGTATGGACTAGAATTGGTTCCGCCGGTCCATTCAGTGCCAAGAATCAATTAACAAATTGCCGTGAGTAATCTAGCAATCAATTAGGATGTATTCCAGTTCACTATATGCTATTAGTGGCCCGTTAGAATACGTGGCTCTACTTGTTACTGTACGGACTTACTACTATGCTTTGGTGCACATTTTTTGTAACTAGGTAGGTGACAAACTAATCAGAAGATTATCCACCTGACTGGCATCACTGACATGTTGTGGACCGAAGATAGCGTGAATCCGAAAAAAACTAAATGGCATAGGTTTTGGAAATTTTCAAGAATTGAAATTTTGATCAGTTTTCCTTTTTATGTAATAGTACATAATTTTTCCTCACATATTAATATATAGATAAAAGAAATTTAAACACAATACTCGTATATTCACAATCCAGTTAAAGTTAGCCTTAAGAATAGTTTTTAATTCAAATAAACTTTCAACGAAGTGTGCATTCACATGCGATTATGCAATTTAAGTTGAAGCAGTTGCCACTTTTTTCAAGGGAAGTTTAAAATGATTTAATATTCAAAAGAACAACTGTATTTTGACGTCAGTAACAATCTAGTTGTCTGAATAATAATAAATGTCAAGAAAACTGTGGAATCTGAGGAACTCCACAACTTGGCGTAACTTTTAGTGTTTGATTAATTTCAATCGGTGTACAAATAAATCTCCTCTAAAACGATTTTGAGTTTAGGGCTATGGATAAGGCGTAGGTGCCTCGAGGCAAATCAAGGATAGGTGTACTTATCTAAATAATTCTTAATGTGAATTCATGTAATCAGACAAAATAATAGACTTTGTCTCATGTAAGACTACTTGTAAAAATATTGTAAACTAACTGTAAGTAAGTTAAAGCAAACTCACAATTATTTCGGTAACCGAGCTATATGTACTAACAAATAAACGAGGCGTACTCCACTTACATGTAAGGCCGACCGTCGACCGTCCGTTTATGCAAATGAACCGACTCCGACAAAGACGAGAATTACCGTACGGCCCTCTGCTACCGAACTAGTGCCAAGAATCAATGAAATGCCACGTTACTGGCTCACTGTGAAATTCAATCAATATTGGTTAGGACGGACCCGGTCGATATAGGACATTCCAGTCGTAAAACATGATCCATATTTTGGTAAACTCAGAGTTAAGATCGAAGTCAAATATTACTCGATTTATGATAAATTCGCATTACGAAACATGTAGGCTTTCTGTATCTCTTGGGTTTCAAATTACTTAATAGGGGCCCGCCACTAATATGCCTCCAGTCTATTTTTGTATACAATTAGTTGCACCGACCACGACGGTAAGATATTATGATATTAAAAACAACAATTGGTTGAGGCTGTGTCGGGAGACACGGTCGTTAGTTTAACGTGAAACGTCTATGTCAGGTGGTAGCATGGTAGCATTTCATGGAATATTCGTAAATACTTTTTAAATACTTTTTATTTATTGCCGGGCAATCGGTATCTTACCCCATATTGGTTGTTACAGCTTACCGTATGGTTCTTCAAAACTTAGTACATCATTTTATTAAAAACATTTCTTCGTGCATTACAAATGTTAAATTAACTTTGAGCCATATCATCGCCCATCCAACTAACATCGTCTGACGATAGTTACATCTCAGTTGATCAACCAAATTATGGCTATAAGGGTACCAGATTACGAAGCAAATATATTAATTATATATATTTTATTAATTATTAATATTTTATGATAATATTATTAATTAAAAAATTATTTTTGTGTACTAAAAAAGTTGGAGATCTGAACTAAGTTCTCGAAATCGCTAACAAAAATTTAGGCAGTTACAAACTGCCTAAATTTTTGCTAGAACATCAGTACCTAATATACAAAGGTACGTGCCATCCATATGTCAGTAACGTACAAGATAATAAATCCGACCCAGATGTCGGCAACAAAAGGACTCACAATACATTTGAATCCGCGCTTAGAGTACGGCGGCATAATAGATTTGAACGGACGCCAAGAATGCACCAATTGATTATTGATATTGCAATGGTATACTGGTTTTGAAGAAATGAGGTCCCATTTTAACGAATGCCAGCGGTGTTTTGTAAGAGCCAAGCTAGTGGGTAGACTTGGATGGGTTTATTTTCCTTGGAGATTTCTTTGTAGTTTGGTTAATATTTAAAACTTTGATTCAATGTTTACACGAAGTCTGATTTTCAAAAGATGATTGAAATTCAATTCTTCGTTAATGGGTTCAAAATATGCTTCAAAATAAGTTTGTCTCATATACTACTATATACTGCTATGTACTATGTACTACTACATGTACTACTATGTACTACTGTGTACCTATCTCGGGGGTGACACGACCTTAGAAGAGAAGCGCTCATAGCCCGGCGGCTTGCGTCGATCTTAAGTCATCGACAAAGTTAAGCAACAGTGGGCGCGGTGGGTAGTTGGATGGGTGACCGCTGTGGCAAAATTTCTTGGGCGCTTCCGTGCTTCGGAGGGCACGTAAAGCCGTCGGTCCCGGTTGTTACCATTTGATAGCTGTCATTAAGCCATGTTGGATGCATTCAGGTGGCTTAAAAATTTCCGACTTGGGTTGGCCACTAACCCGTACTGGAGCAGCTAAAAATATTGCACAGTTCTGTGTTCAAATTCAATACATATAACTACGGCATACTTTACTTGTATTAATATTATCAACGTTCCGTGAAGCCTATCTATCTACTATCCTCTTGCTAGGGTCGGCCACCAAACTACTCGTCGTATTTCGGTTAGCGGCCTTTAAGCCTGTCTAGTACTTCCTTTAATTGTTTATTTACAATCAGCAATCTGCTGTGCGTAACATAAAATAACCACTTACTTAGAGAATGAAAACAAATAACAAACGCTTTATGAACGCGGTACAAATTTAAGCACTGTAATTCACGAACACTTACACCTATTCTGTTTAATTCAGCAGAACTCATAATTCGTTAAAGCAACACGGGAGCAATAAAACACATTCACTTAATTAAATTTGACCCTAAAATAACCCTTCATAATTAAATTGCAGTAATGAGTCAGAAGAGGAATAAAGAAACGAATTTACACATAAAAGTGCGAGTGCAAGTCGAGTTCCGTACGTAGTATTCATTATTTAATGTTCAGAGAATTTAAATTATCTTCTGGACGTGACAATGACTTTAGGGTTCAGAAGTTATGTGGTTTACGTCGCCATATCCACTTGCAGATGACCTTTGTAATTGGTATTATTTTACGCAGAATCCCTCTCTTCAATGCTTGGTTTGGTACAGTACAGAAAGGTACAGTCTATCACGCCAATAGATTGTTTCGCGTTGGCTTCAGAATCTTACGAAAGCAAAAAAAAATCATTAAAATATAGATGCTGTTTTAATAGCGGAAAACCCACATAGTAATCAATATATTTAGTTTTCCCTTTCACATTATATTGTTCTAATAATTACGTTCATAAGGTGTGCCTTCTCAGATGAGTCGGTTGTTCCACCTGTTAGCTTTACGAAAAAAGATGTATCAATTTTATATATTTACAGAGCGTTTGGCGTAGATATTTACTTCACTCATTTAAAATATGTTGTGAATTGTTAAAAAAAATATTAATTACTGTGAAAGTTGGTGTAAAATAAAATGTTTGTTATTGTTTAGGTTACCATAATATCTATTTATTTTATGTATTTTACGATCTTTAAAACAATTTAAAATTATCTATACTGATTGATTTATCAACTATGTAAATTAAGGTTTTATGTAAATTAAGGTTTTTATGATTTCACGTGTACAGGCTGGTAGAACGGCCAGCATGCGTTTTTTAAGAGAAGTAAAAAAAAAACAGATATGACACACAGAATGGTATGTCAATGTAATGGGACTGGAAAAATAAAATAATTTGGTAAAGTATAAGTTGTTTAATTCTGGAGTTGGAGCAAAAGATTACACACCTTATTTCTTTAAACTGGATTCTAGTACTGTATCATTGCTGTGTTTACTAAATGCTCGTCTGACGTCATATTTAAATATAGAACGAAGGATGGTTATAACAATAATAATAATTATAGTGGAAAATGAAATTAAAAACCAATGATTTCATAGAATAGAACTCCCAAAACACAATGAAGGTTTAATTATGGAAATTAACGATGGTCTCGAATTCCCTGATCGATGTCAACATGCACGTTATGCTAATAATGTGGTAACGATCGTATGTCTGATGGGTTTTTGGTAGGGGAATATGATACCACTTATCGGACCAGCTCCACCCTTGTAGCGTGGGTTGATTTCCCGGGGGTAAAAAATTACAATGGTGTAAGTGCACGCATGGTTGGGTTTGCATGAGATGCCATTTTTAATCAAGATTTCATGTAAAAAATACTAGTAACCCGTTCTTACTTCTCTTCTTTCAATCTATAAGTACACACACGAAAAATATTGCTATTGATTTATTTTAGGCATTACATAAATTTCACATTTTCCTGATCACATCTGAGTACTGACTTAACCAAATTATAATATTATCACGACCTAAGAAAAAGCATATTATGTAAATATTGGTCTCGTGCGATAATCGAACCCAGGAGTCCTCAAAGCGCAGGCAATTTCTTTGCCAACTAGGCAATGGAAAAACTATAAGAAAAAACTGCACTTGAATCTTGGCCTTCTGAAAGTTCTAAAACACTACCAAATATTGTCGCATAATAGTTACATTTCTTGCTATATAATTAAACTAAGTTTTTAAGTAGTCTGTTTTTAGCTAAAATTATTTTCTTTTGCTCATTGGTATAAAACTGTCTGTCTACCTGATAACTTTGCAAGTTCGTTTTTATAAGTCCAACCTGCTTCCTAATTAATTAAAAGCAAATGAAATAGAAATTCACCGTTATAATTTTGTTCACAGAGATTTTATTAGGTTTACATTATAATTTTTAGATCCAGAGGGTCACTTCTTTTTCAACGTTAAATTGTTATTTAAATCAGAAAATATTATAATAAAATAAATAAAATATTATAAACATTGACATATAGTTGTAATAATAAGTCAATGATTATAAAATATAGGTAGATACTATTTGTTGATAATAATTAAAGCTTTTCTTGCGCGTATGTATGATCATTAGATAAATGACATCAAGTGTATATAATGACTCATTTACTTATGGCTACATTAGGCATTAGGTCGCCAAAGTCATAAAAAAAACCAAGAACAAATATTTGTCAACCACAAATATCTATCCCGAAAATCAAATCCCTCCGAATAACAGGGTCACTGTCACAAAGTCAATAAAAACTTTAAAACACTAGAAGGCAGTCGGAGACTGCCGCGGTAAAGCTATTGCTTAGCATTTTTTATCAACTTATGCAATTATAATTATTAGAAGTTATATAGTTATATCAGAACAGCGCCATCTAGTTTGTAGAAAACATACGTACCATACCTTAGTATTAAGGTACTAGATGGCGCTGATTGGGGGTGTTAGGTTTTTTCGTTACGGAATTTCTGGGTCCCCACGCGCAAGGCCCGCGATAAAAGCTATGCAATAGCTTAACTTTCAAAAACAACTAAATTTAAAACATAACCCTTTTCCCCGCGAGTAGAAATATTAGTACCTAACAATAAAAGCAGCAACTATCCCAAAAAGCCGGAAATACGTTCCGACGTGAAGTAAAATTAACACCCGATGCGATAACGGGCTCGTTTGTCGGACTCAAGACACCGATCATAATTTCGTGAGTCACGCAACTGTATGCGTGTTCACACTAGACGTAGGTAGTGAAAGATGGGGCAAACAGAGCATCTATGTGGGCAAAGGTCTAAAGCTCTTTTTTTCAATTTCCAATTGATCAAACGACCACCAAGTAACCGGGAAACTGAATTTTAATATGGCGCTTATTCTTATTCAGATGGTGATTTTATTTTTGTATCTCCTTAGATGAATTTTATATTATTTATACATATAACCACTTTGAAATAATGAATATCGTTCAATTATAATGATTGTACTAAAAATCATTAAATTCAATTATATATTCTTTTAGAATCTCACTGAATAAATATGTTCAAAATAATCCTAAGACACTGTACATACTTATGTGTCAGAATTGATATAAGGAAAACCTATTTATTTATGTGACAAACAATTGAAATTATATTAAATTTGCATGAGTATAATTCTGAATTTCCTATAAACTCTCTGTTTTTCTTTATACTATCTAATGCTTTACGGGGCATAGTGTGAACCTGTACAATTTCTTAATGACATAATAACCCCGCTTTCAACTTCTGTTTTAAATGCAGAGTGCTAAGCAATTATGTTTTATTATAAGGGTATGACCGCGAACGATAAGCGATGTTTATTGTACTATAAAAACGAAGTGGTTGCCATTAACGTGGAATACGTAATGCCCGAGTAAAGTTTCCGAGTTCTATAAGAAATGGATTATAATTTATTACTAAGTAATGTTAATCATTGCTTTATAAAACCTTTTCAAACTATTATTTCTAGAGCTTAGCAAAATGTGTAGACTAAGTAGTTAAACTGCTGGGTAATTAAGATATTAAACTTCGATATTCAGGATTTTATCCATCCATCCATCCAACATTGCCATCTTTCATTGCCATCATGTGGATTAAAAGCCATCAGAAGGCCTCCCCTATCTATCGACAGTGATCTAACGTTACTAACCGGGACATAATTATGTAGATGTGCTGAAGACATTTTATCAAAATCAGTCACCCATCCAAAAATCAACCAGCAGCTTAACTTACTCAGTAACGATTGATTCAAGCTGTCGTACTAAGAGCACTTTGATATTGAAGTAGTTAATACTAATAAATTATTACTTAAATTACAAAGAAAATTTTGCTTTTTGGCATGTTGTTGGCAAAATAGGTAGGTAGCCAAACGGACGAAGAGACTAATTAGCAAAGCATGAGGAGAGATTAAACCGAATGGTCTAAAGCCGAGCGATATTCAGTAGAAAGGTATCCAATATCACATCTTCAATGTTCGATACATTACAAGTAGGGGAGTGCGGATACAAAGTTGGTTAGAGCTTTTCATACCACAAAATTTGTATGTCAGAAAAAAATCGGCGTTACGTTTTAGACAATTGAGCTGTTTCACTCTCAATTTGCTATTTTTACACACATAAAAAGTCATTGTATTTCAACGAAATCGTCTCGTATATAACGACTTCCAATAATTCGGACCATAAATGCCCATAATTGCTCAATATATACAGAGAAGGTCCCCAAACTGTGTCCGGCTTTTGTCCATGGTCCAGTCCTTTGTCGAACGCACAATAAAATTTTATCCCGGATACCTATTCGCCGTTACCTTTCGTTATAATGTTGCAGATGTTATCCGTATTTCTCAGTCGGAGGCTATTGTTGGTTCACATAATGGACCCAACCTTTTTATTCCACTCGAGATTTTCAAGCCTTCAGCGTCAGGGTTAAGTCCTTACGGGCGTATTTCAGGCCATTTTATATCTTATCGCAATATGTTAAGCATTATAATGTCGTGAATGTTACTGTATTGTAACAGGGACTTTGCTTATTGTACATTATGTCGCAGCGAGAAGACGATTTTCCAATAGTAACTGTTTAAAATTTTCGATCAAGATGTAGTGAATTGAAGACTTCTTCTACATTGGGTTGTCAGTTATTGTACTTTGAAACTATATTAGGATCGCTTGTAAAATAAACACACGTGACATAATAATATTAGCGACGTTATAACACACGACGAAAACCATATAAAGGTAATTTCAATGGAAAACCGTAATTGGAAAATACTAATATATTTGACTAATTAATATAATAAGTGTAAAAACCATATAAAGGTTATTTCAATGGAAAACCGTAATTGGAACATACTAATATATTTAACTAATTAATATAATAATTGTATTGTACTACAATACGTAGGATGGATATCAGATTTGTAACGATAATTGGCAAATAAACAAGAATTTTCTTTAACAAATCTAGTCAAGTGGGACTCGCACAATAGTAGCGGCCACAGTAACAGGAATTATGTGAAATTTCCATTTCATCTCTATTTCCGTTCAAGAGATGGTCGTGTGACAGACATACAACGAAGGCACATTAATGAGGTTCCGTTTGCCAATGTTTGGGTACGAAACCCTAAAAACGAAAAGTACGGCAGTATCACAACTCCAAATGAACTGTACAAAACATCGCTTTCTACTTCTGATTACATAAACATTACGAAGCCAACCACATCACAGCCCCAAACCGCAACGTAAAAAGTAAATGTAAAAGAAAAAGGGGTTTATTAAAATTAACAATCAACGTTTTGGGGATAAAAATAACCCGCGAAGGGCGGCGTTCTGTTTTATTTTGTGGCGTAATACTCAAAAGGCCGCGGTGGATGTATCAATCAATTACAAAGGCCGACGCCTCGAGCGATATACCTACGCTGCAAGATAGGCCACACCTCGCTACGTTCCTGTGGTACAAATATGAACTTCAAGCGATTACTAAACATTACTTTTTAACTTTTAAGAAGTAAAAGTTTTCGAAAAGTCATGTCCAATACAGCAATGCAATTAATTTATTAGTTTTTTTCCAACCAATCAGATAGTAAAACTTGGGTTGGGTTGGGTTATTATTATAAATATTGAATCGAATGATTCAATATTTAATTTTAAGGAAATTGGGATTTTTCACAAACCTGATATTATGTCATAATGTCATCAAATGTCACCAATCCTTATAAAAATAGTAGAAGTAGTAGTTTCGTTTGAGTAAAGTATTAGTAGAACTAAAACCCTCCAGTATGGTCATATCGTACCAAACGACTTGCAGTGTGCCGGCGAGAGGCTCGAGAGCCAGGTTTTCGTTCCTCTTCTTTCTTTCTTGGCCGGAAACGTATTGGTGTTGATGATGTCCATAGACGATAGTGACCACTTACAAACATAACATAAAACAGGTGGTTCGTCTGCTCGTTTGTCCACATTTTTACAAAAAAAAAAGCACAAAAAATACAAGACACAATACGTTTACAACTTGCACCAAACTAATAACTATTGCTCACAGCCCTTATCAATACCTATCCGCCTGTTATTTGCCGACATGACGTTTTTATTAAATAAACGTCGACAAAGCGGACTTATCTACGATTGGACGTGTTTTGTAAGTAAAGAAGGATATTAGATGGATGGACAAAGAAATTGTTTGTTTACTTTTTGACCAAGTTTGTTGGCGAAGATTAATATCACGATTGTTAACCATTATGACGAACAATCACTTAGGAAAACAACTAGGTACTAACTCTACGTATGGCTTCAACCCATTAATTTCCCACTACTAAGCACGGGTCTCTCCTCATACTTGAGGAGGCCTAGAGTATGCTCCACCACGCTGCTCCAGTGCGGATTGGTGGAGGGATTAGTGACCAACCCAACCTCTACGTATGTTTTGTTGCCATTTGGTCTAGACTAAGATTTGTAAATGGACTGTTTGTCGCATACGTATTACTAATTTCCTGTGATTTACGTTTGTTGGAACGACCTTAGGTTTTGTCTTGATCGATCTTTGGATCATTGACATTATTGATGAGGCGGATTATACTCCATGGGAGTAACAATAAGTTAAGGACAAATTTTAGTATTATTTTATTACGATACTCAGTACTCACGATACGCATTTTGTACGCCGATATTTCGACCCCATTGCAAGGATCGTGGTCACGGGTGAACTTATAAACTACAAAATATGAATCATGAATACTCGTATCATAATAAAATGTACAATCCGCGATGAGTTAAGTTTATTGACTCCATTAATTCATGATTCCACACACACACACACACACACATAGTGGCTTTTTTACAAGCGTCAAATCAATGTCTTAGGTAAGTAACTCTGTGCGTGCAGTTTTGTCGGTAAAGGAATGAGTTGTCAACTCCAGTTTAGAAGTTCCTATACCACAAGTCCGACAAGGCTTGACGACTGCTGTGCGTCAATAACAAATACAATACCCGTGCCCTGTAGGTCTCTGATGGGTGAACAAAAACAAAGAAAAAACTTCGACAATCCCTACATAGGTTCCCCTTTCTCTCACCAAGATAATCCATCAACATGAAAACGTCACGCTGCGTGAAAAATGTACATCATTAAATTATATTGACGTGACCCTTTCCTTGTAAAGGTAAGGTAACGTGTGCTTTATTGGTGAACACGTGTATCGATTATTCTTCGCCTGGTATTGGGGTTTCTTGTCCTTTCCTTTTTACCATTCAATTTATAAAACCAAGGTTATTTGACAATGGTTTTGTAAAACTTCATAGTGTGATTATGTATAGGTGGGTCTTGTAATAGTTATGGTCTATAACGCAGATATTTTAGTTACATTAGTATATAGGTACTAGTAGACTAACATACGAGTTAAAACAACTACAAATATAAAGACCTTGAAACTTTTATTATTAATAGTACAATAATAAATGTGAACAAATTTACGAATTAAAATTATTAATAAAAGAACATAACAAGTACAGCACATAGCTGATATTGTATCGTTAAAACGAAATGACATTAAAAATACACTGTATCAAAGTTAAATACCGCCACGTAGAATGATCGGAGCGATCGGATCGGAATATTTAATATTCAGTCGCTTCCGACAATATTCACAATATTCATAATATTCAATATCGCGGACGGTTAAACGCAACGTAATTTTTATCTTCTCAAAGCCTTTTCGCCGATCGTGCATGAGTTGCAGTTAGCTATCAAATTTTATTCCTCTGTATCGTTATAACGATTTTACCTTTAGTATTATCTTCCACTTGCCCAATGATATAAAATTTTATGTGTTTTATTTTATTCAAGGAATGACTAAAAAAATTTAAGGTAATTTTAGAATTTTGCTGGGAAATTAAAATACTGGATTTTTGTTAACTCTTGTATTTGCGGGTATGTAAAGCGATAATTTGAAATAATTGCGCTCATATATTGCAATTACTTTTAGTGATAGTGATAACGCAAATAATACGTAAATGATAAATGATAATTTATTTGCAAAGGTAAGTATTTGTAAGATAATTGATTCGTTTGATGACCAGCAGTATGTAATCGTAGAAGTTTGTTTAAACCTAAGCTTGGTCAAAGTTATTCTATAGAATGATTTAGAAAAACAAATCCACTAACACTGTAAGTTTTATAATTATCACCATTAATAAAGGCACAAGACCTCCTAAATGTTAAAAAAACATTGTTACTAAGCTGACCGCAAGGAATCATTAAATAATTAAAAGCCAATAGCAATTGTTCTTAATTTGAATTTGAAATCTAAAACGATGAAAACCTTTTACAAAGAAATAATATTTCCTCGGAACTGTAATAGGCTTCTTTTACATTTTCTTTCCTTTACTTTTTATTCTTTTCAGCCGGACAATAGCTGTCGGGGTTAAAGCCATGCAGATGAAGTTATCTCTTTGATGTTAAAAGTTTTGCTGCTATTTGTATACATTACTGTTGCAATTTTAATTTTATTTCAGTGAAGTTGAACGCTATTTATTGTCAAGTGCATTTGAGTAGTCGATTGCCTAGAAAGTGATTTTTATTAAAACCAAAACTTTATAATAAATTTTTCGTTTTGAAATAATGTTTCTTTTAAATTGTTGTTATTTTGAATAGAACGATTTTATTAGCATGTGCATATTACCTGCGCCTGCATTAATGCGCAAAAAAGGCAGCTGTCAGAGAGGAGTGAAGACGTATAGTTAAACGTGCCACAACCCTTCAATGACGACCACGATCGCTCTGCCAAGAGCGTAACGACTGAGAAGATTACCTTCGCCGCAAGGAATCCTAACAAGATTGCATGATCGTCAAAAAATAGCATCTATTCAAAGCCCTTATAAGTTAAAAGCCTAGCCAAGCGGCCCAATTCTCTTAAGTAGTTAATCTGACTGGTGAGCCGGCGACCGCGCCTATCCGCTCTGAACGGACAGTGGGTTGGGCACGAACCCGCTGATGCACTTTGTGAAGGTTACACGCGATCGGAGTGGTGGAGTAATTTGATAAAACGAATAAAATTATGTAATGCTAGCTATTGTCCGCTTTTGGCCCGTTTGGAGGTAACTTCATTAATTTACATACAAATTTTCGAATTATAACTTTTTGATAAGAGGACATCGGTTCTCAGCTGACATCTCCTAGTCTTTTACTCGTAAGCTGTCTCCTTTCCATTTCATTCTCATAGATTAAGTTAAGTTTAAATACCTGAAAATATTCCTTAATGACATTATTTACACAAAATAAGTTAGTGCCTGAAAACAATCCTTATGGTAAGTGACTATAAAGTCTTTAACTTAGTAAAAGTCAATTCACTCTCTTGCTCTCATTCTCTCTTTTCCAACGTGGCGTAATGTAACTTTAAAACCTCTTGAGGAAAGAGGTAAAGGAAAAAGTACGACAGTGGCAATTATGGATCAAAATGTGATATCAGTTAATGACATCGATTGGATAGGCATACATACCATGTAGTAACTATTCATAACATCATAACGGTAATATGGCTGGCGGGTTACGCAAAGAATGGGGGCACATAGCCATACCGCTATAGCACCGTAACGCATTCTCTCGCATATTAATAGTAATTTCTCGAAGTATCTGGATTGTTGACGTAACATACACATTATAAGGAGATGAGTTTGCTTTGACGTTGAGTTCATTGTCTTATTCGATATGTAAGATAATATCTTTGACTGTATGAGTCTGCAACTCATGAGACATTTATGGTTTAAAATTAGAATTCAATAATATTTGTATGAATAAGAATAGTCAAAGTCTTTTTTGCAAATGCTTTTGTACTACGAGTATAAAATGTATTGTTGAGTATTTTCCGTTTCCTGTGTGTACAAACTAACTCTCAAAGGCAGTTGCATTGCGCTGGGACGTGAAATTTGGATTTGAGTAGGTTGGCCAGTGTGTGAATTTGAACGTTTTTATAAAGTATCGACAAGGCCATGATACGTACTTTACTCAAAATTTTAGGCTCGATTGTTTCGAGTTAGTTAGTAGTGAGATACTAGCTTTGAAATTCCTATTTCACAATTTTTTACATACAGGCAGATAAAGGTTCGGACAGACTAGTTATTTATTTATCATTGGCATTATACTCACTGTTTTCAATCGTACCAAAAGTACTGCCTTGTAAAACCCCAAGTGATTAACCTGTTGTACCTATTTAGAGATAGGAGGCGTCCGTTTATACGCAGATTGCTTCGCTTTCGTGTATGAGGGATATACGAGTACGAGAAGATGCAAATTGATAGGGCCCTCAAGAGCCCTCTATTTGCATGGGGCGTCATTAAAAATTCTACACGCTCGGAGCAAACGCTGAGCTCCCTGTTTTTAATTTTGGACTCAAACTTCGTAATCTTTGCGGTCTACTTTGGGTAGAATATGCATGTCAAAGGGATGTCCTTTTAGTCTTCAAGCCTTTGAGGTCTTGAGGCAGCTTTTATGTCGAGTTGTTCTAGTTTGTTATTTTATGATAGAGTAATGAAATTTACAGTTTTGTTTATGTTTACCTCTTTCATTAAGCTTTAGTATACTTATATTTGCAACTGTGTATATTTAATTGAAACATTGCAGAGTAGAGTTAAGGAAGGGGTGTAAAATAAGGGTATGAGTTAAGATCTCCAGGTCTTAAATAGGTATTATGGACTTCATATACTTTAATGGGACGATATAGTACTAGTATATAGTACTCGTATAAATGGAGCTGAATCATTAAGGTCACCGCTATGTTGTTTGCCCCTCAGGATACGACTTAAGGTTCTTTCCTTTTTTAAGATGTATAAATGGTAACAACTATGGTAATATTGTACTGTTTACCATTGAAACTTAACTCTGTTAAAAATTTAATAGGTTAAAAGTAAATTTTAATGATGTAAAATAATAATCTAGCCCATAATTATCTTTCATTGGTTGACTATTATTAATTTACCTTTGAAACAAATATTTAAGTGTCGTAGAATAGGTATAGTTTGTTGAAAACGTTAATAAGGTTATCAAACAGAATAATAAAATACTAAACACTGAACAATCGACAGTATTATTGAGAATGACCTTAGGTTGTAAGATCCAATTGGGGTACCACAGCGACGCTTGCGGGTAAAGTTAGTAAGGTTGTTTATGTTACAAGGAAAATAAGACAATTTACTGATGTTGACGTAGCAAGGCTTGTTTATTTTGTCTCCTTCATAGTAGGTATTATATCCTATGGTATTTTATGTAGGGTAAGTCAGCGGATATCAACGCAATATTTGTTACAGAAAGGACCTATTAGAGTAATACTTAATTTACAAAATAATATAACGTGATCACAATTATCAAATACAAAATAGGTGTAGTACCATTTAATTATGTAAAAAATAGATTTTCGTTATGTGCATGGTTTGTTTTGTAAATTTCCTAACAACTTTTGCCTTTTCTATCAACTGCACTTTCAGTGATTTTAATTCAGTTGTTAACACTTGCAGCATAACTATATTTAAACAGAAATTAGCCCTGGTGCAAAGGCACGGCAAAGTGGGTACAAAACCAACTAAATTTTTCAAACCTCAACCTCTGTCCTCTGTACTTACTTATTTTTATAGCCGCATTTCTTCATACATTCCTAAGAGTTTACTGATTCATACCGCCTACGTAAGGCACAGCGTCTTTATGTAGGCGTTGCGATTGTAACTACTGTAGTATGTATGTTAGATTACGTCATATCACATTAGTTCATTACCCACATGGTGTCTGAACTGCAATAGTTGTGAAACTTTGCTCTATACGAAGTTCGACTGCAAATTGAGTTCGAACTACGTTCGACCAGTGGACTGGTTCCCTCAATGTTTAGTCGTTGTTTGTCTTATCAACGAGAAGTTATAACGTTCTACGTTAAGAAGACTTTGATTGATCTCTTAGGATATATATAAAAACACATCGTTATTTTTTATAACATTGTACATAGGCACATTGAAGCGCTTATAGCCCGGCGACTTGCGTCGATCTCAAGTGCGGGCGCGGTCGGTAGTTGGATGGGTGACCGCTAGTGGCAAAATTTTTTGAGCGCTTCCGTGCTTCGGAGGGCACTTAAAGCCGTCGGTCCCGGTTGTTACCATTTGGTAGCAGTCGTTAAGCCATGTCGGATACCTTCGGGTGGCTTAAAAATTTCAATGGTGGCCACTAACCCCTCCACCAATCCGCACTGGAGTAGCGTGGTGGAGTATGCTCTAGGCCTCCTCAGGTATGAGGAGAGACCCTTGCTCAGTAGTGGGCCATCAACGGGTTGAAGCCAGCAAGCCAAGAAAGGCACAAGGTCGTGAAGTACTGACAAGAAACAATGTTATAAAAATTAACAATGTGTTTTTATATATATCCTAAGAGATCAATCAAAGTCTTCTTATTATGTTATACTTTACATATTCATTTAACAATCAAAGATTTTTTAGTTCGTTTCAAGAGTACAAGTACTAAAGTGGGGCGTCATAAAATTTTGAAACGTCCCTTCTTATGTTAATATGAGTTATACCACTGTTTTCTTCGGTACACTTCATAATATTCACTACTGAGTTACTAAGAGAAAACACGACAAACTTTGCTCACGAACATTTAAATCTGTTGCAATAAATTCTTCTAAAACTTGTTTCTATCTGTTTCAGGTAAGTCTCGGAGCGAAAGAAGATTCGGAGCAACAAAGTATCAAACAAAATAGACGCATCTCCATAAAATCTGCCCAAAACACCAAGTTGGTGCATAAATATAAAATTTTCAACTTACGAGCGAGTTTGGTATTTTCTGGAACATCCAAGTAGTTCTGACGGTCGAGACGATCTGCAACTGTTTACCCCGTGAATACTAACGGGTTTTATTTTATAAATATTGATTTATTTCACCTAATGACTTAACCGAATGGACGAGGTTAAGATTTTTTCCTTGAGTCCTAGTGAATTTATTGTTTTCCGTAATGAGGCGGCCTAGTTTTACCCCAGTCCCCTGCTGGTAGACCAGGGTATCTTAAGATGTTATAAAAACCGGCCTGCTTGATACGGCTTCACTATCAATATTATATATACCTACTAGCGGCCCACCCCGGATTCGCACGGGTGGACATTTCTTTTTTGACATTTGGTGTCATATCGACAGCAGCGCCACCTACCGGGTCCAATTCACGGATCCACCTGTAGACACACTGTCAATTAATTATAGACAAATAATTTGCAATAAAATAAAATTGCGACTATAATTAAAGATCTAAGCTATCCTATCTCTCAAGTTGGACCAGACTGCTCACGATGTGCCAATTTAATTTAAAATCGGTTAATTAGTTTAGGAATCCATCGCGGACAAACATCGTGACAGGAGATTTATATATATTAAGATATATACTGTCAATAGTATTATTAAGTCTTAATGACATTGACACATGACATTGACAAGTTAAGTAGAGTATCTAATAGTAGATAAGTTAAGTCTTAATGACATTATTATTGGTCTTATTGTCTATTCGTGAAGTTAGATTAGGTGCCCCGTCTTGTTAGAGTCAACCGTCAAACGACTATTCGTGTTCCGTCTGGAGTTTTGGGAGCGAGTTCTCTCTTTCTCTCTCCAGCCAACCAGCAGACGACCTACCTGATGGTGAGTCACCGTCGCACATGGACTTCAGCAACACCAAATGCATCACCGATGATCACCCAAGAAGGAAAGAAGAGGTAAGAAGAGGAAAGAAGAGAAAAGAAGAGGAAAGAAGAAATTAAACACTGGCAGAGAATACTTTTAGCACTAACCCCGCCTATGTTTCTATACTTTGGTATGGTCCATAAACAACAGCACATTAGAATTTCACACGAAACAAGAAAGAAAAAAATTCAGTTACATGAGCTAACGCTGTTTCAACGGAACCATTTGCGAGGCATTTTGTAGAGCAACATTAGCCCTAAGTAAAGATCGTTAAAAGTCCCGGGTGGCTTAGTCCATTAGCTCCGACAGAGCTCGTCGACGGAATCTCTATGCAATATGCAGCTTAAAAATACGGCGAAGGAGTCGCCGGCTTTGAAATGTCCTGAGTACGTTTCAGCAAATATTGCTGCCAGTTTATTCTGAATGGACTTTTGACTGTACGAAGGAAGATTCTGTGGCAATAGTACCAATTTTCTTTATATTTATTTATTTCGTAACTGGTCAAGCTTCGGGAGCTTATTTTTATATCCAATAGAAATAATTAAATTTAATTTATTGAGTGGACCTTTTTTAACATTAGTTTCAACAAACACACGAAGAAACAGAAAAACCGACTGACAATAAGGTTCTATCCAAAATGTATTAATAGTTTTATTTCAAATATCTTTGAAACATCAAAACGATTTTTTTCTGTCACATACGGGAATCAATTCTCGGACCTCTCGTTTGACAGGCATGGTCACAATCTATTTTGCTAGGGGATCGTCAATAACTTATAAATGGTTACTTCCTGTGCGTCCCGGCTGCTTTATATTGAATAACAAGATTAATATTACACCAAGAGTGAAGAGTTAATAGGTTTTTACTAAATTAAAATGCTTTCCTATCTAAGAAACTACACAGTACAGTACTACCTACTTGGATAGATAGATAGATAAACTCTTTATTTTTACACCAGAAATAAACACAGGCAAAGTTCAATATAAACATGTGTACAAAAAAGCGGCCTTGTCGCTAAGCAGCTACGAGTAATACTTACCACCAGATGAGATCATAGTCGAGCGCTAACTTTCACTTTGTAGCACAAAATATAAGATAATTTCATAATAATTATGTTATGTATATACATGTTATAAATATCGAAACATAAATTGAACCAACGAATCTCTACATCCTAATATTTGCACAACGTAAATAAAAATCTGACGGAATGTCCCTCAGGAGTCTAAGGAAAAAGATTTAATTTTTTTGTGTACAAAATTAGACGATCCGAAGCCTTGTAAACGGTATTACACTTGTCTTCTTCGTTACATTCACCGTTTTTCCGACAACTTTTTGTATTAAAACGTAAACATTTCCTTTGTTTCTCGTGAAAAAGTTAACCATGAAAATAATTGGGTTTTATATTCTGTAATTGAACATTATTTACAATATAATGTTGCGAGAGAGCTCTTATTTTTTATAATATTTGCAGGGTTGCCAACATTCCGTTGAAACATGAAATTCCTTATCTTACCTTGCCATTTACATTACACGAGCAGCAAACAAGCAGATAAGTCAACTGATGGTAAGTGGTCATCTCTCTTCTCGACCAAAAAAGAAGAGAGAAGAAAAAAGCTACTCGTAAGTTAAAACGGGCGGGCGGTTCTAGACCTAGATAGCTAAGGAACAGATCCATGGGTTGGACTTAAACTGGGTGGTAATACCACACAATTACTTGGACTTAAAAGGAGACTCTTGGCGTCAATTTCATCATTAAGTTCATTTAAGTTTAAGGACCAATTTGTTTTCCCTTAAATTTTTTGCTTTTTTACAATGTAGCGTTGGGCTGTCACTTTATTGAATTTTGGTAGTTACATAAAGTATCACAGCCTAATAAATATAAGTTGATACTGACAAGATTGAAATAAATCGTTTCATTTAAGCTTTTTTTTACATGAGATAAGTTAATGCTTGACAACTATCCCACCTGATGGTAAGTGGCGATTAGGGTAAAAAGGGTCTTAAATCCACAGCTTTGCTCATTCAATAGAGTACACATGTAGGTAAGTTAAGCTTGTTAATGCCAAATATAGATGGATCCATTACAACCCAAAACCTAACATTAATTCGTAACCTTACATTCAATTTTATAATATTTATCCACTCGTACCGAGCAGGCGTATCTCAGCATAGTCACAAAAAGCATTTAACATAAATAATATAAGGCTGAGGCAGTTTAGAATGATTCATTGGGCTCGAAGTAATTTTTCGCCTTAATTGAATAAAGAAGTTAGCGCGGGCGGAGATTCGTGCGCTCAGTAGAAGGAAAGTAAATATGTTGATGCTTATGTACTGTCTACGTTGTTTATGTGTGTAAAGAAATCACATTTGTCAACATCAATTTGTATTTAGGTCTGGATATTTGCTGCGAAAGAAATTCGAAATTCTAGTGAGGTGAATGAAAATTGCCTTCGTTACTAGGTAAGTAGTACTTATGTGATGTGTATTAGCAAAAAACTGTTTTGAGGTGTAATATCGCAATGTGATACTTAATTGTGACATTTTAATTAAACTTCACAACGAACGACATAAGTCGTCTTTTTAAACAATGAATTTCTATATCTCGGCATCAGGTATGCCGGGTGTGGGCGTTTGCATGATTTTCCATTCGATTCTACTCTGTGTAGCATGTATTTTCATGAAAGTAGGTATTCTTCACATAACTTCCATTGTGGGCTCATTTCATGTCAGGACTTCAGCTTAGGATATCAAATAAAACACAGGATTCCGGACAAACTCATGAAGGACACGTTTATTCAATGATCACTGTCCGACTGGGTATAAACGCTCTTTTAGTTTGGTTATTTACGTAGAACTCCATTATGACATAATTGATTTACTCAGCGATACTCAATATTGATTTCAACGATTTAACCACTCGCTCTATCCGCGATATCACATTTTATTACAACTTCATCAACAACTCTAAGAGACTCCGCGTCTTAGGACCACTTTCATAACTTTTTCCGCGGGGGCTCAACATAATAATAATCTCCGTTTTCTGACAGATCTCGCCAACTTCTTTAGAACCACAGCCAAAACAATACCCTCGATTCACGCGTATCACAGATTAATTCGTATCATCGATTTACCATCTCCGACACGGCCGTCCTGACCAGTCGCACGTCCCCGGGCGAGGTACGTGCGCAAATTGCAAAAGTCATAGTACACAAAACAGTTGCTCTGTCAACGTGGCACAGGATTACTATTAGCGCTTTCAAGACATAGGAAAAATGGCTACTAGTGCGAGTAAATTTTAATTAACTTTGTATTGCATTTTTTTTATCCCTAACTACCGTAAACTACCACTGCTTCCAAGTGTCGCTATGGAGAAGAAGCAGCGGAACAAACTCCATAACATTACAACACATGTTTGAACAAAATTACCAATCAATTATTTGCGCGATTGTAAACTTTTAACCGGTACGTCGTCACCGTATAAATCTACGCAATTCGGCGTCTCACTTAACCAGTGGCATCACTTAACCAGCGGCATCACTTAACCAGCGGCATCACTTAACCAGCGGCATCACTTAACCAGCGGCATCACTTAACCAGCGGCATCACTTAACCAGCGGCATCACTTAACCAGCGGCATCACTTAACCAGCGGCATCACTTAACCAGCGGCATCACTTAACCAGCGGCATCACTTAAGCGGTATCAGAATAATAAAACTGAAACTATATTCACTAACTTTGTTGAATAACAAAATATTTCTTTTATGTGCCATTAATTTATCACTTTACCCTAATACTCATAAGGTAACTCAAGTTGCTACATAAAGTTGTAAAACAACCCGCAACGGTCATTACTAAATAGCCATAGTATGTGAATGCAAAGAGGTACTTGTCAAATGTACCACCGCTTGATATAAAGCTCATTTGCAAAAGAATAATTATTCGTCGGTAAAAATGCGATAAGAAAACAAAATGATACAGCTCACCATATTGCATCATACTAGTAGTTATAATCCATAATTCCAGAGGTGCGAGAAATTGTGTTTTTTTTTTTTTTGTCTCCCTCGCCAGTATAATCAATGCACTCAAGGGGCATGTGTACGTGGCACACGATGCGGTCCCTCATAACATACGGCTATTTAACTGTTCTCCATGTAGTCATCGCAGGTTCCATGTCCTTAGATGTAGAACAGTGTGATTTTTCCAATGACCTGTACTTCTTCAATAGCTTAACTGGAATACAGAATAAGATAAGCATTGCATCGCGATATGCGCCGATATGTGAGAAATATTCAAAACATATTGGCATCATAAGGTAAATAAAAGTTCAAATAAAATAATTGCATTGCACTTTTAGTACACCACGTAATGAAGTTATTAAGAGGCTCGAACGGGGTACCACACCACTAAATCTACTAACAAATGTTTAACCGATCCCCGTACACTAGTCAATTCATTTCACCATGTAAAATGAATGCTAAAACTGGGCATAAATACTGCGAACAAATTTATTTGTTATTCTAGAGGTATTCATAATTTACAGGGCTTGAATAATTCTTCTTTTCAGCGCAAATACGAAGTTACCATTGTAATACCATACCATATTATAGGTTCCATTATACCAGAGTGAGACTTTGCCAATAACCCAGTTACTCATAAAGCTGCGGACATACAATCGACACATTTTTTATGAAATTAAACGGTGTGGTAGCAAACGACCTTGCAGGACCACCATTCCTGTCCATTCCGTTGCCACCTATGACAACTGTAACCGACACAGAACAAGACTCACATTGGGACTAGGATGATTAGTCCAGTTTGCAGAGGGTGCTAACACATTAGTTGGTTACTTCGTTATTAGATATCAAGACTGTGATAGGGAGTGTTAGTGATAGTTAGTCCTGTTAGTTGTTGTTAGTAATAGTCCAGTTAGTAATTGTTAGTAAAAGTCTCGTTCTAATTCGGTCACAGATGTGTTGTTACCCTTTATAACTGAGATGGTTTGAGGGAACTCTAAAAGTGTAGCCGGCTCCTCCTTCGATCTTGTACCTAATAGTCACAGTTTCTCCAACGTCTTTTTCCTTGAAAGACGATGGAATCATGTTGTGAATTACGAACCATCTCATAACATGAAGCGATACAGGTAGACATTAAGAGGAAATGCTACGGGTCATTTTTCCATACAAACGTTCTCGATTTTGATGATTTTTGCCTCGGGTTTTTACACGGAGCTGCAGTTGTCCCTATCGCACTGACATACACGCCGCTCGCAAGCGCGACAGAGATATTGAGTGAAAAAATCCCAAATTTGAAAAAGGGTTCGCGTGGTATTTCCTCTTAAAGTTGTCCTGCATTAAGTTCAAATAACGATATCCTATCCGGTACGTTTCGTACCATCTGATGTCTAACGAACAACAAACAAAGACAATACCACACACACAAACTCACATCAAGAACAGAAAATTGTAATCATTCAAATTTGCGTTACAGGGAATCGAACCCAGGACCCTTTGAATGACAGTCGGGTATTCCATCTATTACACCATACGGGTCATCTGACTGACATAATGTACATCTCAACCTTTTTAATAAACTATCATTCATATTGAGAATACTTTTGAAATAAACTGTCAATTCTTATTAACGTTTAAATGTCATTGTCTATCTTGTCAAAATTATAAATCACAATAGCTTTCAAGATTTTCTTAAACAAATAAGTAACATTCTACTTTACTTAAATAAACCGTAAGCCGTTGCAGTAATATTAACGACGAAACTGAAAAACAATATCTCAGGACCAATCATGAAGTTACTCTGTAAATACGTGAAAACGCTTGGCAATACGTTGAATAAGATTCGTCGCTTTGCAAGTTGAAAATCTGTTCAGCACTACATAATATTTTCTCACACCCCATGACTGTCCCTGCTAAGCCCTAGTGTTCTCTCGTCATGTGAGGGATACAGACCATAGTCCACCACACTGGCCTCGTGCGGATTGGCTGGCCAATACAGATTGTTGTCCAATTATGACGGTTAACCAAAAATCTAATTAAGATTTTTCTATCACAATAGGTGTAATGAAATAAAAATTATGCCATACTAATACTCGCCGTCTTACTTGAAAATCCTTATGGCTTACCACCACCTGATACAACATATCTCCAGCAAGTAAAGAGATGTTTGTAGATCATATTATCACAGTAACCTGAAAAGCTGAAATAGGTCCTTTATCCCAATTTCTGATCTCGGCATCAGGTATGCCGGGTGTGGGCGTTTGCATGATTTTCCATTCGATTCTACTCTGTGTAGCATGTATTTTCATGAAAGTAGGTATTCTTCACATAACTTCCATTGTGGGCTCATTTCATGTCAGGACTTCAGCTTAGGATATCAAATAAAACACAGGATTCCGGACAAACTCATGAAGGACACGTTTATTCAATGATCACTGTCCGACTGGGTATAAACGCTCTTTTAGTTTGGTTATTTACGTAGAACTCCATTATGACATAATTGATTTACTCAGCGATACTCAATATTGATTTCAACGATTTAACCACTCGCTCTATCCGCGATATCACATTTTATTACAACTTCATCAACAACTCTAAGAGACTCCGCGTCTTAGGACCACTTTCATAACTTTTTCCGCGGGGGCTCAACATAATAATAATCTCCGTTTTCTGACAGATCTCGCCAACTTCTTTAGAACCACAGCCAAAACAATACCCTCGATTCACGCGTATCACAGATTAATTCGTATCATCGATTTACCATCTCCGACATATATTTATGGAAATACGTAGATAGTACCTATACATACCTTCGTAGACTTAAGTTGAAACAATAAGGCTTGTTTATTTTGCCAACTTTCATAGTATTATGTCCAATCATTTACATATGATATTACGTCAATGTGTCCAATGGTATTTTACTTTGTGGTAAATCAGCAGAAATCGCTACAATTCTTGTGTTACAAAAGAGATTTATTAGGGCAGTTTATAAATTAAAATCACGGGAATCACAGCGTGAAAATTTTAAAGAAATATGTAGATGTACTAACAGTAGCTTCACGATATATTTATAACAATTTGATGTTTATTCGAAAAAAAAAATAAGATTTTGTTGTAACTAACTTACCAGTATAATAATAACTAAAATGTGGCACTCGGAGGCTGCCGCGGTAAAGCTATTGCATAGCATTTTTTATCAATTATAATTATTAGAAGTTATATAGTTATATCAGAACAGCGCCATCTAGTTTGTAGAAAACATACGTACCATACCTTAGTATTAAGGTACTAGATGGCGCTGATTGGGGGTGTTAGGTTTTATTCGTTACGGAATTTCTGGATTCGGTCCCCACGCTTAAGGCCCGCGATAAAAGCTATGCAATAGCTTAAAATACGTCTAAGTAAACTAAACCGCCATTCTTTAACACCAAAACATCACGCGTGAGTGTGGCCTAATTTCATTAGGAGAACGGTTAAGCCAAACAAAACAGAAACAAAACTCGGGAATGCTTTGAAACACGCTTAATAATGTAGTTCGTTAGTGATTAATTTTAAACGCGCATAGAATATCTGCCGTTCGTTGATTTAGATACTAATTTAGTTTACATATCAAATGGAAATCGAAAATTGGAAAGCGCACTACGTTTTAGTATTGATTCGGGAAATAATTGGACGCTACATGGCTTCAACCCATTAATGGCCCAGTACGAAGCACTGGTCTTAATATGGTAATTAATGTGGCCTAGAGTTTTGTTCACCACGCTGCCCTAACGCGGTTTGGTAGAGGGACTAGGTAAGTGGCCAACTCAAGTGTCAAAAGATTTAATGCAGCCTAATGACCTCCAATGTGGTTTAGCGACTGCTATCTATCGATAACATTTGGGATCGACGGCTTATGTGCCTTTCAAAGCACGGAAACACTCAATTTTTTTATCGCTAGCAGTCACAGTGGCGCGGCGCCTCATGGATTGACACAGAAAATATTGATAATGATAATTTCATTTTTTTGTATTGATTTGAACATACCTACGTTGTAATCGAAGTGTGAAATCGACGAGAGAAATGATTGCGGACCTTCATTATAATACGTATTATGATGAAGCAAAGCGCGTCAACTGTACCGAAGAGGTGTTAAAGGAGGGATGTGTTATGCATTGGATCATGATGAATGATCATTGCTAATAAAAATCAATGAGAAATCAAACGAATTTCGATGTATAAATTATTTTTAGTGAAAATAATGACATGTAGATTTTGTTCAAAGAACTACATGGAGGCCAAATGTCAGTAGCTTTTAGAGATCCGCGTTCCTGAGACAATAAATTAGTTTGTCGTTCCGTAGCTCCAAAACTTTGCTTGTTCCATTGTTTACATTTCAACTCGTGAAAAGGGTTAGCGAAGCTGAGTAGTTAGCACTTTCCTTCGCTATTGTTGAGTTTAATGTGTTTTACATACCCGTTTGTATTACGATGGGTGGGGATTATATCATTTTGAGCTACTGTGAGATACTTTTTGTCTTTTCTTGTTTATTTATAGCGTTTATTTATTTATTTATTATAATTAAATAAATAAATAATAAATAAACGTTAACACACTCATACCCCCGCACTAGGATTCCCTGTGTCGCGGGTGGCATGGAAACACAACACCCATGACCCGAAAACAAACATTTATCTGTCTCATAAACATCTGCCCCGGCCGGAAATCGAACCCGGGACCCCTCGCTTCGCAGGCAGGGTCATACCAACTAGGCTACGGGGTCGTCATTGCTTATTCATTCAGTCATTCGTGGTATGTAAAGACCAAAAATTATTCAACATTATCCAAAAATTATAAAAGTTCATTTTACCCCATCGCTAAGATGGCGGCCGTATTCAAAGCGCTAATGGAAACGAGACAGTTAATGAAATATTATTTTAATATTTTAGTATAATGAAGCGAAAAGGTTTTAACATGAATGTTTCAGCTACAAGGATAAAATCCCCAGAAAATTTTAGATTTCAATTCATTACCGAATTACTATGGACGATGAGCAATGCTGACGTAAAAAAAGTGCAATGGAAAATGAAAAAAGTAAACATGGAACTGTATCATTTACATCAAATTGTGAACCAAAAATACATCCAAATATTAATACTATTGCCACATAAAATTCAATAAGAATTAAACTCTCGGAAGAAACAAAAAAAATACGCTGTTAATAACCATGAAATTGAATTAGGACTTACCTGTAGAAAATGAACAATCAAGTTCTGCCTGCTTATAATTTAAGCATTAAACAAATTCTCCTCATTCTTATAACTTCAAAGATGTACAACGAAAAAGAAAATGAAACTCAATAAGCAGAACGAAGGTCCTCGCCTCACAAAGCGTATTACTTATTTAGGAGTTAAAACTTGAGGACTTGAAAATAATAAGCGAAAACAATATTCTTCCTCAGCATTATTACCTCCATTTTAATTTGAGTTGGATGATAATGAAAATAACACAGAAATGTTCTCAAGAATCTCTCTGCAATAATATTTATAATTCAAGGTATTTGCTTACGGGTGGAGGGATCCGTGAGAAATAATAAAAGTGATATATACATAGTTATATATGCATGTTTAAACATTCGAGAAATTTGGCACTGATTAGAAAATACATATTTAATACGCGTAACTATGCTACAGCTTGTCTGGAACGTCTTATCATGATGGAAGGATAAGTTCGTTGAACGTGGTTTGGCAGACTTCTCACTTGAGACACTTTTGAGGCAACAGCTGACAAATATGCTAAGGATACAACAAACAAAGTAGCTATAAATAATTTCATATTACAATATGTAATTATTTCACTTAATAAATAATTTAAGAAAAGCAAGTGCTTTTACATTTCATGTTTTTTCTCCGTTTTGATTTTTTGTACACGCATATTTTAACTATCGCGGCAGTAATCTATTTGTCAGGACATCTTCTTATATTAAAAAATACAGAACCAATTTGACAAGATGATTCACACTTGATTCCATGAGATCTTTTTATTCTTTTTTGTGCGGACGAATTCGAAATAAAAATTTGTGTTTGAGCAACGCCAGAGAGAAATGTCTTGCCGCTATATTCTTTGAGAGCGCAGGCAAACTTGAGGTGTAACGTTTGTCGGGAAAAACAGTAGTTATGTTCGGCGAGAAGAAACTTTTGCGTGAAAATTCTTCTTTTAAAAGTGGGTATCTTTTTATGCTACTTTGTAACCTTGTAATATTTGAGTACGAACCTTCAAATGAGGTGTTCTTTCTTTCGTATTCTACGTCTATGACGAATTTATGGGTGGGGTTTTTAATTACCTCGACCTTAGGGTCTCAACAAAATCGCTCGCCCTCAACAAAGGTAGTCTTTTGGTTATTTTAAAGGATTTTTTTACTTTATTGTTTTTATTGTCTACTAGTCACTCATGTTTTTCTTCGGGAAACCATGGGTAATGAAACCCATTTACCATCATACGGCCCGGGGTTATAACAGTTGCATGTTTATGCCGGCAGGAGTGTTAGTTGCGTCTAAATATAACCGTTTTTTGTGTGACTTATTTATACTGCAAAACACCTTCTGTTAAACTGAAATAAAACTTCAGTTATTTCCATAATAACTAAGATTTATAAGTATTCACGAACTCGTAATGTTTTAAAGGTGGCAACTGCCAAGAGTACGGGCCGCGAAACAAGTTGAGGCGTGGTGAAAAATAACACAACGAGAACACCTGCCGAGAAACTTTATGTCTTTAACATAGCAACAACGAAATATTTGTTATTCTATAAAGCTGTATGGGGACGAAGAATTTTGGTGTATTTGTCGTGTTGGAATATACAGAAAAGAAAATTTTATTTAAGGAACATTTTCTTGTTTGTGGGGAAGCAAAAGTATGTTGTGAAAAAGCAAAATGACTACAACCCTTCTATAGTAGATAGAGCACGGATTTCTCATCTCTCGGATTTCTCTGTCTCCCTGACGAAGACTCGAGCATACTCGACCACGCTGCTCCATTGCGGATTAGTGATGAGGCTACGGCTTATCAAAACGACAAAGTTTTTATCATAGTTTAAAGCCTCCGACTGCCATCTAATTATACCCAAATAAAACAAAAAATTAAAGGAGTTTCCGATACGAGCAACATGTTTTTTGGACAGAAATATTTGTACGAAACCATTATTTATACCTATAGGTATACGTGGGTTCGTGGGACGAGGGTTGAAACTTTCTTCGTCCTTCTTTCCTAGCCGGCAACGCATCGGTGATTCCTCTGGTGTTTCTGACGTCTGTGGGCGACGGGACCACTTACCATGAGGTGGCTTCGACTGCTTGTTTGTCGTCTACAAAAAAATCGTGACTCTCCCTATTAGGTCCATAGTAACATGTAATAAATCCTTATTCATACACAAAAAGACAAAGTACACTAATAGGTCCGTGTTGCCAGAATATCTCCGGACTCTGAATAAGTAACCAAGAGGCTTATTTAGTTAAGAGGCCGAAGAATACCTAAGTGAGGTGTGGGAAGTATCGAGTGAATATGAATTATAAATCGCCGCGGGGATTAGCGACAGACAATGAATTTTACGCTGTGGAGGGGAAAATATGGTGTCTGTTAACTTAATTCACTGCAACACGATGTATGTTTCTGTAACGTAAGCGGGTACGTGTCTAATTGACCAGCAAAGTGGCGACGATGCATTTTGACGATTAGCGTCCATAGGCTATTGTAACTTACCAGTGACTGCTCTGATTGTTTAAAAAAAGCAACTGTCATTACTTACATTAAAAAACTGGTGAATGTAAGGATACACCGAGGCAATTTTGAGAATTTTTAATTTTTTTGGAAATTAATTTTAGCATATTTTATAATACGTCGGTAGGTATTTGTTCGAAAAATAATATTTTTTTTTGTAATTCAGGGATAACTAAAAAGAGTAGAAAATATAATGATGTAGTAATATAATGATGTTATGAGTAGAAAATATAATGATGTAGTTACTTTGTTGCTCGACTTCTGCTAGTAAACTTTCCCAAACATTTAAGTTTCCTGCGTAATTTGAACACATAATATATTATAATAAAAATAATATAAAATTGAATTTAGAATCAACATTCCGCTTCTAATTCTACTCTACTCGTGCCATTAATTCCACCTGTCATCTAAACCGTGCACTAATTGCACTTTGTACTCCAAACTAACGAGTCCTAATGACTGCGAGCAAAAACATGAACGTAATACATCACCCTTTTCATTTCAATTTTTTATTTTTTTCAACACCCGAAGTTTTCAGTGCATTCGCGCCACAAAAATATGACGTCACACTCGAATGATTTACGAACAAAATACAAGCTAAATGACTTGTCTTACTGCTGAGTGTTAATTGTGAGCGATGAAAGCTAAGTTATCAAGCATTGAATAGTCAATGATTTTAAACGTATTTTCGTAGTGTGGTATTGTGGACTATTAGTATCTTTCTCATTTTATTTAGCTGTATTTTGTCTTTTTGCTTTCCTTTTGACATCAATAAATTATTTTTGTTTTAATTAATCTTCGTTTAACATGAAGGATGTTTGTAGCTATAACAACTATGTTTGTTTAGCATGTTATTTATAAGAGTAATTCATTGTTTCATTTTTTTTAATAAATAATTAAATATCATTAGTACTTAAGTAAGTGTGAGGGAAACTAATCTTAGCAAGATTAGTTACCCAAAAAAAGTGATGGCTAAGTGATGATACTAAAAGTGATGGATAACTTTGTGAAGGCGACGCTTGGTATCTATAATAAGTTCAACGGATTGTTAATAGATACATTTGTAAATGAAAATAAAAATAACTTGATAATCCTTATAAAATAATTAAAAAATATTTTTTCTTTGCATAAATCGTTTATAGCTTTTCCATTCGCTGTAGTAACATTGGTATCATACAAGCTGCAGCGTATGGCTTCATCCATTTAAAAATCCTTTTGTTCCATATTCCACACTCGTAATACCGTGAAGGGAAACTTATGTTGTTGTATGACGAAATTAATATGCAGTCGAATTAACTCGTTGAATTACATTGCAATGTTGATCACATGGAATTTGTTTTGAATAAATTTATTTAACGGCGTACACGAATATTTATGGGAATTTCATAACGAAAATTACGCGGACGGACGATTATGAAATTTGGCAGTTAAAGTTTATTTGGAGGAGTGCAGAAAATTTTTGTAAGACATAAGAAATACATTAAATTATTTAAAACAAAAAATATTACACACAATAAAAGTTACTTTTTGTATGAAACTTACTTTATGTATAACAATTATTTTATGGTAAAATAAGCTACTACAATTACCGCTCTAAATGGTCCTCGGTTTTACCAATTTTTGATATATTAGAGGGTTTATAAATCTATTTTTAATTCTTTACTTCCCTTGTTCGTGTTACCCTCTGCTCACCATCTGTAGAAATAGTTTCTTGATGAGGTTATTAAGCTCCGCCAACTAACTTTATCTTGATCGTAAACGGGTCAAGTATTGTTCTTTACTAACTTGCCTTAATATTTTTGTAAGTTCCAGAAAGGTTAACGTTATTTTCTTGGCCAGCAAAGAAAATAACGTTAGTGAGTGATGTTTATAGGATTACTTATCTCTTTTACTATTCATAGTTTTGTAACTTAATTCAATAATATTTTGTACTAATGCCCGGGATTAAACAAACAAATTAAAACCCTAAGAATCCTACACTCAAAAAACTATAGACGAGATTGGTGAAATTTAATACTTCACGTTACCTCAAGTTACTTAAATTTATCAGTGAAATATATCAGTGACATAAAACATTTCTGAGTTTATTATCAACAAACGCAAGGACTTCATCGCCACTTACCATCAGGCGGGATCGTTGTCAAGCACTGACGTAAATTAAAAAAAACGCACTCACAAACAAATTCAACAAATTGAGATCTATTCCGCTAATAACAACTCTTATAGCAGGTTGTTATTAAATCAATTCAATTCAACAAATTCAAGTAGGTGTTTCTCATGTACTCGATCCGTTAGAATTTTAAATTATTTATTGATCGTAATGCAAGGACAACGTATCGGTACATTAGCAGCGGCGCGGCCATAACTCATTGTATTTGTTCCGCTGTTTGGCTCGTTCGTTTGTCTAATGGCGCAGGTGGCTCCAATTTTCCGATATGGTGCCATTATTGTTGTTTTGCTCTTCTGTCTTTGTTTGTACTTGTTAATTAATATGAATTTTTATATGGAGTTCGCTAAGTGTAGCTAGTCCTTGGAGATTAACATTAATAGATATTTATGATCGTTGCAGCCCACAAGTGTCTCAATGCTGGGCATGGTATGGTGGGTGCCCTCTCACAATATCAGGGGTACAGGCATAGTTCAATACGCACATAGATTTTGCAAAGTAGAGGTGCGTGCATCGAAGCCAGCACCCCCAGTTCAAACTATTCAGCTATCACTGCACACAAAGATATTTATACCATCAAGATAATTATCTTACGTTACGACGATAGATTATAATCTATCAATTTTTTCTATCAATCGTTACGACGATAGATTATAATCTATCGTCGTAACGATTGATAGAAAAAATAATAAACGAAATCGGTCCACAACTATGAACGGAGAAATCGATGAACATAAAAAAATATACAATCAAACATAGAACCTCCTCCTTTTTTGAAGTCGGTTAATGATAAACGCTAGCTCACTCACACCCCCGCAGTAGCGTACCTCGTGTCGCGGGTGGCATGGACAACGCAAATAACATATCACTGTGACAAACACCCATGACCCAAGAATAAACATTTATCAGTCATATAAATATTTGCCCCGGTCGTGAATCGAGCCACAACCCCTACCTCGTTACGGGGTCGTAAAGGTGTAATATAATGGAAAATGTAAATGTTTTGTTAAATGTCGACTTTTGCTAATTGACTTGTCAGTTTGTAAGACGAAGTAATTAACTTTGACTTTGATAAGTACGAGTATCCTATTGGATTGCTCATAGAATGGTATAGGTCTTAGATTTTCGTATGGTAGGTATATCAAGATAATAATATTATCTAAGCTGTTATTTTTATAAAATACAAATTTAATATTTTAATAACGCATTTATCTTCTCCTGCTGTATAGGAAAGCAGTATTAGTAATAGTATCATTCGCAACTATAACGCGGTCATTTCAAGCCATCAGAAATGCTATTACTGTCCCACGATTCTCATGATATAGCACGGTACAGAATAATACATGTCAGGTACACGAAATGTTTCACGGATACTGAAGACGCCGGGGTAAGACCTCTGTCTTACTAAGCGAGAGTTTATTCACTTAAATAATAAATAATAATATTAACAAGCAATCACAGCCTGGCGGCTTGCCTCGATTTAAGTGATGGACAAAGTTAAGCAACAGCGAGCGCGGTCGATAGTTGGATGGGTGATCGCTAGTGGAAAAAAAACTTGGGCGATTACGTGCCTCGAAGGGCACGTAAAGCAGTTTGTAGTGTGTGCCGGTAATGCATTTATGTTATTTGTCCCATCCGTGACACGTCCTAGCTAGTGTGAGTTTATTCATTTATTCTAAATATACAAATACCAATAAATACAGCTGACACTACTGAACGCAAAAAGCTGAAATTTAGGATGTATGTTACTTAGGGAGTGTAGGGGAGCACTAAGCGAGGATTTCTGGAAATTCCCCCTAAGGTGATAAAAAAAGGGGATAAAAAATTGAAACTTTATATTTCTTCAATGGATTCAATTAAAACTTTGTATACAGGTTTTGATTTCAAGTGATGCAAGAGAAGTAAGAAAAGATTTTTGGAAATTAAAAATTTCACGCGGGTGAAGCCGCGAGCGGAAAACTAGCCCAGTATAAAACAACAGTCAGATTTTGAGTTCTTAATTACTTGTTCATCGCTTGTAGCTTACTCCTGTGCGGTGAGACACCAAGATATTCTGATGAGTCTGCACGCCACATAATACCCGTAATATATATCAGGTAACTGTAATGTCAGTTCGGTGCGGCGTGGCGTACTGTGGCCGACTGATCTGCATTATTGCGTAGATACTAACTACACGGCGCGTGTTTCAAATCACTGTATTGTTGTCTGTACATCGTTATAATAAAACTGTAGCTGATGCTGAGCTGTGTCTGTAAATGGATAATATTTGCAATTGTATTTTGGGGGTAGTTTTTAGTGCAGTAGATACTTATAACTGATATCGTTGGGTTTATCAGTTTGTCTGTCTTTTTGCCGTTAATCTTAAAATCGGCTTACACGATTTTGATGCGTTTTACACTGTTGTATTTTAGTTAATTAAAAATAATTCGTTTTTCTTTTATTTTAATCGGTTCATAAATAAATGTAAAGTACATTAAACATTTTTTCAAGCTTAGGTACAAAGATTTCCTAAAGCTAAACGAGTGCCTAAGTTAATAGTACCATAAATGAAAGAACAGAAATTTAAACTCATAATTCAATTTTCCGCCTCGCTGGGAATCGAAAGACCCTTGGAACGGCGCGGCAACCATTGCGCCATACGGGTCGTCATCATCATGTATATATTCACATAATTACACACCAAACACATCGATGAAGTGTCGTTTATCATAAAAAATCAAGCATTATTATTTGTTTCCGCATCGTATCATTCGCGTGCATTAATCCGATTCGATTTTTTCCACTATCGCCTCAGTGGGAATTATTCCCATATTTATTTTAACGCGTCACCCGAACAAGGGATACGTTTCAACTTTACACTATCTGTGCATTGCGACAGATTGAAATTTAACGTGCATTTGACACGTACGTTTATAGTTTAATATCTACTAGTAAGCCCTCGCTTTGTGAAACATATGCCTTAAAAAAGGTTTAAATTAAATTCTATAAATTTACATAGTAATTATATTTTTTATTTGTGAATAGATTGAAATAAAACAGACATAATATAAGATAGTCAATAATAGTCATCCTTGAAAATAGACATGTTCCCGCTCGATAATATTATAATATTAAACATAGTATGAAAGTTCTGTTAGAGGCCTCTCTATGTCCCATCCGACTAAAATATTGTAATCTGTTTCAATTTTGTAATCTGAGCAAGATAATGAGCGACACGTGTTCAGTTACATTTGAATGCAACGACGGTCTGTTGGGAATAAAACTGTTTTTAATTGCCATGCGCTGTTATATTTTATTGTCCATAATCAAATTTATTTAAACGTTGTTTATTCAATGGCTATTATCGGAAATAATAACCCCGAAATGATATTAAATCGTAATCCTGTTTTGGGTATGTAAACATAATTAATGAACGAGCATGCACCACCATACATCCGCTGCCGCCCTTGACAACTGTGACCGACCCAGGACAAGACTCAAATCGGGACTAGGATGGTTGGTCCACTTTGCAGAGGGTATTATTTAGAGCGTCAGTTGGGTATTTCGTAACAAAGTGGGACAACCGACAATGACTTAGTTACAGTCCGTCATGTTAGTTGTTGTTTAACTTAATAGTTAAGTTAGTAAGTAATGGTTATTCCGAGTGTCTTTGTAAATTGATTGTCTTTTTCTCTAGTGAAGTAAAGTATATAAGTATCTAAACACACAATAACTGTATGGATGTATAATCATAATACAAACGTAACAACCTTCGCGTAGTAGGTATATCAGCTGCAAATTGGAATACTTGGCACGGTGCTGAATTTTTTGTCACTGACTATAAATTACTCTCGCTCTCTTTTTACAGTTCTTGACCTTAAGCACAGGAACTATGTATGTCTGTGGAGGTTACACGTGGATCACAACACGTGTAACTGTTTGCGTAACATCCTGCTTAAATGTTGTGTGAATTATTACGGCATTCGTTAGCCCTTATCGGGAAGTTGTAATAATATTATGGCAAGGGTACTAGTTGTAGTATGCAAACCATTCGTGACTACAATTGGAGATATTTTTTTAGAGGCGACCGTCCAAGTCCTCAATGGTAGCAACACATCTGCGACCGAATTAGAACGAGACTCTTACTATGAAAATCACTCTGTTACTATGAACTGCTCTAGTAATAATAAGTCAATGACTATGGTTGTTAAATTCAACGAACACGTGATAGCAGTTGAATTGTTCGATGAATAGTATAGATTAGAAAAAAGTGAAAACGATCGATAAGAGGGAGATAAAATAGCGCAGAAGATGCAGTTTTTATTTAGTATTATGTTGAAAGTTACTGTGACTGATATTTATTATTTTTGAAATGTATCTTATTTTTGAAACCTACATCTGTATTTCTTGTCTTTTAAAATTCCTAATTCTACTTCATTTGTCTGGAAAATGAAGATGTTTAGCAATGTCTTTCGTACTTCTTCACTCTATCATGAATAAATAGTGTAAAGGAAATAAATGAATGCCCCCAGCCTGTTTTAATATTACTCGGAAAGACTCGTTCCATCGTATAATCACCCGTCTCCTATATCAATAAAAATGCAATAACATGCAAAACGAAGTTCTCCGACCGCGCTATCCGCTCGGATGACCTCTTGTAAATATTTTATAGTCTTTCGTCGTATTAGATAGAGAGCGTATCCATTGCAATACGTCAGTGCATGGTAGTAAAATATCATTGCATGACGTCATTGAATAATTTTGTAACAGATGTTGATACGCTTATTTTGAGAGAGAAAATTGTATTTAGAATAAACATTTGTTAATTGTAAATCCATACTTATAATATTATAAATGCTAAAGTAACTCTATATGTCTGTCTACCGATGTGTCTGTCTGCCTTTTTCAGGTTAATCTGCCGAACAAATTTAGATTATTTGATATCGAGATAGTTTGACCCTGAAATAGGTATAGGATAGTTTTTATCGCGATTAAATTATCCCAAAGGAACGTAATGTTACTTTGGGATAATTTTAATGGTATTTTACCCTATCCCGACTCCCACGCAAGCAAAGCTGCGAGAAAAGACTAGTTTTTAAATAAATTATATATATTATGGTTTTCAAATTTGAAGGTTAGTGTTGTAGCGCTCCGTAGTTTAAGTTGGTGTTTGAGGATTAGAAAACCATCGTTAAATTATTATTAATTAAGATAAAGATCTGTAAGATGGTTAACATTGATTAATCAAATCTCGTGTCGGAGTTTGCTTAAGCAAAAATAGTTTATTGAGTTGAACGAAATAAATTAATTTATTAAATTTCATGATGCCATTAAAAATAATATTTTCAGTAATGAACTTTAAACCCAAAGCATAACATTTACATACCTTGTTATTTTGCTTTTAAGTCCAAGTGACCTTATTTAATTGATATAAAAAAATCCATTTCCAACAACAGTTCCATTTCCAACAAGGCCGTAAATTGAATAATGAGTTTAAATTTTTGTTTTCGGTAAGAGTGTGTGCGCTCTTGTCTTTGTGTATTGGCCATGGCACCCACGAGGTAGAGAAGTCTAGAATAGGGCTATGAGTGTGAAATCGCGCCGTCCTCGACACTGGAGACGTGTTCTGTACAGAAGAAACCATAAAGCTATCTAGCGCGGGCATGATCTCATTTCGCTTACAGTATCGTGTTCTCCTGCTATTAATACCACAAATGTAGAGCTGATGGTTCGTAGAACTGATATCATATTATCCTAAATAAAATTGGGTCTGATAGTCTGACTTGATTCTAGGTCTCTAACGCTGGAAATAGAAGAACTAATTCTTAATTGCGACCTAAAGGTCTCCGGCCGCGGTCTCCGGTCTCGGTCTCCTGTCTCGGTCTCGGCCGCGAACCTCTACCTTAAGTGTAGGTATTGTAACTTTTTTTTTAAAATAACATTTTGAACACAAAGTTTTTGTCACTAAAAACTATACTTTTATCATAACCATAAACTTTGATCATTCGTCACTATTCTATAATTTTTTTATATTAAATCGTAAATCTTCCATTGCTGACGCAGATTATTATTAACACTATCTTCACCTTAATTTCATATTAATTTCTGGTATATTTAGTGAACAATTTGTTATTACAATTTCACAGCCGTAATCCCTAAACCTGTACCTATTTACCCTAAATAATAATTATAAGCGAATGCGTCTACTTTACAAAAAATAAAAGGATTATCTTTATTGCTACCCTGAACATTCCATGACGTTTTTCGACAAATTTCATCACATTATCACTTGTCGTAAATTGTTGGCAATTCGCTCACACGCTTTACGAAGGACAGCGCCGTACCCGGAACATGTAATTGCTGTGTCATTTTGTCGCAAATTATGACCGCGTCATTTGTCGCCATAATTCCGTACAACCTTCCTAGTTTCATTATAATTTTTAAGAACGTATACGTTATATATTTTATACGAGTTTACATTGCATAATACCTACCGAGTATGATTACAAACACTGCACTACATATTAATTTGGTTTTAAATTTCCATGGCACCTTGTGGGCATCTGTATGTTTTTCACCTGAATAATGTTTTTTTTTGTCCACCAATCCTCACTTGGCCAGCGTGGTGGACTATGGCCTAACCCCTCACACTGTGAGAGGAGACCTATGCCCAGCAGTGGGGACAGTTATGGGTTGTGATGATGAATATTTTTTTATCCCAACCTAAACGTTAACAACGAACCATACTATTTCCATTTCTTTATTTTCTCGATGACAGTTCTGTAGTAGTGTTGTGACCAAATAAGTAATGATATCGATCGCATATATTTATTATATTAAATTCATCAGATTTTGATTAAAATAAATAAACAAAGATTACCTGTCGTTATAATTATTTCGTTTCATTGTCGAGTACCTGGTCTACCTATACCTACTTATTTTACAACATCTTCGAAAATTTTAAAGTAGTTGGCTTTATCAATCAAGAATAAATACGTGTAACACCTTGTAATGAAATATAATATTAGTTAATAAAGTTGTACAAAAGTATCCGGCAGTAGTTTAGTTTCTTACATTTTGTTAAAAAATATCGGGTCTGTTATCGTGTTACGTTTATCGATATAGCCCATCCCTATCAGTTTCTCCGAATCAGGTATAACCTTGTACGTGTGTAAACGTCATATTTTTATAAAATAATGCATACATGATGTAAAAAAGGCGCTCGTTCAAGTTTTCACAGGAGCTGTCATCGAGAAAATAAAGAAATGGAAATAGTATAAGTTTGGAAAAGTTATTGAAAAGTTGCACATATAATTAAGGTGATGACCTAAGTCAATTATACCTATGTACATTTATTAGTTTTATTGCGCGATACAACAAACTAAATTAGTATTCGGTGCAGGGAGCAAACAAGGACACAACTAGCAAAACAACGGATCTACCACCAACTGATCATACATTCCCTGTGCCTGTTTCTATATCTCGCGCACGCAGATAATCTGTTTAATTTCGTACGTCGCTCCTATTCGGGGCCGGTTAATAATTTACCGGGTAGATTCTATCTGTACTAACCTCAATTTTGCTTTGCCCAACTTTGAGGCTACAAGGACATAACTTAATATTATTAGTATTCCCTAAGTACAATTTCAGCTTTGCTAGATTGAGCCTGTGATTCGAGTGGGGAAGATAACATCGAAATCTTTATATTAATACGTGAAGGAAACCTTTATACGCCTTTTAACGAAAATTACACGGGCGGAGAAGTAGCAAATTTGGCACAATTAAAGTATCTTTATGAAGAAGGAGCACAGAAAGTTAATATTTTTATATAACAACAAGTTGTCCCGGCGTACTTCGTACCGCTTTATAATTAAAAAATGTTTTGGTGATATATCGACAGCAACGCCACCTATCGGGTCCAATTGTGAATCTAAACCATTCCCAGATCCCCTTGAACACACACAAAAAATTTCATCCAAATCGGTCCAGTCGTTAAAAAATGTTTTGGTGATATATCGACAGCAACGCCACCTACCGGGTCCAATTGTGAATCTAAAAAATTCTCGAATCCACCTGAAGACACAAAAAATTTCAACCAAATCGGTCAAGCCGTTTAGGAGGAGTTCAGTGACATACACACTCACACTCGAATTATATATATTAAGATACATTACTACGAGTCATATGTCTACGTGTCTTTGTCTTCAATTTATGTGGTATCTTGTATAAAAAAGGTGTTGATTTTTGGGTATATCTTATAATTAGGGGTATATTTATAACAGATCTTTGAATTGGGTTCCGTAAAAGTTGTATATCGTCGACAAACCCTATTTTAGTATAATCTATTCAGCCCAAAAAAAAAGTTTCATTTACTCTTCAAACATTCCAGACATTGAGCAAGAGAACAAAACTAACGAAAACCCGGTTTCTTTTAGAAACAACCTGACGATAAAATTCTTCATCTTGGCAGTCTTCGTGAAATATTCCTGATACATTTTAACACTAGTTTCGCTACAATTTAGGGCCGGATTCGGCTAAAAATTGAGTCGCCGAGCATTCAGATCACGTAACGCGTAATGTACGGTGACGCGTACAACGCGTCTGCACGGCGCAATGGAGTTACCTCGTGAACGTAGTATGGAAGTTACCTAAAACAAGTGCTGTACCCGAGCCGAGACCAGCTGTGTTCTTTATGGGTTGTCATGATAATGGTTAGCTTATTTTGAAGCTGAATAATAGAGTTAGATCTATATCGATATACACAGTAGTTTAATTAATTATTAGGGGCAGTAGTTAAAATATATTTAATTTAATTTAATTTATTAAATAGATTTTGTGTTGTTTTGCTTGATATTAACTTCACCTCTCTATAATTTACCACTTTTTATTAGAGACATCTGATTCATTTACAAAGTGAACTTAATCCAGTAAATACGAAAATCCGAATTTTGCCCCTAATAATATAATTTGGCCGCTAACGGTTAAATAAAATTAATTCTGTATAACGAAAATATTTGAGAAAAACTATTATTGGAATTTATGACGCAATAGGTCTTTCCTAACTAAAAAAATAGCATTTTAAAATGTAGGAAGGTTTTGGAATTCGACGATAGTATCGTAAAATGAACTTACAGGGTAAAGGGCGTTCTGTTACGTTGCGTTTAAATGGATGTTTCGGTCGTACAAACCCATCCATCCATTTAAAAAAGAGGACGAATCAAACATAAATTTGATTGATCGATTGGTGCACAGTTCTGCAGATAGCTCACCTGCCAAAAAGCGGTACAAATAAAGATACTCGTCTCACCGATAACGAGAATCGAGTAGCGAGTTAACCGTCAGTTTTAACATCACAAGCATATTTACAGATGATGCCGAAAATATATTTTATGAAAGTGATGTTTTGAAGCGCTTCGATCGATTCAATTAAATAATGCGTAAATGGGCAACATGCAGAATCCTAGTGTGAGGGTATGATTGTGTAAGAGTTTTTTATTCTAAATATTTATTGACCATAATGACGTCACTTATCAGCGATGGACAAAAATCGTTTATCGTTCATCGCCTATAATCAAACAGTCCAGCATGCCTGCACTCGATCATCAATCAGTTAATGGTGTTCTGGCGTAACGCCCATTTTATTTCGATGATACATTTGTGATCCGCGCCGTCGCGCCGTTCTGATGCTTTCCAGCTGTGACGCCGCGTTCCATGGAACTGTAGTTGTATTCCATTGTGCTGAATAAGCCGCTGTACCCACACATTCACAATATCGATACAGGTGTTGCTGTGTGAGCAACGATGTGAATGACTTCTCCAGGCTAAGGCTAGAGTATAATACAAGGTTATCTTCAAAGAAAGGTACCAATACGTTTTGTTTGTGTGCACGCCGCTGACTAGTCATATGCCTAAGCAGCATAGGACGCACACAAAGATTATTGTTGGAGACCTGAGGACGCTACTATTCATTTGTGTGCGTTCTTTAGGTACACATATCAGCCTGAAACTCAAACATCGGAAAAGAAAATGATAATTAGTTCGTATTTTCTAAATATCTGTTTCAGTTTAAGTTTTCAGTGTAGTATTTAATTACACTTGAATAGTTGAATCCTATACTGAAAACGTTGCTTATAGCTTTTATAATAATATCCATACATATTTTGTCACAGACTGGTAGTATCTGGCCACGAAAGAACTTACGAGTAACTTCACGAAGGAAACTTAAAGGAACGAGAAGTCCAGCTCACGCTTACCACATTTTGTAATCATGAAAGCCTTTTTACAGCGGGCCACATTTATATTTTACGTCGCGTCAAAGCGATATAACTGCACTAAAGCCATGTTTACGGGTTATATGATAACGTATATTGGCACAATCATGCAAATTCGAGTGGTCGTTACGAACACGGCGCGTTTTCCTCATAAATAGATTAACTTGTTGTCTGAAATCGAATAACACCTAGAAATTATGTACGAAAACATTGGATGTGAGTCGATTCAACGTTTATTTCGAACCGTTTTTAGGGTTTCGTACCCAAAGGGTGACAAACACCTGCTTATAATGCCGTCAAATGACAAAATTTTAAATTTATTATAAAAGTGTACAATAAATTAAAAAAATATTACCTTTTTATTATGATACGGGTACTCACGATATGTATTTTGGAACGCCAATATTTCGACCCACTTGCATGGATCGTTCAGCCGTGACCACGATCCATGCAACTGGGTCGAAATATCGGCGTTCCAAAATACATATCGTGAGTACCCGTATCATAATAAAATGTGTACAATCCGCGATGAGTTAAGTTTGAAATATTACCTTTTCATCATTTTAGGCAAATATAATAGGACGCAAACCAACATTATGGCATTTGACGGAGCTTCCGCGGTCTATCTATCCGTCTGTCTCTGTTCTATCTCTAGAATGGAAATCGGTGATGCCTTACTGATGTCATTTGACACTTGAACTTAAGACCCGACTACGTAATAAATATAAAAA
Organism: Ochlodes sylvanus; assembly: GCA_905404295.2. NCBI lineage: Eukaryota > Metazoa > Arthropoda > Insecta > Lepidoptera > Hesperiidae > Ochlodes > Ochlodes sylvanus. The sequence goes on from FR990132.1 coordinate 1,274,145, forward strand.
GTTATGATGAACATGGTTGCTAACCTATTTGCCTTGTCTTTAGTTCTACACGTAAGATTAGGACAAATCGATTGACATAATAATATATTATGAATCATTCAAATGGGCCCACACGTTTGATCTCTAGAGCGCCACTGAGTAACAAACATACATACATACACAGACTGGTAAACTCATTACACTCCTTTGCGTTGCGCAGTCGGTTAAGAATACAGAACCTTTGGAATCAATCAGTTTATACACTGGGCTTGGATCCTGGTCCTTTGTAACTTAAAATATTGTGTGTTGACGTAGACACGCGCATCGCGAGCACTGAATCCCAGTAATGCAACAAAAGTTCGAGTATTTATTGTATTTATAACTCAAACGTAAGAGACACAAAATATAAATGTCACAAACATGTACATAAAATCCATGTAACAGCGTTCGCTGATGGTAATTCCTTTCGCTACATTAAACATCGCTCACGGTCGTAAACCCATTGGACATGAAAAAAACATACAAATTTTCACTTACGTAGCAACGATGTATCATTTAGCATAACCGTGTTTCACTATGATTTTATACTGAAGATTGCTGGTAATTTTGTCGTCAACATTGCCTTGTCAAACTGGAATAGCTTGCCTGCGTCGGTGCTCACCCTGCGTAGTGGAGTCTTCAAGGGGAGAGTGAATAGGCTTAAGTTAGTGCGTCCAACATTCGACAACGACTTCATCGTGTCAAAACCAATAGATTATTGCCAAAAGTAGCAACGATGCTTGTCAGTGTGCGCGCCGCTGCACCGCTATGTACGTATGCACCGTAAAACGCACACAAACATTTGAGTCGGAGAAATAAGACAATAAGAAACATTTTTTCCATCATAGTAGGTAGGTAGTAGGTACCTCAAATAACGTTATGATATTATAAAATAAACTCTTAGGCTACTAAGGATAATATTATATTTCTTTGTTTACGGTTTAAGATAATGTACCTACATACGTACACTGTTCTTTATGTGAATTATAACTGCCCTATATTTATTTTGATCCAGAGCGTATTTCACATGGATTTTTCCGTCTAGAATTTTTGAAATTGGTAGAAGAGTTAACGGTCGGAGTCCCTAGAATTCCAAAAACTATGAACAACCACGGATCAAAATCTCTTTACGTAGGGAATACGCAAACTACTACTAACAGCGATAAATAATACGCTTTATTGCCATTTATATTGGACAAACGAGACTGAGGGTATAAATTAAACTGATTAAAATTAAAATTTTTGGATTGTTTAATTAATCCTCTTCTAAATTGGTAATTAGAGTCCTCCATAATTTTCTGACAAGGTGAAGTCTACTAATCCGCACTTGGCCAGCGTGGAGGATTACGGCCTGTGCCATGTGTGAGAGGATCCGAGCCTATAGCCAGTTATCGGTGGCGAAGAAGATAAATAAAGACCCCTGAGCAACAGTAAAGTACACTAGAAAAATATAATTATTATTATGTTGTAGTGAAGTGGCGTTGAATATACTTATACAGATTCTACATGGTCGGTTACATCTCTCAGACATCACGGAGCTTAATAGTGCAACACGTGAATAAAAAATATTTTCTTTTTCATTCCTCTTTCACAAATGCACCGCGTTGCCAGTTTCGGCACTAATGAAGTGAATTTTAATGATACGAATGAACGATTTTATGATCCCTTCATTTTCTCAATTTCGTTCCGAAATTATAAAGAAGATGAAAGTTTATTATGATTTTAAAAATATCTGTTTTCATTTTTAACGATTATTATAAGAACAAAAAGCGGAAAAGCATGTATTTTCTGTAAAGAATAATACATTTTTCTTTATGATTCAGTCATGTCATTGTTGTTTACAAACGTACATAGTAAATGATAGTCTTCCTCAGATTCAGGCAGCATAAATAATTACGTACGGACCACTTTCGAAAGGAAAATAATATTTTTGGAGCGAGTCATTTTTCTGCGACTAATATCTTAGTGTCATAATTAATATACGTACGACTATAATAATGGTAATAGGTATATGATTTGAAAGCCGATTGAGCCGAATCATGGAAAAAATGAAAAGGTAGTAAGTTCAAATACTTATTGAGTCCTTGTAGTTGAGATTCGATCTAATCCAGTAACCGCTCTTAATTTGTTCCGGGGAATCTATGCTTTAGAAAAAATGTTTAGATAGGTTTATTTTGAGATAATAAAACAAAAATAGGTACCCCAGTTTACTACAGTACATCGGTGAAAACCGCATCCATATCGATTAAATCATGTCTGAGATTGGCGGAAATAAACCCAGATACAAACTGACAAACCGATACACACATAAAATCCCATACAAAATGACATTTTCATCAAATACGCCTATATTTTTTTCTCAAATATTATTTTTTATCTTCCACATACAAGTATCGAACAGTTACAGTTTTATCTTGTACTAGTAAACCCGCCCTCGCTTCGCTTCGGGAAACCTGTCCCTTAGGTAGTAGGTACCCAAGTCCAAAATTGTTAAACGTAACCAGCGCACGAATTTATTTTCACGCGCGTTATTTTTCATTTTGCGAAAAACTTTAATATATTATACATATAAACTTTCCTCTCGAATCATTCTATCTATTAAAAAAAAACCATCAAAATCCGTTGCGTAGTTTTAAAGATCTAAGCATACATATTTTATACTATGTAGTGATGATAGATCAAACATTCCGGGCGTTATTGCAATAACCTGCAAATTTAAATACCATATCAAACCATAGTAAATATTTGTAACATTGAAAGCCAACGAAATACAAACCGTCCAAAATTCAGTCTAAAATTCGAACGCAACTGGCTTTCAAAGGCTACGCGATCCGCGATAACAGTATCTCGTATCAAACTAGCTGCACCACTAAATCACAATTACATGGATTCTGAAAATTTTCGACCATAACTGAACATTATTTGCTTGCGAGCCCGCTGATGCGCTTTGCATCGCTGTAAAGTACTGGATGCGATATTTTTATCTGACTGCGTCTATGTACTTTTGTTCCATTGAAGACCCTGTAGCGCAGTTGATAGTGACCCTGCCTGCGAAGAGAGGGGTCCCGGGTTCGATTCCCGGCCGGGGCAGATATTTGTGTGACAGGCAAATGTTTGTTCTCGGGTGTTCATGGGTGTTCATGATGTGTTATTTGTGTTGTCAATGACACCCGTGACACAGGGAATCCTAATGCTAATCCTACTGTGGCGCTCGACAGACCAAACGCATAAGCCGTTTTCGAAGATTCTTATGTCAATCCATTTATCTTATCTTGTAAATATTACTAAAGATATGACAGACATCAATTTAAATACGACAACAATTAGCCTTATTAAGAAAATAAAAATATTAAAGCCGACGAACCATATCATGTACTGTGTTATCAATTTATCATTGAAAATTTTATGTTATGTTTAACCCTGCTGCATAAGTCCAAAACTCTAATTTACTTTGCCTATATTGTCCTGTAGCGCTAACAAGTCAGTTTTGGAAAAAGAGCTATTTGATGCTAAGTAGTCACCGTAGTATCGACACGAGCTACGCAAGTTGAGACACCAGTGTAACACCGGATCTGGAGAAGACCTCTTTTAAACCTTTTTTGAAGAACCCCATATCATAGCGCTCTAGGAATAGATTCCTTCCAGTACCTCTAGAACGTTATATCATCGGTATGTCCCTTCATTACCAGTGCACTAGCTAATGTAATTCCATTCCCAGTAACTCAGTGCGATCGCTACACGAAAATCTTTGTAACTGCCTCATTTTACCCGAATTAGTACATTAGGCTACAAATTGCTTGAATTTTCAACGGTGTTTTGGTTATGACGTGGTGTTAGGTTGGTAACTGTTTCTGACGGGTAATATTTCCGTTCCAAGTTTGAATGGATCATTGTAACGCGCTACATTGCTTTTTTATCGTTGCAATTTTATATTTTCTGTAATCAGTCATTCGTGGCGATGATCGAGATTCAAGATAAGAATGTAAGCATAATAGACAACATTTATTTACGTCTTCGTATAGCTTACGTAAGGCGAAGCGGCCTTTAATGGCGATCGGTGTTTGTTTTTACAATAAAATCTCGAAATTGGTAAGAGATAATACTTGCTGAAATTACGTGCATATTGTAAAGGTTATTAAAAAACTACTTGTAGTATATTTCAAGTATAATATCTAGTCGTCACCATACGGGTGTCGTTTCGTGTCTTTAGTGATACTCGCAAGATTAAGAGAAATCAATTGACGTAAGAATTCTCAAAATCGGCCCACGAGATTGGTATTGACATCGCCAAAAAGGAAACAAACACACTTATTATGTACGACTGTCAAACACTTTCCACCGCACAGTCGGCTAAAAAGGTTCCTATTTAGGTACGTCATCTCATCGCGCTTTCTGCAAATCATTTTATATGTTATTCGATGAACAAAACTCCTTATCCCGACCACTAAACCGTCCCCTTGATTAAACTACGCAGGGTCGTAAAGTTTTATGCGTTTGATTGGCCATTTTATTGGCTAGAGGTCGTTTCTACTTATCTCCGTCGTACACGCTGAGCTAAGCTATTGGACGGTGACATTATGCTTCGCTGACCTGCCGAATGAAGGCGTCTGACTATCTGCTATAAAGTACTGCCTGTTATGAGTGCTATTGAAAAAATATGGTTCTTAAGTAAATTTAATTTGTTAATATAGGTAATATATTTATTGAGATTTAGATTTTCTCTAGGTACTATATTAGGTAAAGTATGTTGTTTATTAGACATTATAAGTATAGTAAGCAAGTTATAACGTTGTACTCCGAGGTGGGCATAAACAGTAGCAACACAGTTTTATACAATTACTGCTGTTTACAATCATTAAAATTGTTTTTGTTTAAATAAAAAAATCTTTAATCTTTTAATCTTTAATGTAATCATTAATGTTAATTATAGACAGTAAGTATTGAGTAGTTTGTACCTAAGAATATTTTCTTGTTTCGTTTTTTTAGAGCGCTAATATTTTAGAAAGCAAGTTTTTGAACCTACTGTTTTAATATAAGCATCGAAGAGAAATATTTAAGTCAAATTACTATTCATTTACTACAGATTAAGCAACGTTACTATATTGTATGCCGACATAATATCTTTACGTAGTATACGTGTCTGTAAGTTTAGTATCAATCAGATATTCGTTTCCAGTTGATTAATGCATGCATTTTATACTGACCCAAAATCTTCAGGGCTTACGCTGACTAATTGATGCACCTACTATGGAATTGTGTTTATCAATAACATATACAGAAAAAGTCTGCGAAGGCATGTGTCAGGTTCCTATGGAAATACATTTAAAATTACAGAACATTGTAGGTAGAGTGGGTACTTAGGCATTGTTTCCCTAAGCGAAGCGATGGCGGACATACCTACTAGTATTATGTAAAGTGATGTGGAAGGTTTACCAAAATCGCCATCTAGAGCAGATGTATCCGGTTCAATTGTTATTACGACATAAGGCTATGTGCTAGCTGTAGCTATTCTAGTTAGTCCGGCCGGCTGAGACAGGCGAGAGGTAAGACCTTAATTCCTGAGCTCTACTTTGCCTACTGAATATGAGAACCAGCCTTACTAAAAGCATACAGGTATATAATGGGATAACATTTTTGTTAAAACTACTCTGATAAATCTATATAAAACTGTAATGTGGACAAATCTGTACATTGGATATTTGTAAAATTACATTACGGTACAGGAATATTGCTACCCAACACAGCCTACATTCTTATAGGCAAAAACTTACCAAAGCAAAACAATATTGGGTATAGAATATTAATATAAACCATTCCAATAATTTTATCTCAAAACGTTTCATATTAATTATTTGACAGAAATTCAATCCATTCAAATTTGAATAAGGATTAACGGAGATAAATAGTCCACAACTAAACCCACAGATATTGGGTTTGATTCTCGCTCGGAGTCGAATAGTCCGGAAATCGATTCATTTCGAACTTCGCTTCGGATTGTAGGCAAAACGTCCAGGATGTATAGAACGGTTGGATGTGACATCTTACATTTGGAAACTTATCAGAATAAGACGCAAGCAGTGATGCATTCTATTGGGCGATGTTTGAGTCTATGTAACGGACTTTAAATACACTAAACTTCAAGACACTGGAAAGGCGCGTGATAGAACATCTCTTATTACCTTTATTAAAAAAAAAGTTAAAAAAAATTGGTTGTCTGTAAAGTCGGTTTACTGACGATAGTTGAACGTGACAACGTCTTAAGAAAATAATTTCCTTTGAATGAGTAGGCAAGCACAATAAAATAACACTTTTTCAATACAAGTTACGTCATTTATTAAAAATGAATGCTGGATACTTATACATCCTACATAAACCCTTACTAGCGTGATTCAGAATTATAGCACCCCACTACTCAACGCCATCTAGTGTACTGCGAGTGAACTACCAGCTCAGCCAGCCTTCCTCCATCGATAAATGGACCCAATCGAACTTAATGAATAATTGTTCACTGCACAATACATAGATGGCGCTGGTATAATAATTCACCAATGGTAACGACGGTAACGCATGAGTCATGTTTTTTCATGCGTGCCACCGAATTATATGACGTTGTCACGTCAAAAAGTAAAATATATTAATATCATGTTTTAATCAATAAAAACATTTTTCATTTTTTTTTTCATATCATCAAATACACATTAGAGCAATCGCTTGCATTGCTCTAATTCACTGGAGCAGCGTGGTGGTATGTTACAGGTCTCCTCAGGTATGAGTATGAGGAGAGATTCGTGCTCTGTAGTGAGCCCATAATGGTTTGAAGCCAAGTAACTTTTCAAGAACATGATAGACCTTTAAGTCTAGACTTTGATTGTTAAAAGCATATTAGACTAGGTAGGTACTAATTTATTTTATTGCAAGTCGTAATTATGTCACCGGAACAGTAAACTTTATAGGACACTCGACGACGATTGGAACTTTATGGGCGATGAGTTTGATTAATGATGCAACACGATGATTTTGTTGTTAATTTAACTAGCAATAGAATATTAACTACTGTTTGTAGTAAGCTTGGGGTAACATTAAGCGTTTGTATTATTTCATTGAGCTTACAAACAAGCAATATAAGTTGGCTTGTTCCGCACTTTCGCTTGCACGATCGGCTCATGCAGAACGTGACAAGGACGTCATACTTTTTCGTGCGCGCAGCCGGCGTTCATCGATTTATGAGACGTTATCACGTCAAAAAATAAGTTTGTGAAACGCAGCAAGGACGAATTGCAGATTATAGCATAACAAATGCTTAAAAAAAAAGCACAACACAACACCGAGTTGACTGGTTATATTTTCACGTAACAAGTAAAACTGCCAGGTGACTAACGCTACCAGCACAATAAAGCGCACGCCGCGTCCGTCTGTGACAACTGTCCTATCCAGCCCCGCTAGCGCGAGCCGCTCTGCACAAACGGAAATAACGCGCTTAATAGATGTGCCGCGGCTCGCTAGCGCTGACAACTGGCTAATCTATTTATGAGGAAACGCCCTTATTTCGATGGAGTACTTGGATCAATATTGCTACTTATTAAACGTTGTGTTTTACTTTAAGTCAGTCAATCCGTTTTAGAACAGTGTGGTGGAGTATGCTTAAGACCTTCACAGCAAAGACCAGTGCCTTCTTTTGGGCTATTAAGTTTAATTAGTTGCGAATTAAAATCCAAATATTAACTGACATTATTATTATTTTTAGCTTTCTCTTTTAAATTGACCATTTACTCGTAATATCATTGTAGAGCAACGACCGAAAGATTCTTGTAAAGTTCAAAAATAGCTCCATTGTCTAATTCAGGTCACAAAAATCGAAAGTCATTGCCTGAAACACATCATCATCACTCCCCCACGCTCATTTCCATCTCATCCATTCCAGATTCCCGATAATGCGGAGGTGAGGATGGAATTGGATTCCGCATTCGTACGGAAGGCAATAACGGATCAGGCCGTCATTACCCTGTTCTCGAAGCGATCGCTTTTTATAGGCCTCGAGAGGATATTATCCGCTTAATCTTAAAGTTAAACTACTTTTTTAACCCGGGAATGGAACCCATTAGTTATAATTGAGTGAAAAGATGATTAAGTACGATTACACGAAGTGTTTATCGTTGAATTCTGAACTGCAGTAATAAAAAAGAAAGAACCGCCAATTGACTTTGTTAAAATGGCGTGTTAGGGAAGAATGTTATAATTAACCAGTAACTTAATTAACCAAGTAATTAAAGCAAAATCAAAATTGCTAATTAAATTAGAAGTTAAAACCAACACAAAATCTATTTATATAATACAAAGTCGTGTTCGTTACACTATTTATAACTCAAGAACGACTGAACCAATTTTTAAATTTTTTGTGTTTGTGGATTTAAGTGTGTAGAGACAGTGTTTAGTTTTTCATTTTTTGAGAGTGTTTTGATTTTGTTTCGTGATAGAGTGACAAGTGTTTACCTCTACATTTATTAATTATATGGCGATACCGTTTGTAACCAAAATTGTGCCCGCTACAAACGGCTACTAAATGTACTAAATCCTAATTCAAAACTATTACTAAATCAGATCGTATCTAAGTCACAAATCAAGCGTGTACGAGTATAATAGATTTTGAGTAATAAATTTCACGAAATACGATGCTACGACTACATTTAATTTGACTGTGTAGTTTACACGTCATTTATTTAGCCAAACAGTTATTTCGCTGCGATGGTGCATGTGAGTACGTGTTTTACGACTAACGTTACAAAGGCTCACTAAGCTTTCGACAATGACTGGGTAACTAAATAAATTTAAAATGATGTAAGTGTACGCGTTCATTTTAGGCTCACTGTGTTGAGGGTTGTCAGGTTCTTCGGAATAATGAAATACTGTGAGTGCCAGTGCGGTGTATACCCTACAATATATCCTCATAAAATATTCTGACTTGAAAACACGTGTAAGCTCTGCCTGCTCGAAGGACCAAAATACTTAAGTCTCAGTTCCTACTTTGTATTATTTCTGTAGTCATAAGATGATATTGCAAAGTTTTTGAGTCCCGCCGGCGTCTCGTGTGGTCTCGGCATGACCATAATCCATGTAACTTGTTAAAAATACTAACAACACAAAATCGTGATAATTGGTTTGCATTTAAAAGGTTTTTGAGTTAACCCAATATTAGTATTTCCAAATCCACACGGAGTCACATTCGATGTTCATTCATGCAGCATTTATCTAAACCTTTGCACCTTTTCACACAACGTGTTAAAACAGTGCACTGTGAACGCACAATGGCGAGTCATTGGCATCGTGACAAACGACGCGGCGTCCGTGACGTGACGGCAGCGTGACGGATTACGTCACGCGCGCTACCGGTTTCGACGTACGCTGACAAGTGCTGGAGTTAATTATTGGGTTGCGAGTTTTATTTTCTCTACAGGAGTTACTTATTTTTACCCATAATTATCGTCTTCGTAACTCTTAACTATCTCACTGCTAGGCATGGGTCTCAGAATATGTAAAGATTACAGGTGAGGACTGGTGTTGGGGAATTCTCAGGTTTCCAGGTTTCCTAACAATGTTTCACCGAAACAAGTGATAATTCATTAATTTATATTTATTTATTTGTACATATTTTACTAACTTTTTGCCCATATGAAAATAGGGATTTAGTTGAGCAAAACGTTTCAATTGTACCAATTTAATCTCTTATAAGGAACTCCTGTCCTGAGTGATGCTAACCATCGTACTAAATTACTCATTGCTTTGCTAACGAGCTATTTCTTGGACCTCATAGCGATTAGGCAGTATATTTTAGTGGTAGTTTTTATTTAATTAACAGTATAGTTTTCACGGTAAGACATACTCGTATATTTACTATATTCTCTTTTTTTTAATTTATTTATCAAAAAAGAGTGTACCATGCTTCTCTTAACTTAAAATTGCCAAACTAATCATATAGCTGCGATGGCATAGTAGTTCTGGTACTTCTAAGTTTGGGTTGATTTTTAAAGATCTTCCACGGTTTACGAGTTTTACTGGGGTCACCTTAGATCGGAGTCACCTTATCAGGGGGAGGGGGGGTACATGCTAGTTTATGTGAACGAGAAGATTATTGTACCTAGCCCAGTTAAGACCATTCAACGTAAAAAGCCACTAAATAATTGCCTCTCCCGTCCATTACCGGGTATCCTTCCATTAAAACCGAGTCGAGATAAAATGTTTCCATCTCGGGCCGGATTTAAATGGTCGTGTTTTCCGTTGTTTCTGTATACAATGGGCTTGTTTTGACGTACCTTGTTCGTGAAGCTCTGATCTTTTTAGATTTTAGAAGCAGGATAGAGTGAATGATTTTAAAAGCCGTATAGGATGAATATGTTTTTATGCGATTTATGGAATGCTGTGATTGTTATTTACACATAAAATTGTAACTGAGCGATGTCTGTCCAAAATATTGTTTTTGTCCATTAAACGGTATGTTATTTTGTCTGTACATTTTTTCCCACTCATTTCAAAAACGTTATAACGGACCTAAATGCCAAATTCACTGATGTATTGTAATCACAGTTTGTTTCATTCCATTTGTTTGAGAAATAAATAAGGTACTTATGAAAATTCTAAAAATCCCGTTTCAATATTTTTCGAGTGTGATTACGAAAGCAAACAAAGCCTGAATCGAAGCGAGGGCAGTGACTTAAAATATATCTTCCTTTATTAGCGTCGAGAATCAAACAAACTTCGCTAACAAGACAGCGGAGGCCTCGATGAAACTTTGTGACAGTTTAACAGGAAGACTGAATCAGGCCAAAAGGGCGCTGAAACACGAACAAGAGCATTATGTATTTCATTATCATTGTGTCGTGAGCGACAATTTATACATTTTATTTTTCAACTCAAAGTCATCTAATTTCATGTACATACTCGTAGTATTCGTTCATAAATACACTTATGAACGTCAATTTTTTCTACCACCGTTTCCAAAGGTGCCATAATAAATATTGCGTGACGGGGTACGTCACTCAGAATTGGCTCCAACAAGGGAACTCCCAGCAGCTTTAAGCATTTATAATTTATTAGTTTTATAAAAGCAAGTTTTTGGTTTTTCATCATTTATTATTTAAAATTATTGCAATACTGTAAAAAACAAAATTGTTGGTTTGATTAATGTAAACATCGATAATAAATTATCGTAAAATTACATCAATCATAATAATTATAAAACAATTTTAATAAAATGAAATTATCAATTACGATTTTGTGAGAGGATTGAGCCGGTACTTCGATTCTGGGTAATTCAACTGTATTAAGGATCTAGAGGCGTGAATTTACTCCAAAGTCCAAACTCCTACAATTTCACTGATTATTATGATAAAAAACAATATAAGAACAAACCTAGTAGTAATAGTTTATTAATAATAATTTAACTATTACTAGACAAACCGCTTTGGTCTCGAAATTCGATTGATTCTGTGAAAGAGTTGCTTCACATCGACATTAAAAATGAACACATTTCAAACGTCATGTCAAATGCATTGGGTAGCGTGCATAGAGTAGCTTATGTTAGTGTGTGTAATATTTTATTTATTAATTTAATGTACTTCTAATGCATTGTTATAATTATGTATAATAATATAACCTTTCTACACTCCTTATCCATATAAACTTTATCTGTGCCAAATTTTATACTCCTCCGAGCCATTTACTTATTATTTATTATTTAGTAAGTACCTAGTTATTGTAATATTTAAAGTAGTTATTTTCGCAAAAAGGTGTGCAATGATTTTGCTTTACGTATTAATGTCTATAATTTTATAGGTAACCAACATTGCAGTAACAATAGCTATTAAAAATAAAAGTATGTTAATAAACGTACATAATTGAACTAGTAGTGGAGTTAAAACCAACTTCAGTGACAAGACAATGGAGGCCAACACACAGGAAACAACTCACAGTTTAGCCGGAAGACTCACCCGCGGTCGGAAGGGCGCGGAACTCGAGTATTATTTAGATTTCGTTCATTGTGAGTACCCAGAGCGGTAGTTTTTCAATGTCGTTTTTCACTGTTTATTTACTTTCCTACCTGAGCTTTGTTCTGAACCGTGGACGGTCGCCGCGGCTTAGTATAATTCACTTGAATGTTTTTATGTTCCGCTTTGAACTTCCTTTACTAGTGCTCTGAAGGTTTTAAACGGGATTAATGTTATTAGTTTTTTTGTGAAATAATGTTTTCTGCTGAATGCCAAAATAAATAGAGAAGTTTTTTTTTATCAGTTAACTTTGCCACGATGTTTTTCTGTGAATTGATTTCCCAATTTTCAAAGCGTCTTTTCTGTTCCAATGCCTTAGATGCGTAATCAAATATGTTCACGTACGACAAGAAAATAAAAAGTGACACGACACCATTGTTTTCTGCAATGAAAATACGGCTGATTAATCTATATTCGTGTGAAAGTTCAATATGTATTTTATTATTTAAAAACAAATTTTATTTACACTTCAGTAATATTGCGGGTGCCTCGCTTTTTTTGTTTGAGATAATTTATCCTCCTACGTAGGCGGTATAACGAAGAAACTTTCTATGTTTATATGTTTTTATTGAATTTTGGACATTTATATTGTAACGAGCTGACCCCGCGCGTTGTTTTGCCATGTAGATTGTGAATGATTAAAGCGCGATTTAAATTTTAGGGGTGGGAGTAGGGTAGTGAAAGTTTAAAATTATGTGTATTTTTTTATGCCAGACCATAAAAAAATAACCAAAAAAAAATTTGTTCAAAAATTGAAAAAATTTTTTTTAGAGTGGACAACCATTAACATTTAGGGGTATGAAAAATAGATGTTGGCCGATTCTCATACCTAGTCGATATGCACACAAAATTTCATGAGAATCGGTCGAGCCGTTTCGGAGGAGTATGGTAAGTAACATTGTGACACGAGAATTTTATATATAAGAATATTTTATGAACGTTATCACTTTAACTTTAACAATCGCAATTTTGATTGCGGGTATTCAGAGATCATCGGTAGACACCGCTTCCTTTGTGTTCTTGTCTATGGGTCCCGATGTAGTCGGTAATAACCGTTAAAAGAAAGTACCTAACCACCCACTAAGCGTGTAAGGTACTTGTTTCATCTAGAACAGATAAACAATGAAAGAGGTAAAAAAGATTTGAAGGTAACGAAAAATATTTTACAATATGGTGTCATGGTCAAATGGTGGTGGTATTGAATTTGATTTATTGTCATGTCCTCAGTGATCATCGCATGGATTGACGAAATATCGGTAAAACAATTCAAAATCGTGAGTACCCGTTTACATTCAAAAAAGTTTAGTGTCCGCGATGATATCCGTTTAAAATTCTAATATGGAACAAATATATGTACATACATAGACTGTTAACCAAATAACCTTCCTGTGCGTCGCGCAGTTTGGTAAAAATCAGCATCTAACAGTTCCCGGTCAAACAAGAACACATCACCGGCCCATTAAGGATCACGAGCGCAGAGTTACTTTGCTTAACGTTCTCTTTAAGGAGAACTTCATATTTTTCTGAACTCCTAATCACGATATCATGCTCGTGGCTATGAACAATGATGGTTATGTTATTAAAAAGATTTTTCGTACTGGAAAAAATATTTTGTAGTTTAAAATTAGTAAGTAAGGACTGTAAGTAATACTTATTAGACTAAGATAAAATTTGGCATATGGAGACTGGTACATAGGATACTTTATTCCTGTTAATACCTTTTTTGGGATATTTTAGCAGCATTTTGTTGTTTTCGCCACATATATCGGTGAAATTCCGGGCAAAAACAAGTTTAAAATAATTTCAAAACATCCACCCACTTTAATGTAATCTGTGACATATTTCCAGAATAAAAAGCATTACGTAGCAAGTTACACGGCATACGGCCCACGGTACGCCGGCTCCGAATGAAAGCCGACGTGTCTGTGCGCTTCTCCGAGCATACCTAGCTTCACTATAGCGAACAGAAATTTAAATAAATGAACCACAGTTCCATGTTAGAAACTACATACTTGATATGTTTTTTGTCATTCAACTTTATACGAGTATATAGAATTATTTAGTCCGTGTGTATGTCACTGGAATCCTCGTAAATTGTTGGACTGATTTGATTTGAATGGGTCCCTGGATGGTTTAGATATACAATTGGAACTGGTAAGTGGCGCTCTTGTCGAGATTTACTAACCAATTCCAACCTGATATTTTATTTTCATCACCTGGTATCAGATCGCGACCCACTAATTGGAGATATCGTCTTAGAAGGTCGCAAGGCAGAAACATTTATTTGTTGAACAGCTCGCCAACTATGATCCGACCGCAAGAGGATTTTTCTGTTTGCGTTACTTTTAATTAGGACATCATTAAAATGTTAATTAGATCATTATCCATCGTCACAACATTCGATTTTAAGACTTGTATTTTGTAGAATTATCTCGTTAATAAGGTTGTCTGCGAAATTTTTTAATAAAATCTTCCTTACATCCTAATCAAACATTTTACTCTGTTTACTTATGTCTGTGTAAGGAATTCTATCGAACTCCTTGCACCCCAAATAATCACCCTAAAGGAGGCTTTCTTTAGAGAAGTAATTGAAGACACATTTTGTTTGATAATTAGAAAGCATTCCAAGACTATTCCCTGGGGTATTTGTATATCCCTAGACTTCATCTTCCGCTTTGAAGCAGCACGAATTCTTTGTAGCACGAAACAAATAGACTGTCACGTTCTCGGGTTTTTAAAAATTTTACCGTAAGTATTAGTTACTAACCAGATATTATAAGCACTACAATTTCCGAGGTGATAAAGTAGTTGGCTAGTACTTCGGTCAATAATCTGAAGCGCGATCCTCTACGCAAGTACAGGTTTATTTCGGGATCATTAGTGAATAAAGAGCCGTTTCGTTAAGCTCGCCTCCGTAACAGCGTGTAATTATTTCGAGAGCATTTTGTTGTAAATCCTCTTAAGTACAGTCTTCAGCAGGAGTTTCTAGGGTTCTTTAGTTGATAAGAAAAGAAAGAAAGTTAGTGAGCCGTGAACTTGCAGGAAAATGTTGCTGTGTTTGGCACTTTCTTTGCGTAGACTATGAAAAAATGCCTTTCCAGCAAGCGATAATAGAATTCTGAAACATTCGAATTTTCAAATACACTCTGTATGGAACGTTTATATAAAGTCTCAAGAGAATCCATCGAAGAAATAAAAAGTTTCGGATTATCCCTTTTTTAACCCCTTAGGGGGGGATTTTACAAAAATCCTCTCTTAGTCCTCCCCTACACTCTCTAAGGAACATTAACATGTTCCTTGTACAGGTTAAATTTTAGCTTCTTGGCTTCAGTAGTTTCGGCTGTGCATTGTCTATCAGTCGCGCAGTAACAAAAGACTTTAATGTTAATGATGATGTATTGATTACAGATATATTAATTGTGATGTTACACAACATAATAATACTTAAGTCACTTTAATCAACGCGCACTCCAACATAAAATCGTATCGAAAGGCTTCAATTCACTTACGTATCTCACAATTCTGCAGAGCCATGCATCGGCAATTTTTTAATGCATGCACCGTCTCAACTGAAGAGCAATCTATATTCAAGGCGGGTATTCCATTAGCATTCAAATGCTGGCTCCTAGTCTAGAACTTAGTTATGTATTAGTCGCCAGTGACAGTTGGCAATTAGAACAGCCTGACTGAGGGGCTGATTGAAATTAAACTGTTCTGATTGAGGAATAGCTCAGACGGACAGTGTTGTTCTTTAACTAACAAGTCGCGATTATTAAGTTACCTTACAACTTACGGAAAATGGTACGACTGAGTGTAATAAAGTGATTTTATTTCTTAAAATTTTATTACTCTAAAATTAGTTCTACTTGCAGACTAAGGTCCTAAATTTTAGGTTCATCTTTGGTGAACGAAAATAATAATAGAAAACCTGCACACCTGTGTGTAGGTATAATGTTCTAAAAAGTGCATGAAACCTCCCAAACAACTCATGCGTCAAGTCAGGGTGGTGGACCATGGCGCGTACCGCTCACACATCACAATGTTGGAGGAGACCCTATCCCAGCAGTGGGACCGTTATGGATTAGGTTGATAGGCAAAGTGATAGGTTTATAGAGACATAACAAACCAATGCAATTTCCAATCTCATGTCGGGCCTGACTAAGCTCGGAGCACTTAGTACCGGAGCGTTGTAATGTGTAATCTCAGTTGCCATTAGGGCGGAGTAATTTGGCGGCATTAGTTGCCCGCTGGCTGTAGCGTTGAGGAAATCTCAAATGTAGCAACAGCTGGTTTTAATCCGATTGTTACGAAGGGACTTCTGTAATCTACGAAGATTATCTTATTAAATACTAAAACTTGCCCTTGTTTTACTTAAGTTAATGTTTTGATTACAGACAAAGTAAAGATGTTTTTTGTGAATACGTTATAATCTATTTACTTCTATTCGTCAAAATTATTAATGATATTTATCATTCTAAATTTTACTTTCTCCGTTTTTGATAAAAAAACGATTATCGTGAAAATTTAAACATCGGGAGCATTCGATTATAATTGTAATTAACAGGTCAGATTCGAACATTTGTCACATTGATGCAGATATTTGGATTGTTACATTACAGGTGCATGATTGTCAATTTGTGAGGCCGTACTGCAATGCAATATTTAAAGAATCTCAAAAAATCTTTGATCATTACGTTATAAAGAAACTAATCTCAGTGAGAAAACGTCTTCGGTTAAATTGATTACATCACATTGGCAAGTATGATGTAAGTCTATCAAATCGAATATCTATAACACACTCGATATTTGTAATAATTTTTATTATATATATAACTATATAATTATATAATAAAACTTTTCTTTATAAAACACTCTTAACAAAATATACTTCTTAAAATGCCTTATAGTTCACTGAGTAAACCGATCGCTCCAATAAAACAATCGGCAATTCGTATGCACCTGGCGAGAGCAAAGTTTGCGAAGCTCGGTAAGAAAGCAAAGTTTACGGAATATCGGAAACACGGCCTGGTTTACAAATTAAAGAATCTGTTTTTATTTGGAGAGTATCTTTAGGTTTAAGGTAGTGCGTTTTATCACGTAAGACTACACCAACGCTTATTTTATCAGGTGGGATTGTACAATGTAGGTACGTAGTTAAGCATTAACTTATAATTCATTAACAAACGTGTATCCACCGGACGAGGAGCATAGAATATCCACTGAACTAACGAACATTTAAATCTATGTGACGATAACCTTTTTATTCTGCTAGAAACTGACATCTTCTTCGTTATTCTTTTTCTAATTTCCCTCTTCTCTTTATAATTTCTACGATCTTACAATTTCTAAGTTTTATTTTTAAATCTACACGATTGAAGTTTTACACTTTCTACCAATTAAGAAGGTATGACATGTTCAAATGTCTAATTTACAGATTTTTTACTATTATTAAGATTGGCTGACCTTTGTCATTAAAAACTTCCGTATTCCTTAATTTAATATTATTTTTATGTTTGTTTCAGGTAAGCATCGCAGCATAATTTTATTGCGTAAGAATTATTACTCTGCAGCGTAAAACTACTTCGCAACTTCTAACAACTCATTGCAACGGCAAAGCCACCAGAACGTAAGTGTTAATGACATTATTATTAAAAGTTGTTGTTCTCCAAGTAGTTTTACATTACACGGAGAAGATTGGAACTTAACATTTTTAGCTTCTCCGAGTAACCGGCAGCTGGTTGAAAATTAATTTAAGCATAATATTTTCAAGTACTTAATATGACATCTTTTTTGTGGTAAGGCGTCTTTGTAAAGTTTATAATTATAAATTAGTTGTTGCTCGCAACTTCACCCGCGCGGGAGTCGAAAAAAACAAAATACCGTTAAAATGATCCCAAGGAAACGTATTATCGGGATAAAAACTATTCAATTTCCCTTCCCTCTATTTCCATACCAAATTTCATCTTAATCCTAAATATCGTACTACTTATACTCGATATACAAATATTGTAACAAAGAAGCAATTTTAAAATGTCAAAGGGTACAAATTAGTGAAACTTGAAGTGAACACGATCCATGCAACTGGGTCGAAATATCGGCGTTTCAAAATACATATCGTGAGTACCCGTATCATATAAAATGTGTACAATCCGCGATGAGTTAAGTTTAAAATTAATGAAACGTTAAAAAATTTGCTTGTTCTATATACAAAATAAATAGATATACGCAATATATATGTCGGAGATTATCGGTTGATTGTTACTAACGCATTACGGACCTATTTTCAATGAGTCAGTAGCTTCGGGTAATCTGATTTGTCAACGTTGAATACTGGCCGCAATATCGCAAGTCTTACTGAAAACCAAAGAGTGACGTTGGCAGTCAGTTATGATCCCGAACCGTGTGACCTACGGGATCTACACACTGATTCTATACAGAATGATATGAAAGATACCAATAAAGGGAAACATTAAGTAATCCATCTGGATTCTCCGATAGCAGCGGTGGGATGGACTACGAGTCTACCGCGATGCCAGCTATCTACAATCAAGGGCAGTTTCTGAATTGGTTAAATAATTTGATTTAAATGATATTCTGGATATTAATAATTTTAATGTTATTTTATTTTTATTAAAGTGGGAAGCACATTTAATTTTGTAAACGCACTGTAGTGCTGGAGATGAGATGAGTTTAAAGAACGACGTTCTTGACAGTTCGTGTCAAGAGATTTCACAAAATGGTGATATAACGGAGAACAGGGGCGGGGGTCAAATAAAATTGAAGTTGTAATCTTCGGTACCACGAATGTTCAGGTACGTTCAGTTATTTAAAATACGAGTTTCGAGTACGTAATTTTTACCGTACCTTACTGTGCGACATTTGGATGTACCAGAACCATTATGTTTCAAGAGACCTAGAATTATGACAAATCAACAGACCGGCGGTGTTATAATTGTTATGAAACAGGTCTTTTGGAATGAAACTATTTGTCTTAACACAATAACATTATTACCTTTGTTTTGGTGACTTTGTACCTACTCAAATAAAACCAGGAGTGTAATTAAAATAAACTCTGTAATTAAAATAAAAAATAGACTGGGTAGGAATAGCTACTGATGTGCTATTGAATTACCTAACAATTAACGGACGCTTCTACGGCTTTCATCACATGGGTTCACATGATATTATGGGTAGTGGATTGATACAAAGATAATTAAAACTATTGATGCGGTGCGTCCATACAAAGCGGGTTGCAATTTTGGATCCATTCCGATTATATTGTGGTGTGCGGTGTAGAACAGAAATATTTATGAACCTGTTTATGATAAGAACTCCATTTAATTTTTAAGGAAAAGAATATGAATGAATGACAGTCGTGTTATTAATGATGCCATGGTAACTTAAACTGGGGTTGGCTATTGTACAAATTTACAAGTGTAGGGCTGTTGCTCTAAAACATCTAATGTGGAACTATGGATCCAAAAGTAGGACAATTGGCTCAATTTGGGGGTGCCACTTTTCGCGCGCTGGTGACATGTCTACTTCTATTTTTTTTATATACAATATCATTGGATTGATGCAAAAGCAAGATAGTCACGGAATTAGTTACTAGCTATCAATCAATTAATTCTTTGGGAAGGTAATATGGTTGCTATTGTTATTTCGCATAAAATTATTGTGATATGAGTGACATACTACTGCTGACACCTGGCTGCTACGCCAGCAGCAAGCATGGATGATTAGTTAGTCCAACATTATGACATCTAACAGTAACACAATTTAAAATATTTTGAGGAATCATTCTGTGTCGGTCATGACAATTGACTCCTTATTTCAATTTATTTTGAAAAATTCACAATAAATGGTTTAATGAGTAGAATACCTGAATAATACGTGATATGTAAACGGGTTGAAACTGTATTTTTTTTTTTGTACCTATTGGTAAAAGTAATCCTGGTATATTTAATAATTGTTTGATAAGTAATTGGCATGAATTTAAGCTATCGGTAATTGCATCGACGGGTGATTTACTTAGTAGAAGTATGTTATTATGGCACCAAAATTAATGAAGTCTCCACATTGTTGCGAAATATGGACTATTTATTTTATTATTTTATTATTATGGATAATTTTTCTTAATCTTTTTAATACGTGAAGCGGAATCTTTGTGCCCCTTTTTGCGAGGGTTAGACGGAGGAGTGTGAGGTTTGGCGCACTTATGGTTTGTATGGTTCGTATGCAGAATGCTAATAATTTTTTTAATAAATGTATTGAAAATGCATTGTATTGATAAATGTAACGTTGCACACACTGGTGTTGGTTGCTCTATGCGCACTGACTTGCTTTTGACACGATATGACGTTTGAAATGTGTACGCTCATTGTACGTACCTATGCGCTATGGTGTCAACGTAACGTATCCGTTTGACATAGTGAATTGTGTTCGAATTCGTTTTTCGAATTTCGTTGAATTAAATTAAATTAATTTTATTAATTTGACATAGTGTTCTATTGAGTTCATGAATTTCTGGTTGACACATAAATTAAATT
This sequence comes from Ochlodes sylvanus, assembly GCA_905404295.2. Taxonomy (NCBI): domain Eukaryota; kingdom Metazoa; phylum Arthropoda; class Insecta; order Lepidoptera; family Hesperiidae; genus Ochlodes; species Ochlodes sylvanus. The sequence continues at coordinate 1,294,750 of FR990132.1, forward strand.
TAAAAATAATATTTGTATGCAAAAAAGGGTCGAACATAGAGCTATGCTCACAAGTAAAGGAATTTTTCAAATTTGAATAATTATGTATTGAGTATCATTTCACAAAGTATATGGACGGTGACAAGTTTTTGTTTTGTTGTTGTTTTGATTTGAGTACACGGTAGTAAGTATGTTTTATTTTGATACGGATTTAACTGAGGAGGACACTGAGATTTATTTTTGGAATAAGTTAAATAATAATAATAAATAATTGAAATATTTAGTCAACTAGCAGTATCTACAGGTGAGATGCAAATTAAACCTAACAATCGGTAAGATCATCAACCAATATCGGTTGACTTAATCAAGAAAATGGATAGTGCATTAGTGCATGACAGTTCTTCGCCGTTTTGGAATCCCATAACGCTTGTGAATTATTTTGTTTGGATATGGCCTCTGGATTCCACCAGATTCATTGGATATGGATTAGTGTATTTCAACAGGACGTAAATTAACTGGATTACCGAAGTGGAAAGTGTATACCGCAGGTATGAGCTGATAATAATTGTAGCGCTTAAAAAAAATATTTTGTCCCTATTTTTCTTGGCAGGGAAATCCCAGTGGTTACAACACCTTATTAAACGCTTCACGTCATAAACATGATTTTTATCTCGCGTGCACAGATAGTGGGCATGGATGCAAAGTTTTACTTTGATTATAAATATTAACGAATCCTGAACGTAGATTATCTCAGTAGTAACACTATTGGTTGCAAAGAGGTTAACGTTGCGCATGTAAATGACCGAATGGTTAGAGGCTGAACAAAAGTTGGATCCTGATTGTGTTTCGGTTGTCCAGGGGTTCCCACTTCAAAAGAACCGGAATTTTTGTAGAAATGTTAAATTTGTATATAATTTTGCGTTAACAATTACAATTAGTGTATGAGGGATCATTTATATAATATCAATATGTCGATGTCCATATTAACGATATGTCAAATTGTATAGTCGCGGGTGGTCACCCATTGGTACGGCTACTATGTCGTCGTCGCAGCGGACGAGTCTGCAATGTCGTGATGCAGGCTATGCTGATGTACTGTTGCGTGCTTGGATTGGATGTAACTAAATGCTGCTCGAACAGTTAGTACCTAATCGTATTTTGGAGCGTATTGAAATGTAACTATTGATGCTACTAGGAATTATACATTTACAAGTACAACCAAATAGTAAATGGTTGATGACAAAACGAAGTTGAATTATTGTAATCAGGGCACATCTATACTAACAATAATGGCACTATAACAGAGGATAAAACTGTGATTGGATGTTTTGAGAGTTTTAAGTGTAGGTGGACTTTGTTGTCGATACTGAGACCAAATTATGTTTATGATATCGTTGTCTGTCTGTTTGTATCGTTGTCTGTCTGTCTGTTGTACATCACACGGAAGCCACTGAGCGGATAGTGTGTGGATTTTGGATAAGTAATTTTTGGCTGGGATGCTGACTTTGTTCTCGCGGGATAGCAGTTGTAACTTGGTATTGAAAGGATTTGTGTTTTGACAGTAATTGTAAAACAATCTGAATTAATTGACAACTTTCTAATTTATAGAACAGCAAAGGTTGGCCGCTTAATCAATAAGGTGGAATAACATGAAGTTTGTATAATGCCTAAATAAACGTCGGGAGGAAGAGCTCTTATGGGGCGGATTATTATGATTTAAAATTAACAAGATCCCTTTTGACAATTTGATCTGCTGTACACCTCTACAGCAAAGAGTAGATGATGATGATGACGATCAAGATATAGGATGGACGAGCGAGCAATAAAGTATAAAATACGCTATGTTGTTACGAGTAAAGTCGTAATTTGACCTTGAGTGAGGGAATTTAAATTTCAGGTAAAAACTAAAGTTCTTTTTCAGGTAACAATAAAAAGTTTTGTTTTGGTACAAGAATAAATGAATGCATTATGCATTTTATGTGGTTTTGTTGATTGCAAACTTGGTAATAAAGGGCTTGAAATTATTACTGATTGATGGAGTATTTACACTGAAAGCCTTTACGCTTTGTGTGAGAGATGGACTGAAAAAAATTTTTTTTTTCTCGCTTTGTCCGGATGGAGTGCTGAAAGTTTCTTCGCTTTGCACTGTGCAAGATTCGTGTGAAATCTACTCACGAATAGAATGAATAGTATTGAAAGATGTAATCGAAGTAAAATTTATACTAAAGTTTACGTAACGCTGAAAGCCGTAACGCTTTGCGATTACTTTGACGATAGAAAATTATACTGGTATTTATCTTACGTGTGTTCAAGTGCCGCCATACATATAATTGAGACTGTTGTTGAAACTGTTTAATACGCTTTGCTTGTGCTGAAAGTAGCATTGGGAAACAACGCGAGAGCGCGTTGATTTGCAGAATGGCCGGGAATATAATGAAAATAATTCATTGCTTTAAAATTAACTTGTTCGAAGATTGGTCAAAAATCTTGTAAGTTTTATGGTTGGAAGTTAAAATGTTATGATGGGCTAAAAATTCACTGATTTGCTCTATGAATTAAAAGTTTCTTGCTGCACGGGTGGTTTTTCCGTGATTATGATATTGAAAAGTTCGCGCTTTGTGAATTTTTTTTAGGTAGCGCGAGAGCGCGCTACTTGTCAGTATGGCCGTGTCGGAGATTATCGGTTGATTGTTACTAACGCATTACGGACCTATTTTCAATGAGTCAGTAGCTTCGGGTAATCTGATTTGTCAACGTTGAATACTGGCCGCAATATCGCAAGTCTTACTGAAAACCAAAGAGTGACGTTGGCAGTCAGTTATGATCCCGAACCGTGTGACCTACGGGATCTACACACTGATTCTATACAGAATGATATGAAAGATACCAATAAAGGGAAACATTAAGTAATCCATCTGGATTCTCCGATATATATATTGCGTATATCTATTTATTTTGTATATAGAACAAGCAAAATTCCGTTCAGATATTCATCTGGTACTAAGAACAAGGGGATCTCGGTCCCAAGAGAGAACACGTTGCCTCGGGGCAGTGGAAACTTGAATGCAAAATAGGGAAGGGGTTTTGTGTTTAAATGTGTAAATAAACATTTTGACCCACTGTGTATTGGTATGTGCATATCGGAGCTCAATTATTATGCTTATTGTTCAAGAACTTCCAATGCCTAGATAAACTTATAAACATTTTGCGTTAGTGGACGACAATGATTTATCCGCGATATTGGAGGGGTCTAGGTATTCTATTTGAATGAAGATTTTTTTTTCTTGATGTGTCATTAAAAAAAGTAAACCTGTCACGTTTAAGATTTCATCTTATTTTAACGCTACAGTTCAACGACCTGCGTCCTTGGCGTCATCTGCGGACAGCACTGACATGACAAACGGCGTATATGCGCTGGATGCGCGATAATAATGTCACTTGCATTGTGAAATATTATATTTCGAGCACTTGATTGATGTTCTATTGTTGTTAAGATTGAATATTACTGGCAGCCTTCTACGGTAGCGCGAGTTAGACAGATAATAATATATTTAACACGAAATAATATGTGGTTCAATCCAGACACAAATTTCTATGGGATAAATTTCTTTTTGTGATAGAGAATTTGAGGTTTAATTTGTAATTGAATCATGTGTCGGACGTTCTTATGCCTCCGAAAGTTCCTTGACATGGTTTAACTATTGTTTTTAAAAATTTCATTGCGGTCCAATTAAGTGTAGAGGGCATGACTGGACTGGGAATGAACTGACCACATATGCGCGGCTGTGACGTATTGTGCATACTCCTACATCAATGCATAAGGAAGGTAAGTATCCAGAAAGGAGCTGAGATGAATAGAGTGGTAAGAGAGACAATTTTCCTTTCCGGGGACCTGGACTAAAATTTTGCATGGATATAATGATTTGTCTGATTATTGACACTGAAATTTGACTTAAATTGACATCCGCTGTGACTATAATACCACTAATAAGATAAACCTTTCTAGGTACAATGTTTAGAAAATTAAAAATTAGGCTATACACTCATAGCCTCACACAAAAATCCCTGAGTCTCAATGGTGCCATGAACAACACATAAAGGGAAGAACATAAATTAAAATTCATCAATAAAATTTTCGTTTCGCTGGGAGCCGAACCCAGGACCTTTCGAACGACGGTCCAGCATTGTAATTATTGTTTTACACTAATAAGACTTTATTTCTAATAATTCCCTTTCCAATGAATTTTTTAAGTAAAAAGAAGTAGATATGTCACTAGCGTACAAAAAGTGGGGCAGTCAAATTCAGTCAATCGGCGTAATTTTCATGTATCTATTTCTGTCTCATATGTTTCGTAATTATCTTTCATTTCCTTAGTTACAATAACGTCATAGGAGCGGGTACAAAAGTGCAATTCACGTTATATAAACTAAATCAACTATAGCTATACGAGTAATATCTTTGCTCTCCAGCTCTCTATGATGCGATGCTATCAAAACCAATTAAAACACCATTTGACTGGCCGCTACGTCTTGCAAGTGGCTACGTCACTGCAGTTAGTTTTCGTCTAGTTATGTCTCGTCACAGTAAGCAAGTTGGCCAGCCCTCAGACTCTGAGATTTATCGCCGTCTGCTCTGCGGCCGCACGTCTCGCCGTGATGTACACTGCACGGTGGATTTATGCGACGTTTATAGAGGGAATTAAAACTGTATGGCCTGTTTCTTGGTTCCTGGTTGTGGGCACTGTCTTGTTGGTGTATACGTTGGTATAGTTGGAAATGACGAATGTTATGGGTAACTACAACGATTGCTAAGTGTGCTAAGTGTGTGAGCTATTTGTGTTGTCCATGCCATACGTGATATAAGGCATTTTTTTAAGTTTTTTACATGCTGTTTGTGGGACTAACCCCTGGTACACATTAAAAGTTGTAGGCGCATTTTTGATAATGCGCGTGTTAAGAACTAACTATAATTATGTAGGCATGTAATAATTATGTGAACGCACACTTTACTCAATTCTAAAATATACATTATCAAAGAGTGCGCTTCAAAACGCCAATTGTGTATCAGCTGTTAGTGGCGAATAATATTAATAAGCGTTTTTAATGTTAATACGTGACAAATGAGTTGACAAGCCATCTGATGGTAAGTGGTCGTCATCAACATCATCATTAGGCTGTAGAAACATTAAAGCGTTGCTGCTCAAGGAAGAAGCGAGGCCCGACTTCCGACTTTACTATGTAAAAGCCAAAGGTTATCCGAAGCGAAGCGAAGGCGGTTACTACTTTTAAATATAACTTTCTTCCTGAATAGAGGCCCAACAAGTGTATTAAGAAACTGTAATAAACCCTGCGATGAATGTTTAATATGACGGAGAATATACCCTTTATCACAATTTTATTATGCAACTTGTCTAGTAAATAATTTTTAATGAAAACATCGCTTCCGTTTCCATGTCTGGGTCAAACACATCCCCAAAGCACCTTAAGCGAGAGATAAAAATTCCCCTCATCTCGCACTCATCGCTCTCAACTTACAACCGATCGCGTGAAAACAAAGGGGCAAGAAAATTCAGGTGCTTTTTGCGCGTCTACGCTTGGGTAACAGGGCTGCTACGGAAGTTTCGTAGCAGTTCGTAGCACCGTAGTTTTCGTGGCATACGTTGCAATATTATTGATTAATGTGGACTCTGTGGATTTTACGTTGAATTCACAATTTATTCCAATACTTATTAATATTATAGGGTATATTTTATAAATAACCAAATATTATTATGTCGGCAACTACCGAAGCGATTTTGACGCGGTTGTTTCTTTATGTAAAGTATCATTAATTATAAGTCATTGAAATAAAACCAAAAAGTAAATTAAGTAACTGATTTAGTTTTAAATATAATAAGAGGTTAAGTTATACGAAAAATTAATTAATGGTTCAAATTTATTGTAAGAAAGATAAAAAATAATATTCATTATAAATTAGTATGTTATTTTTAATTTTTCAAAATGTTCAACCCTAATGGGCCCACGTGCACGGGCGTGTTGTCATTCCCACGATTCTTCTTGAACATTTTCAGTGCTGGGCCTCTGCCAGCAACGCTATTAAGTGCAGCGGCACCCAACAAACATGATAATATTATTAGTAATTTTACAGAATGTTTTCATATTTTCTTATTTAACTTTTTTTATCGAATTAAGGTAGCAAACAATCATTCAGCACCACTCTTCCGTTGCCGCCCATGAAAACTGTGACGTTCTAGAACATGGCTCAAATGGGGACTGAGAAAGTTAGTCCGGTTAGGAGACGGTGTTAGAACATTAGTAGTAAGTATGAGGACTGGGACAGGGACTGTTAGTTACCAGTCTGTTATTTGCTTCAGGTAATGGTAGCTGTACGCGGTTAAGTCTCATAAGTAAAGTGATTTCCTCTAATAAAGACGATTATTAAAGACAATTTTACTTTTTATGTAGACACTTTTCACTTTTTTAACACCGTCACCTAACCGGACTAACTCTCTTAGTCCCATTTGAGCCATGTTCTAGAACGTCACAGTTTTCATGAAGTTTTTGCGTGAAAGAGTAACAAACATTCATACATCCATAAAAAATCAATTCTGTCATGATATCAGTGAAATATTATTGTGATTAACACCCTCTCTTTACAAATTTAACTTCGCGGACGTAATATTCGATCTTTGCTCCAATTTCAAACGTGTATTTTGATCTTCGGTTGGAAACTAAAATGGATTGAATCTGTATCTGCGCCTAGTTTTATTATTATCGACGTTGTGTCGCCCGTCACGAGCAGGCTCGCGAAATACATAATTCAGCGCGTGTCAGTGACATTCTAGTACGCGGCCGCCGACCGACAAACCCATCCGCGGTACCCCTGAGTTCATTCACAATTATTATATACTAGTCATATATCCTCTATGCTTTATGCTTAGCTTTTTTAATTTGAAATTTAATTTGAAATTAAGTAGTTGCGTTACAAAATATTATGGATATTTTTAATGGATTATTTAATAATATTTTAAGAAATTTATCTATATTGCAAACAAAGAAAATCTTATTTAAGGAACTTCCGAAAAACAGGCACTAAATACTTATACTAATATCTACTTAAAACTTAAACATAAAACCTCGAATTGCAAAAACAAAGTTAGCTACAACGAATTCCATTTATGTATGTATTGATTAATATTAAGGTTTACGTTTACCAAAGCAAAATTGGACTTAAACTCTACTGACTAAAAGTAAACATTTAAGTTACGAACAAGCTTATTGCAAATACCTTATCTCAGCTGCTGACACCCAAAGAAAAGTGTTTTCTACGGGGAATTTAATAAAGTTAATGTGCTCTTCACATTGCGCTGAAACAAGGCAGCTACCGGAGCAGTAAGCACGCGTAACTACATAGGTGACTACACGGCACCAAATTAAGTTAGAGTTTGCGCGTGCCTTTGAAAACCGCGTTTTTTTAGAAGTGACTTAGCGTAAGCTGTCAGTGGCGTAGTTGAATGACTTACTATACTCGGAATATGGATACAATAGGTGATGCCTGGTGGAAGCTCCTCAGGATGGAGAACGACAGCGTCTCCTTGTGTCGGAGGCTAAGACAAATTTTGAGTTGCTGCGCCACAAGGGTTAGTTAGTTAGCTGATGCCTTTGGTGTTAGTTATGTCAATCGGCGACGGTGCGTTTATCTTTTGTTGACAGCGATACATTGAAAATAGTAAGTGGCAATATTTTTGTATCTGTTACGATTTACGATCCTCTCAATTTTTTTTTAAAGATTGGCTATAATATTTTCTTTATTAACACTCAAGCACGCTCCTACTTTATCTGTGTTGCATTAACACACATAAATGAGACATCACACACATCTTTTATCCGGAAAAAATATGTATCTGTCAAATAAATGTCTGCCTCAGCCGGTGATGTATTCTGTTACACCTCACTTAGCTGTCAAGACCCCGAATATGATCCTTAACACAGTTGATTAAGTTACAGTGTTTATTTTTGCAATCAAAATGCTATTAATGTTTCTTAATTATTATTAATTATTATTTTTGATACGCTAGCTGTGTGGCCTCAAGCAAGTCTACAGTCAGAACACGTGCCGTTCTCGTCTACAATGTCCACCTTGCGAGACTTGCTTTCTTACTCGGATTAAGTCGAATTAAGATCTGTGTAACTTTTATTATTATTTGTATCCGTATTGTGTATGAAACTCGGCGAGGATATTTGAAATGAGTATCAAAACAAATGATACTGCGTTACTTACTTACGGGCTAAGTATAAGAAAATACTTGCTAAGTTGATGTCTCCTACTTTTAACATACCTCCTTAAAAATCATCTTCATAGGTCAAGTAGTTTTCTAGAGTTCGAGTTTAATCAGTGAGTTCTAAATCTAATACAATGATAATGTAGAGAAAACTAATTACAGATTATATGGTATTATAGTATGGATTATGTATAGGTTATGTGTGTAACATTACAATAAAATTGTTGTAGCAATTGGAAGCAAGGTCGACGGGTATTATTTAGGCTATATGAACAGGTATCCTTTTGTAATAAATATAAGTACAGCTCATTTATTTTGCGGCAGTGTAATCATAAATATTGTGCTAGCTTCCTAAGCCCCATTGGCAATTGCCACTATATTATCGCATATGGATTATGGCTCGCGCACGATTGAACGGGGATTAGCTATCATAGGAAACCAGCCATTGTGTGAATTATAACGTAATTGTACTACTGAGTACGTGTATTATGATTGTACTGTTTTATTTTATTTGCCAAATTGTACAAGTTGAAACTAAATGAATTTATCACAAAGCACATACAATCATATTATTGAATAAAACCGTTTCCAAATCGGTAAAGCCGTTTCTAAGATTATCGGGAACTAACTCAAAAACAAACTGACAAATAAAAAAAAATGTGGGATCTATTGTGTTATACAATATCTTAATAATGGTTTTCCTTAATTTGCTTCTAAGTACATATGTTACATATATCGATCAGTTACAATTTTATTGTATGTGTAGATTTATCATTAAGCCGGTAGAGAAAATTATTAAACAATTTTTTTGTCAGCCAACCAGGATCTTTTAACAATACCTTGTTACATCCCACGATAACAACACTTAGTTGCAGGTTAATACTCTTATTTAACAAAACATGTAAAATTTGCTCTAAATAATACACGATCAAAGGACGAAGACGTGTATAACGACTCGGTAATATATACCCTCGAGTCGAATAATGGCTACGCTCGAAGAATATTGAATAAAGGCCGTATTACGCCCCATCGAAAATTCAACTCAAATTATTCGTTATCGCTAATGTTTTATGGATGAATAAACAAGCATTAGAACCTCTTATTACTGAACATTTCGGATATTAGTGACCTATGTTGAAATATTCGGTTCATGCGTACCTAATAGTTATTTGATCAGTTATGTTACCATTAAGTCCTCCTAGCTGACTTTTGTCAATGTAAATTATCGTGTGACCTAAGTATGTGTAAGTTTGGTAGTAATATCCTTACTCTGTGGTAATATTCTACTGATAGTGGCATAATGATGTGATCGCTTTCGTTCTCCGTAGGATACATTAATCCGTTAATACCGATAGCCATCGTAAGAAAAGATTTGTTCATGCTGCAAAATTACCCGAAACGTCACGTTTTCAAGTTACCCCGCATTTACTCTGCATTAAAAACATAATTATAATATAGTCTAGCATGGCTTCAAACCATTAATGGCCAACTACGTGTCTTATCATAACCGAGGAGGGCATAACATGCTTCACCACGCTGCTCCGGTGCGTATGCGGCAATACGTAGAATCTAGACATCATTTTGTATTCCCCTTGGGGTATGAGTGTTATCAAACCTGCTTACTGAACTGAAGTTTATTTATTTAACAGATATGTACTTCATCGACTCATCACTAGGCACAGGGAAGTAAATTTGTGCAGTGCGATTTGTTGTTTCTAACCGGGATCGTCTTAGGTTTCGCTAAAAACTTCGATAGTGTTATGAAACATTCTTAAATGTAGCTTATTTTAACATTCAAATAGTAAAATTAATAAAAGCTTAGGAATAAATTAAAACGTCCAAATTAAAATTGCCAATCGCGAGTAGCCGTTGTGAAACGACGAAGCGGAGAGGCAACTCACGATACAAAAAGACAGCCTGAGAGCTGACGCTAAGTGAATAACTGAATAGTTAAACTCTCATGGTATTAGCATAAACTGAACATTAACGGCATGTCGTAAGTCAGCGGTGAGAAGCGGTCTCTTCGTTACAATCGACTGCATCACTGTAAGGATAACATCTCTGGTCAAAGTAAGACAGTAAGACTAAAATTCAGAATGAAATTGATAGACTTTCCAAGACATATTATTATCGAAACAAATTAGAAGCAATACTAATTCTGTTGCAATGTTTGCTTAATGGATTTTTTTTATAATTTTTGTTTACTCATAAAATATAAACTCTACTACCTACCTATAATAAAGTAAACTTTGAGTACTAGTCAATTCGATTTTAAGGAGTCCACAGCCACTGCTGAATTTATTAATGAATACAGAATCGGATCGAATATATTCTTGGATTCATTTACGGTACAGATTTCAAGCGCACGTGAGTGCAATTAGGAATTCCTTTAAATTCTTGGCAAACACAAATTCGAGCATTGAAGCAATTGACTTAAAATTTTATAGTAATAGCAACAATACTAATGTTCTAACGTCGCTTATCTCTTACGCCTGCATATTGTGAAAATGTAGTTGTAAATAAAACTAAACATGTTGCCGATCGAATGCTCCCTCCTCTGTTATATCATAGCAGTGGGAATATTTAAACTGAAATTGGATTATTCTTGAAGAGAGGTTATTGTGATAATTAAACTCGTTAGACGCGTTTTGTTACTAAATTATTTATATTTTATTTATTTATTTATTCGTTTTTCTTCTTCCTTCTTCAGCTGCAGAGCATCGGTGATGCCTTTATTATATCTATGGTGATCACTTACTATCAGATGGGTCATCTGAATGTTTGTCGGTTATTAACATAAAGATAACCTTACAGTTTCCATAGCAGGCTAGAAAAATAAAGATAATAAATACATTGTCTTAATTTGAATTTTAATAAGTTTATAATACCTACTTTAATATTTTACATAATTATGTAGATGTCCCAGGGGAATTTGTGAATTAACCAAAATATTTTAATCCGCTTAAATATTTTAAAAACCATCTGTTATATAACGTCAACCCAGGTGCGAGCATTTCAGAATTCACACCGGTTCATAAGACGAGTTCATTGCAAAGGAACGCCAAAAACCCCAAGTATTCCCCACGTCGTCTGTCGCACGCTGACACGATGAGATCGTGCGGCGCGCGGTAAATGAACCAAAAAAATTCCCGCTGATCGAATACTCCCTCCCACCCTCATTTCTGGCATGACTGTGTGAATATGAAATGCTATAACCGGATTGTTTAATAAACGCCATGTAATTGTGGCAGTTGTGATGTTATTTATTGTTGCTTTATTCGTGTTAAGACGGCATGAGTGTTTCCTTTTTACGAATACGAGTATTTCCCGGTTTGTGGCTTATAAATCGTTTTTATTATTACTTTTGTTGTAGGCTTGGTGTTAATGGAAATGTTTTTAGTAACTTTGAAACGGAATTACTAGTATCGGTATACTAATAAAGTGATGCGAGTAAATTCACAGTGGATCTATTTTGTTAATATTCCACGGCAATGTTCAACATCTCTTTAAATCCACGAAGAGTAACCACCAAGAGTACACCAAGATAAATGAAAATTGCATTAGTTCATGAAATGAATTAAAAGCATTTTATAATAACAACCTTATTTGATATATTGCGTAAATAACGCAAGTTATTTGGTGAAATCGTTGTATATTAAAAAGATCGTAACTCTTAACTCTTGCATATTCCTCTATATTTAGGTATTTCTTCGTTCCTCTTCCTTCATTTCCTTCCATTTATTGTATTTCATTCTAATGTAATCAAGGCCTAATTTAATAGGTTAATTTTACATGTTTTCGTTTAATTATATTTTTTTTCATTGTACGCCGTTAAATGGCAGGACGTTAGCGATCTGATAAACTGATAAATGAATTGTCACCTTTCTGTATGTTATGTCCACAATAAATATCTTTGACTTGTGATTTCTTTCTCGACCCGTAAAAATTGGTAATGCCTTTGGTAGGTATAACTGATGTCCAAGGGCACGGTAATAGTGGTGACGGTGATCACTATAATCAGGTGACTCGTCTGCTCGTGTGTGGGTTTTAACAAAAAAAACTGAAACACGAAAGGAAGGCGGGGTAGGGTGAACTAATGTTGACATTGAAGACCATTTAAACGTCATATTTAACGTCAAAACGGTAATAACCTAACGTTATTACGACTCTGTGTTCAACAAATTTAATATTTTATTTTTACGTCGAGGCACGGAAGAATGAAACATTGTTAAAGGATAAAGATACGGCTGAATATTTGAATTCAAAATTCAGAGAAATCATAGTCGTGAGTACTCGTTTGCTTTGAAAACGTTTAGTGTCCGCGATGATATAAGTTTAAAATAAAATTATATAATTATGTTTGAGTTGTAGTTGATTAGAATATGAGAAGATAGATGATGATACTAAGAGTATGACGTTATAAAAATATAGATAGTAAGGATGGTGGTAAATTTAAACACCCAGCTGGCTAGCTACCACCATCTTGCTTCAGTCAGCCGCAAAACGACTTGTCGTGTTTCGGCTGGGGCTTGTGAGGCAGTAGTTCTTTTTCTTGCTTTCTTTATCGGTCGGTAACGCATCGTGCCTTTGGTGACTTTGATGTTGCAGATATCTATGGGCCACGGCGACAATATACGACATAACAGACAGATACGACAACAATGTAAAAGTATTTCTAAAAAACATTTTGTAAATGAACTCCATAAATATTTTTAGTTTCTTTTTTATCACTTTAAAATATAGCGATTATGAAGCTTTTAACAAAATGAAGCAATTTTATAAAAATCTTGAAAATGTATTTGAACTACGTTATTTCCCAAGACGGTTATAAGATCAAACAGAGTAAGATAACGTTTACACTCCACAAATATTTCAAGCCAGAACCTTTATAATCTAAATTAAACTAACCTGATTCTTAAAGTTTAATTAAGAAAAAATAATAATCTCTTAAACCCATTGGCGTTAGCAAGATAATCTTTGATGACAAGGAAGAATTTTCAATTATCAACGTAAATATTTTCTTCTCTTATTACCTATTCTGCTGAACTGTACATTTTATTATCGCCATTAAAGCACTTTTGTTACACAATAAATTTAATCAATGAGATTACTTTGCGAATGCTTCAATTAATATTAAAGATACCTGATAGTCCCACAGGCAATTCTCAAAGTTGCCAGTCATTATGAAGGGTACTCGTGTACAAATTATTTATAACCCGATAATTTCGCGATGAGTTTTAATTAACGCTCTCCTGTTGATTGTACCCTCGGTATTTTCCTGACAGCCGATTTCATCAATGTCGTATAAGCCTTATTCCCGGTATAAGTAGTCAATTACTCGCGAGTAAGCCCATTTCACGTTTTACCAACATAATTATAAAATATCTATATTAAGAGGAAATGCTACCGGTCATTTTTCCATACAAACGTTCTCGACTAATCCCTCGCTGGTTTTTGTTTCTAGATCAATAATTTTTTCACACAAGAATAATATCATCATTATCTATGTCGGTACCTTTTTAATTTTTTTGAAATTTTTGTTTTCAAAAGTTTTAGGCTACTTCAAACAGCACTTAAAACGGCCAAATAAATATGCCGCAAACAAACGCCTAGTACACAAATTGTATAATAATTAGCACAAAAAGCTAAACGGTCCGACACAGAATATCTCCTTCCCATTCAATTTCCAAAATTTCGTTAAGATTGCTTTTGTTTTGGCGGGGGGATTAGTCGAGAACGGAACCTCGATTTTGATGATTTTTGCCTCGGGTTTTTACACGGAGCTGCAGTTGTCCCTATCGCACTGACATACACGCCGCTCGCAAGCGCGACAGAGATATTGAGTGAAAAAATCCCAAATTTGAAAAAGGGTTCGCGTGGTATTTCCTCTTAAAGTATACCTACTAGATTAAAATCATATACCGCCGATTTCGGCCGAGTAAGCTACTATTCGTAGATAAGTAGTGTCACTGTCTCTGCCACTAGTCACGGTCAACACAACTGTCAGGTACGTATTATTCGAATAAATAAAAGAATACGCAGCACTATTGCGGAAGTATACGTCAAACTGTCTATTTTACTTGGGTGCATTACGCATTCATTCAATTCATTCGTTCAAAGTCTCAGAGTAACTATGCGAGAGTAAGATATCTATGGTGAAACGAAATTGAAGTTATCCATCGAATAAATTGACAGAGTCAAGTTATACAGGGAAAGCTACTCTAGTGTAAACGCTGCCTGGGTTGATGAAATCGGCCCTTAGTGGAGATAGTTAATAGGAATAAAAGTAAGTAGAGCTATGAGATAGTGTTTTGTTTTGAAATGATAATTTGGTGTCCGCGATGATAGAGGTTTAAAGTCACTAGCAATTTTACTGTGAGTTCCTACATTATTTAATCCATCTCCACCGGTCCGCACTGGAGCAGCGTGGTGAAGTATGGTCTGGGGCTCCTCAGCTATGAGAATAATTCTTGACACAATGAATATAATTAGTAGAACATCTTAGGAGTTACGGCAAAATAAAACTAACGAAAGTCTCACGACTGTGTTGACATTATTTCCGCGTGCATGTGAATTCATTTAATCAACGCCACAAGCTGATTCGACTGTAAGACAGAAAAAAATGTAGGCTAAATGCTTAATTACACGTGCAAAGCCGGGGCGGGTCGCTAGTAAAGCAATAACTAAAAAATTATAATTCATGATGGCTTATGTAGTTGATTCATTTAATAATATTTAGTTGTTGGCCGATAAATGAATCTTCTTCTTCAAAATCTATAACTGTCCCGCTCCAGCTCCATGCCGGGGTCTCCTCTCACAATATAAGTGGTATAGTCTACCACCATGGCAAAGTGTGGTGTGCTGGTTTCCCCACAGTGATTTCCTTCACCGAATCAAGTGATAAATTTTTCATACGCACATTGTTTTTAAATACAAGTTTTTGTAGGATTCGAACCAAGCCACCCTTGTTGGAGTCCAATGATATATGACCTAAAGTTCCAACTGAGACCTAAGTATTTTATAACAGCGTAGCATGAATATCAGTAACAGATGATTTAGCAGTTTCAAGTCGAGCATTTAGCGTGATTTATCGTTCCTACCATTTCCTCTGACATACGACCCTGTGTGTTGTACTTTACCAGCAGTTCCGCTTCGCTTGTATCGTATGTCGTTGTGTGTCACAGTAATGTTACAAAGTACAAGAGTTAATTACGATTGACTTTCTTATGGATTTGTTTTGCAAACAAGCATACAGCACCACGCTTCCGTTGCCGCCTATGACCGAATCAGAACAAGACTTAAATCGAGACTAGAATGGTGAGTCCAGTTAGCAGAGGGTGTTATTATGAATGTTAGTTGGTCGGTTTGTTGGTACATGTGAGTACTGGGACAGAGACTGTAAGTTAGTGATAGTCCTGTTAGTTGTTGTTAGGAATAGTCCAATTAGTAACTTATATTGTAATTTGTGACAAAACCTTGGTTATTTTATACGAGTACATATCAACAGACCACAGGTTATTTTTTGTTTGAACTTGTGGCGCCGATGGGACACAAAAATTACGATTGTACCTACTTTGACAGAAAATTGATTATACAATTGTAATGCAATTTTGCTCGTATTTATATCTTATTTTACGTTATAAATACATTTAGTAAGAATCATCTGTCCACGCGTTGAATCCATATAGCGACACAAAATAACAAGCAAACAAACATAAATTTAACAACTGACAATCACATTACCCTCCTTTGCGTCACACACTCGGTTAAAAAGGCTTGCCAACTGATTCCAATTTTTATGTAAAAGCTCCTTATTACTACAAACTGTCGCCTGTGAGGCAAGTCTAGGTAAGTCATAAATGTCAAGTTGATAATACCCACTTATTACCAATCGCCTCGGTTCTTCTTTGTCTAAAACATAACACATAATTTTCTAGTCTAAAAGTTAAAATTTATTGTGATTACAAAGAACGCTCTCGTTTAATTCCATACTGTTATAAATTCACCTGACTCAAGACAAAATGAAAAATTGAACGCGCAGTTTATCATGGTTATTTATTTTCATTTGTACAGGTCTCTGTGTACTATTAATAATTGGATGAGCAGGTGAATGTTCTGTTATTTTTTCGTCTGGCATTTGTTTCACCATCTGTGTTTGCTCTCTTCAATGTTTTTGTTTGTGTACCAATGTGCTTTAAAATAAACTTGGTGCTCAATCATATTTGTTTTAATCCATCAGGACTGCAGAACAAATCTGTTATCGTTTTAGGAGACCTAGAGGATTCCATTAGGCATTCTACTCCTGGAATGATGTAGGCCAATGACCGAATCAAGAGCCAGAATATTGCGTGCCACCTAAAATCCGACATGGCTTAACGACTAATATTTAACCATGCTGACTATTTTATGGGGATGACTGTTGCGTTATTGGTAACGTGTAATTATTATAGTATAATAATTGTAAAATAGAATTCAAAGATTACCTTAGTTAGTGTTATGGTTATTTTTAGAAATTACAATTGAACTGTAAATTTAAACGATTATCGATTTTATTATTTTCCATTAAGGCCTAAAAATCTGCATCGTAATTTTTAACTCCGCGTCAAATTCCCCTGCTTTATCCTTTGTTACTGATAATCCCGTTCTGTAAAGTTGAACGTACATTATGGTAAATATTTATGTGTCGGAAAACTTTCCGCAGTCTGATCCTAATCGTAAGCCGCTTAGCAGTTCCGAAGAACAAGAAAAGAAGCATCCAACTATCGCCGGAACATCATGAATTTCTAATGATTTCGCCGTTATACGTTAAAAATACGATCCATTATTTATTTCGAAGGTAATGTATTGCCGTTACAAGCGGCTTTATCTATTATGCACACGGTCATGAAAAACTTTGTAAATAAATAACAGCGCAGAGACAACTTGGCGGATTCAAAAATGGAAATGACAGCGCAGGCTTCGTACGGTCTCTACCTTCTGTTGTGCAAAATCCGGCAATATTTAATTTTGCAGACTTTGCAATTTTGTTTTTTTAAACATTTGACAAGTATTTGCATGTAAAAACATTTTTATGTGTAAAAAACGGGCGGACGAGCCTCCTGATGTTTAGTGGTCACCGTGGCCTATGGACATCAGTTACCCAAATGCATCACCAATTCTTTACTATGGCTTCGGGTCACAGTATTATATCCCTCACACTGTGACCCGAGCCCTTCTTTGTGACAGTTTTGGGTTACGATGATATTACGATGATATATTACGATGATGGATTTTTTTTTCTATACTACACTCAATGTTTGCGGCGTCGATGTATAAACGTTAACATTTTTCACCTGTATGAAAAGCGTTATTAAAAATGTTTCACAATATTTTGTTAGCAGATATTTGGTTTTACTCTCACGATTGTAATCAATAAGCATTCCACGTTTATTGCTGCGCGTGTTTTTATACAGGGACAAATAATATTTAATGTATCTTCTTCGGTATTATGTATTTAATATTGTTCAATCTCATATAATTCTGTTTAAGAATTCTGAGCAAGAACGTATTTTTGACGTGACAACGTCTTATAATTCGGTGGCACGCATGAAAAAACATGACTCATGCGTTACCGTCGTTACCGTTGGTGAATTATTATACCAGCGCCATCTATGTATTGTGCAGTGAACAATTATTCATTAAGTTCGATTGGGTCCATTTATCGATGGAGAAAGGCTGGCTGAGCTGGTAGTTCACTCGCAGTACACTAGATGGCGTTGAGTAGTGGGGCGCTATAATTCTGAATCACGCTAATGTATAAGTATCCAGCATTCATTTTTAATAAATGACTTAACTTGTATTTGTAAAAGTGTTCTTTTATTGTGCTTGCCTACTCATTCAAAGGAAATTATTTTCTTAAGACGTTGTCACGTTCAACTATCTTCAGTAAACCGACTTTACAGACAACCAATTTTTTACTAAAGACTACGCGTCATCTGATTTCGTCCGGGTCACCAGTTTAGCAAAGAAACCTTGGAAGTAGCCGTGCTTCATTTGTTTATTTTGTAACATCGGAAACTGTATACATATGAAAAAAGGGTATAAAACTTCGATTGTGTGATTCAGGTACGGCGTGATATCACCGCGTGACGTACATATAACGTACAGTCGTAATAAAAATCCTGTGGTAAGAATTTTAGACTCTCAAAACAGAGAAAAACAGAGTAACTGCCTCTTACTATTTGAAATTAAACAGTCCAATTTTTTATTATTTAACTATTTTAACAACATAAATAAATTAAAATTATCATTGAATCTGTTAAAAAAATGAATAGACATATTACAAAGATGTAAAATATGAACAGAAACACATTATGTATAATGCGCCGTAATGCGTTTACTCGAAGTTTTATTTAAATCAGAACCGTTTCTTGGAAAACAGTTTGTGAACGTCACGGAAAGTCACCGATACAAGTCACGTGCATGGGTGAGCATGCACACGAATTATTTATTTACTACTTGTGATCAAAAGCTAGGAAAATTCACGTTTGAATTTCAACCAATTGTAGATACTATACTCTGAAAGATCAAAGCTGATGATACTTTTAGTGATAAAAGTTGGTTTATGCGAAGTTAATTAGTCACTTGTACGGTTTAGTTAAGTGTGTTTGTTATGGCAATAACAGTCATAAAATTAATATTATATTTAACTACGTCATTGATCTTCTATTTTATCACACTACTAGTGCAACATTTTTCATTGATTTCCCACTCCTACTAGACGTAGCATAATGTTATTAAGCCTTTCTCCATAAATTGACTATCCAGAAGAAGAATTTTCCAATTCGAACCAGTAGTTTCTGAGATTAGCTCGTCCAAACAAACGAACTCTTCAGATTTATATAATTACTATTGATATGTTGTTGTGACACGAGCTAACTGAAATCTAAGAGCGTTTTTAAAAGCTTTTTATTTAATACAAATTAAATATTTGTGTGTATCCCCGGACAAGGGAACTGCTCAATAGTTTACAACAAAGTGACTAAATTTATTGTTTGGCATTTATAACTTGCAAAATATGAACCATCACTTTTTTCGCCTAAGATTCTTTGATTAGCTATGAGTTAATGCTTAACTACAATCTCACCTGATGGTAAGATGATAGAGATTAAATAATCAAATTATTTAACTTAGATTTTAAGATTACTATTATATAGTGAAAAGCACAAGTTTCATAACGAAGTTTGGAATTAATTCAACCAATTTTAATCTTAAGGATCATGTCTCATGCCAAATTGTATGTTAATTTAGTGGAACAGGTCTGCAAGATATTCGGGGACAGTTGGAGCCGCCTGTGGCGACATCTCGGACGAGGAACTCGCAAACTTGATTATTAAGGGGGGACGACGGAGACACTGTTTTGAATTACTGTCATAGTTCTGAATTAAAGTTCTACGAATTTCCGCTCGCTCATGTAGTTTTGAGTGCATCAAAATTAAGTTCCAGACTGTGAGGTTGGGGCGATCTATCGAGGAAAAATATGATAATGGTTCGGATTTCACACAACCGTACTACCAATATTTATAACATTTGAATAATTTATGTATTTTTGGCCTTTTTGCTTGTTTCTTGTTCTCAATAGTTAATTAACAACGTCGCTTCTCAGGTATCTTTTTATTTAGTTAGTAAATAATAAAAGGATTTTTTTTAATTTATGCACTAAACTTTCTGCAGCAAAATCTGCTTATCTTTAATCTAAACTAAATAATGAAAACATCATTTAGTTTCGTATTCTAAATCTACAAAAGAAAAAATATCTGGGGATATTTTATTAGAGTAAATATCGCAAAGAAACCTGTACACCTAAGAGTTCTCCATGAAGTTCTCAAAGGTGTGTGTCTCAAAGAAGTCTAGCCATCCACAATTGGTCACTGAGGTGGGTTTGCCTGCAACCCTTATATTGTCAGAGGATCCCTGAGTCCAGAAATGGGACAGTTATAGATTACCGACAAGCTTTACTGGAGACCTTCGAAGGGCATAAGACTCAGTAATCCGTTATTATTAGCACATCTTCTAGCAAAATTGTTCCATGCTCAACTAAAAGCAATATATTTCAGTAACCCTACTTAAAAATTCAATTCAAGGATTTCCCAGTGGTTCTATTACAACACAACTTGAATAGAGCCTCGTTCATTATCACGATGGCTCTTAAAGACCCCGTTGACATTTCTCTCACGGCCGTCGACCACTCCCCTAATGAATGCAAATTTCATCAAGTTATAGGAATATAATGACGTATACGTGAGAAATGATGTTGCATTTAAATAGGACGTTAATAACAAATTATCAAGCAAAACATTATGCTGTTAAATCGAAAAGTTAACGATAACGTTTACAAGGTATTTGGCTCATTTGAGTTCAAAGGAGGCATGAACATGGAAACAAAAATAAAGATAACTAGGAAAATATTCTTAGAGAATTTAAAGTGGGATATACACAAACTTCATGTCAAAGGCATTCTTAATAAAGGATATTATAGACTTTATGAACACTCATGGTAGGGATTGGTTATAGCATTGGCGACGTTTGACTTTTGGAGAGTGCTTGTAAACTTTGAACAAATTGCATTAAAAATTTAAGTTCTAAAAATATGAGTAGCATATTTTACCTACTTCGAATATTACAATCATAGTGAAATATATGATAGCTTTTTACAAAGTCATTTTTATTAATTTATATTGCAGTCAATATCAATTAATTGTCTTAAGCATAGCTTAAAGACAGTTTTGTAAAGGTAAGTGGATTAAATCCAACATTCACACACAGCAAGTCGTTACGTGTTGCTCCTTGTTAACATCCAACTTTGCCCGTTATGTTTCCGTGAACTCCACAATCATTTCGGTACTCCGAAATTGCTTCTGAAATAAGTCTCGAAAAAGTTAGGCTTCTATTTTTAGGAAATTCGTAATGAAGTACGTTCGAGTGAACGTTCAAGTGGTATGAGAGTTAAAGTAGCTGTTGTGTAGCAAAATTATGTTGCAAATTTGATGAAATACCGGATATAATGTGGTTACTAAAGAAAGGAAACATCAATGCCAAGTTTGAACTGTAGGAAAATTTTATTTATGACACAGAACAAACGCACAGACAAACAGACAAAAATTAAAAGATCGTTATTCATGGATATACGTAATATTGCTTTAATTAATACACTCAAAATAGTTTTTTTGTTTAATTACAATATAAATGATGATTTGTATGACAAACTTAAAAGTATTTAAATTTGTAACAATTCAAAAATTTGATTTCAAGTTTATTTATTTTTGGAACAACAAGTTGGAATATTTTTATTATATTTATTGACAAATCTATTTTCATGTTTCTCAATGTAACCAGATGAGAAACACATCCTACAGATGCCGAACTACAAATTGCTGTATTCATATTTTATGGAGAAGAATTTCGCTTCGCTCGTTGTTGAATGGAAGCTTGGCTATCGAAACTTGCAAAAAGAGTGATGCAGTCATTCGTCTCAATCGAGAATTTCATTTGTTGGACCGCGGGTAAAACTTCTGTCGCCCGAAACTATAGATACGAGTACGGGATCGAAATTGACTTTGTTGTTTGCATTGATTGGTTTTGTGCAACACTACTGAGATCCCAAACTTTCTTTCTTCTCTGGCTTGAATTGTACTAGCTAGTACTCTCTTTGTGTCATCTCTTTTTTCTAGAATGGCAACGCATCCTTGCTACTATTGGTGATAGAGGCGACGGTAACTAATTGTCATCATTTAAAAGGCTACCGAAGAAAAGTCATGTTAAGTACAAACAAAACAAACGAAGTCCTCAAACTAAAACCATGTGTCCTTTAAAAAAATCACTTACTTATTTGCATTAATTCAACATAATCCCAACAAATATTTAAATTCAAATTGGTAGGGGAGCCCAAGAGGGGATTTCGGGATTTACAGAAGCGCGGCAGATTAATATACAGGGCGATACCCTGTACCCGGTTAAGTAACTCCACCAAAAATGAGCCTCATATATAAGGCCGCCCGTGAAGGATACAGGATCAGATTAGTAAAAAAAAATTGATCATCAGACATTCTCGAGCGCGTCAGATTAAGGTAGGGTGAGTTAATTACCTCCTAAAAAGTGTATATTCCACTAATCTGACAATTTGAGAGTGACGTAAAGAAAGGGGAGGGCAGCAAAGTTGTAAAAAAAAAACGTCATCTTGACATTCTCGAGCGTAGTTAATTTTTTTTTTATTTTGAAGGAAATAATTCAAGAATAACGAAAAATATATAATCTGACGATTTCCGCAAGCCGAAATAACAAAAAAATCGTCGATAAAGTTAAATGCGTGCAGCTGCGTGATGCCTATATTTCCTTCTCCGCGTTTCTATTCCTCTCTCACTCTTTCTCTATTTATTACTCTCTCACTCCGTCCCCACTCCAGTTTCTGCTGTCATGACGCCATCACCATATTCCAGCAAAAATTTTTTTGAAAGTGGTTTTTTTGGAATAACTTTTAAACGGCTTTATCGATCAACTTCAAAAACTAATCCGCCCTTGAGCTTGAAAAACCACGTCGATCGCCACCAATTTGGTCAAAATCGGTTGATTCATTCGAGAGATATCGTGAACGAAAGAAACCCGAAAAAGTGTTTTTTCGGGATTACTCCGAAATTTTTGGTTCGATCAATTAAAACTTTTAAATTACTTATGAGGATGATAAAACTGCGTCGAATGCAGCCAACCACGTAAAAATTGGTTGATCCATTCAAAAGTTATTGCGGTTTGAAAATTCCAAAAATAGTGTTCTATGAAACTTCTATCAGACTTTTGAGCTGGGAGAGCTCAAATGCATAGAAATATTATTTCTTTGAACTCCGCGAGCTCAAAATAAATGTCATAAGTACAATTTTAAGCGCCCAGGAATGGAATTAGCGGGAAATTGCAGGGATGGCCTTTAGGGTGAACCGTTTTTTTGTCAGATTAGGCGAATCCCTCTAGATAATCGTCAGATTATGAGACAGTACGTTTAAAACATAAAGATGAACCATATATATCTTAATCTGACGCGCTTGAGTATGTCAAAATGGCGAATTTTTTTTGCATATTATGAGAATGGCCACGAGTTTGCGTCCCATCGAAATCGTCAGATTTGTGAATGAGAGCTTATTTTTGGTGCACTTAACACTCCCTTAGAAAATCTGACGCGCTCGATTAAATTTTTTTTTTTTCATTTTCAACCCTTACATACAACCACCCCCACCATGCAAACGGTCAGATTAACATACGTACATTATTAAAAATACGTAGGGCATTGATGCTATCAATATCTGACGCGCTCGAGGATGTCCATGCATCAGTTTTTTTTTACATATTTAAAAATCTATAGCCGCTTCCCCCACCGATGAAAAGGTATATATCATATAACATTTTTTTCTTCTTATCATCTAAGCTTTGCAACCCAATAGGTCTCTGTGACGCTCGAGTAAATCCCCATTTAGCACCACGGGCTCCCCTACCAATATAACGATCAAAAGCAGATATTTGCAAGTAATGTCATGTTTTTGACGTTGACGGCTTAACGCGTAGATACTCCAAAGTACAAAATTGAAAACAACACGAAAGAACAATATTGTTTTATAAATGATATTAAAATTAATTTAATCATGAATTTAATTAACAGAAAAATCTTTGAGTAATTGAATTCCAATTCAAATTAATTACGTATAGCATCTACTTAAATAATTATAACCGTTCACATAATTCAGTTAGCAACTCGAACATCATTATGATAGGACTTATGCAATTAGTGCACTGTTCTACACTAATCCGATTTGATAACAACTACTATAATTAAAACCAGATTGTGAAATCTAATAGCGTCTCTAGACAAATAATACTGTGAGTATATCGTGTGCTCATTAGTTAACTTAAAATGAATTAGAAAAACTAATTTGGTTATTTTTTTGGTAACAATTTATACTGAGTAGGCTTAACTTATGAGTAGGGTACTTAAATAAGAGTAATATAGTATATGAAATCTCATTTAAACATCATCACTATTATAATATTTAACTTATTACATTTTGAAAGTGAAATGATAGGCTAAAATAATTTCAATTCATATCTTGACATACATAAAAAAATATAGTCGTCGAACATATTATAACCTCCTCTTTTTTGAAGTTGGGTTTTATTATTATCTACACGGAATTGTAAAGTAAAAGTCAAATTATTCGATTGTGTCTTGAACATAAACAGGTTAACGAAATTAATAGATTACAATCAACAAACTGTGGCAATAACTCAACGGAAGCCAAACACAAAAGCCTTGGTTATGGTAATGTGAAAACTTTGTGGAACTGCCTGGCTCCCGCTTACGGTCGTGCCGTTCGATCTATCGCTCTGTCCACTTCTAATACTAAACGTGGAAAAGAGAGAGATAATAATTATAACTGAAGTGTGAAACAAAAGGTTGTTGCAACCTTCCAAATGCAATTATGATTATTCTGGAATTTATAAATTTATATTTAGAAGTTGGATGTACAGAGATTTAAACTTAGTTATTAAAATTTTAGTAGTTACGATTAAGAGTGAGTTTATCAGTTTGTATTGTTAGAAAAATAACATGAAGTAAATAAAAGTAATATCTATTAAAATATTACAAATCATCAACACGTAATAATTTTATAGAGATTTACTAAAATTATGTATTAAGTCTAATCAAGTGAAAGAGATTTGCTCGAACGATCCAGTTCATTAAGACGTTTAATTTAAAAGACAGAGTGAGCACAATAAATTTACAGAACTTATTACGGACAGAGAAAAGAAAGTTACAAATGAAGATAATTTAAAGGAACACGAAGTAAAAAATTTAAGCAGGAAATGTCATCAGCACTATACTCAGGAAAATGTGTAGATGTTATCTACGCGTAATATTTATCAACACAATGAATGATAATATGTTAGTCAGTCAGAACTGTATAATAATAAGTCAATGCCGCTACCTAATTTTTTTTAACGGCTACCGAAATTACCAAACTAAAGTTATAATTTTTGTAACGAATTGTAGATCCTTGATTTCTTGGTTAATTTAGCTTTTTAAACTTCTTTTTCATAATATTTAACAAATGTTGTAACTGCTATGGTCTACTGTAACTTCTAAATTCCAAAAAAGTATGTAAGTTAACAGTCTCTGTATGAAAGCTTTAGCGCAAACGAAACTAAAGGTTAATTTTAATTTACTTTATTTCATCAGTGACAAAGGTCTACATATGCTCCATATAGTAGTAAATTAATCCGTAGAGGTACACTGCTCAGACTCATTAGCCGAAACAAAGTAGGTAACTCAATTAGTTCCTAGCGCCGCCGCGCCCGGCGACCGGGCTTGGATTCCGTTCATTTTACGGCGATTGTTACTGGATGCAGTTCGGACATGCTTTTATTTTAATTCTATTATCAAACCAGCGTACAGTCCACATGGTGCTAAGTACGTAGTCCTTTAGATAACTTATTCTTGCAAATCATTTAAATATAAATGCTAACCTAGAATTCTGTCATCCCGTACTTGTTGGCGCAGCTTAATAGATACAATTTAGTAGGTATAAAGAATTTGTGACAAAGTGAGTTATCAATATTATGACAACCTTCGTTTAATGAATCTGATAAATTAATATTATTTTATATGTACAATACAAATTGTCCCGTATATCGATAAGATGAAGCAATAAACATAATACCTGAAATAATGGAGAGGACGTTAAGGGCGCGTGTATTTCATGTTACAGGTTTACCGAAGCAAAGCAATACTAACAACATGACCATATATTTCAAAGACGGATTGTATTTAGATAGATGCTCTTAGATAGTCGATATAAACTGATGAAAATTAAACAAAAATTATACTCTTACAGTATACAATTCCAAACGTTACACACAATAAAATTAGGTCATTTATAGCTTTGTTTAGTCATTCAAATATTTTTGCTAAATGCACTTGCATTAACTTTAATGAGGCGAAATGCAATTCCGCTAAATGCAGTTAGAGTCTAACTCGATTACCGCCCAATTGACAACTAGCATATTATAATGGAATGCTCATCACCGACGGTTAAACTAATTTGAAATTCAAATTAAAGCACTAAATGTAAATCGCTACAAAATGTTTCAAGGGTTGTGTTTAAATTTTCGTACGTAACGCTAATATATTTGAAAGGTAACAGAGGATACGTGAGCAGTGACAATCCGGTGATTTAAATTTCTAATTTGGTTTTGAAGGATACCTACGACAGTGGTTTCTAGTTTAAAAAAAATCGGAAATACCTTTAGTTTTGGAGTTCAAATTATTGTGGATGTTTTGGGATTGTGGATGATTTCAATTATTTATTTTAATTTCATAAATAGTAATAATTTGCAAAGATTCAATATTGGATAGATATCAAGATTGGATAGTTTTATGAAACTAATTGTGTGACGCAAATTGAAATACAAAACAAATGAAGACTACTTTATAGAATGGACACTAGAAACAAGGTAAATCCGCCTCTTGGGTTGGCCACTAACCCCGCCACCAATCCGCACTGGAGCAGTGTGTTGGGGTATGCTCCAGGCCTCCTCTGGTATCAAGAGAGACCCGTGCTCAGTAGTGGGCCATTAATGGGTTGAAGCCATGAGCTAAATGAAAAACACAAACTTTTAAATATTAAATAAAGGATGAACATTAAAAACACTCAATAATCGAATGTTAACAATAATAACATTTACTTCCAGATACATAGGGAAAACTTCATAAAAATGAACATCTAGTAACTTACGTAACTGAAAAGAAGTCATTTAATATTGCTCGAAAGACCTCGCCCATCTGAATGATCGTGCAAGCTTCAAAGAGATTACTCTTTACAATGAAAACCGCAGCAACACATACAGCGCGAGCATCGATTGAGCTAAACACGCCGGCCACCGCCACGCGAAGCTGGAAAGGAGCCAATCAATAGGCTGCCTTTATGTAAAAGCACTTTAATGAAGAAAATTGTTAAACGGATATTGAAGGAATACTGTCTGAAGCGGAGGTTCGACGGTTTTATGTTTATTTTTGATTCCCTTTTAGTTGATGGCTCCGTGCTTTTTATGGAAAGGGACCTATGTGGTTTAGGTAAATTATTTCTTTAATTTTCATCATTTCTTTGATATGACCGTGTAATTCCTAATCTTTTGGATGAAAGTATACTTGTTAGGTGATGAAATTCTGATCACAAATGATTACCATGAAAAACTATCCATTATTAGTCCCCATGTCAAGTCACTGAGACTAAGAATTTGTAAATTAAGTAGTGTAGTATGTAAGTGGGTCGACATCCATAGTTTACACTAATTGAAATTTTGAGAGGAAACAAAACATAAGCCAGTAAATAACAAACTTTCATGCAAGCATCTGTTTTGTTATTCCAAAAAAATCTTTTTTAGAAAGTTTCTAACTGTATAATATTTCTAAATATGAATGAGTTAGTGGTACAATTTTCTTTTTGTTTCTGAAGCTTATTGAATGGCGTGAGATATAAAAAAATGTCATATTCATTCTTTGGAAAACTAAGAACTGCATGGAAGATTTGATCTTAATGGCATAATTTAAGCGCAGGATGCTTCAATTCTGAACCTTATATTATTAGGTGGATAAGATGTAGATCTACAATAGACATAACATTATTTCGCATACACCCAAGTACACAGTTGAATGGAAACCACAGCAACATACTGAATGTGAGCGGTCGGGCTAAACACGGCTGTAGCGTAGCTCTAATGAGGAACTATACAAAGCTGGACGGGGTCCAATCAATAGCCTGTTTCGGATATGTACTGGCATGTAGGCAATGATTCTTGGTGGCAAGTTAATTGACGATTGTTTATTGTTTACCTAGAACGTAGTCAAGCGTCTTCAAATGGTATATTCAGCTTCATAAAATGTATAAAATGTCCAAGACAGATTTGTAATAACAAATTTTAGCATACTTCGTGATGCGTGTTCATGAAAGGCAGTTTTGGAAGATATTATGGTAAAATTTATTGGTAGGTGCAAATTACCAATTCGAACTTAACCGATGTGGTTGATACGGAAAAATAAGCTAAATTTACAGGAATATATATCATAATAAACAGAATTAAGAACATCACAATCAAATCGATGTTAAATAAGCTACTGTAAAACTCTACTTTCACGTATCACTTTTTCTAAAATGTACCTACAAATCAACAAATTCCTTGTATCTGAAATCAACTACTAAATTACCAAATTCACATAAGAACACGCTCCTTTATTTTCCACCGTCATTTTCACAAGACACTGTATTTGTTTAAGCTAAATTAAACATGACGTGTCCAGCATCATTAGAAGTGTACTTAATCAATCACCCCGTACGAAGGTATCGTCGCCTAACACCCAGTGTCCGGCACTAAGCCGTCAACAAAAAGGGTCTTACCGCCTGTCAACGACGTTGCTTCATTAACCTCACAGTCATCTTCAGTACAATCGGAAGATGATACGCATTTTGTAACGGAGACGAAAAACAGAAACACTTCTCTTCCATTCGTGGTTTACTGTGAGGATTGTATCTCTTCTCGTAACGTAACGTTGTAACATACTCCATGTTTAATGCAGAACCAATGCGATTTAGATTTGTAAGCACGTTTGGGTTTCAAAATATTTGTAAAAATCGACTTGCATCAAAGGAAACAATTTATAAATAATTATAATTTATCAGTATACATAATATATCGGAATAACTATATATTATAGTAGCAGCAGAAAATGAAGGCCCCTATGACGTTTACTTGACGTCTGTCCGATCATCAAGTTTCGTATAAATTATTACATAAATTTGACGGAGCAAATTGCTGTTCTTCATTGTCAATAGTGATGTGCAAAAAGTCATAAAATTTATCGAATGTATAACTTAACACCCAAAGTTAATTAATTACATGGATATTGAAACAATATATATATTTAAATATTATGGACTAATGCGGGACCATATAAACAAAGTATATGGTACCGCGAACAAATTCCTTCACGTTTTTACTAACAAAATACAGTGCCACCTTTAATAAAGTAAGTAAGTCAATTACATAAATGAATATACTATAAATCTTCTCAACACAACAAGGCCCACTACTGAGCTCAAAGCCGAGGAGACCTTAAATATAAGGTGATTCGTAAGACTCTTGTGATATTAATAGGGGGTACTCAGTATTCGATTCTCATTCCAAATATGTAATTAAAAAGGGTGCTTAAAATTTTTATTCCAAAAATGTATCGATGCGACTCGCACTTGACCATATTTTTTCGATACTAAATTAACATTTTTCACGTCACTATTTTAATGTGTCAAAGGGGCCTTAATTTTGTGCCGTTACTATAATTCGAGTTTAATTTCTCTATCAAATAAATCTTAGATTCAACCTATACTTTAATACAATAAAACCAATTTAAACTTGCGTAGCGAAATTACAATCGAGCATCAAATATTTTGTTCATCTGCAACATTAACATTCCTAATAGCGTCTGGATCAAATAAGCTGGTCCAGAATGAAGAGAAATGGCATATTTCTCGTGCCGTCTTGAGATTGTCCTGGCGAGATGACTCGGTCGGGGGCAACGACCTGGCGCCGTTGACAGCCGCTAAGACCCTTTTTGTTTGCGGATTAACGCCATCGGACCTTAGCAGCAGTGAACCGATTTATTATGCCCTGAATGAAGGTAGATTCTGCAATGAGTCATCGTAAATTCCCATTTTGGTTGTATTTCTTATGGCGCGTTTAGAGAGTTCCTGAGAAAGTGCGCGCGACGTTAAACAAAATTTACTATTTATAAGTACATTTTAAAGGAAGTGATTTTTATAATATAATAATAATATTAATTTAATTTAACGCATTTATAGATATAACCTATTTTCATAAAGATATAATCACAATATCTTAAGGAACATAAGCAGTTCGATAAACAGTCTCATTACCATTGAAAATGAATCAGTAACAGGTTACAAAAATCCTCGTAACGATGACAAAGAAAAACAAGGGAGAAATCGGAATTGAACTCGCTTAATTTGCTTTGAGAATTGGAACAAACAATTCCCACAAATATACAATCTTCATCCACTTAGAGAACCAGTCTCCTTTGTGCTTTATTGGGTTAAAATTGACGTTCGGTTATTCTAGGTTGTTCGTATAAAATACATTGAAGATTTACTTGGGATTTAATTTTAAATTTTGTTATGCTAGTATCTAACTCGATAAACATTTCGTTCTTTGTTTGTAAAGGTTTCTGGCAATCTCGGTGCGGATTTAGAATAGAATATAATTATATTAAAGATGAACAGCTGACAATTATTTCATCATAAGATTTTCGGTTTCAATAGCTGTCATTTTGTTGTTTTGTTTCATTAGTGTCAGTTAATGTACTTATAAGTAAGTTATAAATCACCGTTATTAAGACGAAAACCGTATACGTAATAGGCTTAGTGTGTAGTGTGAGTTAAAATTATGGGTATAATACAAGAGCTGTAACTTAAGACCTACGGAACATTAAGGCTGAGATGCATAGACGATACTTAGCCTTAGCTCAAACTTTACTTACGAAAAACTTCAACTGACTTTGCAAAGACTGCGATTTGGTATTTACAGACATGTCACGCTGAGCATAAGTTAAAACCGCTAATGCCATAATTGATTGCTGTCATCTATCTGTTTGTTAATACGAAACATTTAAATGTCTTAGAAACCGACTAATATCAAGGTTCATTTGGGACCATTATTTTTGTTCGGATAATAGCCAAAGTTTTTGGTTACTCAGCTCGTACTCAGCCAAGTCTTATTAGTCTGTCTTAAGTCAGAGTAAAGTCTGAGCTAAGGCTAAGTATCGTCTATGCATCTCAGCCTAAGAATTTTAAAACAAAGTTCATCGTGTAGCTAGACCGTGAAATTTGTCATTTCATTAATTTGTAAACGAGCAGTGACAGCCAAGTGCTTCAAAGGTTAGACTCCTGCAAAGCCCTCTGTTTTAAATTTTTATGTGCGAATAAGAAATTAATGATCACGTGCTTTAGAAATATCTTGAGGGTACCTGCGCACTTACGAGTTCTCCAAACTTTCGATGATTGCTACGCATCCAACCAATGAGGATAAAACTTTGACATTCGCCGAGCAGCATAATAAGGTTAATTGATAACAATAATGATAAATACTTTTAGATATCAGTTGACTGAGTTTTGCTATGTAAAATACCACGTACAAATGATTATAAGAGGGTAATATTACAAAAAATGCCTTGACTGGCACTCTAAACATTCGGGTTCACTATTTATCGTCCGATACTGATTAATATTAAATAAGTTAACTTTCACAAATTCTAGTAAAATACCTTTCATCAACCCACGTGGGAGAGGCGTAGTTGAATGTGCTCCGCTTTGCTGTAAGGAAATCGTTATGTAAGGTTGTTAACTTAAGCCTTTAGGACCTTTTTAGGACATTTTTTTTACTTCTTTACGACCCTTGCCTCAAGGACCTTTTCTTTAGGATGTTATGTTAAATTTATGTAACAAGCAGTGACAGCCTAGAGGTTGTAACTAGGTTCGCTTGGACTTGGGTTCGAAACCTGCACTCAGTGATTATTATGATATTTGCGTTTAAAAATGAATTGTCACTTGTTACGATGTAAAATATTGTGACCAAGCTTACGCTCTTAAATTCTCCATGATTCTTAAAAGTATGTGAAGTCTGCGTATCCAGACTGCGTATTCGGATACGTAATAGCCTATAACGAGAAGATAGATGAGCCCAGCAAAGCACCAGACAGTTATGGGTGTTCTTGATGATACTGGTGATGATGATGATTATATCGAGAATGATGATGTTTATGATAATGATGAATACGTACATAATTAAATGTAAATGAGTGGTTTCTTTTTGTGTGCTTAAACTTTAGTAGGTATAAATAAAGTAAAGACGCATATCCGTAATTTACACCGATTGGTAATTGATTCATCGGATGACGAATCAAACTTCGTATCAAGGTGTGATACTCAATTAAAAATTAAGCCACTTCATACAAATTACTCTCGAGGAAAGTGGGGCGAGCTTTGTTTTACGGCCGCGTTTAGGCGTTTCGTAGGCTTTGCAGGAAAACAATTAAGCGTTTTGCTCGGTTAAAAGTGTATGGCTGTGCATTTGTCCGCTTTGTCAGGTGAAGGGTATAGGGGTTGTTTAGAGGTATTTGGGGTAGACGAAAGTAGGCCGTTAAATATTTAGGAGAAACGTCGCATGTAATTATTTAGTTGATTGCCGTATTGAAAGATACTGAACATAACTTAAAAAATATTTGAAGTCTAGGCCGTATTCAACTTTTATTTCACGATTTTTATTATTTAAATAGCACAAGTTTAATTGTATCGTCTTTGTCTTACAATAAAATATACTATTGTAATAAAGCTGAAGAGTTTGTTTGTTTGTTTGAACTGGCTAATCTCAGCAACTACAGGTTCGAATTGTAATTTTTTTTGCGTTGGATAGTTGATTTATCAAGGAAGGATTTGTAAATGTAAAGAACAAATTCCCCGAAGCGAAGCGAGGGTGGGTCCACTAGTAACACATACAGCACGATGTCTTGACAACAACCTAGTCATTCGTCCTTCCATTCATCCTTGCAATCCCGTCATTCAATCTATATCATTCAGCCTCATTCACTACGTTTCCTTTCACGCATCTCACATTCTGTAACTATGTTTAATTCTGTATCCCACATGGTCCCAATATCAACACAATATTTTCTAGCCTAGCTACAAAATTATATACAATGTCTACAATCAAATAATCTCATAAAACACGTGCAAATCGCCACCAGGGCTGACGTCACACCGCGCCGTAACGACCACTCCGTTTTCAATTACATGTAATTGTGGTCTGGACTGTTATTACGGCTGCGGCAATTTAGTATGGCGAACGTAAATTGCATTTGTTTTTTCACCGGCTGCCAGACGGTCTGATAGGTCGCCTATGAAAAAGATACTGGTGTTAGTGTTGCGCTTACACAAGTTATCTTGTTACAAACGAACACTCACTTAAAACAATTGTACATTACAGTAGACTTTTGTAGAAGTCCGCAAAGACTGAATATCTCGTTCAGTAGACGTATAGTTAACTCCACGCTGATTTTTGAAATTCCCAAGTAAATTATTATGTTTATGCAAACAATTACAAGAGCTTTAGGTAAACTCCAATAAACTTGACCCTTCCAATGGTCAAGTTTACGACGGTTTACTCTTAAATGTTTAAGTAAGTCTTAATAAGTTGTTAAACTGTCACATGAGATGATACTCATCTCTTGAAATTATACTTTGAAATGAATACTTCTACAATATCTTTTTTCATGCATTTATTCTGTGAACTACACGATTAGTATAAAGAGTAAGAAATTGCCGCAAGGTCAATTGAGCTATCAGTGAGTCTGTCGTCTTATCTCTTTATAGCCTCCTGTATGAAAATGTATTAAGCCTTCTGACTTTTAGACATTAAGAAAAAGCTTTGACATCTAACAATAATAATTAAGAACAAAATATCCATGGTGCTTGTGATCGCATGCGGTCTACGGAGTTATGCCGGATGCTTTTCAGAGCTAATTAATTATGAGATCGGAACAAAGTTTTATGAATGTTGCTTGTGTAACTATGTATTAATTTAGGGGTCGATTACTTTACGTACTCTGTGCGATTTACCACACCGAGGTAGATGTAAATTCAAGACTTATAGAAGATTATAATTATGTTTTAAAGTGTGTGAATCCTGCCTACATCTTACCAAAGCATTATGTACGTTGATCTTACCTTCTCTCGCAATAAACCTCGCAGTAAAGAGTCAAGCAACCTTGCGCCGAGTTCGTACCAGCCCCGTCAAACAACTTTTCATTATTTCAAAGAGAGGCTCTTTATTAGACACGTTTATTGTAGTTCTTTATTCTGGAAAGTTCTCTAAACATTTTGTCATTTTGTTTTAATCTTGTACCTTCTTTATTTCTTACTGACAGTCATTGAAAGTTTTATTAAAATCTTGAAATTAGTGAACATTTATAACCTGGTTTTTTCTTGCAATAATTAATGGACTTTTGACGTTGTCTAAAAAATCAATGATATTTGTTTTGAATTATAAAATGTTGCTAATTATTAAAATCGTGAGAAGCACGATCTTGTTACTGTACGATGTTTTCCTTCGCCGAAACGCTTCGATGCGCGGATCCAACACGTATGACCGTATGACGTGTGCCAATTTGTACATCGCCACCGTAGTGGACTATGGCGTGTAACATGACATTATGAAACGAGACCTGGGACGAGCACTGAAATGGTTATGGGTAGCGATTATGATGATAATGTACATCTGTACCATCTAAAGTAACGTTTATCAATAAAAATTCTTCGATTACCACATAATGACTTATCTAACATTAATACGTATCGTTACGTCAACGACCTTTTACCGAGCACATGTTATATGGATCGTGCATTTAATAAAAGTTAATTAGACCCCAGTCACAAAGTCTAGCAAGTTTATTCAGCTGACGTCGAATCGCAGACCCTTGAAGAACCCATCGTTGATTTACGTTGCTAATCTCGAGAAAGTGCGAGAAAACTGTAGCCGAGGAGCGATAAGGGGTGCTCAATCGAGATTTTATCAAAAGAATCAAGTGGGCACTCAAGCATGGGGAGGGAAACTTATTTTCCCCCAAACTTTTCATCCCACCAGAGTGTATTTACCGAGAGTGGGCTACGAAATTATTTAAACTTAAATTCTAGCAAAGTTAAAGTGCTAATAACTCCACAGGCGCTGGACAAAACTTGGGCTTACTTTATCAAAGTTTAACGGGTAACATTTAATTTGCATATTTATTTACCCATGGTACCAGCTTTGTGTTGATAAAAATCGTCTCGCATGGGTTGGGGACGCGAAAATGTTTTACTAAAGCTTTTTTGTTTTTATATTTACATCGTAATACGGTAGGGGATCAGCAGAAAATAGAGTACAGAGTTATAAGGTAAATTTACTCTTTACCTCTTTACATCCCACGGTTGTAATTTTTTGTGCGGTGAACAGTTTTCACGGATATTAGGGCAATAAAAGTTACCAAGCACTTTCAACTAAATCAAGAAATAAATTGCTGGCTCTCAATTTAATTATATATAATTATGTCCTATTTGATATTGCCGCATATTACTGAAAACCGAACTCATCCCATGTAAATTCTAATCTACAAGGTAATCACTTATGCTCACAGTATCCACAAATGGATACATAGCAAACGTGTTTGTTGGCGATACAAACTCATCGTGTATTCCGCTCATAATCAATCTGCTGAATGCCGTGCCCAAACTAAACTGATATGACTTTACATGCTATATGTATGTATATAGAGTAATGAATGCTACATATCTAATGTACACAATTCGTAGATCGGAACATAGAATTTATAATTTGTTCTTGTTTAAATTGTAAAGTCCTCTTGATGGATAACTTTTCAGTATAGGACAGACACGATTTATAGTGCAGTGCTGTGCAGGAGACAAGGCAATGATTTCAGTCCTGTTGCTGGTTGCTCGATATTATGATGTGGACAGTATTTTGATTAGTATATTGAAAGAAGTTATGTTTGTATGTTTCATACCGCCATCGTTGATATCTGTTTTGACCAAAGGTTGACTGGTAGAGAATGCTTTTAGCATTAAGTCCGCCTTTTGTACCACATTGATTTTGGTATAATAAAGTTTAAATAAATAAATGAAGTTTGGTTTACACAGATAGATAGACAAATACACGAGTAATTCGATAAGACCATTTCGATACGAATGGCCCTAAGATCTTAAATGAATTTTACATAATTATAAGCGACTTTGACAACTCCGTAGCGTAGTTGGTAGTGCCCCTGCGTACAAAGCGAGGGGTTCCGGGTTCAATTCAGACAGATAAACGTTTGCTCTCGGATCGTGGGTTCGCGATATCTTATTTGTGTTGTCCATGCCACCCGCGACACAAGGAATAATAGTGCGGGGATATGAGTGTGTAAGCGTTTATTTATTTAAATTGATATTCACTCTGCAAATAAATAGGATAACTATCACGTAATCCCATTATCTCCAATAAATTTTTAATTCTAAACCAAGAACCTTGCAGAGGCAACTATGACAAACAAACTCAGGGCAGATTGAGTCGTGACACGGGTCGTCGTTATGCAAATTCAGTTGGGAATTTTAAATCGAGCCCTGGCACCTTATTTGATTAGGCCACTCAAATTGCTTCATCCGGGACGCTTGTTGGAATCCTTGCAGGGTTGTCGATTTAAGCCATAATTATGTAGACTGCGTAGGGAAGATACGGCTATTTATAATCTTATTAGTCATAAACAAATTTGTTCAGGACTAGGATAGAGATGGAATTAAAATTTGCTCAAATAGCTACATTATCGAGTAATTGTTAAGGTAGATTATGTACCTGTGCGTGAGACACTGCCGTATCTCTGAATAAAAGTTACCTATTAGCCGTCGAATTTCTCTTTGGGCAGATGTTTAAAAAACAGACGATTTCACTGACGCTTGCAGCGCAGAGGGAATTTGCTTTAAGCGTTGTGTTTCCTGGTTTATGATAGAAATATTAAGATAACATCATTCTAATTTAATTTACCTAAAATATCTAATGATTAGATTAGCTATACCGATTGATTTTTGTGTCTAGTGTCTTAGCTCTATGTTTTTCTATTTAGACTGAACTTGATTCATTAGTGCGGTCGCGTCGCGTTCGAACATCAATCACAATACTTTCAAGGAACGTAAAAAGCTGTTTTATTCTAAACACATTGATTTCATCTGGTGTTAAAGATGTTCTATTGTTGGGTGTGCGTCAGTGGTACAAATTATTTTTATCTGTGGAACACCACGCCTTGTCTCCGAGGTATTGTCGTGTCATTACTATTTCAGTAAAAGCTATTTTTACAAGCTTTGCTATTGAACTTACAATGTTTGTATGTATGTTCGGGTCAAATCTTGGAAGCCGATTTAGAGCTACTTCCACTTACTCTACGGAATTGAAATATTGCGTAAACTTAAGTACCAATAATAATGCAATTTTATGAGAAGCATGATTAGATACTACACGCAGGATTGGATCCAGTCAAGAAAGTCATCAACAGTTAACAACGCAGTGACTAAATTTATTGTCTTGCATTTATGATTCACTTAGAATTATTAGTCATTCAGAATTTTGAGTCACCACTGTAACATTCATAACTTTGGAAATATTCTCAAAATTAAGTTTTGCAGGGCGTTTAAGGACCCCAGGTGACCAACTACGGGTTAACTACGATCTACTAAATGGACACGAGTCATTTAACACAAATCAATTTCATAAAGTGAGAGTGAGATTCAATAAGCACTTGATTCTACTCTATACACAAACTGAATTTAATATAGAACCATCCAACCATAGCAGATACTCAGTGATACAATGCACATTCAAGTTGATACTACTATTAAGCCTACGTAGCGCTGTCATTTAGATAAGTGAAATCAAATAGGCCGACGCGATACATAGCAATATAGCTAACTCGTTAGCTTAAATGCTTATCGGTACCTGACGAGATCATTAAGGCGATATCGATCGCCGTTTGGACATTAGCCGGCGACAAATTGTCCAATCAATAGGCAGGTAATTGATTCTAGGCATCCCGTGTCAGACGAGGCTTTGTTAAGGGAGAGCCTCTTGAAATTTAAATACCCTTTGAGATTATCGAGTTAGTGTCTCGTGTGAGGAGAGGACTTTGCAAAATTTATTCTTAATTTAGTTTTTTGCATGTTTTATAAGCTTGGCAAGTGGCTTTTGAAATCCAGACTTTTTGCAATGTACGCTCTCATTAAATCATAGTGGATAACTGTTTCGCTACTGCGCTTGTTTTTTTGGAAAATTTAGTCTTCTAGAAGCAATAAATTATGTTGTCATTTACATTTTTCACTCTTTAATAAATGATGCCAGTTTCGAGGTAATCATCTTGACTTGGATTATCGATATACCTACGTTCCTTCTCCAAATTATGCTGTGTAACTTGGGGAAAAAACAGCCAGTATCCCAAAAAGATTTGACTCAGATTTGTAACTCATCTAGGAAATAACTTACATACCCCTATTTTATTGAGCGGACCTTTTTCTAAGAAAGACGGTTTAAATGAATTCCGTTCACGAGTTTAGTACTCAGCATACTTCTAAAGGGATTATATTATGTAGGTATTTACATCTTCGTCGGAACGTGTAACCTTGGATAGATTTTGCTAAGTCGCAATGCAGATTTTTACCTGGATTGTATACTAGTATGTCATTACATTTGGTACAATCCCACCCATATCCTTGTTGGGCACGTGTATCCCTACTATGAATGAAACCTTGG
Source organism: Ochlodes sylvanus (assembly GCA_905404295.2). Lineage (NCBI taxonomy): Eukaryota > Metazoa > Arthropoda > Insecta > Lepidoptera > Hesperiidae > Ochlodes > Ochlodes sylvanus. Next base: position 1,333,470 of record FR990132.1, read on the forward strand.
CTGGAAAGATCATTATGTAATCTCACTCTCTCATTAGTCTTAACTGGTTTATGACATTAAAAACTTTTTCTTCCTATTTTATACAAAATCAATTTTTTTATAGGCAATGAATTTTCAAAAATCTTCTTATATTTTTTTAATTAAGCTAAATTCCAAGGTTCAAGTAAATCGGGAGAAATTTATTTTCAAGTAAAACTTCTTTATAGAATAGAGAATGACAAAAAATCTAATACCCCGTATTACGATTTTTCTGTAACGAAAAAGTGTTATGGTCACTATAAACCAATAGGCCTACAGTAAATTCGCGATGACATTATGTCTATCTTTTAAGGATAGCTTACTATACCCCATTCTAAGATTTAAAAAAATGTTTACGTACTATCCGATATTTGGAAAGCTAGCCAGGCACAATATGATAAGCAGGTTTTCAAATTGGACAGGTACATTAATAAATTCCTTCTGGTAAACCAAGTTAAATATTTAAAAATCATTTTTAAATCACTCTTTTACAATGTAAAAACTCCTTTATAACTGTCATGCCTCTTACTCGTAGTGTGAACTGATTCACGTTCTGCATTGCCTGTCAGTCGGTTAGTGTTTTTATTATATACTAGATATATTGATTTTCTGTTGAGCTCACGCAAATGTTAGATAAGAGAAGACTAAAATCATATTGCCTGGCTCATCTACTTCACATATATTATGAGTAGTTAATACGAGTATGTTCACGACAGAATCACAAAGAACTGTGCCAACGTAACATTTCAGAAAATTTGCCTCCATTCCGTTCCGTACTCGGAACGATATAGCGATACGATGTAACAAAAGTCATGAAGTTCTCTTTGAGTCTTTTTTATTCTTTCGGAAATAGGGAAAAAGTGTTCCCAAAGCCGTTCTCTTCGATGTTCCGGCGTTGAGATATACTTTGACTCCATACTTCGTGCAAACGAGTGTTTAATACGGGCGTGTTGGATATATGGCAGCTGGAAGAGGTGGGTTAGACAGGGAGGTAGTTTTGGTACATTAACATTCATAAATAGAAGCCGTTCAAAACCGTTTAAATGTTTATTGATGAACAAACTTGATTGTAAATTAAGACCTCTTATGACTCAGTTTAATAGTTATGGATTGAAGAAATCAAATTCAAATAAAATTGTTATTTCTTTCCAAGTTATGGGCTGCTTAATAATAATTGTTCTGATGAGTCAATCAGACCTACTGTATTTATCAGTCTTCGATCCCAACAGCAACAAAGTTTTTCATAATTCATTTTGAAACAAAATATAAAATCTAAGTAAAGACAACATTCTAACGCTCCAGCAACAGAATGAAATCATCCTTTGAGATGCAGATAATGTATTTTTTTTCTTGCTTTGTGCAGCGACAACGGCCATCTACATTGTTATGCTAAGCAGAGGAACCTTCTAACTAAGAATTTCTTTTTTAATACAAAGTTCAATTCTGTGCCAGATTCCTTGTACCCGTCTTTTGTGTATCAAAATTTGTGATTTTTGGAATTTTCAGAACTTCACGGACTGTGAAACGGGAATTTTTTAACATTATCGTTGCATATTAATCTACTATTTAAATTACAGTATTCATTGTTTTCTCCTTCGAATAATGAGCACAAGAAATATTCAACGGGTCTTGAGAATGTGTGAATTTTATTAATAGACAAATTGTCACTCTTGTATTGTGTCACTGTATATTATGCTCCTATTGTCCAAATTTTAAAACTTATTCATACATGTGTCAGTTAGCGTGATAAAGAAATCTTATTTTCATGCCATCTCCAATCGAGTCACTTTTTCATGAGTTTGTTTTTTTCAATCGTGATTTATTCTTTTTCATCTACTTCCTTGTATTCACATATCCCAATATAATTTTGGCCTTCCTGATATAACGGTATAATACATGCCCATAATAAGTATAGATGCGATTAATTAATCTTCCTACCCATTATTTTTCGTTTATCTCCTTCACGGAAAAAATGTTGCAGCAATGTATTAGCAGAGATCCGATAGCTGTTTCCTCGGACGTTAATAAATCATCTTCACTGACCGGCTTTGGCTTTGCATATACGAACTAATGTGTATACTTTTCTCCTGCTTCATTTAATGTTTTGGGTAATATGGCGTAAGGCAAAACGCAAGAAGGTTGACATATATATATATACACAGATTCATAATACCTACGCTTTGTACATCCCTAGGGTTCAAACCATTAATGACCCACTATTGAGCAGGGGTCTCTCCTCATACCTGAGGAGGCCTAGAGCATACGATACCACGCTGCTCCAGTGAGAATTGGAGGGGTTAGTGGCCATGTCAAGTGTCGGAAGTTTTTTATGCCACCCAAAGGCATTCGACAAGGCTTAACGACTGCTACCAAATGGCAACAACTGGCACCAACGGCTAAGCATGGACATCCCTTAATTACTTAATCAAAAAATATATTGAATCTCACAACGATCTGTCTACTTACAATATCATCTACACCAACCAATTTACCTATTTACAAAGTTATATATTGATATATTGAAAACCTAAAAGGCTAAACATTCTTAAATTTGGTAAGAATTGTATTTCGTTTTAGTGTTTATGTTTAACGAATAATTCTTCTTGTTTAATTTATGTCAACAATTTTATAAATAAACAAAACTAACTACCTTAAATTTTTTTTTCTTAAATTACAATTCTACCCAACGAGCTATAAAGCAGGATCTACCTCCAAAATTATCTCACTATGCACTAAATTTTCAGACTGTTAAATGTTTAATGTAGCTTACGTCAACTTCGTATCACTTTTATATCAAGCGTTAAAAATAGAATCGATAAAAATGTAGAATTTTAAAAAGTTTCAATTCAACGACGCCACACCGTCGGATGAAGGAAGAATGGAGCAGAGACGCAACGTCAATTTCACGGGAGATTTCGCATACAATTCTCTCCTACAGCTATATCCCTACTTTCACAGGGTGCCCTTAGTTGATTTAATTATTTGTTATATTTTATTCGCTCTAATTGGAACGATTACTTATTGTTACATGAGATTTTATGTATGTTTTTTGTAGGGTTCTTTTGAAACTAAGAAAAGGTTTTTGAAACTTCATTAATTTCTAATTTTATTTACTTGATCGTTAAAATTATTTAATGTTGGAAACATTGAAAGTCATTTCAGAGACAGTAAACAACTTTTTCTGAAAGAAAGAAAAGATGACGTGCCAGAAAAGCAGCCAAATACTTGGTTCGGATTTTTTGTCGTCAGTTTCTTATCCTCAGTATCTCAGAGAGAGAGAGAGAGAGAGAGAGAGAGAGAGAGAGAGAGAGAGACTTGTTTAATCTACGTTGTCAAAAATGTGACTGAATTTCAGACCAGAGTTATTAAAAAATACGCCACCTGTTCCTGGGGCACCATGTACATTATCCCTGCGGATTTCTAAAGGCGCTTCATTCTGAGGGAACCGTTTAACTGAACGGTAGGTATTTTTACATTGAGCTGAATAATATTCTGGTAGACGGGTAATTTCTTGCGGTCCGATTGAAGGTATTTGAGTCAGTGGAGGAGAATTTTATTGAGAAACGTAGGTAAGCTGGCTTACGGTTTTGAACAAAATAGATAGGTATATATTACTAGTAATTCTTTCCACATGAGATAATAGTAAATACTTCCAAGATATTATAACAAGTAATACTTCTATATTATGTACCTATTGCTGGCGGTTATTCACCCAATGGTGCGTGAAAGCTAATTTTAGACTACAAATACCCAGAAATCATAAACATCATAGTACTGAAGTAATCGTATTATTCAAAGAATTGTACTCAAGAAGAGTCAGACTTCCTGGCATCAAGGAAGACTTTGCTAGATAAAGAAATATACTCTACTCTACTATAATCAGGTACTTTACTTAAGTAGAGTATAAGTAGAACTAGAGAACTCTGAACATACCTCGCAGTCTTCGATTAATTTACAAGTACCCATATGCTTGTAAAAACAATTACGAATAAACTCAATAACTGCTCTGCCGTAATATTCACGCGGAAAATCCATTAACTCGACAAGAGCTAAGGCACTTAGGATTACTTCGCTTCCCGAAATATACTCCGCGTAGTGCACTTATTTAAAACAACTTTATAATTATGCATTATGCAAGATGGCGTCGAAACGACGGCGCGGCGTTATAACACGTTGTTCTCAAAACCATTTTACTAATTTTGTAATTTTGCACAATGCTAGTAATGAAACATGAGGCTTTAGACTGGGTTTAAAAATAATATCAGTAAAAATGTTGAATTAAAATAATAAAGACGACAAAGTAAAAACAATTTTAATTTCGAAAACCATTTAAACGAAAACAAAGAAAAGTCCACTATCCATTCACTAACGCATACACATATTGTATGTACACACAATCACAAAGTAATTCTTGAAAAATTGGATTAATTCTATCTAGTAAGTTAAGAAATAGTAGGGTATAGAAGAGCGGGACATCGTGGCACTGTAACTTAATTACTTAAAAGGATGCTCCTAAAGTGTGGACAAAAAATAAACAATTATCTTCTATTTCTAAAAAAGAACTATTTCATATTCTATTTCTTAACGGTAAGAGCCCATCAACACGTACAGTGCATTCTTGTGGTGTTCACATCAATAACGAAATTCTTCAGGAATTGCTTGCGACGTCCAATCATTCCACGCGACAATCATAAACCGAGTAGGGATGTGCAAGATGTGCAAGATATAACATAATGTAGATATATCTTAACACTAGCAAATGAACACTTTTTCAATGATCAGTGCGATCTACGATATAATACTAGTCTAGATACAGTCTGGCTGGTCCTATACAATATGCGTCCAAAAAAACTAAAACTTAATGAAAGTAATTCCTTCGTCAGTTCTTTTTCATTATTTTTATTCTTGTAAAAGAATATCAAAAAATAGTGTGTGTAGTCCGTACACGTATACTTAAGTGAGACTTCACACTATAACATTCAAAAGCGATAGTTATTTTAATTCGGTTTTTACAGTTATCCTTTGTTATACAAACTTTATTATAATTTCTTGCAAGTAGTTACTTAATACATAAGTATGATTACTTACAGTTACAGTTATTTTCTATTCCCATAAGTCACGTTCCCCCACCATAGTAGCGTAAAATTTAACGAAACCGTCTCCAAAGTCCACTAAGAAGTTTCCATTTTTTTTTGGATTATGATTAAAATGGATTTTTACTATTTATCACATTAAAAGTTCATTAGGAAATGATAGAAAGATATTGCACATTTTTCTATTTTGTTATTATTTATTTGTTATATAAGTTTTAGGTACATCTTTGTATGATATTGACTTCATTGCTATGCCCCTTGAACTACCAGGGTCCATTCCCCGATTTATGTTCCAATCTCTGAGACCTAATTGTTATGAAGCACGATGCGGCGGTGAGTATAACAGTTTGCAAATTTGAACAACAATGATTTAATTCCAAATTGCTTGTTGATGACAGTTCGATCTTAAGAAAACGTATTCGTGTACTGAGACGCATCTCAAAGTGTACGCTCAAATTCAAGCAAATTACTACGATCAATTTCGGTGCCCGAGGGATTTACAACGATTCGATGCAATCTTCGACTTGTCATTGTCACGGTTGCGGTCGAGATGGACGTCCAATGGACTCGGGAATTGTGGCTACTCTGATTGCTGATTTGTGGCTTCGAGTGATTTGGAGATAAATCACAGGTCACTACTAAAGTATCCATTTGATTCAGCGATATTTCGGGTAAGGTAAAATAATTTACAGGTACCAATCCTAAATTAAATAAAAATAATAATAATTAAATTAAATATTATAATTTAATAAATTATATATTATAATTTAATTAATTTAATTATAATATGAATCAAGATCTTTTTTTATACGTCAAAAGCCGATTAACGATCTCACAAGCCATAATGTGTTAGCGTTTAATATTTATTTATTAACATTAAAACAGTATTATGCAAGTTAAAGATCACAGAGTAAGTAGGCAGTAAAATCAAACCAATGTTACTAACGCAAAATGTAAATTAGTCTTAATTTGGGTATTCAGTAAATGTGTTAAAATGTAGTTTGCTCTTAGTCCCCAGGTGTTAATCCTTGAAAGTGTACTTTAAAATAATGGAGAGTTAATCTTTGAGTGCCGTGGTTATACCTACAAGGCGGCTTGCATCGTATTATTATTTGAAGATGGAAATTAAAGTAATCGTTCATTTAAATTTTTGAGATAATTGTAGTGAAAATAAAATATATTTATGAACTATAAGTATTTATAAAACTAAAAACTCGATTTTATAATGTTAAGTGAATTATAAATGTAAAGCTGGCGGTTCGCGGCCGAGACCGAGACAAGCGACCGATACAGGAGACCGCGACCGTCACTTTGTACAGGTGCGACAGAGTGTCTTGGTCTCGGTCGCGAGTTGTCGCCTATACATTGCCTATGGTCCAGTGCCGGTCGCGGTATCGTAATTAAACTCATCATCCATATTCGCCTCGCTGGGAATCGAACTCAGGACTAAGCCCCCCTTACGGTAAACCTACTTTAAAACCATTTGGACCACGAATTCCAAATGGTTGAGTTTATAACGCCTACTTAAACATTCTCGTCTATAAATTACCTCAAGTATCGACTAGTGTTCATGGAGGCCAGTTTCCGCATTACTTGTGTTTTGATATTTTATCTTTTAATGTACATTTTGAGTGCTGAAGACAGTATCATCGTAAAAATACCGTAGATTTATATTCAAAGTAGAAGATAATAAAGTACTAATTGTCTCTTAAGCACCCAGTCGGAACACGACAAGTCGTTTTGTGTCAGACTCAAGCAAGAAGTTGATACCTATAAACCTCGGTAGTAGGTAGTAGTAGTAGTAGTCGGTAGTAGCCCTACTACCCACCAGGGGCCGGCTTTTGCCACTTCTGACGACGTCCAGGCCTGCCAGCATGAAATTGAGGTCAGTGTTCTAGGCAGCCCCTATTTACGGCGAAGCGGAAACAGTGTATGAGGTGTTACAACCGCTTTGCAAAACTAAACTAACTATCAACAATTTAGCACCAAAATAAATTTACAATTATAAAATCCAAATGTCCAAAATACAACTTTTGGCGTTACAAAAATACAAACAATACCTTAAATAGTCGTATTAGAGGTTAATTTATGAACAGTAATTACGTTCTAAGTGTTATTATTCTTTAACAACTTAAATAAGGTCGAGGTCTTGAGTCAATCAAAAGGCTAAACAAGCTTATGACTTCTATGAGTATTTCACCACTTACAGGTTTATTACTGGCTTAAATAAGTTATGTAAGGCTTTACAGAATGAAATCTTTTACAGAAAATATAAATTACGTAGCTTATTTAATAAATAAACGCTAACACATTTCTATCCCCGCACTAGGACTTTAACACAATTAACACATTACTTACACCCATGACCCGAAAACAAATATTACCTGTCCCTTAATATTATCTGCCCGGCCGGGAATCGATTCCGAGAGCACCTACCAACTAAACAACAACCCAACCAACTAGGATACGGGGTCGAAGATAGCAGACCGACCGACAGACACACGGTTAGTTTCGGATACATTTATAAATACGGGTCAATATAAAAATACATTTAGTATAAGTAACTACATGTTATTATTTTTTACTCCAATTACTAGAGACGAAGATAAAGTTATTTTCGACTATGCCAACACGTGTTTCGAGAAACTATCTTGTAGCCGAGAATTCTTTCTGACATTAACAACGAGTGTACCGTAGTTTATGATTAATGTTGGGTCATGACTGTACTAACTTAACACATTAAGCAATATTTATTACTTACTACGTTGTATACAACTCACGTGGTAGTGAAATGAAACACATGGAAACGCTGTTACATTCATAAGCAAATAGAGACACGATGAGTCGTGTAACGCAATGGTTCATGCCAGACTGGCGTTCGAAGGGTTCAATTCTCGGATCTAGGTTCGATTCTCAGCGAGGCGGTTTAAATTATGAGCTTAAATTTCTCTTCTTGATCTGGGTATGTGTGATACACACTTTTGTATGTTGTCTAATTTATTTGACACAGAGAATCCTAGTGTGGGGCTAAAAGTGTAAGACGATATTTATCTTCAACTAATTAATACGTGATGCAAAAATTTGTACTTACCATTTTAACAAAATTACACTGATATAAGTTACTATAGAGTAACTTTTTTATATGGAATCAAGGTAACAAACGATCATGCAGCACCACCCGTCCTCTGCCGCCCAGGATCTGTGTTCGACCTAGAACAAGACCCAGGGGGGACTAAGATGGTTAGTCCAGAGCAGACGGTATTGGAACATTAGTTGGTTAGTTTGTTATTAAGTATGTGGACTAGGTAACTTAAATGAGTATTAGTGTAATTTTCATTTCAATCTATCAGTGCTCAGGCACAATTATCACGACCAAAGAACAAACTTATCTGTCACATAAACTTCTGCACTGGAAATCAAACCCGGGACCCATCCCAGTATCAAGACCGAAATCAGCCGTAGACAAATAAATATCACAAGCACTTTCGAATGCAAGAGCCACAAGCAGCCATAACTCGTGAGTCGCGCGTCGTGTAGATCGCGGTTCGAATAAAAATTTCACTCGCGTCTAATAAATTTCTAAATCGACGTAAAGTTGTTTCGTATTCAGCCTCGTGTCTGGAACTTCAGGCGCAATGAGATCATGCAATATAACGAGATGGATGTTTGTGACAGATCACTGGCCTTGATATTTAGACACTACAAATAAATAAATAAATAAATAACGCTACACACTCATAGCCTCTTACTAGGGTTAACTTTGTCGTGAGTACCATGGTAAACATACTAGAGATTGATATACATTAATTATAATAGACATAGACATTAATATTTACCCAGAACGAGGACAGAAAAAACTCAAAATTCAAATTTCCGCATCGCTAGAAATCGAACCTAGGATCCTTAGAACAGCGGTCCGGGCAATGTAACCATTGCGTCAAACGAGTCGTCACTCTGACTCAGAATTTTATCGGGGCGGACCCCATTCTAGCTGGCCTATTATCTGACAGTATGGTTTATTTTTTAGGACGATCAGGGACTCGTATAACTTAGGTGGGTCTTATATCAAATATTACATTATGAGTGACCGCTACTAGTAAGAATTTCTTGAGGGTTTCCGAGCTTTGGAGGACACGTAAAGCCATCGGTCCCGGTTGTTACAGTTAGATAACAGTCAGTAGCCATGTCGGAGGCCTTCCGTCAAATGGTATAGCTCCTAACAGGAGCAGCGTAGAGGAATGTGCTCTAGGTCTGCTTAATTATTAGGACCCGTGACCTGTACTAGGCCATTAATAGGTTAGGGTCACCAATATAATCATATTTTAGATTATTCAAAGCAATAAACTATTACTCTGTCAAAATATTGCTTTTAGTAACAGAGCTCCACCTAAAACTCGGGTGTACACTTTTTGATTGGTCACTAAAGCTTCGTACAAAGGTTGGTGTTGGGTTGCCGGAATGTTAATTGTACAAGTTTGCATTTTTTTCTAACTTCCTTTCCATGCGGTCGCTTTCAAAGCGACGCGTTTGTCTAAACGGATTTGTTCCAGTGATTGTCTGTATTCGATCCGGCGGTTTTGTGGTCCGTGAAAAACTATTGGATTTGTCTCGCGGCTGGAGCCGACTTCGTTTGAATTACAAACTACATTGCAGAAAAATGTTATCAGCTTTGTTGACAGTCATTGCAGTTGGCAGCAATCAGTTACTTTGATTTTATTAGTATTCGATAAAAACACCTATTTGAAACCGTGCGTGTGTGTTTTGTCTAAATTATGCGTGATTGAGCCACAATCATCCAAACTTTCACATTTATTATCTTAATATATATATTTCTTGTGTTCGTGTGTATGTGACTGAACTCCTCCTAAACGGCTTGACCGATTTGGTTGAAATTTTTTGTGTGTCTTCAGGTGGATCCGAGAATGGTTTAGATTCACAATTGGACCCGGTAGGTGGCGTTGCTGTCGATATATCACTAAAACATTTTTTAATTATAAAGCGGTACGAAGTACGCTGGGACCACTAGTACATAATATATTTGTAAGATTTGTGTTAGTGATTTTGTTTTCATATTAACAAAATATTAAATTAAATTTACCATAACATTATTCTCCCTCATTTTGGTATGAAAACTGAATTCGCCGTTAATGTCTAGACATTCTTAAAAATTACTGATTATTATTTTACTGATTATAGTTATCATTTTTCTTTGTCTATGTATAATTTATCCATTGTTCAACGCAGTAGGTATATTCCAACTTGTATTTCTCGATGCCGCTATAACCAGCCCACCCCTACAACCCGTAAACACCCTTACCACGACACTGTACGCCAAAGTTGTTCCATGAAAGCTCTCTTGCCTCTTCACCTTTCCTTTGGCATTTCATACGGTGTACGAGTATTTTCCCGTTCCGCAATATTTCCATGCCGCGGTATTTTATGATTATTTCTTCTCGAAGTTTGGGTTAACTCGTGAAAATTTCGGTAAGCAGTTTTAAAGTAGTGCAATTTTAAGGAATACGACATTTTTATTGTATGAAGGCTGTAATGATTATTGTGGCCTTGAGAATTTCTTACCTAGTTCGTAGTAAATACTTAGGTACTTATAAAGAGTATCTTAATTAAGTAGTGTATTTGTGATCGGTTATTTGTAAAATTCAGCTTGCAAGATTTTTTCCGAAGATACATACAAACATTGCAAGTGAAATAAAAGCTTATACAATAATTAAGGAAAGAGTTTATTGTTATATTTTATAATATAAAAGGGAAACATACGTAGGTTAAACATACTCTATATTGAGTAGAGATTATCTTCTAAAACATTTGAGATTACAGAAATATTCTTACCCAAAATAACCTCATTGACCCTTAAAGATCTACAAATAACGAATGACGCATTTCAACCACCGAACGACAAGGAGGTATAAATTTTAAAAGCCCTTACAATAATGAGCAAAATGATTCGCTCGAAGCCGGCGCAAATCGCTTGTAACTAATATATTCGGTGCTCAGAATTTAATACCGGATCGTGTGCCAAGGTCGATCCGATTTCCAACTGGCGAGGGCTTTAGAACCAACCTCTCCGGACAATGGGTGCGAATATTGCGGTCCTCTCGGAATTTATAATACCACCTTTGGTTAAGGAGTATTAATTACCTATTAGGCGAATTTAATTAACAACGATGCCCGGTATTGTTGGGAAAATGGGAAATTTTGGATCATTTATTAAAGATCGTTAGGTTGATATTTAGATGTTGTTCTGAATTACGTTCATATTACTCAGTTTTGGGTAAATAACAAAAATCAGGGTAAATACCCGGAACACTGGAAGTGGCTAAATTAAAAATGAATATATATACATAGATAATATATTATGTAGATAATCGTGAATTAGATTCAAGTAGACGCGGTGTGTATTAAAAATAATAATTTAATTGAATAATTGGAAAAAATCATTGGATTATTGTGTGTTTATATTTGAAGCAATTTTATAATTATTATATTCATTTTACAATAGATTTTAAGTTGAAAATATTTATTATCAGGGTTAATTCGGAAGAGAAATATAAGAAAATAGTTGAAAATTGTGTTTAATTTTAATGCACCAGGTTAATATCATGTAAATATTAACAGGTATAAATTTAAAAAGACACTATAAACAGTAAAAATGCCTTTATCCCTTTCCAATATTTGCTGTGATTATCCAAAACTAACTTTATTTTCATCCAAATTGAAATACTAACAGAGCCGAAACAACTTCGTAAAAACCCAGCCTGTTGGTAAAACACTTCCCAATTCCGAAGCGCACTCTGATAGATTTCACCAAGAGTGTCGTACACGACTTCCTTGTGTTTATTTCCCAGCGCTATCGAGTTTCGGGACGTGCGCTGCAATGTAAATTTGTTCCCGGACAGTTTCCCAGGTGGGATGGTAATGATGTAGGAGCCAACGAAAGCTGGGAAACTCCTGGGTCGCTTTATTGACAGAGGAAGTTTGTTTCCGTTTGACGTATTCGATTTGTTTAAAGGGACAGAGTGGATTGTGGGGGGTTTCTCCAATAGCAATTTAATTAATAAGTGTAAGTAAAGTCTGAGATTTGAGATTTAGTTTCCAAAATGCATGGTTTGAATTTTATTCCGTATTCAGTATTTTATGTTGAGGTATTCGTTTCGTGCGTTGATAATTATGAACGTAATTGTTTACTAGTGCGCTGAAAGTATGGCAGTCGAACTTTCTGTCTTACAAGTTCCGTAATTACCTTTTGCATACATATTTACAGAAATGTCATCGGAGCGGATCAAAAAGGGCGTCTCGCGTTGTATGAATTTTACGCATCTAAAGCATTGATATTATATACATCACATCTAATTTTTGTTTTTTTCAGCGAAGAAAATTTTAAAGTGACATTTAAGAGTTCTTCATATAGATTCAAAATATATCGTGTCAATTCTGCTAAGCAATACTTTCCACTTGAAAAGGTTTAAACGAAGACCGAACCCAAAAGCAAAACTGTCGTTTTTTTGTGATAAAGAATTTTACTTACAGTTACTTTTATGTATAACTTTATGAAAATAAAAATATAATTAAAAACGAACTACAATAATAATAATAATTAATTTAAAATATTATTACAAAATTTTATCAAAACAATAACCAACTTCATTTAAAAGTCTAACAAAATTGGATTGCCTATTAGAACCCTTAGAGCTGGTCCCTTTTTCTTAAATTGAAATTATGTCCTTAAAACTATTGAAATAATTTTCTAAATGGATTTACAAATGACGGAATTCTGAGGTAACAAATATAAAACAATAAAACTGAATTGAGAACCTCCCTTTTTGAAGTCGGTTAAAAATATACAACGTATAGTAATTAATAAGATTATCTTAGCTAGTACAGATCTTTTCGATCATTACATGAAACTAAACTAATATATTGTAATCATTATTATTTATTAAACGTAAAATAATTTATTCCAAAACAGATAAACAGAACAGTAATTAATGAATGTCCGCACAGAACTCATCAAATAACCTTATCGCCCACAAAAACGGCAGTTATAATGCCAACTCCTAACTAACCCAAGCAAAACCTAGCGTCCGAAATCGGACGAAATAATATTCCGTCACGAGACACATAAATAGCCCTAAAAAGGCATCAGTAAATTTCGGCCGGCCGGTCCGTTTATCGCTTCGGCTTTTTCGCGAACGTCCGGTTCGTCCAAATTCCTGCATGCACGCTCGCCATAAATCCAAGTCAAACCGAGGTTAGGCATTAGAGTTCGGTGTCGCTTGCCCGATTAGTTTTTTGGCCATTTCAAATTTCGAATGTAGAAAGTTTTGGAATGAGCTAGTCGTGCTCCGGGGTTTCGGATTCAAATCGGATAAATGGAATTTGGATACGAATGTAACGCTTTTTGTATTGATTATTCTTCTCGAGCATTGTAAAGGAAAATAGCCCACAATATACGAGTATACTGACCATTATGCATATAACATAAATTTAGTCAGTAGTTATCATAATTATTGTATTATAGAGTCGTCTGATTGGAATAACTTCATTTGGTTCGTGTTAAAATTGTAATAGAATTCAAGGAAGACACTGATGATAATTATTGTAATTTGAAGTAAATGACCGTCAGTCATTTCTGTTCATGCATGAACTGTGACAAATTTTAATGATGGTGTATTCTGATGAAATTAAAGGTCTTTATAATATTACCACATGTGTAGGAGATAGGTACTAACTAACAAGTGTATAGCCATCGTTACAAAGCTGCTTACCATTTAATTGTACCTACTGAAAGGAGAGCCGAATTCAGTAATGAAGTCGTTTACTAAACTTATCCTTTAGGACGTACGAAGTTAATACTGTTATATTATGTACGTACTTAGTCAGTAACAGGGCCAAATAATTTTAATGATAAGTTTAAACTTCTGTTCTTGGTCTGAGAGTGCGTTCTTGACTTTTTGTGTTGTGTTGTCCATAACACAGGTAACCCTAGTGTTGTACTAAGAGTGTGTAGTAGTATTATGTGTAGTAGTATTATATATTTATTTATTTCAGCGATACTGAGCACTTACAAGGGGCTCGTCTTTTCGTTTGGTGTCTATTTATATGCAATAAATCATTGAACAACCTTAGTCCTTTTTGTTGTGAGGAATAATTTATCCCAAACCTGTGTTTACGAGCCCTCTGTGAAGACGTGGGCAGTCGGATAATGTGACATTCAGTACTAGCTGTTGCCCATGGTTTGGCTAGCTTTACCCCTTATAACAATAAACCTACAACACATTAAACATTAACGCGATACGGTCTTAGTAGCAAAAGCAAAGAAAACAATAAAAACAGTGTTGTAACAGTTAATGCTAAATGATTGTTAAATTCAAAGTACGTTAACAAAATCCAGTGTGGAACATGTAATTCTCAAATTACAATGTAGGTTACACACGTAACGTTGCAGCGAAGTCCATTTTAATGAGTCACTATACAACGGTGTTGAGAACGCTGTAATTTCATTACCGACTCAATTAGGAGTGAACTCGCTTTGCACAAGTACAAAGGTGTTGGAAAAATACGTAAACATTTTATGCGCGTAAGGCTAGACGAAATTGAGAATGTTCTTTTTTTAATAATTATTATAAAATATAAGTTACTGCTTCATTACGATCTCACCTTATAAAAGTCATCATCGCAACCCATAACTGTCTCTAACGGCTTTTGGAAATCCACGACCTACCACGTTGGCTGAGTGGGGATTCGCGGACTTTACACACCTTTGAGAATATTATGGACAATTCTCAGGTGTGCAGGTTTTCACACTATGTTTTCCCTTACCGTAGCAAGGGATGATTCAATTGTAATACGTACGTAATTTTTGAAAATTAGAGGTCGTGGAGATTTGAACCGGGGCCCCCCTTGGATCGGGTGTCCAACGTTCAAAGCACTCGGCTATAACTGCTTAACTCAACATTGACCTGCTAAATGTAGCGATATAGAGTTGTTTGTTTCCGCTATTCTCAGAAGCAGCTTACCGGATATGAATGCGGTTAACACTGATGTATTTATTGTAAGCTGGGAGTAAGGCGCGTTTGTTTTATTAGAATCGGTTCTCAATTAAAAATATAGTTAGCCTATTTAAATATGTTTTTAGTAAGTCTACCGAAGCGAAACGAGGGCGAATATTAGTATAAAATATGATGCTCACTATTCAGAGCGCTATTTTACATAGTCAAGTTTTGAGTTTTAAACTAACTTGTAATATTCAATGATTAATTTAAGTTTCTTTGTCAGGAATCGAAGTTGAAAGAGCGCTCGGTAAACAGGCTCCTAAAAAATCAAGTAAGTTGAAAAAAGGGATTAATCAGATATATTTTGTACAAACTGGATAATAAGTACGTGAAGTTAACAAAGCAAAATTATTTATCCTCTAGTAAATTACTCCTTCATTACATTCCCAAACTAAAGACACATTACCATTCACATGTAGGTAGGTAAAAGCAGCATTTATAAAAGTGTTGAAAATCACTTTCCTCTCGCCATTTTCTTTAAAATTGCTTCTGCTTACAAAATCATATTCTGGCACAGTGTGCAAAAATTTCTGATATACGAAAATGCGCCCGAATTTATTTTTGAGATGAAAAATTTTCCACGGCCACCTTTAATGCCTTGTCTCACCGCTGAGGAATGAACGATTGTTTTTTATGGAATTAAGGTAGTAAACGAGCACGCAGCACCACCCTTCCGCTGCCCCTCATAACAACTGTGACCGACACAGAACAAGACTTAAATCGGAACTAGGATGGTTAGTCAGGTAGCAAACATGTTAGAACGTTAGTACGAGTAGGTTAGTTTCTTAGTAGGTATGAGGACTGGGGCTGAGACTGTTAGTTGTTGTTAGTAATAGTGCAGTTAGTAATTGTTGTGTTGGGATGTGTTGCTAACCTTGAGGACTAAGGTCGCCTGAAAAAGTGGAACCGGTGTTTTTGTAATATTTGCACACCATTAACGGTTATTGCAGAGCACTGATCTACCATGTCAGCTGGGAAGGCGTCAAGCGCTCATGAAGCTCTGGGACGGTCAGAAAATGGCGTATTGGGGTCTAAAATACTGATCCCAATCCCAAGACGATTAAGGTTGGTTGGTGGAAGAGATTTCAAAATTATGAATCATGTCACCAATATCATTCATAATTAATCATTGAAATATTATTACTGATCTTATCTATTTAACTGTGACACCTGCTTATCTAGATTCTTACTTGAGTAGTCGTCTCATGACATCCGTGGAAATATGATATATTTTTTTATTTTCTTTACAAAAATGTTTAGACGCGATTATTTAAATATACATAAAAATGCAAATATTATTTAATTGCGAATAACTTAAAATATAACGAACACCAAAAGTTTCCACAATAAATCACTGAATTTGTTTGAAAATTTTAGCTTTCTGCACGCAATTCATCTATTCTATACGATTGATCTTTGCCAAATATCACACCCTCCATGCTCGCATTACTTTTGCAGTATAGTACCTCCTAAAAAGGAGTACTTAACAATTTTCTCCGCTACGGACTATTCAAAATAGTCAACGAATAATAACAATTGTACCAAAAACTAGCAAAGAAATACGGACTGAGTGCAAAGTGAAAACACGTATTCGGAGCAGTGGCGGTTGCCAAATCTCTTCCAGCCTTACATAATACTACATTCCTTTAACAGACTAATTACCACCACGACCGTGCTAATAGTCGGACTTCATTCGACGTAATATGTAACGAGCGGTACCGGTCCAATGACGGGTACCTATACCCAGTATTATCTAAGAAGCACAATGGAAAGATCGAAAACGATCATCAGATTATCTAAATAATAAACATTGAAGACCCCGTAGTCTACTTGGTGGCTCTGCCTACGAATCGAGGGGTCTCGGGTTTGATTCCCGGCCGGCAGATATGTGACGGATAAATAAATACTTGTTCTCGTGTCGTGGGTCTTAGTGATGTGTTATTTGTGTAGTCCATGCCACATTTCGTTAGAATTGACAAAATTGCCATAGGTACTACATTTAAACCCATGTTAAAGGCATTCTTATGACGAAAGGTTATTACAGAATAGATGGTTAGATAGATCTTAACGTTATAAGTGCTTGAACATGAGTTTTATATTTGGCCGTAAGTAGTAGTAAGTGCAATCCGTAACTGTAAGTAGGGAAATGTCTCCTTGGGAGTTGCTTGCCGGTTCATCTTCCAAGACCACTCACGGTAGGTATCGTTTAGGTGATTGCTTATTTTGACTTTCAAAAAGTGCTTGTAATAAATCAACTTGGAATAAATGTCATTTCATTACAATGCGTGAAATTGTGAGTACCCGTATACATTAGAATGATTATGCATTTAATTGCATGTGTTCGAGAATCGAAAATGACTTTACAAAATTTGAAAAGAATACTTATACAATAGTACCCTTTTCCACACCCCGTGAATATCACAAGGCCAAAGCAACGTAACTCAGACGCTTCCTAAAGTCTAGGTGACATTTCGTAAAAGGTCTCTAACAAACCCGCCGCTTTACATGAAAGGGTCATTAAATATGAGTTAGGAATTTAGGAACTGTAAATTGAAGTAAATGACTGGAGTGAATTTCTTCCTCCAGTGATGATTAATTATATTAAAATGAGATGTGTCTAAGAGACTATGGCTTGGGTAATATTGGGTATGATTATGCCGTGTAACTATATGCCATTAGGGGTTACTTTCGAAGAAAGTCCTCTGTCGTTGCCGTAATTAAAAGGATAGATGACTAGCCAACTTCCCTTCTCGTGTCGCACTCTGCTGAATATCACTTTCCTCTCCTTCTTTCCTGGCCGGCAACGCATCGGTGATGCCTTTGGTGTTACTGATGTCAATGGGAGACGGTGACCACTTACCATCAGGTGGCTCGTCTGAAAGACTTAGCATAGCCTTCTGTATAAATATATTGTATTAAAATGATAGTAAATTGTCTACTCAATGATATTGTCTAAAAACTTGATAATAAATTGAAATGCTTCGGTAACTATGTGAACGACTTTCTTATTTTTTTTTTTGGGTAAATTGTTCTCGTAAGTTTACCCATATCGTCAGTCTGTGCTGGCACGGTATATTTTAAAATTGTATGATATTCTAAATAAACCTAATTTTGAACTACATATTTCACGTTAGTCAAATTTTTCTCCCGTGACGTTCGATAAGCGCCATCTAGGTTCCCACGCGGACTTTACTTCATCCCTAGTTTGCTGAAACTCGACAGTGGCGACATCCTTTCAGTTTCAGGAACTTGTTTTCAGGGGTCTCGCTGCCAACCGCTGTAGCCCCCGTTTGCAGGAAAAACTTCATACGTTGGTTGGCAGATGGCGTTAGTAGTAATATCGTTATTTTGTTCGTAAGTATAGTTTTTAAATTGCTTTTTAATCAATTTGGTTAAGTTTAGAGTACTTACAAAATATTTTGAAGGCAAAGTAATAAACATGTTTGTATATTGTACTTTCTTCTTGGCTGACAATGCATCTGCAAGTCATCTAGAAGAGTAAATTGGGCAATTTGGGAAGGGACGATAGCTACTTATTGCCAGGTAGGCCGTTTGCTAGTTGTATTATTATAAGATAAAGTGATGGTGATGCTTACTTGCATCCATTTAAATTATTTAAATTAAAAGTATAGCCCAAAAAGGCACATTACTTTATATAAAAACTTACAAAACTTCAGGATAAACTGAAAAATAACAAAAAAAGAAAAAAAGGCATCTTAACTTCAAGTTATTGTCATTTTCCGCGTTACATCCGTAAATTATAACAAGCGTCGCATTACGATGTGGAAAATCGCGAGGCACATCATTTACATAATTTGATCAGTGGATTTCACGTTCCCACGCATCCATACCCAACCTCTCTGTGGATTTTACCCTCCTGGTTCTATCTGTTAGAAATCTGTAGTACTCATACACTTTTTATTTATACCAAACGAGCATACAACGAACCCTGCCGCTGCTGCCCGTGACAACTATGTTAGTCCAGTTCACAGAACGCGTCTTCGGGCGGTATAAAAACTTAAGACACTTGGGTTGCCAGTGGGCAAATTGGCGGGGGGGTCCACTGACCCCCCCGCCAATTTGTATTGGAGCTGTGTGGTGGAGCTCTAGGCCCTCTCAGTTATGAGAAGGGACCCCTACCCCGTAATGAGTTGAAGCCATTTTAGATATAAATAAATATCGCAACACACTCATAGCCCCAAACTAGGATTCCCTGTGTCGTGGGTACCAAGGACAACACACAAGACAAGAACACACACACCCGGACCGAGAACAGAAATTTAATCTCATCATTCAAATTTCCGCTTCGCTGGGAATCGAACCCAGGACCCTCAGAACGGCGATCCATTGCACCATCCGGGTCGTCATTCTGTAATTTGTATTGGTCAGTGTCACACGCTAAACAAAGAATCCGACCGCAATAATATGACTGAGTGCCTGTCGATCATTTCGAATTCAAATCAGGTGGGTATTTGTCAAGCATTAACTTATCTCATGTAAAAAAAATCAACAGAATTACCTACAAACTTATCACCCGTTCACTCATTCCTGGAAATACAAGAATTTTATTTTCCGTAGCTAACTTTATACCTATTGCATCGTTCCAGCGCAGGGCGACGTTGAAGAAATTTTTCAAGAACATCCTACACTTGATATGATTCAGTAAGAAAGAGAGTTCAGTAAATATTGTCCAATAAATGGAGAAGACGCCGATAGCCGTCTGTTGTTTATTTGTTGTTCAACTCGTAATGAGGACTTGGAAATAGATGAGTGGGACAAGCAACAAGCTTCGCAACGGCAGTACTTCGAAATTTTTGTATCAATATTGTTTCTCTTTGTTACGGGCGTAAAAGTAATATCACGCTTTACTGTCTAAGGGGTATTTAGCATACCATCAGGGGTCGGCCAAACGTTAACTTGTACAGAGTAAAATAACGTAAGATTTGTTAGGGCACTACAACTTTAAAAATGCTTTATAACATTAAGGTGAATCGTTATTTGAATCGATAATTTGTAAAATTAAGACCCGAGTTGCAATGATTCTAAGAATTGTCTTTGATGAAAGCAATCTCGGGGCAAAGACATCGAGGTAGATGGAGATAACCAACAATATTATTATTGATATTTAAGTTATTGATCTACTTTTCGACAACTCCCAGCAGTAGGTTCGTACCCAACCCAGATGCTTCTTTGCCTCTTTGATCTATATTTTTTTCTCATTCATCATCTATTTGGCATGTATCAATTACAATATTATTAAAGGTGTACAAATTATAACCTTTATTACATTACAAATACCTGTGAAATAAAATAGTTAAATGACTATCATAATGAACTCCCGTAAGTGATGTGATTAAAGAAAAATTATCCACAGCGAAAATTATTTCTTTAATACGACACTTGGACCAAGCTACATAGAAGCCCGTCGGATGCCGAGGCAATTGGAATCACCTATAGCAACCCCCCGTATCTATGGAAACTCTCCCACTCAACATCTTTATGAAACGTACGGCCATATTTTATAATGATTAGGTACAAATTGAATACCTCTCACCAACTATTCGGTAACGCTACAGAGACCTATTGAACTATGGAGATGTTTAATAAAAGATAGGGTTGCTTAATTGGAAATTTTCGGGCTGGTTCAACGGATTATAGACTACTTTAGTTTGTGGCCACTAAAATCGGAAGGGTCGACCCTGTAGAGCTTTTGTTTACTCTTCAATTATATAACTTGGGCTCTAGTTTATTGCTATGATAATAGCTAACGTTTATCGGTTAATGGTGTAAAGTAGGTGCAGGCTATGAATATTCTATTTTATCAAATGATTTTGGATGTTCATGACCCTCGAGCCAGTATGTCCTTATCAGGCCAAGTGAAACGTAGTTTGGGATTCACGGATAGGGGATTATTTAGGCAAAAACTGTTTTTCTTCTTCTCAAGTCTTGGGTCATGTGATACAAATTTACAAACTTCTAGCACAGGGAATGAGAGTGGAAGCAATGAAAATATGAACCATTCGCCTGTGTCGTCACCACTGTTCCCATGGGCAATTGTAACCGCACTGACGCATAATATCAACGAAACAAACAGAAGACTAGTTAGTTGAATATAAAAAAATAAGTTTTCAGACCGTATTTTATACCAAAACATGAAACCCTCTATTAAGAATCGAATTCGCTATCAGATCTTTTTCATACTACCCTCCGTCCAAAATTAAGAATCAAAGTGGAAGCGTAACGATTTAAATGAAGCGTTTATTCCTTTAAACATTTCAAAAGAATCTAACAAGTACCTTGTAACGAATATCTGATTCTGGTCCTTAAAGCGTCTCAGTACACGAGGAAGCGATTCTGAAGACTCTTCAGTTAAGGGAATTTGTGAACATCCATTAAAGATCCATTTACCTAATCTCGCACAGTTAATTGACTTGTTTCACTGCGAGGGCAGAACTATAGGCTATAAGTAGTATTGTTGATAACCCGGACCAATAGTATATTTTAATGAAATATTTTATCTTTAGTTCGTAATTAGCTCATCTCATCAATAGCAAAAATGTTGCAATATTAGTTTTGATTCCATAATAACACCTTTAACATACATTTATGGGACCAGTTACAGTGAGTCTAATTAATGGTGACCATACCCTTCAAATTAAAAAGACCTAGATAATATTATGATGCCTAGATAATAAATACGTAGTAAGGAAAAACTAGAAACACTTCTTAGGACTTTCTTCTGGAAATAATCCCAAGCGTACCGTCAGGTCTTGCTTCTCATAAAAATTAATTGTCATCGGAACTTAAGCAACGAAAACTTTAAATTCCGTAGGATTAGAGGAAGTTATTCTTATTGAGCTTCCAAGATTTGACAACAAAATAATATTATACCTTAAAAGTCTGCCTCTACATGAACTAATGGAAGTTGCTGCTACTCATTTGAAGAATAAACATTACACTCATAAACCTGAGCAAGGTTAGGACTTCATCGTCATTACCGGTGTAATAAAAAATAAAGTATTAGTAATAAATTCGCTCATAAATACTACGTCCCCAGAAATAGATTACGGGGAACGGCATAATGTAAATCCGGTGTTCTAGTGCCCACATTGGTAAAAATACACGAAAAATTTGAAAGCATAAAATTCAAATAGAGCTAGTTTTACATGAATTACGTCCGGAAAGCATTCGCGTATGAAGTAAAGAATGATATTGTATGCATTTTGCATGAGAGCGGTATTATCGGATATGGCGAAGAATTTGAATATTCCCAACGTGCGGTACCATGGGTAATGTAGAATATTTTTAATTTAATACGCATATTATTAACACAAATAATGTCATATTATTATGTTGAAAAAATTGAGTGTAGACAATTAAAAAAAACTTTTCATGAATAAAATACATGTAGGAGACGACCTACGATTACGAGTATATGGCACTATGATTAATTGATGACCATGTTGGACTGCCATTTCAAGGGCCTAAGGTTATTTCTTAGCGAGACGGAAAAAATAATGCTGGCTTAAATTTCTGTTCACTTCTAGCCTTGATCTTCTGTTCTCCCTGTCAGGGTTTGTTTTCTTGCTTTTATACATTGTTCATGGCACCCACGACACAGGGGAACCCCCTGTTCTACGAATGTAAAGCATTATTTATTATTAATAAAGACATTAGTTTGAAAGTACTGACTGCAAAAATAAAATAAAAATCCCTTACATGAAAAATAAATTGACATTAGCTTTCATTAAAAAAATATGATGTTTATTCTTGTAAATAAATAGCTATCTATTAGGGACATAATTATGATTATAGGAAGGTAATGTTTAGGAACTTAAAAACGAAGTACAATAAAAGTGCCATAACTGATCAAATCAAATATGACAGATTTTTTATGTGAATAGGTAGCAGACAAAAAGTGCAGACGAGCCACCAAATGGCAAGTGGTCACTATTAAAATGACCTCAAAAATGTGAGATCCACCTATTTAACCAGACGGAATAATTAAAAGTACTTAGTAAAAGTAAAGAGTAAAAGTAGAGTAGAGAGTAGAAATCGAGTTACAAAACCTCATTCTTAGAAAACAAATGGTAGCACTGTATCTATTATACGGGTAGGCATACGCGTAGTATGTAAACCAATATGTCATCCATGAGGCTGTTTCGGTACACAAAGCATTCTTTGCTATTATTCGTTCAGTAATATTCAGTAAAATTATTCACTAAATTTTTGCTTTCATGTCCCGATACGTATGAAATCTGTAGCTGTAGTGAACGCTTATATTCTTCGCTGCTCTTGTTTAACTACTGACGAGTAAGCGATATTTCATATTTTAGTTGGTAATTGTTATTTGTTTTATTAATAAAAATGTAGGCATAAGGTGTTTAATGGTATTTCGGTTTCATTTTCAGTAATGTTGTCTCACATTTCGTAATCTTTCTTCATCTACTACAGTAAGATACTGCATAAAGATCACGTTCACTTCATAAAAAACTATTCCCATAAACCCAAAATACAATGGAATTTTTACATTATTTCCATTTATCAGTTCTCAATACTTGCTCTCAATAAAAATGTAATGATGAGGAGTGTATTGTTTTAAATAAAATATACAACATTTGATTTGCATGAATATGATCATTGGATAAAGAAATTTAGTATCTTAGTTCATTCAATATCGTAATGAACTGAAAACCTTTACTTTTATATTTAAAGTCGCAACTTATTAAACTACTTTAGTGGTATGTATTTGTTTCACCACCAACCACTTTAGTGGTTTACAATGTTGCAGTTGGGGTATATAGTTATAGTTTATCCGTGTGAGATGAAACAAGTAGCTATTAATATCGAATACGGTTAATACAAAATATGCCCATAGTTTTTGATATTGAAATATTGCAATAATAAACAAATATTTGCGATTTCATTAAATGTTTTCGAAGTGTACAAAGAGATTTTACTTTGATTAAAACGCAGTGGTATTCATTATTATAAACCTTTAGTAACGACGAATATCATGAGTAAATTCCAATTTCATATTTTTACTAGTACCTACTACCACTTATTAATACTATAATTAACTACAAAACATACTTAAATGATAAACCTTAAAGTTTAAACATAACATTTAAAAAATCCAAATATATTAGTTATGTTTTTAGTAGTACTTTTTTGTGATAACTAATTTAATTATTTCAATTCAATAACAAGTACGCTAATTACTTATAATAATATTAGTCATTAGCACCAGCATGTTACGAGCGATGTTACTAATAGTATAAATTTTTTATCTTAATTCAGTTTCGGATTCATATTCGAGTTTCTTACCATTTCAGATTTTTTGCTTATTTTGTCACGATGTGGTGCTTTCTGAGTACTTACTAGTAACACTAGTAGGTAACTAGGTAACAAACAGCAGGTAAAATAGTTTACCATGCTTTAGCAATTTAGCGTACTAATACCATAGGAATTTTAGGATGTTAGAGGCTCATCCAAGGTAGCCCCGGTTCGTGGTGTACCCACATACGTGGCGAACAATGGACGAGGCTATTTCGAATGGTCCCTTCGGTTGGATCTCGCTGGGCCGTATTCTTATGTCCATGGGCTATGTTGACTTACCATTTAAGTGAATCACCTCATCATTTGCCGTATTTACATTCAAATTGCTTAAAAAATAGAGTCCAATATATCGAAATATCCCAATTATAATAACCTTCCCAAGTTAGATTGGTACCAGTATTACTAGCAGTGATAGGCAATTTCCTTCTCTTTGTACCCGGCTTCCTGTTCCCATGCTGTTAGCCGAATATGTTTTAATGGGGTGCAGATCTTCATTCTCCTTATAGTTGTTCACCGTCTTTAAGAGTGTTTCTGAGTAGGTAGGTACCTATCTATCTTTATATGTAGGTACGTAGATTTAGTAATAGGTAATTCAGTAGGTACTTATGCACAAGAGGTCGGAAGTGAGATTATGATTTATTTTAAACTTTTTATTTTTGCTCGCCGTGGCCATGGTCCATGCCATTGGGTCGAAATATCGGTATTTATAATAGAAATCGTGAGTACTCTTTGCGGTTAAAACATTCTGAAGTAAGCCGTCTTTAATCTAAATTGAAATTCCGAGAAACATTTCGGGGTATTTTGTATTTTTATTAAATTTTATAATGCTGTTTCTCTTTTAGCCGATAACGCATTGTTAATATCATCGACTCTGATGCTGTCTATGAGCGTCAGTAACCACTTGCCATCAGTGATTCGTTTCGTTGTTTTTCGTTAATCTATAAATAACACAATAATTTACGGCGACCGTATGGCGTACCGCCGGATCGCCGTTCCCAGGGTCCTGGGTTCGATTCCCAGCGTGGCGGAAATTTAAATGATGAGTTTAAATTTCTGTTCTTAGTCTGAGTGTGTGTTCTTGTCTTGTGTGTTGTAGATGGCACCCACGAGACAGGGAATTCTAGTGTAGCGTTGATTATTATTTTAAAACTGTATTTTCCGAAAGACTAAAATAATAATTGACTTATATAAAACGGAAATTTGCTGATTTTGGTTAACAACGAAATAACTTTAAATTTCCGAATATGATGACTGTGTGTTTCTTATAAAAAATATGTCCACTCATGCCTACCTCTCACTGAAGCCTTAAAATTCACTTTTCAAATTTCCTCAATACATTTTCCCTAATATGAAACACATTTCATAAGACTTCATTGTGCGTAGAGTATTGTGTTGTTGTAATTTCACCACATCATATTTCATGTTCAGGATCTACAAAGGCTGAAAGGTGGACACGACTGGGTATTCGGTATTGTTGCGAGACCCTAAAAAGGGTGTAATCTGACGTAGTATATGCAAAAACAGTGTTCAACGTTATCCGTCGACGGCTCGCAGTCATTTATTACGTCAAGATGACACTCAATTACCCCGCCCCTCGCCCCTCGCCCCGCGCCAACGCTTGGACCGAGATACGTTTGCGGTGGTTTTTCTTACCTATTCGGATTTTAAAAGTAGTGGCAATTTGTTTAAGTAAGTTGAGTTATGGGATGTGAGGATGAGTTATTTTCATTCTTATGATTTTTATTTGTATGCAAAGTTCTGGAAAATGAATGCAGCTTTAGTGAATGCGGTCCTAACTATGAAATGTTTTAGGAGTTTATTATGTTTTAAGTATTGTATAAATCGATATGGTTGACCGTCAAATATATTTTTCGTGTTTCGGTCGTAATTCCGTTAATGCCTATGGTATTACAAGAGGTGATTCGAAATCTGTTTGTTGGCTTTTTACCAAGAACAATATCATAAAAAGATTATAATATTATGTGCCTATTTTTATAATCTTTGATTGTTATTAGCGTATGTAGTTGTATGAGCGATTTCACACAGAATCCAGTATACCGGATCCAGCAAAAAATCCCACACATGACGGAAATACTGACCCGTTAAAAGTGTTAAAACAGATCCAGTAAAACGGACGTCCTATGTGAACGCGCCCTTACAGTACACGGTATATAAGTTATAAGTATAGAACACTAAGCCCCACAAACACAGAGCACTCATTAGCAGCGGATCGGCGTCCTGCGGGAATAATTAACAAGACTGAGATATGATTAAGCCGCCACAATACTGTCATCAATAGCGTGACGTCACCATAGCACGTAATGATATTATGTATGGTAATCAGATTAAGTGCTCAATTTTCAAGGATTATCGTGAATGTATGAATTTGTATAGTTGGTAATGTTTGGATATTATGTATGCAGTGATATCGTACTTATATTAAAAACTTTAGGTTATTTTGTTATTTAAACTCAAACTCAAACTCAAATCATTTATTTCATGTAGGTATGATGCATACACTTATGAACGACAATTTTTTGCATTTACCACCGTTCCGCTAAGGTGCCTTTAAAAATTGAACTTTTTAAATCTTTGAGGAGAAAAAGAAACGGCGAAAGAAACTCCTCGGCACATCTTTTAAAAAATAATGCTTACAACTATATTACAAAATTTATACCTACATACAAATACATATAGGTACTAACATGAGCAGAACCGGTCGCGGATGTAACTTTCATTGGACTACAACGAAAAGTTTAATTTGCAGTGAACAGACCGATTACGAAATTCAATTGTCAGCCGTAATTCATTCGTCATTCGTTCATTCGTCATTGGTCCGTCTTCTACCTAGTTTCATATACCTTCTGTACAACTATAGGTTTAATCCGAATTAGTGGAGCCAGGCGAGCATGAAGCGTAATATGGATGACCTTTGTCAATAGCCTTGACGCGTCGGTCGGAAGGGCCGAATGTTTAACCCGTTGCGGATTTACAGTCTGCGATTTGTCGTAGTCGTTTACGATTTTATGTGGTTCGTCTATAGTTCTTTTACTGTCTCCCCTCTCTCTCTCTCTTTAGTAACTCCTTAACATCCTTTTTTTTAAAACAGGAAATATAAATAATACCTGTAATTACCTGTAATTACTTCCTCCATCGAACAACCCGACGTACAGCCGGTATCCACCCTTTCGTCGTGAACATTCCACCGATACGAACGAAACGGTTTGCATCGTCGTTCATCATCCGCACTGCGAAGGACTGGAATAAGTTGCCTGCGTCGGTGTTCCCACCTGCGTATAATGTGGGAGTCTTCAAGAGGAGAGTGAATAGGCTTTTAATAAGTTAGTGCGACCAACATCTTCGACTTCATCGCCACTTACCATCAGGTGGGATAGTTGTCAAGCATTAACTTATCTCATTTAAAAAAAAAAAAAAAAAAATTAGAAAGAAAGAAACAATCGTACGAGTATAACAAGAAAAAATATGATGTAACCAAATTGTTTCTCATTGTTTTTAAAAATAATTACAGGCACAGAGTAAGGGAATACAGGGTCGAAGTAAAAGATTTGAATTGAGAATACAAAATGTTCTCACTTTATAGTTATATACTTAATTATCTTTTTACGTTTCCTCATATCGTCATCGTAGTAAAATAGCAATAAATAAATAATCTTATCGTAATCGTACCCTTCGTCCGCCCTCCACCATTCAGAGCGGATATCCGACCGTCTTTTGTGCGCATCCCAAGCCGATGTTAATTAAAACGAATATTGTTCTATTCGTACGATTTCGCGACTGTCGTGGCTTCTCCGATAGTGACTTAGCCCTTTGATACAAACACAATCCCGACGCAATGTTTCTCAAATAAACCTGATACTGGATTGAATTTCTGTTTCACGCAAAGGACGTCGGATGGCTCGATCTCAGATGCTTTAATCATGGACGATACCGAAATGAATTCAGTCAGAGTCTACGATATATTGTGAAGGAGTTTATGATTTTAAGTTAATTTATTTACATATACATAATAATACATACCTACATTTATTTATACCTATCTACTTTTAGATATACTAGTTTATTAAGTAGGTATCTACTTCTTAGATTAAATATATCAATAAAAAGCCCGGAAACAATAACGCCAAATAAAATGTATGTTAATTTAAGTAATTTAAAAAAAGAATGTACAGAACACTGCATTCCAGAGCACACATCAAATCAAAATCAATTTAACAAATGCATTGACATTAGTAATATCATATGTCAATGAACAAATGCCACAAAAACATATTTCGGCGAAGACAAAGAATGAAGTTGTTAAAAAGGATCCGCGCAGAAACAAAGATATACGATCTAGTAACCGACAGTTAGCGGCGAGTGAGGGAGGTGAAATATATAAAATGGTCCGGGGTGTTCCTGCGATATGCAAGCTTCATAATAAAAACTGCAACCCCATAGCTTTATCCAACAAATTGCTTGCATGTGATCCGGGCGCCTGTCTGAGTTAGGGGCGACAGCGATTATGTGTATTAAATTTTGACAGTTCTACTTGTACGTCGACTAGCACTGCAGTAATATTCAGTAATAGTCACTATCACAGAATAGTTTGTCACTGCCTTCCTTTGTTACGTCATGATTGTAAACGGTTTGGTCACTATGATCGTGAGAAAGAGAATCAAGCAAATATAAAGATATGCAGTAGTAAAAAATACGATACAAGTTTTTTCTTACGGTAGTCTATGCAAAAATATTAACAAAGCAAACAATTATAAAAAAAATACTCAAGTATCCTGATATACCTAAGGTTGTGTTGAATATGACCCTGGGCTTCATCATAATTATGAATAGTTTGCTGAATAGTCTTGAATACCGTACTGTATTCAATAATAAGATCAATAAGATGGCTATCTTATAGGATCATTATTTAGCATCAAAAATTTCAAATAAAATTGCGATTTATTCTACATCATTATAAAACTCAAATCATTACTGTGTAGCGACATATATGTATGTAACACGAGCCGACTTGCACTTGCGCTACCCCCTCGCAGGCAGTCGTCTCTAGCGCCTCGCGTGTGCGCTTGCTCTGTTCGCATTTGTATCGGATTCATTAAACCAATAAACAGTGTTTTGCCAATATTGACTTTCAATTAAAAGAACTTGATGTAGGTACGCCCCAACTCACACGATATACACAGCGACCTACACAACTGTATATTTATATTTAAATCCACTGCATATTTATAAATGATTTTATTGTACTTAATAATAACAACTCTCGGTCTCCTATGACAAAAGCCACACAAACTGTTGATGTAAAAGAATGTCGGCGCGGTTCACGCTTCTGCTACATCTAGGCAGGGAGCCAAACCGCCGCATTATGAGCATATCGCAGTTCTATATAATATGGTATGACTACATCACCTTTTACGTAGCTTACTAGACTTAAGCGTGACGTCATTCATACAGATGTACAGTGTCATGCATTAGGGTTATAAACTGTATTGCTGTATGGGTAAAACTAAGTTGTTTATAAAATTATGTATTCATAATGGGTGGGTGTATATTCTTAGTTTTTCGTGTTTCTGTAACGTTATAATTTATTTTATACTTTTACAACGTTTAAATATTCTCATTCTGAAGTTCATACTCTGGATTGCATTTTGACTAAATTCTATTTTTCATATAACGCCCAAGAACTGAAGTGCTTTAATTAAACTTGGAACTAATTAAGTTCTTGCACTAATTTAAAAGTTGTCTAGTTTTTATTAAGTTCAACAATATAACCCATATTCTCAAGGTTTACTCCAAATATTTTCCTTTAGATAAAAATATTGGTAGTGTCTACATACTTAATTTCGAAAAAAATAAGATGCAAACCACAATCGTACTTAGACAATTTATTATTTATGAAACCGCTAGTCTGTCCGTAGTCCACTTGGTAGTGCCGAGACTGCGAAGCAGGGGTGTCAGCTTCGATTCCCGGTCGGGGTAGACATTAATCATCATCTTCCTACCCATTTCCCATATCTGTGTCTGTGCCACAGATCTTATAGATATCTATGGGGTTTAGTGATAGAGTTTTTGAGATTTGTTTACATGAATACCCCCACATTTGGATGCCCTGTGTCACAGGTGGCATGGGCAGCACATATGTATAAGAAATCGCAAACATACATAATGAGACGGAAAACATTTGTCTATCACAAAAATATATGTTCACCCGGCCGGGAATTGAACCCGGGACACTTCGCTTTGTACGCAGAGTCACTACCAACTGGGCTACGAATTCGTCGAAATAGTAAATGTTTTTTTTTATCGTCAACGGCCAGTCGTTAAGCCTTATCGGAGACCTTCTTTTGACATAAAAAGTTTTAGGTAGCGGAGTTTGGTCTTGGCTTCCTCAATTGCGAAGAGAGAGTAATTTACTATTGCATGATTTTATTTGTAATGTAAACTTTTTAATATAATCACCAAGCCTGTGACATTGCAAAACATAGTTTACGCCTCGAATATAAAGTTTAAATTAGTTCGTAAACATCGACCTACTTAACACCTTTTTTGCATCAGCGTAGAAACTTTAAAACCAGCCCACTGTCGTGGCGGCTTGCGGCAGGCTGAAATTCTTACGAAATCAACAAGTGTTAGTAAAATGCGTCACTTGGCACTACGCCACGCCACGCCTAGGCTTTCCATTGGTTAATAAAGTTAACCAATTGACAGGCCGGAGTGTGCTATTGGTTGAAATAACCGGTCACCTGAATTTGGGTCAGTGGGACGTAAATACGACACGGTGGTAATACGCGAGCCATCCGAGCGCCGGTAATTCTGCGTTGAACCGAGTTATTAAGGCCGACAGGTATGAGGTACGGGCGTCGTGTTATTCCAAGGTATGGCCGGGGGAATGCATTGGATACTTAGATTGGAACCTATATCCACCTACATAAAGAACAGTAGGTCCTCACACTCGTTGGTGCCGAGGATTGATCGTTTGTGTGACGTACGTATACGCTCGTGGAACGCACACAAATGAACAGGCTTCAACAAAAATCTTTGTGTGCGTTCTAAGCGTAGCTGTATGATGGGACATCGGTTTACACACAGCTTGACTGTGCAGTGTGACCGTATGTAATACGGCGGACCTGGGTAAAGTAAGAGACGACAAAAGCCGCGCTCTGCCTGGTGGATAGGGACTAGCTATTACCGTCTGGCGCGAGTTTACTGCCAAACGACTTGTGTTCCGGCTGGGAGCCTGAGACCCAGCACTTTCTTACTTCTTCCTTCTTTCCATGAGAAAGCTTGCCTGCTCTTTTGTCGGCTACCTAAATACAAAAGACATTAAACCACTTACCTGCTCAGGGTGCACGGTGATGAGCAATAGACTATGGCGCTCTGGTTGGAGATCGCTGGGAAACACATTGATAACGCTTCGATATTACTTACTCCTTACAGGACCACTTACTATTAGATGGATTGTTTGTCTTCTACTTACAGTCGCGAGTCTTATTACAATCAGAGTAGGTAAAATGTAAGTAATCACGAGGCATTTAAATTTTAATTATATTGCCCAATATTCTCTTGTATTGTGTATTTTGACTTCAAACCCCTATATAAGAAGTCTGAATAGAAACCCAACATCAATAGCTAAGATCAACAAACTTTCACCAACTTAAAACATATTTTTCTTAGGAAATATACAACATCTCCTGCACAGCGAATCCGTAACAAGCGTCGGGTGAGAGAACATTTATGAATGGATTGCACATCGTTATAAAATCCAAGCTTCCGATACCCGGTCGCTAAAGTAACGCTCACAATCAAAGATATGAAACCCTTCAGACGTCTAACAGTTCCACGATATTTGAAGTATCTTAGAGATGGAGAAAATTTAACAGATTTTATTTTCATACTAGTGACCCGTAGCGAACTACGGGATGTCCTTGTATCTCGCGTTCGCGGTCGAAATGATTGCTACTCATTTTATTGAGGCACTATTATTTATCGATTTGGCGTTAAGATTTTTACTCTTTTATAATTTGTCTTGTTAAGATACTCATTAATAGGAATAAGTTGCCTGAATAGGTATCTACCACTCTACTTACTGTAGGTACTGTCAAAAATGAAGCCGTAACTTACTTTAAGGCGGCTCATTTTTCAGCTATTACCATAAAAAGCTTGTAAATTCGTATCCGACCCGTCTGTAAACAAATATCTACTGAATGCTGCTTAGTAGAAATATTTTCTTTTTCTCCTGCACCAACATGACAAGATTCCGTACCGCGGGCACCGTGAGAGACATCACGTGTAGCGATCCAATCGACGGCGCAGATCGCCTTTGATATTCAGTGGAGTCCGCTGCTTTTTATACCTTACCTTACCACAAATAAGTATACTTACCCAGATAGAAAGATGAATCGCTCATAGCCCGGCGGCTTGTGTCGATAAGAGTAATTAACCGAACGCGATCAGTAGTGGAATAGGTGAACGATGGTGGCTAAATTTCTTAAGCGCTTCTGTGCTTCGGAGTCGTTAAGCCATAAGAGATGCCTTCCGGTCAGTTGGGTTGGCTACTAACCCCTCCACTAATCCACACTGAAGCAGCGTAGTAGAGTATGCTCTAGGCCTTCTCAGTTTTGAAGACAGACCTTTGCTCAATTGAACAAAGATCTGTTAATTCCATTAATGAGTTTAAGTTAGACTCGTCTCATTTATATTATCTCCTAAAGGCGCCTAGTTACAACCAACAACAAAACAATCCTGTTCTAATCTAAGCAATAAAATGCACATCTCTTCACTCTGAGCCTTTAATTTATTTCACCATTATCTAGCAAAAATTACAGTCTAAATGTCCTCATGTAATCCACATGTTCAGGGCGTACTACCCGCGAATTTACTGTAAGCGAGAAACCGTTGGAGGTTTTTCAGGAAAAAATGCTACCAAAATGCTAATACTATGCTAAAATTCTGACCTTTTGCCACCATGCTCAACTATGGTCAGAAACTACTGGTTCATAGAACTAACACTTTCACTGCCAGGAAAGGTGATATTTTTAACACTAGATCTTTATAAGGAAGAGTTCTATACATCGAATTGTCTTCTTTTGTTGGCACGTAGTAATAACAAAAAAGTTAGGTAAAATAAAATCAGCTGTAAATTGTACATAGTACACGAGTTTATTTAGTTTTTATTTCTTAAACCTCGAACACGATCGTATAGAATAGACACATTTATGTTACATAGACACTGCATACCCACCCAAAGTATTCATCAATTTCACTTCCACAATTTAATAGCAAAATTATTATATCCAGTAATCCTTTGCAGCTCCCTGACAGTCAGACATGAGCATTAGGAACCGCGAGCTTTGTACCGCTTCGTTTTTCTTTCTTATCTAAGTGTAAAATTTGTCTAGGCAATGCTGTAAAATGGTCTAGTCCGAGCCGTAAGTCACACCGTAGGTGTAACATTTCGCAACTTTTTTTGCATGCCCATTAAATGTGGTTGAACCCATGAATTAATAATTATTTTTATTACAAAATAATTATTTATGAATTAATTCACAGTAAATAATATACAGAAGAAAAGCAATAATACGACTTTAACTTCGCTGTACTTTGC
This sequence comes from Ochlodes sylvanus, assembly GCA_905404295.2. Lineage (NCBI taxonomy): Eukaryota > Metazoa > Arthropoda > Insecta > Lepidoptera > Hesperiidae > Ochlodes > Ochlodes sylvanus. Next base: position 1,367,609 of record FR990132.1, read on the forward strand.
ACTAATGTGGTGTTTTTGCACATATCCGCATATACCTACATAAAATCAATCTTTTAGCTGATGTATAAGCCCTAATATAGATAAGATGTTTTTGGCTCATGATTTCACTAATTACTAAGCTGCAATACCAATAAGAAAGTGATAATATGTTAAAGATTTTATGCTTATGATAAGATATTTTCAAATGAAACTGCATTACGTGAATCAGATTATAATTATACAGTCTAAAAAACTAGCATTACTAGCAGCCTAACATGTACGGATAACAAGGTGTTTTTTTACTTTAAACGAATTAATAAATATATCCAACGTTACAGTACGGTGTAAGCTACGGCCATTTTAAGTGGCAGATAGCGAGCGAAGCACACGATTTATCTGAGCTGGTGCACCGGCGTTTATTGCGCTGTTTTTGTGCACTAATGAAATGAAAATTTTAACATTATTCTCTTCCGTGTAAGAAAGGTAGAGAATGCTTTGTAATCAAAGTTCTAACTGAATATTTTTTTTTATAATTACTCATGGTTTTTTCAAATCTCTCTTAATTTATTTCATGCTTAAATCGGTGATTCCCAGATTGGCCTATTTCGACCCCCAAGGGTAGAAGACGATCTGCGAGGAGTCCATGTCAGCGAAATGATAAAATAGGGGTCCACAATAGTGTAATAATTTTAGAACGTCGTGACAATAATTTTGAGTTTCTACTACGGTCTTTATAGTACATAATTATACGATTATATAAAACTTAACACATGTTTTTTTAAGTTTTTACTACATTAAGTTTCTGAAATGTTAGATATTAAAATTAAATATGAAACAATGAAACCAAAAAACAAAAGTTTATTTTATCTTTAATAGCAATATCCTTTCCAGATGGAAATTACGAGATCGTAATTAAACCAAAAGTTCTTCCCTCGGCAGACATTTTTGTATAAATAAATTTTATTTTTGTATCATTTTTACAAGAATTAATAATAAATGGTTATTGTTGACCTTTTTACATTTTTCAACTCGACTCTTCTCCGAGAAGTAAAGTGAATAGGACAACGGAGAAAATAATAATCACTTTGAAGAAAAACACAATTTCCTTCGTCTAAACAAATCTAGTTGTCGGGATCTTCGGTAGTACAATTGCATCAACATTGCGTTCAAAAATGGCACTCGAGCCAGGTTTGTGAATTCCGTATGTATAATAATTTACATTAAAATATTTTTGTATACCCTGCACTTTTCAGCGTAAACTGAAAATCAATGGGTACCTTCAATACGAAGGTGTAGAAACGATTAGTATAAATGTAAAGGAAAAATATCTACTTAGCGGAATGTTATGACTTGTACTGATTTTAAAGATTTACAAACCATTATTATTTTAAGGAGGTCTTTAAGAAGATCTTTATTCTTTAAAAGACACATGATGTTGAAAGGTGAAAGATTTTTGAAGTCCTTTGATGGAACATTTTGATAAAAAGCTGCATTAAACGCACTAAATCTAGGGACCCCTTAATCACGTCTGTGCCCAAAAAGTCTTGTAATCAAAGTTAATGCAAAACTTATTATAATTATAATCTGAATAAGAAAAATTGTTTTAATGTCAAAATAAGGAACTCTGAAATAATAATCAACAGCAAACATCAAAGCTAACATTTTTCTCCGAATGAGTTTTCTCTCAATTTAATTTATTTCATTCGCACCCAAGACATTTCAATTACCATTGTGTTTATTGAGTTGGAGATTGTAAGATGGACTTTGCGCTAAAAGTAATTAACTTTGCAAATAACAAAATTATTTATATTTTATAATGGCTACAATTTTCTTAAGTGACTGCGGTGATGATTTAAAATACTGTGGAATAGCAGAAAATTAGAATAAAATGTGTCTAATAAAAGGTAACTGAAATTGGGCAATTCTTACTATCGTGATTAATAAATATACATTATGTACGTACTTGTATCTAAGAGATCCTTTACAATCTTTAGATCCTCTGTAACACAGTGGATTTTCATTACAATTTCATTGATGATTTAACTTATTAACCAACTTAGTTTGTTAGATCAGCCCTGACTAGGATTCAGCCAAAGCTAAGTTAGTAAAATAAAAAAATAGAAATGTCAAATATTCATGGCATATAAGCATGGAATCACGGCATCTCAGGCCTAAAGGGCCCAAATGAAATTTATATGTACGAATTTAAACACGGAGGGCGATCTGAATAAAATACCTACGAATTTGATTCCTTTTTACCAGGATCGGATTTCTAAGCAGTGCCTTCTTTTTAATGAGCACATAATGATGAAAAATACGGTATTATAGCCGTCCAGACACTGATATTAATCGCAGCAATTTTTCTGCTAGCATTTATTGCACTGAACGTGAGATAGTGGATTCTTTAGTGCTTTTTAGTGTAACAGCGATCGCGTCTTAAACATCATTTTGATTTCGTGTTCTGACAGAAGCACTATTTCTGTCTGACTAAGTGACAATGCTTTATTTTTATGCTATATTTAGAATTTAACAGCGCTAAATCTTTCTTACACATGAATATTCTGTTATAACATTTTAATACTAAGTATCGGCAATCTTCAATCGGAATCTTTGAAGCTAGCTAAAACCTAAAACAGGTGTTGGGGCAGGTCTACTTCAGTTGAACTCGATTCATTTTGATGGTTGCAATACTTGCAATCTAATGAAGGACCGACAGCTTAACGTGAAATTTTAACGAGATAGACATAAATAGCCAGCGGCAGTTTTCGAATTTCAGTCAATCTTAAAATTTTGTTAATATTTTTATCGGGACGAAAATAATAAGTAGGTACTAATATTAAAGTATTTAATACCTACATCATAAAACAAAAGGAGTTGTCGACACATCGTAAAACAGTCGTAGTCGTAAATTGTAAAATATTAACAGCTAAAATAGTTTTGCAGCGATCTTCAAGAAAATTACCTTCTTGATTGCCCCTAAGATAAATTATTCAAGTCTGAAAACGCTGGCCATCGAGATAGGAGGCACTGGATGAGCTTGCATTTAAAAGCACGGCTGCAGCAATGAGAATGCGAATACTTAATTGTTTCTGGGGATTTAAATTTTAAATATGAGAAAAAGATGACCAGGTTTCTTTCAGTAAGGGGCTATTTACTGAAAGGTTTAATAGCAAAGGGCTCATAAACATGGCAGTGACTTCCGGTTACTGCTTTGATGTTTTGTTTGTTTAATACAGCTTTGTGGGTTTATTGGGGTCCAAAGGTAGGTTTAGTTACTCATTGTATGAGAAGACTCGAACTTAGAAATAAAAATAATAAAGTAACGCTAACGTTGTTACTAGGATTCATTGTGTCGCGGGCGGCATGCACAACACAGACACATCACTAACATTCATGAGTGTTAGTGATGACCCGACGTGTGCCGACGACGACGTGTGCCGACGACGACGTGTGCCGACGACGACGTGTGCCGACGACGACGTGTGCCGACGACGACGTGTGCCGACGACGACGTGGGACGACGACGACGTGGGACGACGACGTGACCCGAGTGTCATGACCCGCGAACAAACATTTATCTGTCACATAAAGATCTACCTCGGCTAGAAATCTAACCGGGAAATAATCAGACGCAATCCTCTTCGCAGACAGTTCCACTACCACATGGTCAACGAGGTAGTCTAGAAAAATGAGTCGAGTATCTAACCCAAAACTTCTAACTTGGATTTCACAGTATGCAACTTTTACGGATCACGTAACGAAACTGTTATAGTTTCGTCATATCCAGTTAGTCTAGCCAAAACATACCCGTTATAAATGTAGGGTTGGCTTAACACGACGTCTTGTAACCACGCTGGCGTCTGGGATTAACTGATAAGTCTGCTTTCAGATTTCGATTTATATTTCCAGCATTGTTTCCCTTTTTATGTCAATAACCTAAACAAGAAGACGGGCCAACTTATGGTCAGTTGCTGTGAACAAAGGAACGCGTAACCGATTTTTATTTGATCTTCGGTACTGAAACTCACCCAGAAATGTTAAAATATTTCACAGTTTATTCTAAAACGAAGATGTAACAGGTAGCTTAACTAGAAGGTTTGAATTAAAGTAACCATACTTTTTTTTACTCATTACCTTGCTACTACTTGCGAATGGCCTGACGCCTCATGATTTGGGGAAAAGTGCGGTAGGTTTAGAAGGCAGACTCTTATAAGTATACATACATCATTACAGCTTTTCTTGGACAACTAGCACTGGCTTTATTGGACACTTTTCGTGATAACTGCTCCCTACTCAAAGTTGTGTCATACGTCATTTACGACATTTTATTAAGCTTGTGAATGTGTAGGTATTATTCTCTTTCTTTCCTCTTCTTTCTAGGCCAACAGCGCGTCAAGGACACCTTTGGTGTTTCTAATTTATTTATTTATTTATTCACTCTTTATTGTAAACCTAAAAACTAGATTACAATGGGCGGACTTAATGCCTGATGGCATTCTCCACCAGTCAACCCTGGGCGATTTATAAAAGTTGCGGTAGGTGCTACTAGATATATACAATTAATGTTTATACAATTTCATTATTTAATACATACAATATATTACATACATAAATAACATATATATATATACATACATATATAATATATATATTCATACATATACAACATATATATATATAAATACATACATAATGATGGTATACATACTTTATAATAACATACGGTAAATCAGTTTCCAGCGTGAGTAAGATAATACTCGCGGACTAGTTTTTTGAAAATCCACAGAGTTGGAGCCTTCCGGATATTTACAGGTAGAGCGTTCCAGAGTAGTTTCGCCCGAATAGAGAAGGAGTGGAAGAAAAAACCAGTGTTACTTGGTATAATGTGAAGTTTTAAATTTGATGAAGAGCGGAGAACTATGTCGTGAGTGTCACAGACATACTGAAATTTTTCCTTTAGGTATGGCGGAGAAGATTTATTATTCAGAATAGAATAAAGCAGGGATAGGATTCTGGAATTACGCCTCTCACGAATAGGCAGCCATTTGAGTTGGCGACGATGTTCAGATATATGATCATACTTACGCAGACCGAAGATATATCGAATACAATTATTTTGTAGGCGTTCCAGCTTATTGAGAAGTTCTTCATTAAGGTCTGGATAGCACACATCACCATAGTCAATTATGGGGAGCACGAGAGATTGCATGAGCATGAGCTTGGTCTTGAAAGATAAAAAGTTTTTGAGCCTATAAAGGGAATGCATCGTAGCATTCACTTTTTTGCTTATATAATTAACCTGCGGTCGCCACGCTAGTGTGTTATCCATTATTATCAAACCCAGGTTCGTAACAGATTGGCTTAAGGGGATAACATCGCCATTGTATAAAATGGAAGGTAAGGAAAGAAAGTCCACCTTAGCCAACATTCGCGAGCTACCTGACAGCATCGCTTGACATTTGGAAGTATTAACAGCAACCCCATACTGTCGTGACCATTTGCTTAGAGCTTCTAAATTAATATTAATTTCCTTGATGGCGCCATGAAGATTATCAGGATGAGTATGAAGATACAACTGTAAGTCGTCAGCGTAAAGATGGTACGAACAATTGATAGAAGAAGAGACGGAGTTAATGAATAACGAAAAGATGATAGGACAGAGTATACCGCCTTGCGGAACGCCAGTTTCAAGATCGGTCCACTCTGAACACTCTGGTCCAGAACTAACCGCTTGCTGGCGACCGCGAAGATAACTTGTAAACCACGCAAGGGCTGTAGAGGAAAACCGAAGATGTGATAAGATAGAAATTAGGATTTGGTGGTCGACTGTGTTAAAAGCATTAGAAAAGTCAACCAGCACCAACACTGTTACTTTTTTACTGTCCATAGCTTTTCTAATGTCGTCAGTCACGTTAACTAATGCAGTGGTGGTGCTGTGACCGGGACGAAACCCTGACTGGTATACACTCAGCAGGGCATGGCAGGAGATGAAATTAGATATTTGCTTGTGAACACAGATCTCCAGAACTTTTGAAAGGAATGGGAGAACTGAAATTGGACGAAAATGACTAGGAAGGGTAGGATTTTGTACTTTAGGTAGAGGACGTACTAGAGCTTTCTTCCAGATTGATGGATATTGGCCTGAGGACAGACTAAAGTTTATTATATGGGTTAAAACTGGAAGGAGACTTTCGAGGATGGATACAATCATTAACCTATTAACATCATCGCACCCAACAGCCCTAGATCGAATGCTTAAAACAGCCTTCTTGACCTCTTCCTGAGTGACAGGAGAGAACTCGAAGGTAGAGGTAAAAGTGGGAGATGGTTGCATTGCAGCAATGGAGGCGATCGTTTAGCTCGGATATTAGGGTCCAGTGTTGAAGCTGAGGAAAAATGGTTGTTGATATCTTTCAAACTGAGAGACGGACCAAAATCCATTTTTTGTGGTTTACAAATGCCCAGAGATTTGAGAAATTTCCACATATCAGTGGGGGAAGAATCTATAATATTCGTATGGATGTACTGGCGTTTAGCTATTCGTACCATCTGGTTGCATCTATTCCTAGCTCTCTTGTAACATAACCAGTTTTCATTGCTACGATCCCTTTTAAATCTGCAGAAAGCACGATTTCTCCTTGTCATAGCCATTCTCACCCCTCTTGTCATCCAAGGAGCAGGAGGGCGGCTCAATCTGACTTTATGTTTCGGGGCATGAGTGTCAAATAATTGAAGAACTAACTAATTAAGGTGTTTTACTTTATCGTCTACTGAATCCCCTGCCCGCACCCAGCCAAAATCAAGACTAGCCGCATCCAACCTAAGCCTATCAACGTTTATATCGGCGGCTAATGTCCATGATTAACAGTGACCACATATCACGTGACTTTTTTGCAGTTTTTTATTGATTATCTTGATAAATTACTTTTTAATTAAAAGAACATACCTATAATTATTTCATTTGGAATTATACCAGAGATAAAGATTTTCGAGATGATTTTTCTTCGTGCAAAGTAAATCCTCGTTATTGAACAATACGCCTACAGCATTTGGGCTTAGGAGAAAACGGACTTACAATCCAAGTAATTGAAGAACTAGGTATATTTATTTGGCTGGAATCCCTACAAACTAAACTATTTTATCTTGCCTACAATATAAAGTACCTAATGAACCAGATATAGATATATAGAGATAGATATGAGAAATAACTAGTTAATACTTACCTATATAGTTACATACATAATATATATCTAAGTATTTGCTTTTAAATTTTTATAACTTCATTTTATCTCTTCCATTAATACAATATAAATGGCTGGTTAGTTAAAATCAGCAGATAAAATATGTGCGTGACTCACGCACACAAGCCGATTGCATCTTTAACTTGGCTTTGTCTTCGTTCGCGTTACGTCATATAGAGGCTAACAGCTAGTGGCTATTTTTTCGTACGCTTATTTTAGTAACTCTCTATAAAGTATATCAAAGACGGAACAATTAGTATTTTTCTGTCTCTTATAATAATGCGTAAACTGAGTTAAAATTACAGTATCTTAAACAAAACACATCGACTGCTGCTGTAAGCTAATCACGTGTCGTAATCGCTTCAGATTCGACATAGTGTCACGCTCGCCTCATCCCGATACAATTTGATCGATGTCGTGTTCTGGCGCCCTAATATCCATGTAGATAGTCAATATTTGGATTTACAAGCTGGAGCTGAATTTACACCGCTCTCTATGCATGCATCCGCATGCAATTTGCATGTCAAGTTCCTTCAGTTTTGGCGGGCCGTAGCATATGCATATCGGGTTATTTGCGGCGCGGTGGTTACGTCGCTTGTTCCTTTGACGTGTTGAAAAGATTCGCGAAGGCTGACTTGTGGCCATAATCTTAGCTTTGTGTGTCATTTTGTCAACTACAGCCGTTGAGTGGTACCTTCGTAATATATGTATCAAGTTTTTCAAGTCATATTATAACGCGAAATTGAACTTATACTTCTTTAACTTGCACTTACCTATATTAACTTCATAACTTTTTCAGTTATCAGAGTAACATAAATATGATAAACAAAATATTTATCAACGTAACTCATAACATGTCTTGCAAAGCGAATGTGACATTTCAGTATCTTTCACAAACTACTCGTGTAATACTTGAAGCGATATTGTAGTTTGAAGTAAGTTACTTGTGAACACAACCATTGATAGCTTATTTTAAATTGTCTCTGGTACAAGAATTCAATCCATATGGTTGGATTCCCGTACGCAATTGAACTCTACTCGCGTAGATTTGCAGTCAGGGCATGGGTCTCTCCTCACATGATGAGGCCTAGAGCACACGCATTGATGGAGGGGTTAGTGGCAATCCAAGATCGCAAGTATTTATTAGCCCGAACGCCTCCAACATTGCTTAACGACTGCTCAATGTTATTAACCGACAGGGTCATACTCAATCGATCACTTTTAACATAGACGCGAGCTACCGAGCTATTTGTGTTGAAATAAACTGGTTTAAAATAAGTTGGATAATAAAAAGGTGTCTCTCCTCTACGCTTCATTTACAAGGCACCGCGCTCACCGTTAATGAAATTATTGGGATTTGGGATGGATATCTCGATAGGTGCGCAGTATCGGAATTACTTGGAATCTTAGGCACAGTTGGCTGGACACTGCGAAACAGAGACATGATTTGCAAAGCCCAAGTCTAGCGTCCAAAGGAGTACTTTTTCCACCGTAAGAGCAACTAATTTGGGGCCGTACAAAATGCGTAATTTTAGAAGTGAATAATTCTTTAGTATCGTTGTGATTTGAAATTCGTTGAAACGGAAATGACGCGAATGGCGTCAGCAAAATCGCGACTGACGTAAGCAAAGCAAAACATTAATAATTGGACTGACAGTATTCGTTGTTATGAAGTTTCACTTCTAGCACGTGTGGATTGCACACATTTTGTTTTTTTTCTATGAATTCTTCTGTCATATTTCTTCATTTCTTTTACTTAGTAAATATCTATGGGGGAATGAGTATATTGAGTAAGAGTATATTGTATAACAATTCTTATTTTTCTACAACCATCTCTTTATGGTCGTAAATCTATGGCAGTAAGTATATCGCAGCAATATTGAGGCCCAGACTGGAGTGCGCCTCTCGAACCGTTAAAGGCGCTTATAACTTACCTGAGATACGAGACAGACTTGCCATGTTGTTTATGAAAATCTTTCCTCCATTTTGCAATTGTTGAAGCTATAAAGAAAATTTGTACGTAAGGGTTAGGTACCTAAATTTACAAAAAAGTACCAAATGTATTATAAAGGGCAAATTAAATTGTGCTTGTGCTCCGTTTTACATTCCATTTTATTCAGTGACAATATTCACATGATTCCTTTGTTTTATTAAACATCAGATCTGTTTTTTCTTGAAGATGGCCTGTTCGCTGGCCAGTAACATTTTACTGGAATACCTGAAACCTTTGAAAGACTCCCAACATATAATATCTCCCCTCTCCACTCCTCAAACCACCACCTCACCTCACCACTCCACGCCGCACCTCACCAGCTTGCCACACCTCATAAACCCATTTCCTGCTGATCCTGCTCCATGCAGTTGTTTTAGTAGAGGTATAAAATTCCTCCGTTACATTATGTACCCCCCTTTGTATCTAGTAGATACGAATGAAAAGAGGTTTGTCATCATCGCAACACTATATGCGGGGGTCTAACCATAGTCCACCACGCTTGCCCTGTGCGGATTGGCGGACATCACACACCTTTGAGAAAATTATGGAGAACTATCGGGTGTACAGGTTTGCTAACGTTGTTCTTCTTCAACGAAGCAAGTGGCAATTAATTTTTTGAACTTCTTCTATAGTACTTACTTCTATAGTATCCTTGTGATTTGGAATTCGATGTAACGGAAATGACGCGATGAGAGTAAATGAGATAGGAAGCATCGGCAAAATGGCGGCTTACGTAAGCAAAGCAAAACATCAATATTTAGACTGACAGTATTCACTTCTAGCATGTGTGAATTGCATACTTTTTTTTTTATTATACGATATGAGCATCGTAGTTAATCCTTGAAAATAATCTCACCTGTTGTTAAGTGGGACTGTATTCTTTATGGATTTATTTATGTCATTATTCTAATACGTACATATTTTTCGACAATCAGATATCAGGATTTGAACCCGGGCCCCACCTGTTCGGGAGTCCAACGATCAAACCATTTGGTTATTACTGGTAACGTGTTAAGGTCCGCCATTGACGGACACGTCACGGTAACAAAATACGCGACATAGACACTGCTAGTATAAATTTTCATCTAATACCTATAAAAGAGCAATTCGTGTACTATCAATATTATGACTACTTTCCAAAGAAAGTCCTAATTAAATGATAAAGTTACAATGTATAGCCATTTAAAGATGTATCCCGAAATGTAATTATACAACACATGAAACTTGAACTAAAAATTTATTCAAAACAGTAACAGTTACAAAAAAACATATAACTACAAATAAGTTCATAACATAATATCATAATATAAAAAATTCTCAAGTGTAACTTGAGAATTTTTATCACAATTCACTGATAATTAAATTATTAATTAATAATGAAAACTAATTATTGCTATTAAAAATTTAAAACTCACAGTCTCCTCCTCATCATTTCAAAGGTTACATGTTCAGTTTCTCCAAAAAATTAAATTTTCATACGCACGTACCGAGAAGTACAATTATTCTTGGTCACGGAGAAACATGCTTCTCCAATATTGCTTATAGTCGTACATTTATACAAATCGAGTTTATAACATAAAGCGCGTCACCGACGATGGATAACTTTTCATAAGGTAGTCTGATGAAATGTGCGTTAAATTAATTCATAATGCTACTATATATATAAGTACTAAATACTAGTAAGCACAACGAATAATTTTCGCTCTGATGCACTTAAGTATCCCAACACACTCGTACAATATTACAATTAGTCCTTTAACGATTATTCATGACAAGTGAAAGTTTTTTGATTTGATTCCCATCAGATATCATCACGGGATGTAGAGTAAATAGTTGTAATTTCATGTATTTAACGACATGGCGTTACGTTACGTAATATGTACATAATATTTCAATAATGAGTTTAATACTTTACTAGATACATTTAATTGATTTTAGCAAAACTGAAAAAGTAAAGCAACGGTTACCAGACCAGACTGTCGCTCAAAGGGTCCTGGGTTTAAGTCCCAGCGATGTGTAAATTTAATGATAAGTTTTAAATGTTTGTTCTCGGTCTATAATCATGTGGGTGTTCTTGTCTTTATGTGTTTTCCATAGCATCCTAGTGTGAGTGTATTTGCATCCTAGGGTTATGAGCGTAAAGCGGTATTTAAAAATACAAATGTATGTTTATGTGACATTCATATTATATCCCCATTCCTTTAACCTTATGGTAATACATACTCTATTTTAAATACATATCAAATATACATTTACTACAATGATTGTTATCTAAAGTGGACGAGACGCTTTACTTGTTCACTCCTTTCCCGCCAGCGCACACATTTCATTAGGACGCAAGCACACGTCGGCAAATTCTAAGAATGCGCTCCGCCATTTGTTAACGCGAAGCTTTTTAATTTAACCGGTTTTGTTTCGATCTATTTCAATACCGCTAAGTCGTTACATCGGTTTTTCAATTAAATGTTACATCTTACGGTACGAAAAGGACTGAATAAGGAATTTCTAATTTTAAATGCATTTAACACAAAATTTTAAATGACGTTTTTGTTGCCTATCCCACCTATAATTTGAGGTTATTTAATAGGTTACATAATAATAAAGTTATGTACGTACCATAAGGCTGAGTGTTTGATGTTGTGTTGATAATATTTGTGAGGTTATAATACAGTACAGTGAAAATATTATTTTTCATTTATAAATTTTAAAGGAATCCTGTGAAGCATTTTTTCTAAATAAGTTTCTCATATAAATAAATACTCCATATAACATATAATACATACAAATAAATAAAATTTGAATGTCTGTTTGTAATATTAAAATAACCGTTTTTTTCGGCTAATCTCTGGAACCGATTTTGATGGGACTTTCACTGGGAGATAGCTGTAATAAGAAGTAACTTAGGCTACTTTTATTTTAGAAATTTAATGACTTTTGCTAAATTTGCACGCGGACAATCTCGCGGGCTATTACACACACAGCACAGCTAATCAATCATATAATATACAGTGTTTCTTACCAGAAACGTATCTAGTCACCATAGTGCGAATGCAATGTCAATGTTAATGTTTCTCTACTGTAATATAAAAAGCCATTATATTATGCTAAGATATGATTTGATATGATTTTTTTGTAACATTAGACACAATGCAAAGCTATTTGAAGCTGTGATTATTAATGTTGTTGTTGTGTGATTATTAATTAGTTATTAATTTATTAATTTTAGTTTAAAATAATTTATTGCCCGTGCGTAACTAAAACATAACTTTGAAACATAACTTTACACGTGAATACTACTAATGTGTAACACACCCACTTTAACTAACTTTAACCATAGTGTAACATAAAATTTAACCAACTTTAATCATAGTGTAACATGAATTTTAACCATGATTCACTCTCCCACTCCATGATACAATATACATCTAATTCCATCTAATTCAACACACAAGACTCGTAAGTGGGTATCATGTACTTGATGTTGATGAAAGCGTCTGGCCCTCCGTAGCGTTCGAGGATCTGAAGCGTATCCTCTATCAGATCCGCGACGTTCTCTCCACGTGATGTCGTGTGGTCTATCCCCGAGCCCATATTACCTGCCAAGAAACATTTAAACTTCATTGACATTGACAACCTATTTTTGCATATTACACATTTATGTATACTCGTACTTAATTAATTCGTGAGTCCTACGTTCGAACTACCGAAAACACTAAAATGGCTCGTTCAAAATACAAATCTTTTTCGCAAATGTTTAGCAAGAAAAATTAACGATAACACGACAACAAAAACGTACAAGTAAGTAGGTAGGTACAATGTTACAGGACAAAACAAATTAAGTAATAAATAAATAAAACTGAAACAAAGTTACAAAAAAGGTCTATTCAGGTAAGCCATATAATTTATTTTCAAAGATTTAATTTATTATAATGTTAATTTTTTTTTATAATTATTTTTATAATTCCTTTATGTTTAAAAAAATATATATTTTGAGTGGTTCAAATAAGTATATATTGTTTAAGCTATTGCATAGCTTTTATCGCGGGCCTTGAGCGTGGGGACCGAATCCAGAAATTCCGTAACGAAAAAAACCTAACACACCCAATCAGCGCCATCTAGTACCTTAATACTAAGGTATGGTACGTATGTTTTCTACAAACTATATGGCGCTATTCTGATATAACTATATAACTTCTAATAATTATAATTGCATAAGTTGATAAAAAATGCTATGCAACAGCTTTACCGCGGCAGTCTCCGAGTGCCACATTTAGTTTTTTTTTATAAATTTAACAATAACAATTATAAATTTTTGTAACTAAGCGTATTGTAAACTAAGCGTATTGTTAGCCCAACCTTACAGAAACTATGAAGACTTTCAAGCCACGGTTAAAACAAACAGTTTATGTTTTGCCACCAAAAAAAATTAATTATAAAAATAATACTATTTTGTAATGCGCCATCGGTACGCTTCGTTAAACGTTGTCCTAGTACCCACACAGTAAATATTTCGTCGGGTTTATTTAAATTCATTGAATTGGAGTAACTTTACCAAAATTGATCACCGAAAACCGCATCCAAATCGATTTCGCCACTTTCAAGATTAACGGAAACGAACGTACAGACAAAGAGACAAATCAACAGATAGCATTTCTAATAATAATCGAATTGAATTTACTCTATTTATAAAAAAAAATCTCAAACATCTTTCACACATTTTTCAAAGTTTTATTACTATGTATAGATACTTGGAGAAATATTAAAACGTAGTATACTTATTCACAACAACTCACAACACGGCCAATCCTATCCGACGGCTATCAATCACTCTCAACACGTAATAATTGACGGAAGGTAAAGGGGATCGGATTTTGTTTCATTTTAATATGAATCGTGCTGACAATATTCCGATGCGAAAACCATGATTTTTCAACGATCAACAAACATGGTTACTGACGTGATGATCTTTTGCATCCATTGTGTCCCAGGCCCATACCCACCATAGCATGGACATCAAAAATAAAACACTTATTCTTATACTTCTATTCCGAGCCATCTTTTGACATCATTGACTCCTGGCTGGGAATCGAACCCGCGAACCGTCGGTTTACAGATAGGCTCATCAACAACTGGGCTGTCATTTATTGGACATGTAAATACTTGTTTTAGGGCAGAGGTTGTTTGTCTGTCTCAATTATGTCTAGTCATGTTACCTGCGACACGGGGAAACTTGGTGGAATAGAACAACAATTATATTAAGTGGTTCAAAATTATGTTGTGTAAGAAATTTCATTTCAAACCCTCTAGAAATCTAGATCATTACGAAAAAAATATGGTATTAAATAAATTTTACGATAAATAAACGTGAAAAGATGAATTAATTATTATTTTAAAATTATATTCCTTGAACTGTCACTTACATTCATGAAAAACAGTTTTGTATTTTGCGTGACATTGAAAAGTACTACTTTCAATTATTTATTATTTATATATAATATATATAATTCAATTATTTATTATTTATATATATTATTATATATATATATATATAATTATTTATTCAGAAAACAGCAGATAAACTAATCATAGCATAACAGTTTGCATAACCGTGACATTATTACGGTATAGAAAAATATTTTTACGCCCATAAATATACATGTTTACGCTCAGTATATTAATTTACGTGTCGAAAAAGCATGTCACGCGTTCCTCGTGTCACGTTGTCACCGCGGCGCGGCGCACTCAACCACATTGTTACGAAAGTTCCATGCGTGCCGACCGCCTTGTTTTCGCCTACAATTTTCACCCCATGCCTATCAAGGGTTAGCTTAAAAATCTGAAATTGTTTGCCCTTTTTAAATAACTATCGATGAAATTTATGAAGTAATGAGTTTTGAAAATGTTCTCTTAAAATTTTTAAAAAACATTTAATTGTCCCAGGGAACTTCGTACCGCTTTATATTTAAGAAATGTTATGTTGACATATCGACAGCAGCGCCAACTACCGGGTCCAATTGTGAATCTAAACCATTTTTTGATCCACTTGAAGACACAAAAAATTTCAACCAAATCGTTTAGGAGGAGTTCAGTGACATACAAACACACAGACAAAAACAAGACAGATACAAATGCACAGAACAAATAAATACGAGTATATCAAGTGTGTGTGTTTGTGTGTGTGTGGGTGTTTTTTACTGTATGGATGTTAGATTGTAAACGTATAAAAAACACATATTTAAGTAAAACACAAGTGTTTACATATTTGAAATAAGTTGAAGTCTAATTTGTTTCCTACCTACTTACCTTTTTCACTCATCCTTTCCTCTCCTTTTACTATTTCATTTTAAACACATTATAATTATTCAGCAACCCCTACTTAACTTAAAATGTAAAAATACGTCAATATTTCTTTCCTCACACTGCACCTATGCAAGAACCATTAAGAATATATTTTTGTATCTATCTAAATAATCTGTGGCAATACAATTAATGTTTCTATACCCACACCCAGCTTTATTACAATCTGTATGAGCACCGTTATTCTACGACTAACACAATATATTATATCCCTTAATACAAGTACAGCCCTTGTACTCCTGTAATAGACTCGTTCACGCTCAATACATTAATTACACGTCGACAAAGCACGTCACGTCACGTGTACCGCGTCACGTTGTCACCGCGACGACGCGTCACCCGACCGCATTGTTACGGAAATTCTGAGCGCCGACCGCCTAGGTTACTGGAATACTTGAATTGTTATAGCGAACACCGAGCAAGACAAACGATTGGATTATGAAATTATTTTACATCAGCAACGCTTCGCTTCGAGAGTTTCAGTCAACCGCAACTTTCTTTCTTGGCTGGCAACGCTTCGAACACTTTAACGTTAAAAGAAACAAAAAGCACCCTGGGGCCCAAGTGTGTTAATACATGCTTCGATTGCGTCGTGTGTGAAACTATTTAATAGTTTATATCTATAGATATATAGTATATCTTTTTTTTATTGATTTAAGGCAGCAAAAGACCATGCAGCACCACCTTCCGCTGCCGCCCATGACAACTGCGACCGACTTGGAACAAGACTCATATGGGGACTGGGATAGTTAGTCCGGTTAGGTGACGGTGTTAGAACATTAGTTGGTTAGTTTGTAAGTATGAGGACTGGGACAGGGACTGTTAGTGAATGTTAGTCCTGTTAGTTGTTGTTAGTAATAGTCCAGTTAGTAAATATTAATAAGAGTCTTGATATAATTCGGTCACAGATGTGTTGCTACCCTTGAGGACCGAGATGGTCGCCTCTAAAAAGTGTAGCCGGCTCCGTGTCAAACTATGCAAATACGAAGCAATTGATGCATTCATAAATTAGCAGATTTGAGCCCCTTGAACAATTTTCTCTTAAAAATAACTAAGTCACTTACGATTGTGATCCTTAAATAGATTGAGTATGGGGAGAATTTGCCTGTAGTAGGGAACTAAGGCCTCTCCTACTTTATCCGAGCCGGTCACCAGCATGCCAATGCACCGCAACGCGTGACAGATCACCGACGGACGCTTCGTTGCCATCGCATCTAAGGCACACAGATCATATGATATTTGGTTAAACGCTGTTGTTAATAAAGATAATATAAAGATGACTATAACTATTGTAAGGAAAACGATTTGTTATATAAACATAATATATCTGCAAATAAGAGAGGGAAGCATGCTGATAACTCGGATTATGATTTTGAAGAAGTCTGCTGTGTATATTAATTAATTTTTTAGTGTCCACAATGCATTGAAGTGTATTGTATTGTACTGCATTGTATTGTACAGTACTACATTGTCATCATCATCATTATCGCAACCCTTAACTGTTCCACTGCTGGGCGCACAGGTCTCCTCTCATAATGTGAGGGTTACAGGTTATAATACCACCACGCTGGCTAAGAGCGGATTGGCGGACTTCACACACGTTTGACAACATTATGGACAACTATCAGGTGTGCAGGTTTCCTCACGATGTTTTCCTTCACCGAAGAAAGTGATTATTAAAAGTACAATATACTATATTGTACTACATTGCATTGTGCAAAAAATCAACAAAGTTAACAACTAACTCTTAATAGGAATGATGAGTTGCGGCACCACTGGCAAGATCTTGTGAGAGCCCTTCGTTACCAGGTCGTTGATTCCACGTTCCACGATGAAGCTGAACGGGTAGCTGGCTTCAGCAAGACCATCGAAGAACATCGGAAGGTAGTGATGGAAGTCCAACTTCTCTATTGGTACCTGAAAATTGCATAAATCTCAACACAATAAACTTTAGGCCGGTGTAAATAGAACCATACCTGCCTGCCTCCTCAGATATGAGGTGAGAGCCGCGCTCAGTAGTGGGCTATTAATGGGTTGAAACCAAATAGAACCACACAAAGTTTAAATTATGTATTTAATGCATGCTGTGTTTGCTGAAGAGGGCTACTAAGTCATTAGGAAGTTATAAGCTTGTTATCTAAGTAAGTGTTGTAACTACTAGTAGAACTAAATAAATAAACAATTTATATTATTAAATCTATATCTTTTAAACTTAGCAAACAGTTATATCGGTTCTTAACTAAAGTTAAGAACTACGGATTTTCAGATCTTTTAAATCCTTTAAGAGGGGGTACCTATAAAGCTAGGAAAAAATCAAATTTCACCCGCGCGCCCCGCCCCGCCCGTCATATAGATGCGCCGCAGCAGTTGCGCGTCCGGTTGCATCTGACTTTATTAGCGGCTGTACACTCTCGCGAGACTGCTAGCCGAGTGCACTCGTATGAGAATGTACTTGGTAGCGCTCGCCTCGCCTCGTGATGTCTCGGGGGGTCTCGCCTACTCTCGCTCCCATGACGTCTCGGCCGAGGTGTCACGAGACATAGCGAGTACTCTCGCACGAGAGTGTACAGCCGCTATTATATAACATGGCATCAGTCAAAAATACGGCACAGTATAATGTAAAAACTGAGACAAATTTCGGCTCAATAAATGTAGAATCATCTACCTCAAAAATGGCAAGCTGTTTTTTCTTTATTAGGGTTAGATTTTTATACAATGTTAATAGCTAGAGAGCCAGTGAATGGCAGACAACACATTATTAGGTGTCATTAATAATTTTGAATATATTATTATGTAGGTATCTATTAATCTAAAGCAATTCTTCTCGCTGTAACTATCTGTATTTCTGAAACTAATAACATTTATAGGTAGTGTCGGTCGCATCATGTAACCATAGCGCTGGAAACCTAGTGTAGGGAGCGATTGAATCACTTTTATGACAAGAAAGGCAGTATAATGTTCGTACTGGTGTGACCATTAAATCATTTAAATTCTCGCAAAGCAGAATATCTGCTCTATTTTTACGTGATGACACCTGTATGCCGTATAACATGTAAATAAATAACACGTACAATGTTTTTCAGACATTTATTATTATAGATAACATTGTTTTCATTTTTTCGCTACAAAAAGATAAAGTAAGTTATCCTTTAAATTTATTTAAATTGAAAGAAATCCTTCGCCAGAAAACAGAAAAATTACAAATGCCACTGCCGTTATTATAAGGAAACTAATTAAGTGACAATAATATCTTAAAAAAGATGACAATCACTAACTTCTTGAGCGACAATTGTTAGCTTTAAAAATATAGGAAAAAAACAGTGTGTGAAATATGATGCGTGATGATATAATTATGCGTGAGAACAGGAAAAATGTATAATGGGTATTCAAAATATTTAAGGTATGGTAAGAACACATAAGTCATCAAACTAAACAATTTTTTGAAGATTAAAAATAAGCATAAAATCGAACAAAGCTTACTTAAAACCAAAATGAATTTATTCGAAATCAAGTTTAATTCACTAACTCCAAAATCCGTCTAGAAAAAATAAAATGCCAAAATTATGCATGGTGGAAGTTTTAATTGTTCAAAAAAATATATCTTGTCTATTATAAGCCGTTGACTTGTCTCACATGTGTATTTAGTATCGTCGTTTGTCTTGATATTTATCTTGACCCGTTCATAAACACAAATTGATGTTACTGAAATTAAAAAAAAAGTCAAACACTCCCTGTTATACTCCCTAACATTGAAACTGATGACGTCAGGTATCACTTTGCGCCATTTATAATCGGTTGAAAGTTTTAGATAGGACTAAATTACATAAATACTTTATTTTAATGCCAGTCGTTCCGGTGCAATAAATTCGTCTGCATTTGGATCTGTATGTTCTAAAATTTCTACATTTTGTAAAAGCGTAAAATAGTAAGCCTGAAAATATATTTTTTTTCTTTAAGAAAACACAATTAGCAATTAAAAAGTAAATAAAAAAGTCGCTTTAAAAATGCATTTATACAAAATTTTATGTTTTTGTTAAAGTAATTTTGCCTAACTATGCATGTATGTATAGTATAAAAAAAGTTTAGTTTATGTGTTATTTTGTAGATTCGTTACAATGCAACAACAAGCAAATAATAAATGAAACAATACATAGACAGATGAATTGATACGCACTTCTCTGCTGTAATGTTCCCGTCATCATCAATAGATTTTGGAATATTTTCTTATTCTCTCTTCTCATATCTTGATTTTGGATTAAATCTTGTTCTGAAATGAAAATACAATAATAGTTTCAAACACACACAAGTAACAACTACTGTAGGGATTGATCAAATTGACTACCAGAAATATAGGTGTTGCTTTAAAAACAAAATTATGGGGCAAAGAGGAAATAATTAACTCAAAATTAAATTTGCTTGTGGATAAAGCTGTATATTTTGTTTGAAAGTACATACCTATACTAACTATTAATGATACATACAATGTGAATTTTTCGTATATACTATGCTGCTTCAGCCATCAAACATCAACATCAACATTGTATTGTGAGCACAAAAGTTAAAACAATAAGTTCTAATTTTGAATATGAAATAGTACTTGTCAACTTACCTCTGACAACTAGCCATGACTTGAATTTTCAGCTTTCTATGATCCCTTTTTAATGTTGATTTTATTCCGTTTGTTACCCATGTTGGATCTTAGTGTCTTTTAACTTTAGTTCACACACACACAATTATTGTTTTTGTAATAAAAACTACGCTCTCAGTCACAAATGTACACCAAAAAATAATTTCACATGTCGAGAAGACTGACGCAGTCTTCCCGTCTCAATGGAGCAATGGTGACTGATTAATGAAACAGAGCATGTCAAAATACTCAAAATCCTACAAATGTATTTTATTTTAATAATTCGTAAATTATAGATTTGATTTTGAAATCGCTAATCTAATCCCTCCGTGATACTAATTAGCATAATATATTAAAATATTGACTCTAAAATATGCACCACATTGAAAATAAATTGATTTAAGTGAAAAATTAGACCTAACTTTGTGATTTTTTTCTATCGAGAAAATTTTATTTTTTTCTGTTTTTGCTTAGATCTTGCACTCAATAATATAATGAAGTATAACTATGTTTTTCTTCAGGTTCTAGAAACTTGATCTACTACTGTAAAAATTGAATCTAAGATTGCCAATTTTGCTTTATACCCCCTCTTAAATAACGCTTGCTTGCCTGTTGTTTTAATAACAGCAAAGAAAACCATTACTTCCTAATTCTATCATTAATTTTTAATTTAATATAGTTTGAAAATAATGAAAATTCCACAGCGTGATCCTCTCCTATTATGTTGCTACAAAGTGCAAAAAATGTTTTCCGTGCATCCACACGTGATGAACAACTGAAAGGTTACCTTCCAATTAAGTCGTTTTCCGCTGCCCGTGAACTCAATACTAATCGGAAACTCGCCCCTTTGATAGCATCTTCTGAACATTGTAGGCTTCGGGGGCAGCGGATCGTAAACGCCGCACTTGGGCGGAGGCAGCACTTTCGTGTTCTTCTGCATCGCTTGAATCGTAAACGCCGGGACGATCCGCGGTTTCCTCGTCTTCTGTCCATACGGATAGTTGGGGCTTGGCTTCTTCAGCGAGTGACGGAAATCTTTCCCACATTGCCCCGGCTCACAGGGCGGCAACAAAACCATTGTTGTGTAGAATCAAAACATGATACAACAGAGTAAATAATCGGATAATATCAGTCTAAAATGTTGACACAAGTAATAAAATAAGAAGACAAATTTGCTCACGGCCGGGCCCGCTCTGATTGTTTATTTTGCAACATGATCGTTGCTAGGCAACGTTCTATCGATTGATCGCCGGCAGCGCCGCCGCGCGGATCTGGCGTAAAGCTGGGTGCAGGCGAAACCTACTCTTCGAATTTATACGGCGGAACATTTTAAAAATAATTGAATAGTTTTCTAAATAAGTTTATTGACCTTTACAATTACCAATCGAAATTATATCTATGATAAGTATATAAAATATCAAGTTAATGAAGTTTAGTATTTTAAAATATGAAAAGGTTTAATATTTTTATTAACATTACAAACTCAAACATACGTCGCCCTAGAACAAACAGTGACTATCACATATTTGCTCCAGCCGGGAATCAAACTCAAACCCCGTCCCTCGACAGGGAACTTTGGACTACAATGCTACTGCGTCAATAAAATTATATTTAATTGTTACATTTATAACGCAAAAATCAAAGAATAAAAAAGCTTAGTTATTTTACAGTGGTACAAATGGTAAATGAGTATTGTTAGTTTCAATTTAGAATTTATCGTCAACTTCGACTTAATATTTTCATAGGTAAAAAGATGGTTTTGACTCAAATAGACAGTAATGACAAACCATTTACCGTCGTAAAAAGATTTGAGATTTTCCTGGGATGCCATCATCAGATCCTGGTTTCCATCATGGTACCACCCTTACGATATCTCCTTTCCAACAAAAAAAAAATCAAAATCGGTTCATAAACGACGAAGTTATCCCTGAACGCACATAAAATATATTTATATATTTTATGGTGGAACTGAGAAACCTCCTTTTTTGAAGTCTGTTAAAATAAATTCACAACATTCTGCCCTTGGCCTTAGGAAGGGGCTGCGGAACGAAATTATATTAGCTACGGGGAGTTTTATTACATTTTAATATGAGGTATCTCACAATATCGTCGGAGTGAAACTGCTGTGAATTTGGATGACTTCCACAGCTCTGAACGCCTTTTGGTAAGTTTCCCCACCAATAATATACGGTTTCTGAATAAATTGGAACTTGTCTTTGAATAGGTACGGAAAAAAGCCAACGAAGTTCTTATACATATAAAGGCTGAATAACAAGCTGTTGATTGAGTTTTAATAGAAAATACTTTTTAACCGACTTCAATAAAGAAGTTTAATCTTGATACATGTGTATCTAATGTTATTGGTACTAATAAATATTCACATTATGGTAATACATACATACATTATTTATACGGGCTTTCGAGGAAATATATGATTTTTTATACGTGTACTCTATAATATGTATGATTATAATATATCTACCTAAAATAACGTTTACGATAACGTCTACTTTCTGCGAAACAAATCATCGGATTGTCAACTAAATTGTTAACTTGCTTTCAATAACTTCAAATTGGAACAATAATGATTTCATGAAAATTGATTGGGTAGTGTTGAGGGTATGAAGTAATAAGTGTAAGTGTTTGTGCCTGACATAATTTGATACAAGCTACATTTAGTAAAATTCTAGAGTATAATACTAAAAAGCCAAATTGTCAAAAACACCATTTCAGTAGCTAACTTTAAACTTAGACTGGAAACAAAAAAATATATAAACATTCAAACTCTTTAAGAAACATTGCAAAAAAAATTATAAAATGAATTAATAGAAGTTTTCACTCGTCAAATTTAATTTTATAATAGTTCCGTTTTAGATTTTATATAACCAATACCAAATATTGCCTTTAAATCAGTGCTTATACTTTGCATACCAAATACATTATTATTTTCTCTTTGATATGAGCACACACGTAATCAGATTATAGCTGAAAAGCAGATTGTGTTCACTAATAGTATGATCCTCTTATAGAAAGAATCTATAAAGGGAACTAAGTAGAATATACTTATTATTTATTATGCACGTTTTCGAATAAAAAATACAGGAATATGATGAGAAAGTAAACATTTTCTTCACTTTCCTAAATATTTTTTAAGTCAAATTGTACTAACTAATCAATGATCTAGTTTAGCTTCCGGAAAATCAATCTTAACCGTAGTTACTTGGTGCGTCTAGTTACAGTATTTTAGAGGAAATCATCTTGGTCCTCATGGGTAGTAACATATTAATATCTGTGACCGAATTAGAGTGAGACTCTTACTAACAATTAGTAACTGCTGGACTATTAATAACAGCAACTTACAGTAGTAACAGGATTAACTATCACTAGCAGTCCCTGCCCAGTGCTCATACATACTAACAAAATAACCAACTAACGTTCTAACACCGTCTGCTAACTGGACTTACTTGTACCATCCGTGTCCTGATTTGGGTCTTGTTCTGTGTCCGTCACTGTGTTGGTGCTGCATATTCGTTTGCTAGCTTCATACACATCCATAAAAAATTCTAACTAACCAGTACTTTGCTTATAATTTTTTACTCATAAAAGAGTAATGGAGGCGCGTTCGATGTTTGAAATTTAATAAAACATCACCTGCGTTGTTATTAAAAATTTTATAACAACTCAGAAAACTTTCAATTGAACGGTCGGGAGGAGCGTTCAAGAAGGAAATTGTTATCAAAGTGATATACTTAACATCAAAATGAGTGGTTTAACGACTTGCAGTTTTACATAAAAATCATATGCTTTTGTCGCAGACTAGAAAATAATACACGATATAGAATTCAAGTAGTGATAGCCGAGTAGTTTCAACGTTAGAATCCGGGTCCTCTAATTTTCAAATAATATTTGCGAATTAGAATTTAATTATCACTTCCTTCGGTGAAGAAAACATCATGAGAACCTGCATACTGCAAAGGTGTGTCAAGTCCGCCAATCCACACTTAGCCAGCTTACTGGTATATGGCCTGTCTTAGTTTCAAATGTGGCCTCACTTTGTGAGAGGAGACCCGTGCCCAGTAGTGGGAAGTTATGTTAACACAAATTGCTGTTAAAACACACGGTACAAATGGTAGTAAGTACCGTGGCGGGCGGTAGTACCTACTACCCCGGGCGAACTCTATTCACAACTAGAGAGAGTGTGGAGAGTGTAGAGACACTCTATTCACAGTTCACATATTAAATGCTGGATTCGTATAGGCGTTTCTCCTTTGACGCCGCCTTCTGTGAAACCTGTTTCCATGCGGTTTCACAATCTTATTAACTGACGTCGCATCTTACAGCCGATTGACTGTTTCTCCGTAAACACGTGCTGACGGATTGGTGAATTATGGCGTGAGATATTAATGACTTATTAATTTGGACTCTGGTACACGCAGATAGATGACCTACACCGTCATGGCGTTTTAATATTATTGCTGTTTATGTACTTTTTGTGGGGAACTTTTTGCCATGCCTTTTAAATGAAGCCATTGCTAAATGAAATATCATGAAAAAAATTAAAATAAGTTACAAACAAATAGAAAATGTAATTTAAATAGTAATTGGAGTAAGTAAGTAGTGTAAATTAATCAAAATCGAATAAATAAAATATAATGACGCCAAGTTCCACAACTGTTTCATAAGGTTTCTTACATTATCTGTGTATATGTATATATATAATCTTCAGTCTGTGTGTAACACCTCCTGTGTGTGACACCTCCAAGCGGTTAAGCCGATTTTAATGAAGTTTTTGTCATGCCTCTGGATATTTTACATGCATAGTTGGTAGGTGGCGCTGTTGTCAAGATGTACTAACAGCCCAGACAAGCTAGCATAAGCTAGCAAGAAGGTTGCCATAGAAAATATTATTGCATTTAATGAACATTTCCTAAAGGTATATAAAAATTTAAGGGATCTCGGTTGTAATGTGTATAATATTTATTTGTCTGCCAGGTCAGCTAGTTTATAAATAATGTTAATTTAATTTAAACCGTCAAAAATTGAAGTTTGTTTCTTACATTTCTATGCCTTTTAGTTCAGATACGAAATACCATCTGTATTTTTTTCAATAGACTCGCTACTCTATATAAATCCGAACAATCAGTTCTAGCGAATGCAGAATATTATTTTTTTCCGAAACCAACTCAATATTAAAGTCATCGAATTTCACCCAACAACGCGGCCGACGAACAAGCGTGGGCGAAAAATGGCGAAAAAAACCGGATCGAGTGACGAAAAAAAGTACAAAAAATTTCGGGGAAGTTGTCGGCTTTCGGACGATACCTCGGTTTTTCGTTTTTTAATTCAACCGCTCGGAGTCACTGCTTCATTGGAATGGTGTAATTTTATGGTCTCCAGCCTCACATTACATTCCTTTGCAGACTTTTTGACAACGAAGCGATTAGGCTATTTTTCCAATCCCACACAAGCTTACCAACGAACTTGAATTGTCTTTGTTGTTGGTGGCATAGTCAAAGAAGATATTAGAACTGATAATCGTTCAATATTTTGTCGTGTTTTAGATGCAAAATAGGAATTTAGCGTGGAAGAGAAATCTTTGGAATATCTAAAACATATGTACAAATATAACGGCGTACATTTTGTGCTCGCTAATATTGTTGCTAAATTAATTAATTGTTTTCCGAAACGTGACATTGCTTTTTTCATCCCATTTTGATACTTGACGACCCCGTAGCGTAGTCGATAGTAACCCTGCCCCCGGGTTCAATTCCCGGCCGCGGCCGGAGCAAACATTTATGTTACTTGTAAATGTTTGTTCTCGGGTTATTGGTATAAGTGATGTGTAGTTTGTGTTGTCTATACAGAACTTGAATTGTTTTGAATGTCTTTAAGTGACGATTTTAAAAACTATTGCCCGGTTTTTTATGAGGGTGGTAAACACTAAACATGAATAAATTATTAAAAGTGTAAAAAAAAAGTAAATAATTAATTATTTGGAAAAATTACGTTAACAATTTTGTTAAACATAAAGAACACGTTTACAAAAGTATACTAAGTGTAAGCCGACCGGGTTGCATAAAATGTATTTTAACATAAAAATAAAATTTATACAACTTTAAACCTTAATTATTATTAGTTCAACATAAACATTGGAATTGACACTTTATTGCAATAGGTTTTAAGAGTGCGGTAGTTTTAAGCTGTAACCGTTGCTATGGGAATAACTCAGGCGTCTCCAGTATACATAAAACTAGCCGAGGACAGATTTACGAGCAGCTAAGTATCTGCTACTGGTCGCACGTCGCCCCCATAAAATGATTCAAGCTCCACGCCTGGGAAATAAAAGAATAAAAGAGCTATATAATAAAGTTGTGGAAGGACCATTTATTTACATACATAGATCGATACGTACAACAGACGGTAAATGCAAAAGATTTATGTTCATAATAGTATTTATGAATACCCCCATGAAATAAATTTTTGGGTTTGAATTTTCGATAATACTGAGTTTGGGTTTCTCTTATTGAAGATATTTGCGGTCGGGATCTACCATTCTAGTCATATACCAACTATGTATATTCAAGAGAGTATTATATAGAACTATCAGATTTTTTTTATTAGTTTCTACTTAATTTAAACAAATGAATGAAGAGTTTTATCTGGTGCTGCTTGTTACATAATGACATTGTAACGAAGTTTTATGTATAATATAGCCTTATGTATAATTAGTGTTTATTTTATTAAAATCGAGCTACTTTCAAAAGCTATTACAGTTTTAGACAATGTTACTATCAAACAAACGATATTAAGTATCCGACATCCACGCAAACGAAATGGCGGGCATAGCTAGTAATGAATAATTTCCGTCGTCGATAGAATAATTGTCCGCAACGTGACAACGTGAATATTCGTGTTTGAATAACATGATCAAGCTTATCATTATATCAATTTATCTATAGCACGAGTACCTAAATACCTCTACAATTTCTTTGAAACATCTAGCAAACTCAGCGGGATGCGAGGTTTCTAATGAACCTCTTTATTTATCGTTACTGCCATAAAATATAACCTCGATTCAAAGAAGTAACGACCGATTGCACGTGTCGAGACATACAGCGCTTAAGTTTGTTTGTTGAAGTGAAACATCTTAGTTGACGTCAGAGATGGTTGTGTTAAACGTTTAACATTACTGTGGAGTAACGCCAATTTGAAAGTGGACTTCACTAATAAAATTAAGCTTGGAGGTAACGCTTATTGTTTCTTTACTTTCAATCGGATGAACAATAAAAAGATAATGTTCCTTTGAATTTAATAAATAATCGAAACGAGGGCAGTTAGATTGTTAACAATAAAATTTGTAATGAACATAATAGTGAGTACATTTTTAGTTAATTTTTTTGGAAAACTACCTATGTAACTATAAATATGCCAATAATCATATCTATGAAACATTCAGTGTGTATGAGATCACGTAAATTTACGTTACCAATACATACGCGTGTATATCATCAAAACGACTTTACAACAAATTGAATATTATCTCCGAATCTCTTACCCCATGATCTTGTGGAGTTCTCCTTCCATCACAAGCTTTAAACGATGAGCGAATAATACCTGTATGCAATAAAATATGAATTTGAATTTGACTAACGCAAATGTTGCACGAAATAAAAAAGTCGTTCAATTTGTATTGCTAACTTCTTAATGAAATTTACAGCGATTTCTATAACCTTATAAGTTCTCAGGTGACGTTAGGCCTTAGATACCCGGAGATTGTTTGGATTGTTCATAAAATAAAACCGCTTGTGGCAATATTTTTTGACTCCTCTGTGCTTTCGAGGGCACGTCTTTACGTTAAAATTGTTACGACATTGAAAAGTTACATAGCAACTCTATTGACTCGCTTATCGCTACTTGTTTGATTGTCGAAAAGGTCGTTGCCTACTGTAAATAATAAATATTATTCGGTGAGACGATATCCCGTATTGGTTCGGAAGCAATTCAGATAATAAATTCGATATGTTTATATTGCTTCTGATATTAACTGAAGACGGTGTAATACGTTACCAGGGGCGTACTTCTATCGTTATTGAATTCAAAAGGAATAAATCAAATCAGTCAATTAATAAATCATAGACGTATTTGAATGAAAATAGGTAGTGAAATAATCTGGGTTTAAGAGGAGGCTATGCGAATAAGCCCTTCAACCTTAAGTCCAACCCTGGTTATGAAAATCTCTTGTATTCAAGGGATCGGCTGAGGTGTCAAATGTTATCGGTCGTCGAGCTCTGTTCTACTCAGTTAAATCCTGACGATGCTTGCGTGCTGTTGGGTATTTTGCTCGCCTGGCTACTTCATTCTGCAATCGACCAGGAAATGTTTCAGTGGCAGTGAGAGTGCCAATAATAATGCCCGTCTTCCTCTTTGGTCTTAAAAGCCAACGTTGGTCGACGCGTCGTGGTGATTACTTTGCTGCAGTGCTGTTACTGTTATTCAAGGGTGACAGTGACACTCATTAGATGACACTCATTATATTAAAAAATTTAATATGGTGGTTAAGTACCTATTCTTAAATTTTCTAATTTTCCGCGCAATATTCTTATTTTTTTCTTTCTTAAGATTCTTCTCCAGACAATAACAAACGCAACAAAAACAGAATTAGCGAAATCTGTCCAGCCGTTCACGCGTGGTGCCGTGATCAAGGAAAATAGGGATTGATTTTTATAATAAATATAGATAAAAATAACAAAAATAAAAAAAAAAACAGTAACTATTGTTTGTTTTAAGAAAGATCTGTCGTCGCTCGTTAACAAATTTAACACAATAACGATGTAGCATACAAAAAACACAACTTCTATAAGACGTATACACAAGTAGGAATTTGTATCATTTCATTATCAAATGCAAAGTCACAAAGCTAAGAAGATATTTGAATTTTATTTGTATGAATAAGCAATACGACTCTTTAACATAGAACGTTTGCATTCGCTACACCCAAACATCGAGACTACCAATTAGCATGAAATATTGCTTAATTTCTGTGTACAGGAATTCTTGAAAGGTATTAGCTTTGATACGTTTCAAACACAAAATGTATAAGATTGAAGTTCCATTCATATTGACAGTTTGATCTTCACAATCATTTCTACTTTGTACGTACAAATTATGTTTATATTGATATAAATGCGTGCAATTCAGTCTGTGCTCAACGATAACCGACTTCAAAAAAGGAGTAGGTTCTGTGTTCAACTGAATATTTTTTTATGTACATAATTATGTTCACTGACTTCTCCGTCAATAGGGGATTGATTTTGATTATTTTTTTTTTCTAATCAAATGCATAGAACGTTTCTTCAGCGGTATACCTGGGGTGATTTGACATGAGATTCTTCCTCTGGTATTAATAGCGATGCATCTGACGCTATCAATATCAATAATCAGAGAAGTAGAATATATTTTTTGTACAGAAGTTTTTGTATATTATAGTCATTGTCAATAATCAGTTCATCTGTAAATGCATTTAAAATTGTTTCATTTAATCATTCTTCGATGCAAACTAAATAATAAGGCGAAGCAATCGACGACTGCTCCAGCTTTAGGAACCGTCCGAGTCAATTACAGCGATATGCAAACTCGTCACAATCATGCAAGACTAATTTAAAATCTGGTCAGGTTACATAATTATGTAGCGTGAATGTACTAGATATGAAATGAATAATTTTAATACACATATTTCAGGCAATCAAATGGATCAAATACTGATTTTCGGGATTAAACTGCATGGTACAAAGTCTGGCGACCTCTGCAAAGAGCCATGGCCTCGTCTGTTATTTAGCAGGTAGCAACATGAGCAAGCCCCCCTTGCTCGTGTTGCTACCTGCTCGGCTCAATATCTATCGGCTTGGACTCAAAGATAGATGGAGCGCCTTATACCCCAGAAAGTATTCTGTTATACAAGAGTATTTGGCTTCAGAAACTAAAAGATAAATCAGCTGTGATCCCAGTTCATGTGTCATGTGTCATGCAAATTAAGATGAGGTCAATGTTATCAATTTTCAAGTTTATTTTCATTTTTCAAACAAACTTTCATCCTTAGCTTTTGCCCCATTAGGGGCGATGACAAAATAGCTTTTATATAGTTATTATTTGAATAATTTTAACTTAATAATCCATATGACATGCGGAGAATGTACCTAACTACTCAACATATTATTAGTTGAGAACATCTAGTACAGAGCTCAAATGTGTATCAAGGCTTTCCCTCGACAACGTACCCTCCCCACGGACGCCAGTAATAAGTTCATAATAAATGACTTGCTCTGAAATCCAGTGCTGCCTTCTAACTAATAATTATACGTAGCTTGGCAAATGAGAAATACATATAATAATTACGTTATATCCACGTATATTTTATAAAGAAGTGGATAAATTGGATGCGAATGAATTAGATTGGGACTTCTGTTGATGATATACTTAGTGTTGTAATCTCATGTTGTAATTATTGAAATGGAAATAATTTACTGGATTCTCATTTGCGCGTAGACTATTCATGCTATTATAAATGCTCCTATCTACTGAATCGGTACTTTAAGATACGAGATACTCTTGGGAAAATTTTAACTGTATTTTGACATTAACCGACTCACACACTGGTGAAACCGCAATAACTTGTCATATCTTAATATATATAATTCGAGTGTCAGTGTGTATGAGAGTGAACTCCTCCTAAACGGCTTGACCGATTTGGTTGAAATTTTTTGTGTGTGTTTAAGGGGATCTGGGAATGGTTTAGATTCACAATTGGACCCGGTAGGTGGCGTTGCTGTCGATATATCACCAAAACATTTTTTAACGACTGGACCGATTTGGATGAAATTTTTTGTGTGTGTTCAAGGGGATCTGGGAATGGTTTAGATTCACAATTGGACCCGATAGGTGGCGTTGCTATCGATATATCTATACGCCGGGACAACTTGTTACAAAAATTTTACCGTTTTTTATTTTTAGGATTCCACACTCAAAATTCATAGACATCTGTTATGCTCAATAACGTTTAAATATTGATTATGGAACTCAAAAAATTAGAGCCTAGTCGGTGTTGTACAAAATAGAGTAAAAATTCAACTCGTTCCAATCCATGTCGATTCTATTCATTTTATTAAGAGAATCGACATCGATAAAAACTCACTTAATATCTTAAAAGCATTGCAAGCACACTATCGGGAGTCCAAGCGAGAATTTGATAGCATTTGAAAAGAAGACGAATTTATTGAGGTTTCATATACTAGCGGAATCTTGGCTTCCTTGGCCGCCACCGCTTCCGTCGAGTAGCACCAAAAGCATTTTTGATGTTCACGTGTACAGTTGAGATAATTTAGAACTTTAACTTTGGGCAGTTCTTTAAATCCTAAGGTAAAGTTGCTAATAGGAAGCTAGGTATCCATATTATCCACATCTTCACTTACCATCACGTGGTATTGTGGTCAAGCATGAACTTATAATTAATAAAAAGAATTCTAACAAAAACAAGAATTCTAAAAAATCTTTTGAAGTGATCAATGATCATTTAACATTGCAATTAAAAACATGGTAGAAATGATCTTAAAATCAAAATGAAAATTGATATCATTTCCGTCTTTTATGTTCAACTACCAAGCATAAACTCTGAGCTTCATGACGCAATAACTGTGATATGACGTAGAAGACGCATGCAAATAGCTATTCGATACCTGAAACAGAACTTAACCTCGTTAACAAGGTAAACCGCAACTGACGATTTAATCCAGACTTGATTAGGTTTGTTTTCAATGCAGATAGAGCAGTTACATCGAACAATCGAATAGTGGAATAGTCGTCATTAGATAGAATCGTTAGTATATTCCATCTGTGTAACCCGCTCAGGCTTCATCTCGGTTAATCTATCTATAGGTACACGAATCCAAAACATGGCCACTCATGTATTTTAGGCATGATATAAATTTCATTTACTCTGATTTTTTTTGGTGACATTTTTTGTTATTATTTGTAAAATTAGAAAAATACTAATTTATTGCAAAATTTGCGCCCATAATGTAAAATAGTTTAATTAACCTTTTTTCACAACCTCCATAGTAACCTTTATCTTCAATTCTTCATGTTTGACACTCGAACAGACGTACAGAAAATCAGTTACTTATTTCAAACAAAAATTGGTTTGGTATCTATATGAATGGAACTTATAATGCAAAGATTTGATCATTCTGTAATATTATAACAGCCATAGTCGACCCCGTTGCCTAGTTGGTAGCGGCCCTGCCTGCGAAGCCAGGATTCGATTCCCTACCAGGGCAGATATTTATTTGACAGATAAATGTTTGTTCTCGGGTCATGGGCGTTACTGATGTGTTATTTGTGCTGGTAATGGTAGAAACGTGTCTTAGCATTTTTTATTTATTTATTTATAGTTACGTAATTTTTTAAGCTGCTTCATATACAAGCCATTCTAATGTTGTACCCTTACCCATGCCCTTTCGCAATACTAGGAGTATAAGTGAGGCGAAGTTAGCCCAAAAACAATTGTTGAACGATTATTACGTTACAACCCAGAGGTATTAGCCGTACAATTCTTTGAAGTAGTTCGACTAAGATATTCGTTATTAGATACAGTCTTTTAAACCCCATGAGTAGCCACGATTGTAAGGGAAGTAATATTAATAAAGGAATTAATATTATCCGGTCTTTTGAAGAATAAAACGACAATCCGATTATCCTCATAAAGCACATGTCGCGCAATAAAGCCGATACGCGCTCGATAAAGTCACTTCACTTCAATAGAGTGCGCATAAAAAGCGTTCGCCAATAAATGGTTTTCGCTGCATCCATTAGAGAGATGGAAGTATGAACCCTGGGATTATCCACTTAATGCAGTTGAGCTTACATGTGGTTTGAGGCATAAGTTAAAGCAGAGTTATCAAACCTAGTTTTCGAATTATTATTATTATTTCTGAACACACTCAGTTTAAAACTAAAATTAATCTATTTAATTTATAATAATGAATTAAATCAAATTGACGAATTTCTAAAGAAAAGGTAAAATCTTTCGAAGAAGTTTAGTGAATTTTCGGGTTGTAAAACACCGTAATAGTTATGTAAGTATGTACGTGTAATTGTTTGGTTATGCATAATAATTAATGTTATAACACACCACACACAGCCCACTCGTTAATGTCTAAGCCAAAACTTTGAAAATTTTCCAAGAACAAAATAAACTTTTGATAGCAAACTTCTCTATTTTAGTTACCACAATAAAGCTTTTTGGGTCACCTAATGCCAAATATGAGTCGACCTCTCCCCAAAAATATACGATATACGAATCATAGAAACTCTAACATCTACTGAATGAATTTAAACGATTTTTTACCATAAGAATAAAGAAATATCAATGTTAATTTAAGCGGAAGGTTGTACGTAGGTAAAGAATGCTACAGACGCATACCATCAGGATTATACAGAATCTGCATTTGCTCAGCCATTTACACAATCAACAAGGAAGTTCAGTTCGATCTTAAACAGATTGAGACATTTAAACCCATATCGATGTTAAAGACGATAGCAACAGAATATGATTTTAAACTGATATCATCGCGGATCATCCATGCAACTGGTTCGAAATATCGGTAAAAGAATTCAAAACCATGAGAACCCGTATACATTGACTTATTATTAAATAAGGCAATGCCCGTATACATTTAAATGGATAGCAACAGAGTTCCGCTCATAGCTAGTGACCTGAACCATGCTGAAAAGTTTTGTCGTATGTTCTCATGAGCTGTAAAAGTGACTGGATAATTTATGGGCCTCGAGGAACTTGACCGTAGCGGGTCACAGTCTTACCTGAGCGGTATACTACGCAGGGAAAAGGATTAGAATTCAAGTGTTATCTGCAGGAAATTTCTCATTTTCGCTCTCTGTCTTCTTGAGGATTTGCTTTCTAAAAAAGATTGTGCAAACGGACGTAGTTTTTGAATTTGGAACCGTGAAAATATTTACATGAAGAACGCATATTTTTGGGTTTCATATTTTTTTCTCACGCCTCAGGATGGAACCCATTATCATAATTATTTTACTCATCGTCAGGCATCAGCATAAGTATTTTGAAAGGGTTGAAACATATTATAAAACATAAGGAAACACAACCAAAATAAAAATAAACAATTTACTGTTCATTATCAGATACAAAACTGAAACCGGATCTACAAAACTGTTTTGGCTACAACCCATTAATGGCCCACTACTGAGCACGGGTCTCTCCTCGTACCTGAGGAGTCCTAGAGCATACTCCACCACGCTGCTCCAGTGCGGATTGGTGGAGGGGTTAGTGGCCAACCCAAGTGTCGGAAATTTTAAGCCGCCCGAAGGTATCCGACATGGCTTAACGACTGCTACCAAATGATAACAACCGGGACCGACGGCTTTACGTGCCCTCCGAAGCACGGAAGCGCTCAAGAAATTTTTGCCACTAGCGGTCACCCATCCAACTACCGACCGCGCCCGCTGTTGCTTAACTTTGTCGATCACTTGAGATCGACGCAAGCCGCCGGGCTATGAGCGCTTCCGCTTTCCAAAACTGTTTTACTATAATTATATATGGTCGAAAAATATTACGCGATATTTACAAAATAGTTTTAGAGGTGGTAGATTTTTGAACACAAGAAATCCACTTACAAGATTGTGAATTCGTGAGCGCTTGATTATTATTAATATTATTATCACCATAACTCCTATTTGTGTATCCAGTCAAAATGAGAGCAGTAACGGGCTACATCACATCTTAACATCAGATGAAATTGTAGTCAAGAGTAACCTTATTATAATTAATTAAAAAAACACTGACTACGTACCGTAAGGTAAGCAATACAGGATTTAAACTACTTCTCCTGCGATATACGAGATGCTTGGAGTTAGTAAACTAATTGCTTGTACTTTCATAGTGAACTATAAAACGATGTTATGTGCTAAGTTTTGATTGAAATTTGTCTCCTGTAGCTCTGCAAGTCGTATTTCAAAATTGTCATAGTTTTGAATTAAAGATACATTGAGGCCGGCATCGAAATTCATGAGGAAGATTATAGTTTGAATGCCTTCGTTACCATAAGAGAAGTGGGTTAACTGTGTGATAGTTGAGTGTTTTTGACTTGAATAAGTCTTTGAATTTGCTTTCATAGTGGAAGACAATTAATATACCCGTAAATAACAAAGTCGGGGGATACACTTTGGTGCTATAGCTCACGTAATAGTTAAATTTAACTATTCCGTGTTACAGCTCCATATCCTTTAACAACATCCGAACTTGAATTACGTCAATCGATAGCTAAAACACCATTAAGCTTAGCCGTTTGCTTGTCTTTCATTACATTTTAATATTAAGCTATATTTTTATAATCATTATTTTGTTACCTTAATAATTTCTCATTTACGTACCCAATATTTCCTGTTCAGTCACGCTGAACCTTTTTCAGGCCATTAAAGCTTTGTTACTAGCAAAAGCTTAATCCGGATTGTGAGACCAATTAACAATATTACCGGCGCGGCGCTGCAATCAAACAGCGATCTCGTCAAGGAGATAATATTGCGGAACGTTTATAAATTGAAATTTTTCATTTAGCTAAAACAATTTTAATCCCTGAAGCTATGGATTGCGTTTCATAACCCGATTTGCTGTTGTGTTTAAAGGGTACAATGTCTGACCGGAGGCGAGGAAATATGTCTAGCATGGCGAAGTCAGTTAATTTCATAATTGTTTAGGGATCGCTCCGAGTATTCTAAAATTATCCATTATCCATAATTATAAGTAAAAAGGTAATGTAACCATAAGGATTAGCTAATTACTGTATTTATGCTGAAAAATTGTAATAAAATAGAAGCCACATAACAAACGAAAAACTGATGTACAAATGCCCTTTATTTTGATAAGCATTAAAATGCCAATGCGATAATTATTGTACAGTGCTACGTTGAAAACATTAACTAATCCAACTGACATGATAATGAGTAACATGATAATGTTACTCGAGTAGATGGATAGATGGTTGTTCTCGTGTCATGTTCCGTGTGACGACCGTTTTTCAACATTATATTTATTAATAACCTCTGGACAATCACACGTTGGTAGCGAAATAATAACAACCTCAAAGCCACGTTTAGAAACTGAGCCTATTACCGAAATATTCTGTTTACAGTAAATAATATTTTTTAAACGACACCGAGGTAAGAACGAAAGAATACATGAAAAAGTCGTTTACACACTCGTACTTGTACTCGTTGAGCGTACTTACTTCTATTTCTTCTCGCCGAGTATCTAAAGGTAGCGTAATATAAGTAAAAATAAGTAAGTTTTTAACTTGCTAAGCAACACAGTACGGATTATGGATAGATAGAATATTGGGAATGGTCGTTAGCGTTTTCGTATAAAATATTTAATAGCTCATCATCGCGACTCGCATGTTACGAGCGGTGAGCCACATTCCTGAGTTGATGAAACTTGATACCGAGTACTTTTAGTCCCTATCTATTTTATCTGTTTGAATCACTGAACCGAATTGAAAAATATGACTTATGAATTTTGTTTAATTGTTCATAATAATTTTATTCTTATCTTAAAATTACTTGTAACTTCTTTTTTCCCATTCAGAATCATTTATTCATATAGGTATCACTGGTACATTTATGCTCGTTATTTTTTTGATAAACTTACGAGTAGTTAAGAACCACTAACTTACTTCTAAGTCTCATGTCTGCTTCATCTCTTAGCTATGTAACTGTTTTCTTTATACATAGTACTTCATAGCTCACAATAGTATTTTTAAGTGCTAAGTACTCGTATGATCCCTCTGTAATAACCGTGTAAACCTCTACACTTCTACAATTCTACACTTCTACCTGTCTATGTATTAGGTATTTTTCCTTAAACCTTGGATTATCTAGGAGGCATCGCTATGGCTATCGATAAGGCCGTCTTTTGTTTTGTATATCCTTCGTTTTATGCAAACATATTTTGGTATACAAACAACAAAGTGAAGTGAATGCATTTAATTTATAATTGACAATCGAATCAATTAGATGCGACTCCTAGCGAGGAATTTGAACGATCTGTTTAAATATTTGTTCTCGACCTGGGTGTACGTTCTCAACTTAGTGTGTTGCCCATGTCACCGACAATACAAGGATAAATTAAGGAGTGAATGCAAGCAATGCAATTGCAAGCCGAATTAGAACTTTATCTTCTTGGGTAGGTGCTCTTACTTACACCGTACTTCAATCATGATCGAAATATGGGCGTACAAATATACATATCGTAACCTACTCGTATCGTTATAACACGTTATAAAAGCGTGTTTATAGTTTTTAATACTATTAATTTATTTATTTGGAAACAATTTTATATTAATAAACATACGTTGTAATACAAAGCAGTTATAGAAAAATAGAAACTTTCACATTTCGTTATTAAATATAATCTTTTGTTGAAACAAAGTGAAGATGGGTTACTTCACGCGTGTTTCAGCTATCCACGGGGGAATATCTCCGGGCTCTGTTCGAAGTAAAACAAAAGTTTATAGCTGGAAGCTCTCAGCTTTACGAAGTATAGATTCCGGGTGTTTCTCTCTCTGTTTCAAAGGTTCTTTATTATGATTCTGAAGTTTGTTGTAAGTATTATGCATGGGAATTTAAAATGTTGTTTCGATTAACTTAATGCTTGGATACGGCAAATTTCAGGCCGGCTTTCTATGAAATATGTTCCTCTTCAAAAGTATCGAACAAAATATACAATACCTACTAGTTTTTGCCCGCGGATTCATACAAACGACAAACTAATCGACAAAATGCCATTAAAATTCCCAAGGGAACGTATATATCGGTAAGAAAACTATCCTATGTGGTTATGAGGGTCTCTAACTATCTCCATAACAATTTTCATCTAAGTCATTTAAGCGGATAAAGCGTAAAAAAGACAGCAGACCGAGTTATGTTTAACTCGTTACATACGATTACAAAATTACAGTATCCCAAAGTAATTTATTGATATTTTGTCATATTCGTGCTTTTGTAAGTCTCTAGTGTAACTCCAGTCGAATAAACATTAAAATCATAGTGCATCAAAAACTATCATCTATTTATTTTTATACTATACAGTACAATATTATATAATACTCCCTTGTTTTCAACTCCCAATAATTTCATAACAACATTGGGAAATCAGGAACGACACCTTCAAAACGACACTCAAACACAATTATCGAGTGCCATGTCAATCACAAAAG
This sequence comes from Ochlodes sylvanus, assembly GCA_905404295.2. Classification (NCBI taxonomy): domain Eukaryota; kingdom Metazoa; phylum Arthropoda; class Insecta; order Lepidoptera; family Hesperiidae; genus Ochlodes; species Ochlodes sylvanus. Next base: position 1,406,105 of record FR990132.1, read on the forward strand.
TTTGCGACCTATAGATGTGGTAATCACAAACATTCAGAGGAGGCGTCGTCATGGCAACCGGGGGCCCTCTGCGCAGCCGCTCTCAGGCCCCGCCCCCAGCCTGTTGCTGTCGAATACATTTACGCCAGTCAACTTCAGTACTCCACACTTTCACCTCCATCAGTACTGATAACAGATGACGTGATTACGAATTATAATGATCCGAGCTGAAATCTAATGGACCCAAGTGCACGAAGTATTACCGTCTCGCTTGTACATACGTACGCGGCTTTTGAACTCTCGTTCGCACCGAATGCAGGCCTGCGATTACGAGTAAATCAGGTATTAAATTGATGTATGTTATCAATCATGATATTTTCATCACCATCAAATCATACCCAATCCGTGCCATGCAAAAAAATCCATAAAATTTTATATAACATGGGCCTATATTCGTGTCAATTGATAAGAAAATTGCGTAAATAACAATAAAAACCACGTTTTTAAATAAAAAAGAACAAAGCACATTTTTACAGTAAAACAAATAGACAAACAATTAAATTTAATAATGAACTAGGCCTACATTCTGTTACAAACACCAGGGAATTAAAATATATACTCGTACAATTACCTAATTTAATTTATCGGGAAATATATCTTACCAATAACTCAAAACGTCTTTCATCAACAACTCAACAAACAACTTTCCATCAGCTGAGCAAGTAATATCCAATAAGGAGCTTTATCTGAACGAACGAGGAACGTCCAGGATTTGAACCCGGACTCACGAGGAAAAACGTATTTATTTGTATAATGGGGAATACTACGGAATACGGGAAAATATGGTTAAATTTATATCACTTTTAGAATTTTTGTCGGTCTGTTTGCCTGTGGAAATACTCGTAAAATCGTACCAAAAAAACTATTCAATTAAATTCAAGTTATTTAAAATAATCATAGTCCTTATCTTGATGTAACATTAAGAATTTATCTCGTTAAGATGTTTTAATAACACCCTCTGCTAATTATGAAAACCAAACTAAACTCCCGATTTGAGTCTTGTTCGCTGTCAAAGCTGTCTTGCTCAAAGTCGTGTGGTGAAAGTCATGACCGCCGTCGCCGCAACGCTTTTACTTTCTAACACTTGTGTCACTTGACAAACCTATATACAAATATCTTAGAGCTCCCCTACACTACCCAAAGAACATACATGCCAAATTTCAGCTTCTTGCGTTCAGTAGTTTCGGCTGTGCGTTGTCTGTCAGTCACTAAGTAACACAAGAGTTTTATATACCTAATTATAAATATTGACTAGTTTTCTGCTCGCGGATTCGCCCACGTGAAATTCTTAATTTCCAAAAATCCTCTGCTCCCCTACTCTCCCCAAGAAACATACATGTTAAATTTCAGCTTCTTGCGTTGCAAGCTTTTGAAGGTTGAGCTTAAAAAACATTTTTCTTTAAATTAAAAACAAATTACTTTTCTATCAAGATAATATTATAAGTAGAAGAGTAGAGAGATAGACAAGTATAGTAAAACGCTACTTCGATAACTATTTTTAAATTGTAAAAACAAAATAAAATTGTTTTAAACTTGCATAGGTATTGTTTAATAAACTTTTAGTTTCGAGAACAATCACAAGATGGCGTTAGACGTCGGGTTGATTTATTCGCGTCTCATTTAATTCCATTACAAAACATTGTGTTATTATTATTGCATGTTTGTGTTTAATTCAAATATAAAATTTACCTTCATTATTCATCATTAAATGGGTTTATATTAGTATATTAAGTATAGTATTTGATTTTTAGGAAATTTATGCTTTTTCCAGTTGGAAACAAAATGAAAATTTTAAAAAATTATCTTTCCAAAAAGTTCTGTTTGTAAACAATGGCCGCAAATTCTTCAATCATTTACAACAGTAATTTTAACGGACAATATTTCAAATTTGGAGTTGGAAGCTAGCCTCTCGTAGACAGCAATTATTGTCGAGAACAACTTTCTGTTACGTTTAATCCGCCAACTTTAATTCGAGAACAAATAGACATAAAGGTCCCTGCACATTTAGACAAACTTCCGTATTGTTGACGAAAGTGCAACATGACACTTCGCTGCTAAGTCGGTATTTTTTTAATTCAAGCAATTTCCAAATGCCGACGGTGATTATAGACGATTTTAATACTATACGAAACTTTTTGTACCCATACAATAATTTTAATGTTACATGATGACCTTGTCTCTCTGTTCTGTGAAGATGGCGATGAAAATATATTTGTTATTTCTCTCTCTTTAGTCGAGCACTCTAGACAGACTGGTCGTGGTGTCGTAATGAGTGTCTTTCACGTTCTTGGTAATGATAGCACTGGAAATGTCTTTCCACGTATCTCTTTTTGCGGCATTGTGGTTGTAGTATTAGTGGTCGGCACGTGCACATTGCACAATGAAGCACCCTGTGGTAGATCTAGTAATATTCTCTGCCTTTCTTCTACTAACTTCTTTCTTCTACTACGCCTTTTTTTCAAGAGTTCTCATTGCGTATTAGGTGTCCAAAATACTTTAAAACTCGTTTGTGGACGGTTGTTGGCAACCTTTCTTTTGCTGTTTACCGAATGATGAAAACGAATTCCTTTCGGTTTAATCCAGACGGTGCTCGTTCTGATTGGAAGACAATACTTCAGTGATACCTTTGGTGTAACGGATATCTCTTGACATTATTTCAATTTACCATTCGGTAGCATAATATTTTCATTATTTGTACTATTGTAATGAAAACAAAGGTTTGGTACATTTAAAGTAAAGTGTGATCCACCTTTAGTATTTAGTGTGAGCGTACAATACAGAATGGCAAAAGTTGGGCTGTTTATTTCCACTCGAAAAGCGAGGCGGCACTTGCGGAGGTGTGTGAAATACCAACTGACTTATTGCCCCGAAACATCTACGCTGCACTCGTTAGGTTTTATTTAAACTGTTTAGATAGTTCACAATCTAAACACTTAAAGATTTGAAATCATAATGCATTTGATAAATAAAATGTCGTTATAAAAACGCTGACTTAATCATCTTCATCAGAACATATTTGCTTAGCTTAGGCTGATGTCAACTCTAAACTTCACCATTCACCCTAAAATTCACCATTCTTGCAAAGGTGAGGTTTTAAGAATAAGTAATTCTTAGAACTGCAGGCTTTGTCACAACTTTTTAATTCATCGAAACATTAAAGCGACTATTTTTAAACTTGTCCTTGATGAATTTGGGACTTGTAAGGCTGAATAGTTTAGCTACCCTATTTTACTCTTATTACCCTGGAAGAAAGTAATGAAATACATCAATTATGTATCCTATTTCAATTGTTTCAATATTAATTAAACGTCTCGTCCGTTTGATCGGAACACTTCTCGAGTACTTTGCGTCTGTTTATACAGATCTACTTCCTTGAGAGTACCAAGCTTCAGTTTATTTCTGTTATTTACTTGTGATAATTGATTATTCGCTATCTCCTTCCTTATAGTTAATATCGGGCCTCGTTCTCCTCCAATATATAATTAGAGGGAGGGATAATGATCATGTTTTTAGATTTGTATCTACATTAGATATATTTAATTGGCTCTCATTAATGTCAGTGGTAATTTATTATTAGATAGTCTTAGCATTACTGGGAATAGGGAAACATACCTCCGAAAATGAAACTCTCTTCTCTACTATCTATGTAAAATAATTAATAGTAGATCCTAGAGTTCGCCCGGGGTAGTACTACCGCCCGCCACGGTACTTAGTACCATTTCTACCGTTTAATAATTGTTTTAACAGCAATTGTGTTCCGGATAGAAAGGTGTGAGCCGGCTACATTTTTTAGAGGCGACCATCTCAGTCCTCAAGGGTAGCAACACATCTGTGACCGAATTATATCGAGACTCTTACTAATATTTACTAACTGGACTATTACAAACAACAACTAACAGGACTAACATTCACTAACAGTCCCTGTCCCAGGCCTCATACTTACAAACTAACCAACTAATGTTCTAACACCGTCACCTAGCCGGACTAACTATCCCAGTCCCCATATGAGTCTTGTCCTAAGTCGGTCACAGTTAACATGGGCAGCAGCGGAAGGTGGTGCTGCATGCTCGTTTGCTACCTTAAATCAATAAAAACAAAATTTGGAAGGTCTAATAGTGCCGATGTTTTACTCATCTACTTTAAGTAGGCCCCAAATAGGTGTAATTCACACCAAACGCTATTTTACTACCTCTAAGACTCCTCTTTAGATAAGCCTAATAAGTTTATCATATCTCTCATAAAAGTTAAATTCTGAAAAGTTATTATGATTAAAACTTTATCTAATGCCCGTGTATCAAGGGACATCCCGTCTGCGCAGAATCTAGAATAACTAACTTTACACTTTAATTAATAACATTAAATTTACCTTTAGTTATACCTATAACGATATTACCAAGTCTGAATTCAAATCCTTGATGAATTTTTGTACAAAATTTGATTTAAGAAGATTACAACAAAACGTAATAAGTGTTAGGTATTACATATTTCACAAAACTATTAGTGTAGAACTATTTAATTGTATAGTTTTAAATTTATAGTTATAGTTATAAATTTATTGTTACTTATTAATTAAAATATATATATTATTTTATCATGCTTAATTTTTTCTGTCAAAGTATTCTATGAACTTAGTTTCAAAGTATTGGTTACATACGAGTAGAACAAATTAGAATTCGAATAACCATTTAAAGTCAACATAATTATACTAAGGTAAAATGCGCTGATTGCACTAGGTACATCAATATTTTTTTATGGAATTGAGGTAGCAAACAAGCATGAAATAGATTTTTTAATAATCTATCACAAGCAACGCCACCTTCCGCTGCCGCCCATGACAACTGCGACAAACTCAGACCAAGACTCGAATGGGGACTGGGATTCAGTTAGTAATTGTTAGGAAGAGGCCACGATTGATGTGGTCACAGACTTGTTGCTACTCTTTAGGCCTGAGATGCTCGCCTCAAAAAAGTCTAACCGGCTCTACCTTTCTCTCCGGAACACAATTGCTGTTAAAACAATTATTACACGGTAGAAATTGTACTAAGTACCTTAGCGGGCGGTAATACTACCCCGAGCGAACTCTAGGCTCTACTACCTATTGAAAAATCAATAATTAATGTAATGATTAGTGTAAAATTAATGTTTGATTTTAAACTGATATCATCGCGGTCACAAAACATTTTTGAATGTAAACGGGTACTCACGATTTAAAAAAAATGTTGTTTTTTTTCAAAATTCTAAAGTATTACACTGCTCTCTAAATATTACAACTGAAAATCTCCCAACCAGTTGTCTAATGAAAGGCCGTAGACTTAGCCCCGTTGCATTCGTAGTCTCGCTCGTCTCGCTCCAAGCTTTAACTCCATTTCCTAGAAAGGGTATTAGGATTAAAAGTTCGTCCGGCCCTAATTCTGGGAGACAGCCGGTCTGAGCTAGGAATGGAATTATTTGGAATCAGATTTAAAGCTCATTGCTGATCAAGCTATTTCCTGATCTTTCATTGTCTGTGGTAGTGAAGCTAGAGATTGCTTTTGAAGTCCGTGTAAGTACTGTGTATTATGCCAGTCATTTATTGCACTAAAGTGATTAAAGGAGAATGATAATTTTTGCCTGCAATTTTCTCACACTTCAGATGAACTCCAGAACGATAATTATTAGTTTTTAATCTAACCGTCGTCTAAGTATTAGAATCAGTATTTTGAACACGGGATTTTTTTTAAATATATAAATTATGTAAGAAAATATTATAAAAAAAAAATTAAAACAAAATATTATGGTATAAGTGAAATATGTTTTTGATGCAGCACGTGATTTAGATGTAAAATCATGGTTATCATGAGTATAATGAATTAAGTTTTCATCTATGTACTTTAATGGTCATTGTCCTTTTTGCAATTTAAAAAATGTGATTTTTTTCAAGGACATGAACTTTTACCAGACATTATAATAATATATTAAATATATAAATAAAATATTCATAAAAATAAATAAAATAACGAATTATGATAAACTTATAATCGTCGTGTTAATATTTTTATTACTCCTGAACATGTTGGAATGCAAACATGTTAGATGTACCTTATTCAAATAGTGAATCCTAAAACGAAAATTGGTTTCTACATGTAATTCTTGATGAATACAGAAAAATATATACCAAAAACCAACTCCAAATTACCATTTGTTGCTCTATACTCTATACGCTCTGTTGCAAATTTTTACTACTTAAACAAAATTTCTAATAATCAGAATATGTAATTGTTACTGCTTGTTACCAATTAGTTTTTCTACACTTGTGACTTAAATAAAACACCCGGTTCTCGTTAAACAATGTTGACACGTTCACAAAACCGAAATGTGAGTTTAATTATGCAAGGCAATTCAAAAGTTATATTTAACGCGACAGTCAGTTGAAAAAGAATGTCAACGAAGCGAAAATAAATCAAAATCAACGACCTCGGATGTCAGGTGTCAGGTATGTCAGGAGGTAGATAAGATAGGAACAACGGACGAAATTAATTCTTTCCGACAATGAATCCCAGGAACTAAGAAGGAATGGAGAGGGATTTGATTAAAATCCTGTCTTGGCACAATTTTGGGAATGTTGTTCTGACTCTAGTATACCGCCCTCGTTTTTCTTCGGGAAAATATCTTTCAATTTACTGAAATTTTATGTTGGACGCTCATTTCATCAGATAAATATTTTGCCATCACACATCATGCTTTGCCTCTGTTACCCAAAGTTGTTTCAGGCCGATATCTTTGCTATTGCATAGCTTTTATCGCGGGCCTTGAGCGTGGGGACCGAATCCAGAAATTCCGTAACGAAAAAACCTAACACCCCCAATCAGCTCCATCTAGTACCTTAATACTAAGGTATGGTACGTATGTTTTCTACAAACTAGATGGCGCTGTTCTGATATAACTATACAGGGTGTAATCGTTAAGTGTGCACAGGCGATTACTCCGTAACTATTACAGATATCAAAAAGCTTTAAACTGATATCGAAAGCACTTTACCTAATGAGTAAAATTACAATAATAATTTATTAAAATAAAAACGAGAAATATCCAAAAAAATTACATTAAACTCTCCCATACATTTAGTATGAGATAGTAGAAAGGTTTTAGTTTCTTTATTTAAAGTGGAATAGTACCTACTCATTTTACCCTTATCATTTTATAATTATGTATGATATGATATTGATGAATTTCAAGTAGATACACACGTGTAGATTAATTATCTTACCACTTCAAATTAATAATAAACCTTGTTTCAATATCGTATTGATTTGAACTGGCTGAAAAGCAACATACTAAATAGAAACAAAAAGAAAGATACTCTTTTCTGTTCGTTCTAAATTCAAATTCTTTATCGCGGGAGTAGGTACTATTCCACTTTAAATAAAGAAAGTAAAACCTTTCTACTATCTCATACTAAATGTATGGGAGAGTTTAATGTATTTTTTTTGGATATTTCTCGTTTTATTTTTAATAAATTATTATTGTCATTTTACTCAATAGGTAAAGTGCTTTCGATATCAGTTTAAAGTTTTTTGATATCTGTAATAGTTACGGAATAATCGCCTGTGCACACTTAACGATTACACCCTGTATAACTTCTAATAATTATAATTGCATAAGTTGATAAAAAATGCTATGCAATAGCTTTACCGCGGCAGTCTCCGAGTGCCACATTTTAGTTTTTATTATCAGTGTTCTCATTTTACCCATTTATAAATCCAGTGTAAGAGTTGTAACTTATTTCTTCTATCTTAAATATTGATTTAGGTGACCCGTACTCCTAAGTTAATTATAAGGACCTTGTAACTTCTGATACGTGGTTTCTGTGTGATGTCGTAAATTATCACAGACCAAAAAGAAAACACGACACTAATACTAACCAAGATTGATTTTTGCTTGTCTGAAATGAGAAATAAGAAAACAAGAATATTCTTATTTCTCATTTAAACGTAAGCGTTCAACAATTATACATCTTCCTACCATGTTTACGAGATATACTTAGTTTGAACATAATATTAATATAATTTGGCCAGCGAATTCTTCGTGAGAATTACAAATTACCACACAGCAGATGATTCTACCAATTTGATGAAAATTGGACCATTATCGTGCGGACACAATAGAAAAATTAAGTCAACGGAGCTGAAAAAATCGAAGTCGGCGAAAGGTAGCCGATAAGGCAGCAACAAAAGAAAAAAATCAGTTTGACGATAAATTTAAATTTTGAATCGGAAAGTGGTTTTACATTGCGCAAAAGTATTTAAAGAAAATTGTTTAGGACAATAAGCCATTGTACAGGAAAAATTTGTGCAAACTAAAATATCTTCGGTACATTTATTTCGTTAACTCTTTATTGAAAACACTAAAGCTAAGAATTACATTGGGCGGACTAATACGTAATGGCATTATCTACTAGACAACCCTAAGAGATGGTTGGTTCATAACATACACACACATACATTATTGAATAAATATTTATATATTTAATAACTAGATATATGAAATAGATACATACATGAATATATGTATATTATGACAGATGTAAAGAGCCTGGTTTTAGTTAAGCAAAATCCATGAACGTTCAAAGAATAATAAATTAACGCTGCCATTAAGATTCATAATACTTGTGAAGTTTTATTTGAAGTGGAGGCAACTTCAGGAGCAATAAAGCATTTTCGCAGATTTTGAAGTGGTACGGATATTAAATGTACATTACGCGGTTCAGACGCAGATGTAACAAATTTCACGAGCCCCGCTCCTTCGCTTTGTTAGACATTTACTTCACCAATAGCGTTGTAATGTATACGTCGTTATTATTATAAGTTTTTTTGTCACTTCATTTTTCGCTTATTAAAAAAATAGCAGTCTTTATAAAAAATATCTTAATAAATACAATATAATTATGTATATAAAGAACACAATAATTGGTGTTATCGCTAAGAACGACCTAGTCTAGAGTAGAGAGTATTATATCGTTTAAAATCACACGCTTAGTATAAAAAAAATATTTGAAAGCACGATTTGAGTAGGTGCTGCTACTGGTAATGCTGATTAAATAATAAAACTGGATTGAACATTTAAAGTTTGCTTCAATCGGGATTTCTTTTTTTGGATAAACATTAAAATTCCTATAAAACACACGAGGTAACATGTTTCATTAAGAATTTTCTTCTTAAACATGTTACATAAATATATTATGTATAAGTTTGTAGATACAATTGTATCTCCTTCTGGCTTCCTACGTTTATTTGTATATGAGACCAATGAATATCTCGCAAATTGCTCGTCTGCTTAAAATGCCTTAAAATTTCCACATTCTTAAATCAAAAAGTTTACTCCTTTCATTATTATCCTTTTTTACTCAATATTTATTCGTTAACGGTGAGACAAATAGGAAGTTTGCAATTAATTGTATCTTCATCGGCCCTTTTCGCCGCACCTTGCATTCAAATCATAAAATCTGCCTCTCTGTCTGAGTACCTTGGCTATTAAACTTATTCGTATTCAGTAATTTTTACCCGGAAATATCGTCCTTAATTTGGGAATAAGATTTTTTATAATTACCTGCTAGTATCTGCGACTTCATTGGCGGAAATATTGGATTTCCAATACATACTTCCCATTTATACAACTGAATTCAAAATAATCCTACCAAAGAACATAAAAAATGTATTTTTCCGTACGTGTGTTTATCAACAATTCTACCCCCTACCCAATAACCTTTTGTTTGTATATAATAATATCTACAATTACAAATCCAAGAAAATCTGTTGGGGGCTGTCATGTGCTTCTATTATTATTCTTAGATCTTTTCAGTGGCATTTTTCCATTGAGATATTACGTACTAAAGTCACATTATCTCAGTATCTCAATGATGTTTTCGCAATTAATTTCATGAATGGAAAATTTCTAGGTATTAAAACGCACCAAATATGAATTACATTTATTTTGCAAGTACAGAAGTAGTTTGACTACTTTTAATAAGTAAATTGATCTTCGACATAAAGCTACCTTCAGCTAACACACAATGAAGCGCTGTAACAAAATCTCATTGGTAACTTTATACTTTTAATTAATTAACGCCATCGTATTATGTGCTCAGAATGCGAATAGCTTTTAATTATAAATTGAGCTCTGCCTTGATGGAAATGGCAGCTGACAGTTTTTAAACAATACGTGTCGAATTGGGGTATGTTCGACGTGGAATGGATTACAGAAACACGATTCATTATACAAACGTGATAGGTGAGGGGGTATACCTAAACGTTGGGTAGTCGTATATTATTGGGTATCTGTATATTATTAAATATCTGTATATTGTTGGGTATTTGTGTATTATTGTGTATCTAAATTTTATTATGTATGTCTCAGCTTCGTCTTTTGGCTAAGTAAAATTAAAAAAATAAAACTAATAATATTGTCATACTTGTAAAATATGACAAATTTATTAACATCAAAATTGGCCGGGGTCAATCGGTCTCTAGACCGTTACAAAGGAAAAATCATACAAACATACATACATAAACTTCACTGCTGAACATTTTACCCTCCTTTGCGATTAATTAGTATTCTCTTTTGCATCGCACTATCGGGTAAGTAGTGTAGTTGTGTCGAGTCTGTTTAATAATAAGTGATAAGTGAAAGTGATAAGTGATGGATTTAATCTTTTTTAAATGACTATTTTATATACTCACCCCAATTCGTTCGGAGACTATCCTAGAGTTTATTCATCTCGGCCATTTCGCGAGGTATCGCAGAAGTGAGAAAGGGTCGCTCGTGGTGCATTTGTCATGGCTCGGATGTTTCTCGTAGATTTATTGCGGATCGTGGCCGAAATATCGCCACTCTGAATAAGATTTCCGTGTTTGTAATTCGAGGTTATTCTTTCTGTGCGTTGACGTTGAAAATCTATTTGTCTATTAATACGTGACGCAAAAACTTTGTGCCTCACCAATTTTATGAAAATTATGCGGATGGAATGAAATTTGAATTGAATGAGTTTGCATTGTAATATAAAAAGATATGTATTAGGTTTCTACACTCCTTCTCGGCATGATTGACCTTCGCCATTTAATGTGAAATTTAAATAGCGATATTCAAACTTGAAGTCGATTAACGGATCTCAGACTCTACTTGCGTGCATTATTTTTAAAAAGAGGTAGGCACAAAGGCTTCATCTTTCTGTATTAATATATTATGTAGATTATATAGGTACTATGATGTATTTGCATTCTAATATAAATATCTGGATGACCGAGCTTTGCTCGATTTTTTTTTTATAAATTTGGTTTTTTGACTTCGTGTTACTTAACAACGCCATCTGCTGTTGTGTCGTTAAAGCATTTAGTTGCTTACAAAAAAGTATTATTATTCGCCAATAGATGTCAGGAAGAGTCATATTTTTCAGTTTAAATTGGGACTACAAAAAGTCGAATAAAATGACATTTTCTAAAAATGATTCCTAGCTAGATCGATTTATCGCCCCCGAAACCCCCTATATATTAAATTTTATGAAAATCGTTGGAGCCGATTCCGAGATTCCAATTATATAGGTATATATATATATACAAGAATTGCTCGTTTAAAGGTATTAGATTAGATAGATTAGATTAGATTAGATAGATTATATTCTTAACATAAAGTCAGTCGAGCCAAAACTAATTCCGGGGTTTGTACGTAAGAAAACGATACCCTAAAATAGACGTCACTACGACCAAAGAGGTTTTATTATTAAGTTAGACGGGTAAGGGCGGAGCTCCAGACGGAATTCGGTACATTGCTGGGGCACTTAGTCTTGCAAGAACGAAACCTGTAAAGGACTCGGCGTTGTACCGCACTGCAGCAAAGAAACCAAACCTTGAAATAACGTTAGCTACTGAAGTTGAATTTAGTGTGGCGCAGTTGAAAAATGTTGAAATTCTTTTGTTACATTTCCGGTTCTTAAAATGGTGGCTGATTTATTGTAAATCCTGAGGTCTTGTAAGGTAGCATGGTAGGATTTCTTTAAGTTTTATTCAAATTGATTGCATCACCAGTTACTTAACGATTAGCGACTACGGGTTTATATAACCAATCGATTTGTTTCCATGGGTTACTTTTTGCCATTCTTATCCCTAAGCATCTTAGTTAAACGACAAATCATCAAAATATGAGTAAGTATAATTATTTCAAATTCGATGGGCAACTATGGCTAATTGTTTATTGGAACGGTACATAGCCAATCGCACTAAAAATACAGAATTACTTGAAAAGTAACAAAACTAATAAAAAATATGTCGTATATTACGTATTTGGTAACAGAAACCTGCGCACCTAAGAGTCCTCTCAAAGGTGTGTGAAGTCTGCTAATCCGTACTTGGCCAGCGTGGAGGACTATATCATGTGCCCCTCGCAATGTGAGAGAAGGTCCGAGCCTAGCAGTGAAATAAGTTGCGATGATGATGATAATGATAAAATTTGATATTAAATATAACGTTTTAAGTAACGTCCTAATTAAAGATGTAAAAAATATATTAAAAAAGAAATTTCTTTTGTCGTTTGCCTTGTGGAAGACTCGGAGTGAAAACATTTTTTTATTTTCCTCAATTAGAAGCTTTTGAGGTTTCAATGATTTTTATTTGTGAAAGGTAACTCAACTTTTAAGACTTCGTCTAAAGGCCGGGAAAGTTTGGTCGATAGAATTACAGACTTCTTATCATGTTTTAAGAATATAATGATTTTTGTGACAATTTTGTTGATGTTTTACTTCCTATGAATTTTGATAAATAATTAATAAGTGTATGGTAGATTAAGATTTTTTTTACTTTGTATAAGTTAGCACTTGACTACGATCCCACCTGATGGTAAGTTACAAAGTAGCTCTTAGATAATAAAGCGTTTAGAACAAAAAATAAGAACTTAAAATAATGTAAATTCAAGTCGGTCAAGTCATTTTTACCCTATAAATTTAGAACAACTATCAATTTGCAACAAATATTTTTAAATACATAAACGCTGACATACTTCTACCACACGAGTACTTCTACACCCTGTGTCACCAGTGGTGAGTGACGCTAAAACGTTCTATGTTCTTTAATTGAATATACGTAACTCGATTATAATTAACGATTTTTTTTGATTCTTTTGTGTTCAACATTATTACTTATGACATGACGGTAAATATCGCTGTGACTTATAAAACGATAAAATAAGCAAATTAAGGGATTTGCTCATATTATGACGTTGATAACGTCAGTAACATACAACGATGTAATAGTTATTTACAAATAAATGTGATGACTTTTCTAGATGCCGAAATTTTGTACAATGTTGATTTATACAATTAAGGTTACAAACTCATGGTACATGGATAGTAACCGATAACAAAACAGTATGGTTTTCGATATCGACAAGACTTCATCGATAGTCGTACATCACTATCCATGCCTAGTTTAAAAGAACCGTCTGCGCGTCTAACAGCGGTACTTTCAGACGTACGGGAAATCACTTAGCTGGAGGGTCACTTCAGACAATCTCATTCTAACTTTGTGAAAATTATGGACATATTCCTCAGCTAGTACGAACTAGTATTGTCTTGGATACGAGTTTGTGTTTCAATTTTCTTATAGAACGAAGGGAGGATATGTTAGGGAGGTCATTATTTGATTACATTCTGTGCTTGATTTAGTTGAATATCAATAACGAAGCCGAAGTAAGAATAATTTCCTAACTAAACTATTGTTTCAACTTTCAACCTAAGAGACAGACCATTCATACCTGGTGAACAGGTGTCTGCAAATAATTGAAGAAGTCTCGTGGTTTACTACCTAGTTAATTTGGATTAACCGAGGGGGTAACTAACTTAAGATTTAGAAAAAATTAAACTGTCTAAAGGCCTTCAATTATGCATAATGTCTAAAAATATAAACGCCTGATAAAACTGCGTAGCAGTAACTTTGTTTAAGGGTACTAAAACATATATTTTTTTAAACAAAGCAAGCATAGGTAAGTAGTAATATAAAGATAATGTCGTTTTAAATTATCAGACAGAGTTTGTGAGACAAGAAGCTTTAGAAGCACCATCTTGTTCCAAAGTGAATAAAAAATCAACTGTTTTAGAGGTTGTTATTTATGATGTCAATTTGAGACACTTAATGTTTCCTATGTCAAGCCTGTAACGCTAATGTATTAGATTTTTTTTCTTCTACAACGTTGCCGTCTAATGATCTTTAGCCCAATAGCATGTAGTACGTGAAACATCTTTTTCCTTTCTTTGTTTTATAGAAAGATTTTATAGTCGTAACGATGATCATTAAAGTTATCGTGAAGCAAAAACTTTGAACTCCTTTTTACGAAAATTGCATTGACTGAGGAGTATAAAATTTGGCACACTTATAGGTTATATATAGAAAGAGTGCAGAAAGCCAAATTAAAAAAAAAATAATGTATAAAAAATATATTAATAAATAAAACATAACACATACTAATATAAGTTACTCAATTTAGCCGGGTGACGTGGTCATTTGTTTAATTACGTCCGTACCTCCTAATGTTATCTATAGTAACGGCAAAAAATTAAGGCCCCTTTGACACATTAAAATAGTGACGTGAAAAATGTTAATTTAGTATCGAAAAAATATGGTCAAGTGCGAGTCGCATCGATACATTTTTGGAATAAAAATTTTAAGCACCCTTTTTAATTACATATTTTGGAATGAGAATCGAATACTGAGTACCCCCTATTAATATCACAAGAGTCTTACGAATCACCTTATATTTAAGGTCTCCTCGGCTTTGAGCTCAGTAGTGGGCCTTGTTGGGTTGAGATGATTTATAGTATATTCATTTATGTAATTGACTTACTTACTTTATTAAAGGTGGCACTGTATTTTGTTAGTAAAAACGTGAAGGAATTTGTTCGCGGTACCATATAGTTTGTTTATATGGTCCCGCATTAGGCCATAATATTTAAATATATATTGTTTCAATATCCATGTAATTAATTAACTTTGGGTCTTAAAGTTATACATTCGATAAATTTTATGACTTTTTGCACATCACTATAGACCATGAAGTACAGCAATTTGCTCCTTCAAATTTATGTAATAATTTATACGAAACTTGATGATCGGACAGACGTCAAATAAACTTCATCGGGGCCTTCCTTTTGTGCCGCACCTATAGTGATGATG